>OZ008356.1:7112883-8414100 GCA_963931975.1 Cataclysta lemnata | reverse complement strand
AGCAGTATTTGTATTCAGTCTGCGGAACAATTTCAAAGTTGGACGAGGGCGAGAAAGATTGCAAAGAGAAATGGGCCAGAAAAGTTTCGGGGCATTATGTACTGATAATCGCTAACGAACTCACATCTCCATGGGAAGGCCTTTTCTATGGATGGAAGAATATAGGGAGAATAGGTCACCACGCAGGCTCTGTGCAGAATGGTCGATATTAACGTGTTTCGTCGAAATTTCTCTCTCTCTCTCTAATAATATTATTTCTAGCATTTATATAATGTTAATTTAAAAAACCATTATTATAAACCTAGTTATTAGTAGTATGTCGATTTTGTTTAGTACCAGAATCCTAAAACCGCGTACAGACTTCTGCGCCTTGTGCGCGTATAGATTCTATCTCCCAAAGGTTATTGCAATGTTGAGTCCTATGTTAATTGCATAAATAAAGATTATTATAAAATGCTTCTATAACCACTGACTACAACCGCGCAGACACCGAACAGCGGCCCAAAATCATCGCTCAGTATTTGAAAATAAGCTGTATGTTATAAGCAAATAGGAATAATAATTGTATCCATGGATTGAATACGCACACAAAACGCGTACGGCAGACCGCGGCTTACTAAAATGCTCATACTCGTACTGCCGCGCTTACGAAGAACGCATTATGTACGATTTTTGGCGGAATTAGCTATACATAATTATTTGAAACCAGGAAAACGAGCTCTATAACTTTCCCATAGAGACCATTTCAATACACTCCTAGTCCAATTTTTACATCAATATCTAGCTTAGTTATGGAGATACAAGTACATATATACATACATAAATCACGCCTATATCCCCGAAGGGGTAAGCAGAGGTGAATTAGCATCCACGTTTCGCCAATGTTTGGTCCCATGTAATAGGTGGCCTATTGCCATTTATCGGGCACAAAAATCGCAGTACATTGCTAGGTGATATAAGACACTGCTGCCCATTCCTCATCTCTGTTTTGTAAAATGTTGGTAAAATGTGGCGTTTTTCGTAAGCGCGGCATAGTAGATGACAACATGGATAAGTCACTTCTCCATAAAGCCGTTCCGGTATGTCGCGATTCAATTGTATAATTTTGTTCATGTTGTTAGTGGTCTAATTAGGGAAAGGTATGCCTGCCTAAAATTGACACTTTTTTGTACAATATTTGTTTTCATACCACACATGGGACAGTTAGGAAATTTAATTTCCACACTCAAAGGGGCTATAATAAGGTTGGTTTTGTAAACAGTGTTTTTTACTGGGACAGTATGAGAAACCTCGAAACCGTAAAAGATACAAAAAGAATATTAGAAACCTTTAGATGATTTTTATGGAAAATACTTTGTCATAATATTTTTTTTGGTCAAGCGTTGTAAAGTTGTCCAAAAAAATTGGTAGAATTGGAGAAAAGTCTAATTTCAATATTATCATTATCTATCATAATAATTACTTCTATACAGTAGGTAAATTACTTCTTCTTTTCTAATTACTTCTTTACAGTAGGTTTCTTGTTCCATGCATCCATCGGACAGTCGTCATCAAGTATCCATGACACTGGATGTGATGAATGAATGCATAAAAATAATTAGAATGGACCATATTACTGTGAGAAAGATGAACGGAGAGAGCGATTGTAATGGCAACAACGAAATCCATACAGCCCAAGGTTTTGGTTGGCTTCAGTTGTTAGTGGTTTGTCGAGATTATGACTTTATTACTATAAGGATCGAACCATAAACTCGAGCCACAAGGTTATTTAAGGGTTAACTTTATGATTCTGTCTTGTTGGCCCATATGAAAAACCCATCGGCGTCCTATCGAGCGTAGGTTGTGGCCATTTAATAAAACCATTTATGAGCACATATTACGTCCGGCAAAGTGTCCATCTAAAATCCGTTTACTCGCTGTATTGCGAGGTACTCCATCTTGCTGGGAGATGATATTATTCAAATTGCTCAAGGAAATGGCATCATCAATAAAATCTATGACCATATTGAATGTCTGCTGATGTTTTTAACTATTTAAGACCTTAAGGCTGCCGGCTCGAAACCTAAGTCAAAACATAGAGCAATATGGATTGTAATGCTGACATCCCAATCATTCTCTCCACTCGTCGGTCTCTCGACCTAGTCATTACCATCAATTTTCCATACATTTATTCATCATTAGCACAATTTCGGGTTGAAGGATAATAGAGAATCAAACAGGATCGGATGGCTTGATGACGTCTGACTGATGTGAATGAAAGAGGAAACATATACTGCGCCGACCCCAGATAAACTGATAACAGGGCAGATAAGCCTTAAAATTAATAGCGTGATAAGACTTTATTTTGCAATACGGACTGCCAGCACTCTATAGGTTTCTGATATTGTCCCAGTTAAAAAACAACTGTATACATGATAAAGCTCGTATAAGTCAGTACGTATACTCCCTCGGGGCTAACTTCTACTGCTTAATTTGAATATAAAAAGTCAGCGAAAGGATAAACAGAATTAAAGTTAAAGTCAACCGAAAGTACCAAACATTTTTACCAATATTTCATCCTAAATAGCGACATAACTTTTTAGGAAAACTTCCGGAAAACAGAAGGAATATCCATATTAATGTAAACGTTTGAAGTTGTTATGTTGAAACTCCCCACTCCGGATCCCGGTCACAGAATATAACGCATCACCAGCCCTCTAAGTCCCCACTGCTGGGGTACAGGCCTCCCTTTTGAGTGGAGGAACATAGGGAGAATGGGCCATAACCCACTACGATGGCTCAATGAGGATTGGTCGGTATTAACGAATGCAGATACATCCGGTACCAACGGTTTAAAGTACCTTTCGAAGAACGGCTTGAGATATTTTTTGATGATCCACCCAATGAATTACCTTAGCGAACATTGTTTAGTTTATGCAGTCGCAGACCTAGCGCGCTAATCCACTGCGCCATCGAGCTCCTCATAATATAACGTAGGTAACAAGAAAGATTTAAGTGTTATTATTCAGATTTTAAGTTCGAAATTTTTATAAATGCTAGAACAATTAGCCGGCGGATACTCTCCCTATTTTCTACATTGCGAGGGTATCCGTTGGCTTACAACGTGAAGTGTGAAGAGAAATTTCGGCTAGGTAATTAACGTCTTGGTTGGCGAGTGGTATACGTGGCATAGTAAGACGTATAGGATTGCGATGCGGTTGCGATTCCCGCATCAGACTATAATACATTTTTCAAACTTTTTCTGGCCACAATATTCTTTGCAAGATTTAAGCGGCTGGGTGAAACATAATGATAAATGTGTAACGAACCATATTTTCTACCAGCTGTGGCCGATGGCGACGCACGGTCTTCACAGCTTGGAACACATCCACCTCTCCATGTTGAATCACTTGCTCGATGCATGCATTGGCTGCACAGTAAACACCAGCCCTACAGCGACCGTCCCTACAAAAACATTGCACAATGTATACTCCAGTCAACTTCAAGAAAGAATTTATGTAAGCAAACTACAATTGTAGTTTTTCGCTATTACAAAGTTGTTACAGTTAATATAACCATTAGCACTGCTTGCAAGTTTCACAGACTTGTAATGGAAAAATTGTTTTAAGGTTATGTTATGTTTTGCGGCGGGCATGTAGCGGGCGTGTAGCGGCCGTTTTGTTTACATCTATTCTTTATCAAATTTGACTCAAATATAGTCAAGATTTGTACATTATCCATGTTGCAAATAAAATACATTTAGGTGTAATTTTTTAAATTGGACTCTGACCTATGCCTTGTTTATTATTATAATGTTTTGTTTGTTATAATAATGTTTATCCAACTAAGCAGCTTAAAAAATTAAGAAACTTAAGACGTATAATGATTGGCACACATAGATTTTATTTTTAAAAAAATTTGTTTAGTTAAATATCCATCTGAATATCCTATCTCCGAAATGACTTTTATATTTCAGATAATAATGTAAAACAAATACGATTATATACCTGGATACAGAAATATGAATCCTTTAAGTTTTATCTTTAATCCTAAATCGATCCCCCATGGCTCTGTAGAATAACAGCTAACTCGTAGAGACGATTATGATAAAAGGTTTCAATGCATTCAATTGAGTCGTTATACTCTATAAAGAAACATGGAGAGTCATAGGAATACCTCATAAAAAGTAAGTGCCACGTTAGGTGTTTGAAATATGGCAGTTTTTAGTGGTTTTCTACGAGATAGGGCGAGGGCAAACAATAGAGATAGACGCACAATAGATGTTAAACTTAATTAATGTCAATGTCGCATGCACTCTAAGATGAAATATAAATGATACTTAAGTAATTTTGAAGAAAATATATGCAGATTCAGGTACTATGCATTATAATTAGATATAATCCAACAGTCACAGTTGCCTAGATTTGTATTTTAAAGTCAGCTATTTACGCTTTTTATGAAAATAAAATCAAAATAATTAATTTAAAAAACTGATTTAAATGAAAATAACTTACGGCGAGACCACACAGACTGGCCCATAGTCGGTGCGCTGCCGCCAACGCTCAACCATGTTCATAAGTTCCACTAAGGAGTTTGTGGAGGATGGTACTTTGTGGCCCATGGGCCAGCACGTCAGCTGGAACAGCTGTACCGTTTTAGTTGGAGCTTTCACTCCAGCCATCAATTCCGCGAGGGAGACAATCTGGTGGACAAAGATAAAATATAATTTTTAATTTCGTGTTCTAAATTTACCACCAACCAAAGAAGGTTGGTGTCAGGCAGGCCGGCAGTAAAATCTAAGCCAAAACTTTCGGATTAGAATGTTGACGTACCAAACACTCTTTCCGATCATCCCAAGATATTACAAATAGGTACATATTAGCTAGCGGTTATTTCAACAACATCGAAACTAACATACTGTATGTATCTATTTCCTTTGATAATGTCAGTGTTTGGTAAAAGCTGTAGAAAGTTAATGCGATATGCATTAACTTTGCAACATATTCTACTCAGAAACACGTAGTATATTCTGAATGTGTATACATACTTAGATGATAAACATAGCATGCTCTTTCTAAGCAATTGCTTTACATATTTTATTCAACAGGTACGATACGTGTAAATTTTTCAACAATTTAAGATCATTTTTATTCAATTCCAGTGCAACTACTTAGAGGTCTCTTCACTTTTTGCAGTCTCATAATTCAAAAAGAGTCATCGGCTATATGTGTTTTTGATACAAAACTTGGCTCGAATTCAGCAACACGTAAAACAAGCGATAAAAGCTGACCGTAAGTTTTTGACAGTTCTTCTATACGATAAAATGTCAAAAACCGACGGTTAAATAATAATCGGCTGTTTAAGTGATGGTGAACTCGGGCCTTAATGATGTAGCCAATTACTTACCTTTTTATTAATTCTGAATATCCATGTTTTGATGTTGGTGTAGTGGTTGTGTGAGACATGGTCTATCGTGAACACTGTTCCATATTTCGTTGGATGCCGAACTTCCGGCCAGAATGGAGGGAATTGTTGCTATAACAAAAAATATAATTATGAAAAAAGTTAACCAAAGTGTTGGGTTAATGCCTGCAACAGTACTTAAGATCTTAAGGGACTAAAGTTCCGTCATCGAAGATGAATGAGACAATATCTAGATTCTAGAACAATAGCTAGAACCAGTAACGAAGATAGAAGAAGGCGTAGTTCTGACATGTTTGTCGCCGGGCTTTAACTTTCACTGAAGAACAGAATGATCGCTTAGCGCTTCACTCGATATCTTCGATAGCTTCTCCTCTCCCTCTCGGACCTCTGAGGAGAGCCTCTCCCTCTCGGACCTCTGAGGTGATCAGACGTGTGTTAACAAAACCGTATATTCGTTTATTTAAAATTTTATTTAAAATTTTGTACAATTTTAATCAGTAAAAAATAATAGGAGTGCATAAATGTCAAGGAGTCCAACGCATCGTAACGTCGCTCGCATCACCGACCGCTGTGAGATATGTTGATTGAGAATATTGGTGAAGTTGGTATACATGGAGATCTTCTGCGATGGCTAGAGTCATACCTAAGAGATAGAAGTCAGGCAGTCACTATTAAGGGCTTCTGTTCCTTCTTTATTCCTGTGACATCAGGTGTGCCACAGGGCTCTCACCTTGGTCCACTCTTATTTACCTTATTTATAAATGACGTAGTGACCGCACTGAAACATTGTGAAGTTTTGATTTATGCTGATGACATGAAAATATTTAAAAAAATTGGGCATCTTTCTGACTGTGTTCTTTTCCAAAATGATCTTAATGACCTGGTAATTTATTGTAATAATAATCACCTATTGCTTAATCCTTTAACATGTAAGTCTATAACGTTTACCCGTAAAGTGAGACCAATAAAATATGACTATTGCATAAATAAGGAACCTATTACTCGGGTGGCCGAGGTGAGAGCCTTAGGCGTTTACTTGGACAGTAAGTTATCCTTCAATTATCATGTTGATCATATAACAGCTAAGAACTAGCTACTTAGAACTAGCAGAGATTTAAGGTTATGCTCTACAATTTTGGTGTTGTTTAATTCATATGTTCGTTCCATCTTAGAATATGCATCGACTGTATGGAATCCCCAGTACAAAAATAGAATTGATTCTATTAAGAAAATCCGGAATATAATTACCAAGCATATACAGTTTAAAGCTTTACGTTACGACCAACCAGTTCCATGTATTCCGTCACTTAAGGAATGCGCCCAGCATTGAAAGACATCAAGTGTTTTTATATAAGATTTTGAAGAATTTTGTTGATTCTCCTTTTCTCCTACAAAATATATCATTGAGATGCCCTCGGACAAGTTCCCGTTCCCTAAATTTGTTTTCGTTGCCTTTTGCAAGAACTAATTATGTGAGTAACACTTTTCTTTTTAGATCTTGCGCAATGTTCAACAGAAGCTTTAAAATAATTGATCCATTCAACTGTAATCATGTTTTACACTTTAATAAACAAAATAGAGATTTGTTGTACCCGCCTTAAAATTATGATCATAATGCTATTAATTTAATTTTTTTAAATCTATTTTATTTTAATGGCCCAAATTTTTTGACAAATAATTGTAATTTGATTTTGTACTTTATTTTTATTCTCTCTTTTTTATTATTATAAATGTTAATTGGTATTCTTTAATTTATTTCAATTCTATTTTTTCTTTTGACATTGTTTTTTATTGTAATTTTATGCAGTATATAAACGTTAATGGTTTTTTAAAATTGTATGTACCCTTATTGTTATACACAATTTTTTTTTAATATTTATTAATTGATTCGTTTGATTTATATCATAATTATCTGAGGAAACTTTGCTGATTTCTGTGATATTTTTTAAAAATTTTAATTTTCTATATTATTTAGTTGTATGTTTCCTAAATAAATAAACAAATAGCTGCTATCGCTGCAACAAACTAGTGGAAAGAATCCGAGCTTCACTATATACGATCACCTATGTATGTGTGTTTTACTGGCACGAATCTACATAAATTTTTGCTACGTTTCTTCAGTAAGAAAATAGTCGACAGTCGGTCTCTTCCACGTGGGCATCCACAAGACAGTGCCTCAGTCCAATTTTGTCATAATACACGATTGCAATAACTTTAAGAGAAAAATATTAAATATGCAATAAAATATTAACTACACTTTATTGATGTTGTTACTTTCCCATAGTATTGATGGTAAAAAATGGAGAAAATCGAAGTATCTACTTGACTGTTTGTGCGAATTATTACATTATTACTCACCGATTTTTTCGGAGGGACGCATAACACAACTACCGCCGCGCACTCGTAATCATAAACTAAAGACCAAAATTCTCCCAGTGTTTTGGCCAAAGGCCACTCGGTCACTATGTACTCTTTAGGCTTCGTATAACCCTGTGGAAAATTAAACATTGGAAGCAAAATAATTCTGACTTGTAAGAGCTACTCTAACAAATTAACTTGTTCACTTTGTAACGAGCCATTTGTTTTTCTTTCAAACTACACAATTATCATTGTAGTAGTTATAAACAACAACAACAACTCATCAGGTAGATAATATTTATTATTGTGATAAATTGATGATATTGAGAATTGTTATGGCAATTAATAGATGAGTACTGAAGTTATAGACTATTCAAAATTTGACTAGCTTAATTTATTAAATAAATGTAAATTGATATGAGCAAATAATAATCATAGTGGCAATTATATTGGCGATAATAATACTTACGTCTACAAACACTGCATTGACGTAATCAGTGCAGGATGCCTTGTTGCCTTGGAAAGATGCTAAATATGGTCGGAAGTTGTCAGCTGTAACATAAATACTTCAATAATTTACCCTACTTTTAAATAGACCAGAAAAAATAACCACTACGCTGCTACAGCTGCTCTGTAAATATTTTTGGAAAATCTTGCTAGCAAAACGCTATCCTGCTTAAGACTAAAAGGGCATAAAATAAGTAAAACGAAGAAGTAAGTGTTCGGGATTAGACGAACAAGGAAAGAAAACTAGATTTTCACTTTTATAGGTTTACTAGGAAATTAGTTTACAGTTGTAATGATTTTGTTGTAAGAGAAATTTGAATAGCGAATGAATAGAGAAAAAAAGATGGCGTCCTTGCGTGGATTCCCTCCAACCGTAGGTACATAGAATGACCGCGGCCAATCGCGGTCGCAGCAATATGTGCTTAACGTCGATGGCTGCAAGGTTGAAGTTGGCTTGCGGCGTCGACATCCTCCCAGCCCTTGAAAGCTCTTGGATGCTTTCAAGACAAGTTTGCTTCGGTAGGTAGATAGCATAGGCGATTAAGGGCTCTTCGTACGGTCCCTTGTGACGTGTTCACGTCTGCGACGCGAGGGACTCCATCGCTTCCTGGATGAATCTTGGTTACGCGGCCCAGACGCCAACATAGGGGTGGTGCACTCTCTTCCTTGATGAGGACCAGGTCTTCAAGTTTTAGGTTGCGACTAGTGACTCGCCATTTGCTACGCTGCTGCAGCTCAGAGACGTATTCGAGTGACCACCTTCGCCAGAAATGTTGTTTGTACTGGTCAATGCGTTTGAAACGTTCTAGAGCGGTTAGGTTTTGGTTTGTTAGGTTCGGTGATGGTAAAGCAGACAACGGCCTGCCTATCAAAAAGTGAGCTGGAGTCAAAGGACAAGGATCGTCAGGCGAAGAACTTAATGGGCATAGTGGTCTGCTATTGAGGATAGCTTCGATGTGGCTAAATAATGTAGATAATTCCTCGAAAGTAAGGTGTGTCTGTCCTAAAATCCTACGAATGTGATGCTTAGCTGACTTGACACCGGCCTCAGCTAAGCCATTGAAGTGAGGGGCGTATGCTGGTGAAAATTTAAACTTGATTCCCCGACAAGCTCCAAATTCGGTTAAATTATCTCGATTTTGTTGTAAAAAATCATATATTTCTTTGGCAGCGGCAACAAAATTCCTGCCGTTATCGCAGTATATAGTGTCTGGTAGTCCCCTACGGGCTATAAAACGTTTGAGAGTAAGGATAAACGCGTCTTTGCTTAATTCGCTCACAGCCTCGAGATGGACACTTTTGTAACAAAAACACACAAATATGCAAAGATAGCACTTAGTAATTTTGCATCCTCTCCCCTTCCGATCGGTAATAAAAAATGGGCCAGCAAAATCAACACCAACTGTAGAAAATGGAAAATTAGGTTCCACACGCTGATTGGGTAAATTTCCCATGATATTAGACAAGGTTTGACCCTTAAACCTACGACAAACATGACACCGCCGAACCACCTTTCGAGCTAAGTTAGGGCCTCCTATTGGCCAATATCTCTCTCTAATTGATGCTAAGAGATGTTGGGGACCGGCGTGTAGTAAATTAACATGTTCCTGTTGAAACATCAAATGTGTTAACGGGTGATCAGCCTTAAGAACAGCGGGATGCTTCTTTTCGTAGGGGTAGTTGGAACTAACAATTCGGCCGCCGACGCGAATCACTCCAAAACTGTCAATAAAAGGATTTAGTGAGGACAAATGTCCTTTGGAGGCGGGAGTCTTACCTGACAGTAGCATGTCAATTTCAATAGGAAAACACTCTCTTTGTGCAGACTTTAAAATTAAATTTAGAGCGTTGTTCAGTTCTTCAACTGAAAGGGCTTGTGTAAGTTTATTTTGGGGATTTTTGGTATTATAAATAAATCGTAATACTCTTGCGTAAACCCTTTGTAATTTAGAAAATTTAGAAAAACGATCGAAATTTACTATAGAGGATAAAGACGAAACATCTACCGAAAACACAGATATATTTTTATTCTGACTAGGCAATTGGCTATCGTCATATGTTATGGGGAAATTAGTGGGCCAAGTTGACTCGTGCCTTGATAGAAAGGTGGGACCATGCCACCACATGGAGCAGTCCTTAATGTGCTGAGGGTCTAGGCCTCTTGAGACGAGATCAGCGGGATTCTGCGAGGTGGGAACATGACGCCATGTTGACACATTACTGAGCTCCTTTATAGCTGATATCCTATTTGAAACAAAAATGGGGGTTTTATTAGAAGTATTCAGCCAACCCAATACTACACTGGAGTCGGTCCAAAAAATGTGACGTTTAATTTTACATCTTAAGGCCTTAGTTACAGATGCGGCTAATTGTGCACCTAAAAGTGCAGCGCATAACTCTAGCTTCGGTATAGTAGTGGCCTTTATAGGAGCAACCCTAGCCTTTGCGGTTAGTAAGTGAACAAGCGTAGTGTCTGAGTTACATGATTTTAAATAGATGCAAGCGCCATAAGCTTGCTGAGAAGCGTCACAAAAACAATGCATTTCAATATAATTGTGGTTATGCACTAACACGTGCCTAGGAATTTTTAGAGATGGAATGTGGGTCAAATGTTGGACAAACTTTAACCACCCATTGAGTATATCCTTTGGGACGGGTTCATCCCAGTCTAATTTTTGGGACCACAATTTTTGTAACAATATTTTTGGTTTTATTGTACATAAAGATAACAGACCAAGAGGGTCAAAAATTTTAAATGTTGTAGAAAGGATAGATCGCTTGGTTACTACTTCCGGTGATTTAAAATTATATTGAAAATTTAGGATGTCAGTATTAGGGGACCAGCCAATTCCTAGGGTACTAGTGGCATTGCTGATTATTAAATTTCCGTTTTCAGGTAGGATTGAATTATTTTGAAAAAGATCGAATAGATTAGACCGGTATTTACGTAGTGGGAAACAACCTTTCTCTAATTGACTACTTACACAGAGTTGAATGTGGCGGAGTTCATCGGCTGAATCACTGCCTGTAAGCAGATCATCACAATAAAAGTCTTTCTGAATTATTGTTTTGATTAGGGAATCGTCACATTCTTCTCCTAGTTGCCATATGCACCTAGTACTCAAAAAACTTGCGCTAGAAAAACCATAGGTTATAGTATTTAATCGTAAAGTACTTATTGGATCTGACTCATTGTCACGCCATAAAATCAGCTGAAGGTCACGGTCAGAATCATGCACATTTACCTGTCGATACATTTTTTCTATATCCCCAGAGAGGATGTACTTATATTGGCGAAATCTGAGAAGGATGTTAAACAGAGAATCTTGTATCGTTGGTCCCACCATTTGGATGTCATTCACAGATAAACCTGTAGTAGTGCGAGCTGACCCGTCAAATACGACACGTAATTTGGTAGACTCACTTTTTTCACGAATGACAGGGTGGTGGGGAAGGAAATAGCCATTTAATGGAAATTTTACGTTACATGTCGATAGATGACCGAGATTAGCGTATTCGTGTATAAATTGACTGTAGGCTAGTTTTAACTCGGGTTGTTTTCGAAATCGGGATTCTAGGTTAAGAAATCTCTTTTTGGCTAAATGGTAAGAGTCTCCTAAATAGTTGCGTTCACAACGCAGTGGTAGGCTTACTGAAAATCGCCCCGTACTCTCGCGGATAGTAGTAGAGAGAAAATGTTGCTCACACTTTCTTTCTTCCTCGGAGTACGAAGTTATTTGTGGGATGTTTTCTAGCTCCCAAAAGAGTGTCATTTGTTGATCTAATTTGTTGTGAAAATCGGTTTCCTCATGGGATGAAAAATTAGGAACGGTCTCTTTTAGTGAGAAATTGCACATTACGTGTTTTGGATGTGGTGGGGATGGTAGGGCAGGTAGTGGTCCTGCAATCAGCCACCCTAATTTAGAGTTTCGGAGATTAGGTAAATTATCTCCTAGACAGCGCTGCTCAGAGCCTATTAGGTCCCAAAAGAGATCTGCTCCTAGTAGCATATCTATAGGCGCCGGTTCGTAAAACTTAGGGTCAGCTAGTTGGACTTTAGGTAATTTTAGAGCCTTTATATTAAAGGTTGATTTAGGTAAATCGTCAGTAATTTTAGGTAAAACTAAACAAAATAAAGATCTCTCAAATGAGCTTGACAAAGATTTTAAACGGAGAGCACATCTCTCTGTATTTAAATTAACTGGTATTTGACCGATACCAACAATATTGACATTTGATGGCCTAGGACATAGATTTAGTTTAGTCTTTACAGCCTCACTTATAAACGAAGATTGACTGCCACTGTCAAGTAAAGCTCGCACGGTCAAAGTGTCATTAGAAATAGGATTAGAAATTTGCACCTTTGCAGTGCACAATAAAACTTCGGGAGCGCATAAAGCTGACAACACACAGGTGTTACTAGAACTGTTATTATTGTGAATATGCAAGAGAGTATTGTGTCGTTTTTTACAAACACGACAAGAGCCTGGAAGCTTACACTTATCAATGTTATGACCAGCTCTGAAACAGTTTTCACACAAGTTAAATGTTTTCACAATGGAATTCCTATCCTCAGGTGATTTTGACTTAAAAGAAGGGCACTCAAACAGGCGATGACTAGCCTTACACACAACACACTCAACGACTTTATTAGAGATAGGAGTATCCTTGGAAGTCACTATGAAAGATTTAGTTTGGGTCTTGTGCTGATTTATTGGCATAAAATTTTTATTTTTATCAATTTTGTCTTGCTTATTACGATTAACAGTTTCGAGAACATCTGCACGACTCTTTAGAAAGGAAAAGAAATTGCTCAGTGTAGGAATGTCGGGTAGTGAGTTTCTATACTCTTCCCATTTAAAAGAAGTGGTGTTATCTAATTTTGCCGAAACTATATATATAATTAACACGTCCCACTTGTCAGTGGGTAGCCCTAACGTATTAAGAGCTCTTAAATTTTTTGTAATGTGGTCAATAACAAAACGCAATGATCTGTCGGTATCTCGAACAGATTCTAAGTTGAAGAGAGATTTCAAATGGTTGTTTATAAGCAATCGTTTGTTATCAAATCGTTCACACAAAAGGCTCCAAGCTTCGGAATAATTTTTATCCGAAACTTCCAAATTACTGACAACACGAGCAGCTTCGCCCTCCAAGTAGGAATTCAAATAGTGAAATTTGTGAATATTTTTTATTTTCTCGTTTTCGTGTACTAGGGAACTAAATGTCTCTTTAAACTCAAGCCACTTGTAATAAGTGCCATCAAAATTAGGTATCTTAATTATTGGTAACTTAAAACCTAAGAATTCACTATCATTGTGATGACATTTGTGAGTGGCGTGAGCAGAAGTGTTGCTATGAAATTCATCACTATCTGACTTGGGGGACGAATGCTTTTTAATAAATTGTCGGGCCAAAGAAATATATGTATCATATTCTAGTTCAAAATTATCACGCGTATTTAATTCATTTTCTAAGTTAGACGTATTTAATAATTCAATCTGATTTTGTAGCTCGTCGAACTCAATAAACAAGGTTTCTATCCTAGACAGTTTCATTTCTAGTTTACTAATTTCTAACTCAGAGATTGATTCCATGGTCGACAAATTATCTACAAAAAATTTAAATTTAGTAAGGCGTCCCTTAGCAACGCCTCTTTTATTAATTAAAATTGAAAGTTGCTCGGCTTGCTTAGCTTCGGAAGACATTGCAAAATCTTTTATAAAACTAATAAAAAAATAATATGTATTTTTTTGAAATTAAAATCGTAAATTAAACAAAAAATAGCATACGATACGCTCCTCACTCCAATCAGCTGGTCGAGCCGGGCGCGCGAGCAATCAGGTGTCGGGAGAACAATAGGTGACGTCACAGCATTTATCGCCGGGCAGTCTCAATAGGCGTTCCACTGGAATGTATATGTATGCCAACTTAATAACTTTGTTAACATCAATATGTTAAATAGGCGACAAATATTTTTTAATGTGAATTTACTAAAAGGTGGTTAAAAAAATATATAATATTACACCAATTCACTAATTACCATATTTTATTAAATTTGTCTATAATAAATATCCGTATCTGTCTATTATAATACTAATAGGAATGAAGTTATGACGAATACGGGTAATATATTGAGCAATTAGCGAATTATCAGTGTAAAATTTTCTTGTTTATTTGTTTATTATGGTTATTTATTAATTTTACGAGATGATTAGATGATGTTTTAATGAAATGAATACCTATATTGCATTAAAATACTTTAAATTGGGATGGCTAAGTGCCTTGAGATTATTATCTACGTTATGAGTAGGTAATTCAACAAAAAATTGTAGTAGGACAGTACACCAAACATTAGAGGATTAATCTCACTAAATAGCTCAAATCAAAGGAGAAATGAATCTAATTTACTAGGAGAGAAAAATAAAAGGAACGAGCTCACAGTTAGAAAGGCAGGCGCCGTCGCCGGGTAGAATTTGGCGGCAAAGCGGCAGTCCATCCAGGTCTTGTCTTATCCAACGATGATTAGTAGGTGCTCCTTTTCAAATTAGTCGAAGAAAAACTATTGGCGAAGTCACAATTTAGCCACAGCAGTCAGATTGGTGCTTCTTCCAATTAATTGATAGGCGCTGCGTCAATGACCTCTGGCTGTCCTTCGATGCGAAGCGAATTTTGTTAAAATTTGTTGATTTTGATCCAAATTAGTGTACTGCAATGTCCTGTCACGGTCGCCACTTTGTTCGGGATTAGACGAACAAGGAAAGAAAACTAGATTTTCAATTTTATAGGTTTACTAGGAAATTAGTTTACAGTTGTAATGATTTTGTTGTAAGAGAAATTTGAATAGCGAATGAATAGAGAAAAAAAGATGGCGTCCTTGCGTGGATTCCCTCCAACCGTAGGTACATAGAATGACCGCGGCCAATCGCGGTCGCAGCAATATGTGCTTAACGTCGATGGCTGCAAGGTTGAAGTTGGCTTGCGGCGTCGACAGTAAGTTTTACATAATGTAAATTTTAATATCCATTTTCAGAGCAACTGAAGCAACAGCAACAGGAGTAAAACCAGTTCAATATTATTCACTTTGTTTATTCTATGCTTCTGTATACCGATTTCGAAATTCAATTTTGAGTGGCTGCTTAAACGATCAAAATGAATAATCTAATATAAATAAATGTTACATCGCTATTATTAAATTTTTAAATTACATAATTCCACGTGAAACCAATAGTTAATCGTCATATTATTAACCGGCAACAAAATAAAAGCTCATTTGGCTTTGACGAAGTACCAATAAAAGTCATAAAAATTACATTTCCACATTAGCTGAACCCTTAGCTCGTTATTTTAATAAATGTGTATCTCAAAATTTGATTCCCGTTGAACTTAAAATAGCAAGCGTTCTTCGTTCTTTATAAAAAAGGAAATAAATTGGATCCAACTAACTATAGACCGATTTCATTGTTACCTATCCTGTCAAAAATATTTGAGAAGCTCATTAAGACAAGACTATTGACACGTCTAGTTCGAAATGGCGTAATAAAAGCAGTTTGGGTATCAGACGAATGTAGGAACTATCGATGCGACAAATAACTTAGTTAATGATATTGTTTGTAAAATTGAAGGTCAGTGGGCTCTTTTTGGATCAGAGATCTGCGTTTGATACAATAGAACATGAAATTTTGTTACAAAAATTGTAACATTACGGGATTATAGACACGAACTTAGAGTTATTTCGATCTTACTTATCCAATTGTAAGCAATTTATTGAAATTAATAATATAAGTAATGGTAAAGAGACAACATGTAAATCAGATATCAGACTACAGTAAAGAGAGGTGTTCCACAAGGCTCAATATTGGGACCAATTTTATTTATATCACTTTTAAATGACTTAGCGTATTATATGAGAGCTAAACAACCGGATGTGAAATTAACAATTTATGCAGATGACACTAACGCCATTGTATCTACGAACTTTTTACAAGATTTTAATATTAAAGTACACAATACACTCCGCAATTTTGAGAATTGGTTTACTTGCAATAACCTAGTATTGAATACAAAAAAAACATCAGCTATATTATTCAGGACATAATGTGTATAATTTTATGTTATTTCCAATACGATTTTTATTGTTCAAGGAATTAATGACTTATGACATCACAAAAAGGAGGAAATTTCTCTTTTTTTCATCACATTTGACATCAGAACTTACGTGGTACAACTAGTACGTCTCTGTTTTTGTCCCTATTATCTCCTCTGTGCCCCCCCGCACAGTCTCCAATGGTAAACCTGGGTGTTTGTTTGCATATCTGCTGATACTCTTTCTGGTACTCGTTTAGCTTAGAAACGGGGTCCCTCTGAGATTTCTGCTTCAGTCTTTGAGATAGATCCGACACGGGGAACCATGACGCACCACAGATTACGTGTTCTTCTAGAGTATCGTAGACGAATTTGTATTGTTCCTGGACAAGAAGTTTTTGATTATCAATAATGATCATAATTTTATTCATGTTTTATGTTATTCATAAAGTTATTCTTAACAGGACAGTAAATAATGTTATATAAGTAGTAACACAATCATTATCACCCTTATTCCATTCTAATTGAGGTCAGCGCAGTGTTTCTGTAATCTCTTCTGTCACTCGTTATCTCCTCATACCTGCATATCATACTTCACACATTCCGCCCTTCTTTTTAGGGGTCTTTCTACTTTTACAACAGTACTACTGTAGTAACACAATACTCAACAAAATCTGTTGAAACGCAATACGCACCTCATTTTCGATAAGGCCTTTTCTGGATTGCCTGAGTTTCTTCAGGTATCCAAAAACATCAAAACAGTCTTCTTCTTCTGCTAATTCCAGGTTCGAGTCAATGGCTAAGTAAACTCCTGACCGACCGCCTCCGTCACTTAAAATAAAAGTTAGTACTAAAATGTGGGTGCATTTATTTTTGTCTGGGAACATTTGAGTAATAACCTTGGACGGTTTTGAGTTACTTTTTAACTAACGGTTATACTGTGCAATCAACTTGTACAATTTTCATAATAAGGCTCTAAAAGGATTACCGTACAGCTCCCAGTTAAATAAGTACAAAAAATCGCGATTGCAATATTAATTGTGTCACATAAATCCCTGGGAAACAGGTATACCAAATAATAGTATAGAGATAGAAATAGGTATACCTTCGAGTGGAACTTAGTTTCCTAGTTAGGACTTTTAGTTCAGTCACACGCTTCTCGCTTTTTGTCCCTTTGTGGTCAATTTTCATGATAATTATTAAGAAAGTGTGAAGATTCTTCTTCATAAATTAAGGTCACGGCAGTCTTTTTCATTTATGAAACAATAACGAACCAGTCACAGATTTTGAATATTCGTATTATACTAGGTTCATTGTATCTTACGAGTTCTTTTCGGCCTTATTGTGTTATATTTTTGTAAAACCTCCCCACTATCTGAATTTGGCCTTTATATTAATCAACGCGTATGCTTTATATTTATAAAACATCATCGTTATCTACCAATAGACTTACTTGCAATGTACTACCATGGGTCCAGCAGCAGGGTTGGTCGCCAGTCGCCTCCCCACCACAGCCCGAACGCGTCGCCGAAACTCCAGCAACGCATTGCTGAAGGGACACATGTGGGAGTGCCACTGCGTGTAATGGAACTGGAGGATGAAGCGTTCCTCTATCACCACCTGCAGCAAAGGTATTGTTCAAGTATCCTGTGTACTTCAAGTACCAGTTCGTTTGACTACTGCAACAACATGCGGCCTAAGGTTGACCTTAACATTAAAGGACAACATTTAAAAAACCGTGGTAAGACTTGTCGTATTGTAGAGTATTGGATGCTGGATCACTAAGAAGTTTGATGAAAGGCGATTGCATAAAGCAGAGATGATGGTAAGGAGGATGAGTGAACTAGCAATAATGGACAAGTTAACGAATGAGTACATAAGAGAAAGCGTGAAAATAGAACACGTGACAAAAACGCTGAAAGGAAAGCTGTTGTCCTGGTAGGGCGTGTAATGAAAAGAGATGACAACAAGTGAGCAAAAGAGTAATGCTAATGTACGTTACTGAGGGACGAAAAAATAACGACCTCACAAAAAATAGATGCATTACGCGACGATCGACGACCTATCATTTATATGACTACTGTGTGACTTAAAAATAAAAGTCAATACATGCATACATAAGTTCCACTATTAACAACGATATTTCTATGTAATATTCATAGTTAGGTAGGATCAGGAAGAGATATAACGCTTTGAATGTAAGCGAAACTGAATATAGGTACAATGTAGGTATCTATTAATTCGCTATTAGCAACCAGTTAAATCGCTACTAATCAAAATTCCTCGTTTGATACACATGAATAATGAAGTGATAGTGGATGTGATTAGGTACCTATAGAGAAATGATCGCGTGATTGATTCCTTTCAGAATCACATTAGATAAATTCTCCTCCCTCCTCTTAGATCATCAAAGCGGCCTTTCTCAAACCACTATCGCCTTAAGCAAAATCAAATCAGACCTCTATCAATTCAATACTAAACTATAAGCCTTGTAATGATTTCTGACCCATAAATATATTAACAACGAACATTCGTCAACAACTAAATAAGTCTTAAACTTGAATTGGTATCGCTAGCATCAAAAGTATACATCCTCTGCTCATGGTATAACTAGGCAATCATAAAATGGCCAGATCGATTACCTGTGAACGACAGAATGACTATTATTAATAATATTATCAAGGGCGTTTTTAGTGCTATGTATACATACGCGGGATTCCTGAAAAAATTAAACATAAACCACCCAGTGTGGGTTGGTGGAGGATGATACTGATCAATATGCGTAACTTTAAAATCGCTATTAAAACATGATCTATCTGCCGCACTCAGAGACGTCAATTAACTTTAATGAGTATTTAATGTCAAATTTTTTTATTCAAATCTAGACCATAGACCCGGCAAGAATAGCGACTAGTTTTGAATTGTAATTTTTTGACGTTAAGTACTTATTAACGCTATTTGACGTCTCTGAGTGCGGCAGTTAATCGTGTGAAATTAAGTGATATCAACTTACGTCTTTTTCTGTCTTGTATAATCGAAATGTTCTTATGTGGAAATTAGCCAGTTCCTCCTCTTGCACGATGCCGACACTTATATCTCCGTAAGTTTCGTCTTTTTCCTTGTTCGGTGGCCAATATTGAACACACATTACCTGAGAAAATAACATATTACTATAAGCACTGCTATGCTATGCCCCGTGGTCGTTAACTAAGCAGTCAGTCACCCTCCGAAGAATACAGAAAACAACGACCTAATCCGAAATTTCGCCAAAATGAGTTAGAGTAAAACACCGACCTAAAAGATGAAGTTCTACATTTTTGGTAAGAAAAATCATGCTTTTTCCTTACAGAATAAGGTTAAAAAATGATTTGAGCCTATGTACTTCTCCCTGTGCGCGCGAGGTAACTCAGTCAAAAATAGTTATTCGTCGATTTCTAAAAGTTTGCCATATTGGATTCGGTCGTTGTTATATAAAGAGTGCTACTTTTTTTTCTTTAATGTTAGACAGGAAAGCTCTTGCCCTAAACAGAACGGAACACAATAATGCTGTTAACATTATTATTATGGCGACAAGATTTTTGTTAAGATGGTGGTAGCTAGCCAGGCGGACTTCAAAGAAGTCCTACCACCAACCAAACCGAGCACAAAGCTGTACCTCCCTGGGGATCGAACCCGGGACCTCTGGATCTTCATTCCGGTGGGTGAACCACTAGACCACAGAAGCGGTCAAAAAATTGCCATGAATTACCGAGGCGGTCAAAAAATTGCCTTGAATTACCGAGGCGGTCAAAAAATTGCCTTGAATTACCGGCGACTTGAATTACCACTGCATTTTTAAGTTTAATCGAAGCTTAATCATTTCGTTCTTGAGTGACGTCTTTTTCATTAGCGAACGTAATAGGTGTAAACATATAACCTTTCCAGCCACAAAGCCATCTTCGACAAGGGAGACGAAAAATATTTTCTAAATTTCCTTACCGCAACTCTGTGACGCCAAAAGTTTATTCCAACAGCAAGCGAAATCGCTTAGGGAAAGGTGTGAAATACGTTTGGAAGTTACTTTTGAATTTAAAATTAATATTTCCCTCTGTTAATTTGGATCTGTTGGGCCGTCCGTCAAAATTTTCGGACAGATTAAAATTAGCACTTCTATCTGTTTTGATTGTTTGGACTTATTGCACCAGGTGTGATGGGTAATTTAAAATTGTTATAAAGAAAAAGAAGTTCCGAAAAAAAAGAAATTTCGAAAAATTTACTGTTCTGATGCGGGATTCGAATTATTTGTACATTGCGATACTGATTATCTAACGTGAAGTTCAAAGGTTAGATCAATTTTATCAAGAGAAGTTTTGCACTACAAGTTAACTTAGTAGGACGTCTATGTTGCGAAGGACAAGAAGCTTTTCTTACACTAATAATTGTTGTACGTTACTATAATACTGGCTGTAATCTTTTTACGAATCCATGTCACTATCTGTTAGATGGATAGTTTTTATGTCACTTGTTTTGATCGTCTTGATGTTTTGATTTTGTGCTGCGTATTTGTTATTTTTATTCCCAAAGGATATATTTACGAAAATAATTATACACACATACTTAATATATCACGCCTAGCATAGGCGTATTAAACACTCATTTCGCCAAGGGTGTTTATTCGTCCTATGTTACCTATTGGACACGTAAACCGCAGTATATTGCTAGGTAGTATAATCTGAACGCTGTTGCTCATTCCTTATTACTGTTAAAACCCGTACTGCCGCACTCAGAGACCTCAAATAACGATAATGAGTACTTAATGTCAAAAAATGACAATTCAAAACTAGTCTCTATTCTTGCCGGGTCTATGGTCTAGATTTAATTGAAATTTTTTGACATTAGGGTACTCATTAAAGTTATTTGACGTCTCTGAGTGCGGCAGTTAGTCGTCTTTTACGACATCCGCGTGGGTGATTGGGTGTGGTGACCCATATTCACGTTATGTTCAAAAATTAATTAAAATCATTGCATTTGCTTACCTTGATGAAGTCAAAGGTCTTGGTCAACATGACAATGGCTGCCGCTCTCTCTTGCCAAATCATGCGCCAAAAACTCACCACCGTATCTTCTGTCGGACCCTGTGTTACTATGTAAGCGTTGGGCTTTAAAACACTCTGTGAACAATTAAATTTTACATACATACATACATAATTCACGCCAATATCCCCGAAGGGGTAGGCAGAGGTGAACTAGCACCCACGCTTCGCCAATTAGGCTAGGTCCCATGTAATAGGTGGCGAGCTATTGCCATTTATCGGGCACAAAAGTCGCAGTACTTTGCTAGTTGGTAGGTATAAGAGGAATGCTGCTGCCCATTCCTCATCACTGATTTATTCTTAGTCGCCTTCTACGACACCCACGGGAGAGGTTTGGGGTGGTGACAATTGTATTCTACTCTGCCGTCACCACACGGCCAATTAAATTTTAGTTTACAAATACACATCTCTCGCCTTTATACCCGAAGGGGTAATAACATTTTTGTTTACACATACATATATCACGCCTTTATCCCCGAAGAGCTGGGCAGAGTAAATAAAACACTCATTTTTCGCCAATTAACTTAGCCATGTAATAAATAGGTGGCGAGCCTTTTGCCATCTATCGGGCACATAAATCGCAGTAAGTATAATATTGTTAGGTGGTATTTAAAGGGGAATGCACTGCTGCCCATTATTCATCGCTGTCTTTCCCTTAGTCGAGATGGAGGTGGTAACAAATTTGTTCTGCTCTGCACTCACCACTCGGTCGTAGTTGAATACGCAAAACTTGCGAATGCCCAGCATTTATAAGCCCTTATAGGGCAATCATGCAATATATTAATTGTTTTTAAACTTTAATGTAAATGACTAAGGTTCAAATTATGGTGGCAACTATAAGTACAAAGTTTTTTGGTGGTTAGAAAAAGAATATCGAAAAATTATGGTCGGAAATCGAACCCGCGTCCGCTGCTATCCGAGCAGGTGCCTAACCGTCATTTTGTCTTTTTCGTTTTATAATCAAACGGGCGATTCTTTAAAACTCAGACTAAGTAGTTACAAGGGCAAGTAATTAGAAGGGCAATCAACTATTTCAATTAATATCAAAAGAGTTCTCTACTTACGTCATTTAGTTGAATAAATGAGTTCTTTTATTTCCCATCACAATTACAATATTGAATAAAGCTTGTAATAGATAATACATTTGTAGCGGCTACGTCAGAGCGCTACATAAACAAAGTGTCTAGTAACCGAGAAATGTTTGATCAGCAAAAAGTACGACAGCTCACGATAACATTGGAGTCAAACCAACTGTAGACCTAATGACTGTTGTGATAAGGCACAACGGGTTTAGCAAGTCCTGTATCACGATTACAAAGTTTCTGGAGGAACTCAGAATATATATGTCGTGGCCAAATCGTAGAATTGATCACTTCATGATGTGGCCGGCCATTTCATTAAATGTCACCATTTCATGAAATGGCCAACTAAAACTGACCATATCATAGTAATGGTCTGGCCAGATCAATGAATAAACAACATTTAACGATATGAACAGCTAAACGCATAGCTATTTCATGATATGGCCAAACATTATTAATCATATCGTAAAATAAGTTACATTAACCACCGTAAGAGGCGCTTATTTCGAATTGTTTTTGTGATGCATCATGGCGGCGGACAATTATCTTATTAAAAAAACTAATAATATTGTTGTAAAGATAAAAGTGAAGTGAAATGTCGTTACGACACCAAATTACTAGAATTTTACGTTTTAAGTCTCTCAAAAAACGAGCGCATCGTAAAAATACCAAACACTTACTACTACTTCTCCCACAGTAATGATATGGCCAAACGTGGATGGACATATTATCAAACGTTGACATTTTTAACGATATGGTCAGTTTTAGCTGGCCATTTCATGAAATGCAACCATTTCATGAAATGGTCGGCACTTCATTCGAAGTACAGAAGTACAGTCGGACCGCGGTCCCCGAGTGCACACCTGGCTCGGAGGAAGATCTTCCCTTTTTCGCTGAGTGTGCGGCGACTTTACCGCATATTATATTAGCCTTTATTGCCAACTCAGATACAATGTTTGATTTAAACTATTTAATACATAATTATTACACATCAGTCTTCGGATTGTCGGCGTGTCCTTTTGACACAAAGGCCTCCTCCAGCTCTTTCCATTCTTCTCTTATCAATGCAGTTCTATGCCACAAAGGGCCTGCTATTTTCTTTATATCGTCCGACCATCGCTTTCTTTGTCTCCCTCTTTTCCTTTTGGTTTGGAATCTAGGGGTCCACACGGTTATGTCATCTGTCCACTTATGTATTCTTTCTCTACACATGTGTCCCACCCATCTCCACTTAAGTCTTTTAGTTTTGGTCACTACATCTTCTATTTTTGTTATTCGCCTTATATCAATGGCTCTCTTCCTGTCTCTTTTTGTGTAGCCGAGTATGCTCCTTTCCATGGCTCTTTGGCATGTGGTCAATTTTTGATCTTGTTTTTGGGTGTTTGCCCAGGTCTGGCTCCCGTAGGTTAGTATTGGCAATATGCATGTGTTGAATATTTTTCTTTTCATTGCAATGTTATGTTGTTTATTTTTCATAATTTCTTTAAGGGCCCAATACCTCTTCCACGTGTTTGCAATCCTTCTCTCTATCTCTAGCTCCATTTGGTCATTGAAGGCAATTAGTTGGCCTAAGTATATGTAGGAATTAACATATTCTATTTCTTCATCTTCTACTTTGATGCTTTCTTTATATCTATTTGTTATTATTTTGGTTTTTGTTTTATTCATTGTTAGACCCACTTTATTGCTGCCATGTGCTAGTTCTTGGAGCATGGTTCGAAGACTTTCTGGGTTATCTGTTATAAGTATTATATCATCTGCGAATCTTAGATGGTTTAAAAGTGTTCCATTAATGTTAATTCCGATATTGTCCCATTCCATTTTTCTAAACACTTCTTCTAGTACTGAGGAGAAAAGTTTTGGCGAGAGTGGGTCCCCCTGTCTCACTCCTCTGCATATTGGGAAGCTTTCTCCTACAGTTTCTAGTTTGATTTGTGCTGTGCTGTTGGAGTATACGTTTTTTATCAACCTTATGTATTTGTTTTCGATGCCTTGATTTTTTAGAGCTTTCCAAATGTGGTGATGTTCTAGAGAGTCAAATGCCTTATTGTAATCTACAAATCCCATATATAATGGGAGGTTATATTCTTGACATTTCTCGATAAGCTGTTTTATCGCATGTATGTGGTCAATTGTGGAGAATCCTGATCTGAATCCAGCTTGTTCTCTTGATTGTTGCTCATCAAGTTTTTTTCCAATACGATTTAGTATAACTTTTGAGAATACCTTATAGATGTTAGACATCAGGCTTATCGGGCGGTAGTTTCCTATTTCAGACCTGTCACCTTTTTTGTGAATGAGGATTATGGAACTTATTGTCCATTGGATGGGTATAGTTTCTGAGTTTAGGATGAAATTAAATAGCTTGGTTAGTTTAGTTGTTGTTTCTGATAGTGTTAGTTTCATCATCTCGTTGGTTATATGGTCAGGACCTGGAGCTTTGTCGTTTTTCTGTGTCTTTATTGCATGAAAAACTTCTTTTTCGAGAATTTGAGGGATTTCCTCTGTGTTATCTTCAAGGTCTATAGTATAATTTCCTTGGGTGTTTTCAGTAGAGTATAATTTGCGGAAATAGTCTGTTGCAACCTGAAGAATGGAATGTCTCTTTGTTTCTTGTTTGTTGTTTTTATTATTGTTCATTTTCGGAATCCATAGCTTCTCTTCTCTTAATTCTCTTAACGCTTTGTTGATGCCTCCTGTTTTGCTTATATGGTGATTCATACATTCGATTCTTCTTTTTGTCTTATCTTGTTTTATGTTGCGACTAATTTCTTTACTTAATTCAGCTATTTCTTTTAATGTTGTCTTATCTCTTTTGTTTTTAAGTAATTCTTTCCTTTTCTGGATGAGGTTTAGTGTCTTAAGAGTGAGTACATTTTTATCAGAATTTCCATATTTTTTTATTTTGAAGGCATTGTTTATTTCTGTGTCATACAGTTCTTGTATTTTGTCTATATTTCCAGTTATTCTATTATTTGGGTTGTTCCGCGGGATGTCAAATTATTATCTTGGTTGTTCACATGTTTCCTTTGTTTCTTATGTTCTTTATAAGATAGAGCTGCTCTTACCATACGATGATTGCTATTAAAGTTAAATTTGTTTATTATGTTGACATCTTGGAATGTTTTGGGTTGGTTGCTTAATATATAGTCAATTTCATTACGAAAAGTACCGTCTGGCGATATCCAAGTCCATTTCTTGGATGGTTTTTTCTTGAATAGGCTGTTTGTAATGGTTAAGTTGTTCTCAAGGGCCATGTTTACTATTCTTTTACCATTTTTGCTTCTTTTTCCTATTCCGTGGTTTCCCACTACATGCTCTTCACCTTGCTTTTGACCCACTTTACCATTGAAATCTCCCATTACAATGACGTTTTTATGAGCAGTCTCTAGTGCGACTGAAAGTTGGTTGTGGAACTCATCTTTTGTTAATTCGTCTGCTGCTTCCGTCGGTGCGTAGATTTGTACTATAGTCCAATTGTCTTTGTAGCCTTGTAAATGTATATTCAGTATTGCGATTCTTTCAGATATCCCTTTAAACTCTAGAATGTGTTTCTTTAATTGTCTCTTCACCATAAATCCTACTCCATATTGCCCCTTTGTCTCTCCTATGTAGTAAAGGATGTAATCGTTATGTTCTTCTATTTGATTTCCTACTCGCCTTACTTCGCTTAGACCAAGGATGTCCCATTTAATATTTTCTAATGCTGTTTCCAGTTCGAGAAGTTTTTCTGTTGTTCTTAATGTAAGCGTGTTTAGAGTTGCTATGTATATATTTTTTTTTTGTTTTTCTTTGGTTATTTTGTTTGCTGGAGGGTTGTGGTCGTATTTCCCCACGGTGACCGGCCGGCTTGGGGAAAGAGGTTTTGTTGTGTTGTTTATGTTTTGTTTATTATTATTTATTTTATTTTTCCGAATTCCGATGTGTGATAGTTGCTAATTTTTTGTATTCACGTTTGTTAACGAATTTGCTCTTGGACGATTCATATTATCAAACGGATTCTTCTTGTTGCCTTTAACTGGGGCCATCAGTTCTATCTTTTTATTCGTATGTAAATTTGGTGATTTCGATTCCGATCTTCCCCTTTTTTTGTCCTTTGGTTTATCTTTAACCACCAATTTATCATATCTAATAAACGCTACTTTTCCGACTTTACCGCATACCCACACATTAAATGTTTGTGTGAGACTGATTCCTATTTAAGGTAAATACATGTTATTTATTATAAATTTAATAATTATTATACAAACATTTACGCCAGTTATCCCCGAAGGGGTAGGTGTTGAAATAGTAAAAATGTCATACAACGAACACAGCATACGCGCCCTTCATACGCTTTTTTGTACACTCATCAGGGGGCGGTTAATAGAAAAGTGGGTAAAACGAGTAAACGAAACGAAAACTTTGTGAAGGTGGGCGTAGTAAATTGACCATTCGCATTCAAACCGTACAAAAACAGATATTTCCAAGTTGTAAGAAGTGGAAACACTTACTTGCTGAGCACTCTTGCAGGATATCTGGATCAGGGCTCCTCAAGCAGCAGAACACGTGGCCAACGATCCTTGGTCGAATACCCGAGTCATACACCTTGCCTTCACGAGATATCACTAAACGATGACACTCAGTACGTCAACTGTCCTTTCACGACGATAAAATCTTAAAGCACTATGCGGTACTAATTAAAAGTTAATAAATGCGGAGCGCAAACACGACGGGATCGCAACGAGAAAACGAAGAAAGAAGAGGGCGCACGCGTCGCACTCATAGATCTTTGATTTGCGTGCCGTTTAGCTGGAAATTCGAATTTATAGATCCTTTTAGGTGTGAGCGTTGGCTAGATCCTTTGCTCTCTTCTCGTAGTGTTATCCACGAACAATAAGAGAACAATCCGCCTAAATAAAGCAAGAAAACGAAAGGCCAAAACACACTGTAAGTTAAAGTTTTTCTTATGAAAACCCGTCTATAATATAGGGATTTCGATTACAAATGTAATCGAAATCCCTATCGGATTATAAGCTTACAAAAACGCTGAATTGTTAACTACTAAGGCCTGAGTTCACCAACACGTAAAACACGGTAAATCAAGCGATTAGATGATAATCGGCAGTTTTTGACAGTTCATCCATACAGAAAAATGTCAAAAACCGACGGTTAAATAATAATCGCCCGTATAAATGTTGGTGAACTGTAGCCTAAGATGCCCAAATCAATTGAGCACGCTAATACAATTGTTTCATATTTTTACACGGCCGTTTTCCCAAATTCAGGGCACAAAGTCAAGGGTTAATGTTGGGACGTTAAGATAGTACAGAGGGCACAAAGCCGTAGGTACCAGCGTGACATGAGTAGTCAAACCGAACAGAGTAAAAGCTTCCTAAGAACGCCGTCGCACTAAACCTGGCATTATGCAACTGGCTGTGCGTCAAAAACCGGTTTTGTCCAGTCTTGCCGCGTGCGCGACAGCGGCCAGTGGTGTAACGCACACATGTCCCGTGAACATGTATTAGTGCAACCGATTCGCGCGGTTGTATGAAGGTTACTCTCTGTTTCGTTTATTTACTCTTGTGCCAGCGTACCTACTCTAATAAATGACCCCCAATTATGAACAAACGGGGTCAATTCTTCGTGAGGGCTGTACTGAGAGTTGAGCTATGGAACGACTCATTTTGTCGACTTTTATTGGAACATGGTGAAGGCTACTCATGAAAATGTCGACTCGTCGTGGCCATTGGTAAAACAAGGAGTGGATTTGTTCGGAAGTATTGAGCCTTAGAAACTCAGGGGTTTTCAACATTCTAAACGGCAAATGGTGAAGAACATAGAAGGAGAAGCGGTCTTTCAACTAGTGTCTCGGACCAAAACACAAGTGTATATCAAATGATAGGTAAAGCGAGTCGCAACATACCGACTGTAGGTATAGCAGCGACTCACTTCATCATCATCATCATCACCAGCCCTTTAATCTCCCCACTGCTGGGGTACGGGTCTTCCCTATGAATGGAAGAATATAGGGAGATTGGGCCATAACCCACCACCCAGTGCGAGTTCGTGGGTATTACGACTGCAGATGCAGCCGGTACCAACGGCTTAACGTACCTTCTGAAGGATGGAGGAACTCGAGATAATACATTTTTGGTCACCGATCCATTGACCGGCCTTAGCCAACATTGCTTAATTTACGCAATCTCAGGCCAAGCACGCTATGCCATTGCGCTAGCGAGCTGAAAAATATAGAAAGGAGTGTGTGGTAGGCTAATTATGTTCCATACATAACCCACCACGGGTTATGTATGGAACATAATTCATAGGGAAGACCCGTACCCCAGCAGTGGGGACATTAAAGGGCTGGTGATGATGATGATGATGATGATGAGGGAAGGCCTGTGTCCCAGCAGTAGGAACATTAAAGGGTTAGTGATTTTGATTGATGGTGATTAGAAGTATCTCACTACATTTTACTAGCAGTTGAGGAGGCGAGAGTTACTGCATCTTTAAAAGAACCCATAACCCTACATAGTAAGTTCCAGACACATTAAGTGTTATTGCTCGTATCTAAGTCGTGTCATGAATCTGAACTCGCGTACGTAGTAGTAATGCGTAGTGTTAATAAAACATTGAGACGAGCTCGTTTTAATACAAGGCAATGTAGAGATAGCCAACTCAACAAAGATATGCTAGAAAAAAATCAATTTGGATCAATAAAGAAATTTGTAAATCACAGACACTGCTTCGACAAAGAAATACCCCTAAATAATTACAAGTTTACCTAATGACTTATACTTCTTACACTCGAACCTTGTGTTATGGATACTAGATGACAAACCAATTTTATTATATAAAATAATTTATTTAAAAATATTCATAATTTAACACAAAAGCAATATATAAACGACCATAACTCGAGAACAACATTTTATTTTATTTATTTGCCCTCCACAAAATTCGAACCCTGGACCTCATGGCCGATAGTCAGCGATCTGATATTTCCAGCAAAACGGTCGCCAAACAATTTTTGTCCTCAATTTTGGTCGCTAAACTTTAGGAAACGTTTTTTAATCGCCTATTGAACACAATTGCCTATCAATTCAATAAGCCTAGTCCAAAGCTAGTTCACAAGATAAACGATTAGATATATGCCTATATAAAAGATAAATATCTAGTTCAAAAGATAAACGGATATCTATAAGGGACTCAGATTTATTGTTATCGAGTTATAGTATCCTATCGAGAATCGGGTTCGATCAGTTCTGATGAAAGTCAAAGTGATGCATACACAATTTCCTCTGCCTCTTTTATTAGTAGGTAGTTCGGCAAATTAGTTTTTTTTGCCTCCACCGTCTTAGTTCTGAGGCTGATTTATCAAAGCAAAAATAATTCGCCATTTTTTATCGTAGGTATGCCAGTGAAAATATTGCCCAAACATCCATAAATTACACAGAGTGGAAAAATTCTTCCAATTGAATAAATATTTTCGGCCGACAAACAAAAAAGAGTCCAATGAATTTCCTAACTCAACAGTTGCTGGGCAGTACTTTATTTCCTTCCTTACCCTTTGGACAACAAATCGCCAAATTATTATAGCGGTACGTGTGCTGAATAATATAGTGCCTACTGCGCTTGTAATAAGGAAGTAAATTTACCGAAATGGGTTTGCTAACTCCGGTACTGACTTTATAAGATTTCCGGTAAACGCCGCGGATTTATTTACTGAATTGATTCTTGAGATTTCCTTGCATCGTTTAGACTTTAGAGAGAGAAAAAAACAAGGGCGCTACGAAGCATTTCGAAGTGTTCTTATTTTAAATATGTTTTTATTTATAGGTAATTAGCTTGGCGCTAGAAGGTTTAGCCAATTTTCATACGACGCTTTTAGCTTCCAAATTCAAATTTTTCGAAGATTTGCAATAAAAAACTTTGAAACCACACGAATAAGGAAGCGGAATCGAATCCGTTTCTATACTCTGTGTTTTTATTTATACTGAATCGAAGAGTTGCATAAATTTTCATATGCAACTCATCACTTGTCCTATGACATTTTGAAAAAAAGTTTCCACCATAATATAAACCTTGGTGTTTTTTGCTAAAGTTTAAAGCTAATAAAAACAAGGCATTGTCTTATTAAGAATTAATATTGTATTGTGTTATACTTACATCTATATAGGAAGCATTAATATAGTCGGAATCTGGCTCCCGGTCCATTGTATCTAGCACCACTCGGTTATAATCGTCTGTAAAAAAACCAGTTGTTATCTTTCATTTCTATGACGAGACCAGAATAACGTAAGTCTATAAATCACGTCCGCTTATTTCCGAACGGGTAGCTAGTTGTGTGTCACCCACAAGCCCCAAATTAAAATAATAAATAAAAAATCACTTTTTAATATAGAAAATCATGTTTTAACGACTCTTTCCGTTCATTGGTCTCTCGATATGGTTCTTTACATCACTTTTCTATACATTCATCACAAGCACCTTTCCAGTGTAATAGAAGATATGAAACAAAGGGAGTGGGTGGTTTGATGACGTCTGACCGATATCAATAGAGGAGGAAACATACTGGGCCAACCCCAGGTGGGCCAACCCCTAGAAAACAAAAGTATTAAACAGACGTATCGTTTTCTAAGTAATACGTCGTTTCATACATTTTAAATTCTATGCGTTCAAGAGATTAGCCACTTGGCTTGGAACAGGGCAGGAAATAGAAGAATTATGATTTCTGTTGCACGCAACTTTCTAACATTCTAACTGCCATATTATCTTGCCGAATATCTCAATAAACAGATTCAATATTTCTTGGGGGCCACAACACAAAATTGTTTTAATAAAGTTTCGAGCTTCGTTACTTATTAACTGTGCTGATTTACTAATATACAGCTGAAGAATCAAAAATCAGAAACACGCCATCAAAAGGCGGGCGCTGTTCGTGAAATGTAATTTAAAATCGAATTAAATGAACAATGGAAACACCAGCGCCGGAATAGAACGCTTAAATACTCTTTGTTACAAATATAATAAAGAGTTTATCTGTCCGAAACAATTCATAATGGGCTTGTTAAGTTCATTTCATAAAACAACACCTTCGGAATGTCGTGGAATGAAATGTAAAACACAAAGCAAACGGATGGCTTAAACAGGTCTCAAACTGTCATGGCGACGGCGTATGTGGTTTTTGTATACATGTACTACCTACCTAGTTGTCTATATAATATGTTACAGTCAGAACTCTTAGCCCGTCAAAACCAGTTTTGACTGATTTTCTAAGCCAGTAAAGACCACTTTTGACTGATAAAAATATACTAATATTATTAAGCTGAAGAGTTTATTTGGTTGGTTGGTTGATTGAACGCGATAATCTCAGGAAAATTGAAAAAATATTTTTGCGTTGGATATTCCATTTATCGAGGAAGGCTATAGCCGCGGGCGACCACTAGTATGTAAATATATGGACCACCTAATAGGGAGCACCATATATTAATCGAACCTAACCGACAGGACTGGAGGCCTACCGCCTAACTCGATTGCTAAAGCAAAAGCTATAGTTTATGACGTCATGCTGTCATTTCGCACCAAATGTACCTAAACTATTAGCGATAGCTTTGAACGATTGATCACCGAATGATTTTGTATGAATTTGGCACAAAATTCGGGATGGCTGCTATAGCCGTAAGCAGAGCATTGTAATATAGCAATCATCAGCAATTGAGTTAGGCGGTAGGCCCCCTGGTGGGTATTAACGACTATAGATGCAATCAGGACAGCGGTAATAACGTGCCTTCTGAAGTACGGATGAACTTGAAATAATAAATATATTTGCTCTATCCGTCGGTTAGGTTAGGTTAGTATGGTGTCTCGTTTAATAAAAAGCCTTCATCAAAACTAATTTTGCTTTAAATCAGGCAAAAGCGGTTTTGACCGGTTAACTGCTGCACTCAGAGACGTCAAATAACTTAAATGAGTACTTAATGTCAAAAAACCTCATTTAAATCTAGACCATAGACCTGGCAAAAATAGCGACCAGTTTTAAATTGTCATTTTTTGACATTAAGTACTCAATAACGTTATTTGACGTCTCTGAGTGCGGCAGTAAGAGTTTTGACTGTAACATACATAAGATTAATTTATTAGCAGTTACAAAATTAATTAATTTAGCATCTCATTTTAAATAATGGAACTCGCAGATAAATAAAGCCAATATATAATACATAAGTATATGAGAACTTATTCTATCATACTTTTGTGCTGTATGATCAAGAATAATTGTAATCTCTTTTCTGCCTTGTTTCCAGTTTATCTGGCTTCCGCGCAGTAGGTACCTATGTTTTTTTTTCTATGCTAGGTGATGAACAAAGGTATACAAAAGAGACGGACCTTGTCGAGAGAGCTAAAACGGAGAGAGTGATTGGGGGTCACAACATTCCAATCCATACTGCTCAAGGTTTTGGCTTAGGTTTTACAGGCGACCCATTTTTCTATTTTGAACATTCGATGTATTTACATGCTCGTCAGTGATACTTCATTACCAGTATTAAAAACAAACGTTTAAGATCATACGTTCTTAAACCTAATAAAACGTTAAGAATTCGTCGTTCAATTCTATATCCTTGAAAGGTAAGTGCTTGCTTTATTTTCACTACCTCGCTTTAACCTTTTATTTTAAGAGCAAGTCAAACTGTTATCTGTATTACTGTATCACTTAGTACACGTTGCTGTATAAAGTAATGAATAATACTTACAAGGTATGACTTTCTGATTTTGATTCTTGTGCATATTAGTCTTCTTTGTGGCATGTCTGCACGAGTGCGTCTCCACTTTAACGGCTGTCTGCAACAAAATATAATTTGGGTATTATTATAGACGCAATCTATATATACCGTCTAGACAGGATATTCTAACTATGAAGTCTGCTCTTGATAGCATCTGTGTGAGTTTCAGAGAAAGCTCCAGCCCCCGTACCACGTGATGTGGGACACATCTCCTCGGAGGAAAGAAAATCTTTTCCTCTCGCTCTAACTCCCACTAAATCCCGAGACAAAACACTGTCAAGTGGAGGAGAGAGACTTGTCCACATCCCCGTGCTAGGCCCGCAGCGCCTCTAGACTAGTGGCCAAACTATTCGAACGAATAGCATACAAATGTATGCGACTGACGTATTATAGAGAAAACCACTTGGCCACCGTCGTGTCAAATTTAAGAGCTGTTGTCAAATATTGACATTAATTTGTTCGTTAGAAAAGTTGTATAGTTTGTCACTTGGCCAGGTGGTTCGTATTGAAAACCGTTCGAGCGCTTGCGCACTACATCCCATCCGAATCCGTCAAAAAATTATTGGTCTAGAAAACTCGGACAGAGATCGGATCAGGTGCGCTTACGCACTGCATCCGATCTCTGTCCGAGTAATAGTTCCATAGAAATAGTTCTACGGCTACAACGGACCGTCAAAATCAGATCTGTCGTAGTGCGCAAGCGCTCTTCATGATGTGGAATTCATACGATCACATGCCTACACATCATTTTATAATATAGTTATACGGTATTAAAGATTCAACAAATATTTGCAAAAATGATTTGTAATTCAGCCAAAAATATTTTTCATCCCACCATCTCGGAAAAAGCGTTTTTGCTCTTCGATATCTGAGTGCAAAAGCCGTTTTTATCCTCTAGAGGTTAAAGTAAATTTGAATTTAGAACATCGTGTGCAATGAGTTTGTGAATTCAAAACATCATTATACATATTTATTTCTACCTTCATGGTGCCGAAATTGTCATGCAACCTATTTTAATTTGTTGAAAACTCAGACTCGGAACCTTCTTGGTGTACTTTTTTTGTAATTTGCTTTGCGCGCGCCATTTTCTTTTCACGTCACAAATTTGTTAAAACCTAGGAGTTCCGTGACGGTCAATCAGCTTGGCGTCAATCTTGCTTTACACATTTTGATCGTCTACAACGCTTGCTGGATGTTTGAGTCAAGCATTTAAAAGCTTTTTAGGTCTGTTTCATTTGTTTACGCTAGCAACGGAACTAAAACATACAGAAAATCAACGTGCTTGACTCAAGCTGATTGACCGTCTCGGAACTCCATTAGGGACGGTAATTTTTATTAGGGACTTACAGGTGTGTCTTGATGAATGTTGCGGGTGTGGCTGGGTGATGGGTGGCTGTTGGACGTGTGTCTGGGTAAATGGGTGTTTTGAGGGTGTGTCTAGGTGAATGGGTGTTTTGTTGGTGTGTCTGGGTAAATGGGATTTTGTAGGTGTGTCTGAATGGATGGGTGAGTATTGTGGGTGTTTCTGGGTGATTGGGTTTTTTTTTGGGTGTGATTGAGTGTTTCTGGGTGAATGGGTGTTTTGTGGGTGTTTCTGGGTTAATCGGTGTTTTGTGGGTGTTTCTGGGTGAATGGGTGTTTCTGGGTGAATGGGTGTTTTGTGGGTGTTTCTGGGTGAATAAGTGTTTTGTGTGTGTTTCTGGGTGAATGGGTGTTTTTTGGGTGTTTCTGGGTAAATGGGTGTTTTGTGGGTGTTTCTGGGTGAATGGGTGTTTTGTGGGTTTTTCTGGGTGAATGGGTGTTTTATGGGTGTGTCTGAGTGGATGGGTGTGAATGTTGTGGGTGTTTCTGGGTGGGTGTTGAGAGTGTGTTTGGGTTAATGGGAGGGTGTTGTGGAAGTTTCTGGGTGAAAACAAAAACTGTTGTGATTGTATTTTTTTTTTTTTTGTATTTTGCAATTTCCTCGTTGGGTGGGATGAAAAGTTACGTGTTGCACTCGAGTGCAAAGATTTTTCACCTTGTGCTCTTTTGATTCCCTTGCTATCGCTCAGGATTCTAATTTTTGAATCACTCGCTACGCTCGTGATTCAATTTTAGAATCCTTCGCTAGCTCGGTCATCAAAATTGAGCACGCGGTTAAAAAACAACTTTGCACTCACGTACAACAAATAACTATTGATAACTTGGCGTTTACGACCTTAGAAATGGATGTTCTGTTAAAATTGAGAGTGTAACTGTTAAAATTATGTTTTATACACTTAGCTCTATAGTCAGTCATTTCACATAATTATAATGTTACCTAGGGGCCTAGACAAAGTAACATATTAGGTTGGGGAAAAAGTCTTTTCGCATTATAGTATGTATAAACTTGTAATAAAATCTCTTTGGCTATACTATTTGTATCTGGCTGGTTTTGGTATCATTGAAAGTTTAAATTTTAAAGAACATAATTCCAAATTCAAATAAGGAAAATGTGTGATTTTCATTTGTTTTTCGTACCGCCAAGATGAGTGAATCTAATGAAGAAATTCGATACAACGCAAGCCGCGAAAAAAAATTGCGAATTTTATGGACCTAGTGCAGTGTCTGTGAGAGTAGCACAAATTTGGTTTAAGCGTTTTCAATCCGGAAATTTTGATGTCAAAGATGCACGTCGCTCTGGTCGCCCTATTACAGATAAAATGGATGCCATTTTTGAAAAAGTGGAGCAAGATCGGCATGTCAGTAGTTACGACGTAGCTGAAGAACTGGGAATTGACCACAAAACAGTTTTGGCGCATTTGAAAAAAACTGGGTACACAAAAAAGCTCGACATTTGGGTACCTCACGAGCTCACTGAAAGAAACCTAATGAACCGTGTACTCATTTGTGATTCTTTATTACGACGTAATGAAACCGAACCATTTTTTAAGAAGCTGATAACTGGTGATGATAAGTGGATCACGTACGACAAGAACGTGCGAAAAAGGTCGTGGTCAAATGCCGGTCAGGCTTCACAGACTGTGGCGAAACCCGGGTTAACTCGCAACAAGGTGATGCTGTGTGTGTGGTGGGATTGGAAGGGCATTATTCATTATGAGCTGTTACCACCAGGCAGGACCATCGATTCTGAACTCTACTGCGAACAACTGATGAGATTAAAGCAAGAAGTTGAGAGAAAGCGGCCGGAATTAATCAACAGAAGGGGTGTGATTTTTCATCATGATAACGCTAGACCTCACACATCTTTAGCCACTCAGCAAAAATTAAGAGAGTTTGGCTGGGAGGTGTTAATGCATCCGCCGTATAGTCCTGACCTTGCACCTTCAGATTTCCACCTGTTTTGGTCTCTTCAGAATTCTTTAGGCAGTGTCAACATCACGAGAGGACTGCCAAAACCACTTGTCGCGGTATTTTGACCAGAAGTCCCAAAATTTCTATAGCAATGGGATCATGTCCCTACCTACAAGATGGCAAAAAGTTATCGAACAAAATGGTACCTACATACTTTAGTTAAATGTAAATAAACTATATTAAAAAATGTTTTGAATTTTCTTAAAAAATGCGAAGAAACTTTTTCCCCCAACCTATTACATAGATAAATAGATAAAGATATACATACATAGATAAAGCAAAATGTATGGGATTTGACGTAAGTCGTCGTCAAATCAGGTGACTGACCAAAATCGTCTTCGTAAATTCCTAGTTATTTGGTCATTGTTGGTAGCGCAAGCTAAGACGCTGTAGAGACCAAAGTAATATGGCCGATCATGACGAACTTCGACACGTTATTGTTATGAATCGATTGCCACTTGGCTACGGGCCCTGGTGTATCGACCAAAATCTGACTATTAACGTTTTTTAAGGTATAATAGGCATGATGACTAATTTTGAAAACCTTCACACCTTCTTTTTCTTACGTGTCTACTTTACCCAAAATAAATTATATTTTTGTAAAAACTTTTGATTTTGATAGTAAATCATGTTTTGAATGGAATTTAAAATTTCCGCCAAAACGCCAAAATAGCAATGACTGTCTGTGTGACGTCACTATTCCGTAAAAAGACCAGTTTCTTAAACTAGTGAATTTGATTGCCAATAAAATGTCAAAATGGAGACTAATTAATGACGTCACGCGGCGTTTTAGCAAATATGGCGCATTGCTAATTTTGTACTTTTACTTTTATAAAATAAATATCACAATCACAAGTATAATCTGATAACAAGTGACTATTAACGAATCTCCTTATCCATAATTATTATTATAAAGAATTATATCAGTGATTCTTTGTTAGTGTCATCATCTCTATTACGACATAAAAACATGGAAATTCTTGTTTATGGCCAAAATGGTGATTACTCACGTACGTAAAGTAATACGATATGTGATAGCATTTAAGATTATTATATTTAGATAAGACCAATCAGAACTATGTATTGTGACAGTTACATTGATTAATAAGCAAACATAATTAATTAGAGATTATTATCGCAGAAATAATTTCCACTATAAATATACAAATAAAAGCTGAATTATAGCTTCCGGACTTATTTATAAAGCCACTGTCCTTGTCAATCAAATAATTATAATATTTATTGGCCCACTGACTGACATGAAACAAGCATGGCTTACATCACTACATAGAATTTTGCAATTGGTAGCTTTTAGCTTGCAAAGAAAATAAGAGTCTCAAAAATGATTTTCCCTGATGCGGGAATCGAACACGTGTCCTCTGCAATCCAGGCAGATGCCTATACCACTCGGCCAACTAGGACCAAGTAAGCTTCTAGCTTTTTCTTCTAATTTTTGCGAATCTCGACTGTGCTAAATTCAATAAAAATGTCTACTATTGTCACTCTTTAGGATCATATTTTTTCACCCGACATTATTTCGGTAGATTTGTATATTCCACCAGCTTATTTTATATTTATGTTTCCTTACAATGAATAATAATATCCACGATTCCTCTTAATATTTGTAACTGTAATCGTTGCATATTGGATATAAATTAAAGCTATTCGAATTTTCATATTGTTATATACGCTTTACCGTGTGGTGACGGCAGAGTAGAATACAATTGTCACCACCCCAAATCTCTCCCGTGGGTGTCGTACAAGGCGACTAACGATAAATCAGTGATGAGGAATGGGCAGCAGCGTTCCTCTTATACCATCTAGCTATGTACCTACTGCGACTTTTGTGCCCGATAAATGGCAATAGGCTCGCCACCTATTACATGAGACCTAACATAACTGGCGAAACGTGGGTGCTAGTTCACCTCTGCCTACCCCTTCGGGGATATAGGCGTGATTTATGTATGTATGTATGTATGTATATACGCTTTATCATTATTATCAACCTGCAGACTCCATTGACCACTGAACGTTTCTGTAATGACTTCACAAATGTATTTCTTTAATTTCATCATCATCATATTAATTTCAACCTGCGGTTGGTTTCCCCCAAATGCCTCCACAGCACTAAACTTGATCCCGTTTAAACTGCCCAAGATTAAATTGGTAAGCTTCGCAGGTGTTAGATTTTATAAATAACAGCAATACATCAACGGTAAAGAACAGCTTAAGCCAGGTAAGGCGTAAGAGAAAAATTGCTATCCAGTTTAAACCGAACAAGGGAGGTGTCGTCAGAAGACCAGACCCCGTATTATGTAAGCCGATTTCTGTTGCTTTGCCCTATCCGTCACTCTCAAACTTTGGTATTATTCTCAATGAGTGAGAGAGATAGGTAGACCAAAGCAACTGATATCGACTTACATTAAACAGGGCAGAGCTGTGTACAAAGTGTGTTCTTCTCTTCTGATGTTTTTTAACAATGACAATGATTCATGGGCTCACTACTACTCAAGGTCGATATTGTTTGAGATTGATAATAAATCGATGAATTTTTATGCGTCTGTTATCGTAACGAACATTAATAATCAGTTTACTTACTCAATTCAAAATTTATTAATCATAAATATATAGAAAAATCATCATGCTTATTTTTCCCTGAATGGGTAAGGCAGAGGGGAATTATCACTCACGGCTCGACAATTATGTTAGATCCTATGTAAGTCTACCGAACATAAATAATAATAATAATAAATGATAATCTATCTTTCTTTTGTAAAATGATTGACATCAAACAAGCATGTTTTACATCATAAATCGCAGTATGATAATATCTATATAATCTATAATATACATTATATAATCGTATAATCTCTATATAATCGTGCTATCAGAGGACCGCTGCTGTCCATTACTCATCGCTGTTTATAACCTTATATCAATCAACTTACTGCTAAATCCGACAATCGAAGACAAGATAAATACTAAGTTTTATTTCCGATGGAACGTTGGAGGTAGTTTGTTTTATAATCAGAATTTAGTATCAGCGCTATGAATTTTATCCATTTACACTGTTTGCCAAATATTGTTTAGCCGTTCTTCCTAATACCCGAAGAGGGTTGGTGTCAGGCAGGCGGCCGGCTGTAAAACCTAAGCCAAAACCTTGAGCAGTATGGATTAGAATGTTGTCATTCCAATCACTCTCTCCGTTCATCGGTCTCTCGACATGGTCCGTTCCATCTCTTTTCTATACATTCATTCATCACTAGCACCTTTACGGTGTGATGGATGATATCAATCAAAAGGGAGTGGAGGGCTTGATGACGTCTGACGGATATGAATGGAAGAGGAAACATACTGCGCCGACCCCAGGTAGACTAGGAACAGGGCAGGGAGAAGAAGAAGTTTAGCCGTTCCTAAGGCTAGGTAAGCGACAGCGGATCGATGGAGCAGTGTCGAATGCGAGCGAGCCAGTTGGGGTGATGATTAAAATAAAAATTCGTTTATGCACAATATTTGGTATAATTTTACAACACACTTGTAAGACGTCAAGGCGCTAGGACTTCAAAAACCGTGGGTTTAAGGCAGAATAGGGGAGTGCGCAGTATGCCTTAGTCTATATGTATAGATGGGTCTCCAAAACCCGCCTACTAAACCCCGAGCTATTTAATACTAAAGTTAATAATAAACGCGTAAGAGTTCTTCGCTTCACTAGCAAATCCCCACTAAAGAAGGCTGTAGAGAAAAACATTACTGTCCACGAGTTGTGACATTGCAGGTAAATCGATGATGGATTGATGATGAAGGAAACAGTGATCCGGCTCACATATTTCTCAGCGATCAGCCTTACAAACAATAGAAATGGATCCCGATTACAAGGAATACTAAAGTTAATTTAATTGACAACATGGAAGAATTTATGTGTCCATAATCCAATTAATTGGACAGACGCTTGAAGACGCTCGGTTCATGTGCCCATAAAAAGATAATTTTGCCGAATCACGCTATTCTAATAGAATCCTCATGGCCAGAGCATGAGACCGCATTCGATTATAGTGGAAAACTAAGGTTGTCGAAAACGGTAAGACAATAATATAGGATAGGGTAAGGCGGCACATTTTTCTATAAAATAATTTGAAGGCTTGATATATTCCCTTAACCCTCATTATCTGATCCTTTAAAGGGCTAATGTTGCAAGTTTTCTCAAGAGAGTGTCCACTTTAGCCAGTAAGCCCGTTTAGGGCTATGATACCCTACTGCAATCTTGGAGTGTTAATTTCATAAAAACTGGTTAGTACAAATTTTCTAGAGGAAAATTATTTCTATGTTCCTAAAACCTAATATTAACAATGTCTCTGCAATATCCCAACACATCGTAAATGACTGGTTTCTCTACGACCTACTACCCTGCCGTTTTGTTAAGATCAGGGCATTGAATACGTTTTAGATCAAAAATAGTATTGAATGTGGCGGTTTCGAGCCAGCGATTCGATGGCAGATTGGCATTTTAGACTGCGGCATTGCTTAACTCTCATTTGGGCATAGGGGATTTCGCTGTATAGCGTGTTGAATACTCGTATACATGTAACGTGAATAAATACATACATACATAAATCACGCCTATATCCCCGAAGGGGTAGGCAGAGGTGAACTAGCACCCACGTTTCGCCAAATATGTCAGGTCCCATGTAATAGGTGGCGAACCTATTGCCATTTATCGGGCACAAAAGTCGCAGTACATTGCTGGGTGGTATAAGAGGAACGCTGCTGCCCATTCCTCATCAATGATTTATCCTTAGTCGCCTTGTACGACACCCACTGGAGAGTTTTGGGGTGGAGATAATTGTATTCTACTCTGCCGTCACCACACGGCTTGAATAAATAGTAATACATAAACTTCACCATTCACTTCCAACATAAAAATTCTCTTTGTCATTCTCCTTTCACTAATTCTTTCTACGTGACTAAATGATGCGAGTATTCTTTTCTCAAATATTGTCATAACGTATTCTTTCAATCCTTTTTCTTATCACGTTATTTTAAAATCGATTACTTAGCCTTACCCCAGCATGCTCCTCAAGGCTCTCATATCTACTCCATTTTATTCTACTTTCATGCTTCGTCTGCCTTAACCAACTTTCATTTCTGTATATTAATGTCAGGACCAACATTCCATTATGAACAGCCATATGAGCATTTCTGGACATGTTCTGACTGCTCACAAAATTGTGCAAGGCCCAATTTTGTATTTGATTTATAAAAATGACTGAATAACTTTCTCTCTAGCAATTCGGACTTTATTATATTATTAATGAAGTGAAATGTGTAGACTGCTGCTCTGAGTACATTTCTCTATTGTCTCAGAGTAAGTTCGCTCGTGAGATTTCAATCAGTGTCTTCTAAAAGTCAAGTGAGTTAAAGCTGCACCAAGGAACTTCTTTCGCCACCCGATCCGAAGCCATTACAGTGAAATATTAGATCTAGTAATGGACAGAGTTGGCGAGATACCAAAGAGTAATAAAACAGACGAGAAGTGGCAATGGCGACTTAATGTCGTCTGTATGGAAATCGTTGCTTTAATTAGTTGTTAGGACGCGATTGTCGTCCGAATGCGATCGCGTACACACGGAGCGGTTAACTGCCGCACATAAAGACTGACGACTCAGTTTTGTTCAGGATTTAACGGGTGATTTGTTTAATGTTGTCACCGGGAACTCTTTCGGAATTCATAGAACCTCTGGGGTGTAATGATTGTTTTAATAAGTTTAATCTTGGGATAGAGCGAGACACTCCCTACACGAGATCTATCACAAATAACTTGCCGGGACTGTCTCAGCAAATATTGTAATTGACTTGTAATAACAAATAATAGATATACCAAGGGCGATAAAACATTGAATGTCTCAGATGGCAAGTATTTGACGATTTGAGGCTTTCTTTTTATCGCCAGAGGTAATATTACAAATAGTTTTATGTCATCCCCTGACCAGGAAGTGGAATTTAAAGTCCACTTTATGGGCGGGCGGAAAAGTCTATTTTTATTCATTTTTATTTAATTGGGCCGTTAATGCTTGCGTGGAATACGCGACGATTAGCCAAATATGTACTTACTGTCTTTGTAGAACTGTGTTTCTGCGGAAAATGAGAGATGAAAATGTTTTTTTTTATATATATACAAACACCATTACAATTTTAATGTAACCCTGACTTCTGGAATAGGAAACATAGGTACTTAGCACAGAGCCAGACACTTCAAGTGCTTGGCTAGTTTGAAAAGTGATGAGAAAACTTAGGATATGAATTATTAATTTCTCAATGAAAAGTAAATTAAAATAAAAAGCACCGCTTGCTAGTACAAATCATATATACTTTTATGAGTTGTGTGTGTATATGACATGTGTGCCTGTGAGTCTGAAGAGTGTAACTGCGTTTTGAGGGATAAAAACTAAAGCAAATGTGCTTGTATGAAGCCTACAAGAAGTGAAAAAATTCGGCAAAAATGTGGCGATCGGTTAAATACAAGCCCGTGTTAGTGTAAGCCTCATATTTATGTTTGATGTTTCCTAATTGCCAACATGTACAAATTCAATTAAGAGTAGGTGCTACAAAGGATAATGCCGACGGCAAAGATTAATTTAGCCCCGTAATTGAAACACCAATTAAGTAAGTTGGAAAGTACTGTTGTACTGTTGGTACTGTTGTACCAACAACTTGTTGTTGCGGCCTTGCCACCAACTCTAATCGCGACTCGATTCCCATTATAATGTTTTCTTATATTTGCACGAGCACTACACATTTGAAATAAAACAACTTTTACGGATAAGACTCGCGTATAATTTGGTGTTTGGCATATTAATTATTTAACCCGACGTTTCGATCACTTTACAGTGGCCGTGGTCACGTGGGGGCTAAAGATGACAGGTGTCCTCACAATAAAGTAATAATCAACTACCGTCATAATATTTGATATTTTTGGTGTTCCGATTTACACAAACAGAGCTTACAGTATCATTGTTTTTGGCAGTCTGAGGACGGTGTTGGGATTTAATTATTCTAATAATTGGGTCCCAAGCAGGTGGTATGTTCTAACCATTATCCATATTGAAGTTTGGATGTTTCTTGATTTCAATAGCTTCACGTATCATTCTAGGTATATATCGTTTCTCTTTTGCTAGAATTTGCGGTTTGTTCGGTTAAATAATTAATATGCCAAACACCAAATTATACGCGAGTCTTATCCATAAAAGTTGTTCGATTCCCATTGTTAAACCGAGACAACGCTATAAGCCGAGTAGAGCGGCGGCGGCGTCCCGTTTTGTCACCCACGTTTGGATCGCACCAATACTTCATCGTACGGCCACGTTCTGAAGATTAATATTTGGCATTGCGCGTTTTTTCAATTGGAACTTGTTAGCGTAATTGGTATAGTCAACGGTGCGCCAGGCTACCACAAAATGTAAACTTCTCTCAATCAACTTTAGACTTTTCTACAAACAAGTTAAGATTGACAGTCGATTGAAGAAGTTTGATAGTTTTGGGTAGTCTGAAATGCTAGTAACTGTATATGAATTGTCAGAAGCTAGCTATCTTTAACCAGTTACGTTAAAAAGGAGATAAATACATACATACACAAATCACGCCTTTCTCCACCAGGGGAGGGGAGGGGGGAACTGTCTATTATTTCTCTCAATAGGTAAGTTTTGGATAGCTTACTTGGCAGTCCATTTTTTGGCATATATTTTATATTACAACTGTCAAATGATCTGCAAAGTAAGCTACTTCCAACTTACTTGTCGATTGTGAAGCAGGCCCTTAGTCTTTTTATCATTAAGGTAGAGGTGTTTCAATACTCGTGTTTCGTCAGCTTATTTCAGGCACCATGTAGTATCCCTACTACTACGAGTCTATTGCCATTAATCGGGAACTTTAATATAAATAGGTAGTCGTTATTGAGAATGAAGAATATTTGAAACAAAATTCCTTGAAACATAATTCTTATGGCTTAAGCTAGTCCAGCAATAAAAACATTTAATGGTGTATTGGCCTCTTATAACGAAAGGACGGCCTAAAATGGTTTTCTTAAAAGCCTGTCCAGAAAGAGATTTACTTGCGAAAGCTTTTGCGAATTCGTAGTCATCACTCGGAAACATAGTACGCCCTTACAATAAAGCTCCTTATTAACAATCAATGCATAACGACGCCACGTGGTGACAGCAGATCGGAATACTTGTCTTGTCACCACCCCAAAGCTCTCCCGCGGGTGTCGTATAAAGCTTCTAAGGGTTAAAGCAGTGACGAAGAATGGGTAGCAATATTCATGTTATACCATTTACCTAGTATGTAATACTACGATTTACCTGTATTACCCGTTGTTACATGGGACCTAACAATATTGGCGAAACTTAGTTGTTAAATTACCTCTGCTTACTCTTTCCCAGAAAATAAGGCTGGTATAATAATGTATGTATGTATGAAAATCTGCCGTTTCAATTTTTTTTTAATAATAACATTAAACATTTTATTTTTAATGTTTCAAATTAAATTATCAAGTAACTTTTGTTTTGTTCTGCCATTTAGGGAAGCAAAGAGAATGAAATGGGAAGAAACGACACACATGTACCAAAAAGAGCGAACAACATGAACGTTGAGGGATGGAAAGAAAGAGAAAGACCGCAGAATAGATGGCGCCAAATGAAATGGGATGATGATGACGTATGGAAGCAAAGGCGTTAACATAATCTTACATAGTTGTGACGTCATCCGAAAATTTATACTTTTTTTTTTCTCTGAAAAGTATGAAACAAAAAACCATCTTTCGAAGTCAGGATAGGACGATAAAGAACAGGTATTTTCGTTTAAGGGGATTAACATTTCTGAAATCTTGTCAATTGTGTGTAAGGTCGCTAAGGCCTCTTACCTGGAACTCCAGTTTGTACAGCACTGGGAACTTCCGGCGCTGCTCGCAGAGTTTCGCGAAGTTCTTGATCTCGACGGGCCGGTCGGGGATCGTCTCCGATATCGAGCCGTTCTCGTCCGCTGCGGGGAAAGTTCCGTTATTACTTTTATTCTCCAAACGAGTGCTAAGTGATTCTGAATTTCTGATATCTTGGGAATGCTTTCGGAATGTCTCTAACATTATTAACAATATAAATTCTGATTTGAGATCTTTGATTATTAACATTATCAAGATATGTGATCAAAAATGGACTATCTGAAGGTCTTGCATGCATCAGAAGGCACGTTAAATTGTTAATTTAAAATTTTCCAGTCCTTAATTCTCGCTAAACGGCACTGAGCGGGCCTAGTGGGGTTAAGACAATAAGGGCGAATATAATAATATAACGAATTCTTGAAACCGTCGAAGCTAAATTGATACATCACACTTTTATTTAAAGAACGCCTTTCTAATCCTCTTCATATTATAGAAAACTTAAGCGGAACTTATTAAATTTATGGCATATGACACAGGACTTTAATGTTATTGTTGCCCTACTTTCATATTTCTTTATTTATTTATTTACCTATATAAATTCATTGTTAATAACCGCAAAGGCCTATTTTGATTACGTTAAAATAAACAGAATTTGTTAAAATTAACGTAATTAATTACGATGTAATCTGAGGCGGTAAAACATAAAGGTAAGGCCTTTTAGGCCTATAATTTTTAAAATACCATAATAGGCTTTAAATGTTAACATAATGTTACTTCATATTATTGAATTCTACTAACTACAGCTACTGCTACAAGGTTTTAAAGCACTATCGATATTGTTGTGTTAATTCCTAGATTTGTTGGTACGGTCTACAGCACGTCAAGTTATCGCCAACTTATATTTTTCACAATGGATTTGGCAGGCTTAACCAAATACATTATGGTTCTAAATCGATTGTATAGAATTGACAACGTTTCTAATCTAACGTGCTATTGACCGGACTTAATGTTGATTTTGAGAATATTTTTAACAGCACAGGGATTAGTAAAGCAAACGATACACTTTTTCCACCTACAAACATAGAAAAAATTCTTTAATTTAATGTATATTTTCTTATAATTATTTATATTCATTAGCAGTAATGAGATTTTAAAGGATACAAGTAAAATTCAAAATATATCATTAAAATTTAATTAGTTTGAATAACAAAGATCTTATCTTGGGTGTATCTTTGGTGGCCGAGCGGTCAGGCACCTGCCCGGATAGCAGCGGACGCGGGTTCGATTCCCGCCTCAAGATCATAATTTTTCGAAATTCTTTTTCTAACCCCAAAATTTTTGTACTAATTTTTCTAACATTTATATAATGTTAAAATTAAAATCGAATAGTTTGAATAAACGAAAATGTACAAGGTGTCTGACCTCAATAATAAATAAATTCATCTTTAAGTGTTAAAGGTGATTCGATAACCATAAATTGGTGGTCCTTTCTGATTGAACACGTTCAATAATGGGTAATCAATGGTATTTTATTTCCTAATTTCAGAGTGGATCCCATTGTAAAATTTGCTTCGCGAAACAAGTCTATTTACTAAGATGTCAAGGAATTAGGAAAAATAATCATCATCACTATTTGTCTTGCCTGTACCCAGTTCACCTTCCATCAGCGTAGCTAATTGTTTTTACACCATACATCTCTGTCAGTTGTAAATCAATAACATTTATTCTTTCACGCAATCCATCCACTTATTCTGGTATCGTCATTTTTGTTTTTGTATTATCGTCATTCACCTACTAACATCCATTCGAATTACTCTTTTGTTTACGCGCGCGCCATCTCATCTCGTTACCTTAGGGATATAATATTGTTATTATGGATTTAACTCCAACAGAGATTTCAATGACACAAATTATTTGTTTACAGATAATGTAGTAACTAATATCACAAGAAATAGTAGCCAGTACGGCTGGTCAACAATTCAGTAACCACATTGTCGAGATAAAACAAAGAACATGAAATATGGTGGCAACCATTAACTGCACAAGCCCTGTCGTTATCGTAACAGACCTAGAATATAATGCACATTATTAGGCTATAATATCACTAACTGAAGAAGAAAATACAATATAATTTGTCGGAGTAAACGTAGTGTAAGGTTTTAGATTTTGCCCACATTAATGCTGTGCATTATACATAATACTCTTAATACATACCATACCAACTCCAAAGATTATATTGAAACGAAAATACAAATATTTACCAAGAAGGCAAGTCTGTATTAACGCAAAACAATTGAATTTTCATTACAACAACACCGAATACAGCGTCGACTTGCACGAGTTCGGTCAGATTTGTTTACAAGTTGAGAACATTAAAGTTTAATAACTTTTGTTATCCTGCTTTTATACAGCTTTATTATTTTAATTTGTTTAATATTAATTGACGGTTTGCTTAAATAGAAACGAGCTTTAGGTCAACAGGGTTCGAATCCTAGTAGTTTTGAATGGTTAATACCATTTAATAAATTCTCGATATTTGGTTATTATTAATTATGTTAAAAGTTATTTTTTGCTGACTAATTTTCGTGTAAGCGCCATGTTTTTTCACGTACGTCTCTCAAGCGTCACTATGCCAAATATGCTCAACAGCTTAGTTAAAGTTTAACACGAATTGACGTTACTACAACAAGTCAAGTAAATATTTTGTCAGCTCCGTTAGTTCTAGGTATAATACACTCCCCGATAGCTAGTTCACGTACATCCTCACCAGTAATTACGATCTTCATTTGTTAATGGTTTACTTAGTAACCTGCTGGTTAATAGCTTTTCAGTGTAACCCGCGCCCTCAGTGATAGGCAATTTACTGTTTGCTTGTAAAAACAACATAATAATATGTCAGTTCTGTATATAAGCTTTCGCTTTGAATAAAATTGTCATCATCATTTACCCATTAATATTACCATTGCTGGGGCGCTGGACATCACTATCAATGGAAGAAAGTAGGGAGAATGGACCATAACCCACCACGCTGGCCCAGTGCGGATTGGAGGGTGAACTAGTTTCGAGTTACTCGGTATTAATCTTCAAGCTCTTCCACCACACGGTGGTTAATAAAATGGTGTAATATCATCATCACCATCACTAACATCATGTTCCCACTGCGCTCTGGCCTTTCTATGATTAGAAGAAGATACCCCCACTTTGTCAGTATAGTCCAGTCCATATACTGATTGACCAAGTGTGGATTGGTATGTGAATGAGTTTGAGTTAAAATGTATTAATCAGATAACGATCTATGTTCGTCTATCTATTTAGTTTGTTGGCGCAGCGTTAGCGGATGCAGATTTTATTCAGCTGAAACCTAATTTAACCTAAACTTGAGGGCTTTGACGACAACATTAGTTAGTTTTAAACAAACTTTTGCTGTCACTGAATTATTTATTTCGGTCATTAGGTCACTGTTGTGTTGAGACTGCCAGGAGACTGTTAATTAAAAACCACGATCAGACATGAAGGACCTGTTTCACAATCGACGGGTAAGTTCTGGATAGCTTACTTGGCAGTTCAATTGACATATATTTCATATTACAACTGTCTAATGATCTGTCAAGTAAGCTATTCAGAACTTACCCGTCGATTGTGAAACAGGCCCTAAGGAAATATCCTACAAAGAACCTATTTGTTTATCAGCCGTGTGACGGCGACGGCGAGTAGATTACAATTTTAAGCACCAAGTCTGCACCAAGTCTTTCTCGATTCTTCGAAAAATTACTTTTTATTCTGACTTTTACGTTATTGTGTGAGAGATATAGGTGCTATGTATAAGCTTTGTACAGAAAATAACTTCTGAAACGTCATATCAGATTATTATGAGGAAGAAATAATAATAGAGTTTCGAATTTCGAAATCATTTCAAACGGAATGCTGCATGCGTCAATCCGATCTACATCCATCTTGATTTAATAATTAATGAGATAAAAGCCACATTAACCTAAGTAATCCCATAGACCTTCATCCGAAGACCTTGATTAATGATAAAATGAAACAAGGGTGAAGTGAAATGTCTTGGACATTTCCAAATTAAAATATCTCTTTCAATTTCTGATTTATTGTTTGAGTGTCTTTGTGCTTGCAGAGACAGAAGATTTATTCTATTCGCTTTTATTTGACAGTCTGCGTTTGGTGTTCTTAGCTTACGCAAGCATTACACAGAATAATTTAGGTTTCTTTTTGCAAACACACTAAATTAGTTTCTTTTCGTTCTTGCCACCACTGAGATTAACTCCCAGACGGATTCTTTAGTAGCTGAATAACTTTATATTGTTTTAACGATCGAGGTTGTGGAATATCAAATTCTGCCATTATCAAAATTTTGATCACTATCCCAGTTTACTAAACTAAAGAAGGCTGTGTTCTACTTAAATTAGTGGCAATCACAAAAAGTTTAGTATTTTCTTTAAGCATATCCCTTATTATATTATGTACTTAACAAATACAGTTTACAGTAAAATAAGAATAATATTACAATACAATAAGGGATATGAAGGGATATGAAAAAGTCAAAGACTGTCACTATACTATAGGTCAAGTATCCTTAATAACGTCTAGTTAAATGTTAAAAGTGTAGCCAAAAAATGGTTGCTCAGCAAAACGTTTGGCCGCTAATAAATAGGTAGTAATTAAGTCGAAATTAATTCTGAACTTTACAACAACAGTTAAAAAGGCGATATAAGAATAGCGACTCTTGAATAAAATTACTGGCACATTTAAAAATAAATATATAACACCTGACAAAGTACAGCCCTTAAGCGTTCCGAGGTTATTGAGGAAGATTTTCCCTTTTTGGCTGATGATGCGGCGTTACTACCTACCGAATCCCAACATTAAGGCAGAATTTTAAAGATTGCCACTTACGTAAGAATTTTAAAGACTTGGCATCATACTTCAAAGATAAGAAAGCGGTACTATAGGTACCCATAAAATCCTATCTCAGCTTTTACGAGAAAAGGTGTAGCTTTCCGCCAAGATGTGTGGCATCTCGCCGCCATTTTGGAACTGATAAAGCGCATCATATTGCGCCACAGATACAACATGCAATTTCCTGTCATTTCTGCGCTGTCAAGTCACTTGGCGGCTTTTAAATGACATTGCTTTTAGCTCAAGAATAAATAAAATTCCTTGCTAATGTTATTTGTATTTTTTTAAGATATTATATTGTCAGTGATAGAGTACTTATGAGTTTTTATTGGAAATCCAATGCTATAAACTGATGCGTTATTACCCACTGCAATTAACTTTCTGATTTGATTTCATTTTATGCTCTCCTGTGTTTTTACTTATATAGAATTGGCCATTTCGCTAATTGGACGTTTTGAGGAAGTACCTACGTTTATGTCTCGAGTCTCAAAACGCCCAATTAACAGGATGACCAATTAGTAGGTACTATTTCTGCTAATGTAACAATGGTTAGATGTTCTTTTGTTTGAGCAAGAACTTCTTCAAACAAAAGAACATCGTATCGAAACCAATTCATATTTGACAACTGACGTGGTTTAGATATTCAAATTAAACTTAAAATATTAGCATAACTGTCAGTACAATACATTTTATTAATATACCTAGGTATATTAATTTCTAAAAGATTTCTATTCTTAACAACCTAAATCATCATCACCATTAATGACTGCAGATGCAACCGGGACCAAAGGCTTAACTTCAAGTCTTCAGTCACCCATCCAATGACAATGTTTACGCAATCGCTGGCCAAGCGCGCTATGCCACTGCGCTAGCGAGCTCCTCAAGAATCTGAATATTGTACGATAATCATTATGGTACTTTGATGTTTACAGTAAGGCTATAAAACACGTACAGGCTAAAGTGATTCATTATTCAAAAGCATCCATGGTACCTAATTTTTTTACTGAGAAATTGTTCAGCTTTGGCACGCGGAATTCCAGTTCCAAATAATATGTCAACATGTTTTTTTTCTAGAATTTCCATGACAATAGGGTCTGCTTTTGAAAGCCCGTGTTCAAAGCCGACATGCAACATGTTTACGGAAATATCAACACAGCTCACTGGAGCAATGACATGAATGTTTTGTTGACGAGAATTGTTTCAACTATTTTTCTATGTAAATTAAATTGCTTTGAAAAATATTTAAAAAGCAGAAGAAAATATCCCAAACGTCAGCTTTGTATGTGCATATGAAAACATTTTTGTGTCGTACAAGGCAACTATGGGAGCTTAGTCGTACGCAAATTGCAGAATGGTGTAAAAAATCATCGCTGTTAATATTCTGCGAATTGCGTGCCCGATAGATGGCAATATGCTCGCCACCTATTACATGGGACCTGGCCTAATTGGCGAAACGTGGGTGGTAACTCACCTCTGCCTATCCCTTTGGGGATATAGACGTGATTTTCTTACACCAAAATTTATACATACATAATGTATGAATTTTGGTGTAAGTTGTAATGTTGCTAAGGCATGTGAGGACGAGTCGCATTCCACTTTATTCCCATTTAAATCCCTTCACACAAAAAAATACTATTGCTATATGAGCTTAGAGCTCATTTTATATTGTGTCAGACGCAGTGGAATACAGAAAGTTTGAAACAATTTATAGTTGTTCCGAATCGGGATTTCAAGGTACCACGTAAAAATCAACCGTACAGTACCAACTTCGCGATATGCACCGCCAAAATACAGTTTCCCTTAAATTGTATCTCCCGAAAATGGGAATATACAGAACTTATTTCATTTGGTGGATATGGTCCAATTTCCTGCTCTGGAATTTCGGCTGCTGACGCAAAATTGCATTTAACAAGCCTTTTAAAGCAAGGTACTGACCACAGAGTACGTCAGGATTTTCGATTTTTGAATTTTCACTTATACTGATGGGAAAAAAAAGACCGTGGTAGGAGGAAAAGTACCCTTAATATTGATGATGGCAAATTTTACTGAAAGGAAACATTCCTTTATTTTCAAAAGTAATTAAAGCCGCATTTATTTATTTTTTGAAAAATCACCTTTAATCAGGCCAAGAATCGAACTGGTCAAATGTGTAAAAAATTATTCTGTATTTTATGATGACCCAATGCCGAGCTTTGTGAGTTTTGTATAGTAGGACATGCTGTCGTCTGTACGCATATTTTTTGTGCTCAGTGCCAAATTATTGTCAGAGGTTGGCTACTGACCAAATCTCAATATCGATATGGGTAAGTTCTGCGGGTCATGTGAAATATACGGTTTGCTTTACGAGATACAGCGAGCATTTTCAGTAAATTGCAAAAATAGGAGCTACGGAACGTGTAAAGGCGTGGTGTTAACTGCATTATGCTTTGCTATCACAATACGATGAAATGGACTACGAATATCAACAGTAAGTATAATTTGAATAGTAGATGGCCTTTGGTCTGAACGTTCTTATACATGACAATGATGTATTAAATCTACTAACGCTCATTCCCATAGCTTTACTTTCAATGTTGCCGTAACTATAACTTCTATTGTTATTCTAAGAAAAATGCGTCATGATTATGGACTATATTTGGCGACATTATCAAAATTATTTATAACATAGTCTTTATCTTCAGCGGTATTTACCATTTCCAGTTAAGTTATTGAAACGACTGTCAGCTCACCTCATTGAGTTCATATTGCGCATTCCAGTTCAATTTAGATTTTCTTAAATAAGTGTTACTGCTGACATGTAGTCAAGAGTAAAAGTTATAATTTTAATTTAAAATATGTAAGTAATTCATTAAACAAACCTATCTGACTGACCGTTCGTATCTGAGAGTGTGCTGTCACAGTCATCTCCTTCATTTTTCGGAACTGCTCCCACTTTTACTGGAGTTGATGCAGTTAGTTTATTGTTCGATATCTCTCTTACTGCCGCACTCAGAGACGTCAATTAACTTTAATGAGGATTTAATGTAAATTTTTTTTATTCAAATCAAGACCCGGCAAGAATAGAGACTAGTTTTGAATTGTCATTTTTTGACGTTAAGTACTCATTAACGTTATTTGACGTCTCTGAGTACGGCAGTAAGAGACATCGTGAACTCATTAACTTTATTATCATTCATTATTATTATATTTAAGGGTTGTTTTTCCCCTCTTATTCTTTTCACTGCATTAGTAGCTATCCTTTTAATGTTAATCCTTATTTTACTAGCAGCATTCATGTAAATGGTGCTATAATATTCCAGATATGGCAGGGCGTTCTTCTTAATACATATCTTGGTTAATTCGCTGTGTAATTATCGTCTTCATAACATATACTACAGATGTTATGAGGCGGCACGCGAGTGTACGCTGTTTACGCCTTCCGAGGAACAATCTACTTATTCAACGATCCATAGCCAAAGGGAATCGCGTTCAAATTGTTTTCTTGAGAGCGTGGAGGCTCATAAAGTGTCTCCTTTATATTAATCTCGACACACACATGTATTTTTATTTTCCCCTTCGCTTCAACACAACTGTGGTTTTTTGTTTTGAATAAGTTCTTTCTCCGATGATGAATGCAGGGAATGTTATTTTTAGACTTTTTAATTGTGTGAGACAATGAATTATCGATATGTCATTTATTTTCTTAACAAGAAGATGGTTTCACAAAGTAAAATGGACATCTAATTTGATATTATCCAATATGGAAACTTGATGGTGTGGTAGTAGTTGGTATTGTCATTGGACGGAAGATATTAGATATAATTTTTAATAGTAATGTATCTAAAGGGGTTGCTAAGCTATTTGCCTTGGCTGTAACAAACTCCGGATGCTTGATGTTGTAATCCATTATCATAACTTGTGTTCCAACCATGGCGACATTGTAATCCCGTTAACTTTTATTAAATACAAGACTCTTGTAACGTTGTCATTTTGTCACTTGTCAAAGTCGTCAAAGTCAAAATTGACAAACTGACTGACAGTGACAATGACATTAGTTGTCATAATAATTTTGGGTTTGCAAAGAGAAATTGGCATAATTGGGGACTGATAAAAAAAAAAAAAAAAAAAAAAGGAAAAAGTTCAGATAAGAGTTGCTTGGTTTGGGTGGTTATATAACCCCCAAGTGTTATAAAAAATATTACTTTACTTTTTCCTTGGTTTCCAGACAATAATGTTGTATTTTGGCAGGTTAGGATTTTATTTAGTATTTATTCGGCGTTTAGGTTTCGTTAGGTCTTCAGTGGTCACATTTGTTGCCTAAAATTCCCTTAGAATAGATTTTTTAGAGATCGAAGAAATTGTCAATTTGTCAATGTTATCTTGGCTGTATGATACAGAATCGTTGCCCTAGTCCGGCCTAGTAGCCTTACAAAATTTCAGGATTCGATTGTCAAACTATACGGCCAATGACGAGCGCTTATTTTGAAATTCGGAAGTGGAATTCATTCCGTTTTAAAATTCCTAGCTAGACGCTGTAAATTTTTGATGGTCTTCTTATCTTGGTGGAATTTTCCAAATTTTAGAGGAATTTTATAAATATTATATCGGAGCAAGCAAGTTGTTCTCCGAATAACAGCTGTTATTAAAAGGAATACATACTGTGTCACTGACCCGAAAGGTAAATATAATGAAATGTCATAATAGGAAAGTCTCGTCTTGTCATTTTTTCTCTGTTCTAAATTCGAAAGTAAATTAAGTACATAATTTAATGCCGTAATTGTTGTGTTTCGTCATCATTTTGCATATATTTGGATCGGCAAAGTCGGTTGAAAAACCGTTGCTCGGACAATTCTCTGGATACCTTAAGTTGTATGGACAAAATTTCAAAGTAGAGTTTTTGGCGATTTTCGATATTATTTGATCTAAATTGATTATTAATATCGTTTCTTTTTAACCTCATAGGTACTTGCTGCCGGCTCGAACGTGTGCGATAGCGTTCGTCGGTGGTAATTCAGCGAAACCTGTGTATATTAGTTGGTGTTCATGTCAATTTTAGGCTTTTGATTAGGGTGTTTTTCGCATATATTGAGACGTTTTATATTGCACAACTTCAGGGTCCTTTGGTACGAGTAAAGAGACTCCAGTTAAAGCTGTCTTGATTGTGGACTGGACCTAGCGGGTAATCCTGTGAGGAATTGCTACTCCCTACTACACTTCTCTACAGTCAGGTACCTTACTAACCACCAGGCGGCTGAAGGCTCGGAGATAAAGATAGACTTCTATAGATATAGACAGATTAATATAATTTAGATTCATATACTCGTCCCACTCGTTATCGACCAGAACGACTCCACCCGAACTCCTTGGTCTTGGTTCTTTTTAATTACTGCTGTATGTAAATTTTAAATTATAAATTGTGTTAAATTGGTATTAAATTGAAATTATAAATTTACTACTGTCCAACTGGTTGTTTTTATTTTATTGTCACCATTAGGTATATTAGGTAGAAGGGGGGAAATCTAAATTATTATTATATAGGAACACATAAGCAGGAAAAAATACAAGTATTACATGGCGCCCGAACATTAGGAAAAGGAGGTTCTGTTACTTTTTATTATAGTCCTTGTTTCTGGTCTAATTTGCTCAGAGGAGGCTGGTCGATGACGGGCAGGATTAGAGGTTAGTTTTTTTATTTTAGGAGTGTTATCATCATTGCTATAAACTTAAACCTAATTTGTATAATTTTCTTGTGCTATAAAATATTTTAAACAGGGATATCTTCACTATTATACAGGAATTTTACATGTTAATGGAGAAACTGTAAGTTCTGTTCGATATCTGGAGTGGTTTCTTTAGTTTTCTGCACTGCATTTTTTTTATTTTGCAATTTTAATGCTATAATAAGCTAGGTATAATTAGCAGATTACTTTACTTAATTTCTTATAACCTTTTTACTGTGCCTGCGCATAACAGTGCACTATCTTGGTTCCTTTGCCTGCCTTTCCACACTTTTTTTTTATCTTTTAAAGTCATATTGACATTAACATATAAATAAATAAATTAGGTTGTTTGCATCATGGAGCAAAGACCAATAACTTTTAATTTGCTGTTGAAAGATGAACTTGAGTATGAAGTTAAGATTAGGGGTGCAAAGCCGACAGACACAGTGACTGCTTTGAAGGCACAGATTCGTTTACTCAATAGGGACCTGCCCTCTGATGAGGTATTGGAATGTGGTGATCTAGATTTTGTTTCAGAATTAAGAATTGTGCAGAAAAAGCTAGATGATCTGGATAAACTTGTTTCAATATCTTCATCAAAGGCAGGCACACTAAAAACTTTGAATAGGATTCAGACCCTTGCACACCATTTATTCCATCGAATCAGTCGGCTGGATGTGGGAGAAGAGATGGACAGCGACTTCTCTTCCTCATTGGCCTCCTGCCAGAAGCGTTTAGACAGTGTTTTGGTAAAAATTGATAACATTTTACACACATTTAAAAGTAGTCTTACACAGGAAAAGCCCGGTGAGCAGTCACCTAGCAGGCCACAGGATTCAAGTGGTTTGGTAGGAGATTGTTCATCTGTTCATAAACTTGGCATAAAATTTGATGGCAAAACATGTGTGAAAGCTTTCTTGCAGCGCTTGGAGGAGCTTTGCTTATCAAGGGGTATTACTGATGGTAGACTTTTCTGTTCAGCATCTGAGTTGTTTTCCAATGAGGCTTTGTGTTGGTATCGTGGTGTCAAGCCAGATGTCAATGACTGGTTTGAATTAAAACAATTATTATTGGAAGAATATTTGCCTACTGATTATGACCACAGATTATTACAGGAAATTCGCTCTAGAACTCAAGGTGCTGATGAAAGTATAATAAACTACCTCAGCATAATGCAAAACTATTTTAGTAGGTTATCTAAGCCTTTAATAGAAGAAGAAAAATTAAACATTGTTTTATTTAACATTAGACCCTTCTATACCTCCCAGTTAGCATTGACCCCAATTGAATCTTGGACAGAGTTAAAAAAGAAATGTAGATTGCTTGAGGGTGCACAGGAGAGATGCAAACATTTCAGTGAACCTATTAGCACAACTACTTTAGCACCTGACTTGTGCTACAAACAAAAAGTTACATCTCAACAGAAGGTTTCTGCAGTTCAGCCTATAAGAGGTGATTTCTGTGTCCGTTGCAGAATCAATGGTCACAGTTTAAAGAATTGCAGGGCACCTTTTGTTGTGATCTGTTATAGTTGTGGTAAGAGGGATGTCACTGCTAGGACTTGCCCTAATTGCAATGCTAGGAAACCTACTTTTGATAATAATGTTTCAAAAAACTTGAAACAGTGAACTGGCGATTAGTAAATAATAATCTAAATTTCCCTAAATATAAAACTAGGATATTTTATTCTAATAGACATGACTATAATAAAATTAATACAATAAAGTCTACATGTCTTTCATCACCAGTTCACTCTATACATACAGATATACGTCCATATTTAAAAGTAAATATCTATGATTTAGGATTCAGAGGGTTGTTGGACTCTGGTTCGGAAATTTCAATAATGGGACAAGATACAGTAAAACATTTTATTAACTTTGCTAATATACATACTTCACATAACTTACAATTCATTAAAACTGCCAATGGTTCTTCATCTCCTGTCACTGGCTACATGTTTTTGCCGGTAACAGTTGATGGGAAAACTTGTGTAGTTAAATTTTATATAGTACCAGGGGTCACTACTGGTCTGCTTTTTGGTCTTAATTTTTGGAAGGAGTTTAATATAGCACCAGAGGTTTTAAAGTTATTGAAGGGGGGTGAATTTTTTAATGTAAATGAGCAAGTAAACACTGTTATAGCTACTGATATGGCATTACATGATTTTGATTCATTATCTGAGGAGGAGCATAGGCAGGCTAGGGAGGTCATCTCTCAATTTGAAGATATTTCAGCTGAAAAAATAGGTTTAGGCAGGACACATTTGGTTAGTCACATAATAGACACCGGTGATCATGCCCCCATAAAACAGCGCTATTATGTGGTTTCTCCTGCCAAGCTGGCACTGATGAATGAGCATTTGGATCAGATGCTTAAGGATGATGTGGTGGAGCCTAGCAGCAGTGCTTGGAATAATCCTGTCACATTAGCCATGAAAGCTGATGGTTCTTCTCGCTTCTGCTTGGATAGTCGAAAGCTTAATTCAATTTCAAAGCATGATGCTTATCCTATGCCTTATATAAGCCATATTCTTGACCAGCTTAGGGATGCGAAGTACCTCTCTTCCATAGATTTAAAATCTTCATTTTTTCAAGTGCCTTTGCATGTAGACTCTAGGGAAAAGACAGCTTTCACCATTCCCGGAAGAGGTCTCTATCATTTTAAAGTTATGAGCTTTGGTCTTACTTCAGCTCCGGCTACGCAACAGCGTTTGATGGATCGCTTATTTGTCCCAGAGTTTACTGGTCCTGGAAACAATATTAATATTAATTTAACTAATAATAGTAATAATTTAATTAGTAATAATAGTAAATTGTTCGTCTACCTCGATGATTTAGTTTTACTAACAAGCAATTTCCAGGAGCATTTGGAGTTGCTCCAGTTGGTGAAGGACAGGTTGAGTCATGCTGGCCTCACCATTAACATGGGAAAGTGTCAGTTCTTCAGAAAACAGCTTAAATATTTGGGTCATGTAGTTGATGAATACGGTTTGCGCACTGATCCTGAAAAGGTGAAGGCTATAGTAGATTTTCCCACCCCCACAAGTAGAAAAGAGGTGAAGAGTTTCTTGGGAACAGCATCATATTACCGTCGTTTCATTGTAAATTTTAGTAACAGGGCAGGGCCGTTGAATGCTCTTACATCAACTCGCAAAGGCGCTCCACCGTTCAAATGGTCAGTCGAGGCGGACAGGGCGTTCAACGACCTAAAATTGGCATTAACCACTGCACCAGTGTTGGCATGCCCCGATTTTTCAAATGAATTTGCAGTGCATTGCGATGCATCCGATTACGGGCTGGGAGGGGCCTTGACACAAACCATAGACCACGTCGAACATCCCATTGCTTTTTGTAGTCGATCTCTTTCGGCAGCGGAACGCAACTATTCAGCAACTGAACGGGAGGCATTAGCAGTGGTGCATGTCGTTGAACATTTCCGAGCGTATTTAGACAATGGTCGTCCTTTTAAAATTATTACAGATCATGCTAGTCTGAAATGGTTTCTAAATCTTAAAAATCCAACTGGCCGTCTAGCACGTTGGGGCTGTAGACTGTCACCCTATAATTTTACAATTGAGCATCGCAGTGGCTCAAAGAATATTGTACCAGACGCGTTGTCCCGTGCAGTCCCAGTAGCACCGGTAGACATTATTTCCACAAACGACTCTTGGTATAATAATATTGTACAACGTTGCACGGATAAGCCACGAGCTTGTCCAAATTTTCAATTAGTAGATGGTAGGTTAATGCGTTTTACGAAAGGCACAAATAAACTAGGTAGTGATTTCCAATGGAAAGAGGTAGTCCCATTAGAATTTAGAGAGGATATAATTTTACAAAATCATTCTGTACCTACTGCTGCACACTTGGGTGTGGCAAAAACATATAAACGCTTAAAGTTAAGATATTTTTGGCCTGGTATGTATAAAGATACCGCGGACTTTATTAAAAAATGTACTGTTTGCAATGCTTATAAACACAGCACACTGGCAACACCGGGATTTATGGGTGAACCTAAAATTTGTTGCAGGCCATTCCAGTGCATCAGCATAGATCTAGTTGGTCCACTGCCGATGTCCCGTCAGCAAAATATCTATCTGCTAGTTGTGGTGTGTGTATTAGCAAATATTGTTTAATGTTTCCATTACGTAGGGCCACCGGCAAAGTTATTGCTCAACGTTTGGAGGATCATGTATTTCTTGTGCACGGAATCCCTCAAACTGTAATGTCTGACAACGGTTCACAATTTGTTAGTCGAGAGATTCGTTCTATGTACGAGAAATATAATATCCCCCAAATACACTTGGGACCCGTGTACTGTCCTCAGGTGAATACCGTAGAGCGTTATAACCGTACAGTGATCACGGCGGTTGCGTCTTTCGTTGAAAGCGATCATAGAACTTGGGACGTGAATATACACAAAATACAGTTCGCAATGAATACGGCTGTGAACGAGGCGACCTCGTATACACCGTTCATGCTCGTTCACGGTAGGGAAGCCGTTGCGGGTGGCAACATTTATAGTGAATTCACGGATATCGATGAGTTAATCGTGCAACCACGGGATGCGTATATCAGTGATCTAGGTCATCTCAAAGACGTCTTTGTGAATGTAAAATCATCTCTTCGCAAGGCTCATGAGCATAACGTACAGTACTATAATAAAAAGCGGCGTGATATTACGTACAACGTAGGTGATAACATTTGGAAACGTACATACAAACAAAGTGTTGCAGATAGATATTTTTCGGCAAAATTAGCTCCCAAATATGAGCTATGTAAAATCATTAGAAAACTGTCTCCGTTAGTGTATGAACTTGAGGACGAGAATGGCAAGTTCATAGGCAAATGGCACATAAAGGATTTTAAAATTTTAGATTCGGCATCAGATGACTGATGTCACACAGTAACCTTTTTTTCTTTTATTTACCTTTTAGCATTATTATACATTTTGCTAGATTTTTTTTTCTCATTTTCCCCCGTGTGTTGGGCGGGCGTAAGAATTCCTACACTGCCATAATTCCACCCGGCATGTCGTAAGAGTCGACTAACGTGGGTAATAGCACTCGTAACAACAGTTGGTGCGGCGGGTGTCCACCACCTCTGTGCCTCGGTTAAGATTCTCTTGTTTCCCATCTTTTCCCACTTAACGTAACTTTTTTCCAAATTTTGTAATGTAATTCTTTTTCTAACATTTATAATTTGGGGAATACACAAGAGAGTTTTAAACCGAGACACAGGGCGGGCACCGGCTAAATGGGCGTGGAGTTAATTTTACAACTTGCAACACTAGGCTTTCTAGCTTTGTGGTTTTGTGAGTTGTGTCGCCATCTGGTGGCATTGTTTTGTATTATCTCGCGAACATTTGTGCCTCTCAAGCATGCCTGTATCGCGAAATAATATTTTAATTATTCCAATATTATTATTCGGTTTTTACCGTGGAATGAAATTTTCTTTTACATTTTAACATTTTACATACTGATTAACTTAAATAGATATATTTTTGTGTTTTTGCACGTTTCATTTTAATAAAGTTAGGACTATAGTCGGGATTATGGTTTGTGAAATGTGGGGTGGTTGGTATGACAGCTGTCATACTCGTGCACATTTCTGTCTATCCTTTTCGCACTTATAGCATTTAGATATTTGTTGCCTGCTGTCATATCGATCAGGCTGGGTTTTGCGAACTATAGTTCTCGGAAATTTAAATCGTTTTAAATTTTTTTTGGCAAAAGAATTATTTTAGGGGGTTTTCAGTATCCGTTTCAGTCGTATAGGTAGGAAGGTAATGGGATTCGGGTTTGACGTGGGCGTCAAGCACGAATTCACTTACGTGAATTCTTTCGAGGGAAAGGGGATATTGTAACGTTGTCATTTTGTCACTTGTCGAAAGTCGTCAAAGTCAAAATTGACAAACTGACTGACAGTGACAATGACATTAGTTGTCATAATAATTTTGGGTTTGCAAAGAGAAATTGGCATAATTGGGGACTTATAAAAAAAAAAAAAAAAAAAAGGAAAAAGTTCAGATAAGAGTTGCTTGGTTTGGGTGGTTATATAACCCCCAAGTGTTATAAAAAATATTACTTTACTTTTTCCTTGGTTTCCAGACAATAATGTTGTATTTTGGCAGGTTAGGATTTTATTTAGTATTTATTCGGCGTTTAGGTTTCGTTAGGTCTTCAGTGGTCACATTTGTTGCCTAAAATTCCCTTAGAATAGATTTTTTAGAGATCGAAGAAATTGTCAATTTGTCAATGTTATCTTGGCTGTATGATACAGAATCGTTGCCCTAGTCCGGCCTAGTAGCCTTACAAAATTTCAGGATTCGATTGTCAAACTATACGGCAAATGACGAGCGCTTATTTTGAAATTCGGAAGTGGAATTCATTCCGTTTTAAAATTCCTAGCTAGACGCTGTAAATTTTTGATGGTCTTCTTATCTTGGTGGAATTTTCCAAATTTTAGAGGAATTTTATAAATATTATATCGGAGCAAGCAAGTTGTTCTCCGAATAACAGCTGTTATTAAAAGGAATACATACTGTGTCACTGACCCGAAAGGTAAATATAATGAAATGTCATAATAGGAAAGTCTCGTCTTGTCATTTTTTCTCTGTTCTAAATTCGAAAGTAAATTAAGTACATAATTTAATGCCGTAATTGTTGTGTTTCGTCATCATTTTGCATATATTTGGATCGGCAAAGTCGGTTGAAAAACCGTTGCTCGGACAATTCTCTGGATACCTTAAGTTGTATGGACAAAATTTCAAAGTAGAGTTTTTGGCGATTTTCGATATTATTTGATCTAAATTGATTATTAATATCGTTTCTTTTTAACCTCATAGGTACTTGCTGCCGGCTCGAACGTGTGCGATAGCGTTCGTCGGTGGTAATTCAGCGAAACCTGTGTATATTAGTTGGTGTTCATGTCAATTTTAGGCTTTTGATTAGGGTGTTTTTCGCATATATTGAGACGTTTTATATTGCACAACTTCAGGGTCCTTTGGTACGAGTAAAGAGACTCCAGTTAAAGCTGTCTTGATTGTGGACTGGACCTAGCGGGTAATCCTGTGAGGAATTGCTACTCCCTACTACACTTCTCTACAGTCAGGTACCTTACTAACCACCAGGCGGCTGAAGGCTCGGAGATAAAGATAGACTTCTATAGATATAGACAGATTAATATAATTTAGATTCATATACTCGTCCCACTCGTTATCGACCAGAACGACTCCACCCGAACTCCTTGGTCTTGGTTCTTTTTAATTACTGCTGTATGTAAATTTTAAATTATAAATTGTGTTAAATTGGTATTAAATTGAAATTATAAATTTACTACTGTCCAACTGGTTGTTTTTATTTTATTGTCACCATTAGGTATATTAGGTAGAAGGGGGGAAATCTAAATTATTATTATATAGGAACACATAAGCAGGAAAAAATATGAGTATTACACTCTTCTTAACCCTATCTATGAAACTACAGTATAATTATAATTTGGAAATGAAAAATTGTAACTATATTGTTTTAAATGATCCAAATAAATACTCAGACAACTATAATTTATTGACATTGCCAAATATAATAAGTAATGGCAGTGTATGGCTATGTAGTAATGTATACTATGCAATTTAATACCAAACCTCTTGTAACACGAGATTTCGGGGAAACTAATTAACCAAATGTTTCTAGCATTACAATCTGTCCCACAAGAAGTTTGTTCAAGAAATCCCAAGCTTATTCATATTTAACTAAGGGTCTCGCATTTGCACCGAGTGAGTTATAAATCATGCATGCGTACCGCTGACGACAGCCCCAAGTTGCTAATGCGATATTTGATCGTCAATCTGAATTTGCAAGCTGACAGGATTTCACGTAAGAAGGGTGTCCGATAAATACTTGAAAGATATAAATATCGTCAGTGTAATTATCAGAGTTTGTAACTTCAAAAATATCGAAATTACTTTACTTACTTACTTTTAAATTTATCATTACTTAACAAATATTAGCGATGATGATAAAATTATTAGTTTTTACTGGCTCCTGTAAAACTCACCCAAAAGGAGCTCGAACTCTGATAATTAGACCGATGATATGGATGATTTCATCTCGATTATCTTGCTGTGGACTGAATAACGTTACGTGACTTGTTAATGAGCTGCTAAATATTTTTATTCTTAATAAAAATAAATCCAAATAATAAAGAAATAGTACTGTTCTTAAGCATACTCCTGATAAATATCGTTCAAAATAAAAGTTGTTTGTAAACGCCGTAAAAGAAGCAAAAATGTTTTATTTAGTCTTAAATAATAGCCCTAATTTCAATTAAGTAGCCCGAATTAAAGGCGCAGGGTTTTTTAAATACAGCTTCATCTTCTGGCGAAGTAATGATTTTGCTACGTGACCATTCTTAATGAGGCTTGAAAAATTATTTTATTAGCAAGTACCACTTTAGTTACGATTATAAATTAGGCTCAATTTGCAGACTTGTTGGCCTACAGGTGTACCAACGACAAAAAAATACATACATACATACATAAATCACGCCCATATCCCCGAAGGGGTAGGCAGAGGTGAATTCTCACCCGCGTTTCGCCAATTATGTTAAGTCCCATGTAATAGGTGGCGAGCCTATTGCCATTTATCGGGCACAAAAGTCGCAGTACATTGTCAGGACGGTAGTATAAGAGGAACGCTGCTGCCCATTCCTCCTCACTGATTTATCCTTAGTCGCCTTGTACGACACCCACGGGAGAGATTTGGGATGGTGACAATTGTATTCTACTCTGCCGTCACCACACGGCTACACAAAAAAATTATATCACATAACCTCCTTTTTAATTATTTTATCAGCAACAACACATTTGAACATCTGATAGTAAAAGAAAAATAGGCAGAAAAAGGTCGAGAAACTATAAATAATAAATATAAATAAATATTTTTTTACACTCACACCTATCATCTAGCCCAAAGTAAGTAGCCCAAGCACTTGTGTTATGGATACTAGATGACGGACATATTTTTAATATAATTATGTATATAAATGTTGAAAATATACTACATTAACATATACACAACCATGACTGGGGAACAAACATTTGTGGTCATCACAAAGTTTGCCCCTACCGGGATTCGAACCCGGTACCTCTTGGCCAATACCCAGCAATCTGAGCATTCGATCAAGGCGGCCGTCATCTATATACATATATCAAACTATAGTTTTCCCTTGATAGTAATGAATGTAAAATAGCTATCCGGTATTATACTGTTTCAAATGCGTGCATGTTCTCATCCTAAATTAATATTATGGTGTCATTAAAAAATCGAAATTGTAATTTTTTTTCTTCCCACATACAAATTGTTCGGTAAATCAAAATGTATAAAAAATTCGAAAATTAATTTGTAAATTTAGTATTTTATATATCAGCATAGTTTTTATATGACTAAGTTGACATGGGTAGTGTTCAGTGTGTGTATTATTTCTGTTACATGTTGTATAATTAATTGTGTAATTTAATTTAACTTAATCAAATAGAATCCGGCCAGGATCTGTTTTGAAGGCCCTGGGCGGCGCTATGTATGGACATATTACTTTCATGTTAGTAGAAACAAAGCTGTTGGAAACTTAAACTTACAAAGAAAATTTTCTTTTTATATGGAGCCTTTCATCAACTTCATTCGATTCTTGACAAATAAGAGATTTTCTAAATGAAAATGGGATTAGGCAAAATACGTTGGTTCTTTTCTAAATATGTACTTAAACATCAGTAAAGAAAATATTATCGCTGATAATGTGTAGGTACTTTCGCTTATCTCTGTTGTTCTGGTATCACAAACATCCATGAAAGAAAATTATCCCTTGTTTACAAGCCAGCAGAAATAAGTCAAAGAATTTCCTCTGAAGATAATCTCAGGAACAAGCTGAAGCTAATAAGTATCACTAACAAAGAGTCCAATTGTGTTCATTTCTGATGCGAGATAAAGCAGGGACCAATTAGTGGAAGTCACCATAAAAACATGTACAAATCAGCACATTGTGAACCTTATGGCCTTGTTACTAAGTGTCACCGAGTACAAACTGTTGACTTTGACAAAAGCTCTTTAGTATAACGCTCTTTAGCTTGCAGAGTGGGACCTGAATAACCAAGTGGCTACAGACCTTACCTTCGGGGATTTAGTAGACGTTGTGATAAAAATCTTATGCCGTGATAAAACTCCAGAAACTCAAAAAAAAACCTTTGTATTAGAACTCTATAGACGAATATGCCACAAAAAACCGAAAACAACATTATTTTTAAGCGTACTCATTGGTAGTGCGCACTGTTTGGTGGCTTTACTCTACTGTAGACAAAAAAATATCTAAACCAAGTAGGTAAATAGTACGTCTATTATTTTTTGAGAAAACAATTAACAACACTTCACTTCTTCAACATACTTTTATTATGATGTTATATGAAATTAGACAGAAAATAAAGTACCCATATTTTTTTATTTTTTTGGAATTCCGTCGTTTTCATACTCAAAAATCATGATTAAAATTCCGATCATTCTAAACAGATGTAATCGCCAAATTTTAATGACAACCCCAGGGCGCTGACATATTCTGCGTATTTTTTTCGACATCAGGAAGTACTAAATTAGGACACGCCATTGTACATATTGCCAAGATGGCAGGCAAAGGCTATGGGGACAATTAGTAACATTATGATACTTAATACTGCCTCGAGGGTTGGACCCAATCGAGTCCCTGAGGCAATCAGCCTCTGTCAACAACGGAGCAAACATAGGAACGTGACTTAAGCGTTCGCGTCTTGATGGGTTACTTTGGATGATATCACGTTAAGTGGAAACCAAGAGACAGTCATTGGCTTTATAGGCCCTTATAATATTATAAGGTATTATAATGTTATAAGGTATTATATGGCCCTTATATTATATAATTTATTATGAACAAAGATATTTGATGTGGACAATGTTTGTATGATGACTGTGATGAGTAAGCTGAAACTTAAAAAAAGAAAATTGTGGTTAAGAAAGCTCTAACCCCCGAATACAGAAACGCTAATTAAAGTTTGAGACCTGCTTAACATTTAATTATTGTCAAAATTTACGTTTTTCCATACAAATTCTGACAGGTACTGTCCACTTATCTTGATAAGCAGTCCCCAAAATTTGAGTAGCCTTTCTGTATTCGGGGGTAATAATCATAGTCGACTATATTATTCTACCTTTCTTAACCACAATTATTGTTTTAACAAATTTTTCTAATATTTATTGTTCAAATTAAAATCCAAATAATAATACTCATCATAGTCATATTTTAATACACGATTTGATTGTTTGTTACGAATTAAATCCCAAAACACATCTTGATTAAATAATTAAGATTTATTGTCTCGCAGTAGTTATTTGACGCGTATTTAACCCCAGAGAAGTAGGAAAGTGCCCTAACGTCCATCATTCCCTTGAGGACTTCTCCCCTTCTCAGGACTAGCTCTTAGTTAGTTCTTAAGTTAAAATTAGTTAACGCCATCTTCGCTAGTACCTACCCAGTGAACTAAATAAACCTGCCAACGTAACGTTTCTCCAATGGCTTACAAGTGAAAAGGATTTCCTTGTCGTTTAGCAGTCAAATGCTCCACTAGGAAACTTTAAAATAGGTCAAATCTACGGGGAGTACTCACTGTCTCACTCACTAACTCCGAGAAAATGGCGGTCTCGCATTACTGCGAGATGCATTAACGCGCTGACAAAACCGAGCAGTCACTTCCAGGTGTTGAGATTTCAAGAGAATCTTAAGATACGTCACGTGGCTCATTTTATTTCTAAAGAGGATTTGTTCTTTTAGTCTACCTCAAAGGTTGCTAAGAGACGAAGGATTGAGCGAGCTGACTGTTAAAGTGTATTTTACATTATTACAAATACTATCTATCTGTAAGCAAGTAGTGCTTGGCAATTCTTAGCTTTTCAGTTGGTTGGTTATAAGCTGACTAGCATACCGAAGCTTGAACTATTGTACCGCATTTAAATTTACAACTCAACTATTTCGAATAGTTCTTCAGAGTACTCTCGAGATTTACCCTCTTATAGAAGAAGAGAAGAAGAAAGAAGAAGACGCTAAGTGCCACATCATTATGACTACAATTTTTATGCTTAAGACTTCGATAAATGTGCAAATGCCTTTACCCCTCATGCGATAATACGCGAGCCACAACAAGCGTATGAAACGTCTGTTCAGTATGTCGAGAAACTAGCACAACGATCCGTGACAAAGCTTCGCGATAAATTTTTATGAGTGACACCTTCTACTTTATCTTGGAGCGTTTTATTTCGGGGATTTTGATACATTGATCACATTGATACAGGAAAGTAATATGCTATCCAAGTGGATAGATTCGATGAGGGCATTAATAATAATACAATCCTTGTATTACAATACAACAATATATGCGGAGTTTATAATATTGTCATCATTTATAAATTTGTTTTAGATAATATCAGCGGCGTCTTTAATATTTTTATTTCTTTTATATTTCTCACCTAGCTTTTTGTTTTACAGCCGGTCCTCAGCTTGATATGAACATTGTTGTTGGTGATTTTCTCTTTACAATAAAATCTTCCGTAGTCAAATTTTACGATAACCCGATATTCGCGACAGAGCTAGGTAAAAGCAGACCGAAGCGGTCGTTTCACTTCATGGTTGGTGATAATTTAGAAATTACTATGACGTCTAAATTAAAACAACTTCGTGATGTAAAGATTTCGGTGGTTAGAAAAAGAATTTCGAAAAATTATGATCTTTTTCTCCAAAATCTTTGTACTATTTTTTCTAACAAAATCAAAATCAAATAGTTCGTGATGTAACTTTAATTTTTTTTACTGGAAATAGAAGTTAATAAATATTTTTTCATCCCACCATCTCGGAAAAGGCGTTTTTGCTCTTCGATATCTGAGTGCAAAAGCCGTTTTTATCCTCTAGAGGTTAAAGTAAATTTGAATTTAGAACATCGTATGCAATGAGTTTGTGAATTCAAAACATCATTATACATATTTATTTCTACCTCCATGGTGCCGAAATTGTCATGCAACCTATTTTAATTTGTTAAAAACTCAGACTCGGAACCTTCTTGGTGTACTTTTTTTGTAATTTGCTTTGCGCGCGCCATTTTCTTTTCACGTCGAGGAGTGTTTGGCGCGTTTCGTGGTGTCAGTCAGATTTATTTTCACTAATTCAAAAATTGTTACAGAGTGGATTTTGTGCAGTGAAAGTGGTGTTATTTTGATGCACAAGCATCCGTGTTGATGTGCAATTATGCAGAATCATCGAAAATAAGTCTCATGATGTGTTTGATGTTGTGGTGAAGATCACTATAAAAAGTGGTTTTATCCATTTCATCAAGCACCATCATTAACTCTGTTACCATTCAATTCGCGCCAAGCACTCCCTAGATGCGGTAAAATATGTGGCACCCATATTTTAACGTAAAATTCATTTCATTCATACTTTTCACCCACTCATTATTTCATAAGACTACAGATAAAATATACACTAAAGACTTGGCTGTATGGGCTCGACCCTTTGCCTACCTTAAAATATAGGGAGTATTAAAAAAAAAATCTTTTCACGTCATAAATTTGTTAAAACCTAGGAGTTCCGTGACGGTCAATCAGCTTGGCGTCAATCTTGCTTTAAACATTTTGATCGTCTACAACGCTTGCTTGATGCTTGAGACAAGCATTTAATAGCTTTTTAGGTCTGTTTGATTTGTTTACGCTAGCAACGGAACAAAAACATAAAGAAAATCAACGTGCTTGACTCAAGCTGATTGACCGTCTCGGAGTAATTTTTATTAGGTACTTACAGGTGTGTCTGGATGAATGTTGCGGGTGTGGCTGGGTGGATAGGTGGCTGTTGGAGGTGTGTCTGGGTGAATGGGTGTTTTGAGGGTGTGTCTAGGTGAATAAGTGTTTTGTGGGTGTGTCTGGGTGAATGGGTTTTTGTGGGTGTGTCTGAATGGATGGGTGAGAATTGTGGGTGTTTCTGGGTAAATGAGTGTTTTTTGGGTGTGATTGGGTGTTTTGTAGGTGTTTCTGGGTGAATGGGTGTTTTTTGGGTGTTTCTGGGTTAATCGGTGTTTTGTGGGTGTTTCTCGGTGAATGGGTGTTTTGTGGGTGTTTCTGGGTGAATGGGTGTTTTGTGGGTGTTTTTGAGTGAATGGGTGTTTCTGGGTGAATGGGATGTTTTGTGTGGGTTTCTGGGTGAATGGGTGTTTTTTGGGTGTTTCTGGGTAAATGGGTGTTTTATGGGTGTTTCTGGGTGAATGGGTGTTTTTTGGGTGTGTCTGAGTGGATGGGTGTGTATTGCGGGTGTGAATGTTGTGGGTGTTTCTGGGTGGGTGTTGAGAGTGTGTTTCGCTTAATGGGAGGGTGTTGTGGAAGTTTCTGGGTGAAAACAGAAACTGTTGTGATTGTATTTTTTTTTTTGTATTTTGCAATTTCCTCGTTGGGGGGGATGAAAAGTTACGTGTTGCACTCGAGTGCAAAGATTTTTCACCTTGTGCTCTTTTGATTCCCTCGCTATCGCTCAGGATTCTAATTTTTTAAATTTTAGAATCCTTCGCTAGCTCGGTCATCAAAATTGAGCACGCGGTTAAAAAACAACTGTGCACTCATGTACAACAAATAACTATTAAATAATGCTTAATTGCTGTTATAAAAAATAATTCTGTAATAAAATTACACTTTGCACTTACCCATCTTGTTCCATTAACTCAAACTTTAAATCGTACATTATTCAATTGTGTAACAAAAGTACAGCCTGTGTAAGTGGAATTATATCGCCTTATATATAAATAAAGAAAATATAAATAAGGTTTATTTATTTCAAGTATTATTACATACACTCATGAATCGTCAAATAAATACCTTGAACATTGGAAACGCGTGTGTCAAAGTCAAAAAGTTTCCAATATTCAACGCGATAATCTACGCCATCCTTTCGTAAACTACTAGAAGGCCTTGTTCTGAGAAGAACGGGCAAGAAACTCAGCAAGTTTTGTTCCTCCCTTTACATGACATTATGAGATAATGAAAGATGTCATAAACTATTATAATGGGTATATCTCTGTTGTTTCTTAATGTCGTATCTAACGCTCAGCTTTTTATGTGTTATCTCGATTATTGCGCTTATGTGGAAGTCACACACTAAAAAATTTATTTAAAGACATTAATATCCTAACTCTTGCTTCACAGTACATATATGATTGCATTCTATACGTCTACAAATATCTAAACACATTTGCAAAAATTAGTGATATTTATAAATGCAATACTAGAAATAAAAACAAACTTTCCTTCCCTAGACTAAGATTACACAAAGTAGCTAATACTTTTGTAGGTAAATGTATACTTTTTTATAATAGGATTCCAGATTCTGTGACTGAACTGCCTTTACACAAATTTAAGACCTATATAAAAAATATACTCCTGAAAAAGGGGTACTATAAAATTCAGGACTATTTAGATGACAAAGATGCTTGGAATCAATAACTTTTACATACTTATTATATAAATACTAAATATCTTTATCCAGTATGATTAAACGATTGCCCTTGAGTGTTCTTTATTTAAAATAGACATTGTGTTTGTAATGAAGGATGTTGATAACTTCAGAATTTGTATCTTTATTGACATACTATTACTTGACGTTGTAAGTTATTGACATCTTTCAATTTCCAATTATTAATTAACTTAAATTACTTTTATATAAAGGGAGGAAAAAACCTGACTGAGTTTCTTGCCCGTTCTTCTCAGGACAGGGCCTCCTGGTAGTTTGCGAACGGATGGCGTAAATTTCTTGTCTTGACGATTCATAAGTGTATTGTAATCATACCAGATATGAATAAACGAATTTTGATTTGATTTGATTTGATTTGATTTGATTTGAAAAAAAAAACACATCGTACGACATGACGTAATAATTGCTCGGTTGACGTATGATCTCCCTCGGGTTAACCATCCTGAACCGACTTTGCAACTGTCATATTATCTAAGGACCGTGTTGAACACGTACATTAAATGTATTTTGCTCAGGCTGTGATGTAATTACATGTGTCTCATGTGAGTTCTAGCGACAGTAGATATTTTATAAGTATGAGTTCTTTTTTGTTGACTGTAAGTGGCAGTTACAGGTTTGAATACCCCTCGGCAAGTAAGTTTATATACCAGAAGGGCGGCTTTTGGCAGTATGAGACATGACAAGTTTGCTCAACTATAAAACTATTTGTGCAATATTATTTGTTTGATAAATAAACAGGTACATTTTCCTTTTGAAAGAATTAATAGTTTGATTTATGGCTACGTGTATAGTAAAAGTTGACATTTTTGTGTACTAAGTATGACGGAGTGTCAATGAAAACGCAGTGTTAAATACTCTTTGTATCATCAGTAATTAAGAATGGCAGTTTGTTTTGTAGGCTACTCTCCTACATTTATTTAGTTTATCTATAATAATTACATATATTATTAAACTATTTATCATTGTATCTATATATTACACATAAAATAAATAATCACCTATACAACCTATTTATGTAACTGACGTGCACCCCGCGCCGCATCGCGTTGCCTAGCAACGAATCAACAAGGTCTCGAAATTACACCACGACGCGAAGTGCACGTTGCATTCACTTAAATATTAATTGTAAATTCTTTTTTAATGTAAATTGTGTATTTGTGTGTGTGTATGTTATTCCTCAACTGGAGAACCAAAAATATAAGCTTTGGACTGTTATACTGTGAGTTGGATTATTCATTTACTTTTCACACACCAAAATACCAAATTGGTGACCCCGACGTGATATGAACACGCAACCTTCTGATCTGGACAATAGTGAGGGACAAGTGTCGACTAAGAATATCGATGTTTTTAAAGTCGGCGTCAGAGTTCCGCCTTTCTGGCCGGAGGAACCCGAAATCTGGTTCGCACAAATTGAGGGGCAGTTTGCTTTAGCTGGGATAAATAGTGACGCCACCAAATTTAATTACGTCATCGGTCAACTGGATAACCAGTATTCCAGGGAGGTCAAAGACATAATAATATGTCCACCAGCAACCGACAAGTACGAGAAGCTAAAGTCCGAGCTAATCAAGCGTCTGTCAGCTTCCAATGAGAAAAAGCTGAAGCAACTGCTCATGCACGAGGAGCTCGGAGACAGGAAACCCTCACAATTTCTCCGCCACCTTAAGAGTCTCGCTGGCGCCAATGTTCCGGACGATTTCCTGAGGACGATTTGGATCAGTCGACTGCCGCACAGCATTCAAACCGTCCTTGCTGGTCAGCCAATTACCGCGCTGTTGGAAGACCTGGCGGACCTGGCCGATCGAATTAACGAGTTAGCTGCTGCATCACCGTCTACATCTGCTGTTAGCGTCAACCAGGCGACGTCTAACTCGGCATTAAGCGACCTGGTCAAAGAGGTTGCCGAACTACGAAGGCAATTTAGTAACTTGGCTATGGAGAGGAATGGCAGACAACAGTCCCGCTCAACTGGCCGTACTCGTGACTCAAGCACATCATCGCCGAGGCAAAAACGATCGCAGTCTAGTTATCGCAAGTTTCCAGTATGCTGGTACCACAACAACTTCGGTGCTGATGCCCGCAAGTGCATCTGCCCTTACGACTACAAAGCGGGAAACGCCACGGGCGATCAGTAATGGCGACTGACGATTGCCCTACATCTGCTGCTGGTCGCCTCTTCATTGTGGATCGAACTTCGAAGACGCAATTTCTAATCGACACCGGTAGCGATTTGTGTGTCTTCCCCCGTTCCATGCTGAGTGATCATCGTACCTGTACGGACTATAAGTTGTGTGCCGCAAACGGTTCTAGTATAAGTACTTATGGCTATGTGTATTTTAACTTAGATTTTGGCTTACGCAGTTTTTACCTGGCGTTTTGTTGTTGCCAATGTCACCAATCATCCCGTCACCATACCAAAGTTTATTTAAAAGCGTTACTGTTTTAAACGTCAGGCTAGTGTTGACTGGGCGAAATCATAAATGGCGTAATTGGCGCGGTAGTTGGCAATGTTCGTTTGAATTGGAGGGAGGTTTCTCTAAAGGAAGGTACCTAATCTGTGGTTGACGGGCGAGGTGGCCGGTCGAGCAGAGCTGTGGAGAGCACGATTGGTAACGAGCGGAGGCTGACGTGGGATCTGGAGTTGGAAAGAACGTGTTACGCTATCTTGGGATCGTCGCGTTTAAAATCTTAACGTATCTGAGCCATAATTTCCTTTTTGTGTGTGTGTGTTAAAGTTGAGTTACTTGAATAAACTTTGAGTTACTTGAATAAAGTTATTGGGTACCTTATTTATGAGAATGGAACCCAACGTTATGGAAAATCATTACAACGATATTCGCATTCTCCGATATCAGAAGTGGGATAATTGTCATTCTCCGACAAGTATCTTTTTAATAAAATCGTTATCAACCATCCTAATAATGTCCTCACTGCTGGGGTACAAGCATTTCTTATTAATGGAAGAATATAAGGAGTATAAGCCATAATTCACAACGCTGACCCAGTGTGGATTAGTGAGTGGGTGAAATCTTAATATGTGCCGTGTGGTGTAACTAAAAATTATTTTATACAAATAATATACATACATCACGCTTATTTATTTCGTTTCTCACATTAAATTAGGTCTCTATATTATTTATCGTTTATTTAGGTATATTTTTTATTATACAGAAAATTTATAAAATATTTTTTTTCTACATTCAACAACTAATATGGCTAGTCAAAGAGAGAAGTCGGGGTCTCTGTCGCACTATGGACCCGGCATCCGCACGGTGAATCCATAGAAGAGTTTTCGTCTCGTCTCGTTCTGTCTCAATTTAGAATGAACAATACTGGTGTCCCTCAAGGAAGTATTCTGGGCCCTTTACTTTTTCTGCTATACATTAATGACCTGCCTCATGCTACAGCAAATAAGTGTATAATGTTTGCAGATGATACAACACTTATTATAAAATGTAATAATGCAGACACATTCGAACAAAAAATTAATGATGCACTCACGGACGTTGTAAACTGGATGAAAAGTAATTTTTTACATATGAACATAAATAAGACCTTACTCATTCAGTTTAGATCATATAATACAATTCCAATGTCGGTAAAAATAAATTATAATAATAATCAAATAAATGAAGTGGATTCATCTCGCTTTCTAGGCATAATAATAGACAAACACTTAAGCTGGAAAGATCACATCGACCTTGTTTGCAGTAAATTAAATAGGTTTGTCTTTGCTTTAAGAAAATTAAGACAGACCGTATCCAAGGCAGCTGCATTAACAGCGTACCACGGATACGTCTCATCCGTCCTGAGCTATGGCCTAATATTATGGGGTAATTCAGTAGATTTTGACAGGAGTTTTATAATCCAGAAAAAATGTATCCGGTCTATTTGTAACGCCCGATATGATGATAGCTGTAAGCCGTTATTTCGAACGCTCAAAATTCTCCCTCTGCCCTCTATGTTTATTAGAGAGGCGTGCGTATTTGTTCGCTCTCATCCAAGTTTTTGGAAGATGCGGGTTGATATGATGCCCAGACAGACTAGACGACAATATGTCAATCTATTGTATCAACCTCCCTGTCATAAACATATTTATAAAATTAATGTCTACAATATGTGTATTAAATTATTTAATCATTTACCTGATGACATTAAATGGTTGACTATTAATAAATTTAAATTTGTTTTGACAAAGTGGCTACTAGAACACTGCTTCTATAGTGTTAAAGAATATTTAGAATACAAGAAAAAATAAAAAATTATAATGTAAAATTAATGTTATATTACCTTCTAAATAGTAGACTGACATTGTATAAATTTAAATCAATTACTAATACCTTATTATAATTTGCATGCCTGCTTGCAGGTTGAATACTGTACTGGACCTATTGCTATTATGATATACCTATTGTAAACATGTATTCTGGCAAATAAAGATTATCTTATCTTATCTTATCTTATCTTATGTTAATTACATCAAGACACGATCTTTTTAGCAACCAGATTATTTAACCAATATTGTTGGAACCTCATAGTAGGTTTGTTTATGGTTTTATTATTTTATAGAACGGAGATGTCATGTTTTTTGATTAATGGGTTTTTGTTATTGCATTTTTGTGTGTGATTCAAAAGAAATAAATAATACGGTTCGGAGCATGTATAGTTTTTCTCCAGCCCACCGATCCCGCAGCTAATTATCTTATACCAGACCTACGGGACACATCATCAACAAATATTTTTCTACCGAACTTATTGAGAATTTCGGCAATTTCAACTATGCGTAGGAAGTGTGTTGTCGTTTCTCTTTTTATTTCATCATCCCACGCATTCGCTTTGATACACCGTAATTTATGAGGGTGGCCATAGGTATGTATTCTATCAAAGGTCCAGTTTCATAAGAAGTCCATTGTAATGGAGTTCTTATTGAAACTTTTTTAATAATTGGTTGAGACTAACAGTTATTAGTTTCAAGGCGAAGTGACTAGCACATTCGGGAAGAGTAAACTAAGTTATGATTGCTAAGGACGGTCAATGTATGAGTAAGAGTAGCCGAAAATATGAAAAATGGAGACCCACGAGATACTATGTATATCCGTTTTTCGGAAGGTACTTTACAGCCTAGGAGTGTGGTGGGTTATTTATGGCTCTTTCTGAAGAATTGTTCCATCAATAAGGAATAAATGTAAGTATTTGAGGTCAACTAAAATTTAATGTCATAAATAAGATATCGATGAGGAATTCAAATAAAAACAACTCGCTACTGAAAAATGTAAATTTCTCCAGTTTAGCCAACACAGCAGAATGCAGTAAAATGTCTAGAATTTTCTAAAGTTTCTCTTTCAGCAGATAGACAATGCTACACGCCCGTAGCGTCATAAATTGATTAAATAATGCAGCTCTTTCAGCATTTTATAATATTAAAATTTGACCTTTATCGCCGATGCTGACTCCAACTAAGAATAGTAGTTGGGTTAAAATATAAATTGACATGACGTTAAAGTTTGGGATAATAACATTGAGAATCGATTACCGCTGACCCAAATCATAGAAAGGTCAAGTATTAATTTGCGTGTAGATTGTGTTGTCCCTCGAGCGATTGCGTCTATATTTGTGTGTGTAGCCAGTCTTACTTAGATCTATTGTCTACAATGTTCAAATGAAAGCTTATCAAAGTCGCCAATCAAAGGGCCAATTAAGCCCTTATTAATGAAGTCGATAATTAATTATTTCACCCATTTTATCTATGTTACAAAAATTATTACAATTAAATAGAGGTCAGGAAACTTTCGAAAAATTATGTTCTGATGTAGGAATTGCACCATCCGGACATCATCATCATCACCAGGCCTTTAATGTCCCCACTGCTGAGGCACGGGCTTTTCCTATGAATGGAAGAATATAGGGAGATAGTAATAATAACTTAAGTATCTATTGCTAAAAGTTTTACATCACATGTGTACGATCTTTGGAGAATATATTTCTCTTTTCGAAACTATTTACTTTTTCATGTTTTTTTAGGTAGGTAGTATTAATGGAAAATATTTTCTGAAAGTAACAAAAAATTAAATTATTAGATAGTTTGATTACGTTAAATAAAGATTAAAGATGTAAAAGATTCCTTTCATCCCAACAGAGTCAGTAGCTAAGAGATGTCTTGAGCTAATAAATAATTTGCAGGTCAAGTCTAACTTCGTAGTTTTAGGCGATTTACAAAGGCATTCGCAAAGGCTAGACCATACCTCACTCTCACACTTTGCTATTATTCTCAATGAGCGAGAGAGACGGGTAGACCAAAGCAAGTGAAATCGGCTTATAAAATACGGGGCCAGGCAATTCGACGGGTGATGAAAAATTCATTAAATCGGCCTGCATCATGCCTCTGAATGCACGTTAACACATCTGTAAATTGCTGGTCACGCGATGTGGCGAGATTCTTGCCAATAAATTTCTCCGCACGAATAGGAATTCGTAGCGCTTTGCGAGGCTCTCTACCTCACCGCTACTCCCTCGGGAGATGCCGGTCGTCGAGAAATCCTCCGAGGAATGCTCAAATACGAGGATTCCACCGACCAAAATCTTTGCCTTAAGCTTCTACGTCCAACCACCAGAGGGCCTAAACAAGTGGCTTATCTATTCGAACCACTGACTTCTATTATACAACGCTGGACTGAAGGTTTTCATCCAAAAAATTAAGATAATTTGATTATCGCCATCTTGACTCTGATGGCACTGGTGTGAGAATATTAGATATGCATTTGTAATGTCAAATACAAGCAACAAACGTCAAATTAAGTACCCTTGCCGCTCGATGGGGCGCTTCATGCCAGACGTTAGTTTAACTTTGCACGGAAGCGACTTGGATCGATTATAGAGGTAATTCTAGCACGTGACTAAAACAGTAAACAATGAGTATGACATATGGAATTATGGCAAATGAAGAACACGGCAAATGAAATTCGGCGACTAACGATAAATCAGTGATGAGGAATGGGCAGCAGCGTTCCTCTTATACCACACTTTTGTGCCCGATATATGGCAATAGGCTCGCTACATATTACATGGCACCTAACATAATTGGCGAAACGTGGGTGCTAGTTCACCTCTGCCTACCCCTTCGTAGATATAGGCGTGATTTATGTATGTATGTAAGAGTATGACAAATGAATATTATGGCAAACAAAACATTCGGGCAAATGAAATTCTGGCATATGAATATTATGGCATATGTTTTTCTGGCAAACGATAGACAACTAATAAATTGGCTACTTGGCTAGGAGGGTAGGTCCTTATCGACAAACATCAAGTAACTTTATAATAGCGGCCACAGTTTCACGGCACGTGTATCTAATTTTAGTCACGGTAACAAAAGAAACCTTTCAATAAAACATAACAAGTTTGTATACCTATTTACAAACTCGGACATTATACATACATACATAAATGACGTATTAATATCCCAAGGGATAGGCAGAGGTGAGTAATTTACCCTACTATCTACGTTTCGCCAATTAGGTTATGGCCCATGCATAGTGGCGAGCCTATTGCTATTTATCGGGCACGTAAATCGCAGTATATTACTAGGTGGTATAATAGTAATGTTGCTGTCCAGGCTTCGCGTCTTTACCCTTAGTCGCCTTGTACGCCACCCGCGGTAGCGATGGGGGGGGGTCATCATCATCATCATCATCATCACCAGCCCTTTAATGTCCCCACTGCTGGGGCACGGGTCTTCCGTATGGATGGAAACTAGCACCCACATTTCGCCAATAATATTAGGTGCCATGTTATAGGTGGCGAGCGTATTGCCATTTATCGGGCACAACAGTCGCAGTACATTTCTAGGTTGTTTTAGAGGAACGCTGCTACCCATTCGTCGTCACTGTTTATCCTTAGTCGCCTTGTACGACACACACGTGAGAGATTTAGGGTGGTGACAATTGTATTCTACTCTGCCGTCACTGCACGGCGGAATCTGACATTATCAGATTATCAAATAAATTAGAAAATAAACTTTGGGGAAAATAGACGTGATTTTTGTATACAACGTATATGGAGAACTGTGAATGGAAGAGGAAACATACTGCGCCGACCCCAGATTGACTGGGTACAGGACAGGGAGTAGAAGAAGAAGAAGTATATGGAGAACTGTTTTATATTTTATTTGAGATCGTTTCAAATTGTGACCAGATAAAACGGAGCTATTCCAAGAACAAAGACTCGACTCTAAAGTGTCCCGTATGTACGTACCTAATCCCGGGGACATTATTACGAGTTTCCAAGGTACAAAATGAGTAATTATGAGGGAAATCCGTGTAAATTAAGCCTTGTCACAACACCGTAAAGTGTCTCTGTTCCGAGTTACGCCTCTGCATAAACCTTCCGGTTTTATATTTCGGCGTTGTTACATCGCCAATTAAGACGTTGTATTACGGAGTTGTGGACACTTATTTTGTCACACGAATTTCATTATGGCGATAAAAACCCTTGGGAATGGCACTCATTGAAACGTTACAACTAATTATTTTCCACCAGATATATGGAACTTATTTTTCGCTAGATACAGGCCGTGTGGTGACGGCAGAGCAGAATACGATTGTCACCACCCCTATCTCTCCCGTGGATGTGGCGACTAAGGGTAGACAGCGATGAGTAATGGGCAGCAGCATACCTCTCATACCACGTAGCAATATACTGCGATTTATGTACCCGATATATGGCAATACCGCCACCTATTACATAGGACTTAACTTAATTGGCGAAAAGTGGGTGTTTATTGACCTCTGCCTATATATAGGCGTAAGTTATGTATGTATGTAGTATGTATTAACGTCCAGAACAGTAGGTGCGTACGGCTTGAAATGCTTTAAAATGATTTTCGTCCGTCTTAAATTTTGTCAGCCGTGTGGTGACGGCAGAGTAGAATACAATTGTCACCACCCCAAGTCTCTCCCGTGGGTGTCGTACAAGGCGACTAAGGATAAAACAGTGATGAGGAATGGGCAGCAGCGTTCCTCTTATACCTACCACCTAGCAATATACTGCAACTTTTGTGCCCGATAAATGGCAATAGGCTCGCCACCTATTACATGGGGCGTAACATAATTGGCGAAACGTGGTTGCTAGTTCACCTCTGCCTACCCCTTCGGGGATATAGGCGTGATATATGTATGTATGTTAAATTTCGTCCCACGTTGAAAAATATTCTTGTTTGTCCCAAATCAGTATTGAAGTTGTGCTTGGCCCCAAATTACTAGTAACAGTAATTACAGCCGTAACATAGTAACATTAAAAGTAATTACAGCCAGTTGAAAAAATCGAATACTATTGTTGCGTTTTTACAACATTCACCTTTGACATCCGCCGATGCCAATAAAGTACTATATACCAACACAGTTCTCTCGAAATTGCTAAAAACATTTACCAGCTAACTGCCGCACTCGAGACGTCAAATAACGTTAATGAGTACATAATGTCAAAAACTGACAATTCAAAACTCGTCGCTATTCTTTCCGGGTCTATGGTCTCGATTTCAATGATTTTTTTTGACACTAACTGCCGCACACAGAGACGTCAAATAACGTTAATGAGTACTTAACGTCAAAAAATGACAATTCAAAACTAGTCGCTATTCTTGCCGGGTCTATGGTCTAGATTTACAATAAACATTCATTAAAGTTAATTGACGTCTCTGAGTGCGGCAGTAAGTATTTATTTAAGTTAATTGACGTTTTTGAGTGCGGCAGTAAAACTAATAACAATAAAAATGCTAGTTCAGTGGGCCTAGCCAAGTGACTTTTATAATCGAACGCATAGAAAAGAAAAGTATGAAACTGACGTATCATATTATCTGTAATACGTCAGTTTCATACATTTTGTATAGTATGCGTTCGATAGATAAGCCGCTTGGCTAGGGGGTTGGCCTCGTCTGTCAATACTAACTAATGATATCGATTTATAGAACCAATATAATAACTTCGGCGCAGAACATCATTAAAAAATGGTGGACAGGTGTCGATTATATCGCATGGCTACCTTCTGTATTACCGAACTTTTTAAAAAGTAAGTAACCATTGTGCATGGCAGAGAGGTAAACCTAATTATAAAGATCATAACCGTTCAAATTAATACGTTTCTTAAACTCCACTTATCGTATACGTTACCTTACACTATAAAGCCAATATCTTATTATTACTAAGTTAAATACAGCAATGTAAACCACTTGTTATAGTTTTGTTTTAGGTTAAGCAATACGCCACTACCATTAACCGAGCTATAGGCAAATAATACCACTAATAATTTAATTAATTATAATAAATATTTTTTACATTTAAACGTATCATCTAACTCAAAGTAAGCAGCATAATGTGCATATTATTATGATATTTACTTTCGAACCCCCATTCGACAAAACAAACTGTTATATGGCTAATTAAATTATAATTATTGTGACATTTTCTCCTTTCACTGGCATAACTTGTTTAATAAGACAACAGAGGAGAAACTCTCTCATTTTATTACTTTTACTAAGACATCATAAAAAAATATATTACATAGAAAATGAGGTTACAAATTTCAACATTCTGTGCCCGCATCAGGACAACAATTTTTCGAAAAATGTCTGTTCTCTTTTCTCTCTCGTTTTATTTGTCACCTCACTCGATACGGCGTTTGTAGCGAAAATCGTCTCAAAAGTTTAGCAATAATTAGGTCCAATTAGGAAAAGCTGCGGTACGGCACTAAAACTCAAAATCCTTTTAAATTATTATTGTTACGATCGGTGTTAGTATTATTTCTACTGGCAGCGATGCCGCGACACTTACTACAGGCGAGTTAAGTGTTGCCTTCGTGGTAAATACCGGATCCAAACGAGTGTAACGTGTAATGTAATCTAACGTTAATGTTACACGAATCCTACGTTAGGACGGCACTACGAGCTTTACAGTAACTCGTCTGGACGGAGAATTTGTGTTACATTACACGTTGGATTACATTACACGTTACACGTCTGGGACCGGCTTTACGCAAACGTTTCTAGACGAAAATTGGCACTGAATGTTCAAGTGACAAGTGTACGTACATGATTGATAATCTTTGATTTTTATCTGGGAAACATAGGAGGCGCTGCTCGCCTATTTTCGAAGCCATTTTCTTTATATGAAAAATGTGTTTTATCATGTTACACATTGTTTGCGCACGTTCCACGTAAACAAGCTACATCGTAGACAAAATATCATTCGCTTTATCATTGGTGTGTGTGCGTGTGTTGCTTGTTTATCACAAAACGTCGCAGTGATAAGTTTCAACGCTTTTATCAAATAAGTCTATCGTATCGTCGTAGTTCTCTACATTAATTACAATGTGAAAGCAAAACACATAGTGGCTTTATTAATGTTGATAAGAGTACTAAATTGTGAACAATGTAATTTTGTACAGCAACATGTAGGTATTCGATAAGACCTAATGTCCTAGATAATTACGAAGGCAACAGATGAAGCATTAGTTCTATCTATTCTAGCGTTGAAAGCGCTGGGGTATTCTGGTTCTTAATTACAAAGGGTTTGCCACAAGGAATCGATAGAGACAAAATGTTTGTGACTTTCCGACATTCCTCTGGATTCGGCTTGTTTCGAACCGATAACCTACTATCGACAAACCGAATGACGACGGCTACACGAATTGAATATCACATACATACGACTAGATGCAATACTATTACCACTGCCCATATAATAATCATTGACTGTAAATGATTAAAATATTGGTAGATAGTAAATTTTGTGACTACCGGTTTTTAACCTTTAAGCTTTGAATATGTAATTGCAAACTGGGACATCGTGTGGTCAAATCACAAAATGAATTCAGAAACGTTGAAAATTCCGCTTAAAGAAACACGAACTAAATGTTTCTTTTGTGTCGATTCGCAGTAAAGTGGACGCCGAGGCGACGAGCTTTTAGTGTTTTGCCGATATTCAGCTATCTGTTTCTTTCAGAGAAAGAAAGAGATAGGTGATTCTGGATTTTATCTCTTTCAATCTGAAAAGAGACGGAACTGGCACTCAGACCACGAAGGGCCTATAGTAAACATTGATTAGTACTATTCTTTACCCTCTAATTGATTCCATGGTGACAAACCCAAATGTAATCTTACTCTCGTAATGACGTCAATAGAAATGTAATTCGAGAAAAGTCTGAAATAAAGTCTTAGTGGCTAAACGTTCATCCTATGAATTTAATACTTATTTTGTTTATACTATAAACATAATTTGATATTTTTTTCAAATCCACTAGTAAACTCACAAAGCGGTGATCCAACATTTACTAGGTATATATAAAAACAGATAATTAAAAATATAATAATCATATTTCTATGAAGTAGCTTAAGAAAATCCAACAATCCTACCAAACAGAAATGTGTACTTTTATCAATAATGGTATATTAAATCATTATTATTTTAATAGATGGCGCTGATCGTATTAAATCACACCGTTTTGTTTCGGATGACGTCACAAAGATTCAAATCCAGAATACACCCAGTGTTGCTTCTAAACACATAAAATATGAGCTCTTCACAAAACCATTAACTTACTCTCCGGCTTAAACGTCACTCGGTCTGAAATAACAAAATTAGACATTAGTCCCTGTCCTTAGGGTCATGGCGGACCGTAGCCATTGTAATAACATTATTTGGTTGTATATTTGAAGAACCATGTCATTGCAAAACAATCTGAGAGTATTTTTAGGGAAGAGGTTCAGCTTTGTTTGCAACCAGGAGGAAACCAAATGGAATAATAATAATAAGCAATGTAGTCACCTGTGAAAATTTTGTACTACAATTTTCAAAATAATCAGAAAAATATGCAGTGATTGTAATATATAATAATAATAATAATAATGTTCATTCATCTTCAGCTCCATGCTTGGATTTCTAGCAATGAATCCATAGAAGATCATTATGATCTTTTCTAGTGTTTGTAAATCCTAATCATTTGCTGCAACACAATTTATATTTGCGGGTTTTTTCGCATCACTTCTGTGACCCTAGTTTGCACTTTGTCACTTCGATAAATTCGATTAATTATCTCTGGCAACAACGCTTTTACTAACAAGGTAAAAAGTTACTAAAGAATAGGAACGGAAAGCTTCAAATAGCGTGTTTGAGAGGTGGCAGTGTGATTAATTGGTAGCTATCACATAGGCATTGAGTAAATTGTGCAGTGCCCCCATATATCTGTCAGTTGGTGATGTCGCTAGTCCCTACTAGTAACAAATAATTTTATAAAAACGTCTAAATCTTGGGTAAATATTGTAGTTCCAGTTTCGCCACCAGGCTAGATAAATTGGTGGCACTGTAATAAATTAGACTTGTCTCGGCCGTTACAATCATCTTCTTCCAGGCCTGTTTCCAGGTTATCTGTTTCCTCTTCCGTTCATATTAGACGTAATTAAGCCACCCACTCCCTTTTGATTCATATCATTATATCACATCAGAAAAGTGATGGAAAGGAGCATGTCGAGAGACCGATGAACTAAGAGAGTGCTTGGGATGACAACATTTTAATCAATACTGCTTAAAGTTTGCGCAACCTGCCTGATACGAATTGTCTTTGGGTATGCTGGTGTTGGCGGTTTCCTCCACAATTTTGGTGCAGTAAGGTGCTTCTTAGATAACAGCTAATTATTTCCCTTTTTGACTTTTACGACAGCACTGGGGTGAGTTAGCACATTCTATCTTATTTCATTCCCAGGCAAACATGAAAGCATATACTACCAATTATCAGAGCTGCCATCTCTTAAGCGTAGAAATAAAGCATTCCGTTCTCTGTGTAATCAGCTCTCTTCGGTGGGTACTCCATAATTAGTTACGCACACAGCGGCGTGGCTTCTAATATAATTGAATAGATTGAATTATTCGAAATCTGGCTGCTACTTCCAATGTTTATAAGTGGGTCAATTTGTGATGTTGATGTTATACGTAATGAGCTAGGACGCTTTTACACCAAGACTTAAGAAGGATCCTCCAAAAAGTTTTCTGTATTTCTATAACTAGAGTAAAACTATTGACGGTAATTGTAGAAAATAGTTTGTTACAAGCCACTTGTCTTGTATTCGTAATTCAATCCTAAAAATACATCAACGTCTGCAACATTTCGTATGAAAATTAATGGGGATCCTTGTGGGCAAACTTCGTCCATGCTACATTTTATTGTAACCAAAAGGAGCTCTCAAAAGTGATTCTGAAATGAAAAACCTTTTTAAAAGTCATCCGAGGTGATTAGAGGCGTGACTTGCTCTTGGTAGCAATAAAACCTAATACTTGAGTTTCCATTATAGCCCTGGTAAGGGTAATTTTGATAGATTTTTTGCTTTGAGTACCCAAAGAGGCAAAACATCTCTATGGTAATAAATGATCTTTGCAAATTGGTTACTTCACGATAATCACAATAACAATAACTCTGACGTTATAGAAAAAAAATTACTTTTATTTAACGTATATACTAGGTTCATTGTTTGTTTTGGTTTAAAATGCTATTGAATTTACACACTGCTATTGATGCTTGATTTAAACTATTAAATTATAATAATCTAAGTGATTTCTATTTGTCTATTGTACAGTCCAAGGTGAATAATAGAATACATATTTGTAAAAAAGCGCATTCCAATTTATCTCATATAAAAAGATAAAATATCTATAAATGTGATTGCATACTCTCTTACCTTTATTTCCAAGACCAGGTTGAAACAGGTACATGAAACAATAAGAAATATGAATTAAAAACATATCACAACAGTTATTTTAATTGTTGTTCCCTGAAAATTATATAAATGTTAGATAAATTTTGACAAAGAGGACCTAAAATCCCGCATGAATATTATTCGAATGAAATTTTGAGTTGAATAATTCTCTTGTATTCTGAAAGTGATTTGGTACGACGTCTACGTTGGTCTGTTCTTATTTAGCGAAAAAGTATACAATCTTGATAGGTCATTTATTGCAATAATGATTAGGAGTAACAATTCATAAATTACCATTACTATTTTTTCATAATAGCATCTTTACAGGTTGGTATGATTTAATTGACTAATTTCACTTATGAAAAAGTAACTTTTACGTATTAGACTCCCGTAAATTTAGGTGTTTGGCATTTTTATTATTTAACCCTACGGTTCGATCCCTTTATAGCTGTGGTCACGGGAAGACCGCTGTAAACGTCGGGTTAAATAATAAAAATGCCAAACACCTTAATATAGTACTCGGGCAAATATAGGGTTATTACATTATTAGAAAAACTCCTTAAAAGGTTGTTTTGTTTACCTCACGAAGAAATTGGATTGGAGCCACCATCATCATCACCAGCCCTTTAATGTCATCACTGCTGTGGCACAGGCCTTCCCTATGGATGGAAGAATAGAGGGAGAATGAGCCATGACATGCCCAATGCGGATTGGTAGGTATTAACGACTGCGATGTAGCCGGGACCAACGGCTATCGAGCTCTTCCTGGACAGGAACCGAATTCACTTAATTGCAACTCCCTATTTTTTAGTCGTTCTAGGGTAGAGTTTAAATTAGGTATTTTCCTTGCAACTTACGTACTGTTCTTACTTATTTTTAAAGTGGAGTTTTTATTATATATTTTCCGTCTATCTCTACTCCCTAAGTAAGCCAAACCTTGACTGGAATATATTAATGAATATGACCTGGTTTGAGGAAAACAATAATAAATTTCACTACGTTTGAACTCCGTGAAATGTGATAGGTAGGTATATTCTTTCTCGGCGTCCGGCGCGCCCCGTCGGCGCCTACAGCGGCCCTTTCCCCTACCATGGTATAAGTTACAAGATACAGACAGCCGAATTATAATTATTATGGTCTTTCACTTTTTGACAGACCATAATTATAATTAGCTGTAATGTATAACGAGCTAGTGAGCTCGTTGGGCAGTGTTATAGCGCGCTTGGCCTGCGATTGCGTAAACTAAGCTATGTTCGCTAAGGCCGGTCATTCAAAAATCTATTATTTCGAACTCTTCGGTGCTTCGAAAGGCACCAGTTCCGTCTGCCCGGCAGTCGTTAATACCCACCTATGGGGTTATGGCCCAATCTGCCCTATATTCTTAGATCCATAGAGAAGGCCCGTGCCTGGGGCACGTGGGGACATTAAAAGCTGGAGATGATGACTCAACAGTATTTCAGTGAACGTCATAGTAATTAAATATAATTAGAGGTAAGACTGGTTACGGCTGCATCTACAGTCGATTGTGCACACCAATCATTGGACTATTGGACCACATTGGACCATTGGATCAGAGTGGTGGGCTATGGGCCATTGTCGATATATTCTTGCTTTCATAGGTAGGTTGATACGGCCTGCAGTAGACACATTTAAAGGCTGGTGATGACGATGATGATGTTGAGTAAGGGCAAGACGTGCTAGACGAATATAATACCTATCACTTTTCAAGTACAAAACAAAAACAATAAAAATTATATTATTATGTTCTCGGGAAAAAGCAAGAAAACTTTTGTAATCTGATTTCATCGCTTGTAACTTGGACCCCTCCCGCCTATATCTAAGACAAGAGTTTGAGAAGTCTTCCAAATAAACACTCCGTTTCTATGTAAATTGCGACTTTGCTCCAGTATGACTGACAAATTCAGTCGACAACTTACGATATTGAGCTATTAGAGTACTTGTCGAGGTATAGGGGTTTCAGTGAACCGGAGAGTGAGGGTTCAGTCGACGTCATACATAATAATCGGCTAGCCCCCGTTGTGAAGGTCAAATGGAAGTCATCTTACTACTTTGTAAAGTAAGGATCACATATCAATAGACAATATGTGATCCGTAAACTTGAGGAGCTTGTTGGAGCAGCGACTTAGCGCGCTCAGCCTGCAATTGCTAAGTAATGTTCGCAGGTCATTAGATAGGTGCCCAAAAATTTACTATCTCCAGTTCCTCAGTGCGTCGGACGGCGCTTATGGTTATGCAATTGGTCGCGCCTGTATCTACAGTTGTTAACATCACCCACCAATCCGCACTGGGCGACCGTGGTGGTATATGGCCTATTTTCCCTATCCCCTCCAGTGATACGCCGCCATTTTTAATTTCGCGCCTTATGTCACCTGGCGGCCCCCCCACCCCTTGTGAAAACGGCGCGTCTTTTCAAAATGAAAATATCTCTAAAATGTTGTATGAAAGCTATTTTATAAATGTTGTGTTTCTGAAATCGTTATGAAACAAGCTATCTAGTGTATGCACACATTAATACAATTAAACTGGAAATATGTTATTAATTCTATGTTGAAATGAATTTTTGAAGTTTTTGACAGTTCTCTGAAAACACAAAGGCAGCTCGAGTAGGTACAACTAGTGACTCATTCAATTCAGTTAAAATGGCGCCGTTTGGTTGTCATGTGTCATTATATGCCGTCCTTGTTCTTTTCTTTACGCGTTGCATAAGTCAGAGCAGTAATAAATAAAATAAATCGCGTGAGTTGTGCTTTAATACAATGTAGGAGCGATCGACCTCCAGGAGGCGGCTTGAGAGATAGGCGGTTTTTGACATCGACCTCAATGAGGTGGCGTGACAGACGAGGGGCTATATAAAAAAAAAATCATTTATTGCTCAATAATTAATTACAACTAGTGTTGAGACATCCCCAGTAAGTAATACAATACTTGTGTTGGGGTTGACTCGCTCAAATAAAAATCTATATTTCAAATCTATATTCGTCCATCCATAGGGACGGCATGTGCCCCAGCAGTGGATATCAGCAGGGGACATCAAAAGGCTGGTGAAGATGATGTACCGTAAACTTAGTATAATATAATATCGACACGTCCTACGCAAAACTCTTCAAGTGTTAATTAAACAGAAATACGATTTTTGTATTTTTGTAATCTACGAAGTCAGTTTTATAAGTTAGCCTTGAAAAAAAATTATATTTCTTATTAAAAGTAATACTTGTACAATCGCAAAACTAGATATCTAAGAAGCAGGCCCACCGCAAAGATGTCCAACTGTTAGTTTCATACATTTACGCTGGGTGGAGAGGTGGGGGTGTCATGGTCAACTGTTGCTTTGTTAGTTTTGAAGCGGACAACGTAATGAGTGCGTGTACGCATGACTGTTTGATCAACTTGCTACATAAGTGTTATTAAGAATATAATAATAACATGAGTTCCAAACGAATACAGTATAAAGAAAGCTTAAAAAATGCTTCTGTGTTAAAAACATCATCAGATAATTAACTACAATGTTCGAGTGATATAGTTAATCCAGGTATGTATTGGCCAATTATACTTGCATGTTATTTTCTTAGGTTAATTTTATGTCATTATAACTTTTACTGTAATATCTCTAATTGTTTTTGTTATTTATATTTGATTTTGATGTTAGATTTGTTGCATTCTGCAAATCCGACGCAAAAATATCTAACTAGTGCAGTTATAAAGTTATGGTTCGGAGTATTTGATAGCATTTGCCACATAAACAGCTTTGCTTCGGACTGGTGATCACTATTTTGAATCTAACTGACACTTATAGACTTATGCACTGGATTTTTTATACAGAAGTGTTATCTAAGTGGTATTTAGTGACGTTTGCGTTGGAAGGCTTATTCAAAAATATGACCTATCTGTCAGTTAGTGACATTTGCGTTGGATCTGTAAATGAGATTTTTTTTGTATCTACCACTTTAGGAGTTTTACATGGGAAAATAATCTTCATTATACCCCCGTAAGTAACTAAGTATATTAATTCTTTTCAGAATCACCGGTACCAAATTTTACGGACGAGGAGAAAACCTACTGAGCTAATAATAATATATTTAAAAGTGACGCTGATGATATTATAGAAGACCAACATCAAAATCCTTCTTCCCAAAATAACATAGGGCACAATCGAACTTCTACGTTCACAGACAATGATGACCCTCTGTTTTCAGTTGGAGGTCCAAACTCTCGGTTGGTCCACCTTGTGGGGGGCCTTCCAACGCTGCGTCTCTCGGTGCGTAGCCGCCGTTCGAGGACCTTTCCGCCCCAACGGCCGTCAGTCCTCCTCGCAATGTGCCCTGCCCACTACCACTTAAGGTCTGCAATTCTTCGGGCTATGTCGGTGACCTTAGTTTTCCTGCGGATCTCATCATTTTTGATATGATCACGCAGGGAAACACCGAACATAGCCCTCTCCATTCCCTTTTGGGTGACTTTGAGCCTTCTTATAAGGCCTATTGTAAGCGGCCACGTTTCGGTGCCGCAAGTCGTCATTGGCAACACACACGCATTGAAGACCTTTGTCTTTAAACACTGTAGTAGATGGGCCGATATGCCACGTAGCTTCCCGAACGCTGCCCAGCCGAGTTGGATCCGTCGATTGACCTCTTTTTGTAAATTGGACTTACCAAGTTGGACTTTTAGCCCCAGGTAAATATAATCTTCAACAACTTCCAGTGTAGAGCTCCCAACCTGTACAATAGTGGGTACGACATGGGAATTTGACATGATTTTTGTCTTATCTATGTTAATTTTAAGACCCACTTGTTGGGAAACTCTACTGAGATCATCGAGCATTGTGCTCAAGCCATCCAGGGTCTCAACCATGACTACGATATCCTTAGCAAAGCGTAGGTGAGTCATGTACTCGCCGTTTATATTGATGCCTAATCCTCTCCAGTCCAGAAGTTTAAACGCGTCCTCTAGCGCGGCGGTGAACAGTTTCGGCAATATTATGTCATCATGCCTCACACCCCGCTGGAGCTGTATGGGTTTAGAGTTCTGATCCTGAAGGCGGACTGACATGTTGGCGTTTTCGTACAGTGACTTCAACACTTGAATGTACCGATAGTCTATTCGGCACCTCTGGAGTGATTGGAGCACGGCCCAGTAATCGACAGAATCGAAGGCTTTCTCATAGTCAGACGCTAAACATAATGGCAAATTATAGTCTTCGGTCTTCTGTATAACCTGCCGCAGCGTATGTATGTGGTCTATGGTACTAAAGACTTTTCGGAATCCGGCTTGTTCGGGGGGCTGGAAGTCGGTAAACCTGCACCAAAGACGGTTCGTAGTAACCCTCGAGAACAACTTATAAACGTTACTAAGGAGGGTGATGGGTCTATAGTTCTTCAATTGGGTTCTTTCGCCCTTTTTGAAGAACAGTCTCACCACGCCCCTATTCCATGCCTTTGGCGTTTTTCCCTCGAGTATAACGGTTCTAAAGAGCTCTGAGGACGGTTTGTCCACCTGCTTTCAGACTGCTATTGAATTTGTTGTACAATAATGCATTTTGTACTTCCAACTACCTCGTTGGAGGGTAAAACCGAGCTCGTTTTCAAGCCTGGAGGAGGCCGAGGAGGAGGTCTGGCAGCTGATGGGTATATCACCAATATTCTCCTGGAACATATTGTGCCCTACGCAGGATTTGTTGGCGAAGACTTCATACTAATGCACGACAATGCTCGATGCCACACAGCGCGCGTTACTCAGCAGTTCCTTCGAGAAGTCGATTTGCGTACAATGGACTGGCCTGCGCTCAGTCCAGACCTGAACACCATCGAACATTTATGGGACGAGCTCAAACGAAGGGTACGAGCAAGAAATCCAGCCCCCTCGAGCCTAGAAGAATTGAAGGCAGCTTTTTTAGAGGAGTGGGAAGTTATAAGGGTAAAGACAACAATGAGTAATGGGCAGCAGCATTTCTCTCATACCACCTAGCAATATAAATTTGTACGGCTGTTTATGTGCCCGATAAATGGCAATAGGCTCGCCACCTGTTACATGGGACCGAACATAATTGGCGAAAAGTGGGTGTCACCTCTGCCTACCCCTTCGGGTATATAGGCGTGATTTATGTATGTATGTATGTAAGAATCGACTACGGGCTGTAAATAGGATAAGAGGAGGCAATACCAAATACTGAACCAATCAATTTTATACTTCTTAAGAAAAAATACGTGTTTTATTTGTGTCGATTCTGAATACAACACCTTTATCCATAATCCCATTTTTCCCACATTTAAGTTCAGACACCAATAATAAAAAAATGTATACATGGATATTAATAATGATGATATCTCATAAAAGCTGAAGTTTCAAGCTTTCAAATGAAATATCATTTTTATTAAAATGTTGTATACTTTTACTTAAAACAATGTTTGAATGCACAGGTAGCGCTTGAGTCGATTTGGTTGCTCGCGAAATTATTTTTTAAATAAATGTTATTAAATAAATAACATATTTCATTTTCATAAAGGTTTCGATTAAATTACTCACAAGCAAAACAATCTAACTACAAATTTTAATGTTATCTTATCCCAAACATAACCTATTATGTACTACTTACGAAATTAAAAAGTCTATTATTTCCATTGCAAAACTTCCTATTAAACACTTACTGACTTTTACTGATAACTTTTCTCCAAGCATAAGTACGTAAGTGGTACTTGAATTGAAAATAATGAGATTAGTTCCGCGGCAAAACTCTTTAAGTTTTATATCTTAATATCTATATGAAATTTAGATAATCTTATCGATGATTTAGAAAATTATTTGTTAAAAACGCCTACTTGCAAAATTTTAGGACGATAGCTGCAGTAATAAAATTTATGTACACGTTTGAAGTTTCAAACGAGTCCCCTGTAAAATTTGCAATTTCGTGTTAGGGAGTTATGCGTAGGAGGTGTCGATATATTCGTATAATAACAAATTTCATTAAAATAAATGGGGTCGGTGCAGTATGTTTCCAAGCCTCGTCTATTCATATTGGCTAGACGTTATTGAACTCCCTTTCAGTTGATATCATCCATCGTACGAGAAAGGTGCCAGTGATGGATGAATGTATAGAAAAGAGACGGAAAGGAGACCGATGAACGGAGAGAGTGATTGGGATGACAGAATGCCGACTAACTACTGAATAATGGGGTGGAATATTTACAGCTTTTAACCTAAACCCAGGACCAAGATGAAGATTATGCCGAGCCGCTGGTACCAATTTGTTCCCAGCATACTAAGCTTGGCGAGATTTGCATACATTTGAACTGAAGGTAGTGAGTGTTTTGAATATAACGAATGATATAATATTCATAATTATGTTCTTAGTAGTAAGTGCTCTCGATGGGGAGTATTAGAAAGGATTAATATTACAGTAGAACATAGGCTGTATTAAATTAATGACCGATGCTTTTTAGCATCATCACCATCATCAATATCATCCCTTTCAAGTGCTCACTGCTGGGGCCTTTTCTATGGATGAAAGAATAAAAGAAGAATGGACATAGCAATAAGCCCAATAAATGGCAATAGACTCGCCACCTATTACATGGGACCTAACATAATTGGCGAAACGTGGGTCTTGTTCACCTCTGCCTACCCCTTGGGGGATATAGACGTGAATTATGTATGTATGTATGTATGGACATAGCTGCAGTCAGCAGAGCAATTGTCTTGTCAACCACCTCCAATCTCTCCCGCGGGTGTAATTCGAAAGATAGTAATGGGCAGATGCGTTCCACTCCCACATAGCACACTTCAATAGGAAGTGACCCTTCCCATCTTTGATTTTTTTTTTGGAAAAATATTACCATTCATGTTTTGGCTATTGTAAAATATTGATTAGTCAACTGTGACACATTTTAGACATTTTAGGACTAAATGCTTATTCAAAATCTTGAATGTTCCCCAGGTAGCGCCTTTAAATAAGCGATAATATATCAAACTACTCCCACCGAACTTCCCTTTACGAAGAAAGGAACCATATAAGGGAACCTTACGTTGAATATTAAGAACGCCTTTCACCGGAACTGCGAGATTCATTTTATACGCTAGCTGCATAAGATTGCAACTAGTTTTAATTAAACTCTTTGGTGGTACAACGTAAACTTTTGTATATTATATGAAAAGCGTTGAACTAAATTGCGGCAAAACAATTGCAAGTTCAAAGTAAGGTACGAAGTGAATTTTCTTCGTGACTTAATTACTACGAAGTTTTGATTGCATTCTGCCACATTTGAAATCATAGTTTATTTAACTTACTGCACAAAATTCACAGCTCTTTATATAGTTTCACAACTCACATCTTCCAACTAATAATGGATTGAAGCGGTCATACCTATTGGCTAAAGCGGCTTGTCTTGAGTATAAATAAAACTAACTGCCAATACGCAAGACGGGAGTTGGAGATTTTAATTCCATCTTGCCTCCTCAAGGGAGCAGACAACGAAGTTCCCAAGATTGTTACAAATTTCAAAATGATTTCATAAACGACTAGTGGTCGGCCGAGGCTTCGCTCGCGTTAATGTCGCTTATTATATAAGCCTAAAGCCTTCTTCGATAAATGGACTATACAACACAAAAAGTAAACAAACAAACTCTTCAGCTTTATAATAATTATTTAGTATAGATATTCATTAGCCATTTTGTTTATCGTCCTCAAAGTACTACACAGTTGTGAGGAGCGCGCTGGATAGGAACCGGTGGAGGCAGATCGTCCGCTCCAGATGTAATTCCGATGCTGACCATGCTGATCCTCAGATATGAAGGACCGACCAGAGAGAGAGTTGTGACGGCAGAGCCATTATCACTACCTCATACTTGTATGACACCCACGGGAGAGATGCTCCCGTGACTAAGGGTTAAAGTAATGGCCGGCAGCATTCCTGTTATACCACCTAGAAATATACTGTAATTTATGTGCCCGATAGATGGCAATAGATAGACCTATTTATTATATGGGACCTAACTCTATTGGCGAAAAGTGGGTGTTTAATTCACCTCTGCCTACCTCTCTGGCGTGATTTACGTATGTATGTAGTGGCCGATTTAAGCAGTGCAGTACACCCCCTTCCCCTACCTCATGTTCTTCGGAGTACACAAACACAGCCGAGGTATGCTTCATATGTTATTGTGGCACAAGCGGCAATCCATTTAAGGGTCCATTTGCGGGGACGTAATTAGCGTACCTGAGTGAGCTCTTGCTACACAATTACGGGTAATATCGTTTAAGACTATCTCAGGTGATATTAGCGTTGTACAAACATTCATTTGAGAATGGAAACGGTACACAGTGATTACTTAATGGCCCTGCTCTGTAATGTTAATAAGATGTCAGTCTGCGTGAATCTTTTATGAAATACAAATTGATTTGCAAAAGTAATACATTTAATACAGAGTGGGGCGTTGTCGCATGACGCGATCGATTAATGTCTATACATTTTCATAATTAAACCATCGAAATATTATTGAAATAATCGTATATTAATTAAATAATAAAATATAGTACTTCTATTACAGTAATATACTGATGATTCCTGTTATAAAAGAAAAGATGAAGAAATTAATTTTCCTTAACATCATTATTTTTCAAATGACAGTGGTAATAATAAGAAATGTTTACGAAAAACCGAATAAGTAAAATGTAATTATGTCACTCACTTCGTAGCGACTCTGTTTCAAAGAGCAATAAGAACGAAAAACCAATATTTCACAATTAGCAAGTGCCACATATTGATGTTATACAAAAAGCTGAGAACGTAACGATTTATCCTCGGCAACTCGTGTTCGGTCTATATTTTATGTCTATGTATGTTAAAAGCGACAAGAAAGATCAGTTCTTTATTAAAACGGGTCTTATCTACTAGAATCGCGCATGCGTTTCAGCCTTACCCGGTGGCTTGGCAACAAGTGTTTCAGATCAACCGTAATGTATTTTCCAAATGAACGCTTCACATTGCGCGCCCACTACGACAGATGACTCGAAAGCGGGTTTTTGATCCGCCAATAGTTTAGCAAAAGATAAATACTTCACAAAGTTTCATATTTCGTGGTACCATCTCGATATAATTTTATTGAATTTTTATTTTCTGTTCCTAGTAACTGCTTTATTGCATTTCTATATCGAAAATCCATGTTGGGGATAAACGTTTAAATAATTAAGTGACTTAGGGATCTCGGAAACAAATTTCCCCTGCAAAAGAATAAGATAAATCAAGATTTTAAATTCATCAAGAAAGGAGCTTGGTTTGAAAATAAAATTTTACAAGTACTCGCGTTGGAAAAATAATTATTAACCCTTAAGATAATGGGTGAAACGCTGACAAGGGTTTTAAGATAATAATAAACTTAATTTTGATGTAATTGTATAATCTAAAATAAATAATCTACACAAAAGCAACATTTTGGATTTTGTGACCTACAATTTTAGATAGAGGTTTTCTATACGTTATGCATGTACTCCAAGAATTAATACTATGATCAACTATGAAAATGAACTCCTATTGTCACCACCCCCATTCTCTGCAGCGGGTGTCGTAAAAGGCTACTAAGGGTTTATGATGCGTAATGGGCAACAGCGTTCCTCATATACGACATAGCAATAGACTCGCTTTATATTACATGGGATCTGACATTATTGGCGAAACCTGGGCGTTAATTCACCTCTGTCTACCCCTTCGGGGCTAAATGGGTGAAATTTAAGCATGTGTGTATGTATGCCGGTTTACTAGTCTAGATACTTTGGTATCGTTCAGCTTTTACTATTCTGTTAATACAAGGTTCACACCACAGCCTTCTAAACTGTCTTTCTGGCTTTGAAAGTTGTAAGGCGATCTTCAGAAGATAATAACATGCCACGCCGCTTCTGTAAAGGCCCGTTAAGCGTAGAGTTGTCAGGGTATTACAGTTTCAAAAACAAATTAAAAATGTTAGAAACCGACAGTGATACGAATTTGCTACGTGTCGAGATTGTTTTAAGGTGCATATTGAAAACAGCTTTTGATTAATTCAAAAGCAAAGAATCCTGAAAGTTAGGCTATAAAGGCTCCAATAGATAAATCATCTTCACGAATCTTTGGTATGTTCGAAATCACACTCACCGTTCATCGATATTTTGACATGGTCTTTCCGTCACTTTTATGCACAAGCATTCATCATTTCTCCCTATATTTTTCCATCCATAAGAAAGGCCTGTGCCCCAACAGTTTGGAGAATAAAGGACTGGTAATGAATAATGATTAATCGTCACTAAAACCATTACGGTGTGATGGGTGATATGAGTCAAAAGGATGACTGATGACATATGACTAATATAAAGGAAGTGAAAACATAATGCGCCGAACCCAGATAATTAGGATTAGGGTTTCTTCTTCTTCTTACTTCTTTATCTAGAACAATATAGAAAAAGTTGGAAAAGATAGAAAGGCCATTCGGTTTTTATACTTGGTACGGAAAATATCATTATTATTTCGAGAGCAGCACACAAAGTATAACTGGATTGAGAACAAAGTTTTAAGCAAGAAAGTAATAAAAGAAACCTCATTACCAGTATTTTGCAAAATCAATGGAATTATAAATCAAATGAAAGTCAGGCAAAGTATCAGCTTTTAACCGTCACAAAAGCAATGGCCCCATATTGAGTTTTGTTTTCCCTTTTCCGAAACAAATGAAACTCGTCTCTGGCTCCGAAATCAAACGTGTTTCTTCTTTTACCATGCAAATTATTCCCTTTTTTTTTTGTCAAAGGTATATTTCTTAAATTTCAAGATTATTGACGACGCCTAATTGTATGAAGATGCTTTGCTGATGGGAACATAGATACTTAGATGAATAAGTATTTCGTAGGCTGTTGTAACGTGTTCTGATGATATGATTTATCGATGACCTATCTCGGGATCATGACTTAGCTATTATGACCCCGCCGAGGGTCATGCTTGGGATGTTCCAGCTTCTTTATTTTTCTGTACAGGAAAGCACTTGTGTAGCGGTGTGTAATATTAGGTATAAATTATACCACACTGCTTGTTTTATTACGATATGATTAACATTATTTGTGTACTTACTGAATTGGTAATTTCTAAAGCACAAATATTTACCTTTTATATATATATTAAAAGGTAACTTATATATATATATTTTTTAGCATTAGTCATTTTTGTATGAGCCGAAAACAAATTTCGTTTCATTAACCATGTTATGATTGATGTCACGATACCTACTCTGTAAACTGTTTTCAGTGAATATGAGAAGGAATTTCATCATATTTTATTCTGCTAAAAAGGTAGATAAAATTAATTATTATTTTGCTGTTATAAAAATACAAAATATGTTATAGATATTTGTAACCAGAAAGTTATTTTTTTTTTGTTTATTAAATGGACATAATAATAAATGGAAATAATAAATAAATAAATATTTTTACACTCACACCTATCATCTCTAGCCCAAAGTAAGTAGCCTAAGCACTTGTGTTATGGATACTAGATGACGGACATATTTTTAATAATAATTATGTTTATAAATGTTGTAAATAATAGTATAGTAGTATACATAAACATAAACACACCACGACTCGGGAACAAATATTTGTGGTCATCACAAAATTTGCCCCTACCAGGATTCGAACCCGGGACCTCTTGGCCAATACCCAGCGATCTGAGCATTCGACCAAGCCAGCCGTCAAAATTGCTGATAAGTATATTCGTTTCTATGACCTTAATTAAGATGAATACCGAATCAAGCTTGGATGGATTGTGTCAAAGATGATAAAACATGAGAAAGAAAGGATAATTACAAACAATCATGTTGTGTCGACTCACTTGGAGTGGGATAGGGACAGTGAAAAAAAAGACGAGTCATTTTGTAATATCTTGCATTACAGAAACTAAGCAACCTTCGAAAAAGTCTGCCGTTTAATGTCCCACTGCTGAAGTGCAGGCTTTTCTGTACATGTAAGAAAGGTGAGTCATAACGCACTACCCTAGCCCATAACGGGTTAATTTATTAATTTTATATTACTTGCAAGGGCAACATCGGGGTTTATTGAGAACTATTTACAATTAATACAGGCTTACCGTATCATATTACGTCACACAATACACAACTTTCAAATATCTCCAATCGATTGTTAACCTTAACTATTTACTTATTTACGACTTAGACGTAAAGCATAAAGTCAATTGATAAAATTTAACATATTGTGATAACCACGGTGCTGTTGACTCTACCTTTCAAGCCAACAAGTTTTATCAAGTGTTATGTCACAGCCAATAAATAATAGCACCGTCCAACTATTATGGAAATGGGTGGCAAGCTAATGAAACAAAGTTATTTAATCAAAAGTTTTTCCCGAGAAAACGGTTCATGTAAAGTAATGGAAACGCCGAGAACAGGAGAAGAATGCAAACTCGATTTGTGAATTACAAAGTCAAAGTCAAAGTCAAAGTCAAAATTCATTTATTCATATCTGGTATGATTACAATACACTTATGAATCGTCAAGACGCTAGATACCGAAAACCCGTGTGTCCAAGAGAAAAAAAAATAGTAGAAAAAAAACAGTGGAGTGCGCAGCATGCCTCAGTCTGTAATGATAGGTCTCCCAAACCCGCCCACGCCCCGGTCCGCAACGAAGCGCCGACCCTGCCGCGTTCAATACCAAGATGGTACTAAACGCATCAGGGCCCAACGCTCCGCTAGCAGAACGGCACGCAAGTAGGCTGTAGAGAAACCCACCATTGTCAACGAGTTATGACATTGCAGGTACATTGTAAATTATGCACCAAATACAATCCCACAACTCGCCAATCACATAAACCGAAACATGCCGCGCACTACCAATCAACCCCCCATCCCCCACCCTACCTATACGGACACACAAGTTTTCAATATCTAGCGAAAAATCTACGCCATCCGTTCGTAAGCTACCGGGAGGCCCTGTTCTGAGAAGAACGGGCAAGAAACTCAGTCGGGTATTTTCCTCCCTTAGTTACATATATAATATATAATCTGAATTCAATGAAAATTTAATGAAAGATGTCAATAGCTTTAACGTCAAGTAATAATAATTAGAGTCACAATTTCTGAAGCTATCAACATCTTTCATTACAGACAGAACAGCATATTAATCATCGATTATATAAAAATAAAAGTTATTTATTCCAAACATCCTTGTCATCTAGATAATCCTGAATTTTATAGTATCCTTTTGCCATTAGTACTTTTTTTACATAAGGCTTAAATTTGTGTTGAGGCAGTTCAGTCAAAGATCCTGGTATCTTATTATAGAAGAGTATACATTTCCCCATAAAAGAATTAGCAACCTTGTGCAATCTGAATCTAGTAAAGGCAAGTTTATTTTTATTTCTAGTGTTGTGTTTATAAATATCACTAATTTTAGCAAATGTATTTAAGTATTTATAAACATATAGAATGCAATCGTATATGTATTGTGAAGCAAGAGTGAGGATATTAATATCTTTAAACAGACTTTTAAGTGAATCGCGAGGCTTTAATAGGTAAATAGCACGTATAGCTCTTTTTTGTAAAATAAATATATCCTGAATATCTGCAGCTGTACCCCAAAGAAGTAAGCTATACGACATTACACTATGAAAGTAACTAAAATAAACAAGCCGGGCTGTTTCAACATCAGTTAATAGCCTTATTTTTTTTACCGCATATGCTGCTGAACTTAGTCTCTCGGATAAAGTTGAAATATGAGGATTCCATTGCAATTTGGAGTCCAACTTTATTCCTAAGAATACTGTAGAATTGACACATTCTATCGTTTCATTATTAATTGTAATCGGACTACTAACTTGCCTAACATTTGGTAATGAAAATTTAATACATTTGGTCTTCTTAGAATTGAGTAACAAGTTGCTATTTGTAAACCAATCAAGAACTTTGGAAATAGCTATATTGATGTCATCATAATTATCTTTACCTCTGTCTACTTTGAAAATTAATGAGGTGTCATCTGCGAATAGTACCGTATCACATAGAGATTCTGTGTAGAAGGGAAGGTCATTTATATATATTATGAATAGTAATGGTCCCAGTATTGATCCTTGAGGAACACCCATTTGCATTGGTGAACCCGAAGATTCGGCTTTATTAATTACTACTTTTTGAATCCTATCACTCAGGTATGACTTTATCAGTTTCAATGAGGCAGCAGATACACCGTAATGCTTTAATTTTGCTAATAACGTTTGATGTGAAACACAATCAAATGCCTTAGAAAGATCACAAAAGATACCCAAAGCATCCTGCCGATTTTCCCAAGCATCAAATATGTGCTTAATGAGGGTTATTCCAGCGTCAGTGGTGGATTTTCCCCTCGTGAACCCAAACTGTTTAGCATGTAACAGTTTGTTAGCAGTGAAGTGAGAAAGCAACTGGTTCAACATAATTTTTTCAAAGATTTTACTAAGGGACGGTAATATAGAAATGGGACGAAAATTATTGGGTTCACATTTGTCCCCAGATTTAAACAAAGGTATTAGTTTACTATGCTTCATTAAGTTTGGAAAACAGCCGTTATCTATACATTTATTAAAGATTGATGTCAGCTGAGGAGCGATGACATTAATGATGGGATTCAAAATGCTAACTGATAGACCCCACAAATCTTCAGTTTTCTTCATATTTAATGTCTTGTACGTTTTGATAATAGTGTCCATATTAATTTTGTGAAAATCAAAAGGTATATTACATTCGACTGTACTTAATTGTAGTAGAGACAGAGCTCTTTTTGTGCAAGAGTTGAGCTTGCTGGTTACTCGAGCAGGGATGTCGGTGAAAAAAGTTTCAAAGGCATCTGCAACCTCACCATCGGACTCCATAACCTTATTATCCATTTTAATTTTAAACGATCTTTCGCTGTTCCTAAGTTTTCCGGTTTCTGAATTGATAATTCTCCAAGTTGTTTTTATTTTATTATCAGAATTTTTTATTTTATTGCCAATTGAGATCGATTTGGCAGTGTTGCAGACTTTTTTGAATATTTTGGAATAGTTCCTGACGTAGTCTATGAAGGTGGAATCAACAGACGTGTATTTTTGGCTATATAAGTCATAAAGTTTCCTTCTACTTATATAAATTCCTGGGGTAGCCCAGTCACTGAATTTCTTTTTAGGGTGTATTGTTTTGAATTTTTGTTTAAAAATCTTATGAAATTCGTCTTTAATAGGATTAAACATATTATTGTACATTACATCAGGACAGTCATTGTTATCATTTATAAGGTAATTAAGTCTATTTGTAACATTATTTCCAAATAACTGCAACTGCTTTTGTGTTATTGGCCGAAATATTATCTTTATTGGTTTATGAACATTTTGATATTCAACAGTAATTTTTTGGCCAGTATGATCTGAATTAATACAATTTATAATTGATTTATCTAATATATTACAATTACAAAACGCGTTATCTAAGCAAGTGCCTGATGTTGGAGTAATTCTTGTTGGTTCATAAAATGTATAGAAAAGGTTATAGGATCCGAATAAGTTGATAAATCTGTCTGAGTGAGAACAGGTGACTAATATATCTACATTAAAGTCACCAAGGACGGCTAGTTTTTTGTTTTTATTACAAAGTTTATTTAGTATACCTTCCATTGAAGTCTCATAAAGTTCATAGTTTCCCGTAGGGGGCCTGTATATACAAACAACAATTAGCTCCTCAAGTTCTACACAAGATACTTCAATTATTTGTTCAATAGAATATTGTACAATATCTTTTCGTTCTTTGTATTTCAGTCCTTCTTGCAATGCTATTAAAGAACCGCCTCTAATAGCCGTTTTCCGGCTAAAGGCGCTACCGATGTTGTAATTTTCATAATTCGAAAGTATTTCAGTACTTTTTAACCAATGTTCAGTTAAACATAAGACGTGAGCCTGTATACTATTTAGGTATAACAATAATTCCAGATCCTTACCCGAAAAGCCTTGGATGTTTTGGTGGACTATTTTCAATGCACTAGACTTAGGCAATTCGCTAGAGACTTTCTCTATTGTCTTACGTACTAATTTAAATTACTTGGAATATATTCCACTGTACAATTTTGTACGTCAGAACATGTTTGCTCAATAAAAGCATTGTCAGAACACGATCGCTCAATAAAAACAATGTCGGAAGATGATCGCTCAATAGAAGCGTTGTCATAACGTGATTGCTCAATAAAAGCATTGTCATAATGTGATCGCTCAATAAAAGCATTGTCAATATATTTTCTATTACTAATGATATATTGATTAGCCAAATTATTGGCTAACGTTTTTAAAGTATAGCATAGCGACATGGCTATTTGTTTTTTGTAAAAATTGGATAGAAACATTCTACCTCCCGTTATACGAAAATTATGGGTCATTTTGTTCGTATCTATGACATGTATTTTATTACAGTACTGTGTCATGGTATGCAGACTTAAATTCAAAATGTATCTTTTATGATTTTCCTCTGATGACAGGCTATTACTGTACGGCAAAGTGTACAAAATTATTTGTTTCACATTTAACAAAGATAATTTTGAAATGTAGCCTTTAAAAGTATTTTTATTTTCTCGGCTCCTATTTCCTATAAATATAATAACTGTGTCAGTTTGTAAGAATGGGCATTGTAGTAATTTATCCATTACGTTCTCAAAGCTACTGCCTGGCATGCAGTAGTTAAATGCTAGTTGGCCACACTGTTCTGAGAATAATTTACTAAAGTTTTTACCAATGTCATCACTAAATATTAAATATCTATCAGTCAATGTACCATTAGAACTCTGACAACTTTTCACACATTCTACATTATTTGGTACTAGTTGAATGCCCATTGCTGGGACCGAGTTAGTCAAACTTTGACATTCACCCGCGGAACTCAGCTGGTTCAGCAGTGGACATGCAGCTATTTGAGACCTATTTTTTTGTAACAAAACACTACATTGTTTTTTGTTCAATGCATCAAACCTGTCAGCATTATAATTACACATATCTTCCATGTCCCGACATAATATTTTTTGGTAATTTAAATTTTTTTCAGACATGACCTCAATATTTTTAAACATTTTCACTATAGATTTTTCCAAAGAATTAAATCTGTCTTCTACCGTTTTTGTGTACAATCCATACTCAATTTCACTCTGTGAAGTTTTACTTTTGATATTCTGTAATTTATTTATTAAATCTGACCTTTGTTTTCTTAACATAATGTGACTCTTAAAATGATTTTGTCTGTTAATTAATTTGTTAGTTTTTCTGATAAATTTATTTATTTTAATATATTTTTTAAGTTTTTTAGAAGAATTCATGTGAGGAGTATGGCTTGCACACAAAGTATTACTAATGACAGGTTTGTCATAATTACACAATGATAATTCACTGAACAAACTGTTGGAGCAATTCATATTATCTAAATTATTATTTTCTGACTTCGCTCTGTTTAGAGCATTGTGAGCCTCTGATAAACTACATTCTAACTCTTTTATTTTGTAAAGTGCATGTTCATGTGTGTCACTGCATTCTTGAAAGGATTTAATTTGGTCTTGTAATTCACTGCAAAGATCTGCTGCATCTACATACTTAAAGTGAAGTTCAGCTAACTCGTTCTTTAATTCCTTATTTTTGTCTAATATTTTGACTATTTCTTGCTCACTTTCTTCCCGCTCCTGCATTAGTTGATCGCAAAGCTCTCTTGAAGTTGCAAGGTCTATCAGTGCCTGCTTCAGTTTTCTCTCTGCGTCAGAAACAGATGCTTTCCTGGTCATCATTTTGAGTTACACTTCAGCTTCTATGCTCAGTCAGTACAAGCTTTTCAGCACAGGAACGCTGAAAAGTTATCAACACAGTCAAATTGATGTCTGCCTAGGACTTTTATTATTAAATAAAGACTATTATGATTAATGATGTTTATTTATACAAAATAATAATAGAAATATATGGGGATAAATAGGTAATAAATATATTTTCTTTATAATGGATAAAATAATTACTTATGTGTGAAACTTTTATTGACAACTAGGGTTTTTAATTATTACTATGGCAAAAATATTGGTCCAAATTATGGGTGTGTCAAAAGAACAGTGTGAGTGTGTTGGTGATTGTCTGAGGCAATAATTATAGTCACCATCAACTTTACTTCCACTTATAGTCAAGTAAAGAGAGATTAACTGATGCCAAAAGTGTGTAATTGACGTATCTCACTGTGGTGAGAAGTGTTTAGTATTGTATTGTATTTAATAAATCAATTACTTTATAATATAAAATGTACTAACTAACTAGATGAATAACAGGTTATTCCTTAACAACAAATTCTAACTAGTTCAAATCGGTTTCTAACTGCAATTTGACAATATTTACCCTATAAATTGCCATTAAAGTAAGCTTGTTACAGTTTGTAGCTGATACAGTTTAAAAACGATCATAAAATAATAATATTTTTGTCAGTTACTGATATTGTGGGTAAATGTATAAGTAAACTAATATGGGTTTAAAATATTCAAGAAAACAAAGTAAACTAAAGGAATGTTAGTCATGTATGTATATTTTAAGCATAAATAATGAAAACAATACTCCCCGGGTACTTTTATTCCAGTTTCGTTGATTCGAAATTGAATTGTTCGTTGACAGCCGGCCGGCTAGAAGGTTCGTCACGTAATCTTGTTTATTTTAATATACACTGGTTCACAAACGTTACTAATTGATATTTATACTCCAAATCACATTTATTATTCACATAAACTAGTATTAAAGTACTATAAATAATTAATTTTAAAATTTATTTCATCAGCTGTTAATAAGACAACCATCCAACAGTGTTGCCAACACTGACCTCTCAATTACAGCTGCGCTGCAAATTCTGGGATCAAATTAACTTAAGTGCTGGAACTAACCAACTGTTTCTGCGGCTGCGTTATCAACGATAGGCCATTTCTCATCACTGTTTTACCCTTACCCTTAGTCATCCTGTACGAAACCCTCGGGAAGGGTTTGCGATAGTGATATGAATTGTATTCTGCTCTGCTGTCACCACACGGCTTAAATAGTTGCTTTTTTAGTTAGTACTTTTGTAACAACGTGCCTTCCATGCTGGCCTGGAAGCAAAAAAATAACGTAGAATAGGACAGCCCCGACTCGTCCCATGTGTGTCGTAAAGTCGATTAAGGTAGTTTTCCCGGTGCAGACCAATAAGCACCTTGGAGCACCCGAATGGTGGAGGCCAAACCACCAACAACAACATACCAAAAGATTGTCACAACCTTGAGCAGCATCAGTAGCACCCTTTCGGTGTGATGGATGATATGAATCAAAAGGGAGTAAGTTGATGACGTGGGACCGATATGAATGGAAGAGGAAACATGCTGCGAGGAGGTAGAGGAAACGTGCTGATAGCCTGGGAACAGGGCAGAGAGAAGAAAAAGAAGACTTTTGTAACAACCCGCTTAAAGGTTTCTTCTCTTACGTGTCAAACGAACAGGAATCACAACAACAGCAATCCGAGCGTGCAAAGAAAAAAGTTGGTACGCGCGAAGTACCTACTCTCGCACACAAAGCGCGCTACAAACTAAATAGAGCATTGCTCTCCCGTATTCCGTTTCGCACCTCGGCTGCCAGGAAACCGTGTACAGCTCGTAATTAAAGTTTGCACCGCTGCGAGGCAAGTTTGATATCACGTCAGCTGTAGGGAACATCGGCATCTCCATGGCCATTTACGTCGGGTCCCTATATTCTATCTACAGTTAAAAGTGAGCTTACTGAAATTTAGTAGCCTGGCATTTTTTGTTATATTACGATAAATAATAGATCTATAAATAATAGAAGTTGCTAAGCAACTTATAGAACGGATAGAATATTGGCGACGTTAAGCAACACACAGCTATGAGTACCCACATACAATGCATAAACCATGCCTTTTAATCCCCGAAGGTTTAACGGTTCTCCAATTATGTTAGGTCCTAGTAATAGGGGGTGAGTCTATTGCCACCTAAATACATAAATCGTGATTATTGCTAAGTGATACCAAGAGGAATGTCCATATTTGTGGGTATGCGGCTGCAAAGCAGCTGGGACCAACAGCTTCCGTAGCACGAAGGAACTAGATATAACATTGTATTTTAAGCCACCCATCCAATGACTGGGCTTCAGCAAATTATCAAAAGAACATACAGTACAACAAATAATTATTATAGGGCTTAACAAAAAATATACCTATGTTTATACCAGTCAGCCGCTTAAATAATGTATTAAATAAAAGACCTAGCCCACCATTTAAATGCCCTCACGTCACCGATAAGCATAAGCATGAACCATAATAGTAGAGTGGTTCCATCCGGAAATATCACGGAGACCTGTCGCTAATTAGAACCGGACCCACGTTCCGGCTGAATGGTACTGCCGGTAAGGGTTAGACGGTACCGGTGCTCACCGAAGAGGCTTTCATTGACCTTACTATCTTCACAATAGAGTTAATTTTATAGCACCTATTACGAATGAAGCAAGGTCGACTGTACGTAATAATTGTATCAATTCAAAGGGCGTCTCAACTGAGGGGGAATTTATTGGGATCCTAAACGTCATTTACTTAGGAACAAAAGTGCACTTCCGACTTAGGTAATTGATGTGTGTTTCCCGGTACGTCACTTATTTTGGCTGTTAAATGCCTTATTAGGAAAGTATTGTCTTAGAACCGAGCTGATTAGAAAAAAGAAATGTAACGGAAAAGAAGTCAGGAAGAATAAATTTCGAAAAATTATTGTCTTGATGCGGAACAGAACCTGCGCCCTTTACAATTCAGGTGCCATGCCTATACCACTTCGTCCTACAAGGAGTTTGGTTCACTTGCTGAAATTTCTCTAACCAATGTATGATCTTGAGAGTGCAAAAAATTGCTTGAAAGAGCGTTATAAAAAAGTGAGTGATATATTAAAAACAAACATGACTCAAAAACAAAATGGGTCATGTTGATAGTAATGATATTGATAGTAAGAAATAAGTATTATTCCCATGCCATTTAGAACACTCTTGCTAAATGCTTGCTAATCATAAAAATTATGTTCAATAGAGTGGAAATTTAACCTATCTAGTTTTCAAATATAAATTCTAAACGCGCTCGTCTCCAAAACCAATAACAAGAAACGAAAAACATTCATGTATGTATGTAACATTGAGAACGATCGTTGGTCCGGAGCAAGGCTTGAAATTAGATTTTATGCGGTGCAGGCGAAACCATCGAAGCTGCAGGGCACGGGCTAGAACGTTCCAATAACTGACATTATTGATATTGCAAGGACTGCAGAAAGCAGATAAATTATTATGAACCTTAACGGTCTGACTTAATGTTTATTTTCGCTCGCGTTAAAGTCGGTTATTAAAATAATATAGCCTTCCTCGATAAATGGACTATCCAACACAAAGGGCGTTCAACCATACAAACAAACAAACAAACTCTTCAGCTTTTTAATAATGTAGATTAGCAAATTGTACGAGTAGGATCTCCTACATACATTTAATTATTTTAATTATTATGTCTCGCCTTTCTCCCACAGGCGAAGACAGAATTACTTGTTTTCACTTGCTACGATAGGTACTTACAAACTTCTTTTACTTCATCCAATCTCATAACGGGTCAGTATGCCCGTCGGTTTCGAGTACTCTTGACCTGGCCTTTTTTTAATATAGTTTCAATTAGATTATGAAAGATCCGCCGTTGCTTTCCGCGGCCTTTTTTCTCCATTCATTTCAGACGTATAAATCTTTTTTGTCATTCTCCTTTCACTCATTTTGTTCTACGTGCCCAAACCATGCAAGCATCTCGTTTTCAATTCTTGTCATTACTTTTTTCCACTCTTATCACATTATCTGCCGATATGTGGCAATAGGTTCGCGTATTACACGGGATCTAACATAATTGGCGAAACGTGGTTGCAGTTCACCATTATCTGACCCTTCGGTGACAAATAGTTTTATGTATGAAACATAAGATGGTTGTGAATGAAAATTAATTGTGAAGCTATGAATACCCTATTGATCATAGTAGCACCACCCCTTTCCGCTGAAACCGGAAGAGAAAGACAGATTCCACTGACTCAAATAGGTACTATTCCAGGCTAACAAGTGAATAACGATGTGGAAATAAAATGATGGCTCGGTCCATATTACGTGGGACCTAAAATAAGTGGCGAAACATTAAAGTGGGTGCTAATTCATACAATAACGTAGGCGTCACTTATTTTTGTATGTATGTATGGCAAATTCGCTGCAGAAGGAAAATATGAGTGGACATATACTTTTTTTGGTTTTGTTAAGTAGACAAAAACCTTCTAGACTTAAATGTCGGTTTGGCATGTCAGAGGCTCAATTAGAAGATAAATCTGCGAGATGGCTTAAACGACTGACTATTTAAAGACAAAGCCTGTTCGGTGGTGCTATTTTTATAACTCCATTAGCAAGAATCCCGTTATCGCATTCGAGTTAATGTTAAAGTTCAACCCTCGGGAAAGCATTCATAAGAGATGGAGTGTTTTATTTTTATTCAAAGATGTCAATAACTTTAGAAATTGTGAATTTCTTTTATATCAAGGTAAGTGCATATTTTTTAACATACATACATACATAAATCACACCTATACCCTATACTAGTAGTCCCCCACGGATTCTCCACAAATAGAACAAACAGAACCAAAATTTTTCAATCTGAGATCAGCGCGTTTAACCAACCAACCAAACAAACAAACACTTCAGGTTTATAATATTATTAGTATAGATTTTAAGTATCCTATAAATCTATATATGGGTCACAAGCTCACAAGTGCCAAGTGCTACTCCTGGACTTCCTTCTCTGCGACACTATGGAGCGGTACCCGCATGGTGAACCCTTGGAATACTAAGAATTTTCGCTTCATACCTACTTACTTGAGGTTGTAAGTTATTGATATCTTCTAAGAAATTTCTATTATTTATAACAGAGAGGAAAATACTTGACTGAATATCAAATTTCTTACCCATTCTACTCAGACAACGTAGAACTTCTGGGTTCATATAGATTGCTGGTTAGTGGTATGATAAATAATAGCGATACTTGTGGGATTGCATCTGGTGAAAATTTATAATGTCCCTGCAATGTTACAAGACGTCAACAACAATAATAATGGGTTTCTCTACGTCCTAATTACGTGCCGTTTTGTTGTTAACACTAGTTATCTAATGTTCGTCAAAATTACGAGCACCCGATAAGTATTGCTTTCTCCCACTTTTGTTGTTTTACTTACACACCTGCGGTTTCGTGCCAACTCAGGGCCCACCTGACAGCATCGCCTGGTGGCACTTTTCAGTTGGTAAGTAATTTTATTTTCATGATACACACTGAATACTCGTCATTTTGACGAATGATTAGCTTTTGTGTGACTTTTTCTGTATAAGTGTTGAATTATTCTTTCGTGTTTTTATTTTATTTTTACGCTTATTTTGTTTTATTGCTGCATTATTTTGTTTTACGTATTACGGTAATTGTGAAGAATGTCAATTCTTACAGATGAAGAAGTAGTTTGGGCCCTAGATGATGAAGACAGTCCTAATACAGATCATATTTCTGATAGTGAGAACGAAGACGCCTTTCTGCTTGAGGACGTGGAAAGTGGACAAATAAGCGCTTTAGATAATTCTATAATACCACAAAAGATGGAATGGATACATTTAATAAGATGTGTTCTCTTAAATTCTTGTAGCCGTAAGACCAATAGGTGGCTAATGTGTTTGTTTTATGCCATGTTGAATATATCGAGTATCAACTCTTACATTATATATTGTTATAACGTCCTGGTAGGTAAACCAATGTCACGAAGAAGTTACATGAACATCTTGTTGAACCATGGTTAAAATATCGCCTTAACTGCCGCACTCTGAGACGTCAAATAACTTTAATGAGTACTTAATGTCAAAAATATTCATTTAAATTTAGACCAACGACCAGACAAGAATAGAGACTAGTTTTGAATTGTCATTTTTTGACATTCAGTAGTCATTATCGTTAATTGACGTCTCTGAGTGCGGCAGTAAGACACCTTCAATGCCCCGAAGAATAATTGGGCTTGAGATTTGTTGGGCTTGGCCAAAGAAGAAATTGCTGAAGATGACGAATTCGTGAGCAACCAAGTTCTGGAGGTTATACTATGTCAGAAGGCGCTTCAAATAAGAAAAAAAGAGCCGCAGTTTTGCCCGAACAAGAAAAGGTGAATGACAAAGAACCTAGAAGAAGAACAAGTAAAGTTTAAATTTGCGGCAAACATACAGTTGATTTTTGCCCAACTTTTGCCATAAATATGTAGTAGATAACAGATATCTTACTTTGTTAGAATATTACAATTTGTAAATAAATTAAATTTAGTCGTTTAAAGTGTAAGGTGCCCAATTTATCTAAAGAAAACCATGCGCCATAAAATTCTATTTATTTAGTACTAAAAATATAAATATATTAATTTTCATTAATATTGTATTTCATTAATATCCAGTATTTTCTATAAATATTATAAAAGCAAATAAAACATTTATAAAATCGATATTTATGTATGACCGCCGCCTTGGTCGAATGCTCAGATTGCTGGGTATTGGCCAAGAGGTCCCGGGTTCGAATCCTGTTAGGGGCAAACTTTGTGATGACCACTAATGTTTGTTTCCGAGTCATGGTTGTGTATATGTTTATGTAGTATATTTTCAACATTTATATACATAATTATAATTAAAATATGTCCGCCATCTAGTATCCATAACACAAGTGCTTAGGCTACTTACTTTGGGCTAGATGATAGGTGTGAGTGTAAAAATATTTATTTATTTATTTAAAAATTATCGTCAAAAAGTCGAATTATTAGCTTATCAGGGTAGTCCAGCAACATTAGCTATCTAGGGTTAAGGCGGATCTGGCCTGTTACATGGTCGGGTCTTAGGTGGGTTTTAGAGACCCATCATTACAGACTGAGGCATACTACCATATTCTCCCTTGGACAACGGGTAGAGTAAGTCATAATAAGTAATTTACTACCTAAACCATAAAAAAATACTGGAAATCAAAATACAAATCTTACAAAAAAAAAACAAAGGTTTTGGTGGCGATTCTTAAGTGTATTTTAACAGATATGATTTTTTTTAAATTACAAATTTATAATCATCGCTACTATGAATAAGAATTGTTGATAACGCATTCATTTGTATAGAGTACCGAAAACCGTTTCATTTGCCATTGTATTCGAGAGCTTGTATCTTTCCCTCACGTGCCTATTTATAAATAGATCACAGAGAATAATGGAACCTTTTTGGCGAGGGTATTCTACGTATCGTATATAATAGTAACCTACATAAATCCTTCCAGAAACTTTACAAATCAAGCGGATAGTTAAGGAATAGCAAATTCTCGACTTATCGTTTGATTCTCGCAGTCATATTAGCTTAGTTGGAGTATTGTTATACATGGATTTGCGGTTCGTTGCTAAGAACCATGTAAGAATAGACACGAGAATCCCTCAAAACCCATGTAGAATTAATTAGTTATTGTTAGAAGCTTCATCATTGAGAAAGGCATTAGGACTCAATTGACATAATTTTTACAAAGATTTTGGGGTTAGAAAAAGAATTTCGAAAAATTATGATCTTGAGGCGGGAATCGAACCCGCGTCCGCTGCTATCCGGGCAGGTGCCTGACCGCTCGGCCACCCAAGACAATTCCCCAAAATCTTTGTACTAATTTTTCTAACATTTATATAATGTTAAAATTAAAATCGAATAGGACATAATTTTTTATTTATTTATTGTAATTTTATTCAACTTCTTTATCCTATCCTATTGGGGATAGGCGCAATGCATTCTATTTGTCCACTCTATTCAGTCACTTATTATCATCACTTTTCATATCTTACTTAACACAATCCATCCATCGTTTCCGTGGTCATCCTTTATTTCGTCATTCATTCCAATAAGTGTTTTAGTTATATTAATGACGTCTCGACTCATAACATGTCCATACCAAGCTAAACGGCTCCCTTTCATCTTTCTCACATTGGCGCCATTTTCATACTCGTTACGTTGTACAACATTATTATTTGTACAATCTAACCGCTTCCGTGGTCTGGTGATTCATCCACCGGAATGAAGATCCAGAGGTCCCGGGTTCGATCCCCAGGGAGGTACAACTTTGTGCTCGGTTTGGTTGGTGGTAGGACTTGTTTGAAGTCCGCCTGGCCTAGCTACCACCATCTTATCAAAATCTGTCGCCATAGTAATAATGTTAACAGCATTATTGTGTTCCGACAATGTGTGATAAGATAACCAGCCCCTCTGTGGTTGGAGGGTTCCAGGTAAAGCTCGATTCCATCTTTAGCCCTTATCGTGACTTACCATCAGGTGAGATGAAGGGCAAGAGTCTAACATAAAAAAAAATCTTCAAATAAAAAGAGACAAACGAAAGCACGAAAGAAGATGAACCGGAGTTATTAAAAATAAAAATGTTACCTTCCCAAAGACTTTTAACGATTTCTAGTTAACTGCCGCACTCAGAGACATCAATTAACTTTAATGAGTATTTAATGTCAAATATTTTCATTGAAATCTAGACCATAGACCCGGCAAGAATAGCGACTGGTTTTGAATTGTCATTTTTTGACGTTAAGTACTCATTAACGATATTTGACGTCTCTGCGTGCGGCAGTAAGTCGCAAATTGCTCACTACGACACATAAATAACACGATGGCTTGATTTGCCTATTAGGAAAACACTTTGCTCTACAGTGTACCTATTATATTTTTTGTTTGTTTTTGTAATCTTTCTGTCCTATTCCTTGGCTATCTGAAGATGGCGCAGTATCTTTCCACTTCCATTCTTATCGGTCAGACGTGACGAGGAGCTCAGTGGCATAGCGCTCTTGGCCTGCGATTGTGTAAACTAAGTAATGTTCGCTAAGGCCGGTCATTGGATGGGTGACCAAAAATTTACTATCTCGTGTTTCGTCGTGAGAGTGATTGGAATGAAAAAATTTGAACACCCCTGGGTTGAGTTGGGGCTGGCACATTGTATGTTATTTTTTCTCTCCCAGGCCAGCATGGAAGGATAATTATGATTAAATAAGATAGGACAAAAGGATAGTTTTAGTTCTTACTGCACCAAAATCCTATGTTCCCTGTTCGTGTTCCGTGTTTCCTGTGATTTATCCCGAGATAGTCACGTCCGAAACTGCGGCGATGTAGTTGCAAATTCAACCTTAAGCCCATTTCATAGAGTGCGGGGTTGAAAAGCGGGCATTGAACAACTTCACGAAAGTCGTCCGGCGAAGCAACGGTGACTACCGGCCGTAATTAGGGTATAACAAACGGTTTACCGGTACAATAGGACGTCCACCGCTGTTTAAGCGGGAATAAGTGTCGTGATTATGCAGGGGAAAGGGGCCCAAAGCGGACATGACGGCCGCCTTGGTCGAATGCTCAGATTGCTGGGTATTGGCCAAGAGGTCCCGGGTTCGAAACCTGGTAGGGGCAACTTTGTGATGACCACAAATGTTTGTTTCCGAGTCATGGATGTGTATATGTTTATGTAGTATATTTTCAACATTTATATACATAATTATATTAAAAATATGTCCGTCATCTAGTATCCATAACACAAGGCTACTTACTTTGGGCTAGATGATAGGTGTGAGTGTAAAAAAAATTATTTATTTATTTATTGTGCCTAAATAATTTGAATAATCCATATATTCCCACCAGCCTTTTTGATTGCTTCCTTGCAGTGATACGTTCCCATCTGTCTTCTGAATGGGCTTATGATGCATATAGTAGCCCCCACCTTCCTAAGCTATTAACAATGGAAAAAACAATAAACGTTTTGGCAACACATTGTTTACACTCACTCACTCCTATAATCCAGCCCAAAGTAGCAGCATTTAAGCTATTGTGTTATAGGTAGATGGTGGACATTTTTATTTACGTAAGTAATATTTATGTATAGCCTAGATAAAATTAAAACTATAATCGTGTTACTAAACTTGTGTGTGTTATTTTTTATTCTACTGTTGTCGATTACACTTTTTTTCTATACGATCGATCGAAACAAATATTGTGTTTTATTAAGTAAGCACTATTTAATTAAATAAATATAATATTTACCTACACCATGCACGAAACCCGCAAAAACAGTTTTATTTGAAAAATTATTAAGTAGTCCAGTTTATTTCGAAAGTGCTTTTTTGTTCTCGATAAAAATCAATTCCACCAAAACAATTTTACCTAAAGCGGAAAAACACCTGACAACTTTTTACCGTGAAAGCTCCGTGGGGATATCTGTTCGAGGTAAACGGAAGTATAAGGATAATTATTCATTTAAAACACCCTATTTCGAAGAGCCTTCTAACTTGAATTGTTTTTCATTAAAAATCCCATTCTGATTAGGGCGATATGTAAAAATTATCATTTCAGTTTAAATTGTGTAGGTAATACCGTTATGCTATTGTGAAAAGGAAATTCACTGGAAAATATGTCTGATATGCTATTTGATTTTAATTTTAACATTATTTAAATGTTAGAAAAATTAGTACAAAGATTTTGGGGTTAGAAAAAGAATTTCGAAAAATTATGATCTTGAGGCGGGAATCGAACCCGCGTCCGCTGCTATCCGGGATAGAAAAAGAATTTCGAAAAATTATGATCTTGACTTGATTCTTTTTCTAACCCCAAAATATTTGTACAAATTTTTCTAACATTTATATAATGTTAAAATTAAAATCAAATAGTACATTGCGAGGGTACCCGTTGGCTTACAACGTGAAGTGTAAAGGTTAGAAGAATTTCGGCAAGTTAATCTTGGGTGGCCGAGCGGTCAGGCACCTGCCCGGATAGCAGCGGACGCGGGTTCGATTCCCGCCTCAAGATCATAATTTTTCGAAATTCTTTTTCTAACCCCAAAATCTTTATGTCTGATATGATTGCAATACGTCTTATAAATTGTTATTTCAAAAGCCTCCGTCTTAATCTCCAAAACTCACCTACCATTGAAGCGCTGACCCCGATTTACCCAATACCTACTGAAGTTGGTAACAAAGGCGTCAGAGCCCTAATCATACATACATGCATACATAGTAGGTAGAGGTGAAAAATAATTAACATCCACTTTTCGCCAATTAAGTTAGGTCCCATGTAATAAGGGTAAAGTATGAAATTGCCGATGTTCCCTCATTATTTAGTAGTGTATAATTCCTTTAACGCAATAGTTATGTCCATTATTTTTTTTTCATTTGAAACTTAATTTCAAGGACTTATATTTATGTATAAAATTTTATCTTATTTTTATTTCTTTCACTACCATTAAATATTCAAAAACAGCTCGTCCTAAGTACCACTTAGATCCACGGAAACGGACACCAGTCCGCCTCCGTAATAAAAAAATATATCTAGATATCCTAGGTATCCTATACCTTAATGTTGTTTATACATACCCACAAAATAATATAAAATTTAGATTCCTGGTTCCTCCAAAATGAATATTCGCTAAATTCTCCATACAAAACGGCAATTTGATACTTAAACCCCTAATATTAAGTGGCGAGCCTATTGCTATATAGTTATCGGGCACACAAAACGCAGTATAGGTACTGCTAGTCTGCTGTCTCCGATCGATTTTCAACATTATGTTGTTTGACATATATCACAAATTCGTCAATTCGACTGAGAAAATTTGACATATTGTGGTAACCTGACGTGCTGTCGTATGTACAGAAACCCATCACTGTAGACGAGTTAGAGCGACCGCAGACATACAATTACAATACAAGCAATAACAAAAATAGAAACTTATGATAGCCTGCACATCTTGTAGTATTGCGCCCTCAGGGTGCTCCAATACTGCCTAATTTTTTTTTTTTTTTTATTAAAAGAAAATAAAATTTTTATAGTAATTTTTTGTGGTAGTATTACTTTTAATACTACCACAAAAAATTACTATAAAAATTTTATTTTCTTTTAATTCATGTTTTTTATACGCCTTTGCGTATAAAAAACATGAATTTCGGAGATTAAAGTGCCAAAGAGTGAAATCGCTATTTTTATACAAAGAAATGTTATTTACAAGGAATAAAATAAAGCTATTTAAAAGGTAAATGTGTCGATTACGTTATTTTATAGCTAGGACACATTACACGTACAATAGGCACACATAGTATAAAATTAGGCAGCATTGAAGCACCCTGAGGGCCCAATACTACAATCTTTCCAAATAAATTGTACAACTAAAAAGTTGGCTAACTATCGGCCGATGTGTCCGTTTCGATATCGGCCACGACGGAGAATAAGAAAAGCGACTTCATCATGATTTAGTGCAAAATTGTGAAATTCTAATGGTCAAGAGCAAAAAAATGTGCTAGTGACTGTTCGGAAGTTACACGGGTTCGAACGTGCCCGCGCAGTTGAAACGCGGAGAACTGAACGGCCACGCAGTTCTCCTAAACTAAACCTCGTAGAAGGCTAATTCTTTTTGTGAATAACAGGTTTTATTTTGTGAAAAAATGTGGAGGTACTAAAAACATCAAATGCTTAATATTTTAGGAAATATTGAACATCAAAGTCGTGGATAGCTTATAAGAACGGGCTTACTATGCAAGTCCGACTACGCAACTTAGTTGTTTGACAGTCGGCCAACTTGAAATCGTATCTCTGCGGTCGCTCTTACAATATCGGTAGCTCACTCACTAGCAAATTGAATGAATAGACAGCAATCATCATATTCATTTCCAACTCTGCCAGCGGTAAAATTTATTTCGTATTCGTACAATTTAATTTCCTTACATATTGCATTTTAATGTATGCAAACTTTTGAACGAAGCGCTGTTCGCATGCAATTAGATAGCGATGAACAGAATCGAGTTGCATGAAATGTAGTTACAAATAAAATATTACATATATGTTTATTTGATATAGATTTTAATATTGGTATTGGTAAGAACTTCGTTTGTGTGACACCGTTATCATTCAGCCGAGAGACGCCCACTGTTGGGCATAGGCTTCCCCCACGGTTAAGTATATTTTTTAAAAATCTGTGGCCGTACTATTAAGTACAAGTGCGATCCAAACGCAGGTGACAAAACGGGATGCCACTCTACTCGGCTTATAGCGTTGTCCCACCTTAACAATGGGAATTGAGTCGCGTTTAGAGTTTGTGGTAAGGCTCCAGTAGTTCGTGGAACACCAAACTCAAAACAAAAATTGTTTGTGTTGAAAAACGTCAATACAATCGTCATAATTATATTACGAAGAATATACGTACTTGACTTGCATGACGTTTTCGTAAACTATTTATACTTCGTGCGTAAGTTAGTATTTCCATCAGATATTTTACAATGTTTGACTGTGACACGTAGTAGCATTGTGTGCAGGCCGCAGGCAGATCGCCGTATTGTGCATTTCATAAAATGTCGACATTTCGCTAAACGGTACCTGTAACGGCTTATTTAATACAAACCTGTTAAATATATTTTTAAAGCTTTGAAGGTGCGGATTGTTAATAGAGTACATACATTCCTTCATACATCACGCCTATATACCCGAAGGGGTAGGCAGAGGTGAATTAACACCCACGTTTCGCCAATGAGGTCCCATAATAGTGTGGTGTAAGAGAAACGCTTCTGCCCATTACTCATTGCTGTCTTAATCGTGTCGCCTTGTACGACACCCGCGGGTGAGATAAGGGTGGTGACAACTGTATTCTGCTCTGCCGTCACCACCTGTACTTCCCCTTTAACTGAACACTTCCAAATTTGAAGACTAACGCTCAGAGACTTGCTGACAGTTTCATCCTGTTTTATTTATTTAGCAAAAATACGAGTCCAGATCGCACAGAAACGCTGACGCTGCCAGAGTACTTGTCCGTGTGTACGTCCCGGAATTGCGTTATTTGTAAATGTCAGGCGAAAGTACCTACTGATGCGCCGGAACAAAATGGCGTCGCATGCGAAATAAATAAAAAAGAAAATGTACATGTACCTAATCTATGTTCATTTAGTTGATTTAGGTTGCTTTTTCTTATTCATGGAAGAGTTGTGGTTGCAAAAAAAAGAAGCGTTTTCGTTTTATATCCAAGTGAAATGGGACATTTTGCCGTTAGGTTTCTTCCATCTTAATCATCATCATAGCAGCCGTTTCATATTAATCCAGCCCTTTAATATCCCCACTATTGGGACACAGGCCTTCAAGATGGAAGAGTAAAGGGAGAATGGGTTAGCTGTACGATGAGATCCATCCATAATCACGCCTTTCTCCCACAGGGGTAGACAGAGATCACTGGCTACGATCCTTAGGTACATAATTTTTCCCTTCATCTTCTTGTGTTATTGTCGCGTCGGTTTGGGTATACTTGACTGCATGAATCAATAAATCTCTCTACGAATTACGGAATTGCGTGTTCCATAGTATTTTATATAGGTATACAGACGTTGCAACATCATGAAATCAATTTGTTAAGACTAGGGATTATCCGTATCGATACTTTAATTGGCAAATAGCTGACTCTATGGGAACATTTTTCAAGGGGCACTCAAAATGTAATTTTTTTTTTTGCATACTAACCCCCGAATACAGAAACGCTTATCACAGTTTGAGTCTTGCTTACCATTTAAATGTTGTCAAAATTGACGGTTTTCCATACAAATTCTGACAGGTAATGTCCACTCAACTTTTTAAGCAGTCCCCCAAATTTGATTAGCGTTTCTGTATTCGGGGGTATGGCAATCAAATATATTTTATTCTTGTCGTCGTTATGGCAAATCACACCGTATTACTGTTAAATTCAACCAAGAACAAAACAATTTTTTGACGTAATGTGGAGTTGGCTGGTTTCCCAATCAAGGTATCGACATGGATAATCCCTAGTCTTAATAAATTGCTTTTTGTTATGACGAGGCATCCATTTCAAATCAGCAGAAGAATTGAAATCTATTCTGCATGACTTGTATTCGCTGTCATCGTTCGTTGGTTCAAAACAGCTGTAGGTCCATCAAGATTCAATCCATTTCAAGATTGAGTTTCGACCAAGGGCATTGGTCGGCCTGATTTTTTACATCTCGTGTTTTGTTTGGTATATAAGGCGAGAGTTGATTGGTTTGGGATATGAGTGTAATATAAAGTTCCACGGACTATAAAGTGAATTCGGGAAAGTCCTGGATAAGCGGGACAAAGGAAAAAATGTTAAACCAATTTTGGGCTCACAATAGAACTAGTATATAACGTAATGTAAAATTTCTGTTTACTGGTAGGTATTTAGACTGGTGAATTGCCTCACGGCGGACCCCAGACTCTCCCCGCTTGAAGGGCTAGGGGAACACCGGAGTGGTTTAGTGGGTATTCCCGACTCGAAAGAGTCGGGCGAGCCCCACACACGTCAGCCGCTTAGCTAGCGGCTGATATGGTGCCCAAGACAGTCCACTCCGTCAAAAAAAAAAAGGTATATATGTATCTAGTATCAAGTAAAAATGTTTACCTATAGGTTTCTTTCCTGCAATGTTTTTCAATATCTTTATTGCAAGCCATAATGGTGGTAAAGGTAAAGTAACAATAAACAAGATCTTTATAAACCCCGTCGGGCACGCAATTAGGTGTAGAAGAGAATTGTACGGATTTCTTTTCATTATTATATAAAATAGCTGGTTGTGATACTTTAACATAATTGAAAATAAAGTTTAGGCAGGAAGCTTATAATACTTTTAAAATATGTACACAAATAAATCAATATAAAAATTTCTTACACTCACACCCATCAACTAGCCAAAAGTAAATAGCTTAAGCACTTGTTTTATGGATAATAGATGACGCATTTTTTAAATAAATATAATTACTTAATTATATGATTATAAAGATTTGTAATATACTACGTAAGCATATAAATAACCATGACGCGAGAAAAACTGTTGTCCATCCCAAAAACTTTATCTCTACCAGGATTCGAATTGAAGAGATCCCGCTCTTATCCGATTGCTACCGATCTAATTAATCATTCAACCAAACCGGCCGTCAAATTTGCTCGTCCATTGTATTATTTGTCTAATTTATTATTTTATTCTAATTAACCATAAAACATTAAAATGTAGCTAAACATTTTTTTGCCAATGTGTCCTGTGGTCCCGGCAGAGTAGAATACAATTGTCGCCATCCCAAATCTCTCCCGTGGGTGTCGTACAAAGCGACTAAGGGTAAATCCGTGATGAGGAATGGGCAGCAGCGTTCCTCTTATACCACCTAGCGATGTACTGCGACTTTTGTGCCCGATATATGGCAATAGGCTCGCCACCTATTTCATGGGTCTTAACTTAACTGGCGAAACGTGGGTGCTGGTTCACCTCTACCTACTACGGGGATATAGGCGGAATATATGTATGTATGTATGTATTCGCTTACACAGTTTTTCATCAAAATAACCAGGCAGCCAATAATAACCCTAGAACGGGGCAAACAAAAAAAAGAATAGAGCATAGGTCGCACTGACCAAATTTTTATTTTTCAAATATAACTCCATGGTTTAAGCCTCAACGTAGGCTATTACTATACCACAGTTATCTCTACACCGCTGACCCAAAAACGGCCAAATAAATATAAAGCGGGCACCATGTATGTAGCTACAACTCAGAACAAATTTGTCCACAAACGAGATTGCTACTTGTTATATCTACTCGTATAAAGTGCAGCTTTAATATCACTCTAACAAGGTTTACTGGGAGTCATTGGTTGTCGGAGCTAGAGATGGGTTGTATATTCTTTATATCAGACAAAGTTCGATATTCGAAAAAGTTGTAGGTTCCTTTATAATAAAACTAGTGGTCGCTCGCGGCTTCGTTTGCTCGCAATGGACTATCCAACTCAAAAATACTTTTTAATTTAAGTCAGTAGTTTCTGATATTAAATAGTTAAACGATATATCTAAATAGTTAAACGATATATTTAAATAGTTAAACGATGTCTGCCTCGTATTCAAAAATATTTATGTATTCGTTTAATAACGTTAAAAATTCATGTGCAGAGAAGCTGTATTGTTTGCGCATTGTCTAACGGTATTTTGTAATAAGGAATCTATATACCTAGTAAAATAAGTAATTAAGGTAACCGCAGAATACCAGCGTCGAAGCACTATGTGCCTCGGTATAAGCTGAGCGCGGACCTATTTGGCCTAATAAAAATATTTAAATTTGTGTTTATTATTGTTAATTTATTTTTTTCCAAATAAACTTAATTCATTCATTCATTCATTCATATTAGCGCGTTCAACCAACCAAAAAAACTCTTCAGTTTTATATTAGTATAGATTTCAAATCTACCCACCAATCCACACTGCGCCAGCGTGTATATATATATAGTCCATTCTTTCTATCTTCTTTCATCCATAGGGAAGGCCTGTGCCCCAGCAGTGGGAACGTCAAAGGGCTGGTGATGAGGATTATGATCATCACTTTTTCTCTTCCATTCACTCATGTTAACTCTTCATTCATTCCATTCATATACACTTCATTTCTCGTGATGATGATGGTGACAGCCGAGACATCGTCATCATCTTTTTAATAATTATTAATTATAAGTCATTATCATTAGTGTCCTGTATAATACCCGTAAAAGAAGAAGATTATTTCCTCCATCATCACCACACGGTCAACAACGACAAAAAAAAATTTAATGAAAAAAAATTTCGACCATCTGTCTGTCTGAACTCGCACGCTACGTCAGACTGTGTTTACCTACGTGTTCCTCTTGACCTAGAACGGATAAACAGCCTTTCCAGACTATTTTCGTCTCCCATGTGCTGACATGACAGCGTGCGATGATTGAACCGTATATTTTAGCTTTCGCTCTCATTAAATGTAATTATAATTATGCACGTCATAGAAGCCACGTGCCGTGTCACCGTGTGGTGAAGGCAGAGTAGACTGTAATTGTCACCACCCCCATTTCTCCCTAAGGGTGACAATGCGATTACAAGAAAATACAGTGACAAGTGCCTGATATGCAGCGTTACTCTTATGCCATCTAGCAATATACTGCGTTTATATGATATAGATAGATAGATGGGAATATGCTAATTCACCTCAGCCTACACCTTCGGGGACAATATAGGTTATAGGCGTGATTTATTGTAGGTATGTGTGTCTCTTGTTATAGGGAAAATGCACGGAGCAGTGGCTAATTGAAAGAGGTGCTAACAAAAACATTACCAGGCAGAGTGGGAAGTGGATTGCTTTGTTTTCTTGTCGGATATTTACTGTCGGCAATTCGGTCTGGATACCACGCTAGACCAACATCCACGGGCTATTTTCGCTCGCAGCCGATCGTTGAGTCAATACCCGGCTGTTGGCTAAAGAATTTCTGTGCGTGTTGCATTGTGATGCGGTTATTTCATTGGTATTTCTGCGTTGGTAGTACTGCTTTTCTGAGAGTAGTTGGTGAAGAATGCATTTTTGTTGGATTAGTTTCGTTGCATTGTTGGTTCTGTACTGAAAAGTTGCCACTCACCGTCGCTACAAATTCCTACCGAATTACAGAGAGCCAGGTCCATAGTGTGGTATAGAGGAAAGTCAGTAGCAGCGCTTGGAACTTGTGACCCAAATATAGGTTTACGAGAGCCCTTCACAACATGTCAACACTCATCTTCGCCACCCAGACTTTCTCTCTGCTCAGTCATATTTGGTAAGATTCTCTGAGAGTCGCCTTAGACACACGTTGCAGTGTAGAGCTTAGGAAAGCTCTAGCCAAGACAAGGTCTCACGAAAGCTTTAGACAAGCCAAAGAAATAAAGTCTGCAATAAAAGTTCCCGGTAAATGGTAATAGGCTTGTTATTACATGGGACTTGAAATAAGTTGGGGAAACGTAGGTGTTAATATACCTCTGCCTACCTACCTACCTGCTAACTGGCTAGGGGGAAATAGGTTAGGGGGAGATTGATTTATGTATACATATATCATGACTTTCCCGTTCCATAGAAAAAAATTAATACTAACGGCTTCAAACTGTGGCAATCTACTTACAAAAGTTGTCGTTTTTAGTAGTTTTGAGTAGGTATAAGAATAAACATGCGGAGAGAATGCTCACATAACTTCTAGTAAGGAACACCGTTAACATCTCAACGAAGCAGAAATATCTCAGTTTAGTTGTTAAAGGTATTAGAATTTGGCCAGCTCTCGAAGTTTCTATTTCACGGTGGATTCCAAAAGGGTATTGTTAGGCTATATTTGTTGTTTGTGACACAGAGACAAAGTCTCAGGATTCCTTGAATTCAGTTAGAAAAGATATTGAATTGATAAATTAGCCTTTATTATAAATGAGCCTTTAAAAATCGCATTAAAGTGTTATTATATAAGTAGGCATGGACGAAATTGGCGAAATTTTGGATTTTTCTTAAATGTTTATTATTTCGCCAACTTAATAATATATTTTCGGTACCAAGCAAGGAGCGATCCTATGCCATCTACGTACCTAGAAACTGTGTCCAATTAATGGTATATAGGGATCATTGCATTCTGCTCAGCTGTCAATTTGACTTCTGACACAAATCGACTTTGAATGTGGAATTAGGAAGAATCTAAACGCGACTTAATTCCCATTGTCAAAATGAGACAACGCTATAAGCCGAGTAGAGCGGCGTCCCGTTTTGTTACGCGCGTTTGGATTGCACTAATACTTCATGGTACGGCCACAGGTCGAGATTCCGGAAGCCGAACAGTAAACTTACCAAAGTGATATTTGGATAAATAGTTTTTTTTTTTGGATCCCAGTTTACTGTTTACTTCCTAGCCCTAGAACTAGTAATACCACCTAGTAATCTCCGGTATCACTCCCTAAAGCCTGCAGTCCGAAAATCCTGCTAACTTTGAGAAAAGGGAGCTCAATCAGGAGGCTATCTGCAAAAAACGCCATCAAAACTAACTAACCACTTAGAAATAGACTCTGATTTACGTGCCCGATGGATGGCTATAGGCTCGCCGCCGTTTACATGGGAACTTAAATAATTGGCGAAACTTGGGTGTTAGTTGTCCTCTGCCTACCCCTTCGGGGTTAAATATTATGTAGGTATGTTATGTTGTTCATTGTTTTTATCCATATTCGATGGTATAATTAACGATAATGAAATGAAAGCCGAAAAATGATTATATAAAATTAACAGATTTCGCTGCGGAGTTTGAATAATTAATTACGTGATCCGACTAAAGCTTTACCGGTGATACTCTTTCAGAGATTATTAGGATTAAGCTGAAATTTTAAACGTCAAAAATTTTTAACGAACCCGTCCCATAAAACATTGTATTATTGCTCTCGACTAAAGCTATTGTTTATTTAGTATTTATATTAGACATATTTATATATATATTATGATTGTAATAAGTATTAAAATTTGTCCGTCATCTAGTATACATTATATGCTACCTAATTTGGGATAGATAATAAGGTGTGAGTGTAAGAAATATTTTTATATCAAAAATAAATAAGAGTGGTATCGAAATTTAGGGTATCGGATATTTATGCTTTAGTATCCACAATATGGATATGTCATGTATATTTTTATGCTTGTTTTAAGTTCATCGTGGACCCATAGATAGAGTCGTAAATTTCCAGCTTTTACGATTTCACTATCTCACGTTCAGATTGCTGAACTACCTGGTCCGTTGAGGATTTATAGGATCCTGATACCACGCGGCTAGGTATAAAGCCAGAATTGGACAGTCAGCTACATAGGTTTACGATCACAGAAAATGATAAAGCGGAACGGTCTTGGGATCACCACCTATTAAACCAATAGAAGGAGAGGAGAGTTAACGTCCATGTAATAGGGGGCGAGTCTATTTCCATGTATCTATTATATATAATATAATATAAATGTAACATACCTCTGTTAAGACGTATCCCACGCGGCGCGCGTGTATCTGTTGCGAGAAAACTCGCAGAAGAGATACACGCTACCGTGAGCGAGAACTCAAAAGCGACATGGGAGCGTCTTCTCACGTTTCCTTTCCGCGTTTTACATGTATCCAAAGACCCCGCATCTCATTCGTCGGTTACATCTCGCGTTAAACAAAACTGTGCATCTTACAATATTCCGGCTTTTCAAGTTCGTTCACGCTCATTCAACAATCACACCATATTTAAATCTGTTGAAAACAAATTAAGCGATGGGGATATCAAGGGTGCCGCGCGCCTTCTGTTCTCAAGCGACTCTATAGCCCCTAATTCTGCCGACACCCTGTCCACTCTCAAAAGCAAGCACCCACAGAGGATCAGCAACCTCGATTTACTTGACCGGCCGAGCAGCAATGACACACCACTTAATGTTTCCGCAGATGTGATACGCTTGGCAATTGCCTCATTTAACAGCGGCTCCGCCGGCGGATTAGACGGTCTTACACCCCAGCACTTAAAAGATTTGACATCTGTGAGCTGTGGCGATGCCGGTGAGTCGCTGCTGAAAGAGTTAACCTCATTAGCCAACATAATGCTCGCAGGTATTGTGAATCCCGAGGTTCTATGCGTTTTGTACGGGGCCAACCTCTGCGCTCTTAAGAAAAAGGATGGCGGAGTAAGACCCATAGCAGTCGGTACCACCTACCGCCGCCTCGTTGCCAAGACATGTTGCAGGGAGGTCATGGACAGCCTATCAAACTATTTCCAGCCAACCCAACTAGGTTTTGGCTCTAAATCAGGCTGCGAAGCTGCTGTTCATGCTCTCCGCACTTTCTTGGATAACCAGTGTGGAGAGGTTGTCCTCAAAGTCGACGTTAAAAATGCATTTAACTCTGTGGACCGGGGTGCACTATTAAACCAAGTAAAAAATAAAACTCCTTGTATCTACAACTTCCTTTGGCAGTGCTACAGCACACCATCAAATCTTCAATACAGAAATAACCACATCTCCTCTGAGGTAGGCTGCCAACAAGGCGACCCCCTCGGTCCGGCAATTTTTAGCCTAGCAATCCATCCAATAATACAGAAATTAAAATCCAAATTTAACGTGTGGTATCTTGACGATGGAACCCTAGGAGGCGATGCTAATTCAGTTCTTGATGACCTAAACATACTCATCAAAGAACTCAACGGTATAGGTCTGGAACTGAATTTCTCTAAATGTGAATTATTCATCTCAGATAATGTCGCAGAATATCATAGGAACGCTATAATCTCAAAATTTAATTCGTTGGCCCCCAATATTTTAACAATTAATAAACCCAATCTTCGTCTTCTCGGAGCACCTATTCTAGATGACTCCATCACAAGCTTTGTCCAAGAAAAAAATTCCAAATTCTCAGATAAATGTAGTAGACTTCTCGAAATCAATACTCACATGGCCTATGTTATTCTCCGCTTTTGTCTGTTCGTCCCTCAATTCACATATATCGTCCGGTCTAGTCAACTTTGGAAATTCCCCAATCTACTTTTGGAATTGGACAACAAATTAAAAGAAACTCTTTCTTCGGTCCTCAATATTCAATTGTGTGATCGCTCGTGGTGTCAAGCCTCTCTACCTGTTCGCCATGGAGGTTTAGGTATAAGGAAAATTTCAAGTGTTGCTCTTCCAGCCTTCTTGTCTTCTGTTCACAGGACAAGTAATTTAGTCGACAGGATTTTACTAAATAGTGTCAGTACCTATGAAGTGTCTCATTTAGCCGAGGCAAAGTCAACTTGGTCCGCGGCTTGCCCTGATCTAGGATTGCCAGCGTCCCCTTGCTCCCAAAGACAGTGGGACGAGCCACTCTGCAAATTGGTGCGGGAAGAACTCTTAAACACGTCATCCAATTCTGCAGATCGGGCTCGTCTCTTAGCTGTAGGGGAGTGGGAATCCGGGTTATGGCTGCAGGCTTTGCCATCGGCTAATATAGGGACACTTCTTGATCGCACTGCATTTCGAATTGCAACATGCCTGCGCCTAGGCATCGCCTGTAATGTCCCCCACCAATGCCGCTGTGGCATAATGGTCAATAATCTTGGTCACCATGGTCTCTCTTGCACAAGAAGTGCAGGCCGATTTAGAAGACATGCTGAGGTTAATGACATCATCCGCCGGGCCCTCGTAACTACCGGAATGCCCGCTGCTTTGGAGCCTAATGGCTTAGCACGGGATGATGGTAAGAGGCCTGACGGCATGACTCTCGTTCCCTGGAAGAAGGGAAAATGTCTGGTATGGGACGCCACTTGCGTGGACACTCTAGCAATGTCCCATATTCCAGCTACCTCAGCAATGTCCGGATCGGCTGCAGCTTCCGCTGAATCCCTTAAACGGCGCAAATACGCCGGTCTCTCAGGAGACTACCTATTTGAGCCGTTTGGGGTAGAGACTCTGGGACCATGGGGTCCAGGAGCTCACCGACTTTTTCGGGACATTACAAAGCGGCTACGTGAGACAGTAGGTGACAATAAGGCTGGTCTGTATTTCGCGCAAAAAATTAGCCTCGCCATTCAGCGAGGTAATGCAGCCAGCGTTATTGGTACACTTCCTGTCTCAGAAGACCTAGGCGAGGTTTTCTACCTTTAATTTAGCTTTTAGTCCCTTAGTTTTAAAACATTAATTGGTTTTGATTGTATATATAATGTATATTACATACATACATAAATCACGCCTCTATCCCCGAAGGGGTAGGCAGAGGTGAACTAGCACCCACGTTTCGCCAATTATGTTAGGTCCCATGTAATAGGTGGCGAGCCTATTGCCATTTATCGCGCATAAAAGTCGCAGTACTATTGCTAGGTGGTATAAGAGGAACGCTGATTCCTCATCACTGCTTTATCCTTAGTCGCCTTGTACGACACCCACGGGAGAGATTAGAGTATAATATTGCTAAGTGATATAAGAGAAACGCTGTTGCCCATTACACATCGCTGTCTTACTGCCGCACTCAGAGACGTCAAATAACGTTAATGAGTACTTAACGTCAAAAAATGACAATTCATAACTAGTCGCTATTCTAGCCGGGTCTATGGTCTAGATTTGAATGAAAATTTTTGACATTAAATTTAATTTACATCTCTGAGTGCGGCAGTTACTGTCGCACTTAATGTCAAAAAATTACAAATAAAAACTAGTCGATATTCTTGCCGGGTCGATGGTCTAGATTTAAATGAAATTTTTGGCCATTGCAGGCCATTGCGAGTGCGGCAGTTAACCTTTAGTCACCTTGTACGACATGCGCGGGACAGATTGGAGGAAGTGACAATTGTATTCTGTTCACATTCTGTAGAGAAATGTGGTAGTTGTTACATTTCTTAAAAAACATGCATTTCGCCTTTAACGGATGGACCGTTACAGGCTAATGTCGTGTTTTTTATGTATACTGTAACATTGTCAAAAAAATGCTGGCATGATTTACGTAAGAAAAATTGTCAAAAAATGACTAGTAATTGAAGATAAATTAATCTAATATATACAAAACTCACAGTATTTGTTAAAAAACTCCTTAAAATCGGCTTGACCGATTGTTGTGATTTTTTTGTATATTTGATAGGCTATTTTTTAGGGGGTGGGTGCTAGTTCACCTCTTCCTACCCCTTCGGGGATATAGGCGTGATTTATGTTTGTATGTATTTTTATACCTCCAGGTGATAAAGGCAAAACCACGTTTGCCGAGTCAGCTAGTGTTATATAGTAAGCCAAAAGGATCCACTGAGTCCAGTAAACCACATTCGGTCACGTCCACACGAAACAATAAACAGAAAGTTTCCCCTTACGTTTCAGTGCGCAGCTAAAACACATTGTAGTATCGCGGCGGACGTCATAAAACGTATCCTTTCATTCGTTTTTGATCGTAAAAGTGAAAAGTGGAAAAAACTGCAGCATTTTCTCTTTATTCTGGTTATGAGAATTCGTGGCGCGGGAACACAATCCGCTGTTAATGCTGATTCAAAACACGTCAGGCTAATGTGGCAAAGCATTGAAACTTTTAATTTTGATTTTAAGCTTTATTTAAATCATCATCATCATCATCGCTGTCCTTCTCCCATCTTATTTGGAGCATGTCTTCTTTCTACACTCAATTCTGTCACTCGTCACTTTCTCATCCACATTCATCACCTCATTCAATCCATCCATAATTTCCGTGATCTTCCTCTACTTCGACAGCCATCACTCGCTATTTTTAGTTTATTTCAATTGGATGAACATTTCGTTCATCCAATTCTAAGACGTGTGTAAGATTCATGACAACTGAAAAGTAGAAATTTTTGTCTACCTATTCATATAAGAGAAAGGCGTGATTTAGTTACGTTAAAGTAATACAAAAATGGGTATAGGTAATGTAAGTAGGTATCTAATGGTAAAATTAAGTTATATCTAAAAATGTTTTCGAAACTTTTGCTTACACAGGCTTAAATCATAGGCTTACTGTTGCTTATGCCCTAGAACTAATAAATATGGGAGTTAGGCACGATCTACATCTTATCGTTCCAAAATATTATCCTAACACAATGTACAGATAAATATAGGGGAAAGGTGCCCCGAGGCGGGCATAATGCTCAAATCGGGTATCGTGGCCTCCTACGATATTATGAAAGTTTGTTATCAATTGCCTTCTATGTAATTGCATTCAAATAGGTGTGACTCGGGATAGAATTCCTATTATAATAAAGCAGCGCTTTCCAGGCGCCACGGTCCGCTTACCGAAAGACTGCCGCACTCAGAGACGTCAATTAACTTTAATGAGTGCTTAATGTCAAAAAAATTACATTAGACCATAGACCCGACAAGAATAGCGATTAGTTTTGAAGTGCCATTTTTAGACATTATCGTTAATTGACGTCTCTGAGTGCGGCAGTAAGCCTACAAATATTTGATTAAGTATATAATTAGGAAAATATATAGAGAACTGTATGTATAAATACTCACCGAAAGATATGAGGCCACTGTTGAGCATGGTCAGCTTGATGCTATTGGGGATGGAGACCAGGCTGGTGGTGCCAGAAGTCCTCATGTCCTTCTTCTTCGGCTTCTTCTCCAAGTCATACCTGGTGGTAGACCGGGACCTGTGCTTCCGTTGGCTGGTGGCCACCGAGGTGCCACGCTGGCCCGTCCGTGACGACATAATGACGGATCACGATTCGCGCACGACCACAATTCAAACTATTTCGCTCACACTATTTTCAGTTAATTTACACCAGTCATAATTTTCACGACACCGTAATTTCTTAGAGAAAATTCACTATGAAAAATACTTTTTTTTATCTAAAGACACTTACCTATCCTATTCTTAGAACAATACTATTATGGTACACGATAGATTTGGGGGATTACTGAGAGTATTTTTTTTATTTACAAATTTATTTTTATCAAAACGCTTAATATTTACACTTTATACAATTTGACACTTAGGCTGGCACTTTACGTTTGTTTGGCAATTGGTTACTAATGGTTTTATATCATAATGGACCGTACATCGCTGCGTTTTATGTATCGCCACCTGAAACAAGAGAAACATTGGTTTTTAAGTATAATTCTCGTAAGTGTAATAATACGTGTGGGTGCCGTCAGAAAGGAATACATAATCATCTTCCTATCATATTCCCAGGTAATTTGAGGGCGAAGTATGTTTCCTCTTCAAATTTATAATATCTATCAGACGTCATCACACAACATCATATGTATAATTATGATAAAATAGATTATTACAAATAAAAGATAGGGGACAAACATTTTTCTAAATTTCATATCCTGAGCTGTGTGGTGACGGCGCAGAACAGAACACATTTGTCACCACCATTATCTTTCGCGGGTGTCATACAAGGCGACTATTATACAGCGATTACAAACAGAATGCAGCGTTCCTCTTACACTACTTACCCCCCTAATACAGAAACGCTACTCAAACTTTGAGAACTGCTTATAAAGTTTAGTGGACCTGCTTACCTGTCAGAATTTGTATGGAAGAACGTCAATTTTGACAATACTTCAATGTTAAGCAGGACTCAAACTTTTTAGTAGCGTTTCTGTATTCGGGGGTTAGTATCTTATATATGGCGGTTTATGTGCCCTATAGATGGCAATAGGCGTTATCATAGGACTTAACATAATTCACGACCTTATTCGCGAAATTTTATTGTCCTCTTTTTACTTGTAATTAGTATGTTTTGACTTAGATCTTCAGAAATAGAGATTTATTTCCTCAGAAGGCATAAAAAAAGGCTGTTTACGTAATGTCTATTTCGAAATCCCAGCGTTCCAATTTATGTTAATCTACATTTATTTGTGTGTTTAGTGTTCGTGCGACAAAAACTCCCGCTTAAGAAACAAACACAATAAAAAATATGTTTAGACAGAGCTTTCGTCGTGAGTCGGCTCTCGACAAATATTTATTTGTTTAGAGGAATCTTCCTTAACGGGTCACTACACACATTGTTATGTACAGTGCCTGGCGATAAATATTGTACATCGGCCTTTGGAAAGAGACAATCGGGTAATTTCGGCTTCGTAGAGCGTTATCTTTGTCGCACACTATCTATATTACGTATACGTGTAAACGATAAATCTATCAATTGATGGACATGGATATCAGCATTCGATGGTATTGGGAAATTCGATGATTGCCGGTCTGCAATATTTACCCCCAGGTACTGTTTGTTGTATACCCAAAGAGGGCAAGTGTCAGGCAGGCGACCAGCTGTAAAACCTAAGCCAAAACCTTGAGCTGTATGAATTGGACTGTTGTCTCCCCAATCACTCTCTCCGTTCATTGATCTCTCGACACAGTTCTTTCCGTCTCTATTCTATACATTAATTAATTACCAGCCTTTTCCAGGTGTGATAGATGATAGTAATCAAAAGTGAAAACCAATATTAATGGAAGAGAAAACATATTGCCCCGACCGCAGATAAACTGGGAACAGGGGAGAAAGAAGAAGAAAGAAGACTGTATGTTGTTTTGCTAAGAGATTTAGGCAAATCTAGGAAGATTTCACCAGAGCTGAAATGAATCAGTAGCGAGATTCACTTTCATTGTTGCAAGGTATGTTTATCGCCAACTCGTAAAGTAAGTTAGTACCCTACATGTAAGTTTTTACTTGCGGCTTATATGATTCTATGGATAAGGATTTTGATTTCTCTGGGGATGTATTACATCGTGTAGTTGCTGGTTTATGACCTCTTTACTTTGTATATACAAACATTTATAATATCCACTACATAAACACAATAATATAAGCAACCATGACTCGATAACAAATGTATGTGCATCACATACATCTTTCCCCCTACCTTTTGACCGATAACCAGATATCTGACGGCCCGAACAAACCGGCCATCATATAATATCCTCGAAGGGGTAGCCAGAGGAGCGCATATGTGCAGTGGTTTAGCGCGTTCGGCATGTGATTGAGTAAACGAAGCAATTTTCGTTGTATTATCAATTTTATTTTATTTTTATTTTGTTTTATTAAGGTATAAATTTTAGCAAATAAAATATTATCTTGCGTTCCTCCCTGTTTCGGAAGGTATGTTAACACTTTGCTTCCTTTCTTTGGTTTCATCTGAAGTCATCAATAGCACTATCGTTTGTGGTCCATTCTACCTATATTCTTCCATTCATAGAGAAGCCCTGTGCCCCAGCAGTGTGGAAATTAAAGGCCTGATGATGATGGCTAGGCAGAGAGACTTTTTGATTATCGATCGAATCGCAATATCGATGATCAGCTGCTCGATTGTTAGAATCCATATATTATAGACACTCTAATTTAATGAGACAAGAAGTTTGGCGTGACCCGTATACGAATCGCTCGTTGCTCTGCCAAAAAAATGCCAGTCGTCAAGAAACACCATTTTGTCTTCGCTTAAAATAGATGCCGAAGAAATCTAAAAACGACGCTGCGGATTAATTAATAGAAATGACTAATACCGGTTTATCTATTAGCTGGGTTTTATTATTGTGGTATTATAACCAATGAATACAATGATAATGATAATTTGCTTAAAAGAAATGTACTTGATTTGTTATGTAGTAGTAATAGGAAATTAATTTAATTTATCCGGTTTATTTTTTGTAATTAGGTAATTAGCTGAATTTACGCATAGTATATATGTTTAATTATTTAGTGGAAACTATTTCGGTATGTGTACTTTTTTACTGTGTTATTTTATATTGTCATGTGATACTGTTTGTTTCCCAAATAAATAAATAAAAAAACAAGCAGAATACATATAAATTGCAACAATAAAATTTTCAGAAATATTTCGAAAAGTGTTTGATGGTCATAATTTTGTGAAATATATCTACCCCACTTGTATATAGTCTTTTAGCGGCTATGTCATAGCTTTACAGAACTGTGTCGAGTAACCGAGAAATGGTTGATTAGCAAAAAGTACTACAGCTCACGATAACAATGGAGTCAAACCAACAGTAGACTTAATGACTATTGTGATAAGGCAGAACGAGATTAGGAAGTCCTGAATCACGATTACTAGTTTCTGGAGGAACTCAGAATATATTAATATATTACAGAAGATCCGATGCTGTACAGTCGGACCGCGATCCCTGAGTGCACAACTGGCTCGGAGGAAGATCTCCCCTATTCAGCCTATTCATTCTGCTATGCACTCACTCTATTCACTGAGCTAGAGTATGCGTATGTCTTTTTACAAATAATAATAATTCAGGTATGATTGTTCATATTTTTAATAGCAGAGTTAAGACGCGATACGTTATAAAGTTGAGCTATTCTGGGTATATTATTCACGTTGAGTTATTATTTCATGAAGCGCAGCCGATCGAATTATTTTCAGAGTTAGAGTTGCAGATCCCATTCGAAACCACGATTCAATACCAAAGTTGGTGATACTAAACACGCCAGAGCCATATGCTTGTACACAACGGAACGCAAGTAGGTACCTACAGAGAAAATAATGAAAATACCCCGATCTTAAATAAAATGTATCTTCTCCCTATGAACAACAAAAATACAGACACCAAGCAATTTTACGCTTTATAGCAGACGAGTTAAGGTTGAAAGTGTATTCGAGATTTTTTCAATACTGTTAAAACAAAACCTGATATGCGGTTAACAGTACCTGGTATTGTCAACACTTGGTTACTTTACACCGAGTCTTCGTTGCGCAAGCATTTGAAGTGTTCTTAACAACAACAAAAAATAAATAGTTCTTGGCATGAATCGAATGACATTCCACGGAATATTTTCTGAGTTTTACGTTGGCATCTGGTGCGACGCGTCACAGTTCAATGTTTATTCTCCATTCATAATCAGTGAGCCAAGGGATATATGTTATATGTCCCATTTAAACAGTGACGCCGTAAGTACATATACCAACATTCATTCATCACTAGTGTTGGCTAGTTTTCTACATTTATTTCCTACAGTATTTATTAGGAAAACACTACCTAATATTAAAAAAACTAAGTTTAATTAGTAAGTAATTATTAGGAAAAACTAAATAAATGTAGGAAAGTAGCCTACACTAGCTCTTTTCCGGTGTGATGGATGATGTGAATCAATGGTGAGTGGATGGCTTGATGACGTCTCACCTATATGAATGGAAGCGGAATTGTAATTATGAATGGAAGCCACAGATAGAATAGCAGGACAGGGAAGGAAGATAATATGTGCTATGTTTTGTAAATTCAAGTTTACCCATAAATAATAATTGATTTACCATCATGTTTAAATGATTTTTGTTCACCTTTCATTGACAGGCATTGTACAATTGGCAGACCCAATAAATAAACCAAAAGCAATTGTTGTAAAATGAGTTACAATAAAATTGACTACCCAGAATGCAACCGCCTCAATGTTACAGGAGACTTTTTTTTAAATTTATGTAATACATTTCCCGCCAACGATACCCCGGGGATTTGTGAGATTGATGGCGCTATTGGGATATAGAATTGAAATATTCACTGGACATCCCATTAAATTGAACTATGAAACCGCAGCGGATAACCATCTACGTTGCAATTGATTTTAAAATATATCGACTACCTACACATATAAACTGAACTTCCAATACCTAGATTTATAGTGGCATAGTTTATGCAACACGAAGCAATTGGATTTGTGGTCACTGCCAATAACTGCCAATGCTGGCCATGCGGTCAATGTGATTGGTATTGCAAGCATGCACAAAGGAAAACTAAATAAAGCCTCCATCAAGTTTCTATTGTTCTGTGTAGTTAGTTACATCGGCCTATTAAGGCCCATGCATTGATTCCTAGGCATTCCAAGGATTCACCGTAAGGGTGCCGTGTTGTAAAGAAAGTAGTCAGGAGCAGCGCGTGGGACTTGTACCAAGTGTAAATTTACGGGGCCTCTTCACCTCGACTTATCTCTCTGCCGATTCATATATATATTTTAAGACCTACGCGTTCCAGTGCAGAACTTACGACAGTTCTAGACAAATCAAGGTATTTCAGTTACATATATAGGTATATAGCTGTTATTCCCCTCGCTCGCATCTCAAGAGCATACATGAATCCATGTTTTGTTAGTTTGTTAAGTCAACGTACTTATTAGTTATTAAATCAATATGTTCCAAAGTCAATACGCACTAAAGCTTATGATTAAGTCTTATTAGTTATTAAAGTTCCAAAGGAGGTAAATACAGACTAAAGGATAAGTTAATATAAGCTAGTGAAGAAGGAATAAAAGACAGTAAGATAGAAAAGATTGTAATGATGAAGACACGTCTATCAAAGTTAAAATTATACGTTGAATCCTCGATTTCTAATAGAAGATAAGGTAAGTGCGTGCTCAATATTGGCCGTAGGCGGCTTAGTAATTACCCGCCCGGTTTGTAGATTATCTTTAATCTTTCGTTTGCGGTCGAGAGTGGTGTTTCGACAACGCTAAAAAACGCAAATACAAATAAAGATTACAAAGCTTGAAATCTTGTTATGGTATGGTAGTGTAATGATCAACTAAATCTTCGGCGGGTTTTATGGAAATTGAGTGTTCAATAGATTTATTAACGAAGAGAAGGTTCTAAATTCGTCTGTATTTTTTATATATGTAAAATATGGATGAGCCTAGAAAGGTACGTAGACCGAAACGATGTCAGAAAGCTAATGTAAGAAAGCTGCTGTAAAAGTAAATGCTGATAGAAGTGTGTGAAAGGGAAAAGCATGTTATTCCCGATAAAGCTGAGATAAGGGGAGGGAGAGTAAAAGCATTTTTTTTACAAAACGTAGTCAACAAATGACGACACAGTGGAATTTTCTCATCTTTCAATATCACGAATTGTCACAATAGAATATGTCACTTTAGATAAATATGTGTACTGAATTCATACATGCGCGCAGTATAAAGATACAATATCACGTTGTTGTTGCCAGAAATCGTAAAAAGAATCGACTGTTCCGTTTAAAAAAGGTATAATTCTATTTATCGAGCCTAGATATAAATGGAGGTATGGTTTTTCTCCAATTCAAACTTGATCTTAAGGATAGGTTGCATAGTGTAACCTTTGAGTCGATAAAGAATGGTATCCCAAATAAAATGTGTTCGTTTTATAAAACTTATTGTAACAGAAATAACGCATACCCGTGCTAGCATAGTCAGTGTTATTAAAAACTATGGTGTTTTAAAAATCGAAATTGTTATTTATTTTTTCGTCCTTCACACAAATTGTTGGTTGGTAATCGAAAATAAATTTTTCAATTTTGAATTTTTAATATCACCATAGCTTTTATAAGACTAACTGCCGCACTCAGAGACTTCAATTAACGATAATGAGTACTGAATGTCAAAAAATTCAAAAATAGTCTCTATTCTTGTCAGGTCTTTGGTCTAAATTTAAATGAACTTTTTTGACATTAAGTACTCATTAAAGTTATTTGTCGTCTCTGAGTGCGGCAGTAAGTTAGCATGGGCAACGTTTAAGGTGTACATTATTTGTGTTACATGCTGTATATAAAATTAAAAGAGAATTCTTTTGTGAAGCACCGAATACTTACAGAAATAGACGTTTTCATTAAGACCACTATTGACACAACAAGAAGAAGCGGGCGTCATGCCCAGACTAATTGTTCCCGGGTAATATCCATGTGCGCGCGCGCTGCCAAAATGACGTAGTGACGTCATCGGCGACCTACGAAAGGCGTAAGAACTACGGAGAAAATTTTCACTCTTTATAAATACAGTTATGTTTGCAGAATATATTTTGATAATTTAAAAGTGTGCAGGGAAAAGGTGGGTGTGATGTGAACTATCATCTTCGTTCTCTTGCCTTTACCCCAAAATATGTTTTAGTCATAATTATGTGTTTAGTCATAATTAAGTGTATTATGTGCCTCTTTGACGATCGATTTCTTTAATTAATTGGAATTAATGTTGTTAGTCAACCATATGTTTATTATGTGCCTCTTGCTCGATCTTCCATTGATAAATTGGAATCTTGAGCAGTTTTTATTGGCATAGTGAACAAAAGGATCTTCATCATCAACTATAAGTCTCGATAGCTGCTGACACACGCGAAAGAGCATTCTGTTGGAGATAAATTAAGAGAACATTCCCCGGCTTCCTACATACCCGCCAAAAAAATATATGTTAAATAGATAGTAAGATTTTTCCGATCTTTTTACCACTATCCACTAAAGACATTTAAAATTCAGATAAATAAGGCACAAATAGAAATATACATACATACATACATACATAAATCACGCCTATATCCCCGAAGGGGTAGGCAGAGGTAAACTGGCACCCACGTTTCGTCAAATCTGTCAAGTCCCATGTAATAGGTGGCGAGCCTATTGCCATTTATCGGGCACAAAAGTCGCAGTACATTGCTAGCCTGGGTGGTATAAGAGGAACGCTGCTGCCCATTCCTAATCATATTCGATTTATCCTCAGTCGCCCTGTACGACACCCACGGGAAAGATTTTGGGTGGTGACAATTATATTCTACTCTGCCGTCACTATGCGGCTGAGTAGAATATAATTGTGTAGAAATATACAATTATAATAAAGCTTTAGCGAAAGTTACTCAATAGCAGACCGATCGTTTCCTGACGACCAAAGGTAATAGGTATTTCAACATCTAACCGTTACTAATTAAATCGTCAATCTACGTTTTACAATTATTATAAGCTCACTTAGATATTAATAATAATAACGGTTCCACGAATAATATACGAAAGATGTATTGATATCCACATTTCGAAACACCTTTGGGAGTAAAATCAAAATCTCTCAAAAAATGATTAAAGCAACTTATCGAGAAACGAGATTAAAGTTTATTAAATATTCCGTCTAATCAATGCCAACTAAACTCATTAAAGATGATTTCGTTTTTTCTTTCAAAAAAGGTCGTCCCTGTTATTAATTGATTAAAGAACTCCGCTATCGAGTATTTCAAATTGCAATCGCCAGTCAAAGGCGGGTATAATTAGGCAGCAGTTAAAATCGAATGGCTTTTGTAAACCCGACCGGACATTTTTTCCGGATAAACTGACGCCCTGGAAAAGGGATTCACGTCAAATATTATAATTGGATTCGACGAGTTGAATTCTTCGTTTGATCTTAGGGGATATTTTTTTTTTTTGGTGATTTTGTCTCGATTATCCGATCTTTTAACGGTTCCATTCAGTATATTTTACTTGAGTATCGGTGTCAGTAAATTGTTTTTTATTATGCTCATCTTTTACATTATTGTTTCGTATTTTCAGAAAATATTACTTAGTAAACATTACAGAATAAGATTTTTCTTTAGGAAGATTAAAGAAAAAATAAAACTACATATCGAAGCGGTTGTGTTTTGTTTCGATTTTTATTTATATCATGCATTTTTTTTATTTAATAGAAAACTCATAAACGGGTGTTATTGTCTAACGTTTAGTAAGTAGGACAAGTACTGAGTAGTGGTTCCACAAACATCTTGCTAATTCAGGGAAATTTCGATAAAGCCATAAAGCTACATTGTTCAGATGTTTATGCCTGCGCTGTAGTAGATTGTTGGTTGCAAAAATAAACGCCCCCGTTATAAGGAATCAAAGCACGTCAGGTTTATTAAAAACATAACGCGCGCGCTTCTCAAATGGAGGCCCATAATAAAAATACGCTGTACCAGATACAAGCAGAGGCCATTCATGCCCGATATAGTGAGTCAGGCGTGTTTACGCGTTTCATTCATGAGATGCCACGGAAATGAGACGTCGCTATTCTCTCGTCCAGCATTCCTTAGGGGAAACGCTCAAATATTTTGTTGGTTGCGAATTTAACACATTTAGCGATGAACAATTAAATCAATTTTCTATTAATAAATGCTAATGTCCCCGCTGCTACATGCCTTCCGCTATGAATGGAAATATATGGGAGAACTAGTGGAATGGATTGTGTAACCATATGTTGTTTAACCATACTAAAAAACAAATAAATAAATAAACTCTTCAGCTTTATAATACATATTAGTATATGCATGCCCGAAATGGGCAAACTGTTGTGACTTACATAAGCATTAATACCAGCAAATTGTACACAGTTATAGCAATAAATATCTATTTCTATGTATTTTCTATTCTATAGATTAGCCACCACTTTCTATTCTATAGACTGCAGATGCAGCGTGGTGACGGCAGAGTAGAATACAATTGTCACCACCCCAAATCTCTCCCGTGGGTGTCGTACAAGGCGACTAAGGATAAATCAGTGATGAGGAATAGGCAGCAGCGTTCCTCATATACCACCTAGCAATGTACTGCGACTTTTGTGCCCGATAAATGGCAATAGGCTCGCCACCTATTACATGGGATCCAACATAATTGGCGAATCGTGGGTGCTAGTTCACCTCTGCCTACCCCTTCGGGGATATAGGCGTGATTTATGTATGTATGTAGATGCAGCCGGGATCGACGGCTTGACGTGTGTTCCGAATCACAGATCAAATCGGCATAATAAATTTTTGGTCACCCATACAATGACTGGCCTTAGCGAACACTGCTTAGTTTGCGCATTATCTGGCGAAGTGCGCTAATTCGCCGCGCTATCTAACTCCTAATTTATGCCTATTCCGCAAGAAATGCTTCCTTCTCTCTTCTGCACTTATTTGCGTGTCTGACCAGGTGTCCATAAAGTTCTAATAAAGTTGAATTGAAATCATTAATCATCAGATCAGATTTAAATATAACTATATCCTTACCACCTTGGTTTACAATGAAGATATTTACTTCTGAGGTGTGGGGTGGTCTAGAATATTTGTATCGCTTTCGGCTAACGAATAATGCACAGCTTCACGCGTGGGTGACAAATTGTTATGAAGCGGGCAAAAATAAATTGTTGTAGGTATGCCGACTGACATTTGAAACAATAATATCACTATCCAGTGGACTGTGCATTGTTTCTCGCGTCACTTGTTTTCGGCAGACTTAAGTGAAATTGTGAACGAAGTGAAGGGGAGTGGGTCGTAGTTGAACTGTAAGCAATTCTGCAAAGAAAATAGGAAAATCCCTAAAAAATCCGCGCGTTTTGATTTTATTAAGTGTAACTTGAAATTTTTTGTAACGTAATATGATGTAGGTAGGGAAAGTACTAGTTGGGAATATTTTATAAACAGACTGCCTGGGGACCTACCGCCTAACTCGATTGCTAAAGCAAAAGCTATAGATTATGACTCCATGCTGTCATTTCGCACCAAATTTACATAAACTATCAGCGATAGCTTTGAACAAATGATCACCGAATGAATTTGGCACAAAATCCGTACCGCCTAAAAGTTCAGGATGGCTGCTATAGCCGTAAGCAGTGCATTGCAATATAGCAATCATCAGCAATCGAGTTAGGCGGTAGGCCCCCAGCCCCCGTAGCACGGGACGTGGACACATCTCTTTCGGGGAAAGAAAATCTTTTCCTCTCGCTCTACCTCCCACTAAATCCCGAGACAAAACAGTGTCAAGTGGTGGAGAGAGACTTGTCCACGTCCCTGTGCTAGGCCCGCAGGTCAACATTTGTGGACAAAAAAAGCAACAGCTAAAATTTACTAGAAATAAAATAATATTTTTATTATGTTAGATAGGGAAGCTCTTGCCCTTCATCTCACCTGATGGCAAGTGACGATAAGCCGAAGATGGGATCGAGCTCCACCTGGAACGCTTAACCACAGAGGCTATCTTACCACAATTGTTGGAACACAATAATGCTGTTAACATTATAATTATGGCGATATATTTTCATTCTTGCATCAAGTTAATACAAATCCTACAGCAATTCAAAGATATTTTTTATTTCTGAATTTAAAACATTATAATTTTTTTTTTATTTCTGAATATTATGCAGCCTTAATTTACAATCAACATCATTTTCATTCTCGGATTAAGTTACAACAATACAATTCCTACAGCAATTCAAAGATTACGATACAATATCAACGCACAATAAAAACGTTAAGGACAATATAAAATTCACGAGGCCATTCCGCATTGATCTCCATTCGCTGAAATATTCAAGTTATTTTACTTGCGTTCCAGACAGCCTTTGTAAATCAGTGAAGGTAAACGACCATCAAAAATTCAGCGGCTCTGATGTTTCACGCCGCGGAACTACTCAGCGGGCTCAGTCGGCAGGGTACAGGCTGTTGCTTTACCAACGAGTGAAAGCTCTAAATCCACAGGAGAGTTGTTCCAATTTTGTATTGCCTGATACTGTCGTCCAAACAAAAATACAGTTTAGGTATGTACAACAGATTTACGTCTGTAGAAATATTGGAGGCTGTGTAAATTAAACATGCGCTCAGGGTGGTTTTGGAGTACTAATTTTTTACTGCTGCTTTACCACATTTGTAATATACTGCAAGTATGCCCAAATAGATAGCAATACGCTCGCCGTCTATGCTCATAATGTTGCATAATGCTGAGGGGCTACTCTTTAAATTAATTGGAATCGGTTTTGTGTTGCCATCTCTCTCAAGCGTTGCTATCATACCTAATGAGTGAGAGTGACTGGTAGACTAAGACGATTGCAATCGGCTTGCAGAGTTGGGTCGCTGATAGGTGTGGTTATAATGTATAGAAAAAATCAGTCGAGAAGTATTATTTTAAATGAGTCTCCCTCAGATGATACGCTAACAGCCTGTATAAGTAACGCATTGTACTCTGGACCTACATTATTCATTGCGTAACCTCATTTTGGGAAACCGACCTCTTATAATTTCGTTTCATGAAGCAGTGACTCCAGTCAACAGGAAATACGACTTAGACGTTGTTTGCAAAATGCAGCGCTACACAAAACCAAAGTTCTTCTTCTACTTAGCATTAGTAGCAAGTCGTTAATGTGTCGCTTATATCTTAATGCCCTGTTCCCAGTCTATCGTCTGGGGTCGGAGCGGTATGTTTCCTCTTGCATTATCTCATCAGTCAGACGACATCAATCCATCCACTCCCTTTTGACTCATATCATCCATCACACCTTAAAGGTGCAAGTGATGAATGAATGTATAGAAAAGAGACGGAAAGAACCATGTTGAGAGACCGATGAACTGAGAGAGTGATTGAGATGACAACATTCCAATCCATACTGTTCAAGGTTTTGGCTTAGATTATACAGCCGGCCGCCTGCACACCAATCCTCTTTGGGTATGCTGTTGGTGGTTTGCTCGCCACCATTCGCTCATCAAAATCTCCCCAGGGAAAAGAAAAAAAATTCCTCTCGCTCTAACTTACTTTAAGCCCCGAAGCAAAACACTGTGAAGTGGTAGAGAGAGATTTTGTTGACATCCCTTGCTAATTGCTGATTTATAGATTTGTTTGGGCCACGAGTTTAATATTAAATTTTAAATGAAAAAAAAAAAAAAAGACCTTTCCAATTTATCGACAATGTTCCGTTATGAAAAAAAATGAACTCTATTACTGTCTAGGTACTGGATGTCACGGCTCCGAGCCAAACAGCCTCACTTGATTAGCATTGAAATTGACTTTGGAACACAATTTCTCATCAAATCACAATGAATCCAGCTAACGAGCACCTCATAAACTCGCGCCGAAGAAACACCGGATATTAAATGCATTTGTGTTTCATTAAACCACTGTAAGTATTAATTTTGTTGGAGAATTTCAATAAAGTTAGTTACGCTTTTTCGCTTCTGTGCCGTAATGAGGCGGACGCTGCTAATTAATATTGAAAAGAGATATTATTGGCCTACGTTGAACAATTCTGTTAGCGTAGAATTGGTATTTAAATATCGAGAATTAATTAAATATCTAGTAAGCCTAAAGGTATAGACTCTATACCTATCTACTATATACTATTATATACTATATATTATACTAATACTTTAGACTATAGAATATATCTCCGAGGCCTCTCCATATACCTATTCTTTCTTCACTAAGGAAGGTGGGGCATTGAAAGGCTAGTTATGATTGTGAAAATGTATGTGAAAAATTTATTTCCTGTATAGCAGGATTGAATTTTTTTTTTAAGATTTCATTGGATGGGAGACCTAGGTTCTAGGGCGTGGATTATAATTACAACCCTATCGACCACTTCAAGGCTAAACAACCGTTCTAGCTTGTTAGTAACCGTTAGTAAACTCGGCACTGAGTGTTATTTTATAATCGGTATCGCGATAGTGCCGATACAGTCACATTCAACGTATCCGTCTTGCCAACACAAACCTTACCCGGCCCTCGTAAATACATTAAATTCAAATTAGAAGTTGTGGGAAAGTGAAAACCTTAAGTTCTCATAACTTTTAATCGCGAACTAAGCTTTCTCCGATAAGGACGTGAGTTATGGTTGTTTCAGATAAATTTATATGTATACACTGTGCCGTGTATCACAGTTTGGATGCTGAAGTTGTTATACAAGCAAGGCTAAGGCCCGAGTTCACCAACACATAAACAGGCGATTAAAAGATAACCGTTACTGTTTGACAGTTCTTCCATACGATAAACTGTCAAAAATCGATGAATAATAATAATCACTTGATTTACGTTTTGGTTATCTCAGGCCTAACTGCCGCACTCAGAGACGTCAATTAACTTTAATGAGTCTTTAATGTCAAAAATTTTCATTCAAATCTAGACCATAGGCCCGGCAAGAATAGCGATTAGTTTTGAATTGTCATTTTTTGACTTTAAGTACTCATTAACGTTATTTGACGTCTCTGAGTGCGGCAGTTAGTCTCCTAACGTTTGGTTAGGAGACTAACTGCCGCACTCAGTTCCTTTTCCGTACATAATTACATAAATCGCACCTTTCACCCATAAGGGTGTTTTCTTTATCTTACTTGTCAAAATGTATCATCTAGCCGTTGGTCCGGGGTGCATCTGCAGTCGTTAACACACACCAATTCGTACTGACAATGTTTTCCGCAGTCACAAGTCACCACCGCTGCCCAACAACAGTCTATCGTAATGGAATCCTATCAGCCATTATTATTTGTCTCATGTGACTCCCGAGCTGTTTGTATTTCGCTTATCCGGTTTACGGGTAGTTAAATCGAGTTAATCCGTAGACGGCTAATCGTATACGACTATCAAAAAGATCCGGCTGCCTAAAAAGGCTCGCGTGCTCAAAGGAAGAAAAAGATATCCAATTAAGCTTAGGGACGGCTATGAGAATGAGCATGAAAAATTCAGGCTAGCGTCCCCCTCTCTCGTCTGATTCCATTATTTGCCTGCGAAGTTTCGGAGACGACGCGGCGAAACTACACGCGATGAAAATTTTAATATTTCGCACTCTGCTACAGGCTGAGGACTTACATTTCAAATGGGCTTACCCGGGGGAGGTATGGGGTTGAGTTTGCTGAGAAAATGTGATCAATCATACTCTTCTTCGCTCTAACTGGGGTCGGCACAACATGTCTTCTCCAAATTAATCTGCCATCCACATCCATGCTTATTAGTCGTGACATACAAAAAACACTGCCGCTTATCGACGGTAGGCATTGAGTAAGTGAGGCTACTTACAATCTTCGGAATTACATTTTAAAATCTGTGTTTGGGTTTCATAAAAATTACTTTTTGTTATTTGAATATGCTTTTAGTTCTGATTTCAACGGTAAAGAAATATGAAAAAAATGCAACTAAAGTCTAAATTAAAAAATCTAATATTTCTCTAAATAATTTCATAAAGGAGTATTTTTGGTGAATCCTCTAACATTATTTCCAGTTTTTGTTGTCTATTTAATAATGCACTGCCTACCTTAGGTGGAAAAGGCGTGATAAATGTATGTATAAAATAAATAATACAAACATTATGAGTCCTAGGACAGTAAAACTTATTGTTGCAGTGATGCAATTCAAAATCTTCAACATTTTCGCAATGACAAGCCGAGCGCGTTCAATAAAGCACTGGGACATCGAGTAACTCAAATGTCATTTGCTCACCTTAAAATAAATGGAAGAGAAAAATGTATTGTGTCAACCCTACCTAGAATGGGGAACAGAGCAAGGTAATGATTGTGTTGGTTTTATGTTTTTGTTGTTCGCATGATTTATTCCAGCAAAAGCAAAGCCGTAGATTTTAATCTAGTGTTGCCACAACATGCTCCAGCCGTTCGCTGCCCAGTGTTGCCACATATAAATATTGTTTTTTGTAATTTGTTAACATTGTTAATTGAGGTTTCCTCACATGGCAGGTCGTGACATGAAACACACACAATTTTAATTTCGAATCCCAGCTTAATAAGTCAGTCCTATGCGGCGGTCAAATTATCGTGTCAAATTTGATTAGGCGAGACATTTCGGTGTTTTAATGCTCCCCTCGTAGCCAATTGAAATACTTGCGGGAACTGCTAACAGGGGATAATGAATCAGTTAATAGCTCATTGGTGTTAGAAGTTTTTGTAACTTTATATAAGGGGTCCCGACGTGAGCTTTAGCTCACTATTAACTTAACATTTTAGTATAGTTAGTTTCCCATGTAGGACAGGTATTGCCATTCAAGAATTTCAGCATTAAATTATTCAAAGAAAAGTCAATCAAAAAGTCAGAAATATTGCGAAAACTTATATAATTTTTCGAAAATTGAATGACCAAATTTTCTTTGTAACATTTTTTCTAACATATAATATTGTTTGAATCAAATCATACATACATACATAAATCACGCCTATATCCCCGAAGGGTTAGCCAGAGGTGAACTAGCACCCGCGTTTCGCCAATTATGTTAGGTCCCATGTAATAGGTGGCGAGCCTATTGCCATTTATCGGGCACAAAAGTCGCAGAACATTGCTAGGTGGTATAAGAGGAACGCTGCTGCCCATTCCTCATCACTGATTTATCCTTAGTCGCCTTGTACAACACCCGCGGGAGAGATTTGGGGTGGTGACAATTGTATTCTACTCTGCCGTCACCACACGGTACGAATCAAATCTTAATTTCAGAATATTTCCATTGTAATCAAATTTATAAAGTGACACTGTACCGCACCCGCAGGAGAGCTTAAATATTCAGATTAATCTAAACAAATGAACAAAAAAACAGTTTCTATTCTCTGAAATAAAACCAAATATGTGTGGGTGAGGTCCAATGGTGCGAGTCGAAATTTGAGCTTATTGTTCGGCAACGTCATCATGACAATCGAATACAACACATTCGAGTCGGAATATTTTTTCATAATCGGATGCAGATTTAATATTCAACAGCGAGAAAATCACATTTCACTCAAACGTAGAACCATGCTTGCAAAAATTTTTTGCATAATAGAGAGAGAGAGAGAGAGAGAGCGGAGTTATAATAATAATAATAATATATTCTTTATTGCACACATAGAAAAATACAAAAAAAAAACAACATTATAAAGAAAGAAAAAAAAAACACAGTACAATAGGCGGCCTTATTGCTAAAAAGCAATCTCTTCCAGGCAACCGAGGGTGATAGAAATAAAAAATACGGAAATTAAAACGATGAGTTATGCGAGGCAAGGGTACGTATTGGTCGCGGGTTCTATTTTTAAAATGAACTTTAGGCATCAAAATTATTCACCTTTTTAAGACGAATGTCTATCCAATGTTAACTCAAATAGTTTTGAGATTTTCACTATTCAGAAAATATTAGGCGGATTATGAATAGAAAGATTCGGTATCATCATCATTCCCTATAATATCCCCACTACTGGGGCAAGCCTTTATGGGTTGAAAATATAGGGAGAACGGCCCGTAACCCACCATGGTCCAATGCGGATTGGTGGGTATTAGTGACTACAAATACAATCGGACACAACGGATTATTGATGTGCCAATGCATGAATGAACTCGAGATAATAATATATTGCGGTACCTAAGCATCGGCTTAAGCAAACATTGCTTTGTTTTCGCAAATTGCAGGCTGTGCGGGCTAACCATGATTGACTAACCAACCCAATTATTATAAAACACATCGATATCTTCGGAGTATAGAGTGTGTTGTAGTCTCTCAAAGTTCTGACATCTCACTATGTTAACAATTGAACTGTCAAATCTAAATACATAATGGCAAAAGAAACAATTCAATCGAGAATTCGAGAATTGTCAGCAACAAAATTACCTGCTGGAGACGCGCCACATCGGCATAACATTTCTCAGACAAATTAGATCTTTGATTTGTAAACGAATTCATTTCTGTAAGTTACAAATAGGTATTGTTTAGTGAAATATAAGGACGAATAGATTCATTGATCTCTAAAAGCTAGAACTCATTGTTGAAAAAACAAGGCATATCAAATAATAGGTATATATATGTATTTGAATAGCCCATAGGGCGGATCAAGGGGATGGGTCATGGGGGTCGTGACACCCCTGGGCTGGGTCCAGGACCAGGACCCCTAATTAAGATTGTTAAATGGATGGATTGTATGAAAGATGATATGGGAAAAAGGGGAGTTCATGTTGAGCTCACGTCTAATAGAAGAGAGTGGAAGAAGACATGTTGTACCGACCCTACTTAGAGCCAGATAAGGGCTGGGAGAAGAAAAAGAATGTTTTTAAAGGTATTTTTTTGTTATAATAGATTTTACCAACTGTACTTTCAATATTTAATTAGTTTTATATATTATTATACCTACTTTTTACTTGTATCAGTTATTATCAAAATTAAATTATAACTTCTTGCTTGTATAACTTGACCATGTCTATGTGACCCCCTGGCGTAAAAGCTGGATCCGCCCTTGATAGCCCAGAATTTTTTACGAAAACGTGGAAAAACTCTCACGATAAATTAATGACAGAATTGGGTGCGCAACGTGGTAATCCACTCCATCCCGTTAAACACCGAATATCATTGTCTGTCAGAGGAGCTTATCCCTGTCTCCTCACAGGATAATTAAAATTATCCGTTGCCATTAATTCCAGGAGTTTCATGATACTTTTTACGTATCCCTATTTGATGTACGGTCAACGATGCTGACTACCCAGAACTGTCAAATTTCTTTATTCGATTGTCAACCTTAACTTGGTGGTAGTAAAGCACAAAGGCGATTGAGAATTTTTCATATTTTGTGGTAGCCTGATGTAATTTTGAGTAGGCACACTCAACAGTGGTACACCATGGTGACGGCAGAACAGATTACAATTGTCACCACTCCCATCTTCACAGCGGGTATCATACAAAACGTCTAAAAGCATGTTTTACCATCTTCGTATAGCGATTATCCAACAGATAAATTCAAAAGAACAAAATTATTGACCCTTGACCGAATTAATTGTCCTCATGATGTGAGCCCTTAGTCGTGTCACAGTTTAAAAATTACGTTAAAAGCTATTAAATATTTAAAATAAATAATACACATTTAAAAAGAAATTTAATACTTTTGTTTTGTCGATCGTCGACGACACCATATACCCCACAATACCTCACTCCCTTAGGTTAAATTTACAAATTTACCCTAACTCTGAAATATACATCATTAGAGAAGCTAAAGTTGATATATCCTACCTAAAGCCATGAAATATCGCCTACATAAATACCAGGAACTATCACACATATTTTTTGGTCGATAAATACATTATTCACGCTAGATATATTTACCCCACATTGTGATACCGTATCTTGATATTGATTAAATGTAAGCTTAATAATAAGCATTTATTAGCTATCGAGATACCTACGAATACAATTTCAAAACGAATGTATATCGATGATTGCAAGCAACATTCGCCGTCCAAATTATACGGCATATCAACATAATCATATCTACATTGACAAATCACCAAAGCCGAACCAAGTTGATCTCAGGTTCAGATTATTCGAATTAATACTAACATACGACAAAATTGTTTCAGATAATCCAGTCTATATTATTCACGATCCGCTTTGTATGAAATTGATTGCTCATAGTTAACATTGACTTGTTCTTGAGCGGAACCTATTTTGTAATGTAAATTGGGGACGTGACTTTGTGGTAGGTACCTGATATAGTGGCACAAAAGATGGAACATTGACTTTATGCAGTTCATCATAGGCTTCCATTTCTATAAATACCAAGTCACTTAGAGAGCGTTTTGCTTGCACGTTATTTCATACAATCCTCCGAGTTCGAAGTCTTTCAAGATGTTAAGTTCTGTTGGAACTTTATGCGACTTATGAATAAACATTGTTCAAATAAATATGTGTTCATCGCACATTTCCGTTGAAATTCCGTTCAAGTAGCTTAAGCTCTAAAAATACAAATAGTGTATTAAGGATACTAGACTCCAACTCAAAACGTTGATGCAATGCATGCTGATCAAGGTTTTAGTTTAGGTTTTACAACCGGCCGCTTATCTGATAACAGCGAACTTTGATCTTGATGTTGTTGGTGTGTCCCAATACTGCTTCTCGGTATATACCGGGAAATGTCCCTTAATGTCACTTGACCACACACTTATCCGACCCGAACACTAAAACAAAACGAATTTAAAAAATCTTTATGTTTATTCCTATGAACAGCCGTGTGGTGACGGCAGAGTAGAATACAATTGTCACCACCCCAAGTCTCTCCCGTGGGTGTCGTACAAGGCGACTAAGGATAAACAGTGATGAGGAATGGGTAGCAGCGTTCCTCTTAAACAACCTAGCAATGTACTGCGACTTTTGTGCCCGATGGATGGCAATAGGCTCGCCACCTATTACATGGGACCTGATATGATTGGCGAAGCGTGGGTGCTAGTTCCCCTTTGCCTACCCCATCGGGGATGTAGGCGTGATTTATGTATGTATGTTATTCCTATGAAACCTTGCACTCTTGAAGTTCTTCCAGATTCGGACGATTCGATACGGCCAAGTATGCTAGGTTTGATAGGATTAAATATAAAGATTTCTTACATTCGTTTCGTTTGATTCATTCGACGCGTTTGGCTCGGACAAGTGTGCGGTCATCTTTAGTCGACTAGATATTCCTGGGGAAAGACGGGGTTAGTACATTTCTACGTTATTTTTTTGCTCCTAGATCAGCATGGAAGAAACCGATTTAAACTGCTCACCTTGAGCAAATCAGTGTCTGTAATAAAACTTTCCACAGTGAATTCCACGGTTAACGTCCAATTTTCTGGCAAACGATTTTCTTTTCCAATTTGAGGAAAAAGGGTTTCCTTAAGGATACCAGAATATAGACAACTTAAAAGGCCATTAAGTGTGTCAACCCCACAGGGAGAATTTCCCGTATAAATGTCAACGTGCTGTTTTTTGTTGTATAAGTACGTGTAATTTTCTATGAACGTATTTATTGTAGATTATAAGCTGTTTTCCTTACCAGCAATGATTATTATTAATTTGCCGTGCATAAAAAACAGTGAAGAATAAAATTGATAGGTTTTTGAAACTATTACCATTACTTTTTGAAATACATGTAGTTAGTTCGCTGTAGTTACATTTTGTATACTTACTTTCTAGCAGCGGACCTTTTTAAAGTAAATATGAATAATATTTTGTAACTAAACTACTTGCTAGAACTCGCTCGACGCGTATATCATACAATCAACAGAAAGTCTCCAAATATTTTACAGTATTCTGTCAGCACGAAGCCCAATATTTGGCACCAATATTTGAGGATAGTTTCATGAAAAAACTGTCCGTGTGCTACGAATACTCGATAAGTCGCAACACAGCCACACCGACAATTTCGCCGTCAAAATGAACGACAGGGCTTCGGAATTCCACTCCGAAAATGGCCAAGCGACTGCACACTTTTAGCAATATTTTCTTGCATGGCAATTATCTCCCCTGGCTGCGCATTAGGGTTGCCAGGTCAACATCATATTTTCCACTCGGACGCTCCGTCGGCCATCTCGCGTTACCAAAACAGCGGAATATAATATGGTTGGTCTTCCGTTTTTGTTCAGCGTAATGTGACAACATTTTCAGGGACTATTTTGGTTGGGGTGTGTACATAATGATGTTTACTATTTTATTTAATACCTACTTCATTTATGCTACGGCGCTAAGTCATGAATATTCGGCATTTTTAAGAAGGATTTACTGAATTTTTTTCTCTGTGAAATTTAACTAATAATAAATAAAGTATTTGACAAACTTCAAAAAATATTAAGTTTCTTGTAATAAATTAATTATTTACACTTTATTGCTTACGTTCGGGCGTAACGTAAGCACGTGATTGTTATATATATAGAAGACATATCCTTTGCCCTATTTGTCTCTCCATAAATCTTCTTACCTACGAAAAGGAGATGATAATAAGTAAAGCTCTTTGTAATAGACAACTACCTTTTAATTTTAATCATTGAATTATCAGCCACATTTTACTTACTTCGTCAACATCAATTAGAAAGCGTTTGTATCAGCAAAATACTAAGTTGTCTTCAAAGTAATTAATCTTTCAACTTTATTAACCTGCATAATTACGATGAAAACGAATATTCTAGTTCCATGAATAGAAATATTTAATCAAAGCTACTATCCGTGAACAGTTGAGTGGATTCGTAGCTGGATAAGATAATATTTTATAGAGTTAGTTATATTATGACGACGCAAACAATTTTTCTCTTCAATTATTAACGAGATTCTGCTGAATTGAAAATATTAATTGGTTTTATGTAACAATTACCTTGTGCGCATTCATCTTATTTAAAGAATTCTAGTTCTCTCAATACAGTACAATTTCATGCAGACAAATTAAACATTGAAATTCCATGCCCCGACGTTCCCAGCGGTGTCTTAAGATGGAGATTGGTCGGTGTAGACCAATAAGCACCTTGGGGAACCCGAATGATGAAAGACATAACACCAACAACAGCATTCCCAAAGAGGGTTGCTGCATGCAGCCGATCGGCTATAAAACCTAAGCCGAAACCTTGAGCTAAGCACTTTTCTATGCATTCTTTGGCCACTACTAAGTAGATTGTAGAGTAACCTGTCTTTATCGACGGGTTGTGGCAAAGCAGTTGCATTTTACATTTGTACCAGTGACCTACAATCTCAAATAACTGTCTGTATGAGAGAAACTTTAACAAAGAAACGAAAACGAAAAGACATAACCTACGCTATCCGTACTGAGGACAACGGGGGGAAAATATTTATTTACACATTTATATAAACTATTGAAATTTATTGGAAAATATTAAAGTGTAATATATCTAACTTAAAACGAATGAGTTGACTCAAACTATTTAAGTATGGTAGTTACACGGGGTTTAGCTTAAGACAAAGAAGTGCCGGAGTTAAATCTCCGCCTCCGCGAATAAACAAACAAACGTCAAATGTATTTCAATTTATGATAACCCAATAAAAACGCACAGAAGAGTTCCTGACGTCAGCACATTCCAAGCGAATGATCCATGACTTGCGAACACAGTTAATCACTCGTTACAGCAATTTTCACCAGACCCATTAATCAAAATTGTTCATAATTAGAGTTAACTTTTCGCTCTTTATAATAACTAACGCTTCACGCGCTGGTTCTTTGTAATTGTTGCTGTTTTTTACATTGTAATTAATAACAGTTTAATAAAGATATTATCGAGTTATATTGTGTATTGACCGCAGATCAGAATACAACTGACACATCCTCCCCAACTCTCCCGTGGGTGTCGTACGCGACTGAGTAATAATTTAGCAAAGAATAGGTAGCAGTATTCCTGATCCGCCATCAAGCAATTTATATAAAGAATATTGTGGGTTGAATTAGTTTGAAAAATTAATAGTCTTGATGCGGGAATCGAACCCGCGTCCTCTGCAATCCGGGCAGTTGCCTATACTAACGTATTGGTTGGGTTCCCGCATTAAAACTATAATTTTTCGAACTTTTTCTACCTACAATATTTTTTGAATACTATTTTTTCTAACATCTGTTCTGTTCAAATTAAAATCGAAATAATTATGTAAGTAGCAATTTATAATAAAACATATTTCACAACCGTGGTTTTGAGTGGGTACTTAAGTCAGTTATGAGATTTCAGTCTTCTTCGACCATTCTGTCTGCTACTTATGTATAGTCACGAGGCGTTAGACTACATTAAGGGCCAAATTTCTTGATTTAATTTTAAACCTTAAACATTATTAAACTTAAACATTAAACATTATTACAGTACACGATTGAAAGTGAAAAGCAGATCTCCTTAACTCGGCTGTGTTTGTTTTCAATAGGATACGTAAATAGGCAACGGATTCAGAATGCGCATTCTCCTGTTCCCAAGAAGTAATGGGAATTCCCAGATTGGTAGTTGTTCACGCGACACCTATTCACGGTTTAATTGGAGAACTTTGTACAAAATTCGCGGCTTAGGGCCGATTTCACCGTCTCTTATAGAAACTGAGTTTAATAAAACTTGGTTTTGATTAATGGAAACTGTGTAGTTTAGAGCATAGACCGAGTTCAACTTCAACTGATCGCGTTTAATTCTGCGGTGAAATCGGCCCTTAGTGTAGATAATAGTGTTTCGAAGGAACTCAGAGTTTCGGTAAGGCAGTACGGTGAGGTGGTACGGCCTTATAATATAAGTATGTCTTTGATTACAATTGGAAATTAATAATAATTATTATGATACTCCAACTGCCCCACTCAGATACGTCAATTAATTTAATGAAATACATAAATAAAATCTTTTAAATCTATAGACCCGTCAAGAATAGCGACTACTTTTAAAATGTATTTTTTTTTTGTATTATGTAAGTACCTACTCATTAACGTTAATTGATGTCTCTGAGAGCGGTAGCAACTGGCATTAGCTATGGAGGATTATTTTACATTTACATATATACATCACGCCTTTCTGTCCTGGCTTGTCGTGTGCCTTGTCGGACTTATACGGCCACAAAATATTTGTTTGGACTAATCCAAATCTGTCGGTTAAAGGGTCAATGAATAGGACATGTAAATAGATGTTCTTTTGAAATAGTAAGCTGAATGCTTAACACGTTGTAGTGTCGTAAATTCTTAATATTTCATGTCATAGGGTTGGTAATAGGAATAGGAAGCCGAAATTTATCTCCAACTTTAACCTAATGAAAGTAGTTTTCCAAAAGAATATAAAAATAATCGAAGGAACTTGAAAGGTTTTTACGCGAAAGTTATTCTTTACGATCCTCTCATTCCTACAGTCGCTGCTCCAAGGGAGACAAATTAATAAGAATTAGGAGAGGTCAAAATAACATAGAAATAAATCATGCTTATTTATCTAAAGTGTAGGCAGAGTAGTAGTTGAATTTAAAAAGGGGGCGGGGATTTTGATAATTATCGAGCACATAAATAAATTTACGATACCCGCAGGAAAGATTGGTTGTGGTGACCATTGTATACTGCTCTGCCGTCACCACACGGCATTGGTCACGATAAGCCAGTACCAATATCACAAATTTCAATTAAGGTTTCATTTCATCCAGGCTTCATTTAGTAATGTATCATTTTATCCAGTCTTCAATTCGTTATGTTTCGTTTCATCCAATCTTCACTTTGTGAAGTTTCATTTCATCAAGTCTTTATTTCGTTAAGTTTTCTTTCAGTCTTCAATTCGTTTGTCAGTGTAAACAAAAATAAACCAGTTTCACCGTTAGCTGAATTAAGAGTTGGGTCCCATGCCAAATGTCGACACAATTCTGGCGGGATTATTGATCAATAACGACAACATTTACTGACCCAATATTATGTAGATCCGTAGCAATAGAAAGTTCCAGAATTCGAACCGCAGAAATATGCTATACATTAACCGTCTAATAAACAGTCTGGAACGTTCACGACTCATAAAGGCGTCAATCGTAACGCAATTTAGTGGCAGTCTGACTTGGGGAAGACATTTCTTCCTTCGCGAATTCGCGCCGTCCCTGGGCCCCGATCGCTCCAGATTGAGTTATAAATAAGGGCAAACACCTGCGTATCGCTCCGAGAATTGATTGATGGTGCGTTAAGTGTTCTATTGGATCGAGTTTTCGCTGATGGGTTCTGGATTTCGGTGTAGCCAAAGCAATATTTAATTTCATCATATCTCTTTTCTATTTGGGTCGCCTGGCAAATTGGAAAAGGAACTCAATCTATCGGCGCTCCGAAAAATTGCCATCGACTAAATTATGCAATAATACCCGCATCCATTTTATTTTAAAGGGTTAGGTACTTTACTACCTGTTCCATATTCAATATTTTGGAGAACTACTTGTGCTTATCCGATCCAAATTAAATATAACGTACTGTTTTAAAAACATGTATTACCGATATAGGAGCTAAAACCGCAAAGCTCAAATGGGACTGGGCGGGACATGTATCCGTATGCATATAGATTGATGGGCAAATGTAACCACAGAGTGGTCATCTCGGGATGGTCAAAGGCGTCGAGGTCGACCTAGAAAGAGGTGGAGAGCCGATCTGGAGCCATATTGCAAGACATGGGAGCCAATTCTCGCACAATCGAAGTAATTTTGAATTTGAGATAAAGTTCGAATTCGATTTTCGAGCTATTCAACAAATCGAGAACAATTTATTTCGAAGGAAAACCGTTCGAATTACTTCGAGTGGTCAGCAGCGCTCGAAATTTAATTTCGAGATTTAGTCATCGAAATAAGGGTTCGAAATTTAAACTCGAATTCGGAATAATCTCGTATATGGCGAGAATTGGCCATGGACGGAGTTGGCTCGGTATCACTCGAGATGCGGGGGAGGCCTTTGCCCGGCAGTGCGAGCTTGTAGGCTAATAAAAAAAACTGTTTTAATTACTTACGTATAAAAAATAAAACTTATCAGTAGCAGTTTATGACTGAAATGATATGGACGGATGAAAGCCAATTTGGTCTAAGCGACATTTTTTGAACTTTACAGGAGAGCGTTTCAAAGTTTTTAATTGCGAAAAAAAATATATAAAATTAATTCTTAATTTCATATTAAAATGATAATATTCAATTTCATTTTCAGACGAACTTCTACCGGTTTCAGTGGAAGTCCGTTTCCAACATACAGAAGCCCCATTGAAATTTGAATAAGATAAGAAAACCAATATTTACGAAATAGGAAACTGGAGATGTCCGACACGCGGGTTGGTACACATTCTGCGGGTGACAGGACCCTAGGAAATATTATTTCGAGGAGCCCTTCGGACCCCACGTCTATGGACCTAAAAGGATCTTGGATTACAATTTTATTCCATATACAATCAACGTCATATGCATAGTGACTATTAAGGAGTCTTATATTTTGGTCAACGACACTTTATACATACGTACATAAATCACGCCTATATCCCCGAAGGGGTAGGCAGAGGTGAATTAACACCTACTTACGGCAATTAAGTTAGGTCCCATGTAAAAGGTGGCGATCCTATTGCAATAATATCGGGCACAAAATCGCAGTATATTGAGGTGGTATGAAAGGAATGGTGCTGCCCATTACTCATCGCTACCTTTACCCTTAGTCGCCTTGTACTACATCCACGGTAGAGATGGGGATGGTGACAATTGTATTCTGCTCTGCCGTCACCACACGACATTTCAGTTCGGACCACCCAAAACGGTTAAATATCTTCAAACGATTGTCAACCTTAAGTTGTTGGTAGCAAAGCGTAAAGTCGATTGACAAAATTTGACATTATAGACTTGATTGAATGGTTAGACTACTGGTTAGCGGTCAAGAGTGCCCGGGTCGAATCTTGGCACGGGCAAATGTTTTGTGATGAAAACCAAAATAAATCATGGTTGGTAGTCTGGTTACGTAGTTATTATTTGTCTGACCATCATCTAGTGTTCATAACAAATGCGCTCTTTTGGATTGTTTACAGTTTGAAGCGATAAATGTCTATATCTTTATGATATTAAAGCCATATAGGCTTTATGGTATAGCCATTTATCGCTATGAACTGTCAGAAAGACAGTTTAAAGCTCTCTCTGGTCGGTCCCTCATATTTGACGATCGTGGTCGGCTTCGGAATTACATCTGGAGCGGACGATCTGCCTCCATCGGTTCCTATCCAGCGTGCTCTTCACAACTGTGTAGAACTTTGAGGACGATGAGTCTCTTACTGGATCGGTCCATCTTTTTGGTGAACGACCGCAAGATCGTTCGCCTTCGGTATTTCCAACTACAATCAGTTTTTCGAGACTTTCATCGCCTCTGCGCACTGTGTGGCCGAAATAAGAAAGGATACGCTGTCGGCATATGGTGGACATGAGTTAAAAGCACTCCCTTTCAAATGCCGTGGCTGTCGTAAGTAGCGTCTAATGGAGTTTTCTGGTCACATGTGTATAATTCATCGCACCCGGGTGAGTAAGCCGCCCACAACACCGTTCCTTAGGAGAGCTGGACGCCTAGACAGGTGGCCAATCTATTCAAAAGAATATAATAAAAATGTATGAAACAGCTCCTATTGAGCTCTAACTTGTAATATACTTCATAAGCATATTATAAACAACCAGGACTCGAGAACATCCGCGTTACAGCTTATTCCAGTAGGCGAGCCATTCGCCGTGAACTTTAATCCTACTACAAAGATTTTTGTGGTTAGAAAAAGAATTTCGAAAAATTATGGTCTTGATACGTTTTTGTTGGCCGAGCGGTTAGGCACCTGCCCGGATATCACCGGACGCGGGTTCGATTCCCGCATCCAGACCATAATTTTTCGAAATTCATTTTCTAACCACCAAAATCTTTGTACTAATTTTTCTAACATGTATATAATGTTGAAATTAAAATCGAATAGTTTAATCGTAATAGTATGCAAGTTGGTGCTCCTAACGCTGCTGTTCCTCGTTATATTGTAACTCTCAGTCGCTTTATACGACACCCCACGACCTCGTTATATTGTAACTCTCAGTCGCTTTATACGACACCCCACGATAGAGGCAGGGGTGTTCACAATTTATTGTATTCTTGTCTGCCGTAGCCTTATAAAAATACCAAATAGGCTAAGCTAGGACCTTGAAAGGTGTCTACAGGGACCGATTACCGGTGGCTGTTTGAAGTGTCAATAGATTAGCGGCCGCTTTCCGTTTTCCGGGCAACTCTTAATCGTGCCTGTGTGGATTGACGGGTTATCGCTAACTCGTACCGGGAAACTATGACACTTTGGTTTTGTCACACATAAATGCTTCCCGTGTGGTTTAGTGTAGAGTAAAGCTATCTTCTAACCTTCCATGAAAGTCGTAAGAGGTAATGAGGGTGGATTCCTTAACCTGATTCAACTAATGTCAGCGTAAGAATCGTATCTCAGTCGAGTTCCAATAGTATTACTTTTGACAAAACTCGCTCGCGACAGGGAAGCTCTTGCCCTTCATCTCACCTGATGGTAAGTGACGACAAGGGCCTAAGATGGAATCGAGTTTCACCTGGAACCCTCAACCACAGAGGGGCTGGCTATCTTATCACACATTGTCGGAACGCAATAAGGCTTTTAACATTATTATTTGGCGACAGATTTTCATTAGATGGTGGTAGCTAGCCAGGCGGACTTGAAAGAAGTCCTACCGCCAACCAAACCGAGTACAAATTTTGTACCCCCCTTGGGATTGAACCCGGGACCTCTGGATCTTTATTCTGGTGAGCGAACAACTAGATCACGGAGGCGGTTTAAATATATCATTCATCCGTAGACCATGTTTTTTTTACAAACGCGTTATTGTTATGACTATCTATAGTTTGCTTATACTTACTTAAACTATTGTTTATTCCAACACTGTGCTTACTTTTGCCACTCGAATCTGAAACAAACAGAAATATTTTTAAACAAACAGTTACATCAAAAAAAATCCTGTAAATAACACCATTGCAAAATTGAGCTAATCGGTTTTATCTCTAAGGATGCGATTTTTGTCCTAGTGACTATCAGATCTAACCACTTCAGATGTATCCGGGTTGACAGCTATATTATTATTGAGTCACACTACATCGTGATACAAATTAAGAGATAGAGACAAATACTTCACGGTATTTATCAAAATTGAAATAATTATGCAAAGAAATAAAGAGAGAGATAAATTAATAAAAATACATACATACATACATAAATCACGCCTATATCCCCGAAGGGGTAGGCAGAGGTGAACTAGCACCCACGTTTCGCCAGTTATGATAGGTCCCATGTAATAGGTGGCGAGCCTATTGCCATTTATCGGGTACAAAAGTCGCAGTAGGTACATTGCTAGGTGGTATAAGAGAAACGCTGCTGCCCATTCCTCATGACTGATTTATCCTTAGTCGCCTTGTACGACACCCACGGGAGAGATTTGGGGTAGTGACAATTGTATTCTACTCTGCCGTCACCACACGGCCGTTGATAAATATTGCAGCATAAAAATATGCTGCAATATTTATCAACAATACATTAAATCTGCGGCTGGCTTAATTTTAAAGCATTATATAACTATTCGATTTTAATTTCAACATTATATAATTGTTAGAAATGCGTACCACCAAAATATTTAAAGCTATAGATAGTAGATGTTGAGTCCGTGAACAATGAGGAATTCGACAAAGAACTTTATTCAATATATTAGGTGCCCTCCGGTCTTAGTTTTTGTTGACGCCTGATGAACGGAGATCAACTAATTACCTAATTCGTGCCAGTAAACACAGGAGAGTTTGGGATTGTTTGCGTTGTTGAACTTATAACAGTGGCCTATTTAACATGTTAATAACTTTATTACGTTACAAAGTTGCCCAGAAAGGTAGGTATATGAAGTGCAGATTAACCTCACTGCTCCATTAGCTTATATGGTAAGTGCTGCTTTATAAGTATAAGCGTTTAAAATTATTAACATTATTCAAACAAACTTACTCAGAGCTTACTGTTCCAAAAACTGCTCAACGGTGGTTTATTTTGCCGATAGATGGCGCAGAAACAATTTTCATTAGGCCGGTACACTTAAATATAACTTTAGGTTATTTGTTTATAAATTTGAATAGGTAAATAATAGTCATTAGTCATTATACCAAGTCAATTTCTCAGGAAGGGAGCGGCTTTTAAATTAGATACTTATTAAAAAGTGTTGAGGTTTTTGTAGATGAAGCGCATCCAATACGTTCACTGAAGCAGTTCATTTTGACGGCTTTGCTGCACTAATGAGGAAACGAAGTGCCTCGATCGTCTCTCTTACATAACATCGCTAATAGCATTCTCAGAATTGATAGGTAGTCTTTACCGCTTTACAAAGGACCCAAAGCCCCTTATAGCGTTTTAAGAGCTGCGGCCATCTTAACCAAAATAATTCGTTTTGTAGACAGGTTGTAATTTAAATTGTTATAAAAATATAAATATTTTATTTTTATTTTAACAATTACTTCACGTCTCAGTTGATGAGAGTAAGCCCAAACCCTCGGTTGAAAAATTGCTAATAAGACGCAGCAAAGGCAGCACTCACACCGTCTTATTAATAAACTGGGGTAACCATGGTATAGCTATTCCGCGTTTTGTCTTCGTCGCACAAACATGATATTGAATGCGAGGAAAAGAGACAAAAAGTGAATAACCAGTCTATACTTAAACCGTTTGTACCAGGCGAGCGATTGATCCTGGAACAGGTACAGGTTATATATTAGGCTTTGGGGGACGCAAATGTCCAACAGGGCGTCTATCAGATTAAATTATGCGGGATATATAATTGCCGTGTGGTGACGGCAGAGTAGAATACAATTGTCACCACCCCAAATCTCTCCCGTGGGTGTCGTACAAGGCGACTAAGGATAAACCAGTGATGAGGAATGGGCAGCAGCGTTCCTCTTATACCTACCACTTAGCAAAGTACTGCGACTTTTGTGCCCGATAAATGGCAATAGGCTCGCCACCTATTACATGGGACCTAGCATAATTGGCGCAGCGTGGGTGCTAGTTCACCTCTGCCTACCCCTTCGGGGATATAGGCGTGAATTATGTATGTATATATAATTATATGACGGCCGCCTTGGTCGAATGCTCAGATTGACAGGTTCGAATCTTGGTAGGGGCAAACTTTGTGATGACCGCAAATGTTTGTTTCCGAGACATGGTTGTGTATAAGTTTATGTACTATATTGTCAACGTTTATATACATAATTATATTAAAAATATGTCCGTCATCTAGTATCCATAACAGTGCTTAAGCTACTTACTTTGGGCTAGATGACAGGTGTGATTGTAAAATATTTATTTATTATTATTATTTATATTATATGCCTACAACCTGGGTGACTAGCGATCTTTGATGTTGATATATTGATATATTCTGCATAAGTATAGATGTATTTGATATCCTCAGGACTAACCCTTACTGTATGCCAACCATCATCATCACCAGCCCTTTAATGTCCCCACTGCTGGGGACGGGCCTACCTATGGATGGAAGATAGGGAGATTGGGTTATAACCCACCACGCTAGCCCAGTACGAGTTGGTGGCTTATAACGACTGAAGATGCAGATGAGACCAACGGCTTTACGTGCCTTCCGAAGCACGGAAGAACACGAGATAATAAATTTTTGGTCACCCATCCAATGACCGGCCTTAGAGAACATTGCTTAATTTACGCAATCGCAGGCCAAGCGCGCTATGCCAGTGCTCTAACGAGCTCCTCTTATTATGCCAATAAATCAGGGTAAATAAATATACAATTTGTCATCTATCCCTTATCTCTACATTTTCCAATTACATCTCTTTATGCTCAAATCAATACAGAACTTCATGAAAAGCAACACAGCCACCCTTTGTGATTGAAACTCGTACAAGTCATATTCAATCTTGTTTCTATTCGGCCAATTGTCTTGGGATGAATAGCGGTGGTATTGAGCAATCAAGGGTTATTTTTGCAATGAATGTCTGGCAATCTTAATTATGGTACCTATTGATTGTGTGTTTTGCTCTGCCGTCACCACACGGATTGATTATTCAGACAAAGCCTAAAAATCCATGTGAGATATATAAATGAATCTTTGTAGCCTTTCCAACATGCCTCCCATAAGCTTGTTTTCCCATACACACCTTTATAAATCACGTCTATATCCCCCAAAGGGGTGGGCCAGACGTGTATTAAACCCACTTTTCGCCAGTTAATTTATAAGTCCCATGCGAGCCTATCTACGTGCGGGTACGTAAATCGCAGTATATTGCTAGGTTGTATAAGAGGAATGCTGCTGCTGCCAATTACTCATCGCTGTGTTTACCCTTGGTCACCCACGGGAGAGATGGGGATGGTGACAATTGTATTCTGCTCTGCCGTCACCACACGGCGGCATTGGCTTCCAATAAGTTAGATAAATGAAAATATGGATAATATTATTATATAGCTGACGGGGGAAACAATATTCACATTAATGAACCAACTGTCGGATGTGAAAGTGCTGAAGCGTGTATCGTAGGCGTTCACCGTAGCATGTCGTAGTGAAATGTTTTCTCAGTATAATTCATGCAAATTATACAGTTAGGTGAGCGAAACGACACTTAAATGTGACTCGACAAAACGTATGTACTGCGGTTATGATAGGGCTCAGCGACGTCTATATGGAACATGAAAGTCGCCTGTTTAAATTTAAGTAAGATGCTAAGTAATTAAAATTCATTTCTCAGCAACTTACATATTTTCAGAATGTTTTTAACAATGTTAGTACCCAAATAATACGACTGCGTATGTTTTTAGATGCAGTTAGTTGTGATAATAACACTTTAGTGTATCATCATCACAGTCAAGTCCTTGAAGGCCTACAATGATGAGATCTTCCCTGTGGATGAAAGATTATAGGGAGAAAGGGTCATAACCCACCACGCTGACTCAGTGTAGATTAGTATAACGACATGCATTCCGTGTGAAAGCCTTGGTTAAAAGGATTTGATTAATTATTTGCCAATTTAATATTAATTAAAATACTGGGCCATCTTCAAATTTACGTAATCCCCAATAACAATTTAGCAACTCTCTTGCATACTTAAAAGCAACCCAATTCGGTAATGCCTCCCGTTACAACAAACACACCTCTCAAATTGAAAACACATTGAAATCAAATCAAGCGGTAGGTATACAAACATGGCTACGATCGAGCCTCACAACAAGCCGTCAGAAGCTATTAATCGAAAATTTCCACATCTGTCATCTAGTTATAATGGGATGAAGAGTGTGGTAATCAATGTGGATCCATTACGTGTCAGTGGGTGATGGGGTGATGTTCCCTTTGGAATGAGATCCCCTCCTCCCTCCACCCAGTCTGGAAACGGCAAAGTGTTTTGGTTTGCACGTGTAAATTGAAAGCATTGGCAATTACTAAGCGTAGATACGGTCTTCCACCGAATAGTATCCAGTGTCTTAATTACTCGTTCCGATATAGTGCTTCTGTTAAGCTTTTAACTACTATCGGTAAATTATTTTGTACACATGATGAGGATCTCGAAGGCGTAGTGGCAGCGTGTTCAGCCAGTGATGCGTAAACTAAGCTAAGTTTACTTAGGCCGGTCATTGAAGGTGGCCAAAGAAATGTTAATAAATCCGGATTTTAGATTTATTTTTTAAGTTATAGAGTGGTTTAATGCATAGCAATGTATTTAATTTTATGTCAAAATATTTCTATATCATCACCAGTCCTTCAATATTACCACTGCTGGGGCACTGGCTTTCCGTATGATGTAAAATGATGGTGAAAATTGTACTCTGGTCTGCGTCGCTAAGCGATTTATAATGATTAAGATTGGAGGCTGGTTTTATAAATAAGTTATGGTGGTGCCGCCAAAAAAAACCAACCAGGGTGTAAATTGAAGAATAATTCATAAGACTTACAAAAACGCCTAATTTGGCATGGTAGAGACGTTGATTAAATGCCATGACACAAAAAGTTGCGAATCAGACAGTTCCCATTGAACCTTTAAGTTGACACATAAACCAACAAAAGACGACCCTGATAGAGGTAAAAAATGTCCGCAATCCACTGTGGATAATATCACGTTTGCAGTAACAAGAGATTTGTTCAAGAAGGAGATAAATTATTTCTCTCAGGTTGAGTGGGAGGTTCTTTGCAAGATAATGAAGGGCGGCGACAAACCTTCATAATTCACCCTTTAATTTCCCATAGGAACAGTTTGGACTTAGACGCAGATGATTTCTTATTACTTTTAAATGTGCCTGCTTAAATACTTGCAAGCGGAATCTTTTAGACGGTTCCGATATTTAAATCGATTAAAAGATCGAAGAATCGAGAAGCAGTTTATAAATAGAAACGCATGATAAATAGAAAAGTGACATAAGTAATGAATATTATTATAAAAACATTATCAGTTTGTGAGTCAGTTTTGAAAAAAATATCACGTTTGCAGTAAAACTTACTTAATGCCGCACTCGGACACGTCAAATAACGGTAATGAGTACTTAACGTCAAAAAATTACAATTCAAAACTAGTCTCTATTCTTGCCGGGTCTATGGTCTAGATTTGAATGATAATTTTTGACATTAAATACTCATTAAAGTTAATTGACGTCTCTGAGAGCGGCAGTTAATCGCGGATCTATTTTTATCAAACTAAAATGGTGTTTATAGACTGATTGATGATTACGGGGAACAGCATTGAATATTTTTCTCGTAAGTAAGAATTAAATAACTTTATAATTTTATTTAGAGCTCTACTTTTTTTTGTCGTTATTGACTTGTGGGGTTTTTGTCATGAATGGGAGAATTTTAAATATACAATTTAATAAAAGTAATGTATTACCAACATCAATCACGCTGAGGTTTCACAAATAGGCTTCAAAAACATATAAAAAAAAATACTTTTACAGTTTTCAAGATCAATAGACATAGTATATAATGTAATTCAAATAGCAATAAAATATGTAGGTATATCAAACCCCACACCCCAAATAAAACTATGAAATATCCAAATACTAATCTCAAATCTACACCACAAAACCTGCGGAGCCCGGTCAACATATTTAAAAGTCAAACTAGTCTTCAACACTTCGATATTGCAGTAAAAATGCAAGCGATGCATCGGTTCCGTGTTGCTGAGCTAAAGAGAATTTAGATGAGACTCGGCGATTAGCATAATAACGAAAAGCTTTGGCTCGCTTCGCCAAAAGATATAAAGACCAAAAGATACTAAATACACGACGAATAAAAATAAAGCGAGACACTTTTTGGAGTTTATGGCTAATTACTGTTACAAACTCCGGCGTAGCTCTGGAAATCATAATTTCTAGCGCTATGTTTTCAAGTTGCTGAATTCACTAAATGACAGCTCTAAATTTAGTCCTGTAGAAGAGCCGAATGAAACGTTCAGAACAATTTGAAAAGTTAAAACAAGTTACAAGTACTACAATGACAACAGAATTAACCAGAATAGTTTTAAATTTAAATAATTGGACGTGATTGGACGCGAAACGTGAGGAAGAAAGCTTGTATGATCATTTTTCGATGTCTGTGATGTCGATGATGATGTGCATTTTAATATAGAACGTTATCGTTTAGACTGCCGTAATGGGTAGGCAAAGGTTTTTTTTTTTCGACAGCTTATTTCCTCATTCCTCCTAAATTCTTCCATCCATAGTGAAAGCATTTGCCCCAGTAGCGGAGACATGAAAGAGCTGGTGATGACAATGATAAGTTATTAAGACAAGTTGGTTAGATGACAATGAAAAAGAGGTCAGAATCCTCGTATATGGACCGAGTGGTAGCGGGGTAGGTATAGACAGCCGCCCAGTTTGCGGAGAGCGCGTTCGTTTCCCGCATAATTTTCCGATTTTTTTCTGGCCTCAATTCTTTGAAAAGGTCTTTTTAACTTTTCAAAGAATTGAGTTCTTGTTAATTCACCTCCGCCTGCCCCTTAGGGGATATAGGCGTAATTTATGTATGTATTCTTTTTAACATTTACATAATATTGGAGTACAAATAAAACAAATAATAATATAATAACAAATAATTAGTTTAAGTATGAAACTGCCGTGTGGTGACGGCAGAGTAGAATACGAGAGAGATGTCACCACCCCAAATCTCTCCCGTGGGTGTCGTACAAGGCGACTAAGGATAAATCAGTGATGAGGAATGGGCAGCAGCGTTCCTCTTAAACCTGCCACCTATCAAAGTACTGCGACTTTTGTGCCCGATAAATGGCAATAGGCTCGCAATCTATTACATGGGACCTAGCATAATTGGCGAAGCGTGGGTGCTAGGTCTCCTCTGCCTACCCTTTCGGGGATATAGGCGTGAATTATGTATGTAACTGACGTATTGTTTTCTCTGTAATACGTTTCATACATTTGTTTTCTATGAGTTAGAATAGATGGGCCACTTGGCTAGGGCCGCTGGTCGATTAACCGATTTTTTACCTATCCCGCTGTAGAACATCAAACTGTAACTGAATTAAACATAGAATAATAATATCAGACTTACGTTCAGGCATCATGAAAGTTTACTATCTGTTAATGTAAAAGATGAGACCGTAAAATATGCACAATTATCGAAGGAAGCTGCGTGATCGTTGAAACTGAATTTCAACGAGATAATTCAGCACTCCCGCAGTTAAATTGACGTCTGAAACGACTTTGATGTCGACCGAAATCTTTACAGTGAATTGCGTCTAGTGCCTTTTATCTCTGCGACAGACTGATATAACTAATTAACAAACGATACTGGAGATGAAATTGAGGTTGAAAAAGCCGTGTGCCTGTAAAACCTACGCCAAAACCTTGAGCAGTATGGATTTAAATATTGTTGTTGAGGTTTTAAGCAGCAGAGCTGGCTTGTTAGTTTTTAAATAAAAGAACCTTTTTATGTTCCATGTCAAAAGTTTTCGGTTTCTTCATGTCATTGTTTTTCAATTTTGTAAATTCTAAAAATAACTTCATTGTGTGAATTGTAATCTGAGGAATATATTTTTAATATTGCGTCTATCTTCGCGGTTTTATTTGGAGATAGTTTACACAATCATCGGGCTAACATTTATCGAACCTCTACAATTGTAACCCCAATCACTCTCTCCGTTCATTCTCTAAACATGGTTATTTGAGTCTCTTTTCTATATATTGATTGATCACTAACACCTTTCCGATGTAATTGGTCATATGAATCAAAAGGGAGTGGATGGCTTTATGACAATTGGCTGATATTAATAAAAGAGCAAACAAACTGTGCCGACGTCAGATAAACTGGTAGCAGGGCATGAAGATGATGATGATGATGTAATATTGTGTCTCGGTTTGAAACATAAGCTGGTTATGTTCAGCAAATTAAAATATGATGCCAGCAGATTTTTACGAAGCTTACTAACAATACTCGATTGGAAGTAATGATTTCGTCTGCTCAACCAGACAAAAAATTATTTAAAAAATAAACACGGAAATTGCCTTTAATATAAATTTAAGCTTTTAATTTGAAAGAACATCGTTCAAAAAGACTGACTATGAATACAGACTGAACACGGCATTATAAAAATTGCGGAACAAATTAGTTTAAGCGTGCTGAAATTTCAACAATATCGTAATGCGATGGATTATGAACAGTCCTTTCGTTAATCCGTCGACTTTATGGATGAACAGTAAACTGATTGGTGTATTTTAATTAAATTGCAAATTGGTAAATCATGACGTGTATGTATAACATCACGTCAGGTTTCGACCAAATTTCTCAATCAAATATTTCGGATGTTTGCAAAATGACAAAATTTATCAAACAAATTAGAACCTTACTCATATCGCATTAAAGCAAATTGTCGTTTGTTTTTGTTATGTGCGTACCTACTGAGTGTGATGAATGATTAGGCTATGCAGCATCCCTGAAGCCACAAAATACCAATAAGTTTACGACAAAAATAGATGGGAGGGTCACACCCACGCGGACTCCTGACGTAGTTAGGCGATGAAGTATAATATTTGAAATGGAAACGTTAAGCTGGTTATTTTCGTAATTTAATAAACAAAGTCAAGTTAATTGGCTTACTTAATTCGAAGAAGACAACTGAAAATTTACATTTGGGAGAGATCATCATCATCATTTTTACATACATAAATAAATCACTCCTTTTTGTCCCCGAAGAGGTAGGAATAAGTTGATGACGTGGGTGTTAATTAACCTACGTTTCTCCAAATATGTAAGGTCACAATATGTAATAGGTGGCGAGCCTATTGCCATCTATCGGCCACTTAAATCGCAATATATTTCTAGGTGATAAACGGAGAATCTTTACTCATCGCTTTCTCAACCCTTAGCCGCCATTTACGACACCCGAGGGCGGGATTGGGGGGTGAAAATTGTATTCTACTCTGCTGTCACCACACGACTGATTTTCTTAGCAAATGTCCTTAATTTTTCTTTCCGTAAGAACCTTCTACAAAGTATTGTTTATCTTAAAAAAAGAAATGAAATAAATAACGAATTTATTCTTAAGTTATTGAATGGGTGACCAAAAATATTTTATCTCGACTTCCTCCGTGCTTCGGAAGGCACGTTAAGCCGGTGGTCCCGGCTGCATCTGCAGTCGTTAATACCCACCAACCCGCACTAGGCCAGCGTGATGGGTTATGGCCCATTCTCCCTATATTTTTCCATCCATAGGGAAGGCCCGTGCCCCAGCAGTGGGGACATTAAAGGGCTGGTGATGTTGATGATAAGATTATGTTATATTGACATTTAAATACATACATACATAAATCACGCCTATATCCCCGAAGGGGTAGGCAGAGGTGAACTAGCACCCACGTTTCGCCAATGATGTATGGTCCAATGTAATAAGTGGCGAGCCTATTGCCATTTATCTGGCACAAATGTTCAAGTAGATTGCTAGGTGGTTTAAGAGGAACGCTGCTGCCCATTCCTCATCACTGATTTATCCTTTAGTCGCCTTGTACGACACACACGGGAGAGATTTGGGGTGGTGACAATTGTATTCTACTCTGCCGTCACCACGCGGCTTATTAATTCTTTTCCGACAATTCGTTTTAGAGCACTAGCGGATAAGGTTAAGTTAAACTAATCAATGTTATGCGCCATCAAAGTTACAGAAGCACTGTCTCGTGGCCAAACGAGCAAAAAGAGCTGGTGATGACAATGATAAGTTATTAAGACAAGTTGGTTAGATGACAATGAAAAAGAGGTCAGAATCCTCGTATATGGACCGAGTGGTAGCGGGGTAGGTATAGACAGCCGCCCAGTTTGCGGAGAGCGCGTTCGTTTCCCGCATAATTTTCCGAATTTTTTCTGACCTCAATTCTTTGAAAAGGTCTTTTTAACTTTTCAAAGAATTGAGTTCTTGTTAATTCACCTCCGCCTGCCCCTTAGGGGATATAGGCGTGATTTATGTATGTATTCTTTTTAACATTTACATAATATTGGAGTACAAATAAAACAAATAATAATATAATAACAAATAATTAGTTTAAGTATGAAACTGCCGTGTGGTGACGGCAGAGTAGAATACAATTGTCACCACCCCAAATCTCTCCCGTGGGTGTCGTACAAGGCGACTAAGGATAAATCAGTGATGAGGAATGGGCAGCAGCGTTCCTCTTAAACCTGCCACCTATCAAAGTACTGCGACTTTTGTGCCCGATAAATGGCAATAGGCTCGCAATCTATTACATGGGACCTTGCATAATTGGCGAAGCGTGGGTGCTAGTTCTCCTCTGCCTACCCCTTCGGGGATATAGGCGTGAATTATGTATGTAACTGACGTATTGTTTTCTCTGTAATACGTTTCATACATTTGTTTTCTATGAGTTAGAATAGATGGGCCACTTGGCTAGGGCCGCTGGTCGATTAACCGATTTTTTACCTATCCCGCTGTAGAACATTAAACTGTAACTGAATGAAACATAGAATAATAATATCAGACTTACGTTCAGGCATCATGAAAGTTTACTATCTGTTAATGTAAAAGATGAGACCGTAAAATATGCACAATTATCGAAGGAAGCTGCGTGATCGTTGAAACTGAATTTCAACGAGATAATTCAGCACTCCCGCAGTTAAATTGACGTCTGAAACGACTTTGATGTCGACCGAAATCTTTACAGTGAATTGCGTCTAGTGCCTTTTATCTCTGCGACAGACTGATATAACTAATTAACAAACGATACTGGAGATGAAATTTTTGGCTTTATAATGCGACCCCAAGGACTTGTCGTCACTTGTCGTCAAGGGAAGGAAATTAAAACGTAATATGTTATTACTCTACGTCGTCTTAGCATTACGGTTCAATTTTTATTCTTAAAAAGAATCAGTCCATTTAATGAATAGCCCACCAATTTAAATGTCACCCACGATACAGTGATTGAGGTTGAAAAAGCCGTGTGCCTGTAAAACCTACGCCAAAACCTTGAGCAGTATGGATTTAAATATTGTTGTTGAGGTTTTAAGCAGCAGAGCTGGCTTGTTAGTTTTTAAATAAAAGAACCTTTTTATGTTCCATGTCAAAAGTTTTCGGTTTCTTCATGTCATTGTTTTTCAATTTTGTAAATTCTAAAAATAACTTCATTGTGTGAATTGTAATCTGAGGAATATATTTTTAATATTGCGTCTATCTTCGCGGTTTTATTTGGAGATAGTTTACACAATCATCGGGCTAAAATTTATCGAACCTCTACAATTGTAACCCCAATCACTCTCTCCGTTCATTCTCTGAACATGGTTATTTGAGTCTCTTTTCTATATATTGATTGATCACTAACACCTTTCCGATGTAATTGATCATATGAATCAAAAGGGAGTGGATGGCTTTATGACAATTGGCTGATATTAATAAAAGAGCAAACAAACTGTGCCGACGTCAGATAAACTGGTAGCAGGGCATGAAGATGATGATGATGATGTAATATTGTGTCTCAGTTTGAAACAAAAGCTGGTTATGTTCAGCAAATTAAAATATGATGCCAGCAGATTTTTACGAAGCTTACTAACAATACTCGATTGGAAGTAGTGATTTCGTCGGCACAACCAGACAAAAAATTATTTAAAAAATAAACACGGAAATTGCCTTTGAAATATGAATTTAAGCTTTTAATTTGAAAGAACATCGTTCAAAAAGACTGACTATGAATACAGACTGAACACGGCATTATAAAAATTGCGGAACAAATTAGTTTAAGCGTGCTGAAATTTCAACAATATCGTAATGCGATGGATTATGAACAGTCCTTTCGTTAATCCGTCGACTTTATGGATGAACAGTAAACTGATTGGTGTATTTTAATTAAATTGCAAATTGGTAAATCATGACGTGTATGTATAACATCACGTCAGGTTTCGACCAAATTTCTCAATCAAATATTTCGGATGTTTGCAAAATGACAAAATTTATCAAACAAATTAGAACCTTACTCATATCGCATTAAAGCAAATTGTCGTTTGTTTTTGTTATGTGCGTACCTACTGAGTGTGATGAATGATTAGGCTATGCAGCATCCCTGAAGCCACAAAATACCAATAAGTTTACGACAAAAATAGATGGGAGGGTCACACCCACGCGGACTCCTGACGTAGTTAGGCGATGAAGTATAATATTTGAAATGGAAACGTTAAGCTGGTTATTTTCGTAATTTAATAAACAAAGTCAAGTTAATTGGCTTACTTAATTCGAAGAAGACAACTGAAAATTTACATTTGGGAGAGATCATCATGATCATTTTTACATACATAAATAAATCACTCCTTTTTGTCCCCGAAGGGGTAGGAATAAGTTGATGACGTGGGTGTTAATTAACCTACGTTTCTCCAAATATGTAAGGTCACAATATGTAATAGGTGGCGAGCCTATTGCCATCTATCGGCCACTTAAATCGCAATATATTTCTAGGTGATAAAAGAAGAATCTTTACTCACCCTTAGCCGCCATTTACGACACCCGAGGGCGGGATTGGGGGGTGAAAATTGTATTCTACTCGGCTGTCACCACACGACTGATTTTCTTCGCAAATGTCCTTAATTTTTCTTCCCGTAAGAACCTTCTACAAAGTATTGTTTATCTTAAAAAAAGAAATGAAATAAATAAATTCGTTCTTAAGTTATGGGATGGGTGACCAAAAACATTTTATCTCGACTTCCTCCGTGCTTCGGAAGGCACGTTAAGCCGGTGGTCCCGGCTGCATCTGCAGTCGTTAATACCCACCAACCCGCACTAGGCCAGCGTGATGGGTTATGGCCCATTCTCCCTATATTTTTCCATCCATAGGGAAGGCCCGTGCCCCAGCAGTGGGGACATTAAAGGGCTGGTGATGTTGATGATAAGATTATGTTATATTGACATTTAAATACATACATACATAAATCACGCCTATATCCCCGAAGGGGTAGGCAGAGGTGAACTAGCACCCACGTTTCGCCAATGATGTATGGTCCAATGTAATAAGTGGCGAGCCTATTGCCATTTATCTGGCACAAATGTTCAAGTAGATTGCTAGGTGGTTTAAGAGGAACGCTGCTGCCCATTCCTCATCACTGATTTATCCTTTAGTCGCCTTGTACGACACACACGGGAGAGATTTGGGGTGGTGACAATTGTATTCTACTCTGCCGTCACCACGCGGCTTATTAATTCTTTTCCGACAATTCGTTTTAGAGCACTAGCGGATAAGGTTAAGTTAAACTAATCAATGTTATGCGCCATCAAAGTTACAGAAGCACTGTCTCGTGGCCAAACGATTCGCAATTTCATTTACAATTTGATCTCTCGTCATTCGCTCCGGGGAATTACCGGAATTACGGGAAATTTCCCGAAAATCTCTGGTGTTCCAACTAATATCGCATCATGAATTCGTATACGGTGCCACTCAAACTACCGACGACCAGACTAATTTTATGAGCTTTGTCTTGTGTCACATTAATAGAAGGTTTAGAATACGAAGCGGTCATTAAGGTCCATATTTCTATGTCATGTTGTGACTTGATTGCTTATTGTGAAGCTACATACAGTATACAAGAGATTCACACCATGAATACTCAAATTAGTAGGTGCTCTATCAAGGCTTTGATATCAAGAAGATAATATTAAAGACGATAATTTTAAGATATTAATATCAAGGCGTTAACATCAAAAAGATAACATACAGACGATATTATCAAGACGATAATATCAACACCATAATAAATATCATGTCGATAATATCACGGCACGGTGGTGACGGCAGAGAAGAATACAATTGTCACCACCCCAAATCTCTCCCGTGGGTGTCGTACAAGGCGACTAAGTTTTGTGCCCGATAAATGGCAATAGGCTCGCCACCTATTGCATGGGACCTAACATAATTGGCGAAACGCGGGTGCTAGTTCACCTCTGCCTACCCCTTCGGGGATATGGGCGTGATTTATGTTTGTATGTGTATTGGTATGGTATGGGGAGCTTGCTAGTGCATAGCGCGCTCGGCCTGCGATTGCGTAAACTAAGTAGGTAATGTTCGCTAAAGTATAGTGTTGTTGACGTTAGATGTGTTTTGTGTGCCTTGTGTTTATTAATTTTATTCTAATTGTGCAGTTTATTGAATTGAATTGAATTATATGTTTTTACTTGACAATTTTATTATAATGACGACGAAATAATATTTGCTTATCGATAGATCGATTAAACGTGCATGTGCAATATTTAATTTTAATGATAACAACCAAAAGTGTACCATGTTTTATGCAAATAAAGATTTATTATTATTATTATTATTAAAGTCGGTCATTGGAAAGTGACCAAATAAATATAATATCTCGAGGTTCTCCGTGCTTCGGAAGACACGTTAAGCTGTTGGTCTCGGCTGCATCTGCAGTCAATAATACCCACCAATCCGCACTGGGCCCGGGTGACGAGTTATGGGCCATTCTCTCTATATTCTTCTATCCATGGGGAAGGCCTGCTGTACCCCAGCAATGGGGTTATTAAAAGGTTGGTGATGGTAATGATGGTTTTGGTGAGTTGCCTAAATCATCATGCAAAAATCCACTAAAGGCAAAAACTTTATGATTTTTATTCTATCAAGGAATCTATAGGGCTGTTGAAAAGAGAAATAGGCACGAAGTTGCTTACTGTAAATAATTGTACATTATTTATAGTAAGCAACTTCATGTCTATTTTCAACAACGACTCTTAACATCTTACCCTGAGTCAAATACCGAAACGTTACATCCTCTCTAAGATAAATAAAGTCAGGTATATAATATAGCAGAGGTATATTTACAATTTGACATCCACATATTGCCAGCTTATGTCTACACATCTTTTTCTATTTTTTTTTTCAGGTCCAATCAGGTAATACTGTTGTTTAAAGTAATATGATACATACATACATACATAAATCACGCCTATATCCCCGAAGGGGTAGGCAGAGATGAACTGGCACCCACGTTTCGCCAATTATGTTAGATCCCATTTAATAGGTGGCGAGCCTATTGCTATTTATCGGGCACAATAGTCGCAGTACTATTGCTAGGTGGTATAAGAGGAATGCTGCTGCCCATTCATCCTTAGTCGCCTTGTACGACACCCACGGGACAGATTTGGGGTGGTGACAATTATATTCTACTCTGCCGTCACCACGCGGCGGCCACACTAAGTAATATGATAATACTGCGAAATAGAACGATTCTTAATTTTCAGAAATTTAATATAAATATTTTTGGTCTTGTGCAAGGTGACTGAGTAATTGGATAGTAAACAAGACGGATCTACTGAGAAATCCTTTAATTTTTCATTTTGGTGCCGTATTTATAGGGAGAGAAATGGTGTACAGTCGCTGTACCGTGGGAATGGGCTGCAGTGGGAACTAAGGGCTTATACACAAAGCCGAGATGCGACGTCGCATCGTAAAAATCTACGAGCTCGCACGACCCACAACAAGAACTTGCTAATGATTCCTATTGCGCATACCTTCAATTTGATTTTTCTTTGTTTCGCCGCCTTGCGACACCAAATCGCATCGCACCATTTCATGTTATAGTTTTCTGCGTTTTGAATTCGCATCGCACCAATTCGCAGTTTTGTGTACAAACTGTAAAGGCATAACGAGCCTTCCAATGCGCGTAAAGGTCATATGCAAAATCATACCACCCGAGCAATTGCGTGTCATTTAGTTCCTCTAACTGTAAAACATTAATAACTTTATAAAGGTTGGTGTCAGGTAGGCGGCCGGCTGTAAAACCTAAGTTGCATCCTTCAGCACAATGGTTTGAAACGTTGTCATACCAATTAATCTCCGTTCATCGGTCTCTTGACATGATCCTTTCTGTGACTTTTATATACATTCATGTCAGTAATCACTAACAGCTTTACGGTGTGATGGATGATATGAATCAAAAGGGAGTCGATGGTTTGCTGACGTCTGACCGATATGAATGGAAGAGAAAACATACTGCACCAACTATAAACTGGGAACGTTCGATGTTTTTATTTTGTAATGCCATATCCAATATTCCCACCGCTACGCATTTACTGAGTGTGTATTCCAGAATAATAAATTGTATTTCGAATATTTGTCCCGATCGACAGCCCTGTTGAGCTAGCCGCAAGCTGTCATAGTGATGAAGGCTCGCGTTCGTAGACCGCACATATTAACTGGGCAGATTTTACGTCAGGCACATGAGTAAATGAACGAAACAGAGAATAACCTTCATACAACCGCGCGAATTGGTTGCACTACTACATGCACGCGGGGTACGTGTGCGTTACCACTAGCCGCTGTCTCGTTCGCGGCGAGACTGGAAAAAACCGGTGTTTATGACGCACATACATACATACATACATACATACATACATAAATCACGTCTATATCCCTGAAGGCGTAGGCAGAATTGAACTAGCACCAACGTTTCGCCAATTATGTTAGGTCCCATGTAATAGGTGGCGAGCCTATTGCCATTTATCGGGCACAAATTTCGCAGTACTATTGCCAGGTTGTATAAGAGGAACGCTGCTGCCCATTTCTCATCACTGAATTATCCTTAGTCGCCTTGTACGACACCCACGGGAGAGATTTGGGGTGGTGACAATTGTATTCTACTCTGCCGTCATCACAGCCATTTGCATAATATCAGGGCTAGTGCGACGGCGTTCTTAGGAAGCTTTTACTCTGTTCGGTTTATCTAATCATGTGCGACAAGGTCGGTACACAATACGACCGGGATAAATGGTACAACGGGATAAAGGTTTATCATGGGCGCTGGCTACAGAAATGGCACTTACCAATCCGCGAAGACTGACTTGCAAATTTGTTTTCAATATCTCCAATGGAAGGCGCGAAAGCAATCTCTTTTATTGATACAACCGTGTATTGGAAGTCTTTGATATTCACTGTGGATTGTTATGATTATGTAGAGATTTGATTTGGTTCCTATGCCGAGATAGATAGAAACCATTGGAATCCATACACATCTTTTTCTTTGTAAACACAATTGTAGATAATTGTAAATATTTAGAGGGACTCTAAGTATTTACAATTTGCAAGTACCTTCATCACGACGTAAGTTTAAAAAAAATTGACCCGTTTTTCGTTGTAGCGATTTTTCTACCACTTATAGTTCAAATAAAATAAAATAGCCTTTTATTTCTTTGCAATAACTTTGAGTTACAAATGATTTTTTTTATTGTTAATCTTGCTCTATGTTAGTTACTTATCACTTCATTTTTATATTAGTAGTCAATTTGCAAGAGCCCCTTTCCAGGTGAAGGCCTCCTCTAAAGAGAGCTTCCAAGCCGGTCGGTCATAGTGGTAGACACCGACCAAAACCCCTCTTAAGAATCGAATGTTTAAATATAAAACTAATAATAATGCAGATACGAGTTATTCCTAATTCTAGCTATTAGATTTCATTTCCAAAAAAATCTATGATTTAATTCACTAACTTGATAATTATTCTAGCTTTTACCGCAATCTAAGCCAAGAAGATTAAGGCAATTGCAAATTATTATATAGAAGTTTTGAACATTGCGAATATTTGAAACTTATCTTATTCAAACAACAAACGACAATCGAATATTTAAGCGGTTTGGATTAATAGACACCCACAACCGCCGCCAAGTTAAATAAGTTGGTTATCCTATTCTTGAACCAATCGCCCAATAATTGAGGAAATTAGTAAAATCGACACCGTAGTAATATCAACAGCGTAGTAATCCCGACAGAGTAGTAATTTCAACACCGTAGTAATCTAAAGACCGTAGTAATCTCAACACCGTAGTAATTTGATACCGTAGTAGTAATCTCCAATACGCTCGACACCGTAGTAATCTTAACACCGTAGTAATTCGATATCGTAATAAACTCAAAACCGTAGTTATATCAACACCGTAGTAATCTTAACAACGAAGTAATATCAACGCCGTAGTAACCACTCCGTAGTAATCTATTACCGTAGTAATATCCCCTTCGTAGTATTGTCAGCGCTTACTACAGCGTTGACAATACCGTGTAGCCTCAACACCGCAACTCAATAACGTAGTAATCTCAACACCGCTATACAACCGTTTTAATCAGCTAGCTGAACTTGAAGATGTACGACCACCAAATCAGCTAGTAAAGTGCGAACCTTCGGTCGACCGAACGCAATATTAGCTCGCAGCGATCAATCAATGGCCGAATTGCCTGAAGATAAGTGAACAAAGAAATTGGCCCCAAAAAAGATCTGTCATCATGTACCTGTCCTGTTCTCAGTATTTCTTTTTCCATTCAGGTCAGCCAGACGTCATGAAGTCTTCCGCTTTCTCTTTCTCTATTCATACCAATCATCACATCAGAAAGGAGCTTTGGGAAGACCAAGTCCGATCTTCCTGCCCTTTTCACAGTTCTGGGGTCGGCGCAGTATGTTTCCCTTCCATTAATATTGTTCATGCGCCGTCAAGCCATCCACTCCCTTTTGATTCATATCATCTATCACATCAAAATGGTGCTACTGATGAATGAATGTTCAGAAAAGACATGGAAAGGACCATATCGAGAGACCGATGAATGGAGAGAGTGATTGGGATGACACATTCAATCTATACCTACTGCTCTTGCTTTTCTTAAGTTTTAAAGGCGTCCGCCTGCCTGATACCAACCCTCTTTGGGTAGACCAAATCATCTGTCTGTATTAGTTAAATAATTTTAAAACGTGTAATGTATCTTAACCTTTATAATTATGAACCTTTCAGAATAATTTATTTCATACCCAATTTTATGGTGAACACGTTTAAAATTTTTTCATTGCCTTGTAGCATATTTAAGTAAGCCCAGAACATAGGCATTCACTTCTGCTCCATCAATTTTTTTATTATATCGTCTTTAAGAACGAGTAACTTTGCTTTATTATTATTTCATTGTGTTTCTATAATTCAAATAGCATAAATCTTTGTGACTCATTTAAGCGTTCTATGTAAAATAAATTAGTGTTCATAAAAGAATCGAGGAGTCGTCCGAGAACTTTTTCTCAACATCTAATTGTATATTTATTTCTAAGTGAATTTCAACCTTACTGAAACTTTTAAAAGTCGAAAGCGAGTTATATTCTACATTTGCCTACTTGTAATATTTATAAACATTCAGATCATAAATTTCACGAAAATAGGAATCAGAATGAGCTCTCGAATTTGCAAAAGCATATTATACTGTATTAAACAGATCTCCTGTCGAAATGGATACAGGCTTCACAGGGGACCAAGATCAAAAGGAAAAATCCGACACTTAAAACCGTACCAACCGTTTGATTAGGAAAATAATCAAACTTTTTATTTGCCAAAGATTAAGATAAAACGGGGCGCTTTGAAAACATTACTTTTTATATTAAGGTATTCGTTTTAGGCCGAGCTAAATACGAGGCTGATTTTCTAGGCACTCTCTGAGATTGAATCAGATATACACCCAGAGTAGAAATTTTACGTTCTTCTAATAATCATTGTCCTTGTGTTCCCAGTGCTCTTTAGAGTTGGCGCAATACATCCAAATATTTTGAAATCGTAATGCTTATCACTGAGTGCTTATCGCACTACGATAAATGGTAGTTTTGAAGCTCCGACTCGGACGCCCTGTGAGGCTCTCCGCGGCAGTATATCTCCCTCGGGAGATGCCGTCCCCTCATGGGGGACGTCTGCCGTGGCGGCATTCTCACAGGGAGTGCTCGACTGCAAGCCTTGAGGACACGTTTGGCTTTAGGTCAAGGTCTTTGCTTTCCCCAAAAAACCCGGTAGATACTATAAAGGCCGCTCGGCCAACTGCCTAGGTCATTAAAAAAAACTAGGGTTTGTTATTTCATCAATATACATAAGTATTTTCTTATTCATAAAAAAAATCAGTGATGAGGAATGGGCAGCAGCGTTCCTTATACCACCTAGCAATGTACTGCGACACTTTTGTGCCCGATATATGGCAATAGGCTCGCCTATTACATGGAACTCAACATAATTGGCGAAACGTGGGTGCTAGTTCACCTCTGCCTACCCCTTCGGGGACATAGGTGTGATTTATGTCTGTATGTATGTATGTAAAAACAAATCAGTTTATAAATGAAATCACATTTGGATACTCGGTCCGATACGTACCGCCCTGTGAGACTCTACGGAAGCATGATTCAGGGTAAATACCTACTGTAGAAATGGAATGCTCGAATGTAAGGCTTAAGGACCCACCAAGGTCTACGCATTCTAGGGCCGCAAGGCCAACAGCCTATGTCCTTGTGCCATGGTGAAATAGTTACTACCATAATTTGAACCTTACACCTTTGTAATAAGGTTTAATACCAATGGAAAAGTACATACATTGCCCTATAAAAACCCTATAAATCATTTTGATGAAAACATATTTAGATCTTATAGTTATCGTGTGTATCAAACGATCGATTTTGTTTTCCTCTATGAGGGTAGTGAGAAAAAATATAGTTCCCATATTCATAGCATTATAGTTAAAATTTTGTATGACCTAGATATCTCTTGGTAATCATAGAGCTGATTTGAAGCGTCTAGCTCTGTTTATTTTTTCTAGTCGATCGCCTGATTCGAACTGTTGATTGAACGCTGCGGGGTAATATTGCGTTCACTCGACCGAATATTAGCAGTTTATTGGCTGATTTGATTGATATACATCTTCCTGTCCATCTATCTGATTGAAGATTATGAAACTAACGCAGAAAATATCTTCGTTCAATAGTCTGTAAGATACCGCTGTCTACCGATATGACTACCATCGGTATATAATGACTAGGTAAAATTATGAGGAAATCCTTCTTATAAACCTTCTATAGCATTTATTGAGGAAATCGATAGTGCAGTGGTTTAGCGCGCTTGGATTAGATTGTGTAAATTAAGCAATGTTCGCTAAGGGCGGTCATTGGATGGGTGGACCTATTTAATATATTGCCAATATGTTGCTTTGGAATGTACATTCTGCCGCTGGCCCCGGCTGTATCTGCATTTGATGATACCCACCAATCTGCACAAGGACAGTGTAAATAATTAGTCAATAAAGCCAATAATCTTGGTAGCTCTTAAAATTTAGTCTGTTTTTAATTGTCACTTATTTTTTACACTCCATAAACATGTCATATATCAAATATCTATCAAAAATATAAGTAATCAGGGCCCGTAGCCAAGTGACAATCGTTTCATAACGATAACGTGTCGAAGTTCGTCACGATCGGCCATATTACTTTGGTATCTACAGCGTCTTAGCTTGCGCTACCAACATAACTAAGACGATTTTCATCACGTGATTTTACGACGACTTACGTCAAATCCCTTACGTTTTTCTTTATCGAACTTCGTTATCTTTGTCGGTATGTTACTTTGTCTAGGCCCCCAGAAAGGAGTTCTTAACAGCCAGTGTGGTGGATTATTATCCATTCTCCCTATAATATTCTTCCATCCATAGAGAAGGCCTGTGCCCAGCAGTGGGGTTATAAAAGGCTTAGAGACGATGATGATGATCGTAATACTACGGTTAAGTGTTATCTGTTAAATTGTGTCCTAAATTAATAAGTGAATTTTTGTTCGTTTATTATAACAAAAATTGTTCACTAAATATTGTCGGTTTTTTTTATAAAAGTATGTAGATCTCAACGCAAACCGCCGGACCAAAGAAAGCAAAGAAAGAATCCATCTTCTTTAAATGAATGAATTCTCACACCGTTAACATTCAAAACAAAGGTCTTCCGACACCAGCAATATGTCAGTTATGGCCTAATCTTCTAAAGCGGCGTCAAAAAAGAAGATTAATTTCTACAGGCAAGAGCATAGGCACGTAATAAAAAGCTTAGGACCCATCGTCACGTAGCGCACAAGGTCACGGATTACGACGTGTCGGAGGGAGGGACGGTCAATATTCGTAGGTAATGGTCGTAAGGACAAATTTTCAACAGCTTCATAACATGAAGCGGTGCACATGTCAAATATGTCATTTTGTTATCTATACAAGGTTAATAGGGATGGTGGCACTAACAGAGAATCACTGAAATAATTATATAAAATAATAATTTATTTAGGATAGATTTATTTTAGCATACATAAAACATTTCATTTTACCCTGTATAATAGGGTTGGACATGTGGGTGTTAGTTTTAATACACCTCTACTTATGTAATAAATACAAAAGTGACGATAAGTGTCTCAATTCTCCTTCCGTCATAACTGTTCAAAAACATAGCTTTACTACTATACTTACTATTATATGCAAAAGAACCTTATAGCCGCGAAAGTGTAAATAAAACAGTCCAGCTGTCACGTCTACAACAATATTCTCGCAGGATATTAAGTTAGTATATGAAGCCCAAAGTACAAGCCTTAATTCATTTACGACGTACTAAGGGTGGTTATCCACCAGAGATGTGAGAGGTGGTTTTTTTTTCAAACTTAAGAAATGAACTTGTGACCCAAGTAAAGGCCTTTAACTTGGGTCTGAAGTCCCAAGCGCTGCCACTGATTTCCCTTTCGGGGGAGGCCTATGCCCAACAGTGGGCGTCTCTCGGCTGACTAACGAATATTTATATCTAGCTTAGTGCTCTGACGACGTAGCCGCTACAGAAAATATGTCTTTCGCTAATTATTAGTGGGAAAATATTGTCTTGAACCGATTAAGGGTTAATGTTTGTATGTCAAATTATAATTGAGTAACCTCCTCCGTTTTTTCGTCGGTTAAATGAGCGGTATTTTTTGACGCTCACCGCTTAGCTCTCTCGCAAATCTGTGTGGAATGCGGTGGAATGGCTGCTTAAGAAGCGTGTTAGGTCACGTCCCGCTCGAAGCAAGGTCGACATTAAGACGTGTAATATCCCGACGTCTCCCATGGCACCGGCGCGATTGTACTCTTACCCCAGTTTTATTGCTCGCTCGGACTGGACGACGACCTTTAAGCGGTTCACACATACTATAATAGCGCTCATTTCAAAAAGCACTTTTACGACAATGTAACAAATGTGTGTGATTTTTACCACGAAAAAGCAATAAAATTTAAGTAAGTGCAATATGCCTGCATTTGGCCACAGTCACAGCTAGGGCACATGCCTTTTTGATGGGATTCTACAGAGATAATAGGCCACAATCTATTATGCTGACCATACATTATTACTATAACTAGACATTACAATATTTTTTTGGTTACCCAACCTATCGACGGCTTTTGGTTATACGATTGTATCATATGTTACAGACGCACAATCGTATACACACAAAAGTGCAAGCATTACGAAGTTCCTTTTCTGAAATTAACGGCACGAATGGCATTAAAAAGTAACTTTCACAAATAATGAAGTCTAATGAACTTTTAAAGTTTCCAGGCTCGTTTGATGTGTAAAGTTATCATTAATTTATTGTTACACCGTTCCAGTATAAAAAGCAATGTTACCTGAAAAACGAGCACTTTATGGACCCTCTACGACGTCTCCGCCGGATTGATGTCTGCATTTTTGTGTAAAAAGGACAGTTAAAACATTTTACGGCCGTTACTCACGCGGAGAAACCTTTGGAATGGCGAAATCTTTTAACGATGCTGTTTTTAGTCAGGCGGAGTTGTTTGTTCAAATTTAAATCCTGCTCACTGTCGCTGGCATTGATCCTTACAAAATTACAAATGTCTTTACAGTGTAGCGTTGTAGTACATAATAATAAGGCTTTAGTTGTTTACATACCTAAATACAAATGAGGAGCTCGCTAGCGCAGTGGCACAGCGCACTTGGTCTGCGATTGCGTAAACTAAGCAATTTCGCTAAGGCCGGTCATTGGATGGGTGACCAAAAATGTATTATCCCGAGTTCCTCCGTGCTTCGGAAGGCGCGTTAAGCCGTTGGTCCCGGCTGCATCTGCAGTCGTTAGTTATTCTTCCATCCATAGGGAAGGCCCGTGCCCCAGCAGTGGGGACATTAAAGGGCTGGTGATGATGATGATACATAAAGCACACCAATTAAAATTTAAATCCGAAGGGCCTACCGCCTAACTTGATTGCTGATGATAGCTATATTGCAATGCACTGCTTACGGCTATAGCAGCCATCCTGAATTTTTAGGCGGCACGGATTTTGTGCCAAATTCATACAAAATCATTCGGTGATCATTCGTTCAAAGCTATCGCTAATAGTTTAGGTACATTTGGTGCGAAATGACAGCATGACGTCATAAACTATAGCTTTTGCTTTAGTAATCGAGTTAGGCGGTAGGTAAATCGCAGTGCACTGCTAGGTATTATAGCACCGCTCCTGCTCATTTCTCAGTACCCTTAGTAGCCTTGTAAGACACCCCCGCAGAAGAGATTGGGGGTGATGGCAACATTGGCAACTGTATTCTGCTTTGCCGTCACCACACGCCACTTAACAAATAGTTATAGGTTATAAAATGTAGTAATAAACTACACTGCACTTGACTTCATAAAAATATCATTTGATTAAAAATCGCTACCTCTGTTTCTCAAAGCGTAAATACCGTTTTTATGTAATGTAATATTGCTAGTGAAATTTCAAAATTTTAAATTGGCTAATTTGATCCTAATCAATTCAGTTTTCCTCAAACTGAGTGTAAAGTTCATAGCATTACAGTCCAGAATAGAAATGGTACCGATACTGTTTTAATGGGGGTTTATTAGAATCGAACCCTCTAAATGACAATACAGTCTACAGATCCTAACCAAGTTTTAATAGACAATTGGTGGAGGAAATACAATTAAGTGAATTGTCAGAGTCTCAACGGGTCTTAGTTCAAACAATACGAACAGAAATAGGTATGTTCTCTCAAACAGATGGCATCGTTTAAATACGCTGCTTTGGCAGAGATAGCATTAACACAGGCAAATGGAAGTGTTTGTTTTTATGTAGGTGGGTACTTCGGCACTTTTTCTTAGTAGTCCCGTTTTACAATCAGCAGAAGGCCATAAGAGAGGCTTCCAGGCTGGCATAGGAGCGAAAAAATAACGTAGAATGTGCCAGCCTCCTACTCATCCCGTGGGTGTCGTAAAAGTCGACTAAGGGAGATTGCCCGGTGTATACCAATAAACACCTTGTGGCACACGAATGGTGTCGGGCTAACCATCAACAACAGCACACCCTAAGAGTGTTGGTGGTCACATTCACATTCACCCGCCAGTGGCATAGCTAGCGGCTGGTATGGTCCATAAATGCATTGCACTCCGACAAAAAAAGTGTGGTCACATACCACATTATTTCTTTGCTCCCAGGGCAACATGTGTCGTAAAATGACCATGGTATATGATGCGAATAGTGCGGCCAGTAATACCACGTCTTGGTTTTTCTGGGCACTATAGTTGGATTTTGAATATATGTCAGGTGTGACATAGAAAAAACTAATAAACGAAAACTTACAACAAAATAAGGTGATTTTCCTTTTAATTCCGAATATCTGGCGAGATATTCGGAACTTTTCGTTTATTAGTTTTTTCTATGTCACACCTGACATATATTTTATTGCTACAAGTCCATTATTAAATTTAATGAATTCTTTAGTTAACAGTGACCCTATAAAATCAGCTCCTATCAATAAACCGATTTCGGGATTATCATTGCCTTTATCTGTTAGTGTTACATTATATTTATCTAACAAATATGATACATTTTCATCATTCAACCTTAGCCTCGGAATACATTTTTGTGCTAAAGCTAATAAATTAATAGTAAAAGTTTTATCTACGCTTTGAACACTAAATTCATACACAGGATACTCATCTGTTTTCACTTCAACTCCTCCGAAGAGACATTGACTCAACAACTCCACTCCAGTCGGTCGCAAACCCAGTGACTCAGCCACAGATCTCTTTATGTACGTACGTTGCGAACCGCTATCAAGGAGAGCTCTGATAGTCATCTGCTTGTCACCTTTAACAATATTAATCAAAACTGTCTGCAATAATGTGACAGCTCTCGACTGAGAAAAATTAGGAACTGCTTCCGTATTCGTAGGTGTTGTCGAGGAGATCTCTTTCTCATCTGTGTTTGCAGGGCATAAAATCATAGAATGTCTCTTGGCACATAAAGCACACAAAACTTACAACAAAATAAGGTGATTTTCCTTTTAATTCCGAATAACATGGACGGTTATTGTTTATTGTTATTGTTTCTCGGGTTATTGTTTCTTCCACAAAGTATAGCTACAATTTTACCGCTAACAATATAATTACCCTTATTTTCAATTAAAAAAATTTCAATAACATGAAACAAATAAATTCTCATCTTTTTCCGCTAGGGGTCTGGGGTATGCCAAAGTTATCAGTTGGACGCTTAAAATCAAAAGCCACAGGGATTTCCTGCGGAGTTCCTGTGTATTTTATGTCTTATTTTTTCGTATCAGATATGATTTAAGCAAATTCCGATCTTTGAATAGGTTGCCAAAACGTATTATCAGGACATTTTCTGTAATTCTGAAAGCGCGCTTCGGAGAGTTTCTTAAGAAGGGAGCGAGGGGTTTCCCATTCTAATGTAGATACATAATAACAATACCCGCCTGAATATTACTTACAGATGAAAGTAGCCAAAAAACATTAGTTGCGTTTTTATATCCCTGTAGTGGCCTTACCTACAAAAGGAATAGTAATCAAAATCCCACTACTGGGACATAACACAATACATACACATCAAAATCATACCAGTTTTCCCCAAGGAATCGGCAGAGGTGAGTAACACCCATATTTCGCCGAGGCCTATTAAGAGGCGAGCCTATTGCCATCTGGCTCATACCTACTGGGTTTGAGGATTCAGTATAGCAAAGTTCCCGATACAGGGAGCGCTGCTGCTTATACTTCATTATTTATATAACCCATAGTCACCTTTTACGACACGACACCCGCGAGAATACAGGGTTGGTGACAGTTGTATTCTGCTTATTATTAAATTGTTATTATTTTAACATAAGTTAATACTAGTAAAATAATTACAAAAAAAAGTCAGAAAAATTTCGAAAAATTATTATTTTATTGATGCGGAAATCGAACCCACGTCCTCCACAACCAAGACTTTAAATACCTTTTCGTCGAGTGGTATACGCATTTGCCTGGATTCCGGACAGTCCCATGTTTTATGTGAATAAATAATACATGATCATAATATGTCGAAAATTTTCTCACTTATTTTCCTTTGTAATTAACTGTATTCTGCTCTGACGTCGCCAAACAGAACAGCAGAATGCTATCCTAATGATCTGTTTACATGCTCAACTTGCCATAACTCCAGAAACTTCAACCTTACTCAGCATTAAGCACTACCAAGCACAACGGCTCCGTTGCATTGATCTTGCAAAGGAAGCTTTGTCTACGGTTGTGTCGCTAAACTAAATTTCTCCTTTAATTTCCGCAAGTGAGAGACTGTCTGGCACAATCTCGTGGGCGTTCAGCTTCCGACTGTGGTGAGAGGCAATGCCTTCATGAAGCAACTATGTTGCGCATACGTAGGGTGACCCAGATTTTATATTACACTAGTGGTCGCCCGCGGCTTCGCTCGCGTTAATGTTGCTTGTTATATAGCCTATAGCCTTCCTCAATAAATGGGCTTTAAATGGGCAACACAAAAAGAATTATTCAATTTGAAGCAGTAGATTCTGAGATTAGCGCGTTTAACCAACCAAACACACTCTTCGGCTTTATAATTATTATTACTATAGATAATACATTTTATTACATACATACATAAATTACGCATTTCTTCTCTAAGGGGTAGGCAGAGGAGTTTTTAACTTTGGACTTTTTGGACTTTCATAAACACCGGCTTGACCGGTGTTTATGAAAGAACACGATTTTTTTATAATATGAGAATTATAAGATAACTATTATTTGTCTGTGATCTAGTGATTAATTCATAACACAAGCGCTTATGCTACGTATTTTAGAATAGATAATAGGCGTGAAGTTAAAAAACATCTTTATTCTTATTTTCTTATTGTCAGAATAGTTTGCAGGTTAGGTAGTAAACACACAGATAATTTTTTTACACTGGCCATAATTTTGAAACAAACAGAAGCGTGTTAGTGCACAGCGTACGAAAGCGGGCTTCAACTTTGGTTATTAGGTGTACGTGCACCGGATAGGGTTGGTCTGAGCTACAAAATAAAGCCAGATAAAGTATCGGAACCCCGTATATAACTTTAAAGTGTTCTATTAAGGATTTTAGATAAATATTTGGTGTGCTTTAATAATACGGTGTAGATATATTTGTAAATTCATGTAAGTATAGGTTAATTTATGCACGTTCATAGAGTATCGCGAGTATTTTGTTATGGTTATATAAATTTATTTTGTTAAAAAAATGTCCAAGCTATGAAGTTTATTTTTGTTTTTACATTTGCCGTAGTAATTATTTATATCAGCTAAATCATATTTAGTGATGGTGAATTATTGTTGTGTCGTTATTTTAATTTACATAATTATAAGCTTTACTTTCGGTAAAGCCTGAAGAAAATGACATAAATGGCATAACCATTGGAGTAGCTGAAGATTAACGGCTGGTAGAAATTGTGACAATGTGTTACCCATCTAATTCCTCAGGCCTCAGCGAACAGTGCTTAGTTTACGTAATCGCAACCCGAGCACGCTGTCTACTACTCTATAAAGCTAGTCGTGATATAGTAGTCCTCTAAATATAATAACAAGAGTGAATATTATACTTACAAGAGAGTTATGTATTCCGTAAAAGGACTGCGAAATCGTAATGGAAATCTCGGCAAATATAACAGCGAGAACTTCTAAAGTTTCTTTGCTCAAGTAAAGAGTAAACAACAAACACCAACTCTACCTGGTCCTGGTATACTAAGTTTGAAGTTGAAAATAGGATGGTATGACGTTAAAGATATGAATGTGGAATGATATGAAGTTGATGAAATAAATTCAAATAATTGTTTTCAGGCACATACACCGAATACTTTTTTTCGGAAAATCTAAGAAAAATTTGGTAGCCTACCAAATTTTTCTTAGATTTTCTGTTTTGATTTCTCGGTGTGTGCGTGGCATTGTACCAACTACGATTTAGCAAGCCAGCAAATCTTTATATTTGAATATTATTTATATAAATAATAACATTAAAACACGTCATAGCATTTGAAAAATTATGTTCTGACGCTCGAATTGGACATGCCTTCCTCGGGACGTTTTTTACGAAACATTTCTGACCTTTTAATTTTTTAAACATGTTTTGAAAGTTTGTAAACGTATAGTTTGAACATTAGTACGTTCCGAGTTTCAGGATTCGTGCAGTTTACGTGCGGCCAGTTCGCTAAATAAGAACTCCTCTAAAACGCTGCTCGAGTTTGGAAACTGTCACTTGATAAGACCAATGTTCGGTTTTTAACAACTTAGAAACAATTCATGAGTTGCATAACGTTCAATATTGCATGCTAAATTATAACCATTAAATGAGTTTGTAATCTGATTATATATATAATCTGCGAAACAGTTATTTAATTCATATGTTAAGAAATTTTTTTTTAAACTACTGACTAATTGCACTATGAATGTTTTTCTGGCGTACATTTTTAATTATAAGTATCAAGATGGCTAGCGTCAAAAATGTAAAATATGTAGATAAAATAAAAGAAAAAAAAAGCGTGTCGGTTTCTAAAATAGTGCCCTAACGATTATTGGTAAAATGCAACTTGTTTTGAAACTGGATATTATGAAGAAGTCTAAAGTTCGTACTCTAATCAGTCTGGCTACACACGCTCCAATGAGTATTAGATTACTACAAAGGAAGATAATTCAAAACTGTTCTAGTTAAGTTCGCGATTGTGAGTGAAACTTACGAATACTGGTATTAAGTTTGGTCTCAGCTTACTAAAACCATAGTCACCAGAGTTTGACTGATAATATTTTGAAGCGCAATAATTGAGGTTGGGTAATCAATTTTATAGTATCTGATGGAACAATCTATTTCTAGGGAAATACTGTATTTTAAGTCGGTAGGTTGGGAACTTTTTAAATGATTATGTTGAACAAATTTCTCAACGTGGTTATTTTCTATACATTAATACATCACTTTTCCATACATTAATACATCGCTAGAACTTGTCCGGTGTGATGGATGGCTTTCGTCAAGCCAAGTCTGACCGATATTAATGGAAGAGGATCCATACTGCGCCGACCCTAGTCAAACTGGGAACGCAGAAAGAAGAATCAGATGTTGATTAATTTCAACAGCGAATGTTTCTGGAAGAAAAGCTTAACATAGTTTACCTTGTTGACCCGGCGATGCCGCACCTTAGGGCATATTCAAGAGTAACTTTCCCATTAGCTAGGTGTTGTTCAGTCAGTCACAACACTCCAGCATAAGCCGTTTGACGGTAAAACTTCTTTATATTGATATTGAGTTTGTTTCACAAGTTATGTAGTTGGTTAAGTTGACTTTACCGATAATGTATTCATGGCTCAAGTTTTTGAGCATCGCTGTTAGAATTTAATGCGCTTATATGATAGGTGTGCATAACACCTATCATACCCATAGAGAGTTGGTGTCAGGCAGGCGGCTGGCTGTAACTAAAGCCAAAACCATGAGCGGTATGTATTGGAATGTTGTCAATCCAATCACTCTCTCCGTTCATCGGTCTCTGGATATGGTCCCTTCTGTCTCTTTTCTGTACATCCATTCATCACGAACACCTTTCCGGTGTGATGGATAATATGAATCAAAAGGGAGTGGATGGCTTGATGACGCCTGACCGATATGAATGGAAGAGAAAACATACTGTGTTGACTTCAGATAGACTGAAATCAGCGGGCCTAGCACAGACACGTGGACAAGTCTCTCTCCACCACTTGACAGTGTATTGTCTCGGCATTTAGTGGGAGTTAGAGCGAGACGAAAAGCTTTTCTGTCACCCGAAAGAGATGTGTCCACGTTCCGTGCTACGGAAGCAGGGCAGGAAGAAGATATGCATACCTATCAGTTCAATCACATCTGATGGGTAACCACTATCTATATCTATACCACTATCTCTAATACCTCTCAAAAAAGTTCTAAATCAGTAGTGGAAGTGCAACGCCGATATATGCTGCGTATGTTTCATCTCGCTTCTACATAGTTCGAGGCATGGGTCAAACCTTGAACACTATCATAAAAGCCGAGTCAGCAACGACTTACGGTTCCATTGTGTACAAAAAGATTTGTAAGGTCGTATACTATAACACATCGGTATTGCCAAAGGTTAGTTTACGGTTACCATATGATTCGCCTAATTTCACAACTGCTACCATATGTACAACCGTAAACTGTCCAGAAAACATATAAGCGCTGGTCTCACAGAGCAAATATACACGTGTCGGTTGCATTTCCCGACAGTAGAAACATTTCGAATTAAACTGTGCTGTAAATACCTGAAAAGTTCGCAACAAAACAAGTGCTCTGCAAAACGTGATATTGAGGTTATTAACACGGCGTGGCGCGCTCAGAAGCGTATGCACCGAGCGCACTTCCGTTTTTCCACACTTCACGTCGTCGGTGAATCGATAGTCTGTACTAAGATTTAAATTTAATTCCCTCAGTGCTCAGCGAGCTAAGAGTATAAAGAACCTTCATGTTCTTATATTCAGTTTCATGCACCAGCTTCGTAAAATTAAATTAAATTGGCCGTAAGGCATTCCTAAAAGTTGTATTGTCGGGTTTTAACCTCACTGTATTTCCATGAAAGCATTAGCAATTTACGTGAAAAATACATGAATGATATTTAATAAGTATGTATAATATAAAATTGAGATTAGATTAATCTGCATACCATGATGGCAATGGAGCAAAAACATAACGTAGACTGAGCTAAGCCCATAGTAAAAATCGATGTGAGGGAGATTGCCCCGTGTAGATCGATGCAACATGAGTCTTTTCCACATGGCAGGAATATGTTGATGATCTTATTCTTATAATTTCCTTAACAAGTTTAATTGTCTTTTTCCGATATTTATAGGCAGGCGTACAAAGCTGCTTAGATTTATTAGTAAAACGAGGAGGTAGCAGCTGCGTTCCTGGTATACCACCTAGTAATATTTTGATTAATATAAATGATATTATAGATTACAATAACCTCGCCCAATTAGTTAGGATATAAAGACCCCACTTATGTATTGCTATAATAATTGAGCGTGAGGTTTTAACCTTCTGAAGTTTGTCTATAAAAGTATAAATCAACAAGGGAATCCACAGTAAGACGAATTCTTTCTGAAACATAAAATATGATTTCCAATCTGCCAAACATAAAAATAAAAATAAGTGCTATAGGAATATGTTTATAATGTTTTTAAGTTCAAATAGACCTTCTTATTTGAACTTAAACATTTAAACTATTTACTCAGCGTCCGTGTCGATTTTCGAAGGGTACAGTCAAATTATGATTGTTCAGCTATTTGCAGAATTCGCTAGTCTCTCGTGAGCCGGCTTTAGTGGCAAGGCGGGGCATTAATTAAAATATTGTCAGTGAGACGATAGCTGGCTTGTAGGTCAAGTTAGTTCTCCGGGGACGTAGATCTTTATGCATTTATTTAATATTATATTTTTTGTGGTAACTGGTAATAAGTTCACAATAGTCTCATTTAAGGTGTTTTGTAAAGTTTGGAAATACACATAATAACTGTATTATTTAAATATATACCGTGTGTCCCTGGATAAAAAGCAATCCTGCAAGGGGGTGAAACTAGACCATAAATTATCGACAAAAAACATAGAAAAAAATTGTTTAAAAATTATTGCAAAATTTTATTAATTTATTAAGATATTTATTACTATGTATGGACTATATGTACAAAGAACTCGATTCTAAAAAAGTAGTAATTATTTCTGATTCCTTATTCTTCACTTAATGTCAATATTAGTATAGGTATCTAATAATTATACAAAAAAATTATATCATTGTAATAAGTGTGTACTAGGACAATATGAAATCAAAGAGTAGTTTAGTATACGCCCGGAAACAACTCAGATCGTTATCGATAAAGTGCCAACTCGGAAGGAAAAGTTCTGGAGGTGTTAAAGAAACATTAGCGGCAGTTCGACATCATAAGATGATTGTACTAGCTATTGTGCACTGAATGAAAATAGGGCATGCTACGCATTTTGATTAGTCATGCAAATACATAGTTTTACATTTATCTATAAAGTAAGTCGTTATTCATTTAAATCTATCTTTACATCTTACGGTTGCCTGAAAGAATTTTCTGGAAGCGAAAATATTGACCATTGTACAATCCAATTATAAATACTTAATTTAGAAAGAAAGATTTACTAATAGGTGTAGATAAGAAAGTATTACGTTGAAGATGATATTGTGTTCTAAAAGTTACTTCTTCCTTCCAGACAGATCCGTTCCTGTTCGTAGCTAAATCTAAAACATTCGAAGACATAGTAGAGAGCAACTTTCATTGGAAACCATGCCTATTATGTAATCATCAATTAAAATTCAGTGACTATTGATCGATTTCCAAGTCAAAATAAATCATCAAAAGATACTCTTCGGTGACCTTTGCTTCTTTAAGTATCACGATATTTCATTCTTACGACTCCTTTGTAAGAAAACAATAATTAAACAACTTTTGTGAGTATACAAAATGGACGTAACGGTGCTTACGCAACGCAAATGTCGACATGAAAGCTCCTAGAATGTTATTAAGACATGTTATATGGACGATTAATATCGTCACATACTTTTCATTAGTTTTTCTTACAGCGCTCTTAAATCGATGGTTAATCTCAAAATAGGTTAAGCTCATCCAAGCAGATTATATTTGAAAAACTATTTGGTATCTCATATATTTGCAAAAAAGAATGAATGGGCCAAGAATGTACTGGTATTTATTTATTGAGAAATTGCACCGAGTTCACCTGGCGGAATTGTGCAATATTTATTCAATCTAAGAATCGTAGCATTCTACGAAGAAAACAACTGCTGACTGCTGGTTTTGTTTTAACCATTCTTTAGAAAAATGTCCAAAGAAGAATATACTTGAACATTGAATATTAATACAATGTGTTTTGGATTGGGGAATATATTTTTTGACATCTCTTCAAACTCAAGGCATCCTCTCTTGATAATTGATAGTAGCAGGCATGAACTTCCTTTTAGATGTTACCTAATCAAAAGAATATTAGACCCTACTCTCAGCAAAATAACGGCTACTCCACTATAACAGTCGTGCATAATTGAAAATCCCCGGAGAAATGTGCTGCACGGACTGTCCAATTACAAGACAGGTTATTTGGCATAATCCGGCAAGTCAAACAATAGAAGCGAACTATTAAGTGGCGTTGTTTCTACTAAATATTTGAAGCTTGCCTTATCGACTCTCGACAAACGTTTCATAAGGTCCATATTCGTTTGTTTTAAATCGAGATTCATATCCCTAGATCCTGGCACGTGAGCGTTTCTCAGACAGGGATCAAAATCTAGTGTCATCGTGACATTACATTGTTAATGTGTTATTGTTAGAGAGGAGATCGTAAGTCAGAATGTCTCTACTTAAACGTGCATCATCATCGTGTTTGTCTCCGGAAGGGTAGACAGACAGGTGTATTAACACGCTCATTTCGCCAACTATATTAGTGAAATCGGTCACGATAAATAATTGCGACCCTGCTGGCGTGAGAGCGAAAAAGTAACATAGAGAGTGTCAGCCCCAACATGCTAGGGGTGTTGTAAAAGTCGAGATTGCCCAGTGTAGACCAATGAGCACCTTGGGGAACCCGAATGGCGGAAGGTAAACCACCAACAACTGTATACCCAAGAGAGTTGCTCTAAGGACGCGGTTGGCTCTAAAACGACATGGTCCTTTCCGTATCTTTTCTATATTTACATTCATTCATCACTAGCACCTTTCCGATGTGATGGATGATATGAATCACAAGGGATCCGACGGTTACAAGCCGTCTGACCGATATTAATGGAAGAGGAAACATACTGCGCCGACCCCAGATAAACTGGGGACAGGCTAGCCATTGCCGTACCATGAAGTATTAGTGCGATCCAAACGCGGGTGACAAAACGGGACCCCGCTCTACTGGGCTTATAGCGTTGTCTCACTTTAACAATAGGAATTGAGAAGCGTTAAGAGTTGGTGGTAAGGCCCCAGGTAGAAGAAGGCCATATCTAAAGGAAGGCGATAAATAAAACATTTTAAGACAGTCTTAATACATACATACATAAATCACGCCTACATCCCCGAAGGGGTAGGCAGAGGTGAACTAGCACCCACGTTTCGCCAGTTATGTTAGGTCCCATGTAATAGGTGGCGAGCCTAATGCAATTTATCGGGCACAAAAGTCGCAGTAGGTACATAGCTAGATGGTACAAGAGGAACGCTGCTGCCCATTCCTCATCACTGATTTATCCTTAGTCGCCTTGTACGACACCCACGGGAGAGATTTGGGGTGGTGACAATTGTATTCTACTCTGCCGTCACCACACGGCTGTCTTAATGACTTTCCTTAACAGTTTTCGCGGTATTTGTATAGGAAATGTGTTGAAATTATTGCGTCTACCACCCGAGCCGGTTCATTTCAACTTTGTTTGCGCGTTTTGTCTTCGCTTCCAATAGACTTCGCAGCGTTGATTGCTCCAAACGTCAAGAACTGTCGAAAATTGCTGCCGTGTTTGCTTAGGAGGCAAGTCAATATGGAACGGCTGACTGGGAAAGCCGATTCGGTCAACAATCCTCACCAGTTCATGGGGAGCTCGAATCAAAATTAAATTATGAGACATTGACAGTATTTCCTTGTATACAATAGTCTAATATTGAAGAGGACTTTATTTATAATTTAAGTTTTGACAACAATCTTTCAATCTGCAGAGATTTCTTCTTGAAGCCGTGTGGTGACGGCAGAGTAGAATACAATTGTCACCACCCCAAATCTCTCCCGTGGGTGTCGTACAAGGCGACTAAGGATGAATCAGTGATGAGGAATGGGCAGCAGCGTTCCTCTTATACCATCTAGCTATGTACCTACTGCGACCTATGTGCCCGATAAATGGCAATAGGCTCGCCACCTATTACATGGGACCTAACATAACTGGCGAAACGTGGGTGCTAGTTCACCTCTGCCTACCCCTTCGGGGATATAGGCGTGATTTATGTATGTATGTATGAGATTTCTTTTTTCTTTAATAATAGTGATCTTTTGTTTTTTTTTTTATGTTAGACAGGGAAGCTCTTGCCCATCATCTCACCTTATGGTAAGTGACGATAAGGGCCCTTATATGGAATCGAGCTTCACCTGGAACCCTCAATCACAGGTTTGTGGTGTGTTTTGTTACATATGTCACGCCTTTCTCCCACAGGGGTAGGCTGAGATCACTTCTTTCCCCTTTATCAACTTATTCTTTCAAATCAACAATATGGCGCTTTATGTTAATTCTTCCCAGAGGCAATATTATATTATTATACATAGCCTATCGTTCCGTCTCTTTTCTATACATTCATTCATCACTAGCACCTTTACTGTGTGACGGATGACATGAATTAAAAGGGAGAATCTGACCCATAGAATAGAAGAGGAAACATACTGCGCCGACCCCAGATAGACTGGGAACAGGGCAGGGAGAAGAAGACAGCATAGCCACTACGAATGCAAAGAATTGCCTAAACATTTAAAGCTATGGCGTAATGATCCTCCATATACTATACAGGCGTATCCATATACTGTATACTGCACATCTTGAATACTGGACGCCCGCGGCTTCGCTCGCGTTAATGTTGGTTATTTTATAGCCTATAGCTTCCTTGATAAATTGACTATCCAACACAAAAATAATATCTCAATTCGAGTCCGTAGTTCCTGAGATTAGCGCATCTAACCATATAAACAAACAAACTCTTCAGATTTTTAAAATTAGTATAGAAACAGCAAGAAGAATAGCAAAAGATATAGCAAGAACATAACAGAATACAAAGTCGCTAACATTCTCATCGGATTATGAACCGTTCGTACATAAGGACTTCAAAATCGCTTGGAAAAATTAAACAGTTTCGTATGTTCAGTGTGTTCAGTGTCTCTTTCCGAGTGGTACTTAAAGTAGCACGTCACACTATACAATTTTCCAAATGTGACCAATCGATTGTCAATCTTAACTTGCTAAACGTAAAGCACAGAGTTGATTAAGAAAATTGTTGTGACCCGACTGTAGAATGCTATTACGGTGAGTGTTGTAATGCGCCGTAAGTAATGTATTCTGGACCGGCTATTTTCATAAAAAGTTAAGTGAAAAGGTTGTTTCAGTATATAAACTGTGGGTATTTATTTTTACTGCTAACATGCAGGCTTGCCGGAGTAGTAATTAAATTTGCAATTCAGCTTATACGCGAGTCCCTGTAAAGTATAGTCAGGCATGAATAATGATTATCAGTTCGTTTTTTTTATCTCAAAATATTAACAAAAACAACGATAGTGATCGCTGATTATTACTATTTTATTCTAAGTTGGTACTTAGGTACTAAATATTTTGTTACATTCAATGTAACTATGGTTAGATGGTAATTGAATTAAAATTGAAACATTTATGGATCAGCACTCACACCTATCATCCAATAGCTTAAGCGCAATTTGTATAATATATTATTCAGACAATATTTAAAACTTTATTGTTTGCGTGTAACAATTGTTTCATAAAAACATCGTCAACAAACAAGATCTGTGTTGTTTCGTTGTGGAACTATTTACGAATTGAACGCGTTCAACCAAAAATAGTCGGTGATTCGTTCTATTGTTGATACATAAGACACGTAATGGGAAACTAACGAAATACCAGAACAGTTGACGGTCGGCTAAACATTCCATGGACTTAATAGAGTTAATATTGGGTAGCTATGTGTTCGGTGAAGAGCTGAGATTCTATGGTATGAGACGCTTCGATGGCGTAGTGTGCTTCAGCGACAAAATGTGCTTTAGTGGCGCAGTGTACTTTTGGTAGCAAAACGTGCTTCGGTGGCGTAGTGTGCTTCGATGGCGTAGTGTGCTTTGGCGACAAAATGGCTTTAGTGGCGCAGTGTACTTTTGGTAGCAAAACGTGCTTCGGTGGCGTAGTGTGCTTCGGCGACAAAATGTGCTTTAGTGGCGCAGTGTATTTTTGGTAGCAAAACGTGCTTCGATGGCGTAGTGTGCTTCGGCGACAAAATGTGCTTTAGTGGCGCAGTGTACTTTTGGTAGCAAATCGTGCTTCGGTGGCGTAGTGAGCTTCGATGGCGTAGTGTGCTTCGGCGACAAAATGTGCTTTAGTGGCGCAGTGTACTTTTGGTAGCAAAACGTGCTTCGGTGGCGTAGTGTGCTTCGGCGACAAAATGTGCTTTAGTGGCGCAGTGTATTTTTGGTAGCAAAACGTGATTCGATGGCGTAGTGTGCTTCGGCGACAAAATGTGCTTTAGTGGCGTAGTATACTTTTGGTAGCAAAACGTGCTTCGGTGGCGTAGTGTGCTTCGGTGACATAGTGTGCTTCGTTGGCCTAAATGTGCTGAGTAGGACTGGCTAAGTAGGCATAGCTTTGAGCGATATTGGTCAGAAGTTTAGTGTGGCGTACTCTGCTTCGGTGACGTACTATGCATCGATGATATAGTGTGCTTCGCTGACGTAGTGTGCTTTGGTAATGTAGTGTGCTACGGTGGCGTAGTGTGCTTCGATGGCGATGTGTGCTTCGATGGCGATGTGTGCTTCGGTGACGTAGTGTGCTACGTTGGCCTAAATGTGCTGATTAGGCCTGGCTAAGTAGGCATAACTTTGAGCGATATTGGTCAGAAGTTTATTCACCCTATATAGCGAGGGTCTTTTTATTAATATATCCGGCAAATATTCTAACTGTACCTTTCAATAAATTTACTGAAATTAAATCAGAATATATCAAAGCACGATTCAGATCCAATCAACTGTTTACACGAATATGGCTTCATTTCAAGTTCAGTCGTAACTTTTAGTTAAAAGTCGGGATACCACCGAATGTTAACCGAACGCTTTGCTTAAAAAATGTAATTACGCAAAATATTTCTATTAAAACATTGTTCATTCTGCGATTGAAGCAGTAGGTATTATATTCGCTTGTGGTTTCGTGTTTTTAACTTAATTTACGATGAGATAGGGACCGCGTTGGAGATGTGAGCTCATCACAATATCATAATATACGTCGTAGCTCGGTACACGGCTTCGCTACAATAAATATTTCAAATTACGATTTTCAAATATAAGAATAAACTTCCTAGTTACTCGTAACCGGAATCGAATACCGAAAAATTACAAATATATTTTAGTTACGATGTTATATATAGAAATAAATGCCGTGTGGTGACGGCGGACAAGACTACATTTGTCACTTCCACTGCCTCTCTCATAGGTATCATACATGGCGTCTAAGAGTTATTATATAACGAGGAATAGGCAGCAGCTTTGCTTATGCACCATTTACTGCGATTAAAGTTCCCTATGAATGGCAATAGGCTCACCCTTGTTACATGGAACCTAACTTGGCCGACGGCCTGCTTGGTAGAATGCTCAGATTGCTGGGTATTGGCCAAGAGGTCCCGGGTTCGAATCCTGGTAGGGGCAAATTTTGTGATAAACACTAATATTTGTTCCCGAGTCATGGTTGTGTTTATGTTTATGTAGTATATTTTCAATATTTAAATAAATAATAATATTAAAAAATATGTCCGTCATCTAGTATCCATAATACAAGTGCTTAGGCTACTTACTTTGGGCTAGATGATAGGTGTCAGAGTAAAAATATTTAAAAAAAGGAAAAAAAACTTAATCGGCGAAACTTGGTGTTAATTCACCTTCGTCTACCTCAAGTCACAAATTAAATGGAAAGAAAAAAAATCGAAAAATCATAGTCTTGATTCGGGAATCGAACCCTTGTCCTCTGCAATCCTTAACCACTCGACCAACCACGACGTTCGTCGTAACGCCTTACTTTTTTTACCACAATTTTAATAACGTTCAAATAAAAATCAAAAAAAATAACATCTATGTGATTTTATTAAACTGTCCTACTGTGTAAGCTTCCGCCCCTATTCGCGTTGCCCGCCAAATATGTAGTCTCCGATCTATCACCGCCATTGCCTAATTTCCCATAATCTCGCAGTGTAATTGAAATCGACCCTCAAAGAACAATCCCGTAATTGGGAGCCGACCGGATTACTGCGGGCCGCCGGCTCGAGGCATTCGTTACCTCCACCTGATTGAGGTTTTGGGGACGTTGATTTATTACGGAGTGCGTAAGCGACGGACTTTAGCCGTAAAAAATTTAATTGTGACACATTGTAAGGGGTACTATCTTCTATGCTGGCCTGGGAGCGAACAAATAACGTAGAATATTCCAGCCCCGAGTCATCCCATGGGTGTCCTAAAAGTCGACTAAGGGAGATTGCCCGGTAAGCACCTCGGGGCACCCGAATGGTAAAGGGCAAACCACCAACAACACCATACCCAAAGAGGGTGTCAGGCAGGCGGCCGGCTGTAAAACCTAAGACAAAACTTTGAGCACTATGGATTGTAATGTTGTCATTCCAATCACTCTCTCCGTTCATTGGTCTCTCGACATGGTCCGTTCCGTCTCTTTTCTATACATTCATTCATCACTAGCACCTTTACGGTGTGATGGATGATATGAATCAAAAGGGACTGGATGGCTTGATGACGTCTGACCGATATGAATGGAAGAGGAAACATACTGCGCCGACCCCAGATAGACTGCGAACAGGGCAGGAAGAAGAAGAAAACATGTGTGTACTCTTAAAAGTGAATACTTGGATTGATGACGTCTGACTGATAAGAATGGAAGGGGAAACCTACTGCACCGGACCCAGATAAAGGCGAAATGATGATACACACACAATCCCTGAAGGTGTAGGCAGAGGCGTATTAACACTCACATTTCGGCCAACTATTTCAAGTTCCATGACAATGTGATGGCGAGGCTAATTGGCATCTATCAGGCACGGAAATCGCAGTATTGCCAAGTGATATAAACATACTGCTATTGCCCAATACTCGTCACTGTCTTAACCCTTAGTCGCCTTGTATGGACGACACCCGCAAAAGGGATTTGGGGTGGACAATTTTATTCTGCTCTGCCGTCACTATACGACGCGATGATGAAGATTTGCAAGTGACAAATCACAATATAACCTTCCAACCTAGTTCAACCAGTCAGCCAGAATCGATAATAAAGAAGCTTTAATTACAACACTATCGTCAGAAATAATCAGAATGGTCAGATCGCTAGTTATCAGCAAATATTATTAATTTATGTGATGCATAAAATTACTTATTCTCAAGTCCTTTTGTACTAGCTATATTATAAATATTTGTTATGTACCTATATAAAAAATACCCATATTAAAAATTTTCGGTCATAAAACTTTTAATATCACAAGTGCTTATGCTACTATAAAATTGCTCTTGTACCAAAAACTCACTTGAAAAAGAAACACTAAAACATAAAAGCAATACTTTTTATTTTAATTTTAAAAAAGAATACCGGTGGAAGCCTTATTTTTAAAATCTAGGCTTCACTTATTACAATGTTTGAGTGTATTTTTCATTAAGGTCCCTTAAATTATGAGCTCGCGGTAAAAATAAGATTGCTTCCCACAGAGGGAAGGTCCATGGAAAATTAAATTTTTTCAGTCATTATTTCCCATTATGTAGCCATAAAAAGTCAAATTTTCTAATCGATATTGTGCTTGAAATGAAATACGCTTATGTTAAAAATCTAAAATGGAGAAAAATCATAGTTTGGCTTTGTCTGACGTGTTTCTCTTTTTTCTTTCTTCTTTCTTTTTATACTCACACCTATCATCGAGTCCAAAGTAATTAGCCTAAGCACTGTGTTATGGATACTAGATGACGGACATATTTTTAATATAATTGTGTATAAAAATGTTGAAATATACTACTTAAACATATACACAACCATGACTCGGGAACAAATATTTGTGGTCATCACAAAGTTTTCCCCTATCAGGATTCGAACCCGGGACCTCTTGGCCAATACCCAGCGATCTGAGCATTCAACCAAGGCGGCCGTGTTTATGACTGTACATTAGCATACTATGCTGATGAATCAGTCAGTGCATCTGGATTTTTCTTTTTATGTATGCCAATTGATGACAAACATAGTGAAATATATTGATTTTTTTTATTTCTAGTAGGTACAAAGTAATAAATGACGTGACTATGACTATTACTAATCTTCAATAGTATAAAAGTTATTTTCGGTTGGTAAACATGTAACTAAATAGAATTCCGTAATTTCTGCAAGAAACTCTTTGAACGAAACTCTTTACATGAACATAATCATAGAGATCCATTGGGTAAAATCACACTTCCATAATTATTGTAGTACCATTCGACAACGCTTCTCATTTTTTAACTGACTGCAAAAATCTTGTTATAAACAATTGACAAGCGTTGCTATGAAAGGTCGGCTGATAGTTTTACGTCTAATTTTTTTTTGCATCGCCATAGTTCTCTATCATACGCGAAATCAGATGCAATAACATTGATATGCTGCCTCGCGTTTTGAAAATATTTTTCACCGCTGTATATAAATCGTGCGTTTCGGCGATAACTCAGCGTGTTTAGAAAGCTCTCTGTGTCGGATGCTCGTTGGCATAATAAATCTCAGTCGCTGTATCGAGCCACAGAAAATTGACTATATTTAGTACGCCTACATTTTGGAATGAGGATCTCAATGACGCCGCGTCTAGCGCGCTCGGCCTGCTGTTGCACGAACAATGTTCGTTCAGTTCAGTCAAAGGGTGGGTGACCAAATATTACGAGTTTCTCCGTTCTTTAGAAGGTACGTGAGCAGTCGTATATCCCATCAACCCTCAGAGGGTCAGGGTGGTTACGGCTTATTGCTCTTGTATTCTTCAATTCCATCTACAGGGAAACTGTGTCCTAGCAGTAGGGACATAAATAGTAGAGTATACCGATATGAATAGAAAAAGAAACAGTTATAAACGGTGTTATAGCACCAACTGTAGATAAACTGGGAAGGAAAAAGATGACGATGACGATGACGATGATAGTCATTACAAACCGTAAGTACAAAGAATATTGTGGTTAGAAAAAGTTCGAAAAATTATTCTTGTCTTGATGTGAGAATGCGGGAATTTTATAACAAAATTACAATAAAAAATTAAAGAATATTCTTTGTTCGTACTATTTTTTTTCTAACATTTATTTTATACATTGTTCAAATTAAAATCAAAATAATAATGTATACGGTAATTCAAAAGAAAGTGGTGGTAGAAAATGTACATACATACATAAATCGCGCCTATATCCCCGAAGGGGTAGGCAGAGGTGAACTAGCACCCACGTTTCGCCAGTTATGTTAGATCCCATGTAATAGGTGGCGAGCCTATTGCCATTTAGATTTTGGTAGAAAATGTAGTTAGAAAATTAATTAACTAAAAAGTAATTTAGGTAGAAAATGTCTCATGTAATATTCTCGTAATAATAATGTAAGCTGGTAAAACATAGCAGAAATAACAACTGACAATCAGCATAATTCGTCCAATAAAAAAAAGAACAAAATCTTGACTGAACGTGATATTTTGGAGCAGTTCGTCTGATTGTGGAAGTTTCAACATATTGACCTTTGCCGCGCTGAAAATAAGACCGCCATTATCAAGCTTCCCGGGACCGACCGATTCGCGGTCGGAAGCATCGTTCCTAGTAATTTCCTGCGTTCCATCAATAACTCGCTCGATCTATGTGTCTCTGTTTATCTTTAGTTATTTCCATCATTCCACTTGTGCATTTATCTTTTGAGTAAATAATAGAAGATTGTGTTTAAATTGGTCGCCATACGACTAACCTGATAGTCGTTAAAAGTAAATCATCACCATATTTATAGCTTTGTGAAAGTATTAGAGACTCGGATATTTTTTAGGGTTTTTCACTAATTATTTTACCTTTTTTACTTTTATTTCATATTCCTCATAAAATTCCATAATTTATTTGATCTTTAAACATTGACCTAACATTTTTTGTCACTATATTCGGGACTTCGTTGTAATATTCTATGTAATAATTTCCAGTCTTCTTAGCGTAAAGAGTGCTTGGTGCAATTTCAATGGCGTCTGTAGCGACATCACCGCATGTCCTACATAATTACACGTAGTTTAATTCATCATATTTGTAAGTTAACTTTAGACACGCACCGTCATTCAGATTTTTGTTTCGGCAGTTAAAAAATTGTCTCAGAGTGTCATAACTTTATCCCGTAAAAATTGTGTATTTTGATAAACAAACCACGGTGTTGACGTTCAATTATGCGGAATCTTTGAAATAAATGTGTTATGGTGTGTTTGACGCTGAGAATTTTATATTGGGTTTCACCGAATTGTGAAGCAGAAACAACAAAATAAATTCAAATACAAAAAGCGATGTTGACCACGTTGTATTAGTAGTACCGAGAATTACAAAGGTCATCGGCCCACAACATCCTAAAATAACAGACCATCAATAACGAAGAAAACCAATAGCTAAGATACCTACTACTGGAAATCGTTATAGGTATTATATAGAAAGAAGAAAGAAATATATAGGTCAAAGTTATCCAGAAAACATAAAAGTATCTAAACTACATTTATCATACATTAGGAAACAATTACTACTTACGAATTCTTCTATATGATATAGGAAATTATTAGTTCAATAATGTTATCATTAAATTATAGATAACATTATTGAACTAATTATTATTAACGTGTGAATTGAAACCAAATTAAATCAAAACCTTCCGCTGAGATTATAACGCTCACATAATACAATAGACCTCAAGAAATACTCTAGAAACATTGTGTGTTCTAAATTCATGGCAAAAAGGCTTACTGTTGCAGGAATGCAATTGTGAGTTGTATTATTTTCGTATTTAAGAAGAGAGAATAGATCACGAAAAAGGTCGACAGCTAAAGCAAATAAAACAAGAAAATCCCTGTCCGAGTTGCCGCAATCAGAAAATGTGTGATATCTCTGAAGCGGCGTGTTTCAGAGTATCAAACTAATATACTGAATAACTATAGATGAAATCAGCTTTGTATGAAGGCTGAGTATGATTTTAATCGCCTTCACTGTCATATTTGGTGCGAGGAAAAAAGTTCAAAAGTAATATTGAATATTACGCTACTCATTTATTTGGGACGGCTGATAAGAGCACCCTAATTAAACATTTCCTTACATCCAAGTACCTTTCAAAAAATAATCTCAGCAAAAATCCTGGGACAGGTCACAAACCTGTCCGTGGATTACTAATTAGTAATTACTCGTTTTAATATTCTACAGATAAAACTACCACAGCTCTAGTGCCTCGCAACGCGTCTGTTATTTTCGTCATTAATCACTTCTTTTTTAGAAAAGAGTCTTAGCTCAAAATTACATTCCCGCAACAGTGATTCTTATTTTCATGAACTTAGAACACACAATGCCGTTTAGTCTTTTTTAAGTTGCGTCTTTACTGTAAAACGGTAAACGTTCAATTGATTCTGTGTTAAGCATGATTCTGAAATATTTATTTATTATATTTGCTATAATAACAAAATCTAAAAATATAAAAGAAACATACGTAAATCACACCCATTTATCCCCGAAGGGCCAATCAGAGATCTATCAACACCCACATTTTGACAATTATGTTAGGTTCCATGGAATATGGAGCCAGCCTATTGCCATCTATCGGGCACCGTGAATCGCAGTATATTGCGACAGTTGGTATAACAAGAACGCTACTGCCCATTTCCAGTGACTGTTTCAAACCTTATAGTCGCCTTGACGACACCCGCGGGAGAGGTTGGGGGTGGTGACAATTGTATCATGTTCTGACGTCACCACACGACTTTTTCAGTTGCTAAGGATGAAGTTTTGGCAAGTTATTCATTATCATAAACGTTCTATAGAGGCATACGTCTTTTTGCATGTCATCAATGCGCCTTGAGCAGATCAATAAGTTCATTTTCCATCAAATCTCAAGCTAAAGGCACAGGTACAATCTATGTCAAAAACTTCAAACAATTTAAAATTCAGAATCAACACAGGGGGTCACCAGGACCCTCGTAAACATGCAAAGAAACTGATTTGGTATTGGATTCTTAAAGTCCTAAGTTTTCATCTCGGTTGTAATCTATTTAATAATAACTTAAGCTGTATCGTTTTGAACATTTTCATAATTCCATTACCTACGTGGTAGACTAATTTCAGAGTAAAATAGGTGAGGTCCAAATTGATCCCATGCGAATTATTAATTTAACAGCTGGCTTTTTCGTATAATAATACTATATTCGTTTCAAATTATATCCCATCGCAGTCCTTTGAAGAATTGGGGTAGGTAAAACAAGTATTAAATTTCCATAATATTTATGTGTAATATTAACGTTAACGTTATGAACATTATTATGTTGCTAAATGAAGTAAAATTAGGTCGTTATACGAATTAGTAATCAATAAACTTTTTAATACCCTAGCCTTTTGATATACATATAATATGATAAAAGTAAATGTAATTTTACTGAAGGGAGTTATACATATAGTGATAAGAGATGTTAAAATTGGATTTGATGTATGTACAAGCTCGTCAGCTGATGATAACGAGAAAGGATACGATAGATTAGGAGAAGAAGAAGCAGGAGAAGCTAGTGAAAGTGGAAAAATATGTACCACTGTATATTACCAATTATGGATGATATAAAATATTGAATTGAATTATAACGCAGCAGCTTTCAGATTAGGCGACCGAGAGGACCCAGCCTCACGTTTCTTGCTCAAAGAAAGCTGAACTTGTTTTATCGTCGTAAGCAAATCTGGTGACAGAAAACAAGGTGTTTCAAACCTTGACACGAATCCGTGGCTTGTTTTCGTACCTACACTCCAAGAATATTAATGGACAGCCGGCCCTAATCCAAACAAGAGGATCTACATTCATAATAAAATTTCCGAGCTTGCTATAAATAAGAACGCTGAAATTTCATCACGCGAAGGAGATATCAGTCAGAGTTACAATGACCAAAATACTGTGTGTTCAAGGTTGATCGTTGGCATTCTATAAAATGGCCGTAACAGCCCGCCGAGTGATTAAGATATGTCGTGTCAAAGTTGTCGGATGGTACTCACGGGTTGGGGCGGGCTGTGGCTCGGTGGGGGGTCACTCGCACTGGACGTGTTAGCTAGCACTTCACTAGGAGCGGGCGGGCCGTAATATGCACCAGTGTGGAGCAACTGGCGTGTAAAATTAGCGCGACCTCGCGAGCGGTGGGACGCGTGCGAGCTGGTCGAGCGGCGGTCGGTGACTAGGGCGCCTCGCCGGCGCCCGCCTTGCCGCCGCCGCCCGCCCCTCGCCTTATCACCCGAATAAAATTTATTTAATGGATAACCGGCCGACGATGGGATATCCATTGAAATTTTCCCGTTTTACGACTCGATTATTAATGGCTTAAGTGGTGTTTGTCGTGTTTTTTTTCAAACCACCTCCCTTTATGATCATGGGCGGCTGTTTGCTGTTCGATTATATTGGTGAATTCAGAACGCTTTGCACGCCACACCTTGCCACGCGAATGCCAGTAAACGGGTTGATTGAACAATGTTTTAAGCAAATTGGGTACGTTGGACAATGCATTACTCTTTTTGAAGCAGACTAAAACCGCTAATGTCTAATCAGGCTCCAATCATGTTAAATAGTCTGGTGTGATTTAACGATTTTTGGGAATAAATTATGCATTAATTTGTGAATGTTTGCATAATTTCGCATTAATCCTGCTTAGCATTCCAGTCTTGCTTCTTAATGATCAGTTGAAGGGTCACTGAATACATTGAAATGGGTACACCCAACCTTTTCGTGTTTTCTCTCGCCCTGTCTCGCACACGGGTAATTCTGTCAACTAAATCTGTTTCCATTAGTGTCTAAAGCATTTCATTCAGTTTAAGCGTTCAGTGGTTGGAATACATAAATGTCTTCATCAGTTATTTCTGTTCTATTTTCAAAAATATTTTCACGTTTACTTACTTCACTTTTGTTCAGTGAAATAGCATTTTCTGTTTTCTCAGGTTCGTCTTTCATTAATCTCTTTTGTTTTTTACAGCTGTTAGTGAAGGCTCGCTTTTTAATGTCAACCACATCTTCAAAATTTTCTTTCTTTGAGAATTTTCACAAAGCTATCAGAGAGGCTCGAGAGTCACTGGGACAGGAAAGGAATTTTCTTTTGATCAAAACACCCTGTCAGTCATATTATCCATAATAAGAAAAGAATCACCTACGCTTACGATCCTAATAATAATGAATTGTCAATAAAGTGTGAAAGTCTCTCTTTGTGCACTCAATTGTTTTATTTTTACCGTTTTTGACAATGTTTGGTACAAAGATACGATGACAAGCGATATTAAATTGAAAATTAAAGTAATGCGGAATTCACGTTATTATTTTGTTGCAAACAGAAAAAAATTAAGGGCATCAACATTAGGTACTACCACAAGGAATAATTTCATATATTGCAATTTCATTAGTTCTTTCAAACGTTTCTATAGAATTAGATACTAGTTATAATTGACTAATTAGTGATTTAATTAACAATTTTTATTCAATTGTGGATAGCTCTGGTATATTACGATGTTTTAAAGACACAAAAGAAAGAGAGAGTTGTTAATATTATTTTTTTTAGGTCAACGGTGCGACACTAAAAGACTGTGTCGACGGAATTAGATCGTTTTTCAAAAGGAAAAAGCGACCTGTTTTATTTTGAAAGGTTCTCGAGTTGATGACAATTTTGATAAGCACACCTTACAGCGTTCCTATTAAGAAATCTATGCTTTTTTAACTCGTATTATTTCAGACGGTTCTTTAAACAGAGGGTTCGAAGGAGCAGTGGTGAAAGTGTCGAACATTAATGTAAAGCTTAACAATATAAAGCTTGGTCGTGACCACTAGTAATGGAAAAGGAAACATACTGCGCCGATCCCAGATAAACTGGGAACAGGGCAGGAAGAATAAGTACCTAAGGCTTGGTTGATGGATGAACACAAAGGGAGGCTTTTGAAAGCACACTAATATGATTGTCTCCACTGCATCTGTATGTCAAGACCCATTCTCTTCTTCTTCTTTGTATGTGGCATTTGGGCTATTCCAATTTGTCACTCTTCTATGGTCTAGTGGTTGACTGCCGGAATACGTTTTTTGTTGAATAGTAAACCGTATTTCACACAATCCTTTCTAAGCGTATTAATCTTAATTGTTTTCACCCCGGTGATGAAATATGAAAGATGACCCCTGACAGATAATAATCATAGTGCACTGACCCCAGATAAACTGGGAACAGGATAGGAAGACGAATTGATTCTTCTTCTTACGACACCCCCTGATATGAGGCGGGGCTGGCACCTTCTACGTAATTTTTTCGCTTCCAGGCCAGCCAGAAGACAGGAAGGAGAATTGATGAAGTATGATTTATGAATGTTGAATATTTTGTTTTGATTTTACCCCAAGCAAGTTACGGATGAATATGAATAGGAAAATTCTGACGGTTTTTATTAATAGTATGATGCGCGTTGACGTGGCATTACAATTGGAAAACATGATTAAATTTTATGTTGCCACGGGACTTGGGTGGTGAATTCGCGTTTATAGCGCTATTGAAATGCAGCATGTTGTAAAATTGAACCTATTTATTTAAAACAATGCCATATAGTCCTCTATTACACGACTGTAAAATATACAACGCAATAATTGTGCTGTATATTTTACAGTCGTGTTTGTATCTTCTCCAATTTTGGAAACTCGGAATATTATAACATTAATTGCTTACATGGATGGGTAATTTCGATGAACTCCTCAAATTAACCCCGATTTCCGGCAATAAACATAAAATACAAAACGACTATTTAACCCATATTTGAGCGTGTTCTGATTTTAGTCTAATATGCCATTTAGGAACAAAATTTATTAAATATAAAATAATTATTATTAATCATTTTAAATTTTAAGTAAAAATCGTGGTGGGTGGTGAAAATTGTATTCTGCTCTGCCTGCGTCACCACACGGCGGATAATTAATAGAAACTATATTTTCTTTTATTAGTTTAATTAATTCGTGTGCCAGCATCGGAAACTTCTTTGACAATTCCTGACATTCCCTGTTCGCTACAGACCTAGCATTATGTAAGCCGATTTCAGTTGCTTTGGTCTACCCGTCTCTCTCACTCATTGAGAATAATAGCAAAGTGTGAGAGTTACCCAAAGAGGGTTAGTGTCAGGCAGGCGGCCGGCTGTAAAACCTAAGACAAAAACTTGAGCAGTATGGACTGGAATGTTGCCATTCCAATCACTCTTTCCGTTCATCGGTCTCTCAACATGATCCGTTCCGTCTCTTTTCTATACATTCATTCATCACTAGCACCTTTACGGTGTGATGGTTGATATGAATCAAAAGAGAGTGGATGGCTTGATGACGTCTGACCGATACGAATGGAAGACGAAACATTCTGCGCTGAACCCAAATAGACTGAGAACAGGGCAGGGAGAAGAAGAAGAAAGTGACGGATAGACCGAAACAACTGAAATCGCCTTACATACATAATACGGGGCCAGTTCATGTTTCAATCGAATCTCTGGATTACTAGGAAATCATTTCCCTACGTTCAAACTAAACTGCTTCGTTAGAACTTCATAAAGCATTGTGCAAACACTGTTTCTTGAACGCTTCGCAGAGCTAACTTTGCAGTGAGAACGGTGAAAGACCTGCCGATGAATTAAACTTTGCAATACAGTGCTTTGGTTATATTGAGTTCGACTTAAGACTGTGCGCATGGATCATTACTAATGTGTACACAATCAATTGTTAAACTCAACTAATTGTTGCGACAAGAACTCAAACAATGGTTGTATATTATAGTAGCAATTGGGTGAGTTAACTATGCATCAAAAAGCTGGCCCTAAGACATACGGAAGGAAATTAACTGCACCTACATGAAATGTAAAGAAATACATACATACCTACATAAATCACGCCTTTTTTAGTTAGCATGCAATTATTATTATTTGTTTATCACCAAGATTTCTGGAGCCGAGCTTATTGCTATCTAACACATACATACATAAATCACGCCTATATCCCCGAAGGGGAAGGCAGAGGTGAACTAGCACCCACGTTTCGCCAATTATGTTAGGTCCCATGTAATAGGTGGCGAGCCTATTGCCATTTATCGGGCACAAAAGTCGCAGTACATTGCTATTGCTAGGTGGTATAAGAGGAACGCTGCTACCCATTCTTCATCATTGATTTATGCTTAGTCGCCTTGTACGACACCCACGGGAGAGATTTGGGGTGGTGACAAATGTATTCTACTCTGCCGTCAGCACAAGGCTGCTATCTAACGGGCACATTAAATGCAGTAATTGCTGGGAACAGTACACTCCTGCACATTCGTTATCATATTTAATTTTATAACCCTTAGTCGGCTTGTACGACGGCTGCGGAAGAGACAATTTTGTGCTACTCTGCCGTCACTACACTTATTAATGTGCTCCCGAAAAATAAATAAATAACTTAAATGTTACACCTATCAACCAACCCAATGGACTAGATGACGGAGAACTATACATAATATTGATATAACTTCTTCAAATGTATCTGGGGCGCAGTATGATTCCTCTTCCATTAATATCGGTCAGACGTCATCAAGCCATCCACTCCCTTTCGATTTAGGTATATTATCCATTACATTAGAAAGGTGCTAGTGATAAATGAATGTATACATAGAAAAGTGATTGAAAGGACCATGTCGAGAGACGAATGACAAGAATTAGTCAGGTCAAAGTCAAAATTCGTTTATTCAATAGCTGGTTTAATTACAATACACTTATAAATCGTCGAGATGTTAGAACATCCAAAACCTGTGTGTCCAAGGGAGGATGTGTGCGCAATATGCCTGACTTTATAATGATTGTGATATTCAACATTCCTATGCATGCCTACTGTTCAAGGTTCGCCTAACCAATTGTATTCTATACAATATACAAGGTTAGTTTATTGTTGTTAATGTGTTAATGTACCAAAACGAAGTTTATTATGTCGAACACGATGTCGAAAAAAATCCATGAACTTTCTTTGCGACTTAGATTAAATGGCCCATCGGGCAAGCGTCTCGCCGCTTCGGTGGCTCCTCAATTGTTTCACGTCCGTCAAACGGTAATCGATAAATGTCTATCCAAGGTTCGGAACCACCTTCTAAATGTTCACGGTTGTGATTTACGCGTCTTTACAACGTGCAATATTTGCGCTTCATAAGGCAACTAATTTGAAAACTACAATATTAATAATAAAATAATAACCAAAAAAATGCACATGCATGAACAACAATCGGCCTTATTTCTTATCTCTTCCAGGCAACCTTAGACTAAAGAATTCTTGAAAATATACAAAAATCTATTGAGGAAGCTACTTTTTTGGAGAAAGTTATAATAAGAAATAGGTAGAAACGGTCATGGTGCACAATCTAGCAAAGTACTGCGATTGAAATTTCAGTTACATTGAAATTACAGTTACATTGAAATTACATGGAAACAGCTGGCGATACGCGGGTGTTAAAACATCTTTCCCTTCCCCTTAGGAGAGAAAGGCGCGATTTGTTTGTATAAAGACGCAACTGACTCTCGTGTGTTCTAAACTTACTACCTACAGTATAATTCAATATTGCATTCCAGAGTATAATGGATTTTTTTAAGTTTAAGGGCCTGTTTCACAATCGACAAGTAAGTTCGAAGTAGCTGACTTGGCAGTTCAATTGACATATATTTCATATTACAACTGTCAAATTATCAGCGAAGTAAGCTACTTAGAACGTACTTTTCGATTGTGAAACAGACCCTTAAAATACAACATTGTGCAGCGTCTATCTTTTCGTCAACAGTGTTAGGTCCTGTGTAATATGCGAACCCATTACTATCTATCGGTCTCTAAAATCGAAGTAAATTGCTATTTGGAATAACAATAACGGTGTACCCAGTTCTCAAATCTGTTGTAAGCCGTATTCGCCTTTTACGACACCCACGGGATAGATACGTCACCAGTGAGATTTCGGATATTATTTTCACAGGAACACGTCAATATTCCCTGCCCAATTTGCAATCATAATCTGTTCGTATTACGACTCCGAGACAGCGAGAAAAAGTAAATCGTAGAAGTACAAGCGGACTAAGGGTTACAAAATTAAAAATGATAACGAATGTGCAGGAGTGTACTGTTCCCAGCAATTACTGCATTTAATGTGCCCGTTAGATAGCAGCCTTGTGCTGACGGCAGAGTAGAATACATTTGTCACCACCCCAAATCTCTCCCGTGGGTGTCGTACAAGGCGACTAAGCATAAATCAATGATGAAGATTGGGTAGCAGCGTGCCTCTTATACCACCTAGCAATAGCAATGTACTGCGACTTTTGTGCCCGATAAATGGCAATAGGCTCGCCACCTATTACATGGGACCTAACATAATTGGCGAAACGTGGGTGCTAGTTCACCTCTGCCTACCCCTTCGGGGATATAGGCGTGATTTATGTATGTATGTATGTATAAATAAAAATGAACTGATTTCTTGTCTTAATCGTCTTTATAGAAGCAATCAAAACCATGGTCTATTTGAAGATCTAATAAAAAGTTGTCTCTAGAGACAGGAGACGTGACACATGCTGCTGTAATACAAGCTAGATCGTATGACACCCATCAGAGTGATGTATTGTTGACGGAAAACTATCTGAAAGGAAAATGCTAAGAAAACATCTCGCAACTAAGGCGGCGCCCGAACACAGTCAATCTCGGTCGCATCCGCGATCAAAATCAATGATCACGATCCAGATTGACATTCGTACACAATCAATGTGGATCGTGATCATTGTTTTGATCGTGTCCATGCACATTCGCCTAAGAGAAGCCATACTAACTATTTGTGGCAGCATTATACATATATTTTTTTGTTACAGTCTATTCGAAAAGGGTTGAACTTGTGGCGTTCTTGTAATGCGACCGCCTTTGTTGTTTGTCTATGTTTGACAAACACAATGTTTTTCACTAAGTGACAGTTGTCAAATTAATTAGATGAGAATTTTATTCCGAGCTAGAGAGTATGGTTATTTTCTAAGCCTTATAAATATTATTTCCGATTTATGTTTATTGTCCAGTTTGTATATATTGTAACCGTGTACATATTTAGAAGTACAGTCAGTTACTTTTATGAACCCTGCCTTTTACTACCACGGAACACATCCGCAACCACCAAGATTGCACCCGGCCATACAACTTCCCAAATTGGTGACCCCGACGTGATAGTCAAGAGCTTTGGGTGTAATATAATTGGCAATTGACCGGCGCGGGATGGGAAGCTGCGTTGGACATGCGGATGGCCACTTCGAAGAAATTTTCGTCGTGTGAAACGGTACCACATCCCAAGCTGTGGCGTCGAGCGCCCCCTGGCGCATTCACCGTTTTCTACATTCGCAAGTTCGAGTGACGTCTCCGTGGGAGTTGCAGTTGGGCACATGCATGCATTGGACTAATTGCGCATTATACCATTTGTGCACATCGCTCACGCAAGTACTATCGGCACCATTATTTGGAGTATTTTTTTAAACATTTTATTATTGTTCCAAGTAATGATTTTTATTTAGTTGTGTAAAGCGTGTTCGGAGTATTGATTTTTATGTTATTTTATGAAAATTATTTTTTTCAACTTGTGTAATTTGATAGGAAATATTTTATTAGTTTTTCGTGTGTATTTTTCGCGTGGTTTGAACAATTTGTTTACATTGTCTTTTGTTTTTTATGTGTAATTTTGTCTGCATATTGACAACTTATGTTGTTTTTGTTGACATGTCGACATATGAATTTTTAGACGTTTGTGTTTTGTTTTCACCACATCACGCGCCCACGGAATAGCAATTTTTCTTTTTTGTCCGTTCTCTCTCTATTTTATACGAATTAATTTTAATTTACTTTTGTTTATAATTTTAGTAGCGTGTTTTCGTTTATAATGGCTGACGAACTACGTTCGCGTTTGGCAGCCCTTGAGGCAGAAAATGCAGTTTTGCGTAATCTGCGTGACCAAGGTATATCCCAACCTCAACGGGAGGGCGAGGTATGTCGCGTGAGTGTCAAACTTCCCCCTTTTTGGTCTGATAGGGTGACAGTATGGTTCGCACAGGCTGAGGCACAGTTTTTGCTTGCTGGCATCAACACTGATGCCACAATGTACAGCTATGTCCTTAGCCAGATTGACCACAGGATTGCTGGCGAAATCGAAGACATCGTTGTCAACCCTCCGGCTGAAGGTAAGTATCAGAAGCTAAAGGAGACCTTAATCAGCAGACTTTCGTCATCAGAGGAACAGCGAGTGAGGCGCCTTCTTGGTGACGAAAAACTCGGGGATCGGAGACCATCCCAATTTCTCCGTCACTTGCGCTCGCTCGCGGGAACGGCTCTCTCGGACGATAACATCTTGCGGCAATTATGGTTACGTCGTTTACCACAGCACGTACAGGGGATTTTGGCTGCACAAGCTGACTTATCCCTCGATAGAATCGCAGATATAGCTGACAAGATTTTGGAAGCTCAGCCTAGCTCTTCCAACGTGTATGCTGTTGCCACGCCCTCGCTCGATACCGTTATGGCTCGATTAGAAGAATTAACTAAGCAAGTCGCTGCTTTATCGACGGGTTCTTCTGTTCGATCTCAAAACCGTTCTTTTTCCAGAAGCCAGTCGACATCACGCAGTAGCACGCCTGGCAATAAACGTTGTTGGTATCATCGCACATTTGGTGTGAATGCCAGCAAATGTATTGCTCCATGCAATTGGGCGTCGGAAAACCACACAAGCAATCAGTAGCGGTGGCACCTGATTGCAAGTCCATACAGCATCACGGCCGCCGTCTATTTGTCACTGACCGTATCACAAAGCGTCAATTTTTGATTGACACTGGTTCGGATCTTTGTTGTTACCCCCGCAGCTGGTTGTCAGTTCCGCGAAAATCTTCGGACTATGAACTTAACGCCGCTAACGGGAGTAGTATTAAGACATATGGCACTATTCATTTTAACCTCAACTTTGGTCTTCGACGAGCATTTGTTTGGGATTTTGTTGTTGCTGATGTTACGACAGCGATCATTGGCTCAGACTTTTTAAGTTATTACCATCTTTTGCCAGATTGCCGACTCAAGAAGTTGATGGATGGTGTAACGAATTTGTCAGCACCCGCTATTGCAGCAATGTCGGAACAGCTTAGTGTCAAGGTTGTCGTTTCAGGAGATTCCAATTTTGTTAAACTGCTCGCCGAGTTTCCAGAAATCACTCGGCCTCCTGGAATCCCTCGTAATGTTTTGCACAATACCGTGCACTACATCAAGACTACGGATGGCCCGCCCATTTCGTGTCGTCCTCGTCGTCTGGCGCCTCAGAAGTTGATAGCAGCAAAAAAGGAGTTCGACAACATGATCCAAGCTGGCATTGCACGTCCTTCTAAGAGCGCCTGGTCGTCTCCGCTACACATGACCTTGAAAAAGGACAGTAGTTGGCGACCTTGTGGCGACTACCGATCCCTTAACGCCAGAACTGTTCCTGATCGGTACCCAGTCCGCCACATAAATGATTTTGCTCATAATCTCGCAGGATCTAAGGTTTTTAGCCTTATAGATCTTGTGAAAGCATATCATCAGATCCCGGTATTTGAAGAGGATATACCGAAGACAGCCATCGTTACCCCATTTGGCCTCTTCGAATTTCCCTTCATGACCTTTGGCCTTCGGAACGCTGGTCAAACTTTCCAGAGGTTTATCGATGAGGTCACACGGGGTCTTGATTTCTGTTTTCCGTACGTGGATGACATTCTTATTTTCTCTGCGGATGAGGCTCTCCACTGCGAACATCTGCGTATCCTCTTCAAACGCCTTCAGGAGTATGGAGTTGTCATTAACTCATCGAAGTGTACTTTCGGCGTTCGGGAACTTACCTTCCTTGGTTTTCATGTCAGCCCAGAAGGTACAAACCCTCCTCAGGATCGCGTTCAAGCTATTTTGGATTTTCCAGCTCCGAAAACCGTCCAGGGCGTGCGTCGTTTTCTCGGTATGTTAAACTACTACCGTCGATTCGTACCCCAGGCCGCGCAATTTCAAGCTCCATTGATTGATGCAGTAGTTGCCACAAATGGTAAAGGCAATAAACCGTTCACATGGTCGCCTGAACTACTGGAGCAATTTGAAGTTTGCAAACGGAGTTTGTCCAGGGCTACGCAATTGCAACATCCGGTTAATGACGCACCTCTTGGACTGTTTACAGATGCATCTTCTGTACATATTGGTTCCTGTCTTCAACAGCGAGTCGAGGGTGAGTGGTTTCCTCTTGCTTTCTTTAGTAAGAAGCTTACTAAAAAGCAGACAGAGTGGCCGACTTACTATCGAGAGTTGCTGGCGGTGTACGAAAGTGTACAGCATTTCCGCTATATTTTGGAGGTTCAGAGCGTCACTATTTATACGGATCATAAGCCATTACTGTACGCTTTCGTACAGCGCAGGGAGAAACTGCCCCCTGCCCAATTAAATCAGCTATCTTTTATTAGTCAATTTACAACTGATATTAAATATATTAAAGGTGAGGACAATGTCGTGGCTGACACCTTATCACGAGTTGAAGCTATTGGTCTTGAACAGGACTATGAAGCCCTCGCGAAGTCGCAAGAGTCAGATAAAGAACTATCAGACATGCGTGAGAGCTCCAGTCTCCAGTTGACAAGCGTCGTCGTTCCTGGTACAAACATTTCCATTATTTGTGATGTATCTACAGGCAAGCCACGTCCATATTTGACCCCTTCCTTTCGCAAAGCAGTTTTCGATAAGTTTCATAACTTAAGCCATCCTGGCGCACGTGCAACTGCCCGCCTTTTGACAGAGCGTTACGTCTGGCCTTCTGTCAATAAGGATTGTAAGCAGTGGGCACGCGCTTGCGAAGCTTGTCAACGAGCTAAGGTTTCACGTCACAATTCTTCTCCGTTAGGTGATTTCAACCTTTCATCTGGTCGTTTCAGTCACATACACATTGACATTATTGGTCCTCTACCTTTATGCAATGAGTATCGCTATTGTTTGACAGCTATTGACCGAGTAACCAGGTGGCCTGAGGTTTGGCCTATGCGCTCCATTACCGCAGAAGAAGTGGCAGACACCTTAACTAGAGAATGGGTTTCGAGATTTGGGGTACCATCAATTATCACGACAGACCAAGGTACTCAGTTTGAGTCTGACCTGTTTCGTCGACTGATGATTCACTTTGCCACTAAACGAATAAGGACCACATCTTATCACCCATGTGCTAATGGCATGATCGAGCGAGTACACCGCCAGCTTAAGGCTGCTCTCATGTGCCATCATGATTCTTGGGTGCGTTCACTTCCTTTTGTTCTTCTTGGCATGCGTACCGCGTTCAAAGAGGACATTAAATCCACAGCCGCGGAGATGCTCTATGGAGAACCTCTTCGTTTGCCAGGTGAGTTATTTATTTCATCAACCCCATCGGATGTAATTGATAACCCATCAGATTTTGTCGTACAACTACGTCGTAAGATGTCAGTTGTAAGACCTATTCCTGCATCTCGACATTCATCACCATCAACTTTTATTTTTCAAGATCTTTCTTCTGCATCACACGTTTTCTTAAGGGATGATACAGTTAGACGTCCTTTACAGCCACCTTATACGGGTCCTTATAAAGTTGTTAATCGTGCCAGCGATGGCAAAACTATGACTTTGGACATCAAGGGCAAAAGTGTTGTCGTCAGTATCGATCGTGTGAAACCAGCTTTTGTTGAACATACTGTCACCCATCCAGAGCAGATTGCAAAGCCTGCGTATTCTGATCGTCCAGAGCAGACTGCAAAGCCTGCGCCTTCTGTTCGCTCAGGGCCAACTCCGGCCATCGCTACCGCGCCGTACACTACTCGGTCTGGTAGACGCGTCAAATTTAGATGTTTATAATTTCTACTAGGTTTTCCTTCTCCGTGGGGGGGTGGTGTGGCGTTCTTGTAATGCGACCGCCTTTGTTGTTTGTCTATGTTTGACAAACACAATGTTTTTCACTAAGTGACAGTTGTCAAATTAATTAGATGAGAATTTTATTCCGAACTAGAGAGTATGGTAATTTTCTAAGCCTTGTAAATATTATTTCCGATTTATGTTTACTGTCCAGTTTGTATATATTGTAACCGTGTACATATTTAGAAGTACAGTCAGTTATTTTTATGAACCCTGCCTTTTACTACCACGGAACACATCCGCAACCACCAAGATTGCACCCGGACATACAACTTCCCAAAAAAACATCCATAATTCTGGGCCGCTATATCCAGGAAAATGATGGAAAAAGGAAATAAATTCGATTCTATCAGCTTAGCGGAGTAGTTAGATTACATAAGCTGTGCATGTGTGCCTTGAAAATCCAAGAAAAATACATTACTCAAACATATTCTTTGTTATTTGCGTTATAAATATTATCTAATCATTTTTCAACACATAGCCATATAAAATTTCACCGAATACCTTTTTCAAAGTCCATATATAATTATGTTTGTAACTATTTATCTTTTGATTTGGTTAACATAATCCATATCTAATTTTATTCATTATTAATTATTGCTTTCGCAGTTAATAAGGAACTTAACAAAAAATATTTTTGAACACTGGCTTTGGTTGTTAGTAGATACTTAGACAAACCTTTCGTACATAATATTTATACTGTGCCTTTCGTTAACGCTCAAAACGACGAGTCGATAACACCTTATAAACTACCGCGTGAGTCGCTTGCGTAGCGCGCCATTTTGCGTTATGCGCTTCATAGATAGGTTAGGAACCCATTTTCTTAATATTTTTTCCAGGGTAGACTATTGCTGATAAAAGATATCCAGGCCAATCAACCTACCATAAAGTTTCCGATTAGATACTCAGCAATGTTACTATAATAACTCCGTCTGGTGCCCTAGGAGACATCGTTATGATATTTCAGTAAATCATTAATCTTGAGATATGCGGGCATGGAAAGGGCAAAGGGTAAGTGCAGGTCAACCGTTGCGGCGGCGAGCCGACCCGAAATTCCGTAAGGATATCACTGCCTAAGCCTAGCCTTCACAGGGTGTGGCATTCGGTAACAATGTTATACTCCAGAATATTTTTTTCTTAAAAAGTAATAGATGGAATGGTGTGCTTCCAATACGCAACAGCCCGCAGTTTATCAAGTTAAAAACTGCTTCTTGCTTTCCCAAGGTAGTCAGCAAGGCGGGAGTCCATGAAAATCTAGCCAAATCCTAAAGCAGAATGATCGTAGACATTGGGAGGAGGGAAGATAGAAGGGGAGGATATCCACGTTATCTGAAGTCCTCTTCCATTCATATCGGTCAGACAGCTTCGAGTGATCCACTGTTGATGAAATTGAAATGCGTGTTGTTGAGATATCTTGCCTTCATCTGACGCGCCCGAGTTTTTCTACCGATGATTGTTTTACTATTCTGCATCTGCATCGATACGCAACGCACGATCCTACATAAAAGGTTCTGTACACAGTGGGTACTTTACAGAGTACAAGGTTTCCCCCTTCTATGCATTATTCTACCGTGCTCAAGTAAATTCCAAAATCCCCGCTTGGGCTCCCTTACTAAAAATGAAAATTAAGCGTTTCGATTGATTCACGTCCCAGTAGTAATTAGGAGCACGTCAATTGCATATTTGACACCACGATTTCCGCATAGAGGAACGCTGCCCATTAATAATTGCGTTCCCATAATCGGTTGGCGACACACCACAAACAGTCTGCTCTGTATGCTGCATTCGACTGGAACCACCGAAATTGATAGACAGACTGAATTTGCCGCTGTTTATCAAATTCTCGGGAATCCTTTCTCTCTCTAGATTCTCGGGATACCAGAGGGAATTTGATAAATATCCCGAGACTTTTAAAAATGTGCAATGGACAGCTATTGCACATTTTTAAAAGTCTCGAGATATTTTTATATAAAAATTTGTTTTTTATCTGAGAAGGTTGGGATTGTAGATTGCTTCTATACATATTTTTAAACAAATCAAAATATTGATTTTTCAACGGTACATTTACCTATGAATCGTTAAGACGCTAATATAGAAAACCAATTCGATTGAGAATTAGGAGAAGGCGCAGGGTGGCAGAGCCCTAAACTATCTTGTATTTTCTTTGTGAGTAAGAGAGTAGCGTGTATTTTTTTTTTTCGAGCATGCACTGTGGGATTATTCCATATCTAATGGAAAGATACATGTATAAGACACATCAGTCTGTTTTTCGGGTATTATAAGCTCACACCACAGCTTGCCAAATATGTTAGTTCCCATGTAATAGCTGGGGGGCGATCAAATTGCCGGGAACCATAAATGCTTAAATGCAGTAGCCAGTCTTTCAACAACCAAATTGTGGTCTTTCCCTGGTGACTGATTTTGTTAATTAGCTGATTTTTTTGTGCAAATTAGGTTACTTGTGTCCATATTGCATAACAACTATCTTTCCTTGAAATTATGTACTCTTAAAACTTGTGCTTACACTAAAAACATAGGAAACACGAAGGTGAAATAAAAAGGGCTTTCCGCAAGATGTCTTTTTGGTCGATGTGCTCTTTTAAGATCTATGGCCCAGATAAGATGGGACACAGCCGATAAAAAGACCAAGACAGTTTAGTCAGCAATTTCGACAAACGAAAATGCGCGCTATGTGTGCGAACAAACACAGCTTAGTTTCGGCTGTCGCAACTATCTGAAATGGAGATCTGGCTTTTGGAATTAATATTTTTCTTGGTTTTAGAATGAGCTATGTTTTGACTTTCATAGACTAGGGTGCGATCGCTATTCCGTAAACTTAGCAATGTTAGCTAAACTCGTTCTTTGGAAGGGTGACCAAAAATATACTATCTCGAAGGCACGTTAAACTGTTGGTCAATAGGTACTCGTTAATTCCGACTGCGCCAGAGTGGGGGTTTTGGTCCACACTCCCTATATTCATCCATTGCCAAGGATCAGTGGGGAGCATAATGGGCCATGAGAGGAGCTCACTAGCGCAGTGGCACAGCGCGCTTGTCTAGAGATTGCGTAAACTAAGAAATTTCGCTAAGGCCGGTCATTAGATGGGTGACCAAAAATTTATTATCACGAGTTCCTGCGTTCTTCGAAAGGCACGTTAAGCCGTTGGTCCCGGCTGCATCTGCAGTCGTTAATACCCACCAACCGAACTGGGCCAGCGTGGTGGGTTATGGCCCAATCTCCCTATATTATTCCATCCATAGGGAAGGCCCGTGCCCCAGCAGTCCCCACATTAAAGGGCTGGTGATGATGATGATGATGAGAATGGGCCATAACCCATCACATGGGTTATGGCCCACTCTCATCTCTCTGGGCCATGACCCAGTGCGGATTGTAGGGTATTAAAGACTGCAGTACTGGTACAGCCGGGAACAATGGCTCAACGTACCTTCCGAAGCACAGAAAACTCGAGATAATTAACTTTTGGTCACCCATCCATAACGAACTCTGCTCGGTTTACGCAACTGCCCTGAGCTCTTCATTAATATTTAATCGTCTAACTTTTATTATCTATATATCGGGATGTCAATTTAAAAACAGTCCAGGTAAGTTTCTTCGTAAGATTTGTGAGTCGTGATTGACGTTACAGGCAGTTCCACTCTTACAAACTTGGGTGCTAGTAAACGCCCTTATTACGATGTGAAAAGGTGCCAGTTACAATGAGCTCCGAATCTAACAGCCCATTATACGTCTCGACAGTAATAAAACTTATGACAACTAAAATTGTTGACGATACTACGTAACTTCTAAATGATGACGTCAATTTATTGTGGTTGAACAGTTGTGAAAAGGATCAGATCAGATTAGCGTACATTGTATAAATTTCTACCTGCTTCAACCACCCGATTATCATGACAATAATTATGAGTCCCAACCCCAATGTGTGCTTGCCTATGTGTACATACATACACGAATCACGCCTATCTATTTCCAAAAAGGATAGTCAGAAGTGAATCAACATCGACGCCTTGCCAACTATGTTTGGTTCCATGTAATAGTGGCCGAGCCTATTGCCATCTATCGGGCTGGCAAATCGCTATATTCCTAGGTAAATATTGCTAGGTATTCCTCATCATCACCAGACCTTTAATGTCGTCACTGCTGGGGCACAGGTCTTGCCTACTGATGGAAGAATATAGCATAACCGACCACGCTCTAGCCCAGTGCGGATTGGTGAGTATTATTATATAAGACTGCAAATGCAGCTAGGTTCAACGGCTTAGCGCGCCTTCCGAAGCATGGTCGACCTCGAGATAATCTATTGATGAGCTTCTTTTATCGAGCTCATTCCTCATCACTGCTTTAATCCTTATTCGCCTTGTATGTGTCGTGGCCAAATCGTAGAATTGATCACTTCATGATGTGGCCAACCATTTCATGAATTGGTGGCATTTCATGAAATGGCCAACTCTAACTGACCATATCATGATAATGGTCTGGCCAGATCAATGGATAAACAACGTTTGACGATATGAACAGCAAAACGCATGGTTATTTCATGATATGGCCAAACATTATTAATCATATCGTAAAATAGTAACATTAACCACCGTTAGAGGCGCTTATTTCGATTTGTTTTTGTGATGCATCATGGCGGCGGACAAATAACCTAATAAACAAACTATTAGTATTGTTGTAATGGAAGATAAAAGTGAAGTGAAAGGTCGTTACAACACCAAATTATTAGAATTTTACGTTTAAGGTCACTCAAAAAACGAGGGCAACTTAAAAATACTTAACATTAACTACAGTAATGATATGGCCAAACGTGGATGGACATATCATCAAACGTTGACGTTTCAACGGTATAGTCAGTTTTAGCTGGCCACTTCATGAAATGCAACCATTTCATGAAATGGTCGGCCACATCATGAAGTGATCAATTCTACGATTTGGCCACGACATATGTACTACGTGGATTGTTGTGTATGTTCCTGTGGATGGTGACAATTTGTATTCTGCTCTGTTGTCACTACAGCAGATCACAATGGAGTTTCTGATAGCCGCGTATTTAACATAATTTGCTTGTGGACATAATTTTAAAACGAAATGGACGAGAAACTACCGTATTCGTATTCATTGCCTCAAGTCAGAGTTATGACCGCAGAGGTAAGGCGAGGGGGAAATATTGAATTCTCCCCGGGGCAAAACTTTTGTCACGCGCGAGACGAAATCCAAGCTCGCAAATTCTGACGGAACTTTTGTACATTCTTGGGTTTCGTTTGCTCTTTTACATTCAAGTATACTCGGCGGGCCATCCATAGGGAAGGCCCGTGCCCCAGCAGTGGGGACACTAAAGTGCTGGTGATGATGATGATGATGATACTATATGATTTGACGGCTGCCTTGGTCGAATGCTCAGATTGCTGGGTATTGGCCAAGAGGTCCCGGGTTCGAATCCTGGTAGGGGCAAACTTTGTGATGACTACAAATGTTTGTTCCCGATTAATGGTTGTGTATATGTCGTATATTAATAATAGGTCCCAAGCTGTCGCCATCAAAGGTTATACGTCTGCTTGGAGTATGATACCCTCTGGGGTACCTCAAGGGTCGATTTTGGGGCCATTATTATTTATATTATTTATAAACGACGTGTCGACATGCTTTAAGTACTCAAAAATCCTCTTATTTGCCGATGACATGAAAATATATAAAGAAATTACTAACGAAACTGATTGTTTCCTATTGCAGGAGGACCTCAGTAGGTTTGAGTCTTATTGTGAAGCAAATAGACTTGATCTAAAGACTAGTAAATGCTTCTCGATGACATTTTCCAGGAAGCGTCACAATCACTACTATAATTATGAACTAGAAAACCAGGTTCTCACCAGAGTTCATAGCATGAAGGATCTCGGCATTGTCCACGATTCCAAGATACTATTCGATCAACATGTCCACCAAATCACAAACAGGGCATCGAAAGCTTTAGGCTTTCTAATGAGATCCTGTGCCCAGTTTGAAAATGCCAAGACTATAAAGATCCTATATTGTTCACTTGTTCGAAGTATCTTGGAGTATGGCTCCCAGGTGTGGAATCCGCGCTATTCAGTCTACATTAATCGTTTGGAATCTGTACAAAAAAGGTTTTTAAAATATATTACTTAGAATATAAAACTAGGACTTATGATGATGCTTATAAGGAGCGATGTATAAGACATCACCTACTTCCCCTTAAGATACGCAGAGATATTGCAGATATCGTATGTCTATCCAAAATTTTAAAGAGTAATATTGACTCAAGTGAACTTTTGGAGCGGGTTAAGCTTTTTGTTCCTCGCAGTTTTACAACGCTCAATAAGAAGATGAAAGTACAAGTTCCATTTGTTAACACTAATTATAGACAAAACAGTTATTTCATCCGTTCATGTAACTTATATAATTCATTGAGCGATGACACTGAAATTGACCTATTCTGTAGCGGTGTTACGTCACTGAAGCGTGCACTGGCAAATGAATTTCTTATTGGTTACCAATGAGTTATAGGGTAAACATTGTAGTTCAATGTTAGTTACTTACTAGCTTAATCTTACTCCTTGTGCTGTAATCGGTTTTCATAGGGTGCTGTCGCGTGTATACTCGAATATTGTTGAGCCCTATATTAATCTATCTGTGAAAACTTGTCAATAGCTAATAGCTAGTTATAAATTATACACATATAATGTAATAGCAGTAAGTTTTCCAATAAATAAAATAAAATAAAATGTTTACGTAATATATTTACAACATTTATATACATAATTATATTAAAAATATGTCCGTCATCTAGTATCCATAACACAAGTGCTTAGGCTACTTATTTTGGGCTAGATGATAGGTGTGAGTTTAAAAAAATATTTATTTATTTTATTTATATACTCGGCGGCAAGCTGTGCACAATAGTTTTTGTTCAATTAACTGTTATCAAAAGTTCGTTTATTTATATATACCTACTTAAATTCATAATTTTGAGTCATCATCGTCACCTTCATGTCCTGTTTCAGTGTTCCTATATTAGATTCGGCGCAGTATTTTCATCTTGCCTGAGAGCGAAAAAATAACGTAGAATTGTGCCATCCCTGACTCACCTCAAGGGTGTCGATAAAGCTGACTAAGGGACAATGCTTGGAGTGAAGTAGACTAACCAGCATCTTAAGGAACCCGAAAGGTAGAAGGCGAACCACTAACGACGCGTAAGAACCCAAAGAGGGTTGGTGCCAGGCTGGCAATCGGTAAAACTGAAGCCGAAACCTTAAACATTTTTGGGACATTAAGCAGCCGTGCTGTATTCATTTGTGTGCCTGCTTAGCATTCAGACGCCCGCTCACCTACTGCAATTATCGTGTAATACGACATTTAAATGCAAAGGCAGAAATATGCCCCGAATCACATAATGGCACTGTGCGACCTCCGTATGCAGTGCAGATGGAATTATAGGATAAACGTCCCAGGAGAAATGCTTCTAAATGCCTTCGTTAACATCCTTGAAGTTAAGACAGTGAACCACCGTTCGCTGGCCCTGAGCATCAGTTATATACATAATTATCCTCCCTGCGTCGGTTTCCTCAATGCTGAGGGCAGGACCCTCCTGGACATATCTTGTTTTTCACTATGTTGCGCCATTTGTTTCTGTCGGACGCGTCGTGGAGCGCATCATAGAGTTTAGTGTCGAGAGTGGTGCGGATCTGATCGGACCAACGCATAGGGCTGCGACCTCTTGGTCTTCTGCTGTTGACTTTGCCAGTTATAATAAGTTTTTCCAGGTTGTCCCCGTTTTTCCTGGCCATATGGACAAAATAGTTAATAATATACATACATAAATCACGCCTATATCCCCAAAGGGGTAGGCAGAGGTGAGACCTAGTACCCACGTTTCGCCAATAATGTTAGGTCCCATGAAATAGGTGGCGAGCCTATTGCCATTTATCGGGCACAAAAGTAGCAGTAAATTGCTAGGTGGTATAAGAGGAACGCTGCTACCAAATCCTCATCACTGATTAATCGCCTTAGTCGCCTTGTACGACACCCACGGGAGAGATGTGGGGTGGTGACAATTGTATCCTAATCTGCCGTCACCACATCACGGAATAAACTTACGTAGCGGTTTCCGATATCAGCTTAACACCTGCCCAAGAGTACGCGTGAGTGACAAGAGTTTCGTTATACAATGCTTGCTATTAAGCGGCATTAGTAACATAGTGTCGCACACATGCGCCGTTGTACACTAAAGAGGGGAAGAATCCGCGCGTGAATTGCTTTATTTGGACAGTGTCTAGAGTGTAGAGGGCAACGAGCGTCAATCTAAAAATGTACATACCACATTGGCTCCTATGTCCACAACGTAATGCATAAATTTGTATCGACATAAAAAAAACGCCGGCATTCGATCGAATTACGAGCAAGCAAATCCGATGAAAAGACGCATGAATATGGGGCAGATCCTAGAGGATTTGACGCTTCGATTCACTGCGCACGTATTTAATATTGAAAGTATCATTTTTTGATAATTTCGTTCAAGGTCGAGAATAGGTTGACAGCAGTCAATGGTTTTACTATATTAAAATATTCCACTACATTTCTAGATACTGTGGGAACCCCAGACAACCGCGTAATTAGTGGTAATTGTGAAACGCGGTTTACGTTTTATTCAATAATTACAAAACATAATTGTGTATTCAACCAACTTTGAGTTAATAGCGAAAGACACCTTTGTGAAGTTATTATATTCAATAAATATAATTATGTATTATTGTATGCAGTTTGAAAATCACACATGAGTTTCTAGCATCAAACTATCCAAAGAAGAATGTTCCACAAAACTTTTTTTTATGCTAGACAAGGAAGCTCTTGCCCTTCATCTCACCTTATGGTAAGTGACGATATAGGCCGAAGATGGAATCGAGCTTCACCTGGAACCCTCAACCACAGAGGGGCTGGCTATCTTAGGTAGCACACATTGTCGGAACTCAATAATGCTGTTAACATTACTATTATGGCGACAGATTGTGATAAGATGGTGGTAGCTAGCCAGGCGGTATTGAAAGAAATCCTACCACCAACCAAACCGAGCACAAATTTGTACCCCCCTGGGGATCGAACCCATCTCGGGTTCGATCCCCTGGATCTTGATTCCGGTGGGTGAACCACTAGACCACGCAGGAAAGATAATTAAGCACAAAACTGCTTAATTATCTACGTTTCAGTATGTATCTGTAGTTCTGTACCATCACCGGTAAAAGTCAAATTTACAAGCCACAATCTCTCAGCGCTCCAATTTAGTTGAAGAGGGACAACGCAGATACTCGTCATTCTCTTGGGACCAATTTGTTTTATATCTACTCCAGTTAATCACACGTGAAATGTAATGAGTCCCGGCGCGCTGTAAAGTTGAATGTGTTAATCAACATTCTTTTCTTCCTCAATAGCAATGTTAAGTTGTAGGGAGATGAGACGCGAACTCTTAGCATTCCATTGATTCACCGTGCGGTGCGGGTCCCGGGTCCATAGTGCGGCAGATGGAAGGTTAGGATCAGCGCTTGGGACTTGTGACCTAAGTGTTTGTGAATTTTTATAAATATTTAATGAGTATTTAATTTCTGAAAGAGATTATTTTTATAAGAGACTATTTATTCAAGCAGTAATTGACATAATATTGAATGTCAATTACTGTTTTAATAAAAAGTTTCGAGAAAGCCGGGCAAGATGAACTTTTTCTTTTCAACCATTTTATTGGTATTGTTGTCATGTATCGGCCTTAAATAATTGATTGAATATTTGTCTAACGCCTAGTATCCATAACGTGACTTCTTGGGCTAAACGATATGATTGAATGTACTTGTAAGAAATATTGGTTTATTATTTCATGGCAATAGGAATATACCCATGAATTATTCCCTCCATTCGCAAAACGAAACTTTACACTTGTTGACTAGTTAAGTCATGTTCAACAAGACCCTGTAATTAAGCTTAACACACTCCATGCAACCCCCAAAGTTTTTAATTAGTGGCCATGAAAATTCTTGAAAAGGTACGCGCAGTGACGAAGCAAGTATGGGAAACATTTATTATGCGTCATTTTAATTACGAAGGGTGAGGCACAGTAAGCTGTTAACGTAATTGGTGTTAGGTTGAGGAAACTTTTTAATTGCCTTTATGTAGCTTTTATCTGTGGAAAAATTACTGCGCTATAGCACGAACAAAACAATACAATAATTATTTCTTTTTTTATCGCGCTAGGTAAGATGATAGTTTTGTCACCCCTGACCAGGAAGTGGGATTTTACGTACGCGTAACGGGCATAAAAGTCCACTTTATGGTCAGGTGTGACATAATAGTTATTTAGTGTCGCATCGGTCTTTTTATGTTAGACAGGGAAGCTCTTGCCCTTCATCTCACCTGATGTGACCTAAGTGACGATAAAGGCCGAAGATAAAATTGAGTTTCATCTGGAACCCTCTCCTTACTTATCATATTGTCGGAAAACAATTTATTATAGTGTTGTTTTACATTATTATTATATCATATCATTTTCTGTAGGCCTATTCGCTAACTTTTTTTGACACTTGACAGTGATAATCACTGAACTATTTACTGATCCATTACTACTTTACTATAACGCTATTGTGACACTTGGCCTATGAAAACAATTGTAATTTAAAAGATGAGAGAAAAAATAATCATTTTTACAACCACACCGGTAAATTATGTAAGCAATTTTAAAAGTAATTCTTTTTTTTTTATTCAACCATACCACACTCCTTCTTAATATATACAATTTAAAATTGCATTTCTGCAACAGTAAGTCTTACTGTCATAAATTTAGAGCACATTGTCATAAATTAAAGGCCAGGGGGCCTACCGCCTAACTCGATAGCTGATGATAGCTATATTGCAATGCACTGCTTACGGCTATAGCAGCCATCCTGAATTTTTAGGCGGCACGGATTTTGTGCCAAATTCATACAAAATCATCCGGTGATCATTCGTTCAAAGCTATCGCTAATAGTTTAGGTACATTTGGTGCGAAATGACAACATGACGTCATAAACTATAACTTTTCCTTTAGCAATCGAGTTAGGCGGTAGGCCCCCCAGGTGGTCGTCTTTACTCAGGTATCAATGGAAGCTAGATTTCCCATAATTATGACCCACACATACAGATATCACGCCCTTTGGAAAAAGAGGTGATGTCTGTGTATACAACCACTTTTTATGATATATCTATTTGTGATTATAGGTTATGTTCACTTCTCACCTAAGTAAACAGTACTTAACCCGCACTTTACTATATCCGATAGCTTCATTATAAATTCAGAGTTAACGTTGAAATCCTCCGAGGTATTCATTTGGATCTTTTATCAGAAAGAGCGATTCCTGGGAACATCCCAGGAGATATATTTGAATTTCGTATCCATATTATTGGATTAATATAAATTCTTGTCCACTTGGATCCCCGCCGAGGGATTTGCCTATAATTAAATTTTATTGGGCACGTGTATCTTTTGAGGGATCAATAAGGATTTCTCGTCCACGCCGATCCGCTTAGGCATTATTTTCCATTTATTTATTCAGTTTTGTGGTATATTATGTAATATCCTTGCCGGGCTATATATCCTATTCAGCCTGTTTATTCACTGAACTTGCTTGCCTGTTGCTTCCATGCTGACCTAGAATGTGCTGTCCCATCCCAGGGGTGTCGAAAAAGTCAACTAAGGGAAATCGTCATGTCATCCTCTCTCCGTTGATAGGTCTCTCGATATGGTAAAGTGATGAAAGACTACAGATGTATTCATTTATCACTAGCACCTTTCCGGTGCAATGGACGATATCGATATAGGATTGGCTATAGGATTGGCTAGTGTGATCGAAATGAATTTAAGAGGAAACAAACTGCGCACACTTTAGATAACCTACGAATAGGGCAGGATAATAAACCTACGCTGAGCTAACTAGGTAACTTTGATTCTGCAAGTGCCTAATGTTACGTAATCGATCCAAAAGATGAACTCCGAACATATAATATCTCTCTCTTGATCGCTGAGCGACTTTAAATTGATGGATGGCACGCTCCTTATTTCATTAAGACGTTTCGTCGGAAGACAAGACGCACTTTCCCACACGCTGCCCAGCCCAGATGTGCCTCTTTCAAGTTTCTTGTCAAAGTTGTCCCTGTAGCTAGACATGCTTGAAAACAACTTCGGGGGATATCCCATTTAAGGCGACCACTAATCCTAGACCAACAGGCTCATTCATCATTAGTTTGGTTTTAAGTTTATTTTAAGTATTTGCATTTCATAGATAGTGTTGAGTACCGTATGGTGACGGCAGAGTAGAATACAATTGTCACCACCCCAAAACTCTCCCGTGGCTGTTCTACAAGGCGACTAAGGATAAAACAGTGATGAGGAATGGGCAGCAGCGTTCCTCTTATACCACCTAGCAATATACTGCGCCTTTTGTGCCCGATAAATAGCAATAGGCTCGCCACCTATTACATGGGACTTGATATAGTTGGCGAAACGTGGGTGCTAATCCACCTCTGCCTACCCCTTCGGGGATATAGGCGTGATTTATGTATGTATGTTGAGCTAACAAGACCCTTATATCGTTACAATATAATAACGTAATCTTATGAAACATACAGATTAAGATAGGCCTATAACCTCAGCTATTTTTAGAAATACGCTGGGCACCAAAACTTTGAAAATAAAAGTCGTGTCGTGAAAAGAATACAATTTTCATCACCCCACCTGTCCCACGGGTGTCATCCACGGCGACTAAGGAATTCGTTCTTCTTACACCACCTACTTAACAATATACTTACAATTACTACGATTTACGTGCCCGGTAGAAAATGTAATACTTATGTAATGTTATTAAAATTATAGTAATTTAATTTTGCCTTAAATTTTCGTTGCTCTACTCATGTTCGTTGCAATGCTTTTAAAAAAATTTACTGAGATTTTCGGCAACATAAAAATTGTTGTTACTTTTATTTGAAAGAGCAAATATTCTACAGCGCTCTACGCTCTACCAAAACAAAATCATTTACGATAATTTAGTGTCTACTTATCTTTTTGTATGAATGATCTCTGTTATCGTATGATCTTTTGGTCCATGATCGTTTGTGACATACATGACGAATTTTTTCACGTTTCTTTGTTTCAACTTAATCCTAAAATTGCTATTCAATGTCAATTTTATCAATAATTTTTGTTTAGAAAGTTATTTGCTGTTTTTGTCTGTATTTATTTAATATATTTAGGTAATAAAGAAATATTATAAGTATAGATAGAATACGTACAACAATCTTATCTGTAATATCTACTTGAATCCAATACTCAATTTAAAACCAAAAATTTAACGTAGAATTCGCTCCACAAAAGAAGTCCCTCCAATAACATTATTTTCGCTCTTATTGCAAAGAGTGTTTGCAACGCTATCTTGTGGCGGTATGCGACACTGTGTGGTTAGATGTTAATAAATTTAGTAACACTGAAATATTACAGATGGCGCTATGCAGCAAGCAATGCCCGGGTATTCTTTATCGCTTTTTTTTAGATAGAGACTCAGCATGACGTGCATTTTTATAAAATAAATCGTATGTTCTTCACGGTTTGAATTCACATTACTTTAAATCATCTATTTTATTAGTCTAGGTTCTGGTTAAGCTTCAACCATCTAATTTTCTTGAATTTCACTTTGGTAAGTAATATTGTAATTACTTATTTTATTCAAGGTATAAATAAATCGACTTTCTACTTTACGTCGTACAAGTTACGGTTGACAATCGATATTTCATACTTTTTACTTTTGACTGACTGTAATATGACGCGTCAAACTTTATTTCGAAGCTGGTTTCATTAAAAAAAAATATTCCAAAATCCTTAAATGTAAAATTAAATATTCAGGGTTTAATATCTCCCTTTTAGTGCCTAGATAGAGGTTATATAATTATGTTGTCACTGATTGTGTTATGTTGAAGATTGCTTAAAATATAAGAAATATCGGAATAATCGTCAGCGCACTCTTAAGAGCCCTATTACAAATCTCACTCCTCTCATACTCAGACAGCCGGTGCATCGCATTTCGTAGTATTTTGCAGTTATTTTTATCGTATTTATTGATATAGGCTAATAAATTCTTGCTTATTCTTGATAAAATCTTTATTCCTGTAACAATTACTTTCGTATAAATTTTGCACAGTTAACATTCACAGTTAACTTAAGGCTATTTTCGAAGTTTTTTTATTAGAATAAGATAATTTTTCTATATTAAATCAATGGTTTGAAATAAAACAACTTTTACGCATTAGACTCGCGTATATTTAGGTGTTTGGCATTATTATATAGCCCGACGTTTCGATCACTTTACAGCGGCCGTGGTCACTGGGAGACCAAGCTAACCAAGCCAACTAAATCTCGAGACAAAACACTGACAATGGTGAAGAGAGATTCTGTCCACGTCCCGTGCTAGGCCTACTACCGTCTCTTTACAATGCGTCAACATTATTTTGATAGAATATAGCAATGATATTATATTTAAACATAATAAATTTAAATATTTAAATATAATATCATTGGAATATTTAAATTTAAAATGTGTTTGAGGATTGATTTAGTTTTTATTAATCCCTTGTCCAATGGTTAAAGTGTAGGCTACTCTCCTACATTTATTTAGTTTATTTATAATAATTACATATATTATTAAACTATTTATCATTGTATCTATATATTACACATAAAATAAATAATCACCTATACAACCTATTTATGTAACTGACGTGCACCTCGCGCCGCATCGCGTTGCCTAGCAACGAATCAACAAGGTCTCGAAATTACACCACGACGCGAAGTGCACGTTGCTTTCTTTTAAATATTAATTGTAAATTCTTTTTTAATGTAAATTGTGTATTTGTGTGTGTATATGTTATTCCTCTACTGGAGAACCAAAAATATAAGCTTTGGACTGTTATACTGTGAGTTGGATTATTCATTTACTTTTCACACACCAAAATACCAAAAAAGTTTACACTAAAAAGATAACAAAATTTGCCAAAAGGATTTTAGCCCAGTCATATTAGATAAAAAATGGGTTAACCTCGGAATGAAAGATTTATAAGCAATAAATTAGTATAAACCTTTGTTTTGTCGTCCTAAATATTATCTCAAAAGTCTTACGATATTGAAGGTCAAAGGTCATAAAAATCTATTTATTGGTCCAATTTACAGCTTATTATCTTTCATTACGTTGAACTCTTATATGGCTGGGCTATCTTTAATTTAGTTGGATTTGATATAAGGCTCATCTCCAGTTGCACTTCGATTGAGGATTATCTAATTATTGGTTTCACACTTCCACAGTGCCTATGGAGTCGTTTTTGGAGATACCAAGTAAAAACTGGCCGCAACTTAGGGAACTCTTTACACAAGGTTGGCCCAACCGAATTGAGGGTTACTGTCTCATGGACACCCTTATTTCCTACCCGTTATTGATTCCTGTATTCAATTTCAAGGTGTATTGCCCTGAAGGTGAAATCGGAAATGGCATGATTACTGTGTCAGATGTAAGTACTACACCAAAATAGGTTCCGTTATAAAATAATTATATCGAAGGCAGTGTTTTTTATAATGAAGTAAGAATTTTTATGTATCCGATATACCTACAGACTTCTTAATTAGATATTCGTCAGGGTAAAGAAATATATTTGTCAGTGTTCTCTGTTGCTTTCTGTTTAATCTTCACAAAATAATTACCTAATATAATTTTAATCAAAATTATACGTACAATATAAATAAAAAGATACACGTTTGTTTATCACAATCAGTAGTATTATTTATTATAATAAAATGTATATTTATATAAAATATTACTTACTGACAGGGCAACAATGTAAGTAACTTGTGATTTTGCAGGTGGATTACTACCAACTGTTTATATGCCCAGTTGACGAGGACACAACAATTTTAGAAAACGCATTGGTCAATACTAAAGTCGTTGACTGGACGAGAGATATCATGGTGCCCTCAGCCAACTCTCAAGTGAGGGCATTGGTGAAAAGAGTGTGTGACAAGCTCAAATTAGATTTATCACATGCAGACGATAAATTTTGCAAGATTTTAATGAACAGAAGAGCAGATTTATTGGAAATAGGAAGGTATCTATACCTTTTTCGGACAATTCTCTTTCTACAGCACTATATTATTTGTATTGAATTGCGTGAAATATGACTGAAAGAGGGTTGAACAGACCGTTGACAGATGGAGAGGGAGAGGAAGGCTGTAAAGATGGAAGGATTGTGTGAGAAATGACATATAGGTATGTATAAATCAATAGAATATAAATTAAATGGTCTGAAATGGTAGTGCCCATAGACGCCCATGCCCAACAGTGGGCGTCTCTCGGCTGAATTATGAAATTGTAGTGGATAATAAAACTTCTGAAACCTAAGTTATTTAGGCGATCTTTGTTTGCCAAAATAATAATAATTTTCTGTGAAAATGTGCTAATTAATATTTTTTGCTGTCTTTTTTATTCTCTCTGTAATAAATTGACGTTTGATTTTAAAGTTTTTACTATTGTTTTTGATTTTTCTTCCTTTCTAATGTTTAAATTATTTTTTAACGATTCATCAGGATCATTCTTGGATAACCTGAATACAGTCATTATTTTATAGTTATTCTTGCCCTATAAGACTGAGTTATTAGTTTTACATTAATGCTTATTAAAATTTTATGCAGGTATGTAATCTAAATTGTGAGGCTTATTAAAATTTAAAGTATTCTTAACAATCGCTCTTCTTTTACAGCTGTCCAGAAAACACGTACATGGGCCCATTGAGACCGGAATACATAGACCTTGTGGATCGTACGTGGACCTTCTACATTCCAGGAAGCACTTGCAAGATATTCGACGTTTTCATGAAAAGCGGTCTCTCCTACGTGCTTTATTCCAGCGAAACAAATGAACCGCTATCTTGGATATTTATAAATGAAGCGGGCACGCTAACGCATTTGTTTTGTTTAGACGAACACAGAAAGAAAGGTTATGCGGAATACGTCACCAGAGTAGCCACAAACGATTTGCTGAGGAAAGGAAAGGTCGCCTTAGCGTACACTTTCGAAGAAAATGTTCAACCGCAGAGGCTTTTGAAAAAATTGGGCTATGATCTGATAGAACACGTGGGGTGGTTACAATTGACAAAAGGAAAGAAATAAATGTGTGCCTACCTGGTATAAGCGCAAGTGTTGTACATTTTGCAATATTATGATGTAATAAATGAGAATTATAAATATGAATCACAATGTTTTTCTCACATATTTGGCGAACCACCGTGTATCTTAATTCATCTCTGCCTACACCTTGGGGGTTATAAAGGCGTGATTTTTTACCAGGGGTAAAATGGGGTAAAATCCTCGCAGAGGCGGGAACTCCGCCTTGAAGGGTATGTGGGACTCGAGGGAATAGGTGCCCTCCATACGCCACTAAACGCCCCCTGGGTGATACACCTTCAACGCGTTGATGGGGGCCTAGGACATAACCAAAGTCTCCCATCCATCGATAACCTCCTAAACCTAACGCCGCAGCACCCGTATTACAGGGTCGCGGCCTTCCCCAAAAGTTCCCCGTCGGGCTGATGTTCCTGGCTCGGCGGACGAACTTTTAATCCTCAAACGGGCAAGCCCGGAGATAACCCTCTACACCTATGCAAACAGCTGCCGGACAAACGCCCCGACACGGCTCCACACACGTCTCCAACAGTGACGCCAGAAGGGTAAACACCCTTCCGGTGCCACAATTGGGGACAGCCACTAGTTGGCCCTGAAAAGGGCCGTTTCGCGGGCCTACACCCCCGCCCTCTGATAACAGAGGGATGGGAGGTGGCCTTCCTCCCCCCTCTACAGGCCTCAAAAGAGGCCTCCTCCTCCACACGCCGCCGGACAAACGCCCCAACGCGGCCTCACCCACGTCTCCAACAGTGGTGTCAAAAGGGGCCCGGATGGAACTCAGCGTCAAATTTAAGGCTATGGTCTACGCATTGCCCTCCCTCCGAAGTCCGTGGCCATCCCGTGGCCGAAGCGCAAATACGCCGCTACCCCCACGTCTTAGGTGGGAGGTCCAACGCACCAGTGAGGGCACCAGGGTCTGCATCGACCAGCCGACGCTGCCTCTTCCGGCACCACCATTGGAGACCACCTACGACCAAAGGCCGCGTACCTGCTCTGTTCTGAAGCTAGCCGTCTGGTCCAAAAGACAGACCAGACGTTGCCCAGGGTGCACCACGTGGAGGTCTCGGAACTTTGCACCCCTGGCTAGGAACTACTAACCTAACCTAACCAACCAACGTGGGTGTTACATCATTTTACATCAGATTGCATCAGAATCAAAATATAGAAAATTATGGGGTTACGAAGTGTGATTATCAAGTCTGCTGACTTAATACCTAATCTATTGCAAAAAATAACTATTGCAAATAAACTACATAAACATACTTAAAGGATAGACGCTGTCAATAAGAATGCGATAACCTAGTATTACTAATATTGCACAAACATGCATCTGGATAATGCAATGATGTCACACACACGTCTCTAGCTACCGTAGGACTAGTTTTTGCTTATAGTTCTCATGACAATCAAAATCTTTGCACCACGCCGCTGCACGCACAAGCATGGTGGAGTAATCTTTGTCTTTAATTTTAGAGATCAACACGAAAAATGCAACATTTACTCTACTAGTACATTGTGGGCGACTGTTGATGAAAAATTGTTGAAATAATTTCTGCTAAAAGATAATATTTCAATGCATTTAGTTGCTAATTCAACAATTTTGTATTCAAAGTTTCAATGGGTTTTCGATTTTTTGGTTAGTATTAAAGCCAAAAACTAAACAGGACAAAAAAGCCATCTTAAAAACAATAAAGACATAAATTAACAAAATAATGTAAAGAGGTTCCAAAAATAAACGTGAATATTTCGTATGCCTTATACCTACTTTAAAAAAGTACAAAATACTTAATCTTATCAAGTTGCTAATTGTTTTTATGTATTTTTTTAAATGCTTGTTACAAAAACAGTCGTCGTATACAAAATACGCCAAACAGGATATTTTTTAAATTGGTAATTTCTCTGCAAGTTAATATTTTGTGTTCATAGGAACATAGGTACGGAACCCTGTTTGCAGTTAGCTTTACGCTTGATCAGTTTTTACACCAGGCTACTTAGGCTGATCTGAATAATTAATAGCTCTAATTAACGTGTCTAACTACGCCTTACGATATGGGACAATATGTCGTAGATAATAATAAAAAGGGCGTTAAGAGGATGGTTAAGGTATATAATTTAGTATAAAAAGCAATAATATTTTTCACCCCGTAAACATATTCAAAGAATTTGGTAGTTAGAAAAAGTTCGAAAAATATGGTCTTGATGCGGGAACAAAATATCTTTATTTTTGACATAAAACACTTCGTCGAGCATTCCATTTTTTATTTTTATTTAACAAAACTGAATTAATAAAAAAAGAAAAACGTAAAGACTTAGATTAGGATGTACTGATTCTTAAAAGACCAAAATCTTCTCAATTTGTAAAGTTTTAGGGGAATGATCACACTATCGCTCGAGAGAAGTATTCAAAAGCCTATGAGATAAAGCTATGGCAGCCATCCGGGGTCATCCGTTAGGATATGTCACCGGACAGCCACCTGTGCCCGCCCTTTCGGGCTCATTCTGTGCACCGTTTACCCTAGTCCAATGTCCAGCAACAGCGTACTGCGCCGGACAAAGAATCCGCCAGTCCTGACCAAGTTTCATCCGAAGAGGAATCTTTCCAAGACAGGCCCCCATACGACGGAGCTAGAGGGCGCAGGCTCCCTCACCCTACCTACACTGCCGGACAAGCGCACCGACGCAGTCACACCCAACGCCGCCGGACAGATGCCCCGACGCGGCCCTCCTAGGCTCCACAGTTTTTTTAAGACTGTTAACTTGGGTAGTGTTTAGGGTATGGGTTATTTATGTTACATGTTGTATAAATACTAAATAAAAATATACTAATATTATAAAGTTGAAGAGTTTGTTTGTTTGGTTGGTTGGTTGAACGCGCTAATCCCAGGAACTACCGTCTCAAATTGAAAAATTATTTTAAAAAAATAAAAAAAATTAGTTAGATAGTCCATTTATCGAGGAAGGCTTTAGACTATATAATATTAGTATATTATACTTCTTGAACAGAAATTCATGAACGAACAGTAAAACTCTTTTTTGACGACTGTTTTTCATGCTGTGCCTATAATATTCATTGCATTCGGGATATAGTACATAGTCAATCTATCGATACTAAAGCAAAAAATTTTTTAGCAAACACACGAGTAGGCAATTATCGTAAACTGTCATAGTTTACAGTGCGACAACCGACACATAAACCTCGGGTTCCCACACACTGATTGTCGAATGGAAGGGCGGGCTTCTACGCAGAAAGATATTATCAAACAGCGCCCTGTAAGCTTCCATTTGCAACAATAATTGTCGCCGAGACTCTGTGTTGAGATTTGGATGTAGTTTTCGGTCTCTTTTGTTTTGCGTCTGTAGTTGTAGTGCAGTGTGCAGTTGTAGTGTGGAGTAGAAACGGATGGACTGTTGAAATGTGGAGATGTGTAATTTTTGGTAAGTTTTTAATTGCGCGAGCGCTAGCCTTACATTAACTGTCACTTTTGTGTATTCGTTCATAACACGCTTATTAAAAGATTAGAACTCGCTCCAAGTATCAAAACTATCTCCGTTCATATGTCTCTCGACGCGGTCCTTTCCGGCACTTTTCTCTACATTCGTACATTACTATCACCTTTCCGGTGTGATGGAAGATTAGAATCAAAAGGGAGTGGATAGTTTTATGACGTCTTACGGATGATTAGTGGAATAGAAAACACTGCGGTGACCCCAGATAAACTGTGAACAGGGCAGGAAAAAGGAGATAATAATAAGCCACAGTTAAGATCCTCGCAATAACGATATAAGACTAATCAAATATAATTCAGTTACAAGTTTCGATTTGGGAATTGAACCGTCTAATCCATTTCCTTATTAGGGGTCAAATATCCTTAATTACTTACCTACTCACAATCGATCATTAATGTAACTAGTTTCTGACAAAACTTTGCTAAGCAAAATTACTATGGGTAGGTATCTCTACTTGGTGTGCGAAACATAAGATAATTGTATTCAAAATTGTTTAATGTATCTTTATAGTTGAATTAAATGGCCCTTGTAGTTTATACCAAAGCATATATTATTTTCTTTCGCGGAATGCTTTAAAATATAATTTACACAGCTTCGATTAGAAAAAGTTGTAGCGACCATGGCTATATTTACCTACGGAAAAATGCGAGACTGAACAAAAGACGCTATCTTGATTAAAATAATGAGCTTTAATTTGTTTTGATATGACAGAAATCATTAATAAAAAATATAAGCATTTCCAATTGAAACCTTTTGTGTATTATAAGTAAACAATCGGTGCTCTACAAGTCGTTTCCTTAATACAAAAATGACCTAACTAAACAAAAGGCTTAAAATCGTTGTGATCAGTATATGACATTAATAAAGCTTACTTTTCCTAAAAAAATCTTGATGATCTATTTTGGAAACAAGATGCGAATTAAATTAAACAAAAAACATAAAAAGCGCCTCGCCATTGCACGCGAGCAATGATGTATAGTTATACTTTTTTTAAAAAACCAATAAGTAATAGTTCTTGTTCTTAAACAAAGGTTTGAAAACAATAGTTAACTGCTCTCACTATAAATTCGGCGCACAGACAAGTAATTAGTGTACGTGCGTTTCTAACAACGTTCACATAAGACAACAAATCCAAGTTCCCCCATTCAGCTGTTTTTTGTTCCTTGATTACTGCTTCGACAAAAAACCTATGAGAAATGTCTCTATGCCACTTAAAGTTTGCAACATAGTATGTATTGTGGAAGAAAATCTTTGTGCCCAATCATAATACTTCGCAATGGCCTCAAAATTGTTTGAAAAGTTTCATATTAATTTTATGTGATTCGCTTTTTTCAATGGTAATTTTAAAAATTTTATATAATAATATTAGAAAGAAAAATTATTATTTTTATTTCAACATTATATAAATATTAGAAAAATTATCACAAAGACATTTGTGGTTAGAAAAAAATTGTCTTGCTGCGGGAATCGCACCCGCGTCCTCCGCATTCCGGGCAGATGCCTATACCACTCAGCCAACCAAGACGTCTTGAAACAAAAATTTCTATAAGTCTTTCTGAACCAATTTTTTTTGGCCGACTCAGTCACGGTAGATAATACCTTCTTTGTTGGTATGTGTAGTTGTACCCGTTAGGTGTACAGTCAACCTCAGAAATAAATAAACATTGGAAATAAATCAAGTATATTTAGATGATTGTCTTTGTTATTATTTAGACCGACGTTTCGTTTCATATGTGTAGGGCTCATGCAAATATAAGAGAATAATATTAGAATAACTAACTATTGATGGAATCCGTCCAAAAACTAAAAAAAAAATATTTCATCAACTATTAAACTTGAGTTTCTTTTAATTATAAGAATTTTATAGTCATTAAGTAATTTCTTGATACGATAACGATTCAAAACTTCAAAAAGGTCGAGCTAGAGGGGCACAGTTTAGTATGTACCTGTAATACATAGGTAACCACCTACTTTACCATTTTTTGGAATTGCAGTGTACTCCGCGGTTTCGCTGACCGCGGCCCAGAATGGTAGAACTTCGGCGCACCAAGACCACGGCCACGGTTGGGATATCAGACTAGCAGTGCCTGGAGAACCGGGAAGCGACTACCCTACCCTTGGGACAATACCCAGAACATCCTTCTCTTGCTCAGGGAAAACTCCAGGTGAGCGTCGTTTCGTCGAATTCAATTACATTATGCTAGAGTGTCAATAGATGAACTTGGATGCGGACAGCGCAAGACCAATCGCTTCGGAGGGCCTCGGGGGAGGCCTATGATATGAGCAACAGTGGGCATGTGCAGATCTTAGAAAACCCTTTACATTTTTATAACTTTTAAGAATGTTCAATATTTTATAGTGACATATTTAGAACTGGCACTTTTAGATGGTAACCTATTAAGGCTTTTATGTAGCCTGGCTTTTTTTATCAGTTCATAAAACAATGCTTGTTAACTAAAACATGTTGCTGTTTTCAGGTTACTATGCGGACTTGGAAACCGATTGTCAAGTCTTCAGAGTGTGCACATTGGGATCGACCTATGGATTCCAATCATTCCTCTGCCCAAATGGAACCTTATTCAATCAAGCCGTTTTTGTATGCGATTGGTGGATGAACGTCAATTGTCAGCAATCACAGCGGCTCCTCAACAATAACAACGAACAATTTGGCAACTTAAGACTAGGACCCCAACTGATGAAAGATATAAATAAAATGTTAACGCACCCTATGCGAAATCCATACGACAGAAACGCAATGAAGAACAATCAGATTGTAATGCAAGACTACAGAGCACCGTATGGACAACCTTTTGGTGCATTAACAGCTGGCCCTGAAAGGCCAAGTAATGTTTACGTACCTGCTAAGCAAATACAACCTCCGGCTTATGACACAAACGATATAGCTTTCGCCGCTTCTACACTTAGCCCGCGATATGTACCGGCGGCCTTTAACACAATTCGACCATCAACTCAAAGGGATGCGGAAGTGTTCCAAAGACAAAGACAGTATGTGCAGACTAACAGACAACAAAGCGCACAATTTAGACAGCAAAATGCATTTTCAAATGATCGCACTGGACAATTTACCCAGTCGAACCACAATTTCAACAATCAACAGACACGACCCACACAAAGCTATAACACTGGAAATACGCAGTACGGCCGTAGACTAGTAGGAAACACGACACCTACACAGGCAATTAGCACACAAAATATTCTAAATGTTCGAAGAGGACAGCTCAATCAACAACCTCAATACAATAACCAAAGACCATCCAAACAAACGGAATACCACACAGGATACACGAAGCAACAATACAACGCAAATTATGAGAAACAACCATACACATATCCACAACCACAAGTACCGCTTTCAAACATAAAGTCTGGTAAACTGGTAAGTGCAACTGATGATATTCCTTCAACCGTTATCACAAAGACAGTTACTCTAAAAAGAGTAATACAAGATTCCAAGCTTGGCACTCCGAAGTCTAGAATCACTGTTAAAACTTGGATAGTCAAACCTTCTAAATCTGCGAAGTTAGTTGAGCCTACTCCTTACACATATCAAAAGCCAACGCAGCCTCAATCACAAAAATTAATTGACACTACACCTTATTCTTACGTCTACAACAAACCATCAACTGAAGCACAGAAATTAATAAGTGAATCGGATGAACCTTATGTATACAATAAGCCAACTGTGGCTGCTAAGCAAATTGTTACCACCTCTAAACAACCTGCGCGTATACTTTCCACTGTAACTACACCCCGCCCAACTTTATCTCGGTTGTATTTACCGCCAACTTCTATTCCCACACAATCTTCTAGACTATATCTTCCTCCGACCACATACAATCCATCATCTAGATTATATTTGCCTCCTTCTTCAGCACCGATTGTATCACGGCAATACTTAACACCTACCGTTGGACAACAATCTACAGACTATCGTAGTGGACAATTGAGAGCGTCTCCCACAACACCATATCCTTTATACGCTTTACCAGACAAAACAGAATCAGAAAGTTCACCTTACTCTCGACTTAAACAATCTAACGAAATTAATAATCGTAATAATATAACGTTTACTGATGTACTTACAAAGAAAAGACTTGACAATACAGTTAATAGCATTGTGAAAGATACAAGTCAAATATTGAAAACAGCTTCTCCAATGCAATTTGAGCAATTTCGAGATGTAAATTCGGTTGACTATCCGGATGATACGTATTTACCTCCGCAAACTAGTACTGACAGTGGGGAGAGTCTCACGTCATTATTGCCAACAGCAGTATCTACTAGCGCTCGCTTGGTCGCAAGCCCTTCTGTAGATCTCGAGCCGCCTGTAGAAACTCATAGTCGTAATCAGAATACAAATCAAATATCTAATTTGCCATTTTATAAAGAATCAGTAACACCAACAAATACTATAGAGCGAACAGTGTCACTTAAAATATCCATTCCAGAAAAAATTGCTGGTTACTTATTTAAAAGCCAGAATGACAGCGATTATGACAAACTTGAAATATTAAATACAGGCAGTAGTAATTACTTGGTTTTAACTAATAATTATAGAAAGAAACAATCGGGTATGAACTTCATACCAATAGGGAAATTAATTTCTGATAAAAAACCTAATATTTCTGATTCACAGGCTTTGGTGTTTTCTCTTCTTGCTGATTCCATTAACATTGCCAAAGAATATAATTTAGCTCAACAAGGAGCAGTACACTCAACACCAGCACAGGCTGACACTGAAGAAATTGAACAAATAACAGACATGGTTTCGCAACTCACATCAGCGCAGTTTTCCGGAAGCAATAAGTCTAATTTCAAAAGTGCAAATATCATTGCAACACCTGCACCTACTAATAATAAGCCAGGCTATCAATACAATTCACCCCCGACAAATCATTTATTACAAAGCCAATATAAAACAAATCAAAATCGCGGTCCCAATGCAGACATACAAACAAATTCGAAACAGATATATAGTGGACAGTTATATCAACTTCCAGTACCAGAAGTTACTAATAGAATATATAATAGACCAAGTACATCCAATCAAATACAATCAAACAATAATCAGAACACAGATGAAAACATTAGCATAAATAGTAACGATGTAGAAAATAAAGCTATCGAATCTGTAAACTCCAATACTAAACCACTTGGTAAAGCTGCTAAATTGGAAGTAGCACCAACAAGTGAACTAGACCATTTTAGTGAAGAAACCTTTCGTAAATTTATCAAGTCTAATAATGGAATATCGGCTCAACTTCAAGACAAAATTGTAGGAACTATTCCGCATCCTTTAGAAGATAATAAGGTGGTTACATACAAGAAAGATGAATCATATTACGTGTATACAAAATTAGACAATGATATTGCACACGATATACAGAACGCGGGGAATATACAAAGTAATGAAAAGAGTGCGAAAATAATACAAGGCAATAACTTGCCGAATATTGTGGCATTCCAATTGATTCCTTCTGTTAGTTACGAATTAGAAGATGAAAAAGAACAGCAAAAAATACTCAACGCTTTCCAATTAGACGAATTTGGAAATCCTAAGCAAAAAGCTAATTTAATCGATGAATCTAATCAGCCTGGTCTGACGTCTCATGTTGACTATTCAATTGATCATCACAATCAAAATGAAGTCGGCACATTATACGCAGGACCATCTTCGTATTCAGCTCCTCAGGGTTCAGTAGGAAGGTTAGATACACGACAGGATCAAAGTTCACGATTAGAACTAGAAGATAATAGTAGTAGTGGATATCCCAGAGTGAGTCCATCTCCGGAATTTAGTTTTTAAAAATTAATTCATGTTATAAATTTTGTCGTTATAATTATAATAGGCATAATAAAAACATGTTTGATATATAGCTCAAGGATGTCCCTAAAATATTTTCGATTTTAAGAAAGTAATAATAAGTAATCGCAAATTGTTTACTATTACATAAATACATAAATCACGCCTATATCCCCGAAGGGATAGGCAGAGGTGAACTAGCACCCACGTTTCGCCAATTATGTTAGGTCCAATGTTATAGGTGGCGAGCCTATTGCCATTTATCGGGCACAAAAGTTGCAGTTCATTACTATCACTGATTTATCCTTAGTCGCCTTGTACGACACCCACGGGAGAGATTTGGGGTGGTGACAATTATATCTACTCTGCCGTCACCACATACTTGTTTACTTTTAACTGTACATATAATAGGTTTAAGGTTTTAACTTTCATTGTAGCTACTTATTGTGAACTACATAATTATAATGAAGATCCAGTAAATGCCTTTAGTTTCTAGAAAAGTGTTTCATATTTATAACATCCTCCAGTATTAACAGATTTGGCATAAAACTCGGTATTTTGCCACAAATTCGTCAAAATTTCCCAAAGTCAAGAAATATCGCATTTGCATTATTTTCAGGAATTTCCAAGGCATGGTATTAATATAACACATATTATTTATGTTGTCGGTCAGTTTGGTCGAATGGTCAGATCGCTGGCTAAGAGGTCCGGAGCTCAAATCCTGGTAGGGGCAAATATTTTTGTGATGAACTTAAAATCAAAATCGGCAAGAGTGTTTGGCGCCCTTTATATGTCAAATGTTTGTTTTTATAATTCAAAAATAGGCATGATGACTAATTTTGAAAAACTACAGCATGTTGTTTTTACGTGTCTACTTTACCCAAAATAAATTATATTTTTGTAAAAACTTTCGATTTTGATAGAAAAAACATGTTTTGAATAATGCAATTTAAAATTTCCGCCAAAACGCGAAAATAACAATGGTGTGTGACGTCACTATTCCTTAAAAAGGTCAGCTTCTATATTAAACTAGTGAATTTGATTGGCAAATAAAATGTCTCCATTTTGACATTTTATTACATATAACTGAATAATGACGTCACCCGGCGTTTTAGCAAATATGGCGGATTGCTAAGTTTTGTACTTTTATTTTTATAAAATAAATATCAATCACAAGTTGAATCTGATAACAAGTGACTATTAACGAATCTCCTTAACCTAAATTATTATTTTAAATCAATGAATCAGTGATTCTTTATTAGTGTCATCATCCCTATTGTATCATAGTGGACTTGCGCAGTGAAAGTGGAGTTATTTTGATGCACAAGCTTCTGTGCACAAGCATCTGTGTTGATGTTCAATTAACCGGAATAATTTGATAATTAGTGTTACGATGCATTTGATGTTGAGAATTTAAAGGGGTTTTCACACGCATTAGATTTGCACCAAGCACCCCATTAATGAATTTAGAAGTGTGTGGCGACACCCATGTTTTAATGTGTCATTCAATATAAATAATACCAAAGACTTGGCTGCATAGTCTAAATCCCTTTGCCTTCTAAAAAAGAGAGAATTGGAGTGCTTGGCGGGCTTTCAATGGCGTCAGTCAAATTATTATTTCAATCATTCAAAAATGCTAAAAATGTTTCAGAGTAGACTTTGTGTAGTAAAAGTGGTGTTATTTTGATTCATAAGGATCCGTGTTGATGTTCAATTATGAAGAATCATTGAAATAAAAGTATTGTGCCGTGTTTGACGTTGAGAATTTTATAGTGGTTTTCACCACCTCATCGGTCACCGTCATGAACTCTGTTATATACCATTCGACTCAGAAGCACTCCCTAGATGCGTTAAAATGTGTTTCACCCATATTTTAATGTAAAATTCATTTCATCCATTAAATTAATTCATTCATTTCATGCATTAATTTCATTCATTCATTTTATCATTCATTCAAAATTAAGAAAAGTATACGAAAATGTATTGAAGAAAGTTCCAAAAGGACTAGTTTCCAGGAACGTTAAACCTATTAAAAAAAGGGGAGAATTAAAACAAATTCAAAGGAGTGTTTGGCGCGTTTCAATGGTGTCAGTAAATTTTTTTTCGATAAAGATTTTGGTGGTTAGAAAAAAAATTTCGAAAAATTATGGTCTTGATGCGGGAATCGAACCCGCGTCCGCTGCTATCCGGGCAGGTGCCTGACCGCTCGGCCAACCAAGACACACAGTGTCACCCAAATTTTAATGTAAAATTCATTTCACTCATTTCATACACTTCATATTTGAAATAAAGATAGTAAAGACATGGCTGTATGGGATGGACCTTTTGCCTTCCCTCAAAATACAGGGAGAATTAAAAATAATAATAAAACAAAAACAAAGAGTGGTTGGCGCTCTTTCAATAGCACAACTTAATTGTTATATCACTTGTGCCATGAAGGTAGTGTTCAATAATACGTATAGTGTTATGGTGTGTGTTTGACTTTGAGATTTTTTTAATGGTTTTCACTAAAACATCAGTCACCATCATGAAGTCTGTTACTATTCAATTCGCACCAAGCACTCCCTAGATGCCTGAAAACGTATGTTTTAAATGTTTCAATAATAGTCAATAAAACTAGAGACCTTTGTCTTCCCACATAAGGGATAATTTAAACAACAAAAAAATAGGCTGTATGGGCTAGATCCCTTTGCCTTCCCGTAAAGGGAGAATTATAAAAAAAGGAGTGTTTGGCGCGTTTCGTTGTGTCAGTCAGATTTTTTCGATCATTCTAAAATTGGTTCAGAGTGGATTTTGTGCAGTGAAAGTGGTATTATTTTGATGCACAAGCATCCGTGTTGATGTGCACTTATGCAGAATCATTGAAAATAAGTCTTGTGACGTGTTTGATGTTGTGGTGAAGACCACTATAAAAAGTGGTTTTATCCACTTCATCAGGCACCATCATCATCAGTCATGAACTCTGTTACCATCAAAGCAACAAGCACTCCCTTGACGCGTTAAATTGTGTGACACCCATATTTTAACGTAAAATTCATTTCATTCATAAATTTTACCCACTCATTATTTCATATCACTACATATGAAATATACACTAAAGGTATGGCTGCATGGGCGAGACCCTTTGCGTTCCCTAAAATATAGGAAGAATAAAAAAAAACAAAAAAGAACAAAAAAAATCAAAGATGCGCGCCAAGGGAGTGTTTGGCGCGTTTCGTGGTGTCAGTCAGATTTATTTTTGATTATTCAAAAATTGTTTCAGAGTGGATTTTGTGCAGTGAAAGTGGTGTTATTTTGATGCACAAGCATCCGTGTTGATGTGCAATTATGCAGAATCATCGAAAATAAGTCTCATGATGTGTTTGATGTTGTGGTGGTTATCCATTTCATCAAGTACCATCATTAACTCTGTTACCATTCAATTCGCGCCAAGCACTCCCTAGATGCATTAAAATATGTGGCACCCATATTTTAATGTAAAATTCATTTCATTCATACTTTTCACCCACTCATTATTTCATAAGACTACAGATAAAATATACACTAAAGACTTGGCTGTATGGGCTAGACCCTTTGCCTTCCCTAAAATATAGGGAGAATAAAAAAAAATGCGCGCCAATTTTGAAACGTGGACGCACAGACAGATGTCCCCTTTTACAGGGGCGTTTCCCTGGTTGCGCTAGTTTGTTTACAAACAAGCAATGCAGTTGTTTTGATTGTTATAATTGCTAGGATACAATTCACCGTCGATTTAGATTTTATTGTAGCTGATAATTCTTATTTATTTGGCTAAGTTTAAAAGTTGTATTATTCTAGACACCGGCTAACATGTAAGTATTATTTAGTTAGTACTTATTAACTTCTTAAAGAGGATATAAATAAAAACGGTGTTATGCTCCTGTGAACAAAATATAGGTAACCCAATCCCATAAAGTACTCTTATTACAGAAACCTGACTCATTAGTTGGTAGCTTGGTTGGTATAGTATCAATAATTAAAACTTACGGTCGATCGATGTCGGCTTGCCACAAACTAAATTTTTTGTAGAATTGACAATTTATGTCAAACACTATAAAGCTGAAAATGGTGGGAAATTGTTGCGCGTGGCTTGATGTAGACTGTACATACACAAAACTGCGATGCGACGTCGCATCGCAGCTTTATTTGCTAACTGATTCGCATCGCGCATTCCTTCAATATCATCTTTGTTTCGCCGCCTTGCGGCATCAAATCGCATTGCAACAAATATTATTTAATTTTGTTGTAGTTTTCTGCGTTATGAATTCGCACCGCGCCAATTCGCAGTTTAGTGTACAAGCTCTAAAATATTTAAAAAATTCAGTCTTCGACGTAACCAGTAAATTTCTCTATGTTTATGTGATATAATTTCATAAAAATATTTGTTTTATTTAAGTTAACGAAGTATTAAAATTTAAATTTATTAAAATTAATGATGTATTCAATAATTAGGTAGGTAACTAGTGAATTCGGGTGTATTAAATAATTATGTATAAAACAAACAAAGAAACAAATCAAGCACCTGTTAAATACATTTTTTTGTATTTTTGGTTTGTAATTTGTTTTGTTCAGCTATCCAATGACCGGCCTTAGGGAACATTAGCTTAGTTTACTTAAAAGCGCTAAGCCACAGCACCATAGAGCTCATTTTTCATCGGGAGTAATCGTCATTGTCTTTCAAGAACATAACTTTTTTGCATTACATTAGTTTTGATTCTTACATCAATAGTCTACAACTTTTATGTTTGAAATTATATTATTTCAATAGGATTTATATTGTTTCTTTAGCTTCCTCCTTCCTTTGTAATTAACACTCACACTTTTATAAGCACAGCATGGATCCCGACGCTACCTCGGAGTCACTTCAATCTAGTGCCGATGATTCCGAACCAGCACTGAATTTAACACAAGACCCCCGCGTCCAGTGGCTAAAGAAGCGAATACTTGACTTCATTGGCATGGACGACGAGGAATTGTTCTACAATATGTTGCAATCTGCCGAGTCTAAGGAAAAACTGACTACCTTTCTTTCCATACCTTTGAAACCAAATGAGTTATCTTTAGAGAAGAGAACTTTCTACGTAGCGAAAATAATTGTAGACAAGCTTATCCACGAAGACAAGGAGTTTACGGAATGGAGTAAGTGTTACCTAGCTTTTACATACATACACAAATCACGCCTATTTATCCCCTAAGGTGAAGGCAATATCAATGAAGGCCAAAAACTTCCTTGTCTAACATAAAAAAAACAAAGTGGGCATACTACCTAAAGCGGGTATAATCGTCTATAAAACTATTTGCTCATTAAGTACCTACACTAGGCGAGATGGGGCAACTTTAGTTCCTTCCTGTCTCCTTGAGGAAGCAGACAACGAGGCTGGCGAGGACATATCCATATTCAAAATTATTTTAGAAAAGTTCGAAAAATTAGTCTTGATGCGTGAATCGAACCCGCGTCTTCCGCATTCAGGGAGATGCCTATACTAATCGGCCGAGTGGTATAAGCATCTAGTATGGATACGAATATCCACAAATTCTTTGTGATCATTTTTCTTACTAAATAATGTTGAAATAAAAATCAAAAATAATGATTATTTTATACACTAGAGTGATCGTTTTGGGCAGCATACGATCTTCCCATAAGTCAGTCTGACAACAACTTTGACGAGGATTTTAGGAATTGTCCCACCTCCACCACCGCCTCCAGCCCCTACGAAAAAGAAGAAAGGCAAAAAGGGAGCAGCTCCTGTCACCGAAGCGGAGGAGGACCTCAAGAAGTCCACAAAAAGCGCCAAGAGTATGAAGAGTATGAAGAGCATGAAAAGTGTGAAAAGTGTCAAAGGTACGTTTTGTTGTAACGCGATCGCGTAATAATGATAAGTGGCACGATAATTCAAATACCTACTTATACCATTTCATTTTTCAGATATCGATATGGATGAAGGTGAGTCTTAGAAAATTGTAAATAATCTTTAGAACAAGTAAAAAGAAAATTTTTGATTTATTTTCACCATCTAAAATTGTTCCATTAATGATTAACTGGCTAGCAAAAGCACTATTAACATGAAAATTCTTTCTTCGAGGCGGGTATGTGCTTGTTGAGCACTCTAACTATACTGGAACTTATGTTTATTCTAAGCCCTTAATCCCATTTTTATTGAATTCAGTAGTAGGTAGGGGAGGGATGGGCACTTTTTCACTATTTATTGCAAAAAAAAATCAGATTTTATAGATAATCAACTTTTATTGCCAATTCTTATTGCACCACACATTTGGCTAGATATAATTAAAGAGCTTTCTTAAAAATTACAATCAGTTTCAACATTACGAGATATTTTATAAACTAAGTCAAAAGTGCCCAATGCTCCCTATGGTAGGGAGGCTTGGACATACCCTGTGGGAGGCTTGGGCACGGCCTATAAATTACTTTATATCCATAATAGAATTCAATAATTAGTTAACAAATATACTATTATTAAACTATATCAATAATAGAAACCAGATATAAAAGTTAACAAATAAAAAACATCTTAAACAGTATCTTAACTTATCTGAGATTGGGTATAACCCATAAAGGACTATCGAATGTGTACTTAGAGCTACCACGTTTGGTTTTATTGCATGTCTTTGGTACTGGCAATTTAGTTTTGATGTCGTCTAAAAGGACACTAGCTATGTCATCTACTTCAGGAAAAAAAAAGGTGCTTTTTATCTTACTCAGCCTCATAAATTTTATAGTAGCCATGGTAGGACTAATGTCTTCGATTTGACCGACATAGTGCACAACAGTCTTTTTTGTATTAAATTTAACAAGAACGAAATCATTTATTTTAAATTTTCTGTCAACGATTATCACATCATCTTCATCAAACTCTTCTTCTGCCGTTTCATTAATAAAAGATTCTCCGGAACTTTCATCGAGTACAACATTTTCTACATCACTATCACTGCTGCTCATTTGCTTTTTCTTTGCTCTATTCGATGTTAGTTCTGGTGGAAGTTTAGGAATCTGTTTCTTCTCTGTATTTTTAAGAACCTTTTTTTCCTGTCTCTCTCTTTTAGCACTGTTCTTGGTTTGTCTTTCTTGTTCTGCTAATTCTATGAGTCTCTTTTCAGGTGTGTCAGTCAATATCCTTGTCTTTCCTTTCTTCCTTACATTTCTAATCAGTTTTCTAGGACTAGCCTTTGGATATGGTCTCACTATTTCAGGGGTTACAACTTCAGCGACTTGAATTGTAATTTGATCTATAGCAAATGACGTGGAAGCATCAGCAACATCAATGTTTTTGTCAACTGGATCTACTTCAATTTGATTTTCTCTTTCAGACTGTTCTGGAAGGACTTGAGTTGAAGTTGGCTGGATTATTGGATCATTTCTGGACGGTAACGCTTCATCAGTTACAGGTGCATCGCGATCAGTGACAGCAGCGCAAAGAAAATCTTCATCTGTGAATATATTTGAATTAAAAGGCCATATCCCAGGTTTTTCAAATCCTTTTTGTATGTTTTGTGGTTTGAACGCTAGAGGTATAGCAATGGCTGCTAGTTTGGGGATATCGTAGATTGTTACGGTTTTTCCTGGATTGCTGACCATCCAGTCTGTTAAAGCTTTATTGTAGTAATTTTTTAGTGGTCCATACACTGTTAAGTCAAGTGGCTGTAGCTTGTGGCTACAGTGTGGTGGAAAGGTCAGCATAACAATGCCAACTTCTTTACAAAAGTCTACGACGTCCACAGAAATATGGCTCTCATGATTATCAAGGAGCAACAACACTGGATTTTCAGGCGTCGGTTTGGCATGTTTCGCAAAATGATGCATATATTTAACAAAATTTGAAGATGTCATCCATCCAGATGGATGTGCTGAGCCATCTGACCCAACGGGGACATCATGAAGCATGTAGGGTTTGAAATTTACTCTCGGGAATATAAAGTATGGAGGTATTGAATTTCCAATACCATTGATTCCACAGCATATTGTGACAAGTGAGCCTCTCTCTGCAGATGTTGCTTGTCCAACTTGTTTCGAGCCTTTTGAAGCAATCACTCTTTTTGTACGCTGAACAGTCGTCAACCCTGTTTCATCTATATTATATATAGCTTCGGGGCCAAAATGATGTCGCTCAAAGACGGCTTTTACATTTTCGAAAAAATTATCTACATTTGTTCTGTTAAAACTTGTTGCACGTGACAACGATGTAGCTTCTGGTGTCCGTATTGATAAGTGAGATTGCCTGTTTAGAAATCCCCTTATCCAGTCCTTAGATGCGATTGTTTTCTTGGTCCAATTATCGGGTATATTAGTTATCTTTCTGGCTACAGCATAGTCATAGGCCAATTTACGTGCCTGTATCTTTGTCAACCCATAATTATGTTTAGAACAAACTATCATGTAATTTGACAATTTTTGTTCTTCTTCGTCAGTGAAGATTTGTGAGGTTATAAATCTGTGCGAAGAATCCTTTATAGAATCTTGTTTTAGGTACCGTTGCAAACTTGATCTAGGGATTTCATATTTATCAGCTGTCGTTTTTATTTTTGATCCTTTTGATACCTCTTCTATGGCTCGTAATATTAAATCTTTAGGAATTTCCCGTCGCAAACCTTTCTTTTTGAATTTAAACGGCATCTTTCTGTAATTAACAATAAACCAATAGTTAAAATCCTCCTATACTGAACATAATAGGAGGGAGCGTTGGGCATGCCCAAACCACCCGCACGTCAAGATGCCCATTACTCCCTCTGTATACATTTTCGACATAGGTTACCCGTATTTTTTTGAATCTACGTATTTAGGCTTGGATTTCAGTTTAATTTATAGATTAGTGAATGTACAATAGATTAATAATAGAAAATACACATACCTTTCATTAGTTTTCTCTTTATAACGATCCGAAACCGCAACAAAATATTTACTTTTACGAGCGCATAACCTTCAAACGTGTTTGTGTTTGACAACTTACAGAAATGACAGATAGTCTATGGATGAACAGTGTTGCCAGTCGGTAAAGTAAACTACCAAACCAAAAAAAAAAAAAAAACTATGATCAAATCAGAATAAAAGGGGGGTGCCCATGTCTCCCAACTGCCCATCCCTCCCCTACCTCCCTTACTTACTACTAGACGATTGTCGTTGTTCTTTTTACATCTTGGTCACTTGATACTTTGTTTGTATAGTACTGTGGCGTAGTGGTCAGAGTAGCCAAGCATTTTTTGGAATTTATAAAAAATATTTCACTCAATGTATTATAGTAACCGAACCTTCGGAGATAGAAACTGTAGCCGCCGCTGTGAGTGACTTGGAAGAGGAAACTAAGTCAGAGCAAATAGAACAAGTAGAAGAAGAAGAGAAACCTTATATTACTGAAGAGAGATACTCTTTTCCACCTCGTAAGTTTCACCGTAATTTTACAAGTATCTTTATACAGGAATAAACCTTAGGCAAACTAAACGTTGTGTTTAATACATACATACATAAATCACGCCTATATTCCCGAAGGGGTAGGCAGAGGTGAACCAACACCCGCGTTTCGCCAATTATGTCAAGTCCCATGTATAAAAGTCGCAGTAAATTGCTAGCTTGTACGAGTACCTATAAGAGGAACGCTGCTGCCCATTCCTCAGCACTGATTTATCCTTAGTCGCCTTGTACGACACCCACGGGAGAGATTTGGGATGGTGACAATTGTATTCTACTCTGCCGTCACCATACGGCATACACCATACGTGTTTAATACAGGACATAATTAAATATTAAAAACAAATTAAATGATACTTAATTAAATAATATCAGTTTCAGAAAATTATAAAGTTTCATACTATTTATTTAGCGGTAAGAATAGCGACTAGTTTTGAATTGTCATTTTTTGACTTTATTGACGTCTGTGGTAGTTTGTGTTTTTCTAGCACGCTGGATTATACTTAAACATTCTTCATATATTAAAAAACGACCTTTTAATAATTGTGCTAAAGATGAGCAAATAAATAAATTGCGAGTTCTTCTTATAAGGGTTGTTGGTATTGGTAGAAAAATCACGGTTGACACATTTTCTATTTTAATCAAATATATGCCATGGACTGTCCATGGCATACTCCTCAATTTTCTTTTATTTACCACAAAATAATAATTAATCGTTTAAAAAACATCATTTTCAATACTTGTTTCAGCTCCCGAGGATCTAGATCCAGAAATAGATGGAACTGTGGAGTATTACACCGTCATCGTAAGATGAAACAAGTTTTACAACTAGTTTAGACAGCCATATTTCTTTCTATGTCTTCGTAAATGAATGGCTAGCTTCATGTGACGTGCTCTTTTTACTATAATTATTAATTTGTTGCGTTGCATTAATAAGCAGTAGTTAACGCTTCATTTTTCCATATTTTTAAAATCACAATTTTTAAGCGTATCCAAAAATTATTAACGTAGTGATGTCCTGTTTTCTATTATTTTGATCTTGAACTTGCATCAAACGGACCATAAACATTTGGGCGAAGGTGGCCCATAACGGGTGTACTTAGTAGTACTTACTGCAAAATTCAAAACGGATAATATGTTCCCGTCATCCTTATTGACTGCTTTCTTGAGAGGCCATGTGAAAATTAAAATTCCCTGGAGTTTATGGAGTAGGTTTAAGGTCTCTGCATAAGTAACGAGATAATACCTCGGTCGGACCTTGAACGGAACGGGGACGTGTTTGCCTCGTTCAATACGCCCCGTGAGTGCTACGTTCACGTCCCGTCCGTGACTCCGTGACACTTGTACTTCATGTACATTTTGTATGAAACGATATTTCTGAAACTTCCCGTCCCGTCTCGTTCATCAAAAAACTCGTCACGTATGCAGAGACCGTTAGGTTAGGTTAGGTTAGGCGGCATGCCCATATTGGTTCACCTTCCCTCAGGTAATCTAAGCAGTAGGACAAATCACTCTTTCAGCGCGCCGTGCCACGCATCATCCAGTACCCAAAACTCGTGCCAGTTTTCGGCGCATTCACACCACAATGCACTCACCGGAATCGCCGCTACATGTACTTTGTGCGGCAAACGCCGGAGGGCATCCCTTTGGCAGAGACCGATGAACTGACACAGCTACAGATGCCTAAGTACATTTTAATTGGCTCCACAACGGGGAGAGTTTTGACGAGTTTAGCTTTGAGACTGAAGGAGGTTAGTGGTCTGTTGTAAAATGCTAATCATTTGACAGTTGTAATATGAAATATATGTCAATTGAACTGCCAAGTAAGCTATCCAGAACTTACCCGTCGATTGTGAAACAGGTTCTAAGTTGCCATACAAATGCGTATGTCACGTCTATTTATCCAAAAAGGGATAGGGAAATGTGAATTGACATCAACATTTTTCCAAATATGTAGTGTGTAATAAATAGGTGGCGCGGCGCGATTGCCTTTTATCGGGCACGTAAATCGCAGTATATTGCTAGATAGTATAAAAGGGATGCTACTTCCCATTCCTTATCTAATATATTATCATCCTACCCCTTCGGGGGTAAATAGTTGTGATGTATGGATGTATGCATGTACAATACTATGGTAGCTACGATGTATAACTTATGAATGTTTTTATCGTATTTCAGGCTTTCATTCCTCTTTTCGTTAATCAGTTCCATGAAGTTATGTTAGCGGACTCAGATTCCAATAGCCCTGTACTTTCTCGGCAAGTGTCTTATGCTGGCAAGCATCACAACATGGACGAGACTGCGTCGCAGGTAATTACTATGGAGTAAAATATGTAGATGATAAAGCAACTATCTACGTATTTAATTTACCGCCTCCATGGTCTAGTGGTTCACCCACCAGAATTAAGATCCGGAGGTCCCGGGTTCAATCCCCAGGGGAGTACAAATTCGTACTCGGTTTGGTTGGTGGTAGGACTTCTTTCAAGTCCGCCTGGCTAGCTACCACCATCTTATCAAAATCTGTCGCCATAATAATAATGATAAGAGCACTATTGTATTCCGACAATATGTGATAAGATAGCCAGTCTCTCTGTGGTTGAAGGTTCCAGGTGAAGCTCGATTCCATCTTTGGCCTTTATCGCCACTTACCATCAGGCGAGATGAAGGTCAAAAGCTTCCCTGTCTAGCATAAAGAAAATTATCAGCGATATCACCATTTCCGAGTATAAGTAATGCAAAATTAATATCTTCATCGTCATTCACAGTCCTTGCATCAAGTTTATCAAATAAATTATTATACTCTGGTTCTACTATTTTAATAATTTACTGTACAAAGATTTTGGTGGTTAGATAAAGACACAAGTGTCTTGGTTGGCCGAGCGGTCAGGAACCTGCCCGGATAGCAGCGGACGCGGGTTCGATTCCCGCATCAAGACCATAATTTTTCGAAATTTTTTTCTAACCACCAAAATCTTTGTACTAATTTTTCTAACATTTATATAGTGTTGAAATTAAAATCGAATAATTTAATGTTTTAGATTAACTACCTTCGTCCTTCAGACTATCGTCGTATGTCTAACATTGCCAGGGGAGAAAATGCTGAAAAAAGGTAACAAAATATCACACATAACATTAACATTACCTACTTTGTATATTGGAATTCTGCGCTGGACTAACCTCAAATACTGCACCGGTTTCAGAATTAGAAATATGCGCTCCGAGACATCCGGCCAAAAGGAGAAAGGTTTCAAGTTTTCAGGAGTAGAGGTAAATGAATTTAATACAGTCGGTAGTTCAGTGGCCGTACCGTGAAATCCAAACGCATTTGTGCGATCCAAACGCCGGTGACGAAACGGGACGCCGCTCTACTCGGCGGCGTTGTCTCACCTTAACAATGGGAATTGAGTCGCGTTTAGAGTTGGTGGTAAGGCAACAGGCTGTACAAATTGATAACCTCAATCTATTCTGGACTAACTTCAAATAAAAATTGTGCAACCTGACATGTTGTTGATTGTACTTAAAAAAAGGGAAACATGAAAGATAACGAGAGTGGGCTGTGTAATGATTAAATCTGATGCTATGATGAAAACGAAGTGGTTAAATAATAGCAATATAATTTGCACAGAGACATGGCACACTGCTCGACACATTATAACAATAGTAATACAAATTGACAATGACAAAAGTCAATGTAATATATTCCTCTTAATAATAAACATAAAATACCATAGAGCCATTTTGAAAGTGGGTACAAAGTTTTATAATTATCATTTTTATAATCCGTTTGTTATTTTTTAGTTTAACGAGTTAGATTTGTGTGTAAATGATAATGCAAACGAATTGTCTGTCTATATAGAGCCAGCTAGCTTACGGACCTCCAGACATCGTGGTCGTAGATTAAATCTTAATCTTTATACTATAATCTGTGTAATAGCTTTTTGCTTACAGGACTTTGAGTTAGACTTGAATAAATCATTAATGGAGATAGATAAACAGAAATCAACCGCTGAAGAAGTGACCTCTGACATCAAGGAACTCGTCTCAATTGTTGATTGGTTAGTCTACGACGCGGTTCTAAGAAGTTTTCCAACAATTATTCAACGTCAAAACGTCTGCCTCGTAGAGGCCGAGGACAAAGTTTTCAACTCTCGGGATATTTTGTTCTCGATCCACGGTAGGCCAAATTGAATAGTCAGTCGCTGGGTTTGCGAAACAAACTAATTCGACTGATAATATTCGTTATATTATTATGTATTTCTGACTTTGTTATGTACTATTTTTTTAAGAAAGCTCTTGCCCTTCATCTCACCTGGTGGTAAGTGATGATAAGGGCCATAGATGGAATCGAGCTTCACCTGGAACCCTCAACCACAGAGGGGCTGGCTATCTTGTCACAATTGTCGGAACATAATAATGATGTTAACATTATTATTATGGCGACAGACTTTGATAAGACGGTGGTGGCTAGCCAGGCGGACTTCAAAGAAGTCTTACCACCAAACAAACACAAATTTATACCCTCCTGGGGATCGAACCCGGGACCTCTGGATTTTAATTCCGGTGGGTGAACCACTACACCACGGTGGCGGTTAATTTTATACATTATTGTCATATTCCTGCCCTATTCCCAATCCACCTGGGGTCGGCGCAGTGATCCCGCTTCCATTCATATGATCGGTTTTAAATTCTGTTACAAACGACTAAGGTTTAATTTATAGTGATCTTTACTGCCCCCATAAACCAAAAAGCGGTATCTCAAAAATATATTTTTATGACTTTTGTTGTATTGGATTGTTTAATCAATATATTATAGGTTGAGCTACATAGCGGCCGCTCTTATCTCCGTTCTGTCTCAAATTACTAATAGCTTAGGATTCCCTGTACCATAATTTGGAATGAATTTAAATAAACATATATTAATTACATTTATTTTCTCTGAAGGGACTTATTGAGATAACGATTTTTCGCTAATAAGGTAAGTATGAACGATTAAAGCACTTACACGTTACCTTATTATTTAGGACGACTGAACATATTGAAGGAGAGATACACTTACCAATGCCGAACATACCAGGACTTACTGACGAGAGCACCGGTCCAGGCCGCATAGACCACCAAGATCCAGCGCTTCAAAAACAGCTCGAAGAAGCGGTGTCTATGTGGGAAACGCATATAGATAATACCATCAGCGCATGTTTGGGAAGGGTAAGTTTTTGGCGTAAAGCGGGGAATTCACTACACGGGCATGCCGGACCTTTTTTGTTCAGCCCAGACTGCTTAAGGCAAGTCATTCGGCATTGAGCGGGTAATGTAGACTGGGGCCATTGTAGCGGGGGGTGAAGTTGGAATGGAATGGGTGTTAGTTAACGGCTACAGAAATCCAACCACTTTTTAATTGAGAGATATTAGCGTACAAAGTGTGAGTTTTTAAACTTAAAGGAGTTATTTTATTTAAATTTTGTTTAAATTAATGTTAATGTTAAAGTATTGAAATTCATCTTACTTAAATAATGTGCCCTAGTTACCCTATTACTACTGCAATAAGCTTTAATTTCATTTTATAAAAATCACTAACCCTCTTGACATTCCATTATGCCGTACTCATACTGTGCGTACATGTTATGAATTATAGTCTGGGCTTTCTATACGGTACAATTTATATACTTATTTTGTGACTGTAATTTGTTTTATGGCCCTTATTAAATAAATAAATAAATATTTTTATAAAACTCATTGCAAACGCTACGCAACGAGGACATACCCCAATTACACATGCCTTAAAATAGTTTGTAGTGTAATAGTTTGGGTTGGCAGAGGTGAATGTGTGTTAATTCACCTCTAGCTACCCCTTCGGTGATATACTCGTATAACTTGATTCGTGCTATGTTTGTAACGTGGAAGGTTACTTTTCTCAGATATTAGATTACTAGATAAATTTAACTAACAATAAAAATTAACCACATTCGTTTCAGACACGAGAGGGTGAGGGTCCCGTCGCGGAATACAAATATTGGCGCGAACGAGATGCAGAAATTTCACTGCTGGTCGAGCAACTCAAGCAACCGATGGTTGTCAAGATACTTTCTATACTTCGGAATGTCAATTCCCCAGTGCTTGATGTAAGATTATGGAAAAAATTATTAAACTCTGAGCATAACAAATAATAATTAAGTGCCAAATAATGTAAAATAACACTGTGATTTATGGTGCAGACCGCATTAATTTGCAACGCGTAATGGAGAATACAGTAATTTGGAATATTTGGGTACCTCTCAATAATAAACTTTAATATTATTAGCAGTAACGACAATCCGGACGAGTACCTACATCCTAAATTTACAACATTTTTCCGAGCTCGTTTTCTTTGTGATGATTTTTCTTTTCTGACGAGACGAAACTTTTACCATTTCTTTTGATTCGGGTCCGGGTCCATAGTGTTGCAGAGAGGAATAATGGTCAAATAATAATAATAATGTAGATTTTTTGTTATGTTTCTTATTTGCATTGTACCCACCCCTATTTTATAGGCATCAAGCGCTACAATGAAGCATTACAATGAAATATTAATGGAACAATATAATTTGGGTGGAGACAACTTGAAGTTTCTCTCTACACTGATGCGTTTTTTTACAGTAAGTACCTTTCTTTGCACAGTTTAACTGAAATCATATTTTAACTGCCGCACTCAGATATGTCAAATAACGTTAATGAGTACTTAACGTAAAAAAATGAAAATTCAGAACTAGTCGCTATTCTTGCCGGGTCTAGATTTGAATGAAAATTTTTGACATTAAATACTCATTAAAGTTAATTGACGTCTCTGAGTGAGGCAGTAAGACTTTATTTTTGCAATATTTGTTCAGGTGATAGAAGATGATTCACCATTGCAACAAGTAACAGAAATGTTACCAGAGCTAGTGGAGAGTATCTACATGATGTGGGTTCTCTCCAAAGGTTACAGGACCGATGGTACCATGGTGCCTCTGCTCTCGAGGATATCCTGGGCGCTTTGTGATAAGCTAGAGCGCTTTTTAGATGTGCACAAGTTGTTTGAGTGAGTAGCTTTTTTGAGGTGTATATATTCGATGTGGTGCTGTTGATATTATATAATTACGTTGTATAATATCAACAGCACCAGTCGTTGCGGATAGGAGCGTGAGTGGGTTGTGGAGACCTATAGTTATAGACTGAGGCATGCTACGCACTCCCCTATCTTCCCTTGGACACACGGGTTTTCGATATCTAGCGTCTTGACTATTCCTATGTGTATTGTAATCATACCAGATATAAATAAATGAATTTTGACTTTGACTTTGTCTATGTAACTGACGATTTATGGGGAAAGTGGCACAGAGCGAGTGTAGTGTAAGGAACTAAAGTCCCAACCCCTCTCATTGCTTATAAAGAATAGTTTTAGGAGTGGCAACAGGTTTTCCAGTGCTGATGTCTCAGTACGGTTGGGAATTGACAGGTACAGTGCCGAACAGTAGGGAAATCTGTTCTTAGTTACTTAATATTGTCTTCTGAACTGACCTATCAGTCTGGTTACAGGCACGGATAGGTAAGTTCGGAATACATTAGCGGACGGTATTGTACTGATTTATGTTTTTTTGAAAACAATCTTGTCTTTGAAAATATGCGGTTATTTTTTTCGTTTTTTCTAACGTTTTTTCTAATACTAACGTTGTGACAATTAATAAATTGGCACTGCCAGTGTTATAACTAATAAATTGATGCTTTCAGCAAACCAAACGAAGAAGTTCTGTCACTGTCTCGCGCTGGACAAAAAATAATGGAAACGTGGCATGCTCTGTATAAAGAGACGAGGCGTAATATCGAACTGAGCGGTAAAGGGGCTCGGTGGGAATTCGACCAGCCCTTGCTATTCACCCGCACTGACTACATAGGGACCGTGGCAAGAGACCTGGGGGATGTAGTACAGGTATTATTATAGTTCAAAGATTTTGGTGGTTAGAAAAAGAATTTCGAAAAAGCAGCGGACGCGGGTTTGATTCCCGCCTATAGATCATAATTTTTCGAAATTCTTTTTCTAACCACCAAAATCTTTGTACTATTTTTCTAACATTTATATGTCGTAAAAAAAAAGCTATGCCTATATTCAGAAATAAGTGGGTAGAATTGTTGGCTGTAAGAACAGCCAACGAATGCTGATAGTAAATTGTTTAAATCTTAGAGTAACTCACATACGGGTAGATCTATCTGTTTGAAACAACACTTATTACTTTTTCAAAATTTATTCAAACTATTATCAACATAAACAAGTAACTGGTAAAACTTAAATAGTTCAACTAATCTTCTTTAATAACATTAAATTACAATTCAACACAAATATTTCACTTACAATGTTTCGCTCCGAAGATCACTTCCAGAATGAACCTCGAATGCCACTCAGTTCGATTTTATAACACCTTGCCGTGCCATCTTTTCCGCCATTTTTTTACTCTTGGCGCGCCATAAAATAGATGGAACAGATGGCGCTGCAAGCGTGCATTTTTATTGAAATAATTAACAAATTGGTAATAATTACATAGAAAACAACTTCCTAAATTATTTATAATTTATTAAAGCGTGTTACTAAATAGTTAAAGGCAAATAAACTTACTATCAATTTAATAAGTTACTTACATTGAAATACCATAATAAAATGTCAGTATCAAAACGATGTCTTATTTAACAATTTGGAATTAATTCACGACACAATTAATTCAATAGAGGTTACATTAATCTTTTGTGATTTTATAGAGATTATTAGTAAACTTTATAATCAATTATTTAAGATAGAAATAGAGTAGTTGTGGCGGACAGAATATCAATAATAGGTCGGTCAAATGAGCGTATGAGTAAATCAATTTCAATTTAAATCGTAACCCAAACTGTTTACAAAATGTTTAATTAATAACTTATGAATTTAGATAAATCATTCATAAATAAATAATAGTCAAATTACATTTTGACTGTAATAATGGTAATCGTAACAATACATCATTGTCAGTAAAACAGCTTATTATAATAAATCAATTTTAAATTCCGTTACACTAAAATCAATGCTATGTATGTTTAATATTCTACTATTTTTAAATGAGAATCACGAAGTCATATTTATAATTAATCGGAAATTCATTAATTGGGCAAAGAAAAGGCTTTGCGGCGACACGGCCATTCTGAAGGGCGATGCGTGCTCTGCATTGCTTCATATACTCCAGACTGATGTTGCTTCCTGTAAAGCAAAGTAAATATTTTGAGGCTAGGTATTTTTACAAAATACCTATGACTTAGTAGTATGTACTTTGGCATTTGTATTAGTACATAGTATAGTTGTATTCAGTAATATGCTACATTAATGAAATGACTGCTCACTCCATGTGACAACAGATAAAGTTAAAATTCATAATGTTAAGTAGCTGTTTATCCTCCACGTCAACAGCAATAATATGCTTTCAGTGTTTGTAGGAAGGATAAGGTAATAAGAGGTCGATGCCGTCTTACTAGACAGAGGTCCTAAAGGACGAGTGGTTAGGATGATGCTGTGCTCTAAGCGGTCTCGAACGCCTCGGTACACAGGGGAAAATTATTTCTGTCAGGATAGGACTTAACCATTGGACGGCTCCATCCGTCAAGGGTAAATGAATTATTATAGTCCACTAGACCCCCCGCGTGCCAGTGGTTTTATTATATTATTTTTTTTTCTTTTTTTTTTGTGCTTATGTGTGTGCAATTAATAAATAATGTAATCTGGTGTGTACATGATAAATCAATAATATGAAAGTTCCTCACCAAAGCTAAGTGTTTAGTTTGAAGACTCTGTTTCACTGGCTTCTTCATTGGCTGCCGATGTATCTGACGTTGGTGCACGCAAGGTCTTCTGCATCAAGCCAGACGGCCCAGGTTGGTGTTCGTGTGGAGGCGACACGGCCGCCGGGATTGCCGCGCCTGGTTGTGGAGCGCGCCGCAGCTGGTCGTGCGCAACCTTGCGTGGCCGCCCATGGTGGCCCACGACTTTCTTCACAAGGTAACGGTCGTTCTCGAGGACCCTGTAAACTTCATAAGGTGCGCTAAATTTCAAATCTAAAGAGGTTTGGTTTCTGGGGTTGTTTTTTATCAAAACAAAGTCTCCTCGCTGAAAATTACGAATTAGTGCTCTACCTCTATCAAACCTTAGTTTATCTTTTGATGATTGTTCAGTCATTCTCTGCTGGACATGCCTTTCTAGTGCCTCAATGTCGACTGATGCGTTATCGATATCAATAAGGTTCAATAACTCAGGTGGAACACAGTTGCGTCGTCGTGTAAGAAGTGTCAACGGGGCTGCCCCTGTAGTGCGGTGTATAGTACAGTTAAGGGCAAGCTGAAGGCTCTCCAATGCAGTATGCCATTCCGGAGTTTCATAATTTTTTATCATAATAAGGCCGTTTTTTAGAGTTGACATAACCCTTTCCACTTGACCGTTCGCTCTACTCACTCCTGGCGAAATAGCATGTATTTCGATGCCAAACCTATCACAATAACTTTTATATTCTCCTAAGAATTCACGACCGCCATCTACAACAATTTGACGCGGAGCACCGAAGAGGTGAATTACTTGTTTTAAAGCAGCGAGGGTGCTGTGCTGGCTTTTATCATTTGCGTGGCGAAGAAGCACATATTTAGTAAAAGAATCTATCATAACAATAACGTATTCCTGTTCGTTACGAGTACCCAGTTTTCCAGTCACATCCATATGTAAAACCTCAAATGGAACCGTCGGCTTGCTAATAGGGTGCAGTTGTACCTGCGTTGCTCCCGAGGTTTGTTTTGATGTCCTACATACCACACAATTGTCAACAAAATCCCTAACGACGGTAGTCATTTTGTCAAAATGATAGGTCTCCCTTATTTTATGAAGGGTTTTTTCCCATCCCTGGTGTTTGAGTGCTACATGAAATGTATTTATTAAGCTCCATTGGAAGGCTTTTGGCACTACAACTAGTCTCTGTGTACCTAAAATCGCATCCGTTTTTTCGAGTTTAAGCACGTTATCTTCTAGGATGTAACCAGGAACTTGGTTTCCACTATGTATGGCATCTATGATCGGTCTCAGTATATTGTCTCGTCGTTGTTCTATATTGAGCCACTCTAAATTCGTTGTCATGACGTTGACGGTTAGAGGATCTGGATTTCGACTCAAAAAGTCCGCGCGTTGCATCCGCTCGCCCTTCCTATATTCTATATCGAACTCAAAGTTTTGTAAATAGGCCCACCATCTATGTATGCGAGGTAGCAGATCTTGTTTGTGTTTCGACGCTTTGAGTGCATTACAATCAGTGATGACTTTAAATTTACGGCCATACAAGAAGTGCCGAAAATGCTTAATAGCCCGCACAACAGCGAGAGTCTCAAGCTCGTAAGAGTGATACCTGCTTTCTATATCTGTCGTACGCATGCTGAAGTAAGCTACTACATGCTGCCTGCCTTTTATAATTTGGACAAGAATTGCTCCAAAACCGAGAGCGCTCGCATCAGTAAAAAGTTCGATAGCTTCACCTTCTTGAAATATGGTAAGGACAGGTGTGGAGGTAAGGTGATGAATTATTTTCTGCCTCGCTTGTTCATGAGTATGAGTCCATTGCCATCGGACACCCTGTTTAGTCAGATCATAAAGAGGAGCCATAGTTCGTGCGAAATCTGGGATAAAGCGGCGGAAATAGCCCGCTAGTCCATTGAATTGGCGTACCTGCTTTACCGTACTAGGTACAGGTGCCTTTACTAGGGCTTCTATTTTTTTTGGACTAGGGCGAACACAACCATGCTCTATAACATTACCAAGGTATTCTATTGAACTTTTGAAGAAGAGGCATTTATCAATATTAATCGAGAATCCTGAATTCCGTAGAGCAATAAATATTCTTTCTAAATTTGTAATACCGGAGGGGAAGTGTCTACTTTTAGTAATGACGTCATCTATATAAACTTGGGCCACACTATCATTGTTCTGATGATTGCCATCAGTATTCGCACTACCGGGGTTCAAAAGAGGTCCCAACGCTCGGTTAATGCACCTTTGGTACACCGATGGAGCGTTACAAAGACCGAAAGGCATGGTAAGGTATTCATAGAGTCCGTCTGGTGTTATAAAGGCAGTTTTCTCTATAGAGTCGTGAGATATAGGGATTTGATGGAAGCCCGAAGCCATATCAAGGGAAGTGTAATATTGACCACCAGCCAATTGGTCAATTTGGTCTGCAATAAGTGGCAAGGGATAGTGGTCTCGTATAGTGTTAGCGTTCAGTTCCCTATAATCTATGCATAAACGGTCATCACCGTTCTTCTTTTTAATCAAAATAACTGGGCTGGAGTAGGGGGATCTACTCTCGCGAACAATATTATTATCGATTAGTTCCTTTACTTTTTCTTTGACTTTTTCACGTTCGATTGGGCTCAGTCTGTAGGGTCTTCGTTCTACAAATTTGTCTTTGTTCTTCAAACGAATCTCCAACATGCCCGTATTAACCCGAGACTTTGCAAAACCACGTGTGAAAATGTCCGAGTATTTGTTAAGCAGAATAAGTAATTCATTAATTTGAGCTTCATCAATTAAGTCGTGATCTATATTTTCAAATAGCGAACTTTGAGACTGTACATGCATTATACGAGGTTGGGCGCATAAAGTCATAAGTCATAAGTCATTTATTCCTTAAACAATAAAAATCGTATTGGAAATAACATAAAATTATACACATTATACAGATCAACATAAAAATAATAATTATTATTCTTCTGTAAAAAAAAAAACTATAAACAATCAAACATGGCCTTAAACACAAATTTCTATTTTCTATCATTTAAATAATCATCAATGGAATAGTAACATTTTTTCAATAAGAACATTTTCAATTTATCTCGAAATGTAATAAAGTAGCGCTACCTTGAGTTACTATAACACTTAGACCCGATTCATACAAAATATCTACCCCTATTAGGACGTCCGTTGTCATTTCGTAGTCTGGTAAGACGTTGAACAAGATTTCGATATTGATGCCATTAATGACACATACAGTAGTCAAAGTGCTCATGGAAATAATAGGGAATGGGCCTATGCCTCGTAAGTAGCTAACAGATTGACACCTACGCCCCGGTAACTTTTTCGCGATAGATTCTCGCATGACGGAGCATTCGGCGCCACTATCAAAAACTGTATTTATAATTATGTCACCAACTCGCATACGCATAGTATTCAACTTTGAGTTGTTTATAAATACAGAGTTTACATTAGATGTTATTTGTTTCTCGCGGCGGTAACACGCGTCATAAGTGTGACCAGATTTAAGACAAAAGGAACATTGCTTATCACTAGTCCTAGATAAAGGGGTGGAAGAGGCTGCCTGATTTTTATCAATTGAAGGGGTATTAGTGTTCAAATTATTGTTCCTATTACGACAGTTATTAAAGGTGTGGCCAGTCTTTTTACAATGATTACAAAAAGGGGAACTAGTTCGATTATCAACGAAATACCTAGCACGTTTTGACTGTGGATGGTTCGAACTGCTTTGGTTTGGGCGTTTAACACGAATGGAAGAAGCAACAGAAATTAATTCGGGTACCGAAGTGGCTCTAGCATTCATCAACTCAATTCTAAGGCGTTCATCACCCACCGTTCCAATCACCGCCTCTACTGCATCACAACTATCGAGCTTGTCCTTTGTTACACGTCTCCACAAAATCCATGACTGAGTTAGGAAATCGGCTATATCTTTGGATGGGTCGAAGAAATGCTCCCTAAACTTGAGAACGTCACGTGAGTAACGGGTTTCCGGTTCAAAAGTAGTTATGATATTTTGGCGCAACTCCTCCCAGGTAGAGGTCGTTACGAGCCAGTTATCCGCCCACAATTTGGCTCGACCTTTAAGTAAGCTTGTCACTTTCATACGGATATCATAATCACCAAGATGGTAGGTAGTTTTGGCCATCGAGATGTGATCACACCATTCTCGTACTCCTACATTACCGTCGGGATCATATGATGGTAAGAACACATCAGTAATCTTAACCTTATCACTATGTTGGTTAAGTAATCGCTCGTTCATAGATTGCAACATCATTATCATACTGGAGAAAAATTCAGAAGGTACGTTACCCGGGTCTTGAGTAATAACCAGTTGTGCCGGTGTAGCGGGTTGCGTCGTGGCGGCCCCCGAAGTTCCCGGTGCGGCTGGTGTGCTCGCGGGCATCACCGTTGTAGGGAGGCTCCCGCTCGGTGTTCCTGTCACTTCTTTATCTTGATTAAACTCGCTCATGATGCTCGACGCTCGAAGCTTCGTGTCAGGTCAATTAAGGTAGAATCTGAAATGTTAAATAATGACCGGGACAGTAAAGGGATCGCTGGGGCGATCCCACTTCTGATGTCGTAAAAAAAAAGCTATGCCTATATTCAGAAATAAGTGGGTAGAATTGTTGGCTGTAAGAACAGCCAACGAATGCTGATAGTAAATTGTTTAAATCTTAGAGTAACTCACATACGGGTAGATCTATCTGTTTGAAACAACACTTATTACTTTTTCAAAATTTATTCAAACTATTATCAACATAAACAAGTAACTGGTAAAACTTAAATAGTTCAACTAATCTTCTTTAATAACATTAAATTACAATTCAACACAAATATTTCACTTACAATGTTTCGCTCCGAAGATCACTTCCAGAATGAACCTCGAATGCCACTCAGTTCGATTTTATAACACCTTGCCGTGCCATCTTTTCCGCCATTTTTTTACTCTTGGCGCGCCATAAAATAGATGGAACAGATGGCGCTGCAAGCGTGCATTTTTATTGAAATAATTAACAAATTGGTAATAATTACATAGAAAACAACTTCCTAAATTATTTATAATTTATTAAAGCGTGTTACTAAATAGTTAAAGGCAAATAAACTTACTATCAATTTAATAAGTTACTTACATTGAAATACCATAATAAAATGTCAGTATCAAAACGATGTCTTATTTAACAATTTGGAATTAATTCACGACACAATTAATTCAATAGAGGTTACATTAATCTTTTGTGATTTTATAGAGATTATTAGTAAACTTTATAATCAATTATTTAAGATAGAAATAGAGTAGTTGTGGCGGACAGAATATCAATAATAGGTCGGTCAAATGAGCGTATGAGTAAATCAATTTCAATTTAAATCGTAACCCAAACTGTTTACAAAATGTTTAATTAATAACTTATGAATTTAGATAAATCATTCATAAATAAATAATAGTCAAATTACATTTTGACTGTAATAATGGTAATCGTAACAATACATCATTGTCAGTAAAACAGCTTATTATAATAAATCAATTTTAAATTCCGTTACACTAAAATCAATGCTATGTATGTTTAATATTCTACTATTTTTAAATGAGAATCACGAAGTCATATTTATAATTAATCGGAAATTCATTAATTGGGCAAAGAAAAGGCTTTGCGGCGACATATATAATGTTAAAATTAGAATCGAATAGGTATTATTTTATTTCGATGTTTCGGGGCTGTTTGCGTCACTGCGACCTAATATGGAGATCTATTGAGACTAGCCCCAAGTAAGTCTTATTAAGGGCCTTACATGAACTCCTTTTGTTGTCCACTGTCTAAAAATGATAGTATGTTCCCAGCTTGGATTATTTTTTTGTCAATCGAAAAATGACATACAGGCATTAAAATTTGTTATTTTTGCTAATGTATTTGATGAGTTCTACCAATTAAAGTTCGACAACTTCGTGCGCGATCTTCCTGCGAGGTGAGGGACGTGGGGGAGGCTGAGGTATTGTATGCTGTATTGCACGAGTTTTCCCTGCTCCCCGCATCACCCGCCCCCGCTAACATCTAGAGTGCCGCGTCCCGGCCACCGTCTCTCACCCCAAGGAAGTTCGCCCACGATCTTGTCGGGCTATAGTTGCTATTTTTGTTCCCAGGTCCTCATCGACTTTGAAAGAATATTCGGCTTGGAACTAAAGTCCATCATCAGCGATCCTACTCAAATAGATGACGTGCGCAAGCGCGTCAAGAACCTCGTGTACCCGATTCGCACAATCGACTTTAGTGTGTTCGTGTTTGACAACAAAGAGAACTGGGACGTTATCATGGGAGACTTCTGGAACGAGGTCCGCTATCTGGAGGAGGAGGCCAAGAATTACATTAATCAGAGCTTTGGTAACCTAAGGTATGGAAATTCAATGTTGATTCTTGCATAAACAATGTTTTTTTTAGCTAGACAGGGAAGCTCTTGCCATTCATCTCACCTGATGGTAAGTGACGATAAGGGCCGAAGATGGAATCGAATTTCACCTGGAACCCTGAACCACAGAGGGACTGGCTATATATATCTTATCACACATTGTCGGAACAAAATAATGCTGTTAAGATTATTATTATTGTGATATATTTTGATGAAATAGTGGTAGCTAACCAGGCGGACTTGAAAAAAGTCTACCACCAACCAAACCGAATACAAATTTGTACCCCTCTGGGGATCGAACCCGGGACCTCTGGATCTTAATTCCGATGGGCGAACCACTAGACGAGAGAAATATTTCGCTTAATTATTCAATAGTAGATGGAAGATCTGAATTAAAAGGGACTGGATGGCTTGATGACGTCTGATCGATATTAATGGAAGTGGAAACATATTGCGCCGAGCCCAGATGAACTGGGAACAAGGCAGGGAGAAGAGAGCGTGTTACATAATTTACATTATCACTTATATTTTTAATTTGTTCAATGAATATGTATAAAACCGACAAGAAATGTTGATTTAGAAAATTTTCTGAAAATTATCTCATGATGCGGGACTTGAAAACCTACGATTGTACAGAAAACGAGGCTTTGAATCCCGCACTGATGTTACATGATTTTTCGCAAACCAATTTTGCTTGTTTCTTTTTATATATTTTTTTAATTAACCTATAAGATCCCACTGCTGGGAAAAGGCCTCCCCCGCAGCCCTCTATCTCGAGCGATCCCGAGCCAATTCCGTCCATGTTTTACAGTATGCCTCCAGATCGTCTCTCCACCTCTTTCTAGGTCGACCTCGATGCCTTTGACCATCCTGAGATGACCATCTTTCTATATATGGATTTTTATTCATTGCCTACTTTGATAATAATATGCGTAAGGTTAAATATTAAAAAATATCCTGAATTGCTTCTAGGTCATCAGAAGAAGCCTTAACTGTTCTTCTGAAGTTTCTGGAATTCGACACTCGTGAATCTATAAGGAAACAGCTATCCACAAAATTTGATCTGGTTATGCGTCAGTTTATCAAGGAAATAACCGCTATCGAGGATAAGTTTACGGTTGGTAATTCAAAGTAGAAACAGAAGGTAAAGCTGCCGTGCAGAGCACAATGTGTTTTTAACACTAATATCATATCCTGTAGGTATCGTATGAGGCGATGATGGGCGTTTTGTGGATCTATACATTCCTGGTAGAGTTAGTGTCAGCTAGGTAGGCAGGTTTTGGACACTGACACAAGAAGACGAAACCAAGGCAATGCGAAATCCGTCACGCCGTGAAATGTCGAAAGATAGCAAAAACGACACTCAACCACCTAGAGATTTGAAAGATGGCGGGAATTCAAAATCTGTGTGTTTAAAATTTTGTACTTTTAAATTTCCAAAAAGTTATATTGGTTTTAACTGGTCAGTTAAGTACTATCTGGACTGTTAAGGTTTCACCTTATATTATGAAACAACGTGGTATGACAGCCGGCTTGATCGAATGGTCGCTGGAGGCCTTGGGGTCGAATCCTGGTAGGGTCAATTATTACAAATTTTTTTTCAGAGATACCGCAAAAATCCTTCCTTGCTACGAAACCACCCACCAGTAGCTGGAGCAATATACTGGGCCCGAGCGCTATTCAACAAAATGAAACAACCTATCATGCGATTCCAAAAGGTAACTGAATATAAATAGAGTTTATTTTATCGATTTAAAGGTCATTATCATCAATCAACTTTTCAAAGGCTTCCTTTAGACAATGCTTATTTCGTAATTACCGCAGGTACCTGAATTGAATGAATGTGAGCAGAAGAAGGAAGCCTTTCTACAATACAAAGCTTTCTCAAAGTTAATAAAAGAATACGAGGACACAAAGTATAACAGCTGGGTGAAGAAAGCTTCAGAATTCATTGACAATATGATGAAGAAGAATATTCTTAAAGTGGTTTTTAAGAAAGAAGAAGGTATATTATATTTGGAAATTATATTTATCTTCCTCCTGCTCTTGTCCAATTTTACTTAAGGTCTGCGAAATATTGCTTGCTTAATCCAGTATTATAATTATGTCTTCTCAACCACCATACGGCGTCCCTATTCACACCATTTTAATTATTGAAAGCTAATGTAAAATTTACTCAATACCAAAATAATGGCCGTAATCTGCTGTAATAGAAACTTCCTTAAGCACCACGCTCACCCACTATACTATGTTTAGCAGTAGGTATGTCATAGTATTAGTCAGTCATAATATCATGTGCAACGTGAATGTGCAACTATTGCTTTAAAGCTTACCAATATTGACTATGTAAATAAACTATTAAAATCCTTAGAACCAGCATCTAGTGGTGGCAAAGGCATGCAATTGACCGCAGCTGGTCGTGCTCATGTGGCTAAGAAGAAAGCTTCTCTGGTCTCTCTGCGACCCGCAGACGTAGTCAACAGGGAGATAGCAGAGAAACGTAGAAGAGATAAAGCATGTAAGTTCGAAGCAATTTCATAGGCATATCGAAGGACCAAACATTTTGAGTTATACGATACTCCACAAGGTGAACAAATGGCTTATACTGTTTTAATTTATTTTCAGTAATGCTTATGAGAATTCCTGGACAGCACTATGAAAACGTTCGATCTCCAAGTTCAGCGTCATTACTAGCTAAAGAAGGACTGGTAATTGTCACGTCTACACTAATACGCATAAAAATATAAGTTACAGTATTAAGATAAGATAAGATAAGATAAGATAATTTTATTTGCCAGAACAAGAGTATTACATTGGTCTTGAATACATTATAATTATCATCCTTACATGTTCCTGCCGCAAAAACCAGCATGCAAAAATTAAATTGTTTTAAAATTATGGTCAAGTTACATTTAAATTGTCATTTAAAAAATTAATAAAAATTGATATCATACACTATAACATTATTTCATTATACATTAAATAGAATTAAAATAATAACAGATGTCAGAAAGTACATTAGAATTATCATTATATATTGAGTTAAAATAATTAAAATATTAAAATTGGGTTGTGTCCTTTCAAATTGGTAAAATCAAATTGGTTGTATTTATTGATCAGTCAAATAAGATTTAATGTCATAGTAACACTTCTTTGCCAAATGTTCCCTCAATCTCCGTTTAAAAATAGTAAATTTAAGTTCCTTTAATTCTTTTGGTAACTTATTATATACAATGGGGCCCATGATCAAAATGCTATTGTGCATGAACATTGAGTTTGATCTGTCTATATGAAGTTTGCTTGTATCGCGTTATTCTTATAAAATTTCTTCATTTCGTTATTTTTTTAAGTTATTTCCATAATGAGTTTTTATTATGTGCTCGTTAACGTTAATTCTCTTAACGTCTCTGAGAACGGCTGTAAGATTTTTATTATTTTTTAAGTCACCATTTCGTATTATTTTTAATTTATTCACAATTTTTTTATGCTTTTAGACTGATGTTACCTGGCGGGACCTGACAGTCCACAAACTTATGCAAGAGTACGATTTAGAATTCCAACCTAATTTTGATAAGGATATATTTCAAGTGATCCACGAGGCTGAACTCATGGAACAGTTGGGTAAGCGATATCAAATGATTCCCGAATACGTCTATGCAAAATCATTAAGTGTCACATAAAGGACACGGTAGTAATATTATATGAAGCATCATCACCAGCCTCACCAGTATCTATGGAATATACAATAACTAGTCTCCTTGACTATGATAATCATTATAATTTATAAGAGATGGGTGGTTTGCATGAGATATGATATGATATGAATGTGAATGGAGTGGATGAGGAGATGACAGCTAACAGGAGTGAATCTAAGAAAAAACATACTGCGCCGACCGAAATGACATAAGGGCAAGTAGATGATGATGTTGAAGCGTTGGGTATAGGTATGTATGCTTTGTCCTCGTGGAAGGATGACACTCTTCAATTTTAGAGATTGCCCTCATCATATTTAATGTCTTTGGAAATTCTAAAATCTACACTAATATAATGCTCTTAAATAACTAGAATCCCTGTCCAATTCTAGGGTTTTCGTACTATATCTTGATTTTTTTATTTATAATTTTTTGGTCACATATTAATATGCCGATTATTCCATATTTTGTGTCAAAAATCACTTACTAATGGTAAATTAATTTAGGTTTCAACCTGCCCTCTAATATTCGTGATGTCGCTATGCAAAAATCACGACTCTATTACGAACTAGAAGCTCTATCGGGTGTTATATCAAAATACAATGACAGTGCAGCTTCATTGAGCCTATCGGAGACACATTTGATGAAAAAACACTTGCTTGATATGGAAAGACACATTTTGCCAGGCCTAACCAGGTTGACATGGAATGCTCTTGGAATTAACGATTATATAAAGGATATAACTAAAGGTGAGTCAATCAAAGCCCTCGCAGCAGACTGAAATTTTAACACTGCTAAATATTTAAATACATGCCACGATTGCAGGTTCCATTCAGCACATAACTCCTTTCAACATTGCACGTTATTATGTAAAATATTACAAAATAAAACTATCTTTAACGTCAATGTTCTAGTTGTACTCTGTTTTTCCACCAATGTGTTATTTTCTCAGTTTTTCTCACACTGACTTATTTAAGATTTTCATGCTGACAACGGCATTCATATCAAAAATCAATTACATGAAAGCACAGGAGTGCTGGAACATCAGATTAATATTATTTACTTTCTAGGAGAAAACTCTCTTCGGGCAGTTTATCAGCAACTAAAGATGGTAGAGAAGGAAATCCAATTCTTAGTTGATCAGATAGAACTATTCGATCTATTCCCCTTAGTTCGACCTCAAAACTATGTAGATCCCATTTCTGGATTACCAGATGATACCTGGCTTCACCCGTGCAAGGTAAGATTTAATATTCAATATCTTGATTTAATTACGATTGTGATACTTCTGTCTATGTAGTTATTTATAAGCAAACATTATTTCCGATATTCTCAGACGTATTTTGTGGAAGTAGAAAACGAGCGTCTAGAACGAGTGTCTGTCGTGTCCCGCATATACGACCGCATAGGCCCCATTCTGATGAAACTAGAATATCTCATCTTGGGTACCAGCACAGGGCGGTCAAATGTCATGAATGCGTATTACACCTACTGGGAGAAGAAAATCTTCAGATGCCTAGTAAAGTAAGTACAAGCTTGTAATATTTTGAAGTACTTTAAATAATACTTTACTGACAGCAATTTAGATGATCTTATACTGACAAATTATTCCCAATCCATTTTGTATTTTACTTTAAGCTAAAAACTTTAGATATGTTTTGTTACTGTCCCCCAGAGGATGTTTCGTAACGCATATGGGCTTAGTTTGGATGTAAAACACAAGGATCGATGTATTTTTTGGATATAATTTTTGGACACACATACAATTGCATACCGATCACACTCACCCCTATTCAAGGGAGTTCGTTATAGAAATTTCGCTAATTTAATATAATAAACGGTACATCTCAAAAACTACTTCAAAAATATTGTGTAAACAAACAAATTGTACCATACTTTCTTTTTGAGACTTATTTTTGCAAAAAAAAATCTTATTTTATTTATGTCCCTTTTATATTCAAGAATATGTGTAGTTGTGTAGATAATTATATATTGTTAGATTTACCCTGGAGAACTTGGAGCAGTTTCAACACATGTTGAGCGATAAAACTGCAATGTTCCAAGTGGACGCAGTTTTGGTCCCGCCGGATATAACAATGAGACCTACCTCCTCTGAAGTTTGCAACATCGTGGGATACAACATGAAACATTTTCTTAACAGGTATAGGCGAAGTAAATTATTTATGACGCATCGCACGAAATTATTTAATCGAAATTATCGTTTTTGATATTTATTTTGTTGTTGTTAGCTATATCTCCAATGATAATTATAACTATATTGTAGTGTCGTGTAGTGTCATAAGAACACTACACTACCTGACTATACTTAAGGGTGTTTATTGGTTTATTTAGGTTGACAGCCTTCCCTCGTTGGATGAAGAAAACGTGCGTTCCATGTCCTCCACAGCGAGTCGCTGAGGCTACTGGCAATGAATTCTATGTATTTTCATACTTTGAAGATGTTTTGCGAGTCGTTTCTATCAATGACATAACGTTGCTCATTCAAGATACCATTTACCGACTCACGCAGGATATAAATGCTTATATACAAAAGTAAGGACTGATAAATTATTTAAATTAACGAGACGTACTTAAAGAAATGATGCCTGAAATATTTGTCTTTGATAGTTTTTAAGCCATGTGGTTATTATTTCCTTATCTGTGTCTAACAACATAAAGTTCCATTAACAAAATATGTCCATATTCTTGTTAACCATTGTTTTTAAAGGTGGCAAAAATATCAGCACTTATGGGCATTCGACAAACACCTTTCCTGTGAAAAATACATTCAGAAACATGAGCAAATATTCAAATACGATGAAAAATTCTTCTTCTTTGAAGATATTATCTCTGACTTAGATGCTCATGTCAAGTTTGTCGATGTTGGCGCTATAAGGGTCAATCTACGGCCTATTATAAGTCAAGTACAAGGGCATGCGCAAGAGTGGAAGAATATTTTAGGGCATTGCATTGCTACAAAAACTAGAATGAATATGTACGACCTCAAAAATCAAATAGAGGTTAGTAAAAATTCAAAATTACATTTGGCATGCATGAAGCAGCTTAAGGTTCTAGGTTCTTAAGAAAACTATTGTGGTTTATAGAATATTTTAAAAAATACATTTGACACAATATAATTATGGTCACAATATTGTTTATTAAAGTTATTAATATTGGTTATTAAAATTAAAGTTTATTTTCGCATTGATAATTTAAATATATACACTATTTATTTATTGAATGTGATGTACTTAGTCTTAGGGCCTGTTTCACAATCGACAAGTAAGTTCTAAGTAGCTTACTTCGCAGATCATTTGACAGTCGTAATGTAAAATATATGTCATTTGAACTGCAAAGTGAGCTACGTCGAACTTACTTGTCGATTGTGAAACAGGCCCTTATTCAATTTACAATTCAAAACCTAACCAATTATCACAAAAACTAAATTAAAATCTTAATCGTTTATTGCTAATATTTCACAGTCTCTTCGTGTGACTATGAATATGAACATTAAAGGATTGGAAGACTTTAAGCTGGTGATGGCGACTATTACTCAGGTGCAGGCATTCACAATCACCGCCGAGGTGAAATATCGAGGCATGCAGGAGATATTCCATATGTTGAGGCAACATAACATTGACGTAAGTAGCACAATAATGATATATTTAGGGCCTGTTTCACAATCGACAAGTAAGTTCGAAGTAGCTTACTTTGCAGTTCAATTGACATATATTTCATATTACTACTGTCAAATGATCTGTGAAGTAAGCTACTTCGAACTTACTTGTCGATTGTGAAACAGGCCCTTAGTATGGGAATGTAGCCCAAAGGATACTTCCTAAAAACGAGCGTTGTGTACGATAAAATTCCCATTTTCTCAAGTGGGTAGTAGGGAATTTATATTACAACTTATGTATTACTGCTGTTAGAGGAAATTGTCAAAATTATTTTACTTGATTTTAGTTATTTATTATCGTAAACACTGTTGACATCTCAAAGATTTGTTGCAGGTATCGCACGAAGACCTTGAGTTCGCGAAGAGTTTAGAAACCTCTTGGGGCAGCTTGTATCAAACGTCGCTTTTTCGAGGCAACACTCTGGAACAAACTAAAGAAAAGTTCTCCAAACTCAATGTGGTGGAGATATCCAAGTTCCTTCAAGAGCTTGATGAGTTTATTGAGAAATTCGACAGAGAAGGTCCAGCTACTGTTGGTGACGACATGGACAGAGGCCTACTACTGATGGAGGTGTTCATTTACTTATACTTATGACAGTACACGAATTATATTTTTACTTAGTGGTTTCAGTTACATAAATGTTCGAAAGATATCTTTGAAGTTCTGAAACTCAACGTGGGAAGACAATTCAGTATATGAAAACATCATTAACAAGTGGGGTACTGTTTTAGGAATATGGTAAATATTTTGACGAACTGGAATCACGGAAGAGAATGCTTCAAGCCGCAGAACAGCTATTTGATAATCCCCTTGCTGATTTCTCTAACTTCAACCGCGCCAAAACCGACTTTCTAGCTATGGATCAAGTTTACAAGATATATAAAGCGCAGAAGAATGCTAGGGAGCTTTGGGCTAAAACGCTATGGGTGAACTTAAACCCACAAGCCCTGGTTGATGGAATAGAACAGTTCTTTAAAGATTATAGGTGGGTAATTTGAGATCTTAGTGCATTCTTAACAAAGAAATAAATATCATCTGATTGTCTGTCAGATCGAGCTTACAGCGCTCGGGTTGCGATTGCGTAATCATAATCATCTACGCAATGTTCGCTAAGGCCGCTAAAAGGATGGGTGACGTTAATCTGTTGGTCCCGAATGCATCAGCAGTCATTACGACCCACCAACCAGCAGTGGGGTATGTCACATTCTCTCTCTGCCTCTGCTCCAGCAGTGATGAGTACATTAAAGGGCTGGTGATGATGATTAAGATGGTGACTACACTATAATTGATAATTGTTGAATGTTACATGGACTTTTTTAGGAAATTACCTAAAATCGTCCGCTTAACAACCACCGGGCTGATGTTGGATCTAAAGATGAAACAATTTAAGGGGGTGGTACCTCTGATGGTGTCGCTAAAGAACGAGGCGATGCGAGAACGTCACTGGAAAGAACTCATGGTAAAAACGGGTGCGTATACATGTGTACCAATAATTAAATGGGTTTTAGTTTGTTCTGAGAATCGAGAGAGAAAAAGAAAAGTATCTAAGTAGTAAATTGTGACTGAAAGTATGACAGTATAAAAATGTATTTTATGTATCTCATCTCATTAGGTATACAATGTTGTTAGCAAATAACAGCGACTTTTAAATGAAGTTTCGCTATTTTGCACACAGGTCAGGATTTTGACATGTCCCCGGAGAGATTTACACTGGAAAACATGTTTGCGATGGAACTACACAAATACCAGGACGTTGCCGAAGAAATTGTAAATCACGCTATCAAGGTAAATGTTAAAGACTGGTGTCATGAATAAAATTTCCCGGTCGTTTGTTCAAGTATCGCTTTTGTAAAGAGGGTTTATCTGATAACAATTTTGAAAAATCCAGATTGAAACGAATCTAGTATTTAGTGGGCTTTCATTTTTATGTTTTTATATTTTGTGAATGATTCAAATCCACAATTATATATAGTTATGTTATTTACTGGTTATTCCCAAGGTAAACTAAAAAATTCATAGATTAACTGTTCCTAAATAAGTTGTTTATGTATAATTTGTTATCGGAAATATATGATATCCTGTAATTGTATACAACTCGTAGGAAATGTATACAATTCCGAAGCTATTTAGGAAAATATTGTTAAAAAAGGATTTAGTTTATACATATCCTGGGAAGTGTATACATTTCCTAGGAATTGTATTTAACTCCAATATCGTGTTAGGAAATGTATAAAAATAATGCTTCCTATAATAAAACACGACGTTTTATTTGTTATATTTTTATTTTGTACACAAATTTTGATAGCACAGACATCTTGCTGTAATAAAGTAGTTATAATAAAGTGGTTAGGTTAGATTAGAAAAAAAAAAAGGTTAGAAGATGAACCAACGACAACCCGGTTGTGCTTTTATAGAAAAGTTACAATATAATAATAGTTCCCTGGCCCCGCTATCCCCGCGTACCCATTGATACCTTAAATGTTTTACATTTCCGATTGCGGTTTCGGAAATGAATATATTTTTTAGGAAATGTGTCTTATATAATTTAGTTCATACATTTCCGTGCGATTTTAGGAACTGCATTCATTGATTTCCTAGGAATTAAATACAATGACGGATTACATACATTTCCGGTAACATATATATTTTTACATACATACATATATAAATCACGCCCATATCCCCGAAGGGGTAGGAAGAGGTGAATTCTCACCCGCGTTTCGCCAATTATGTTAAGTCCCATGTAATAGGTGGCGAGCCTATTGCCATTTATCGGGCACAAAAGTCGCAGTACATTGTCAGGACGGTAGTATAAGAGGAACGCTGCTGCCCATTCCTCATCACTGATTTATCCTTAGTCGCCTTGTACGACACCCACGGGAGAGATTTGGGATGGTGACAATTGTATTCTACTCTGCCGTCACCACACTATATATTTTTATATTTTCAATATTTAGCCGTAGTGATTGTGTATACATATTATTATTTGTTCATTATCTAGTTTTCATCATCTCATCATCATCTAGTTTTCCAATACAATAAATGTGAGTGCTTAGATACTTTGCTATGTTAGATGGTAGGTGTGAATTTGAAAAATATTTACTGAATAAAAGCGCTTTGATATTTGGGGCTAGATGGTAGGTGTGAATGTTTTACACTATAGTCTAACCGTCTAACTTGTCTTATTTGGTAAACAATCTTGGCACACCTTTTTATTGAAAATGCAGGATTAAAAATCAACTGATAACTAGATTCAATAGGTTTCAGTCTATAATAATGATTTATTGTAATAGATTATTGACTTTGTTATTATTTCATTTTTAAATGTGTGATTTTTTTTTAAAAGTTGTGCCATGATTGTTTATGTTTACCATACAAGACAAGTTAGATGGTACAGACTTTATTTATTATCACTATTTTTGCGAACATTTACAGGAATTGGCGATTGAGCGCGGAGTGCGAGATGTGCAAGAAACATGGGCGAATATAGCGTTTACTGTGGCGCGTCACTTCAACCGCGGCGAGGATCGCGGGTACACCCTCAACCCGTGCGACGAGGTGGTCGTTAAGTTGGACGACGACGCGATGACCCTCCAGAGCATGGCCGCGTCCCAGTCAGTAGCTTGACTTTAATTATTTAAAACAAAGAAATTTCTGGTTAGATAAAAATCGAAAAATTATAGTCTTGATTCTAATTACAAATTTCAAATTTTGTAGCATTTATAAAATGTTGGAATAAAAATCAAAATAATAATTTAATTAGGTATTTAAAGAAATAGAGATCAGAAAATTTTACAAAGATTATTATTGGATCCACTAATTTATCACCTTACCCACCCACCAATCCGCACTGGGCCACCGTGGCCCATTCTTCCTATAGGCTTCCATCCATTAATACAGCAAAGGCGTGTATCCAGTGGGATTAAAGCAGTGTAAGCAGTGGGATTAAAAGACTGGTGAAGATGATCGTTCTGGTGTGGGATTTGGAAATTCTACATGTGTAAACCTGCGTAACATAGTTGGCGTAATGTTAATACAACTTTGTCCTCCCCTTCGATAGCAAACTGTAAAAATTAAAAGGCAACATTTAAAAGAGAAGGAAAAAATGCATAGCTAATTTATACCCAAATACCTTTTAGCATTATCAGGATCATAATAATAATCAATTTATTCAATTGCATTTGCCTTCTTGATTTCAGATTCATAGGTCCATTCCTGTCTGTGGTGCACACATGGGAGCGTCGTCTCGCCCTCATATCCGAAGTAATTGATGAGTGGATGGCCACTCAACGCAAATGGCTTTATTTGGAAGGCATCTTCGTGGGCGGCGATATCCGTGTCCAACTGCCCGAAGAGGCGAAGAAGTTTGATGACATTGATAAGTCTTTCAGAAAGGTAACTTTTGGAAAACATCAAAATAAAAATGAAAAACACAAAACGTAAATGAGCTATCTAACAATCCGAGTTTTACAGGAAAGCTTTTTTTAATATTTTTGTTAAATTTACATGAACGTTATTTTCGAAAAACTGTGTGGTTGCATTATTTTGTATAAATAAAGCTTGAATGAACTATTGAAAGCTACAAACTACTACATCATTTACAGCCACACGCCAAATTACATACATACATACATAAATCACGCCTATATCCCCGAAGGGGGTAGGCAGAGGTGAACTAGCACCCGCGCTTCGCCAATTATGTTAGGTCCCATGTAATAGGTGGCGAGCCTATTGCCATTTATCAGGCACAAAAGTCGCAGTACATTGCTAGGTGGTATAAGAGGAACGCTGCTGCCCATTCCTCATCACTGTTTTATCCTTAGTCGCCTTGTACGACACCCACGGAAGAGATTTGGGGTGATGACAATTGTATTCTACTCTGCCGTCACCACACGGCACCAAATTATATACCTACCAGTATACCTAATATTTAAAATGACATTACAGATTATGCTCGATACTGCCAAACGCCTTAACGTTGTCGACTGCTGTACAATAAGTGGACGGTTGGAGGAGTTTGTAAATTTAGGACTTGGACTTCAAAAGTAAGTTCATAAAAAGAAAATTCTTCTTCGCTCAAACTTGGCAGTGTCGGTTTGCAGTTGAAATGCAGTCCGTCTGTTTTGTGCCGACTAATCATTATTCATAGTCACCAGTCATTATTAATTCACCTACCTCGCCTCTAATTTCACACTTGCAGCAGTTTTGTGGGTCATAAAATATGTAATTACAAATTGTTTTAAATTTGGTACAAGTTCCTAAAGATCTATGAGATATTATAGGTAATATGATGTTATTTATGTTGTACTACACTCATAAATTACTTAATAAATAATAAAGATCTAGCAAAATAATTTCTTCAGAGAAGTTTTTGTAATTCACAGGTGTCAGAAGTCACTAAATGACTATTTGGACTCCAAACGACGCATCTTTCCCAGATTCTTTTTTATATCAACTGATGAATTGCTATCGATCCTCGGCAGCAGTGAATGTAGTTGTGTCCAAGAGCATATGATTAAGGTAATGAGGGCTTTAACAATCCGATAAGATTTTTTAACTACACTTCAAGGATGAAGTAACTATGGTATAAAAACCATTTTTTTTATTAATTTTGATTGTAGATGTTTGACAACATTAGAGCTTTAGACTTGTATGTGGACCACACAAATCGACCTGTAGCGGCGAAGATGATATCGGCTGAAGGAGAGGTAATATAAAAGTCACCTTTACACGAGGCTGTACCATAAAAAAATGGTTTTTGATTTTTAGTAATTAATTTTGTTTTATTATTTCCATGTACTATAACATTTAAAAATATAGTAGTCACATAAAAATATCAGAGCAAGAATATAGTACAAAAAGATAGATTTTTAATTTTTTTGTAATATTTTAAAAATGTATGTCCTGACATCGGACCTAATCCTTCGATGCTGGCTTGGGACAGAAAAAATTATCCGAACCCAGATAAACTGGGAACAAGGCAGGAAAATGATGATGCCAACAACCTTGCTAAAAAAACAATTCATAATGATTGATGATTAGGAAAATTTAGGCTATTACCAGGGCTACCTACCTAAGTTAGCATAAAAGTTATATTTAACCATGCTAATTTACATTTACTGCATCTAATTATCATACTAAGTAGGTATGTAATAAATACTATTTCAGATAATGGACTTCCGACGTGTAGTATACACTGAAGGCAGGGTCGAAGATTGGATGAACTTAGTGTTGATAGAAATGAGAAACACCAATAAATTTATCACGAAAAAGGCCATTTTCTATTATGGCAGAAATTGGAAAGTGCTAAGGTATATATATAAGTATATGTGTGATGAATGCAAGCCGTACACACAGTATTATGAAAATTACATCGTCCAAGTTACCAACAAAAATGCTCATTAAATAAAAACTACTGGGCCATACTCAATTAAATTTTAATGGGACCAAATGGCAACTGTTCTGCACCGAAAAAAAAAGAATGATTCTTTTTTTTTTCAATCGAATCAGAAATATAGGCGTTATCGGTGGACATACATAATAAAATATGCTGCTTATTTTGGGCTAGATGATGGGTGTGTCACTAATAATAATAATAACGTGCATATCAGTTTACCGGTATGAAAGCCGAGAAAAAATACTATTTGAATAAAAAATAATAATAATAATAATCTTTATTGAGGTAATGAAAAGTACATGGTCTCTTACAAAACATGATATTATTTTTAATGCAAGGCACATTCTAAAGACAGAGTGAGTCGTGAATATCTGTGCTAGCTTTATAGTTATTGTTTCAAACATTGTGTCAAACTATTAATTTAACATAAACCTTACATGTGAATGCAAGTAGGTACATACTATTTATGACACTTATTATGATACTTATTAATGTATCGTGTATTTGAGTACATGTTGTGTATGCGAATCCGTGTTTTTACCATGGTGATTTTATTAAATTCTCTGTTTGACAGTAGTCAAGCTTCTGCAGCCAGTTTTCCAGAGTCGTCTTAAGCTTCTTCCTTGAAAAAGCTTAAGACGACTTTCGCACTCTGAGACGTCAACTAACTTTAATGAATACTTAATGTCAATAAATTTCACATAAATATAGACCATAGACCCAGCAAGAATAGCGACTAGTTTTGAATTGTCATTCTTCGACATTTAGCCTCGAGCTCACCAAAACGTAAATCAAGCGATCAAAAGATAACCAGCGATTTTTGACAGTTCTTCCATACAGGAAAATGTCAAAATTCGATGGATATAGATAATAATCGCCTGTTTAAGTGTTGGTTAACTCGGGCCTAAGGCTCAAGGTCTCCAAAACGTAAAACAGGCGATAAGAACATAACCGCCAGCTTTTTACAGTTTTTCCATACGATAAAATGTTAAAAGACGGTTAAATAATAATCGCTTGTTTTACGGATTGGTGAACTCGAGCCTTAGGACTTGTTAACGTTAGTGCGGCAGTAAGTGTAAGAAATAATGTAATTTTTTTTTGTTTTCTTTTACCTCCAACTTCCCACAAACAATTTAGAACGGACTGGATCTTGGAGTACCAGGGCATGGTGTGCCTAGCAGCAAACGGGGTGTGGTGGACCGCGGAGACTGAGGAGACGTTCCTGCGCATACGCAAGGGCAACAAGCGCGCCATGAAGGAGCATTTGGAGCAGCAGAACGAACAGCTCGACGGGCTCGTGGTCAAAGTCAGACAAGGTACGATTTTATCGTAATGATTCGCAGATTTTGAGCTGGGGAGGCAGTTGCGCTTCTATTGGCTCAAGAGGAACTATAACTTGTGGATAAGGTTAAGTTTAGGGTGATAAGTATAATAGAATCACTCTATTTGAAAGTGAAGGATGTGTTTGAGGAGAACCAATAGGCAAGGGCAACAAGCGCGCCGTGAAGGAGCACTTGGAGCAGCAGAACGAACAACTCGACGGGCTCGTGGTTAAAGTCAGACAAGGTACGATCTTTAATCATGATGATTCGCAGAGTTTGATATGGATGGAGAGTCAGTTGCGCTTCTATTGGCTCAAGAGGAACTATAACTTGTGGATAAGGTTAAGTATAAGGTGATAAGTATAATGGAATCACTCTATTTGAAAGTGAAGGATGTGTTTGAGGAGAACCAATAGGCAAGGGCAACAAGCGCGCCATGAAAGAGCACTTGAAGCAGCAAAATGAACAGCGTCGAGCTGTTCGTTCTGCTGCTCCAAGTGCTCGTGGTCAAAGTCAGACAAGATACGATTTAATAATCATGATGATTCGCAGAGTTTGAGATGGAAAGTCAGTTGCGCTTCGACGATAACTTGTTGATAAGGTTAAGGTGATAAGTTTGAGGAGAACCTCTATTTGATAATGGAGTGATTCTAATGGTGTAGGAGACCCAAACATCCTCAATCCTCAAACACATACTCGCAACGCATCCTTGCACAGCTCTCGTGGAAGGGCACCCTAAAGCAGAGTGCTGATGAGTTAATATCTTCGTCTTCTTGCCCTGTTACCAGGCTACGTGCAATACAGCATACAATCACCCTTACCCCGCAGGAAGGTCGCGCGCGAAGTTGTCAGTGTAGTTTTATACTTCGATACATCTCGGTCAACTGTCAAAAAGTCGTCCACTCACTTATCATTGAAATCATCTTCCAAGCAATCCTTTTAATTTTTGGGAGGTCGTCCACATCCCCTTCATCCACTAATGCCCATTTGCAATGCTCTTTTGCTCGCATGCTTGTTATCTCTTCTCATTACATTACATACCCATATTAGAACAGCCGCCTACTTTTCAAAATGTAATACTCTTCTATTTATTTCACTTTCACAGACTTAACCCCAAATGAACGTCTCAAATTTCGTACTATTACGACCATAGACGTACATGCCCGCGACATAATTGAGGGTTTCGTACGCGACAACGTGACTGAAGCTGCAGAGTTTGAGTGGGAGAGTCAGTTGCGCTTCTATTGGCTCAAGAGGGACGACAACTTGTGGATAAGGCAGTGTACTGGTGAGTTAAATACAAACTAAACAAGTAAGGGAAATGTACGAATTCTTCTCTTGAAAGCTCGCAAGCGCAGTGGCATAGCGCGCTTGGCCTGCGATTGCGTAAACTAAGCAATGTTCGCTAAGGCCGGTTATTGGATAGGTGACCAAAAATTAATTATCTCGAGTTCCTCTGTACTTCAGAAGGCACGTTAAGCCTGTGGTCCTGGCTGCATTGGCATTCGTTAATACCCACCAACCAAATGGATTATGGCCCAATCTCCCTATATTCTTCCAACCGTAGGAAAGGACCGTGCCCCAGCAGTAGGGATATTAAAGGGATATTAAAACGTGTGTTTTGTCACATTGTCAGTTAGGCCTATGCTACTAAAATTTGGCCGCTTAGAATATGCTTCATAAAATGTACAAAGTTTTTATAAGTTAGAGACAGGTATCTGATCCAAAACAGCGTGTTTTTAATATTTTTCTGTCCCTCTCAACGCAAACGCGTATAGGTCATGTTTGCATGTGAGTGTTTTTAAGAATCTGAACTAAATAACCTGGTCGTCAATCTATACATTGATCAACATCCATTGCCGGCCGCATTGAATCCTGATCAATACGCTGACACGAAATGCAGTCTTATATTGAAAGAATTTAGCTCATCTGTGTCACAAACTTTTTAAGGGGTGTTCGAGTACGGGTACGAGTACATGGGGCTAAATGGGCGCCTGGTGATCACGCCTCTCACTGACCGCATCTATTTGACTATTACCCAAGCACTCACTATGCAGCTTGGTGGCGCTCCTGCGGGTAAGCTATCTTGCGCAAGTAATCTTTTTCATATTTTTTTATCCTTTTGAATCAATCTTAAGCAAACTGTGACTAGCCCTTGGAACGATTTATACAGATATAAAAAAAATCTGCTGATAATATTTGACGGTTTGTGATAATTGGACGTTCTGTTGTACCAATATAGGATTAAAAAAATTGTTTACATTGCTAAAGTTACCTTAAATTACATCCCAAAAACAACTAAAACTTTGTCTTGAAAATCGATTTGCAATTGAATGAGCTCGAGAGGTGATCAAATTGAATAGTGAATTGTTAAAAGTAGGATTGCGCAGAATTTTAAGAAAATGTATTGTGTAGTTGTCGGAATTCCATTACCTATTTCCTTGACGATACATACATACATAAATCACGCCTATATCCCCGAAGGGGTAGGCAGAGGTCACCGATCTAGCACCCGCGCTTCGCCAATTATGTTAGGTCCCATGTAATAGGTGGCGAGCCTATTGCCATATATCGGGCACAAAAGTCGCAGTACATTGCTATTGCTAGGTGGTATTAGAGGAACGCTGCTGCCCATTCCTTATCATTGATTTATACTTAGTCGCCTTGTACGACACCCACGGGAGAGAATTGGGGTGGTGACAATTGTTTTCTACTCTGCCGTCACCACACGGCTAATCGATCCTTGACGATCATGTTCGATATTCCGATGTTACAAATACAACCTCGCTAATAATAATATCTTTTTTTATTAATTAATTGCTGTATAACGTTAAGTTCGCCACTTTTTCATACTTTATCCAATAATGTTTAAATAAAATAAATAAATAAATATCCTAGGTCCCGCCGGCACCGGCAAAACAGAAACCACGAAAGACCTGGCCAAAGCGCTGGGCCTGCTGTGTGTCGTCACCAACTGCGGGGAGGGCATGGACTTCCGCGCCGTGGGCCAGATCCTGGCCGGGCTGTGCCAGTGCGGCGCCTGGGGGTGCTTCGACGAGTTCAACCGGATCGATATATCTGTACTGTCAGTCATCTCATCACAGCTGCAGTGCATAAGGAGCGCGTTGCTGATGAAGCTGAAGAGGTTTACTGTAAGTCTTGATTTAACCGCCTCCGTGGTCTAGAGGTTCGCCCACCGGAATGAAGATCCAGAGGTCCCAGGTTCGATCCCCAGGGGGGTACAACTTTGTGCTCGGTTTGGTTGGTGGTAGGACTTCTTTAAAGTCCGCCTGTCTAGTTACCACCATCTTATCAAAATCTGTCACTATAATAATAATGTTTACAGCATTATTGTGTTCCGACAATGTCTGGTAAGATAGCCAGCCCCTCTGTGGTTGAGGGTTCCAGGCAAAGCTCGATTCCATCTTCAGCCCTTATCGACACTTACTATCAGGTGAGAAGAAGGGCAAGAGCTTCCCTGTCTAACATAAAAAAGTCATTCACTGTAACTGATTTACTGTAAGTCATTCCTGTCGCGGCATGAGGAGCTCAATAGCGCAACAACATACTTAACCTGGCCTCATATTGATGGTAATCTGTCTGTGTACCAACTATAAATAAATAAATGGCTTAGCACGCTTGACCTGCGATTGTGTAAACTAACCAATGTTCGCTACGGACGGTCATTGGCTGTGTGACCAAATTATCTCGAGTTCCTCAGCACTTCAGAAGACACGTTAATACCCACCATTACGCAATGGGTATTCTCCCTATAATCTACCATTCAGGAAGACCTGTGCCCCAGCAGTGAGGGTACTGATAGGCTGGTGGTGGTGATTTCTATCATCTTCTTCCTGCCCTGTTCCCAGTTTATCTGTTTTCGGCGAAGTATGTGTGTAATTTTAGCTCCCAGGCCACCATGGAAGGACAGTAAGTCATTGCAATATTCTCGTTATTTCGCACAAAAAGCTTGGAGTGAATTGTGTTGTGGAATTTTACGTTTTAATCACATAAGTACACTTTAAAGTCTCCCCGTGACCAAGGATTGAAACGCCGAGTTATAAAGCAAAACAATTCCCAGCAAGCAATTCTGAATTCTGAATATACGCGAGTATATATATATACGGATCTACCGTAGAAGAAGTATTATTTTTAAAATGACAATCCACTGTTAGACCGTCGCCATAAGACTCAGGGCGTGTTTGTCTCCATTGCAGTTTGAAGGCCAAGAAATATCCATGGACAGCAAAGTGGGTATCTTCATAACTATGAACCCAGGATACGCCGGGCGCACAGAACTGCCGGAGTCGGTGAAGGCGCTGTTCAGACCAGTTGTCTGCATCTTGCCCGACCTCGAGATGATATGCCAGATATCACTGTTTTCCGACGGATTCCTCACAGCTAAGGTGGAGTTATTAATTGTAACATTTTAATTGAGACAAAATTAAATAAACTCTTAGTATTCCCTGGATTCACCGTGCGGGAGCCGGGTCCATAGTGTGGCAGAGAGGGATTATTATTAATTATTATTGTATAAGGAACGTTTACATGCGACATTTTATTAAAACTTATTGATAACTTCAAATTTCTAAGCTAACTCCAATATATGTAACGTATTTATAGTAAGATTACATTTATTTAAGAAGATATTACTTTTTGCCGTGTGGTGACGGCAGAGTAGAATACAATTGTCACCACCCCAAATCTCTCCCGTGGGTGTCGTACGAGGCGACTAAGGATTAATCAGTGATGAGGAATGGGCAGCAGCGTTCCTCTTATACCACCTAGCAATAGCAATGCACTGCGACTATTGTGCCCGATATATGGCAATAGGCTCGCCACCTATTACATGGGACCTAACATAATTGGCGAAACGTGGGTGCTAGCTCACCTCTGCCTACCCCTTCGGGGATATAGGCGTGATTTATGTATGTATGTATGATTTATGTGATATTACTTTTGTTCTACTATTGAGAGATACCTATAATCTTCATTAAATCTAATTTTGTTTCTTCTTCTTGTTTTGGAAGTAATATTATAGTAGAATACGATCTTGCTAGGATACGCTACATTTTATTTCATTACGGTTGGCTTCATAATTAACCGACAGATTAGAAAATATGTTGCGTTAAGTCTATGTGTTGTACACATACACGGACATGCCCGCCGAACCTCGCTTCTATTAGGTCTGTGCGATGTTTGCATAGTGTAGGACCGTCACAATCAGTCTGGCCTATACAGGCCAATAGGCTTGCCCGTCTAGTGAATTCCCCGTTTTATTTTCATTTCATGTCGTAGGTGTTGGCGAAAAAGATGACAGTGCTATACAAAGTGGCCCGTGAACAGCTATCAAAGCAATCCCACTACGATTGGGGTCTTCGCGCTTTGACCGCAGTGTTGCGTATGGCGGGAAAATTGCGCAGGGATTCCCCGGGACTGAGCGAGATCATGGTGCTGATGAGGGCTCTTCGGTATGTATACTCGTACACAGCCTCTTCCTAATTGATCATCACCATCATCACCACCAGCCCTTTAATGTATCGACTGCTGGGGCACGGGCCTTCGCTATGGATGGAAGAATAAAGGGAGATTAGGCCATAACTCACCACGCTGGCCCAGTGCGTGTTGGTGGGTATTAACGACTCCAGATGCAGCCGGGACCAACGGCTTAACGTGCCTTCCAAAGTACGGAGGATCTCGAGATAATACATTTTTGGTCACGCATCCAATGACACGCTAAGCCACCGCGCTATACCTGAAGTGTAGGTGGATGTGCTTTAGCACCCACATTATACCCACAAAACGCTCGTTATTATTACTTTAAAAGATCCATATAAACCGGATGACTTTGATTTCTAAGGAAAATCATATTAGAAAAGTAAACATAAAAGTAAGTTCTAACTATACCAACCATACCTGCTGACCGTGTTGTTCCTAAACTCACCAATGGTGGAATTATAAATAGATTTGACGGCCCATTAAATAACAAGATAGCTAGATTGAAGTATAATAATTATGGAAGCGAAATGAACAAAATATAGAAGAGATAATTTTATTGTGATAAAAACTAAATTTAAGAAGTCCGGTATGTTATATAATCTATCCCCTTTTCCTTTGTTCTGACATGCTACTTGTACTCTGCAGGGATATGAATCACCCCAAGTTCGTTTTCGAAGATGTGCCTCTCTTTCTGGGCCTCATCAAGGATTTGTTCCCTGGGCTGGAGTGCCCACGTGTCGGTTACCCCGAGTTCAACGCTACGGTCATTGAAGTACTGGAATCGGAGGGTTATATTATCCTACCGCACCAGGTTCGTTTACGCAAGTATTTCAGTTACGTTAGTTGTTAAAAGCAACAGGTTATATGAAAACACATACATGCAGTATACGCACGACTATTTATTTTAGAAGAGTACGGTAGAGGTGAATTGACATCCACGTTTCGCAAATTCAGTAGGGTCCCGTGTAATACTTGGCTAGACTATTGCCGTCTATCGGACACATAAAGCGCAGTATAGTGCTAGATGGTATAAGATGAATGCTGACCATTACTCGTCGCTGTCCCAAAAAAAATATTACATAGAAAAATAGGCCTTACCAAGTAGATAGAATAACAACTCAAAAAATACCTCGAAACATTGTGTATTCAAAACTTGACACTGAGACGTACTTTTTTTACAAGACAAGCGTTGTCTCTAATTTTTTATGAAATAGTGATAATAACGCTGATTTAATACAAGAGACACGCAACTCAAAAATGCTGGGAAACATTGTGTGCTCTATATTTATGACAATAAGACTTACTGCCCCCATAGCACGGGACGTGGACACATCTTCTGGGGAAAGAAAATCTTTTCCTCTCGTTCTAACTCCCAATAAGCCCCGAGACAAAACACTGTCAAGTGGTGGAGAGAGACTTGTCCACGTCCCATTTCCCAGTTCCCTGTTGTGTCTCATTTGTATTTGAAGCAATTATGTCCGCATAAACAATTAATTAATACTGATTTCTTATAAGGTAAGTGATGAAGCTATCTATCTTACTGTTTTATATTCATTGGTTGCGTCAAATTGTGTTTAACAATGATTAATATTCTCATAGGTGGACAAAGTGGTTCAATTGTACGAGACAATGATGACTCGACACTGTACAATGCTGGTGGGTCCAACTGGGGGTGGCAAGTCTGTCATACTTCAGACCCTGGTGAAAGCGCAGACTAACTTAGGACTGCCTACGAAGCTGATTGTACTTAATCCAAAGGTAATAGTTATTTGTTGTACGTGAGTGCAAAGTTGTTTTTTAACCGCGTGCTCAATTTTGATGACCGAGCTAGCGAAGGATTCTAAAATTGAATCACGAGCGTAGCGAGTGATTCAAAAATTAGAATCCTGAGCGACAGCAAGGGAATCAAAAGAGCACAAGGTGAAAAATCTTTGCACTTGAGTGCAACACGTAACTTTTCATCCCCCCTAACGAGGAAATTGCAAAATACAAAAAAAAAATATACAATCACAACAGTTTCTGTTTTCACCCAGAAACTTCCACAACACTCTCTAATTAACCCAAACACACTCTCAACACCCACCCAGAAACACCCACAACATTCACACCCATCCACTCAGACACACCCAAAAAACTCCCATTCACCCAGAAACACCCACAAAACACCCATTCACCCAGAAAAACCCACAAAACACTCATTCACCCAGAAACACCCACAAAACACCCATTTACCCAGAAACACCCAATAAACACCCATTCACACAGAAACACACACAAAACACTCATTCACCCAGAAACACCCACAAAACACCCGTTCACCCAGAAACACCCATTCACCCAGAAACACCGACAAAACACCCAATCACCCAGAAACACCCACAATACTCACCCATCCATTCAGACACATCCACAAAAACCCATTCACCCAGACACACCAACAAAACACCCATTCACCTAGACACACCCTCAAAACATCCGTTCACCCAGACACACCTCCAACAGCCACCCATCCACCCAGCCACACCCGCAACATTCATCCAGACACACCTGTAAGTCCCTAATAAAAATTACCGTCCCTAATGGAGTTCGGAGACGGTCAATCAGCTTGAGTCAAGCACGTTGATTTTCTGTATGTTTTTGTTCCGTTGCTAGCGTAAACAAATCAAACAGACCTAAAAAGCTTTTAAATGCTTGACTCAAGCATCCAGCAAGCGTTGTAGACGATCAAAATGTTTAAAGCAAGATTGACGCCAAGCTGATTGGCCGTCACGAAATTATGACGTGAAAAGAAAATGGCGCGCGCAAAGCAAATTACAAAAAAAGTACACCAAGAAGGTTCAGAGTCTGAGTTTTTAACAAATTAAAATAGGTTGCATGAAAATTTCGGCACCATGGAGGTAGAAATAAATATGTATAATGATGTTTTGAATTCACAAACTCATTGCACACGATGTTCTAAATTCAAATTTACTTTAACCTCTAGAGGATAAAAACGGCTTTTGCACTCAGATATCGAAAAGCAAAAACGCTTTTTCCGAGATGGTGGGATGAAAATAGTTATTTGTTGTACGTGAGTGCAAAGTTGTTTTTTAACCGCGTGCTCAATTTTGATGACCGAGCTAGCGAAGGATTCTAAAATTGAATCACGAGCGTAGCGAGTGATTTAAAATTAGAATCCTGAGCGTTAGCGAGGGAATCAAAAGAGCACAAGGTGAAAAATCTTTGCACTCGAGTGCAACACGTAACTTTTCATCCCCCCCAACGAGGAAATTGCAAAATACAAAAAGAAAATACAATCACAACAGTTTCTGTTTTCACCCAGAAACTTCCACAACATCCTCCCATTAACCCAAACACACTCTCAACACCCACCCAGAAACACCCACAACATACACACCCATCCACTCAGACACACCCAAAAAACACCCATTTACCCAGAAACACCCACAAAACACCCATTCACCCAGAAACACCCATTCACCCACAAAACACCCATTTACCCAGAAACACATACAAAACACCCAAAAACACCCACAAAACACCCATTCACCCACAAACACCCACAAAACACCAATTTACCCAGAAACACCCAAAAATACCCATTCACCCAGAAACACACACAAAACACCCATTCACCCAGAAACACCCATTCACCCAGAAACACCCATTCACCCAGAAACACCTACAAAATATCGAACCTCCCAGACATCCATTCAGACACCCACAACTACCACCCAGTCACACCCACAATACTCACCCATCCATTCAGACACACCCACAAAACACCCATTCACCCAGACACACCTCCAACACATGATAATTTCGGCACCATGGAGGTAGAAATAAATAGGTATAATGATGTTTTGAATTCACAAACTCATTGCACATGATGTTCTAAATTCAAATTTACTTTAACCTCTAGAGGATAAAAACGGCTTTTGCACTCAGATTTCGAAGAGCAAAAACGCTTTTTCTGAGATGGTGGGATGAAATAGTAGATTTTCCATCAAGTGCACAAAACGAATCATTTTTGTCCGAGACTTTTAGCGGCCCGAGCCGAAGGCGAGGGCTGATAGTAATGTCGAGGATAAAAATGGTTTTGTGGACGAGGTAGAAACTCTGCTTTTCACTTCGATTGCGAGGAAATCATTCTTAAAATTCAAACTAAACTTAGTATTTTTGAATACTGACTGAAGCAAAAAAGTTTTTCCCATTGATATTGGGCTTGGGCAGCAGACCTATACAGCCAAGTATTAAATTAGTTTTGAAATAATAATTTTCTTAAATTAATTTAATAACCTACCGTACCTACTTGAATTAAAATTTTAATATCTTTTATGTCTTAAAAAACACATTAGGCAAATAAATTTAAGTAAATATTAAAATAACAAATTCTATCTCTGAATTTCTTATTGTGTTTGGCTGCATGGCTCATTTTCTTTGCCTTAATATAGACACATTTATGAGTAGATACGTTAATGCTCTAGAGCACAAAATTCGATTTTGTGCAGCCTATATCCTGCACAAATAAGCACTTTCAGAGCATGAGAAGTGAAAATATATTTATCAAGTCCAAAAGTCCTTTAGTATAACGTCTAGAACAAGGACAAATTAGCTACGGGAAAATGTGTGTTTTATTTTTATTTTTGTATGCTACCAATGAGCCTGCAAAAATGAAAAAGTCTATCCAAGGGACTGTTTCATAATCAACGGGTAAGTTCTGGATAGCTTACTTACAGTTCAATTAAGAATATTTCATATTACAACTGTTAAATGATCTGCCAAGTACCCAGAACTTACCCGTCGATTGTGAAACAGGCCCTAAGTAAAATAGTCAGGAATAAAGACTCGACTCATTACTGTTCGGTGAAAAAAGAGAAGATTATTCGATTTTAATTTTAACATTATATAAATGTTAGAAAAATTAGTACAAAGATTTTGGGGTTAGAAAAAGAATTTCGAAAAATTATGATCTTGAGGCGGGAACCGCCGCCGGAAAGTTCCCGCCTCAAGATCATAATTTTTCGAAATTCTTTTTCTAACCCCAAAAAGAGAAGATATTTTATTTTTGAAAATGGAACTAAAATCAGCAATATCTTGTGGGACTGCGTGCATGAAAGACCATAAATTGCGTTGTTGCGACCACAGAGGAAATTAAAAAACCAGCATTGGCGCTAAATCATTGATTTTATTTTCCAATTTCAAATTGAATTATTTATTTTATAACAGTAAAAATGTACAATCTAGTGAGAATGGAGACGCTAATGTGCAAATGCTGGAGAAATGAACAGACTTGCCTCTTTCATTTTTTTGTCTACAAAGCATCTTGGCGATTTTATCAACATTTCTTACGATATGCACTGGTTGAACAAAGAGTCATTTTATTATTGTTTTAGGCATGCTCAGTGATAGAACTGTACGGCATTCTGGACCCAGTCACTAGAGACTGGACCGACGGGCTGTACTCCAAAATATTCAGGGAAATGAATAGGTAAGCTATGTTTGCGATTTGAAATGTAACCAAAATTTACGGCTACTAATCGTTACATTTTGAGAAATGGTGCAATTTTTTCTTATATAATTCCATCATACAATTGCATATTTCATGCCTTTCTCCTACAGAGTTAGACAGAGATCACTTCTTTCCACTTGCTATGGTCCTTACAAAATGCATTCGCTTTATTAAATTACATTTTTATTACCCGAAAGGTGAATTACAGAATCGGGCGCATAATTCGCAGTATATTGCTAAGTGGTATGAAAGAAATGCTGCTGCCGTTACTCATCGCTGTCCTTACCTCTAGTCGCCTTGTACGACACCCACGTGAGAGATGGATGTGGTGACAATTGTATTCTGCTCTGCCGGCACCACGCGGCATTCGCTTCATCCAATCTCATATTTGGTCTGAGTTGTCCTCATGATTCTATCATGACTCCTGACAAATTCGTCTCCAGGCCCGCAGACAAGGACGAGCGTCGCTACTCCCTGTTCGATGGCGACGTGGACGCTCTCTGGATCGAGAACATGAATTCAGTAATGGACGACAATAAACTGCTGACACTGGCCAACGGCGAACGCATTCGGTACAGTGTTGTCCTCCTTTCGATACCTTTAATTTTGGTGCTTTATTTCTTGAATAAAGCACCAAAATTAGTAATTTTATCTTGAACCCTTGACACACCGTTCCGTTCCAACTTGTGGTCCTATCAGGGGTCCAAGAAATAAAGCACCCAAATTCCATCACTTCTCAATACATTTTATATCCAAAAATAATGCACTCTGAAAAGACACAATAATAATATAAAACTGAACACTTATAACTGATGCGACACAGATATAAAAGACTCATAATTAAGGTACTTAAGAAAAGTGCCTTGAGATAATATTTTATAACATAGTAATTTATTAAGATGACGTCTTATTTCTTGTAATTGATATGTAGCTTGGATACTTCCGTCTCCTCCGACAGTCAGCAATCAAAATGACCAATGAACGAGACGTCGAATCTAATGCCATAAAGTATTTGTAAATTGAAATTTTGAATTTTAACGCGAAGTTATTTAAGATATTTAGGGCCTGTTTCACAATCGACAAGTAAGTTCGAAGTAACTTGGCAGTTAAATTGACATATATTATATATTACTATTGTCAAATGATCTGCGAAGTAAGCTACTTAGAACTTACTTGTCGATTGTGAAACAGGCCCTTAAGATATTTTTAAAGATGCCAGTATGGAAGGAGGATAAATTGTACCACCATACAGGCTCGCCCCTTACTGCTCGCTGCTGTTCGAAGTCGGCGACTTGAACTACGCCTCGCCGGCGACCGTGTCTAGGGCGGGCATGGTGTTCGTCGACCCGAAGAATTTGGGTTACCAGCCGTATTGGGACAGGTAACGTCTTATCTGTCTGCGCACTTGATTGAACACACACTAAAGGGTCTTTCATGGAAACGGAACACGTACATATACGAAATCTGTACCTCAGTCAAATTGGTGGCAGAAGTTTTTGAAATATAGTAAATGATGTTATACCAAGGGCAATAAAAAAGACTTCCTCAAATCGGAAGTCATCATCATCATGATCGCCCTGCCCTTATCCCATCCTATTTGGGGTCGGCGCAGTATGTCCTCTTTTTCCATTCTCTTCTGTCACTCGTCATCTCCTCATTCTCATCCATCACCTTCATATCACACCTCACACAATCCATCCATCTTTTCAGTGGTGAAGTATTTGACTATAAATACGACGATAAATAGGGGTGTCATACAGGTGGCCCTCCAAAAAAAGCTCTATCCAAAACCAATTATGACAAATTCATACTGCTCCGACACCTAATAATTTGGGAACAGAGTTGCTAAAATGAGAATCTACCTTCTGTATCAATCAAAGAAACTACTAATCCTCATATATTTACTAGATGGCTGCGCGGTCGCAACAACGAGGAAGAGAGGGAACAGTTGGCGGGCTTGTTCGAGCACTATGTCGCCGGAGCCATCAATTACATTGTCTTTGGCATGTTCGGCTTGCAGCAGCAGACGCCGCTCAAGACCATCGTACCGCAGACGCCTCTTAATCTGGTACACTAGTAATTCAATCTCATCATTATCATCATAGTACAATAGTAATATCACCAATATCACCACCTACCGCCTAACTCGATTGCTAAAACAATAAGCTATAGTTTATGACGTCATGCTGTCATTTCTCACCAAATGTACCTAAACTATCAGCGATAGCTTTGAACGAATGATCACCGAATGATTTGGTATGAAATTGGCACAAAATCCGTACCGCCTAAAAATTCAGGATGGCTGCTATAGCCGTAAGCAGTGCATTGCTAAATAGCTATCATCAGCAATAGAGTTAGGCGGTAGGCTCCCAGACCCGGTATTATGTAAGCCGATTTCAGTTGCTTTGGTCTACCCGTGATTCTCACACTTTACTATTATTATCAATAAGTGGAGAGAGGGGCGTTTTGAATCAGGAACTTGAAGTAAATACTTTTGGTCCGGTTTTTTCAAACATTGCTTCGGTTGCTAAATCATTGAATATGCGCATTCTTCGGTCTGATTTTATTATTTTTATTGTGTACACGGCACTTCTCGATGACACAAGAGTTAATATATTAGGTTGGGGAAAAAGTCTTTTCGCATTATAGTATGTATAAACTTGTAATAATAGTAGATTTTCCATCAAGTGCACAAAACGAATCATTTTTGTCCGAGACTTTTAGCAGCCCGAGCCGAAGGCGAGGGCTGATAGTAATGTCGAGGATAAAAATGGTTTTGTGGACGAGGTAGAAACTCTGCTTTTCACTTCGATTGCGAGGAAATAAATCATAATTTTTCATAACATTTCTTAAAATTCAAACTAAAATTAGTACAGTTTTGAATACTGACGGAAATTGTTTTTCCCATTGATATTAGGCTTGGGCTGCAGACATATACAGCCAAGTATTAAATTAATTTTGAAATAATAATTTTCTTAAATTAATTTAATAACCTACCGTACCCGCTTGAATTAAAATTGTAATATCTTTTATGTCTTAAAAAACACATTAAGAAAATAAATTTAAGTAAATATTAAAAAATATCAAATTCTATGTCTGAATTTATTATTGAGTTCGGCTGCATAGCTCATTTTCTTTGCCTTAATATAGATACTTTTATGATTAGATACGTTAATGCTCTAGAGCACAAAAATCGATTTTGTGCAGCCTATATCCTGCACAAACAAGCACTTTCAGAGCATGAGAAGTGAAAAATCTCTTTGGCTATACTATTTGTATCTGGCTGGTTTTGGTATCATTGAAAGTTTAAATTTTAAAGAACATAATTCCAAATTCAAATTAGGAAAATGTGTGATTTTCATTTGTTTTTCGTACCGCCAAGATGAGTGAATCTAATGAAGAAATTCGATACATTTTAAAATTTTACTACAAAAAAGGTAAAAATGCACCGCAAGCCGCGAAAAAAATTTGCGATGTTTATGGACCTAGTGCAGTGTCTGTGAGAGTAGCACAAATTTGGTTTAAGCGTTTTCAATCCGGAAATTTTGATGTCAAAGATGTACGTCGCTCTGGTCGCCCTATTACAAAAGTGGAGCAAGATCGGCATGTCAGTAGTTACGACGTAGCTGAAGAACTGGCAATTGACCACAAAACAGTTTTAGCGCATTTAAAAAAAACTGGGTACACAAAAAAGCTCGACATTTGGGTACCTCACGAGCTCACTGAAAGAAACCTAATGAACCGTGTACTCATTTGTGATTCTTTATTACGACGTAATGAAACCGAACCATTTTTGAAGAAGCTGATAAATGGTGATGAAAAGTGGATCACGTACGACAAGAACGTGCGAAAAAGGTCGTGGTCAAAGGCCGGTCAGGCTTCACAGACTGTGGCGAAACCCGGGTTAACTCGCAACAAGGTGATGCTGTGTGTGTGGTGGTATTGGAAGGGCATTATTCATTATAAGCTGTTACCACCAGGCAGGACCATCGATTCTGAACTCTACTGCGAACAACTGATGAGATTAAAGCAAGAAGTTGAGAGAAAGCGGCCGGAATTAATCAACAGAAGGGGTGTGGTTTTTCATCATGAGAACGCTAGACCTCACACATCTTTAGCCACTCACCAAAAATTAAGAGAGTTTGGCTGGGAGGTGTTAATGCATCCGCCGTATAGTCCTGACCTTGGACCTTCAGATTTCCACCTGTTTCGGTCTCTTCAGAATTCTTTAGGCAGTGTCAGGTTAACATCACGAGAGGACTGCCAAAACCACTTGTCGCGGTATTTTGACCAGAAGTCCCAAAATTTCTATAGCAATGGGATCATGTCCCTACCTACAAGATGGCAAAAAGTTATCGAACAAAATGGTACCTACATACTTTAGTTAAATGTAAATAAACTATATTAAAAAATGTTTTGAATTTTCTTAAAACATACGAAGAAACTTTTTCCCCAACCTATTAGTATCAGTTCAGCAGATCATTATTAGATAACGAATAGCTGAATTGCACATTTTTCACAAAATTTTGACATCATGGTCAACTTTATAGTTAATCAAAATTAGCGATTTTAGTAAACCACAAGGCCTTCCAAAGGTAAACCTTTGGAAGGCCTTGTGGTACTATTGGTAACGCATCCTCAATTTCACGCTACGCATACAGCACTATCGTAGGCTAAATTGTGGAACACTATATTTATATTAAATGATTTATCAGGTGATGCAACTGTGCTACATGATCAGCGGATTGTTGCCAAACAGGGAAGATAGTACCGAAGAGATTGACAGAACTGTTGTGGAATGTGTCTTCATGGTCGTAAGTACTTAACAATAAAAAAATTACAAATCTTTAATATTCTAACCCCCGAATACAGAAACGCTATTCAAAGTTTGAGTCCCGCTTAACATTTAAGTATTGTCAAAATTGACGGTTTTCCATACAAATTCTGACAGGTAGTGTCCACTTAACCTTTTAAGCAGTCCCCTAAATTTGAGTAGCGTTTCTGTATTCGGGGGTAAGCAATTTAAAAATAACAGAAAGAAAAGATTAGATTTAATAATAAAAATACTAATTTCAAGTACGAGCATGGCTATCAAAAAGGATACCATGCTCGTACTATATTATTGCCAATATTTATTTGTCCATAAAATAAAATGTTGACGATCCCAAGTTCAGATGTTCTGAACATTTTGCATTTTAACGGGTAACGTAATTGCTATATCAGCGATTTAATAACATAGTTTTTGGGTGCAGACAACAGCATATCGTACATCGTAACATACAAGTTTGTAAAAAAAACAACACAGCTTAAATAAAGTGCAAAATTGCTTCCGACTATTTGACAACTATCCGTATTTAATGGATAGTTGATTTGGATCAATGTCACGTACATGCAAACTAGTTCCAGGTCCAGTCCAAATCAACTTTCACTTTCAAAGTAATGCGTAATTTTAATCATCACATTATCGGGGGCGTAGCTCAGATGGTAGAGCGCTCGCTTAGCATGCGAGAGGTACCGGGATCGATACCCGGCGCCTCCAAATAAACTTTATTTTGTTTTTCAGATTACGCAATTTAGTAGATTTTTAGACTCTGTTAAATGCCTTTAGCTTTAATGTAAATAATACCAAAGTATGTTATTGTTTTTTATTTAATTCTGCGATTTCCAAAGTAATAGTAGTTAAAAACGTTGGTATTTAAAGGTCTGAGCATACGTAACGGGAAAACACCCCGGATGGGACGGGGACGGGGCTTCTCTCGTAAAAAAACGTGACATATGTCACTCGGGGCTTTTTATACGAGAGAGGCCCTGTCCACGTCCCGTCCCAGATGTTTTCCCGTTACGTATGATCAGACTTTAAATTGGTAATTATTTTGAATATATCAATAGGAAAAAAAAATTGAGATAGGATATTTAAAGTTTAAAGTAATTTGGCTAAAGGGTTCTGAGTTATACGCTCATTGAAAAAGGGGTTAATTTCGTGAAAAGACCTCTCTAAGGCTGGAATTCACCAACACATAAACTGGTGAATAATTAAATATTTAAACATTAGTTTTTGACATTTTATCATATGGAAGAACTTAAAAAACTGACGGTTATATTTTTATCGCTTGTTTTACGTGTTGGTGAACTCGGGCCTAAATAGACAATTAAGCTGATATTTATTCTCTCTTTACCAGTCTATGTACAACAGTCTTGGTGCTTCTATCGTGGACGATGGTCGGTTTGACTTCGACAACTATGTCAAAAAGGCGTGCCCCATGATGCTCGTTGAGGATACTCAAGAAAAGAAGGCCACCACCAGTTAGTATACTCGTCTTTTGCCCAATAATTTATTGTCGTCAATAGACTAACTCTACGTTACATAGGACATCGTTGGCGAAAGGTGGGTTGATAATACAACTGTGCTTAATCCATTGGGAGTAAATAGGCGTGTTTTATATGTGCATGAATTCTTAAGAATGTATTCAACAATACGATATCAAATCAACAAGCAGACCTTTGTTAAAAACAATGATTTCTACACCCCACCACTCTACCATACCCCAAGAAAATCCATGATCGTATTAAGTAGAGCGATGTCGCAGTGCCATAACGTAGAGTAAGGGCTGGTCATTGGGTGATCAAAATATGTTTCTCGTCTCGTCGTGTTTTGGAAGGCACGTTGAGCCGTTGGTCCCTGCTACATCTGCAGTCATTAGTCCCTACCCACCAATCCGCACTGGGTCAGCGTGGTGGGTCATGAACTCATGACACATTCTGTCTATATTCTACCATAGATAGGGTAAGCCTGTGCCCCAGGAGTAGGGACATTAAAACATACCGATTATATTATTGCGTATATTGTGACAGTATAACCTACATTGGCCGTGTGCTGACGGCAGAGCAGAATACAATTGTCACCACCCCCATCTCTACCGCGGGTGTCATATAAGGCGACTAAGGGTTAAGACAGCAATGAGTAATGGGCAGCAGCGTTCCTCTTATGCCGCCTAGCCATGAACTGCGATTTCCGTGCCCGATAAATGGCAATATATAGGCTCGCCACGCCACCTATTGCATGGGACCTGACCTATATAGGTGGTGAAATATTGGTGTTAATTCTCTTCTGCCTACCCATTCGGGGATATAGGCGTGATTTATGTATGTATAAACTACATATTAAGAAGAGTGACAAATTATAATTTGATAAAAAAATATTTCTTCTTATCCCTTCTAATTTTCCCCCAGAACATTTCCCAATGGGCTTCCCAAGCCTGTACGACTACTGCCTCGAGTTGACCACGAAGACCTGGGAAGCTTGGGAGTGGCTGGTCCCGGAGTACTTGCATGACCGTAGCATGAAATTCCCCTCGATCCTGGTGCCAACGGTCGATACTCTCAGGCTGACCTGGCTCATTAAGATCATGGAAAGCGTAAGTGATATTTTTAAGTCAGCCTTCTTCTTTTTAGTACTAAGGGATGATTCTCATTAGAGCGCGCTGAGACGTGTAGACGAGCATCGAGCGGGTCTGGACGGGACGCGGATAATGCACGTCGAATATAAATTATTGCTTTATATAAAATGTATGTAACGTTCTAAATACGTGCCCCGTCCGGGCCACGTACACAGCATGAATTTCATCCCTCTGCCACTACAATATGACTGCAATAGAAACATTATATACAAGCACATATTTACCTGCAACATCGCTTAAATATAGTCGTGTTACAAAAATACCCAAAACAAAGAAAGGAAAATTAATGCATTTTCGATGTGAGGCGACTAAAGAAGTTTTTTGGAAAATCCGCATATCATTGCCACCAATCCGCACTGCCACACTACATTCTTCCATCCATAGGGAGGGCCTGTGCCCCAGCAGTAGAGACATTTAAAGGACTAGCATATCATTGCACCTAGGAATCTAGATATGAAGTACACTATCTCATTGCGTACAGGTGGAAAGACCGGTGCTCCTCGTCGGCGACACCGGCACGTCGAAAACGGCAATTATCACAAATTACTTGCACGGACTGCCGGCTGATAAATATGTAAGTAAATTGAACGATGGCGTTGATTCAAAACGCAAAATTACATTTTCGCAAGATGTCCAGTCCAGTTTTTTTTTCTTCGATACTAACACTGCAGTATCAAGTAAATAAAAAATATAAAAAAATAGAATAAATATGATAATTACAATAACCTACATGATAGATGAAAAAAAACTGCTGATTTGAGAAACTGCGAAAATGGTGTTTTGCGAAAGTGACCAAATTTTTCACGCTGATATTTTGCGAAAGTGACGTTTTGCATCAAGACCATTCAAACGACACGTTAACTATAATTTATAGAGAGAGAGAGAGAGAGAGAGAGAGAGAGAGAGAGTGGTCGTTGTAATAAAATGCCTAAGCCTGTTAATAATATGCATCCACTTACAACAGATCGCTGATTGTAATGGTTTTGTTAGAAACTGTAATTCGATATCCACACAAATGTGTGTAAATATAGATTCAGTCACGTTTTGTAATTGTTCGTTATTTTTGTCGATGTAGATATCGGGGGCGTAGCTCAGATGGTAGAGCGCTCGCTTAGCATGCGAGAGGTACCGGGATCGATACCCGGCGCCTCCAATTGGATTATTTTTGGCATCACAATCTATTTTAATTACTACTTTGCTGATTGTTATTCTTACATTGATAAAGTTTCATAAAATGTTTTATATAGGTGAATTATAGTGTGTTTTAAGAATAGGACTTTTTCTTTCTCAGTTCATAACTTACTATAAATAAATATTTCTTACACTCACCCTATCATCTAGCCCAAATTAAGCAGCATAAGCACTTGTTTTGTGGATACCACTAAATGAATGGATACTTACTATACATGCATACTTACATAACTATGAATATTGAATATACTAAGTATTTAAACATATAAAGAACTATAACTCGAGAAGAAATGTCTGTCCTCATAATACAAACATTTGCCTCTATTAAGATTCGAACCCGGGACCTTTTGGCCTATAGTCAGCGATTTGACTAGATAGATAACTGATAGATAAGGTATATTTCTTCTGTATACTGATATAATACTCGAGGTTGCCTTTGTTATTGGGTTTGCATTGGTCACAACAGATCGTCCAACAAATGAACTTTTCGTCACGTACGTCTTCAATGGACGTGCAGCGCAACTTGGAATCTGTTGTTGAGAAGCGAACCAAGGACACCTTCGGACCGCCCGTTGGGAAGCGAATGTTGGTCTTCATCGACGACATGAACATGCCTATAGTAAGTTGACGCTGCCCGACTATTGTTTTTGTCACACCTGGCCATAAAGTGGACTTTTTCACCTGCTATGCGAACGGAATGCGTAATCCTACTGCTTAGATGGGTCTTGGGCGTATAAATGAAGTGGACTGTATTTCAATAGCTGTATTCGATCTCAGTCACAATCTATAATAATTGTGACGCGTACGTACTCGCAGCCGGTAAATAGTGAAGTGCGGTGGTGGCCGCGAGCCCCCCGCTCGCCGCCGTCGTTGCCGCGACCACCTACTTCCTTAAAACTGTGATTTTACCATGGGCGTTAAAATAGAAATACTTGCGATCTGAGGCATTCTTTTTTTTTATCACCCTTGGTATATAATCCGGCCGTGTGGTGACGGCAGAGTAGAATACAATTGTCGTCACCCCAAATCTCTCCCGTGGGTGTCGTACAAGGCGACTAAGGATAAATCAGTGATGACTCTTATACCACCTAGCAATGTTCCTACTGCGGCTTTTGTGCCCGATAAATGGCAATAGGCTCGCTAACTATTACATGGGACCTAATATAACTGGCAAAACGCGGGTGCTAGTTCTCCTCTGCCTACCCCTTCGGGGGATATAGGCGTGATTTATGTATGTATGTATGTATACAATCTACCAATTAAGCACAAAGAAAATTGTGGAAAATTGAGGCGTCTGCTCGGAATGCAGACTATAATTATAGAGACTATAATTTTTTTGTGATATTTATTGTAACTTTTATAATATGATGTCGAAATAAAAATCAAAATAATAATTTCCTAAACACACTTTTCTTTAAATAAAAAAACAATCCAATCGAGAGGTGATCGATCAAAGTTGATCGATCAACCCTAGATTGGAGTTTTACTAAATGCTCCGAAAAATTATGACGAAAAGGTCACGTCTTCTATTACTAAACCGGTAACGAAGCTGCTCTGATATCTGACAACTTTTGGATAAATCTTGGGCGCTTTATCATACAAATTGTAATTGAAGAGGCCTTGTCTAATCCCGGATCCTTCGCTCAAAAATACCCTCAAAATAATAAAAATGTCTACCCTCAATCCATTGTTATTGTTATATATAAATTGTTGTTTACCTGGAAAAAGTCAATTATTGTTTGGTTTCAGGCAAAATATTTAATGGATGTCGATTTACGCCCAAGGATTAGCCCTTGGGCGTAAATCGAATCGCCATCTTCCTCGTCTATTTAATAGTCTTTGTAATAAATAATTTTCGTGCATGCCCGTTGTCGTTGGCATTCAATAAAATAATTAAGATGTATCCCGTTGTCCAACGTCATACGCTGTTTTCATTACTTTCTTCCAATATACCTGTACTTTTTTAAATAAAAATTATAAGAATATTGTGGTTGTGATGTAAACTAACTTGACAGTGGTAAATGGTCTATCAATTTTTGATTATTTTTTTACAGGTAGACACTTACGGCACACAGCAACCTATTGCTCTTCTCAAGTTATTGTTTGAGAGGAAAGGGTTCTATGATCGGGGAAAAGACTTGAACTGGAAAAATTTGAAGGATATTGGGTTTTTAGCCGCCATGGGCAAAGCAGGCGGAGGAAGAAATGATGTAAGTCACTCGTAATTTAATTCTATTACAATAAGAAACCTTATTACAAACCTTGTATTTTTTATATTTCTTACATTCACACCACCCACGCCCGTGGACACCACGCGACAGTCTCAATTTTGAGATTTAATTCTTATTTTTATTTATCCGTGATATAGTAAATATATAAAATTTACTACATAAACATATAAACAACTTTGACTCGAGAACAAAATATCTGTGTTCATCACACGAACACTTGCCCCTACCAGGATTCGAGCACGGGACCTCTTAGCCGATGATTCTAACCTGATTCTACCTAACTTACAATTATTGCTTACAATTATTTCTAATATATGGTACTTTATGCTAAGCAAAACCGCGCGCTTTAGCTTAGCGGGAGAGCCGAATAGGTGGCTTCCATCCTATGGCTATACCATATAAAAATCAGTATGTTGTGACCATCTGCAGTGAATGAGCTGTCTGAGAGGATATATAATGGAATTATGTAGACCTTTTTTATAAAATATGAATATGGTTATATTACTTTTGTAGGTGGACCCACGATTCATATCCATGTTTTCTGTGTACAATTTACAATTCCCATCTGAGAGCACACTGCGTCACATCTACATGTCCATACTGAGAGGTCATTTCTCTATATTCCCCGAAGAAATACAGGAGATCGTGGATAAAATTGTCCAAATGACTCTTGATTTGTACAAGGTATGTAGACTTTTATGTAAAAATTGAAAATCACAATAAGTACAATTCATAATATCACATAATTACTACATATTCTTGCAGAATTTCCATGTTTGTCCATGCAGTTTGTTTTTTTCTTCCATTCACTCCTGTTAGCTGCCCTTGACTCCTCGTTCACTCCTTCAATTCTTTAATTTCTCACGCAAACTTTTCCGCGGTCTTTTTCTTGCTTCTTCCGTGAATGCAGTCACGTCCAGCCTACAATAACATATGACTGCAAAAAAATGTTATTTTTTGTATAGCAAAATATAATTGTAACTAAAATCTGTCAAAAAGTGAGTTATAAGGTTGTTCCTTGCATATTATTTTTATATCCCACCACCAGAACTTGACATCTTTTCCTTTTAGCCGCTTGTTGATTTCAATAAAACTTTCTAATTATGTATGACAACCTATTCATGTTTATTGTATTGCACCAGATAATCATAGTGGAGCTGCCTCCAACCCCAGCGAAATTCCACTACATCTTCAATCTGCGCGATCTGTCGCGAGTCGCGGCGGGCATGTGCCTTACACACCCCAACTTCTTCAGCGAAAAGCGGACCATTGTACGATGTTGGCGGAACGAGTTCACTAGGGTCATATGCGACAGGCTTATTAATATGCAGGTCAGAATACTTTCAACGTAGGTACTTTTAATAGGACGTTCTTTAAATATCCACGTACATTTCATAGAATATTGCAACGTCTTAAATAGTAAACTACGCCTCTTTGCTTCAATTATTATTTTGTAAATCACAATTTTTGAACTTGTCTCGTTATTGAAAAGAAGAACAAAGAAGCGACTAGTAATCGGTTGTCAGTGACGGTTCGCTCGTCTCTAGACAGTTGTTGTTTTATTATCATTTTAAATATCATTTTATTTGAAGTCAAAAACAAACGTTTGTAACCTATATATTACCCATCCCACCACCCACCAATCCGCACTAGGCAAGCGTGGTGGGATATGACCAATACTCCCTATACTCTGTCATCCATAGCATATAAATATGGTACAGCCATAATATGATTTGATTTTGGTTGGAAAACATTTTAAATGATATAAAAAATAAGGGGGGGTCAACATTTTTTTTTGTAGTACATCACCTCGTGAAGATGACTTTCCTCATTTTCTATTGCTTTAAATGATCCTTTACCACAAGATTACTAAACGAATGTCACAAGACAAATAATATAAAAATTCTGTATCGAACTTAGGACAATGAACTAATGCGCCATCACATGCAAGAGCACATCGTCAAGTATTTCCCTGAAGAGGAGCCAGTGGTGCTGGAAGAGATTGTCATACCTGAAGAAGACGAGAAAGCTGAAGAGGAAGAGGATGGTAAGTTGGATGTTGCCTCTGTACCAATTATAGGTAGATCTGAAGCATAATATAATAAACAGTCTTCGTCAAAGGTTGGCATGATATTCAATTTGGTTTAGGTGACCACTCAAACTGGTCCGCGAATATAGATTCACTTTTTCGATGTTTTTATCTAAAGTAACCTACGCAATATTAAAACGCAATATTCTACATTGACTTTGAGCTTGACTTTGTAAAAGAAAATCTAAATTCGCAGTCCTCGTTAAAATTTTGAGTTATATGATTTCCAGAGTTTGGTGTCAAAGAGCCCAAGCCACCAGCTGCAGCGGAGCCTGTAGAAGCAGAAGTCGTAGAGGAAGAAGAAGCGGAAGTTGAAAAGGAGCTTACCGTAAGAGTTTTGCCGTTTTGTTGTTTTCATACCAGTTCCACAATATTGATAACCTTTGAATTGATCAAACTCAGTTCTTGTCTTTTCGTGTGCAAATGATATTTTCTGAATCTTTTTTTGATCTACATAGTACTTATTAGTAGTAGTCTAGTAAAGTTATCTTAATTACATCACAGCTTGAAGAATACGTTCTGCGCGATCCATTGTTGTTTGGGGACTATCGTAACGCGTTGGACGAAGAAGAAATTCGCTACTACGAAGATTTATTAGACTATGAAGCGGTTTATTTTCTATTCCAGGAAGTAAGTGTGACGATTCTTCTAGACTCTAGACTAGAGCATGAATTCATCTATAGTAGGACACGTCCAATTTAAGTTAAGTTATATAAAACGTCTGAAACTTGACATAACAGAGAAAACTTTTTCACTACTTAATAGAGAACATTATTTTTATTTAGATGACTTTCACTAGCCCTGGAAAAATCTTGGTAACATAACAAATCAATAATCCCCCGACGAACTCCAGTGAATTTACTTACCTATTCACTTGCTTCTATACATACTTACATACATACTAATAAAACCTAAGAAAGACTTCGCAAATTATGTTGGAGAAAATAAATACCAAATATCTTTTAAAAATCTCGACCAATTGGCAGATACTAGACGAGTACAACGAGCGTGTGAGCAGGATGTCCGTGGTACTGTTTGAGGACTGCCTGGAGCACCTGACCCGGACGCATCGCATCCTGCGCATGGACCGCGGCAACGCGATGATTATTGGCGTTGGTGGATCCGGCAAGAAGTCGATATGCCGGCTAGCCTCTTTTGCTGCAGGTGACGCTATCTTTAATATCTACCCATCCGCAATGGGCTAGCGTGGTGGGTTATGGTCCATTCCCCCTATATTCATCCTTAGGCAAGGCCTGTACCCAGTGTGCAGTGACAACATCAAAGGGCTGGTGATGATGATGATGGCGACACCGACATAAGATGACACTTCCAAGAGCTAAGTAGAAATTAAACAATTAGATACCTTGATTTCAAACATAGGGATCTTGATCGTCAATACCAAATATCAACCAATCAAGCTGCTTAAAATGCACCTTTTACGTTGATTGTACTCAACTTTGCACCGGCCGGCAAATCATTCAATTTCATATCACATTCTATTGCATTTAAAAAATAATACCCATGTTTAAATAAGCTAGTTCGTACACTGTAACATAATTATGGGTTCTATCACAGTAGACGGAAAATATAAAAGGAAATGTTTGAAAGGGATAGATCCAAGTATGTATAAAAAAGAAAGCGGGCATCCATCCTACATAGCGCAGATATTAATACTTACACTAACCGATTCCCATACTAGTGTTTATCATTGTCAGGTTGCGACGTGTTTGAGATCACGGTAACTCGTAATTACAACGAGAACACTTTCAAGGATGACATGAAGCGTCTGTACAACCAGCTTGGTGTCGATGGCAAGAAGACCGTGTTTCTGTTCACCGCTGCCCAGGTACTGTAGCTAAATGCCCTGATGAATTCAAACTTATTATATCCAAATCCAATAAAATAAGTAAGAATTCTTCAGGAGCCCTAGACTAAGTCAATGTGCCATGTCTGTTATGATTCAAACAAAGAATTATTCATGATTGAACACTTACCAAATTCGGTAGTTGGGGTTGTAAATTGGTTGAACGTTTACCAAATTCGGAACTTATAGTCCCAATTACTTACTAGATTGCTGCTGAGAGTCGACTTGCTTATTAGTAAGAAATATTTGAACCCAGTAGGTACGGTGGAGGGTTACTTGAATTGCTGCCAATATTTTAAGTACTTTAATTTATCTTATTAGAGTATATTATTATAAATATTAGGAGTTTTAAAGTAGAAACAATAAGAAGGCGTTCTCAATAAAAAAACTAATTTAAATCAGTCCTTCGTATTTATTAATACACCGTATTTTTTGGATTAGGTACGTTGCCATAAATACACACTCCTTTTGACAACGAACTTTGTTGTGCTGGATACGCGGTAATATTTCTGTTCTACACACAGATACTCGAGGAAGGTTTTCTGGAGTTCATCAACAACATCCTGATGATCGGAATGATCCCCGCGCTGTTCGGCGACGACGAGAAAGACGCCATCATCAATGCCGTTCGCAACGAGAGCAATGAAGCCGGATATGGGGTGGCAAAGTTAGAGCTTTATAGTAGTTGCTATCTCTAAGGACTGTTTTTGCTTCTTCGTTAGGCTTAACCAAATTTGTGCTCGGTTTGATTGGTGGTAGGACCTCTTTCAATGTCTGCCTGGCTAGCTACCACAATCTTATCAAAATCTGTGGCCATACTAATAACGTTAACAGCATTATTGTCTAATCGTCACTTACCATCAGGTGAGATGAAGGCAATATCTTCTCTGTCTGGCATTAAAAAAAGGTTAGTTTTGAACTTAAAATAACTTTTCTTAATTAAAAACAATCCCGTCTTCAGAGACGCAGTATGGAACTTCTTCTGCAACAAGTGTGCCGACAATCTTCATGTGGTGTTGTCGATGTCCCCGAGTGGAGACATACTGCGGAACAGGTAACCTAGCATCAACATGCCTTGAATTGTTTATGTCGGAGTTGGATTAATCCGGCAAACATTGTCGTGTGCATTTCTCTCAGCGGTGAACGTGATGTTCCACATGGCAATGCACACGAATATATTTGTCGAATTAATCCGACAGGAATACAAAACGAAAAGGCTGAAATTTTTGGAAAATCAAAAATAATTATTGTGATTCAAAATGGCTTAGATAATGTATAAGAAGGTTAATCATTTGTCAGGATACCCTTTAACGATGAGACCGTTATGATTTAGTTTTTTTAGTGATAAAGCAAACCTCATATATAATATTGCCTGCTCCAATTTTAGTTTAGACATTTCACCTGAGCTAGTGCTGCCGAAAGTACTCATTGGAAATATTATAGGTAGCTATTGTTTCACTGGTCCATTATTTTTTAGATGCCGCAGTTTCCCTGGTTTGGTGAACAACACCACCATTGATTGGCAATTCCCCTGGCCTAAACAGGCCCTGCTGGCAGTGGCTAACGTCTTCCTCGCAGATGTAAGAACCGATTATTTGATTTTTATTTGAACATTTTTAGGAGAATAATTTTATTTCAAAGAATATAATAAAGATTTTTTTTGAAAATTATGTCCCTAAAGAATTTTTCCCGCAATGGTTATAATTCTTGGAAAGTTCTCTGACTTCTTTTTATTTCGGAATCATTGTTACAAAATTTAAGGTGGTCAGGGGACACGTAGTCTTATGAATCAATCGTTTTATGCATACGTTCTTTCATTTCTATTATTCTTTCTAGTTGTCACTTTAATGTAAACCACAAAGATCTCTTATGCTTTGCTTATTTACTGCCGCACTCAGAGACGTCAATTAACGTTAATGACTAATTAATGTCAAAAAATGACAATTCAAAAATAGACGCTATTCTCGCCAGGTCTATGGTCTGGATTTAAATAATTTTTTTTTAAGTTAAGTACTCAGTTTTTTGACGTCTCTGACTGCGGCAGTTAGATGCTAAGCTTAAATCTCGGAGGATCTTTTTGGTTATATTGACCATTAAGAAAACAAACCTATGAATAATGTTGTCCTCTCATAAAATACTAGTGGTCGGCCCGTACGCTCGCGTTAATGTCGGTTATTAAATAGCCTATAGCCTGCCTCGGTAAATGGACTATCCAACTCAAAAAGAATTTTTCAATTTGAGACAGTAGTTCCTGAGATTAGCGCGTTCAATCAACCAAACAAACAAACTCTTCAGCGTTATAATATTATAGATATTATGAATAACGTCTGAGCAACGAAAACTATAAAATCTTCTTTGTTAAGGAAGTTTTGAGTTAATGGAAATGCTTACACACAACCAGACTAGCCACCCATTTTCCCTCCAGGTGGAGAAAATTCCCGAAGAGTTCCGCTCGATCATCGTGGAACACGTGGTTCATGTCCACATGTCGGTGGCGCGCTATTCGGTCGAGTTTTTGTTGCGGTTGCGACGTAACAACTACGTCACGCCCAAACACTACATGGACTTCCTCACGAACTACCTGTCGCTACTTAACGAGAAGGACTCTTTCATTGTTGCACAGGTAAAATAATTATAAAGTGAGGTTATATTAAAACCTTCACACTTTGATTTTTATTCAAACATTTTAAAAATGTTAGCAAAAATATCACAAAGTAGTTTGTGGTTAGATAAAGTTCAAAAAATTTTAGTTCCGCACCAAGACTAATTTATTTTTCACTTCTCATGCTCTGAAAGTGCTCATTTGTGCAGGATATAGGCTGCACAAAATCGAATTTTGTGCTCTAGAGCATTAACGTATCTACTCATAAATGTGTCTATATTAAGGCAAAGAAAATGAGCCATGCAGCCAAACACAATGAGAAATTCAGAGATAGAATTTGTTATTTTTTAATATTTACTTAAATTTATTTGCCTAATGTGTGTTTTAAGATATAAAAGATATATTCAAGTAGGTACGGTAGGTTATTAAATTAATTTGTTATTACATACATACATACATACATAAATCACGCCTATATCCCCGAAGGGGTAGGCAGAGGTGAACTAGCACCCACGTTTCGCCAAATATGTCAGGTCCCATGTAATAGGTGGCGAGCCTATTGCCATTTATCGGGCACAAAAGTCGCAGTACATTGCTGGGTGGTATAAGAAGAACGCTGCTGCCCATTCCTCATCAATGATTTATCCTTAGTCGCCTTGTACGACACCCACGGGAGAGTTTTGGGGTAGTGACTATTGTATTCTACTCTGCCGTCACCACACGGCGGTGACGTAATTTGTTATTAATTGAATTAATTGAATTAATTTACGAAAATTATTATTTCAAAATTGGTTTAATACTTGGCTGTATAGGTCTGCAGCCCAAACCTAATATCACTGGGAAAAACTTTTCCTTCGGTATCCAAAACTGTACTAATTTTAGTTTGAATTTTAAGAATTTTTATGATAAACTACTGTTTTATTTCCTCGCAATCGAAGTGAAAAGCAGAGTTTCTAACTCGTCCACAAAACCATTTTCATCCTCGACATTACTATCAGCCCTCGCCTTCGGCTCGGGCTGCTAAAAGTCTCGGACAAAAATGATTCGTTTTGTGCACTTGATGGAAAATCTACTATTAATTTATTACTATCTTATTCTAACGACAAGCTTCTCACAAATATTATTAATTTTGATACTTTCACTATTTTTGGAAAGTTTGTGATATAAGATTTTAAGGGCCTGTTTCACAATCGACAACTAAGTTTGAAGTAGCTTTCTTTGCAGTTCAATTGACATATATTTCATATAACAACTGTCAAATGATCTGCGAAGTAAGCTACTTCGAACTTACTTGTCGATTGTGAAACAGGCCCTAAGTAGTTTTAATGCCTAATAAGAAATTTTTCTAGCTTCTATTGTTTTTTTTTGTGTCACAAAAAATTCTTAAATTGTGTGAAGTCAAATATTTAAAGTCCAATAAAGGCTTCGGATACAGATTTTCTATTTTACCAAGTCCGTTTGGCTGTAGTAGCAGGTAGTGGTTGTAGTAGTAGCGTGTAGAGATTACAGCGCTTGCATGTGTAGCGATCGAGACGATCGCTGTTGAGGTAACGCACACACACTAATACAATATACATACATGCCTCACAACATTCATGAGATAAAATATCTGTACAAGGTTTCTCTTGATCCAGGTGAGTTGGCTTGCCTGCAAAATATTTATTAATTTCCAGTGTGAACGTCTAAAGGGTGGATTGGCCAAGATAGAAGAAGCAAATGTACAGTTGGAAGACTTGAATGCTAAATTGGCCGTGCAGAAAGTTATCGTCGCCGAGCAGACTAAGGAGTGCGAAATACTTTTGAAGGAAATATCCAAGGGTATTTAAGAATACATACTACATTGCTTTTATTTTGTCAGTGTTTTATATGCCAGAAAAAGATGTTAGATTACCTAATGCAGTCTTATCTTCCACGTCCATCTGGTAGCAGATGAATAGCTTGGAACGTTTAAACCCCGTTTCCGCCCCAGGGTGACAATAAAATATAAAAGAGTCCACAACCTTTTATAATGGTACCATATATTCGAGATCATCAGAGATCTTCGATTCGATAGACAGAGGTTCCCAAAATAAATTGGTAGGTGAAGTCAAGCCAATATTTTAGTTCTTCACTTTTGAAACGAGGAATGAGGAACTCGCTAGCGCATTTCCATAGCACGCTTGGCCTACGATTGCGTAAGCTAAGCAATGTTCGTTGAGGCCGTTTATTGGATGGGTGACCAAAAAAAGTATTATTTTGAGTTCCTCCGTACTTGGGAAGGCACGTTAAGCCATTGGTCCCGGCTCCGTCTGCAGTCGTTAATACCCACCAATCCGCACAGGGCCAGCTCCCTATATTCTTCCATCCATAGGGAAGGCCCGTGCCCCAGCAGTGGGGACATTAAAGAGCTGGTGATGACTATCGAAGCCAGATAAACTTTCATGGACCCCCCGCTTGCAAATCGTGAACTCTGAGTTTTTTGTTACGCCAAGTCGAGTGCCCCTGGACCCCTGGGGGTCCACCTGGACCACTTTGGGAATCAATGCGATAGAGATAGAATCCAAGACCTTTGACCAATATGAATTTGGGGGCGGTGACTATTGCGTTCTGCTCTGCTGTCACCACGCGACATTCTATCATTTAAATTGGTTAGGAGAACAAATTGAACAATCGACTATCTTTTCTTCCTTAGCTACCGAGGCGGCTGTGGCCAAGCAGACAGTTGCGGCAGTAAAGTCTGCGGAAATAACAGAGCAGAGCGTGGTGATCGTTGAGGAGAAATCCGAGGCCGAAGAGGCGCTGTCTGCCGCCTTGCCAGCACTCGAGGCAGCCAGGCTCGCCTTGGCCGACCTGGACAAGAACGACATCACCGAGATCAGGTCGTTCGCCACACCGCCGGAAGCTGTACAGGTTTGTAAATTATACATATATACATATGTACATAAATCACGCATATATACCCGAAGGGGTAGGCAGAGGTGAACTAGCACCCACGTTTCGCCAATCATGTCAAGTCTCGTCACTGATTTATCCTTAGTCGCCTTGTACGACACACACGGGAAAGATTTGGGGTGGTGACAATATTTGTATTCTACTCTGCCGTCACCACGCGGCTACTTCTAGGAAATGTGTCTAATATAATTTATTTCATACATTTCCGGCGATATTAGAAACTACAACTACATTTCCAATTGAATACAATGGACGGATTACATATTTTTCCGTTAACATATACATTCTACCATTAGTAAAAAATTGCAAGGACTGCACCTCTTGTCTGATTCCAGGTGGTGTGCGAGTGCGTGGTGATAATTCGCGGCATCAAGGACGTGAGCTGGAAGGGCGCCAAGGGCATGATGGCCGACCCCAACTTCCTGCGCAACCTGCAGGAGATGAACTGCGACCTCATCACGCAGGCGCAGGTCAAAGCGGTCAAGACACACATGAAGAAGAGCAAGAAGCTGGACACTATGCAGCAGATCAGTAAGGCCGGGTAAGAATGTTTAAATAGACACATGATATATTATTATTTACATTGCACATTTTAATTAGAATTTATAACTAGAGGGAGGCGAGTGGCTAATTGTGGAAAAGGCACAGCTAAACTAAACTAGTTTGACTTCGACTTGGTTTATTCCATCGCCTTTCAATAATTTGATGGATGGTGTAAGTGAAAAGGAGAAGTGGGTAGCTTGATGACGTCTGACCGATGTTAATTGAAGGGAAAACATAACTGCACCGACCTCAGATAACTGGGAACAGGACAGAAAAATGACGATGATGATGACGATCAAATCACTTAATCATCACCAGATCAAATCTAAATCACAATCAAATCATTCAATCAGAAATGTATTACTAACCCCCGAATACAGAAACGCTACTCAAATTTAGGGGACTGCTTAAAAAGTTAAGTGGACACTACCTGTCAGAATTTGTATGGAAAAACGTCAATTTTGACAATACTTAAATGTTAAGCGGGACTCAAACTTTGAATAGCGTTTCTGTATTCGGGGGTAAATCTAGCGACTAAAACCTAGAGAAACAGTATATATCTTCATTATCATTCACATTAAATTACTAAACTAAAATTTATAACAGATACGGTCTGCTCAAATTCGTCACAGCCGTCCTCGGCTACTGCGCCGTGTACAAAGAGGTGAAGCCTAAAAAGGACAAAGTGGAAGCTCTCGAGAAGGAATACACGGAGGCTTGCAACTACCTCGCGTCGCTGAACCGCGAGATTGACCGTCTGCAGAAGACACTGGACGGTCTGAACAACAAGTACGAGACGGCCATGCTGAGGCGGCAAGAGCTTCAGGAGGAGACGGATATCATGATGCGACGGCTGGTAGCCGCTGATAAGCTAATGTCAGGATTGTCCAGCGAACAGAAACGTTGGACTGAGGATCTTGCCGCTCTTTACGTGGAACAGTCAAGGTTGATCGGAAACTGTTTGCTCGCTGCCTCCTTCCTCAGCTACACCGGCCCGTTCTCGTTCTCTTTCCGGGAGACTATGATCTACGAGGATTGGTTGGGCGATGTCCGCGAGAAGGGTATACCGCTCACGGAGCCCTTTACTATTGAGAGGAATTTGACGAATGAAGTGGAAATTAGCGGGTGAGTTTAGAAAAACGTGTTCTCATTGTAGTCCACTCAACTCGCTAAAAAATCATTCATAAAGCACGCCCTTTTCGCCGATCGGCTACTACGTTTAGCCAATTATGTTATGTTCTATGTAATAGGTGTCGAGTCTATTGCCATCTATCAGGCACGTTAATTACAGTATATATTGCTAAGTTAATAAGGAACGCTTCTGTTGATTACTCATCGCTGTTTTAACCATCAGTCGCCTTGTATACACCCACAGGAGACATTAGGAGTTCGGACCTTTTGTTAATGCTTCTGTTTGTTTTAATGTGCTGCAGGTGGAACTCTGAAGGTTTACCTCCTGACGAGCTGTCAGTCCAGAACGGCATATTGACAACGCGCGCATCTAGGTTCCCGCTTTGCATAGACCCTCAAACGCAAGCGCTCACATGGATCAAGAAAAAGGAGGCTAAGAACAATCTTAAGGCTAGTCTGGATAGAAAGTTCAATATTATATCTACACGACTGCATGAATTCTAATTTTTTTCTCTAAAAATAAAATTCAATTTTATCCTTTGCTGTTTTGTGATTCATGCGTATTTATGTGATGTTTATGTTTGGATGAGTGACAAAAATATATATGATCTCGAGATCCTTGGTACTTTGGAGGATACGTTAAGCCGATGGTCCCGGCTAAATCTTCAGTCTATAATACTCACCAATCCACACTGGGCCAGCGTAGTTCCTGTATTCTGTCATCCATAAGGAAGAGATATACAACTCCTCCCCTCGAACCATAAAGATTAACAGATCAAAATTCGATTGATCGAACACGGCGATTACATCTCGTCGACGGTGGGGCTCGTGAAAGGTAGCAAATAATTTATATCACGTAATTCACGTACAGGTTTTATCGTTCAACGACCCGCAGTTCTTGCGGCAGCTTGAGATGGCGATCAAGTACGGCATGCCGGTGTTGTTCCAAGACGTGAACGAATACATCGACCCCGTAGTCGATAACGTGCTCGAGAAGAACATCAAGGGTGAGTGAGATTCTAGAGAGACTTAGCACGGGACGTGGACAGAATCTCTCTCCACCGCTTGGCAATGTTTTGTCTCGTTACTTAGTGGTAGGTAGAGCGAGAGGAAAATATTGTCTTTTCCACTTAGATTTTGTCCACGTCCCGTGCTACGGGGGCGGTACACGGCGTACTCTCCTTTAAGTATTAGGATAACTTATTTTTGAGACCCCTGACTATCGCACATCATTTTAAATTTAGAAGTTATTTTATCGGCCCTTGCGAACTAGATGGCGCTAGTAGTGTGTCCGTGACAGGGGCAAATAAAAAGAGGTAACGTAAGCCGAAGAGCTCGATGGCGCCAGTGGCTTAGCATGACCTGGGATTGCGTAAATTAAGCGATGTTCGCTAAGGCCGGTTATTGGATTGGTGATCAAAAATATGTTATCTCGAATTTTGGAAGGCACATTCAGCCGCTGGTTGATCCTTCGCCAATCAACTTTTTCACGGATCTTCGACACTTACCCCATACAGTGATTTTTAACTGGCACAGTATGAGAAAACTCGAAACAGTAAAATATACAGATATACTATTTTATGGACCCATATTGAACCGATTTCTTTTATAAAAACAATATTGGGATGATACTTTTATGGTCATTTTGTTTTGAACTCATTCTAATTGTTCAATTTAAGTGGAAAGCGGCCGCACGTTCGTGATGCTTGGCAGCTCGGAGGTGGACTACGACCCCAACTTCCGAATGTACCTGACCACCAAGCTCGCTAACCCGCAGTTCAACCCATCCGCTTATGCCAAAGCCGTCGTCATCAACTACACGGTCACTGTACAGGTACAAATCAAAGTCCAAATAATCATTAATAAGTACTTTATATTTGTGTGGGTCGAGATGAAATGCATATGAATAATGAAGTTTGTTGATCAATGTCGAAATAGATCAAGACCGCAGAAGAGCATTGTGAGAGGTGTAATATGAATGTGGGTGAGGAGATGACGCGTGAGAATATAAAATAGTGAAAGAGGACGTACTCCTTGGACCCAAAATAGAATGAGTTAAGGACAGGATGGTGATGATAATATCTGGTATATTTGCGATATACTTATAAAACGTCAACAGACTACAACATCGAAAACTCGAATGTCTAAGGACTCTTTTTTTTTAATCTATATTTATTTAAGGACTTTTGCTTTCTGCTATGTCAGTCCCATAGTACCCTAACGTGTTACAGTTTCATTCAAATATACAATTATATCTACAAAGAGACAATTATTCATGACGTATCATATTGCAGATTAGTTTAGCCTCATTAGATGTTGGGTCAGCTAAGAAACATTGAAATGCACCACCCATGTCGATTTTACTCATCCGAAGATACCATATCAGCAATTGTCGTTCTCTTTGAAATTTGACACATTCCACCAACAAGTGTAGCACATCCTTAACTTTATCACAAACTGAGAACTGCTATATATTTTAAGGATGGTTACGGTTTAGAACTTATTGCTCAAAAAGTAAGTAGAGCCTACAATAACGATCTTAACAATTTATTTTACAAACTAGGGCTTAGAAGACCAGCTCCTGAGCGTGGTGGTGCGCGCTGAACGTTCAGACCTGGAGGAACAACGCGAGAGCCTGATACTGGAGACCAGCGCCAACAAGAGCTTGCTGTCCGGCCTGGAGGACTCGCTGCTGAGGGAACTGGCCACCTCCACCGGCAACATGCTGGACAACGTCGAGCTCGTCGACACACTCGAGAATACCAAGTCCAAAGCGGCTGAGGTGGGCTGATCGAATATTTTTCTCTCGTCTAGTGAAATTAAATTAATGAAATTAAAGTTAGGTGGTGAGCCTATTACCATTTGTCGGGCACGTAAATCGCAGTACATTGCTAAGTGCAATAATTAAGAGAAACGCTGCTGCCCATTACTAATTACTGTCTTAACCCTTAGTCGTCTTGTACGACACCCGCGGAAGAGATTACATGGAACATAATCTAATCGGCGAAACGTGGATGGGGATTCACTTCTGCCTAACCCTTCGGGGATAAAGGCATGATTTAGTATGTATGTCAATTAAAGTTAAATTATTAATCTCGAAATAAATAAATTGGACGGTTTTTCCTATATGTATTGTCAGGAATATTAACATTGGGAATAGTATTTCGATGTGAAAGTCTGTTGACAAAAACATTGTTTAAATATAAGCATATATATACTTTAGCTTGCATAACATGTATACATTTATCTTGTGGTGTTATTTTTAAGTACCTAGTATGAATGAGAATGAAAGGAAGACCGAAGAAGAGATGGATGGACTGTATGAAAGATGATATGAGTTGATGATATGTGAATGATCTCATGCTGAGCTCACGTCTATAGAGGAGAATGGAAGAGGAAGATGTGCTGACCCTACTTAGAGTAGGAAAAGGGCAAAGAGAAGAAAATCCTAGTAAGTAGTAAATGATTTTCGTTGCTTTTTTTGAAACTACGTTCATGTGAATTCAGATTATAGGTTAGGAATTTCAAACTATTCTTTTTTTTAATATCTTATAGTAAAACTACACTGAATACTTTTGTAGGTTATGGAGAAATTAGCACTAGCTGAAGCCACCACCAAGGACATTGAGAAGTTCCGCGACGGGTACCGGCCGGTGGCCAAGCGAGGCTCCATATTATTCTTCGTACTTTCCGACATGGCCGGCGTCAACACAATGTACCAATACTCGCTATCTTCGTATTTGGACGTAAGTTTTCAAGTCTGACAATCCTACCAATTGAGACGGTTCATAAGGATCGTCTGCGCCATGTAGTGGGCACATCAGACGATACCTAAGGAATTGTTTTGAGAATATTACGCCACTGTATCGGTTTAAGTATTTACTCAATTATTTGTCTCTTTTCCTCCCATTCAAAATCATCTTTGTGAGTCAAAGACGAAACGCGGAATAGCTATACCATGTTTACTACTAGTTTATTAGTAAGACGGTATATTTTTATAGTGGGAAAGAGTCATCACCATCGTAATCACCAGCCCTTTTTGTCCCCACTACTATGGCATAAAGTTTCTCTAAATATGGCATGTAGAAAGAATGGACCATAACCACGCTGGCCTGGTGTGGATTGGTGGGTATTAACAACTATGCAGCCGGGACCAACGACTCAATGTGTAACTCATTCCATGACCGATCATAGCGACCATTGCTTAGTTTACGCAATCGCAAGCCAAGCAGGCTACGCCACTGCGTCATTATCTTCAAGTGTGAGTGTGAAATAGTGTACCAAATTATACAAAAAAACGTCATAGTTATAAATCATAAAAGCTACATTAACCTTACCATATACTCTTTTAGGTATTTTCTTTTTCGCTGCGCAAGGCAATGCCTAATGTGATCCTGGCAAAGCGTTTGAAAAACATCATCGACATGTTGACCAAGAACGTTTATGACTACGGCTGTACCGGTAAGATTTTGCGTCTAAGCATAAAAAGTATGGATCTTCCCGATAGGAATACGGAAAATAAGAATTATACTACTCACCTGCGTGAAACGATTCTATTTATGCATCCATCCATTCTAATGTTCATTTATGGAGTGTGGTGATTTTCGTAGTTTTAAACCACAGGAGTTTAAAAACCAAGTAACATATTTAAAGAAGTTAATGATCATTTGTCGAAATTATTTGTTGTGTGTCACAGTATCTATGAAAACGCAGTTTAATACTCTCTGTATCATTTTATCAGTTATTAAGAATGGCAGTTTATTTGAAGCATTAATATTTTAAACACAGATATCTGTGATTTTAAACGTCGGGCCAGTGCGGAGCACCATTGGTAACGAGCGGGGGCTGACGTGGGATCTCGAGTTGGAAAGAATATGTTGCGCCGCCATCTTGGGATCGCCGCGTTTAAAATCTTAACGTATTTGAGCCATCATTTCCCTTTTGTGTGTTATAGTGGAGTTACTTGAATAGTTACAGCCATCATTCTAGCTATTGTGCACCTTATGAAATCTAACGTTATGGAAAATCATTACGACGATGCCCGCATACTCCGACATAATAATATATATTTGCATGATTAATAATATTTTAAATGTGTCCTGAATTGAAGACAAAAGTTATTTCGTTAAATCCTCCATCGTTTCATCAGCGTCCTTCAGAACTTAAATTCATTACAGGCATATTCGAGCGTCACAAGCTGCTGTTCTCGTTCCAAATGGACATTAAGCTGGAGCAGAGTGAGGACCACGTGAGCCAAGCGCAGCTCGACTTCTTCATAAAGGGGAACGTATCGCTTGAAAAGTCCTCCAGGCAGTGTCCCGCTGCTTGGATACCGGGACAGGTTGGTGTATAAAGCATTTTCTGTACAAAATAGGTACATAACTATGTTTTTAAAAATGACATACTTTAGGTGAGTCCCAATATACTATCATCAGTTGAAGTAGGGACCTGTAGTTGGGACCCGCCGTTTGGCACATACAACTCCTTATTTAGGTGCAAGTAAGAAGGAGTAATTATTGTCAGAGTTGATTAATTCGAGTGGCGCCATCTTTTTGCTCTTGTATGAACAATTTTAAACCTTCTGCGGTCCCATGACTATTACGCACAGCGCCCTCTGGTACTACTAATTTGTAGTACCAGAGGTACTACTATTATTTAGTATCTAATGTGAAACCAACCGCCAGCCATAGAGAGAACAACCTCTCCAAGGGTGGTTTCGTACAAATGCAGAATAAATGAAAATGGTGGATGGGCGTTTGTAAAACCTTACGTAATGCTCAGATGATAACACTCTCACGTCTTATTTACGGCTCACCTCTGGAGATAATTTTCGAATTTACAGTTTTTTACATACAATACATAATAATAATAATACATAAATTACGCCTATATCTCCAAAAGGGTGAATTAACACCCACGTTTCGTTCCAATTATAATTGTATTTTTTAATTTATTCATAGGGTTGGCAAGACATTATGAAATTAAGCACTGACTTTGAAGTGTTTGCTGCGCTGCCTGACCATATTACAAGAAGACTGGACGCCTGGCAAGAAGTATGTATTCTATCTTCAGGAAAATTAAGACGTTCATGTATGGCACTGATCCCAACTACATAATACATGCCGGTTATGTGGTTTACTCTCGAGAAAACATCATTTCAATTCAAGTTTTCGTTATCCTCGTAATACATACATACATAAATCACGCCCTGAAAGACAAAAGAGGTGTTTTATCACTCTTATTTCCCCAATTATGTTATGTCCCATGTCAGATAAACGATAAAAATTATTTGCGAAAAATAGTATACAATTATACATCGTTTAAAACGTTAGAAGTCAAAAGTTATAAATTATTTATACTGAATAAAAAGGTTGTTTTGAATAAATATCACGCATAAAATTATAAAAAATTGTGTAAAATCAAAGTCACAAAAAGACATGTTTCCGCCCGGGATCGAACCGGGGACCTTGTGCGTGTGAAGCACACGTGATAACCGCTACACTACGGAAACTTATTTACAGATGACAAAATAAGATTATGAGTGGCCCAGTTTTATGTAATATCATTAACATAAAGTGAAAGTAATTGGTATTCCAAGTACCAGATAGATATCATAAGAAGTCAACCTTAACATCCGTACCTAACAAAAGGTAACTCACAATAATCATCAATATAGACTACTTTCAAATCTTCATCAGCATATAAGTCGATACCAATACCAATGCTCATGAATCTCAGTGACCTTTCTTTCTTATAATATTTAAGTGTAACATAACGGCAAAGCTCGACTGTACGTATGGTACATTTATAACTTTCTGTATAATTTGGGTTGTGGGAGTGAAACAGATTGTGAACAATTGTCTATTTTGTCCTACAGGCCCACTACCCCACTAGATGACAAACTCGCCGCGGGGTGGATTTTTTTTTTTTCTTTTATTTTCTTTCAAATGGTTCTCTCTTTCCAAAGAAAAATCAAAACTGTTCTCAAATGGACACAAATTGTGACGACAGCTTTTGTCCTTTGATACAAACCCATTATATCCAATGACTAAGTTCAGTATTTTGGTGATTGTATGTGAGTAAGTACCCATATTGAATTTACGGCACCGACTGAGCAGAATTACAGTTTCATTCGTAAGAAGCGAGTAAGGGAATTTTCTGGACTGGATATCGATGACCGAACGCTCCAAGCCGCAGTGGCTTGCACACAGATATATCAAATATATGTGGGCTTGCCATTTCGTAAACTAAGTAAGTTCGCTGCTCATTGAGTTCTCGATCTCTTTTACTGTTCTGTGTTCTCGGCATTCCGAATGGTACAGGCATCTCCCCGGACTACAGAGGACGCGGGCTTGTTTCCCAAGACAATAAGATTCTTCAAACTTTTTCTAACAACAATTTTCTTTGTGCTAGCTAATATTATTTCTAACATTTTTAAAATGATCAAATTAAAAAACAAAATAGGTACATATATAGCATTTTTGTTGCAGTGGTTCGACAGCGACACGCCAGAGTCGGCTGACATCCCGGACGGGTACCGCGACACGCTGCAGCCGTTCGAGCTGCTCATGCTGCTGCGGTGCTTCCGCGTGGACCGCATATACCGCGCACTCACCGACTACATCACCGTCACCATGGGCGAGGAGTACATCACGCCGCCGGTGATCAGGTATGACATTATTAGGTATAGTTAGTTATTATGCACATCATCACCATCATCATGACCATTCCTTTTTAATGTCCCCACTGCTGGGGCACGGGCCTTCCCTATGGATGGAAGGTTATAGGGAGATTGGGCCATAACCCACCACGCTGGCCCAGTGCGGGTTGGTGGGTATAACGACTGCAGATGCAGCCAGGACCACCGGCTTAACGTGCCTTCCGAAGCACGGAGGAACTCGAGATAATAAATTTTTGGTCACCCATCCAATGACCGGCCTTAGCGAACATTGCTTAGTTTACGCAATCGCAGCCCGAGCGCGCTATGCCACTGCGGTGGCGAGCTCTTCTCTCTCAATATGCACATACAAACATAAATCTTTACACTCTCACAGCGGGTCTCAATATTCTATCAACAACCCCGACTCATCCCATGGGTGTCGTAAAAGTCGACTAATGGAGATTGCCCGGTGTACGCCATTAAGCACCTTGGAGCACACGAATGATGAAGGGCAAACCACCAACAACAGCACACCCAAAGAGGGTTAGTGTAAGGCAGGCGGCAGGCTGTAAAACCTAAGCCAAAACCTTGAGCAGTATGGATTGGAATGTTGTCATTCTAATCACTCTCTCCGTTCATCGGTCTCTCGACATGGTTCGTCCCGCCTCTTTTCTATACATTAATTCATCACTAACACCTTTACGGTGTGATGGATGATATGAAACAAATCGATATGAATGGAAGAGGAAATATACTGCGTCGACTCCAGATAGACTGGGAACAGGGCAGCGACAAGAAGAAGACAAACATAAACCTTTACACTCTTACAGCGGGTCGCAATATTCTATCAACAGTTGAAGGTAGACGGACCACAGCTTAGTTGCAGCAACTTAAAATGGGATTATTGTTAGATAGAATATTGGGACCTGCCATTAGAGTGCTGATATTATGATACCACTCTAAATCGCCATTGCCGCCCTTGTCTATTTCTTTCTTTTGTAGGTATAGCAATCGTGAGAGACTGTGCAACTCCTGATAGAATACTAGATTTTGTAGAAATATACTTGTGTGGCGAATAATGAAGTAGTGTTGCGGTTACATCACCTAGATAAAATCGCCTGTATTAGATCATCCTTTTCCTTACATAAAAAACAATGAATACAGATAAGTCTGCGCGTGGTCAAAGTTGGAACTGAAATTTCGGCTATTTTGTTTGTCTTGAGCTCGCTAGCGCAGTGGCATAGCGCGCTCAACCTGCGATTGCGTAAACTAAGCAATGTTAGCAGCACCACCCATCGCGCGCAGACTTATCTGGCGCGCACTCTAGTATTCATTTGTCAAATAATAGGTATGCCGTGTGGTGACGGCAGAGTAGAATAGAATTGTCACCACCCCAAATCTCTCCTGTGGGTGTCGTACAAGGCGACTAAGGATAAATCAATGATGAGGAATGGGCAGCAGCGTTCCTCTTGTACCACATAGCAATAGCAATGTTCTGCGACTTTTGTGCCCGATAAATGGCAATAGGCTCGCCACCTATTACATGGGACCTAACATAATTAGCGAAACGTGGGTGCTAGTTCACCTCTGCCTACCCCTTCGGGGATATAGGCGTGATTTATGTATGTGTGTATGTATAATCGTTCTATGCCAGCCTGGACATGATCGTGGAACAAACGACGCCGTACACGCCGGTGGTGTTCATCCTGAGCCCCGGCTCGGACCCCACGGCCGACCTGATGAAGCTGGCCGACCGGTGCGGCTTCGGCGGCGGCAAGTTCAAGTACCTCTCACTAGGGCAGGGGCAGGAGGGGGTGAGCATTGCAGCATACATACATTTTGATACCAGACACCGACCTCTATTATACAAGTACGCTGGACTGAAGGAGGCAAATTTGATTATCGCCATCTTGGCGCTGATGGCACTGGTGTACGTCCACGGAACTAATAATAGAGATACATTTTACATTTACATATTTGGTTAAGATTAACTTAATATAAATATGCTGATCTTTTAACGCCTGAAACACAGGGTCTATCTAGTTCAGGCATATTGTTATATTTTTACCTCAATTTATTAATATTTGTAACTATAGCCGTGTGGTGACGGCAGAGTAGAATACAATTGTCACCACCCCAAATCTCTCTCGGAGGTTTCGTACAAGGCGACTAAGAATAAATCAGCGATGAGGAATGGGCAGCGTTCCTTATATCACCTAGCAATAGTACTGCGAATTTTGTGCCCGATAAATGGCAATAGGCTCGCCACCTATTACATGGGACCTAACATAATTGGCGAAACGTGGGGTGCTAGTTCACCTCTGCCTATCCCTTCGGGGATATAGGCGTGATTTATGTATGTATGTATGTAACTATTGGTAACTTTTCTAGCCCTAAGTTTTGTCAATAAAGATTTATTATTATGTCAAAAACAAGCAACAAATGTCAAATTTAGTACCCTTGCCGCTCGATGGGAAAAGTCGCCGTACATTGCTAGGTGGTATAAAAGGAACGCTGCTGCCCATTTCTCATCACTGATTTATCCTTAGTCGCCTTGTACGACACCCACGGGAGAGATTTGGGGTGGTGACAATTGTATTCTACTCTGCCGTCACCACACGGCCTCATATTTTTAATATTATAATATATAATTATTATGATATTAAAAATATGGCCGTCATCTAGTTGCCACCACCCCAAATCTCTCCCGTGGGTGATGTACAAGGCGACTAAGGATAAATCAGTGATGAAGAACGGGCAACAGCGTTCCTCTTATACCACCTAGCAATGTACGGCGACTTTTCTGCCCGATACATGGCAATAGGCTCGCCACCTGGGACCTAACATAATTGGCGAAACGTGGGTGCCAGTTCAGCTCTGCCTATCCCTTCGGGGATATAGGCGTGATTTATGTATGTATGTATTTAGTATCCATAAAACAAGTGCTTAGGCTACTTACTTGCAGGTGTGAGTGCAAAATAAAGTTTCCTGCGATTTTCTTTTGTTATCTGCTGTGGAGTCGTACAAACATAAAAATGGCTGTGATTATCTTAAAAGCAGTTTGTACCTATTTTTGATTGAAAAAAAAAAACAATTTTGTTTAGATGGGTTGGTTAGAGGTTTGTAGACAAAAAAACTTGACAAATTCCCTATATGGGATTATGGAACATAATAATTAAAAGTACATCAATTTCTAGGCGAGCTGATGAAATAATAATTGAAAGTACCTACTCGAATTTTTAGGCAGCTCTGGCTCTGCTCGAAGGCGCAATCTCCCACGGCCAATGGTTGATCCTGCAGAACTGCCACCTTCTGGTGTCTTTCCTTCGAGAACTCGAGAAGCAGCTGGAGCTGATGGAGAAGCCGCACCCCGAGTACCGGCTGTGGCTCACCACCGACCCGACGCCCACTTTCCCCATCGGCATCCTGCAGCGTTCACTGAAAGGTAGAGAAAATTAATATAATCATGATCATTTAAGCTAGATGCCCACTGTTGAGCATAGGTCTATCTAAGGATCTCAAAACCGATCGGCCCTGGGTTGCCCTCATCCAGTGGTTCTGTCTGTCTGCCATCGTGAAAAATTTGGTCACTTTTGCAGAACGTCATTTGTTTGTATTAATATAATGTTTTATTATAACAACGGGTGCAATAGTTGGGACTTAATAATTAAATATAAATAATCTAATAATCTCCCTTACGGCGGGTTTCAATATTTTATCTACAGTTTAAAGTAATCTTACTAAAATGTAGTTGCTTGAAATTTTTAATTATATATTTATTACCATTACTGACAGAAGTTGCTAAGCAACTAAACTGTGGTACGTATATCGTCACCTGTAGATATTGAAAGTTAGTCGACTTTAACCTCGACTAAAGGAGATTCTACGTTATGGGGTTGGCACATCATCTACGTTGTTCTTTTTCTCTCCCATGCCAGTGTTGCATCAATTTAAATAGTTAACGGAATCAAAAACCTCAACAGTGGTGACGGAACCTCCGAACGGGCTGAAGCTGAACCTCCGCAACACGTATTTCAAGATGCGCACCCACGCACTGGAGGAGTGTCCGCACCCTGCCTTCAAGAAACTTGTATACGTGCTCGCGTTCTTCCATGCCGTCGTACAGGTACGTAGTATGTTTCCTCTTCAATTCATATCGATCAGCCAGACCTCGTCTAGTCAAAGGGCTTGGCATCCATAATACATCCATAATACCGAAGAATTAACTAGCTAGTGATAAATTATTATTTTTTGACAGACTTATTATTATGTATGTAATAAAATAATCTGTTAATTTTACGTCTGTACACGTCTACTCAGTGCGATTAACAAATCTAAAAATTGTTTTCAATTTTTTATGGGTATATAAATTTATATTGGGTACTCTTTTCTAGGAGCGTCGCAAATACGACAAGATCGGCTGGAACATATCGTACGACTTCAGCGAGTCCGACTTTATGGTGTGCATGCAAATCCTCCAGTGCTATCTGGAGCGGTGCTATGCGGCGCGCGGGCCCATACCCTGGGCAACACTCAAGTATCTGTTTGGTGAGGTGAGCAACCCTGACTATGTCCTGGTCTGTACCAGTCTTATCCTTAAAGAAATCCAGGAAATATAATTATAAAACTATTAAATTCTAATCATGCCCCAGACTAATGCATGATTAGAATTTTATAGATTTCCTAGATAACTTTAAGATTAGGTACTTCAAATCTCTCAATATTTTTTTATTTCTTGAGGCCCAAATACTTAAGTAAAATCCTAAAATTATTTTCCTGTGTTTTAATTTTGCTGCTTTTGATTTTTTTTCTTCTTCTCTAAATGATCGTCACTTAAACTGTGTCAATAATCACAATTGGCTTATTTTTATGGACTAAACAGTTTGACCAAAAAAATGATTAAGTTGTTTTCAGAAAAATTCCACTAACGGTTCTGAAGATAGTTACTCTCGTCTCTTTTACGGTTTAGAATTCTCTCATACTGTCCTAGTTACTAAAAAGAACAGCTTTCTTAAGGTTTTTCAAACACAGGTGATTCTCTTGTCTCTTTTGCGGTTTAGAATTCTCTCATACTGCCCTAGCTACTAAAAAGAACAGCTTTCTTGAGGTTTTTCGAACACAGGTGATCTACGCCGTGTTGTGACGGCAGAGCAGAATACAATTGTCACCACCCCCATGTCTCCCGTGGGTGTCGTACAAGGCGACTGAGGGTTAAGATAGCAATGAGTAATGGGAAGCAGCGTTGGTCTTGTGCCACCTAGCAATGTACTGCGATTTTAGTGCCCGATAAATGGCAAACTATTGCCACTCGCCACATGGGACCTAACCTAATTGGCAAAACGTGGGTGTTAATTCACCTCTCTCTAGCCCTTCAGGAATATAGGCGTGATAACTGTATTTAGGTGATGTACGGCGGGCGCGTCATAGACGACTTCGACCGGCGCGTGGTCGGCACCTACATGGAGGAGTACATGGGAGAGTTCCTGTTCGACAAGTTCCAGCCGTTCCACTTCTACCGCGACCACGTGTTCGATTATGTGATCCCGCCGGACGGCGAGCGGGACCAGTACATTGGTGTGATTCAGTTTTTTTACTTAAAGTTTATAATGTTATTGGTCATAGGCTCGCCACATGGGACCTAACATAATTGGGCAAACGTGGGTGATTAATGCTGCGCTACAACTGGCTATCCCTTTGGGGATAAATAGGCGTGATTTAAGTATGTATGCAAAGGTCTGAAGGCATGGTAACGGGTAGACCAGGAAAACGCTACTAACTCCTTGCATCTGATATATAGGTAGGGATTGCTGGATTGTGTTGCCTGTAGGAACCTGCTAATAATAAACCAGCGAAATGCGGAGAGAGGAACTCGGCAGCGCAGTTGCTTAGTGCGCTCGGCCAACGATTGTCGAAGTAATATTCGCTAAGGCCGCATTGCATCGGTCACCAAAAATATTTACCTCGAGTTCATCCTACGTGCCTTCAGGCACGTTAAGCTGTTGGTTCCGGCAGCATGTGCAGTCGTTAATACCCGCTAATCTGCAATGGGCCAGCGTGTAGGGTTATGGTTCATTTTCCCTATATTCGTCAATCAATAGGGAAGGCCTGTGCCCCAGCAGTGGGGACATTGAAGTACTTATGATTAGTGCCGAGCCGACTTCCAACAGCGTCTGTGTGCGATAGGCTATGAAGCCCCGGGTGTATTGTGGTAGTCCGTTATTTGAGGTCCTCTATTTTTTTTGCAGAATTCATCGACGTTTTGCCTCTCGCCAATACACCGGAAGTGTTTGGTCTGCACCCGAACGCGGAGATCGGATACTTCAGCCAGGCCGTTCGCATGATGTGGGGACACCTCATCGAGCTGCAGCCACAGACTAGTGAGAGGCTGAAGTTATTGGCACGCAGAAACGATGAGTGAAAGGAGAGTGATAGGAACAATTTTTGGGATGAGAAAAGACTGGTACCTAAACTCCCAAACCCTACCTAACTTAAAAACCATCAATAGACAGTAGTAGACAGTATAAAGAAAGAAAGAGACGAGAAGAATTAAAGTGAGAACTGGCTTGAAAGAACAGTAAAACATAGGCTCTGACAAACATCATCAAACAATAATAATTCTTAGGATGAGTGAAAGGGGAGTGATAAAAAGGGAGAAAACGTAAGGGAAGGCCTAGGTCAATTAAGCACCCAGACTCTCCCCGCTTGAAGGGCTAGGGGAAACCGGAGTGGTTTAGTTGGTATTCCCGACTCGAAAGAGTCGGGCGAGCCCCACACACGTCAGCCGCTTAGCTAGCGGCTGATATGGTGCCAAAGGCAGTCCACTCCGTTAAAAAAAAAAAGGTCAATTAAGCATATTAAAATAGGCCAGAATACCCAAAATCGCCGAGATGACTGTCTAAATAATGGATGAAGCGAAACAAGTGTGTAAATTTTTAATAAATAAATTTTAATAACATTTATCGTTACTTACATGCTGCTATCGCTAGTTACAACAGGCGAAGGTAAGTGTTCTAAATTACCATACACTGTTAAAGATAATGCAAGCTCTTCTTTTGAAAGCTATTATTTTATATTATTATTTAATGTCTTGTGTTATATTCCAATAAAAAAACTAACTAAACTAACCATCAATTTTTTGTATTTATTCATGCAAAGTGAGGAAAATGAGTAAGTAATTCGACCTAATAAATTTTTGGATTAAGATCAATATAACGAGCAAACCACAGCTTTATTTTTTCTAAAATAACGTTCTATATTCTTGTAATATGTAACGACAGTGAATAACACAAAAAGTATGATTGAATGTTACTCACTGCCGCACTCCAGAGACGTCAATTAACTTTACTGAGAACTTAATGTCAAAAAAAATCATTTAAACCTAGACCATAGACCCTGCAATTATAGCGACTGGTTTTGAAATGTCGTTTAGTGACATTATGTACTCTTCTTCTTGCCCTTATCCCGCTCTAGGCAGGCTTATCGGCACGACATGTTATGTTCTTCCACTCCTCTGTTACTCACCAATATCAAACTAAACCACCACTCTCGCTATCATTTATCCGCCTTTACACAATCCATCCATTATTGTTTTTCTCTTCCTCTCCTTCTACTTTCTTCCACGTTCATACCTAATATTCTTCTGCCACCATAGCTTTCATCTCTTCGCATAACATGGCCAAACCATTACATTACGTACTCATTGGACGTTAATTGACGTTTTTGAGTGCGGCAGATAATGTTATCGTGTTGCAAAATAATTTTGGTGTGGATGCATCCCGAGACTCGATGAAAATCGATGGATTGGTGTGGTAAACACCCTTAAAAACTGACGTTTCTCAATAGGCGAGTCTGGCGGCGCGATGAGCCGCGAGGACTTCATAGACACGATCGCGGTGGACGTGCTGAGCAAGCTGCCCGCGCTATACGAGATATGGCGCGTGCGCAAGCAGTTCGAGATGAACATCACGCCGACACTGGTCGTGTTGCTGCAAGAGTTGGAGCGGTCAGTGGATCCATTAATATTACTTTGACTTTAATATTATGTTAGAATATTTAAACCCAAAGAGGGTTGTGTCAGGCAGGCGACCGGCCCGGAGTTCCCGCCGCTGCGAGGGGATGCCAACTGCATTTTACCCCCTAGAAGATTAGCGAATGTCGGTAGCAAATATTCGCAAGAAGTAGGATCTGTATATCCACATAATGAAAAGCCAGATTCTTACTATAATTATTTCATAATTCGTAAACATATAGTATAGGTGATTTCTATTCACCCGGGCTTTGGGATCAATAGAAACGACATATGGGGTGAATAGATAAAAAATGCTAGGGCTGTCATTGCTACCTACGTAGGTGCATCTATAATTATAATTTATGTAGGTAGGTGTGGTCAATTACCAATACAGTAAGATTGGAATTAGCGAGCAATTAGATACCAATAAAACAATAAATTATTTTAATAAAATTTTAATTTTGTAGAAAATAATGCAATTTTTTTTGCATAATTTTATAAATACTCGTTATTTATAAAATTATGTGACAAATCAAGAAAAACAAGAAAATAATGAGCAACTTAAACTCGCGGCCTTATTCTATCTAAAAAGTCTTCTTGTTCTTATTTTTGTTCTTCATTATATTTTTATACCTTTTCCCTCGAGGATCCGGCTCATACACATATCCGGGGCATGTTATTTTTCCTGCAGAACAAAAAAAATGTTACATAATATTGCCGTGTGGTGACGGCAGAGTAGAATACAATTGTCACCATCCCAAATCTCTCCCGTGGGTGTCGTACAAGGCGACTAAGGATAAATCAGTGATGAGGAATGGGCAGCAGCGTTCCTCTTATACTACCGTCCTGACAATGTACTGCGACTTAACATAATTGGCGAAATGCGGGTGAGAATTCACCTCTGCCTACCCCTTCGGGGATATGGGCGTGATCTAGTATGTATGTACATAATATTGCTAAGTAGTTTGAAAAAAAAGACAGGGTAGCCCTAAGCATTGTATTTCTATACACCCATGTTTGGTTTCTATTGTACCCCTTTTAGTTTCTATTTGCCCCTTATTGCATTTCTATTCACCCCATACTACATATTCTACGTAGGCGTATCTATTTACCCCAGATATGAATTAAAATTACGTCGGTTAATAATTTTGAATATATTTTGATGTTTATATATTAATTATACGTACCTTTAATTACATTTAATTATAAAAATCAATGTAAAAGAACCACTGAAACGTTCTACCAGCTAAAATCTTTTTTGGTTTGTCTATTCACCACGCTATTTCTATTCACCCTGTTTTACGGTAGTACAGTCGACCAAATTGAATCATGACCCACCTTAAGATCATTTTCCTACATTCACTATCTCTAAAGTAGGTTGAAATTCGCTTGACCATACATTTCTTAGTAGCGAACAAGCGGGCCTAGTACGGGGACGTGGACAAGTCTCTCTCCACCACTTGACAGTGTTTTGTCTGGGGATTTAGTAGGATTTAGAGTGAGTGGAAAAGATTTTCTTTCCCACAAAAGAGATGTGTCCACGTCCCGTGCTACGGGGGCTGCTATCAATTTATTAGACACTGACAGTGGCTGACAATTAAAAATATTTTATCCAATTCAATTTTGTTATGGGCTTCGTAGACGGTCAATCAGCTTCACGTCAAGCTCGTTCATTTTCTGTGTGTGTTTCATTCTTTTGCTAGGTAAAACAAATCTTTTTCATGTCAAACAAATCAAACAGATATAAAAAACATATGTTTGACCTAGCAACAGAATGAAACACACTGAAAATTAACAGCGTAGCTGATTGTCCGTCTCCGAGGCCCATAGATAGGGCTTTATTAATTTTTTTCAGACTACTACTTGACATCTGAAAAATAACGTCATTTTATTTTTAAAATCGTAATAGTTTTTCTCAGTAGTGAAAAGAGTTCAGATTATGAACGACATCCAATTGAGACTTTAGTGAAGTGTTAACAAAGATTAAAATTGCATACATCTCTGACCCGTAATGACGCATTTTTAATTTTATTCATATTTAAAACGTACTAAGTGCAATACGTATGTCACGAAAACAGCTTAGAAAACCTAACTAAATTTATGATTCTAAAGGAATAATCAGCCAAGTGGGTCATGATTCAATTTGGTCGACTGTACATCACTAGAACCATTTTAATTTTACAAAAGCACAAAAAGCTTGTAGCAGCAAGTAACAACACAACTATTTGTTACGCTACCGTGTCGCTAGATGGCGCTATCAACAGATGCCCTTACAAAGTGTGATAAATGTATCGGAACCTGAATCGCGGGAGTAAAGTTTTTATACGTGATTAGTATATATAGTTTGATTTGACCTTGTCAAGTGTACTTGCTTCGGCAGTACATATACTAAAATTGGAACGATACAGAGAAGATTAGCATGGCCCCTGCGCAAGGATGACACGCAAAATCGTGAAGCGTTCCACATTTTTTGGACTAATTTTATTCTATTGGAAAATAGTACATTTTTTTTTACTATCAACCTATCTAACCTAACTTACATGTTTAATCTTTTGAACGCCACGGTCTGGACTAGACAACAATAGAACATTATAGGTATACCAAGGACGATAAAACAAACAATTACTTGCGATGTCTGCATCGGAAGTAATTGACAAATATGCCTTCTTTTTTATCGCCCGAGTCATCATTGTTTTATGTCACCCACTGACCATGAAGTGGGAGTTTCCGTAGGTGCGCGTCGTAGCGGGCGGAAAAGTCCACTTTAAGGTCAGGTGTGACATTTTACAAAACTCAAAAACAAACAACTTGTTAAACTAAACTGTGTTAACTAACAAGAATTTCAAAACTCATTTTGAAATTCTTGTTAGTTAACACCTTTGTCCACTCACCCCTCCGCTCTGCCGTCACCACAAGGCATTGCGTGATTTATGTATGTTGTATATTTTATTCTATTGCGGGGAATTCACTACAAAGACATGCCCGCGCGGACCTCGTTTGTATAGGCCGACTGGCTGTGGTACTCGTATTCAAAAATAACTCGAATTTTCGCAGTATCCATTTTTCTTGTCTAAGTTGAATGACAAAAACAATTGAAAGTCGATATTTAAATGTCTTACATTTTTTGAAAAAATAACATCATAGAAACCATGTGAAAAAAGTTTCATTCGAAAACCTCAAACCATGGAGATTTTATATGTCAATTCAAAAAACCTACTTATTACAATAAAACGGTAATTTCGTACTTTAACCCCTAGCTATTATTTTATTCTATTTATTGCCTGATTGAATGCGACTGTCCAGGTTCAACCGGCTAATAAGCCGCATGCGCAGCACCCTCTCGCTTCTGCGCAAGGCGCTCGCCGGCGAGATCGGCATGGACGCGGTGCTCGACAACGTGTCGTACAGCCTGTTCAACGGGCAGCTGCCGCAGGTGTGGCGCAACTTAGCGCCGGCCACATGCAAGGGCCTCGGCGGGTGGATGGACCACTTCATCGAGAGGACCAGGCAGTACACTGATTGGGTATGATGATTGTGTTAGGAACTTACAGTAGGTAGTTGTGTACCTTTTTTTCATCGGACTTGAGTGCACTACGCGCTATTGGTACCTATATCCGGGAATACTCACTAAACCACTCCCTCCAGCCCGTTAGGAGTGCTCTCTTCTCAGGACCTACTGTAAAAAAAATGCGCGATGATGATGACTCTTCATAAAGTAGTTTTCCTTTTATGGTCCTGTAGAGAGATCATTGATCGTTATTTGTCTACAAAACCACGTCTGGCAAATGATACCACTTTTAACTATCGAACAAACTATCGAACAAATCTCTTACTTTCGACACGACGGTCGCCATGTTAGTTTTTCAGTAACACGTCAGTTTAATACATTGTTATTCTATTCCTTCGAATAGATATGACCACTTCCCTGTTCTGGTATATTTTCACAATCACTTGAAAATAGATCTATGGAATTTAAATACATGTATACATACTACATAAATCACGTCTATATCCCCGAAGGGGTAGGCAGAGGTGAACTAGCACCCACGTTTCGCCAAATATGTCAGATCCCATGTAATAGGTGGCGAGCCTATTGCCATTTATCGGGCACAAAAGTAGCAGTACATTGTTAGGTGGTATAAGAGGAACGCTGCTGCCCATTCCTCATCACTGATTTATCATTAGTCGCCTTGTACGACACCCACGGGAGAGATTTGGGGTGGTGACAATTGTATTCTACTCTGCCGTCACCACACGGCGTCGAAATGGAAACTTAATACCGCACTCTTAATAAAACAACGACCAAATCCAAAATCGCAATTTGTTGGGAATCGACGAAAAACTATTTTTGACTGCACAGGACAACAGGGGGAACATTAGGTAACTATAGGCTCAAATAATTTTTTAACCTTATTCCGTAAGGAAAAAGCATGTTTATCCTTACCAAAGTTGTAGAGCTTCATCTTATAGGCCGATATTTAACTCTATCTCATTTTGGAAAAAAAATCGAATAGGTCGTTGTTATATTATTTTTTTTTTATTTAAATTAATTAAATTGGAGAGATTTGTGAATTGTGTTTTCGCAGGCGACGATCGAGGAGCCGGTGGTGGTGTGGCTGTCGGGACTGCACATCCCCGAGTCGTACCTGATCGCGCACGTGCAGATCGCGTGCCGGCTGTACACGTGGCCGCTGGACCGCAGCACGCAGTTCACGCGCGTCACCAGGTGGCTCTCGCCGGACCTCGTTGAGGAGAGGCCGGTCACCGTGAGTATTTCTTCCTGCCCTGTTCCCAGCATGTACGTAATAGCTAGGTACCGTAGAATGGGGTAAGTAGGGACGCAATGTGACTAGGGATAAAACCGAGAAAAAGTTTGTGTTTACGTTTTAAGGGATTTTAAGTTTTACCATTTGTGAGAATAACCCCCGAATACAGAAACGCTAATCAAAGTTTGAGACCTGCTTAACATTTAATTATGTTCAAAATTGACGTTTTACCATACAAATCCTGACAGGTACTGTCCACTTAACTTGATAAGCAGTCCCCAAAATTTGAGTAGCGTTTCTGTATTCGCGGGTGAGCACTGTCAAAATAGTGTTATAATAAAACAAAAAATAAAAACCATGAAAATTCTTCTATAGTACTAAATAGCACCAAAGTGACTCTTGGTGCAAATAACTTATATTTTAAATAGCCTTATAAGTGAACATACATACATAAATCACGCCTATATCCCCGAAGTGGTTGGCAGAGGTGAACTAGCACCCACATTTCTCCAATTATGTTAGGCCCCATGTTATAAGGGCGTGCCTATTGCCATTATGCAAAATAACACTTTAAAAAAAAATATGTTTTGGTTACTTCTAAAGAGCAAATTTATGTCAAAAACTTTGCAGATAGCGCTGTTTTAGTACTAAAAAGCGTTTCTTATCAACTATTTGATTTTAATTTTAACATAATATAAATGTTAGAAAAATTAGTACAAAGATTTTGGTGGTTAGAAAAAGAATTTCGAAAAATTATGATCTTGAGGCGGGAATCGAACCCGCGTCCGCTACTATCCGGGCAGGTGCCTGACCGCTCGGCCACCCAAGACACTAATTAACTTGCCGAAATTCTTCTAACCTTTACACTTCACGTTGTAAGCCAACGGGTACCCTCGCAATGTAGAAATAAATTTCAAACATTCCAAAGCAGATATTTTTACAAATACCGTGCGTTCGGTTAAGCTTGGGTTTGCTTTATAAACTATTCGATTTTAATTTTAACATTATATAAATGTTAGAAAAATTAGTACAAAGATTTTGGTGGTTAGAAAAAGAATTTCGTAAAATTATGATCTTGAGGCGGGTATCGAGCCCGCGTCCGCTGCTATCCGGGCAGGTGCCTGACCGCTCGGCCACCCAAGACAGTAATTAACTTGCCGAAATTCTTCTAACCTTTACACTTCACGTTGTAAGCCAACGGGTTAAAGAATTTCGGCAAGTTAATTAATGTCTTGGGTGGCCAAGCGGTCAGGCACCTGCCCGGATAGCAGCGGACGCGGGTTCGATTCCCGCCTCAAGATCATAATTTTTCGAAATTCTTTTTCTAACCACCAAAATTTTTCGTTTCTTATCACTTTTACATTTAAACTATAGCGCTGATTTATCACCGTGACAGCCTTTATTTAATGTTTATAGAATAAATCAGTGATAAAACTAGGGCCTTTTCGGGGTTCTGTAATAGTTTACAACACTAATATAGTGCTAATCATGAACACTAATTAGCACATTCTAAAACGTTCTCAGGTTTTTTATAGTACCAGATTTAGTTACTTGGGGAGTGATTGTGATGACTAAATTCCAATCCATACTGCTCTAGGTTTTGGGTTAAGTTTTATGCAGATTGTCGCATGACTTAAGCACATACTTAAGTCGTGCTACATTTTTGATAAATGAATCTAGCGGATAAAAAGGAGATAGGTACTTATATAAGTATCTACTTATTTAGATACCTAAGACATGGCCGATAAAATTTAAGATGTAACGCTTCAAAAGAACTATCAGGCATGCAATCAGTTCTATCAATCTGATCGTTTCAAATTATTCATACGGTTATTTATCATTTTTTATCAAAATAACATTCACGACTACTTTGTCATCAACATTTTGTTTATCTCTCGTATGATGATTTGATGATGATTCAGTGACCTGTCATTGAGCCATGCTTGAATAAATACGGAATAAGTTTATTAACATACAGTAATCACGCCTTTCTCACCTCCACCACCTTACTGCCGTTTTGCCAGCTGATTCCAGGTCCCATGTAATAAGTAAGGAGCGAGCCTATTGCCATTTACTGGACAAATAGGGGAGCAGTGACAATTCTACTCTGATCTGCACTTACCACGCAACATACCGCCACCGTTTAACTATCATCGGTATAATTAAGTACCTACATATAAAGTTTACCGTGGGTTACAAGGCTCTCCGTTCATCGGTCTCTCAACATGGTCCGTTCCGTCTCTTTTCTATACATTCATTCATCACTAGCACCTTTACGGTGTGATGGATGATATGAATCAAAAGGAAGTGGATGGCTTGATGACGTCTGACCGATATGAATGGAAGAGGAAACATACTGCGTCGACCCCAGATAGACTGGGAATAGGGCAGGGAGAAGGGTTACAAGGCGACTATATGTACTTATATTTATGTGCCCGATAAATGGCAATACTTAGGCTCGTCACCTATTACATGGGACCTAACTTTATTGGCGAAAAGTGGGTGTTTAATTCACCTTCTGGGATATCGGCGTGATTTACGTATGTATGTAACCACTTGTATGTCGCACTTGCCAGGGTTGCTACGTACGCGGCTTGTACTTGGAGGGCGCACGCTGGGACGCGGAGGAAGGCTGCCTGCGTCGGTCGCACCCCAAGGTTTTGGTCACGGAGCTGCCCATCATGTACATCATACCCATCGAGTTCCACAAACTCAAACTACAGGTTTGTCAGATATTTAATACCTGATATTTAATACCTACTTAGCGTAGGTACTTGGATAAATCAACTATTCACGCCTATTTATCCCCGAATGGGTGGGCAGGGCCCTGCTGCAGGGGCGGTCACCCACATTTCGCCAACCATGCTCAAGTCTCATGTATTAGCGAGTGAGCTTATTGACATCTATCGCGCATGTAAATAGCAGCACCTATGCTAGATGGTAAAAAAAAACTGTATTCTCTGCCGTCTCGGCCATCCGACAATTTAGATATTTCTCAATTGTCGGATGGCCTAGACGGATCGACGAGATCGTCTATGAAATATACGAACTACTATATGCCCTATATACTAGTTTTGGTATTGATTTGGTTTTGATATAGCCTTTTTTTGGTTAGGCCGATAATAATTTTACTGTTTAATTCCAGAACACGTTACGGACACCGGTGTACACGACGTCGACGCGTCGCAACGCCATGGGCGTCGGGCTGGTGTTCGAAGCGGACCTTTGGACCACGGAACACTGCAGCCACTGGGTACTGCAGGGAGTGTGCCTCGTCATGAACACCGACTAAACTTGATTCTTATTCTAAATAATTCTGATAAGAATACGGGCAGCTGTATACATTTGCACGTTTTACTATTTACACCACGATGGATATTCACGTGGAGAAGAGAGAGACAATAACTCTTACCATTCCATGGCTTCACCACGTGGGTCGGGTCCATAGTGGGCCGGGTCCATAGTGTGGCAAAGAGGGAAGGCAGTGGCAGCCTTGCTACTGGTTTTACTATTAACACCATGATAGATATTCATGTGAAGATAAAAGTATTTTCATATGCGCAACGAATCTTGTACGGTTACTAAGTAGTTATTATTTTTAAAACTTAATGTGTAATATTATTACTGATTATATGCGGTCTATCTATTGTGAGTAGTGATAAATATTCTAATATATTTAACAATTTGTAGCAGTTGCTCTCGAGTATTGAAATGTATATTGATTTTATAAGCATGAAATAGTTTGGAAGACACTATTATGTGACTACTTGGGAGTAATAAGTAACAAAGTAATATTATTTTTGGTTATATCTTCTAGTAGCCACTAGAGTGTTGTGTTTCAATTTAATGTTATCAAATATGAAACTTATAACAATATAATGAAATATATAAAATGTGACTGATTTTAGAAATAAAGACTGATTTATGTTAATGTGGGTTTAATTTATGTAATTGTCAGTCATTAACTTTAGTCATCACTTGTGGCAAACATAAATTGTAAAACGAAGATGTTAAAAAGTCACCAACGGGCTGCCATTTTACCCATCCTTTGTTTTGTAAAAATTCCTTTGTCTGCTCCTTTCCAACATAGTGCGGATCCTAAAAATATAAGAAGAGGCTATCATTATCTTGAGACCTGAATTTATTAGATAAATACGAAAGTGTCTATAGATAGGCATTTTATTTAGAGCTATATTTCTTCTCTAGTGGACCCTTCTATCCGGAGGAGCTCGCTAGCGATGATCGATGGCCAAAAATGTATTATCTCGAGTTACTCCTTGCTTCAGAAGGCACGTTAAGCCGTTGGTCCCGGCTGCATCTGCAGTCGTTAGTAGCCACCAACCCGCACTGGGCCAGCGTGGTGGGTTATGGCCCAATCTCCCTATATTCTTCCACCCATAGGGAAGGCCCGTGCCCCAGCAGTGGGGACATTAAAGAGCTGTTGATGATGGACCCTTCTATCCTGTTTATTTATAGGGGAAACTAGAATTCTTAGCATATCATGGATACACTGTATAAGTGTAGGTCCATAGTGTTACAGGACAGTATGAATCAGCGCAGTGGTTGAAACTGGTGATCCAAGTGTAGGTTTTTGGGAGTTGGAGTTATCTATAATGTTAACTGTAAACAAAAGCTGTACTTACCACCACTAATAGGCTGACAGTGTCTTGACAAATTTTTATGCCCATAATGCCTTTAGAAGAACAATCTACATCCCCACCCATCATAATTGGACTTCCGAACATTTGGAAATGATTAATTAATGTCTTTACCACAGAATTTAGATCATCACCCTTGTTGACATGGATGATTTTGCAAGGAATGTCATATAATTTATCTATTACTAAGCAAACCTGCAACAAAATTAAATTATAACTAATTTAAATTAAGAAGTTGAATAAAGTTGACCAAAGCTTTATTCATTATTTTAGTATCTCCTATCATTTGCATTTTGTTATTCTGTTTCTAAACCTTGTCATTAGTAAAATACAATTGTGTTTAGATTACATTCATTTTGGTCAATTTATAATAAGTTAACTTTTTTATTAAGGCATTTTCTCACTTCAAAACTTCCAATCCATTGCTTTGAGTTAAGAAAAGATTTTGGCTTGTCATCTAACTCCACTAGTATTTCTTGAATTTCTGTTATACGTGGCACATGTTCTTTTATAGGGCTACTGTTATAGTTCAACCAGGAACATATGGTTTGTAGAGTTCTGTACCCGCAACCCCATCCCTGTAACAGAAAGTACAGGATAGGTTATATTTTGATTTTATATAAATGTAAAAACTGTTAATGTTGTCACAAAAAGATAATGTTACTGTACCCTATCGTCAAATTTATCACACAAATAATGGTAATAATCATAATTTCCTGAAACTAAATAAACTTCTTCACTAGATTTTTGCAATTCAAGACCTTCGTGCACGTTCGTCGTCAACAAACTTGACATTTTGACAATTTTGTCATTTTTTATTTTTAAAGGCAAAGGGAAAAGGGCTCTTACATTATGGTTGTTGTTCAGGATTGTTTGTTCGCAATGTTTTCGTTAAAATGCGGGTCGGCTATTTCTCAAATTAACGTTGACACCTTTTGCGTAATTAAGCAGAGAATAATTAATACCTATGCATACCTACTACCTAAGAACAACAACGAAACTCATCGCTTGGCTGATTTAAATAATTTGCCGATTTAAATTTAATTTCTAAAATTTCTAAAATATAAGTTTAAAAAAAACACTATTTCCATTTATGTAGATCATCATCTACCTCGTTACGACTACTGACACTAGCCAACATTGTTCAAAATTGCCTAATTATTCCAAAAAACTTAAAATTTTATATTTAACTGCAAAATTTTAATGAAAATGTTAATAATGTCTCTATCGGCGTGTCGAGCTTTTGCCATTATACCTATATGTACCTTTATATGTATTAGCGCACCTAATGCTAAGATATCTCTAATATTTGTTGTGTGCCTGAACGAACCAAAAATCGATAAGTAAATATTGGTTTTTTAATGTCTGCGATTGTATAAGCAGTTTGTTTTAAGCCTTGAAGCCATCTCTGTTGACACGGCAAACAGAACTCCGACATTAAGCTATTAAAATGTTCTTACAATGTAGGCAACAAGACCATGACGGTTAGCCGTTCGCTCTCCGATTACGGCATAATGCAACGCTGACAAAGGTCGGTGAGATGAATGTGGTGAATCAACATGAGAATACAACCTATTGGCTACAGTAATAGAAACTAAGGGAGGGAACCATTTCACCACTTTGGGTTGTAAGTTTGTATGGTAAACCGGCAGTTTTTAAGCTAAACTAATCAAGTCAAGTCCTGTTCCCAGTCTATCTGGGGTCTGTGCAGTATGTTTCCTCTTCCATTCATACTGGTCAGAAGACATAAAGCCATACACTCCCTTTAGCTTCATATCATCCATTACACCGTAAAGGTGCTAGTGCTGAATGAATGTATAGAAAAGAGGCGGAACGGACCATGTCTAGAGAATTGATGAACGGAGAGAGTGATTGGAATGACAACATTCCAATCCATACTGTTCAAGGTTTTGGTTTAGTTTTTACAGTCGGTCGCTTGCCTGATACCAACCCTCTTTGGGTATGCTGTTGTTGATGGTTTGCCCTCCACCATTCGGGTGCGCCTGTGCTATGACCGTAGGTACAATCATCAGCATGTCAGGTTACCACAACATGTGAAATTTTTTCAATCAACTTTTTGTTGTTACCTCAATCAAGTTCAGGGGGCCGGGGGGGTCAACTTTTTGTTGTTACCTCAATCAAGTTCAGGGGGCCGGGGGGTCAACTTTTTGTTGTTACCTCAATCAACCGCCTAACTCGATTGCTGATGATTGCTATATTGCAATGCACTGCTTACATCTAGCTATCTGAATTTTACAGCTATCCTGAATTTTAGGCGGCACTAATTTTGTGCCAAATTCATACAAAATCATTCGGTGATCATTCATTCAAAGCTATCGCTAATAGTTTAGGTACATTTGGTGCGAAATGACAGCATGACGTCATAAACTATAGCTTTTGCTTTAGCAATCGAGTTAGGCGGTAGGCCCCCGGGTTTACATTCGATTGGAGATAATAATATGTGATGTGACAGTTTTGTAGAGTCCGACATGCTGTTGACTGTATGTACATAGTAATGCCGACCTAGACAACATAAATGTTGTAGGTATCGCAAGATCCTCGTGTACCTATGTATTCCTGGAATTAGCCAAAGGAAAATGGCGAATCGCTATGTTTAATGACCTCTATGCTGTTCATAATAATATTTGCACGGACGTGGCTCGAAATGTGCGCTTGTGTTGATCGAATCCCGCTTCGCCTATCTATAAAAAGAGTACCTGCCACTAATTGGAGGCAGTATTTAGCTACATTTTATACAGTAATTAGCAATATCTGAAGCGTGGAGAAGAAAAATAACAATGAAAAGTATATTGGTGAGAACTATGTACCTATATAAATTTATATTTGGCCACTGGTTTGGTCAAACGGTTCATAATGCGCTGGCTATGGTTCTAGGTTCGAATCCTGCCCCCGTAGCACGGGCCGTGGACACATCTCCTTCGGGGGGAAGAAAATCTTTTTCTCTCGCTCTAACTCCCACTAAATCCCGAGACAAAACACTGTCAAGTGGTGGAGAGAGACTTGTCCACGTCCTCGTGCTAGGCCCGCTGATAGAGACAAATAAATGTTTGTGTGATGATAATGATGAATATGGAGTATATTATATAGCTGCCTCCGAGCGTGGTCTAGTGGTTCGTCCACTGGAATTAGACCCTGCGGCCCCAGGTTCAGTTTGCATCCCCAGGGGAGTACAAATTTGTGATCGGTTTGTTTAGCGGTAGGACTTTTTCAAAATCCACCCCACCCCAACGCATTAAATACTAAAGTTATATGCATGTCCCCCCAGCCGTCCTAAAAGTTATGCCAGACTCCTGCCTAGAAAGCTAAAATATTTGGTTAAAAAAAGGTTAAAATAACTAACTTGGTTTAGATACAGTGATTTGCAAATCTAAATCTAACTAAACCTTGTCGCGGGTAGGAAAACTGTTGTCAGGGAAAACACCAGTTTCTTCGATAGTAAAAAATTACTATATAATTGCACAGCAGCACACACAAATTCGACCGCTCGGGTGGACGCGCTGTAAAGAAAGAAAATGAATCAAATGATTGAGTGATCCACCCAGAGTTGTCATAAACAAACAATCGTAGACAAAATCTTTTTCTTAATTAAGTTTTTGGTGGCGTTGCTAACAAACCTATGTGTTTGTAACAAACATATACCTATGTGTGTTAATGACGAATCTATTACATTTTCAGCTCGTTTTGTTTGCTGTCCTAGCTATGGCCTTTTCTCAAGGAGGTAAGGAGAATACTGTTTTACATCTGCTTTTGATAACTTACTGCCGCACTGAGAGACGTCAATTAACTTTAATGAGTATTTAATGTCAAAAATTTTCATTCAAATCTAGACCATAGACCCGGCAAGAATAGCGACTAGTTTCGAATTGTCAGTTTTTGACGATAAGTACTCATTTACGTTATTTGACGTCTCTGAGTACGGCAGTTATTCCAATATTTTAATTGAAAAACATGAATTAATTATTTGGATCCAACAACACGGGATTTCGAGTTATAAATAGCTTCTTGATTCAGTAATCAAGTTTGGTCTTATAATTCATAGCTTATTCTATAAGATGGAGGCATGTGAGTAATATTTTTATACAAGGTGTAACAGTGAGGTGTAGTCTTATTTAAAGGGGTTATTAAGGCCATCAAACTGAACCACTTTCGCTAAAGGACCAAAATCGAAATCTTAGAAAAAAATTAACACTCTCCCATACAAATTGATGTCCGCTGGTTTAGTATGGGGAAGTGATTTTTTTTCTAAGATTTAGATTTTGGTCCCTTAGCGAAAGTTATTCAGTTTTAATGGCCTGAATAACCCCTTTAAATATGACTACACCTCTCAGTTACACCCAGTATAAGAACAGCAAATGCTAAATTACTAATTGGATTGATACACATTATTTCACTTAAATTAGGAAGTATATTAACTACAGGGCATTTAATATATAAATGTTAACAAGGAAGAACGTATCCTATTAATTACACCCAACTCGTGAAAGGCAGTTAAAATAAGTTTTTAAATATGTAACATAAAAGAGCAATAATCATAAAATTTTTAAAAACTTAAAACATGCAAACTTATTATACTAAAAGATAAAAACATACTAATTAAGTTAAGAAGGCATTTGTGACAAAATGACCTTACTATAATATTGATTTTAACGATGCAATAGAGTTAGGATACAATGTCATTTGCAAGTCATTTTAATAAACAAAATTTTTCTATGTTTCAGTTAATATCGTGAATGGTAAGTATGCGTTTAAACCTCATCTATCGAATTATTATAGAAATTTGTAGGTGCAAAGGAATAGGCAAATAACTAATGTAATAAATAAATATTTCTTACACGCACACCTATCTATTCGAAAATAAGTAATAATTATATTGCAATGTATACTAAGGAGATGACGTAAACATTTAAAAAATTATAGTCATATGTATACTATAAATATTAAATACAAACAATAAACATTTCCGCCTACCAGGATTCGAACCCGAGACCTCTTGGCGAATAGTCAGCGATGTGGCTGTTCGGCCATACCAACGTTGTAATAATAAAATATTTAAATTTTATTTTACTTCCAGGAAACCCGTATAACAACCGGCCGTCCCGTAAGTACCACGAAAACATTTCCTATTCATTAATTTTTAATACAGTCAACAGCTATCGAAATGTTAAAGTACAGTATTTATGAAAAATATCGACATGGTGACTGTACAATCATACCAAAGACCATAACACGGTAATACTATAAAAGTGCTATAGTATTAATTACCGTGACCATAACAAGGCAGTGTTCCATAATTAAACATAACTTTTGTCTTCGTAAGTGCAGTAAAGTATAAAAAGTAACTAAGTATTAGCTGTCATGTAACGTAAACTTTATATTATGGCTTTTTGCAGGTCCTGGGGGATTTCATCCTATAAGTAAGCAATACATACCTATTTTCTATTTTATCTAAAGGCTATCTTTGAGAAAAATAATAAATCGATATTCTTTACACTCAAACCTATAAGGACAAAGTAAGCAGCTAATGTGATAGTGTTCTAAATATCGCACATTTAATACAAAAGGCACAACTCAAAAATTTTTAAACTATTTTATGAAGTATAATATTTCTGTTGCTTTCAAAAACAATACTTAACAATGATACATAAGTATACTTACAAATTAATAATACTTGAAATAATTTTATAAACTGATAGAATAACATACAATTAACATTTCTTTTTATTACAATTTTCTTATCCAGATATTGGACCAGCTTTCGTCCAGACTCGCCCAAAGCAATGTACGTATATTCTGTTCAATAATGTCTCTTAATTATATTCCCTACCTTAAAAATTTAGTTTTTTGGCCGGACGTCAATATCATCTGTTTGGATCCACGCCCTTTTTATTCATATCATCCACGACACAGGGATAGTGAGAGCGATAATCGAATGTATAGAAAAGTAATGGAAAGGAAGGACCATGTTAAGAAACCGATGAACGAAGAGAGTAATTGGCATGACAACATCCCAATCCAAAATGCTCGGCGTTTTACAGCCGGTTGCCTGCCTGAGACGAAACAACTCTTTGTGCATAATATTACGACGTTTTTGGTGGTTTTATCTCCACTATTCAGGTGCCCAAGGAGCTTTTTGGTACACGGGGCAATGACCCTTAGTCGACTTTTACGACACCTCAGCATCCGTAGCACGGGACGTAGACAAAATCTCCTCGGGAAAAAGAATATATATTCCTCTCGCTCTAAGTCCCACTTCTTCTTCTTCCACACATTCCGAGACAAAACACTGGCAAGTGGTGGAGAGAGATTTTTTCCCCGTCTCGTGCCCTACTGGAGTTAGTAGGAGCTGGCACATTCTATCTTTTTTTGCTGCAAGACCAGTATATAAAATAAAATATAAAATTTTTACTTAATTAATGTTTATGGTGTTATACTTATAAAATAATCATGTTATAATCTTAGTTACATGTTCTTATCTTTTCAGATTCAAATCCCTATCTTCGTGGGTAAAAAGGACACTTGTATAAAACTTTCTTAATTCGGAATAAAATAAACTCGATGTGGTTGGATAACTATGATATTGTCTATCCGCCGAATACAAAAACGTTTCTCAAATTTTGAGCGCTGCATATAAAGTTATGTGGACAATAGGGTCAATTCTGACATGATTCTCTAAACTTAAAACTAAATTTAATATCATTCTCTCCTCTTCATTCTGTATTGAGAATGAAAGAGAAACAGTCAGAATTTGTATGGAAAACGTCAATTTTGACAATACCTACTTAAATTTTAAACAGGACTCGCACTTCGAGTAACGTTTCTGTATTCGGGGGCATAGTATTTGATTATCCAATAAATGCATGTTATAAAATTTTATTGACTGTTTATTTTTACCTTTTTGATCAGCGAGGAAAATATCTCATTGCTTTTCCCTTTCGTTTGTGCTTTTTAAAGTTCAATAATTCAATAGCTTTCTACTTGATACACTGACATTGAAAATTATCCCAAAATTAAACAGCTTCTAATGTATTACATAAAATGGGATAATTTTAATTTGGCAAGTAAAGAGTTATTAATGTTTTCTTTATCCATTCAATTAACACGAGAGGCCCGCGCCGCAGTTGGGCATCGGAAGAATAAAATAAGTAACATTTATTTCACAAAGAAAATAGTGGTTAGAAAAGTTCGAAAAATTAAAGTCGAACATTTTTCAAACTTTTACTTGCCCACAATAATTTTTTTGTACTGTTTTTTCTTGCATTTATATTATGTTGAAATAAAAATATACATAAACTACTAAATATACTTAAATTTGTATATTTTATACTAAATATATATAAAATAAAAATATAAATAAACATTTATTTTCGTAATTGCGTCGTGACCCAACGCAACAATTACTTGGAACCACACGGGAAAATTTGAACGACAGTCTTGACCAACAACCAATTCTAGGTAACTTACGGTCAGCGGCTCTTCAGACTATCCAAAACAGTAAAATTTCTTCAATCGATTGTCAACCGTACTTGTTGTTTTTAAAGCCTAAAGTCTATTGAAAAAAATACATTATGTGGCAGCCTGACTGACTGTACACATACAACAAATGATATCGATTGAAGGATGAGTGTTTACGGATAATGCCGTCTGTACCTACGCGTTATCTCATACGCTGTATATATATAGAGTAGCGCAAAATATTTCGGCTAGTACAGTGTAAAGTGTACAAATTGTGTGTACGTTCGTGACAATGAAGGCGACACTGGTGAGTGACGCAAGAATTATTACGGCTCATTGTGATGGTTATGAAAACATTATTTTAGAACTTAACAAAACATCACTTCCATGCTGGCATGGGTGAAAATAATGCCAGCCCCTTTTCATCCTATAGGTGTCGTAAAAGGCGACTAAGGGAAATTGCCCGGTATAGTAGACCAAAGGGCACCTTGGGGCACCTACATGGTGCAGGGCAAACCACAAACAACAGCATACCCAAAGAAGGTTGGTGTCAGGCAGGCGGTCTATAAAACCTAAGCCAAACCTTAAGCAGTATGGATTGGAATGTTGTCATTCCAATCACTCTCTCCGTTCATCGGTCTCTCGACATGGTCCGTTCCGTCTCTTATCTATTCATGCATCAGCAAGTTTCCGGTGTGATGGATGATTAAATGTACCTAATCAAAAGGGAGTGGATGGCTTGATGCCGTATGACCGATATTAAAGAAAAAGGAAACATAGACTGGGAACAGGCCAGGGAGAAGAAGAAGAAATAATTTATAAATACATAATCTCCCTACTTATTTAATATTGTAACATATATTACATTTTTGCAGTAGGAAAATAAAAGCATCCGGTTGTGTAAGGCGTTCCGCCAGTGCTAGACAATTTTCGCAAGTCGTTTGTCGGATGGGTGACCTTAAAAATGTACCTACCCTAACACATTTATAAATCACGGTTATTTATGCCGGAAGGGATGGGCAGAGGTGAATTAACACCCACGTTTCGCCAATGTAATAGGGGGCGAGCCTATTGCCATCTAACGGGCACGAAAAGTGGTTTCTTTTATATTCTTTATTTGGAAATTAAATGTACATAAGGTCTTATAGCTACTTAGCTTAAATTATAGGTTGGTATAAGAGGAACGCTGCTGCCTATTATATATCAGTTTCTTAACCTTTAGTTGCCTTATACGACACCCGCAGGAGTGTTAGGGGTGGTGCCAATTGTATTCCTCTCTGTCGTCGCCAGACGGCTCCCGTCACCACACACGGCTTTGGCCATTTACCCTGAGTCTGCATTTAGCTACCAATACACTCTACATCCATGGCGTTGGTGGGTTTTGGCCCGTTTTCGTTGTGGTCTTTGTGTATAATAGGTCGGTGTATAAGACGACTAACTGCAGCACTCAGAGACGCCAATAACATTAATTAGTACTTATTATCAAAAAATGATAATTAAATCTAGACCATATACCCGCGCCGGCAATACTATTCTTGCCGAGTCTATGGTCTAGAATTAAATGATTTTTTTTTGAGATTATACGTACTCATTAAAGTTGATTGACGTCTCTGAGCTGAGTGCGGCAGTGAGTTATATGTAATTACTACAATTAAAGTTCCCGCTGAATTCCAAAAGGTTCGCCACCTATTACATGGGACCTGGAATAACCTGGCTAAATGCGGGTATTCAGGCCTCTGCATATCCCTGAGGGGAAAACTACGTGATTTATGTATGTATGGCTGTGTATAGGAGCCATTGCTATGACGCAATGAGAAAACATTTACAAACAATTCCATGTGAATAAATAAATAATTGCAGCAAAAGCATTGTGGTCCCTCGAACACGTATTAAGACTAGACTAGGTCATTAGGTCAGAATCACACATGTTGTATTTATTTTGATAGTTACCGTCACAAAATTCGAAAAACAATCCTTGTAAGAGCGGTTACGCACTTGGTCCTATCCGAATCCGTGAAAATTATTGGTCTAGAAAACTCGGACAGAGATCGAAATATGTAGTGCGTGATACCATGGGAATAGTTCTATGGCTACAATGGACCATATTTTCATGGATTCGGATCGAACGTTGCGTAAACTAAGCAATTTCACTAAGGCCGGTCATTGGATGGGTGACCTAAAATTTATTATCTCCAGTTCCTTCGTGCTTCGGAAGGCACGTTAAGCCGTTGGTCCCGGCTGCATCTGCAGTCGTTAGTACCCACCAACCTGCACTGGGCCAGCGTGGTGGGCTATGGCCCATTCTCCTTATATTCTTCCATCCATAGAGAAGGCCCGTGCCACAGCAGTGGGGACATTAAAAGGGCTGGTGATGATGTAGTGCGTAAGCGCTGTAATGTAACCGTTTAAATTAATCTTCTTACGTTCTTCTCTTCATTAATCTTCTTATGTTCTTGGTTCGAGGTCTTGGGTAGAATTCTTTTAGGGGAACATTTTTTAGTTGTTGATATTTAAGTAGTATAATTTCAATATTTTTATTTAATTATATTTTGTTATTTAACCGTCATCTAGTTTTCACAAAACACAAGCGCTTATTACTGATAGGTGTGATTAAGAAATAATTATCATCATTATTTGTAAGAGTTACAAATTAAAAACTGTAGACAAGAAATAGCCGTGGGGACATTTGGCAGACAAAATTCATACAAAGACGCTATGTTAGTATTATCGCGACTGAAAAATACAAGGACTTATATCAGTGTGATAACACTTGACTTTTGGTTATCAACAAAATCGCATCGTAATCGTGTTTATAATAAAACATGGATTATGGTATACTACTCGAGCTACCAAAGCAACACGTGGACCAATAATATCAATTATTAAATTAAATTTAAACTATAAAAAAATCTATTCGATTTTAATTTTAACATTATATAAATGTACAAAGATTTTGGTGGTTAGAAAAAGAATTTCGAAAAATTATATATATTATTATATATGATCTTAAGGCGGAAATTTCGAAAAATTCCCACCTAAAGATCATAATTTTTCGCAATTCTTTTTCTAACCACCAAAATCTTAGTAATAAAAAAATCTTAAAAGTAACAATTTTCTTCCATTCTCCAATTTGGAAAGGAAGACAGGTACCTAATTGCTAACAGATCATAATATTTATTTGAGCAAAAGATACTAGACAAACAATTTTGTATGGATTTGTTAGACTGAAATATACCGGTATAGATTTCATGAAAAAAAAAATCGGTTTCAAGCCCCGCTCACCAGCTTTGTCCAAGTAGTGAAATGACGAACGAACACTAACTGTTCATGTTAGTAGATATTATAAATCCAAAACTTTGAGCAGTATGGAGTGTAATGTTGTCATTCCAATCATTCTCTCCGTTCATCGATCTCTTGACATGATCCGTGCCGTCTCTTTTCTATACATTTCTAGCACCTTTATGCGGTGTAATGGACGATATTTTAAACAAAAGGGAGTGGATGGCTTGATGACGTCTGACCGATATGAATGGAAGAGGAAACAAACCTACTGCGCCGACCCCAGATAGACTGGGAACAGGGCAGGGAGAAGAAGAAGGAGTACTATATTATAAATCACCCTCCACTATGATCCCCACTATCAAACCACTTTGTTTTTAACATAAAACTAAAAAAAACATTATCTTAATAAACACGTCTGTACGAATTTGAATTAATTAACACATAAAATTTAATAAACAACAATATTTCTTACACGCACATATACTTTGGCCCAATACAAGAAATTAGCGCTTCTGGATGTTATCATTCTCCTATATTTTTCAGGTTCTATTAGCAGCGGTCGTAGCTATGGCTTCGGCGCAAGGAGGTAAGTGAAAAAAGATTGATTACTTAAGCATAGGTTACTATAGATAGGCTTATTGCCACACTCAGCGACGTGAATTAACCTTAATGAGTAAGTACTTAATACAAAAAAAATATACAATTCAAAACTGATCGCTATTCTTGCCGAGCCTAGATTTAAATGACATTTTCTGGCAGTAAGTACTCATTAAAGTTAATTTTCTATTATTATATTATTATAAATTTTCATGATGTAAAATTTCTGTTTCCTATTAGGTACCCGGAAAAAACAGGCGTAGGTACCTATTTTAATTAAGACAAAATTATAATGCACATAAATTTCATGTGTATTATTATATAGTGAAGATTCAAAAAGTAATTTAGGTATTCTGGATCATGCACTCCGTTGTTTTGATAAAGTTAATTAACCAAATTTTATAAATAGCTTAATTAGTGTATGACAACCCAAAATATTAATCAGACTTACGTAGGTAGGTGCTTACGTATTTCCTGTTTGCCAGTTTTATGATTTATGGCATGTATGCAGTTCTTCTTTATCAAACTTTAGATGTTTAAATATGAGACATATTTGAACTGTGATTTTGAATTGTGTACAATTTCATGAAGTATATCTATTAGGCTTCTGTCCAAGGCCAGATTAGAAATTTTTACTTTCAAACTGGCCTGGCCTGGGAACGAAAAAAACACTTGAATTGAAATCCCCAATCTTCGACTTCGTACCATGCTATTTCACATTTATGAACATAGACGTGTACAGTCACACTACCACAAAATGACAAATTTTCTCAATCGACTTTGTGCTTTACCTCAAACAAGTTAAGGTGGACAATCGATTGAAGGAATTTGACAGTTTTGGGTAGTCTAAAGTGCCGTTGACTGTACATAAAATTATAATTATCGCTAATTATAAACCCAAAAGAGACACAACTCAAAATTTGGATTCCTGCAACAGTAAATCTAATTGTTTGTACCTAATAAATTTAGTATCAATGTATCTTGTTGTTGTGTTGTTGAGTATCAAAGTTTAGTATCCTTAGGTAATCATAATCTTTCGAAGTAGCTTTGGAGTTGCGTCTGTCTGTCTAGGCTGATTTATTGGCCTAAATACGGTTCTCTAAAGGTTTTCTGATCAGGCATCCACAGCCAAAGCGTTGATTTAGCGCCATTTAATTTACATATATATAAATTTCTAATAATAAATGAATGTCTGCGATAGGCTCCAGGAAATTTAAATCTGGATTCCAACCAGGAAACCTGATCAGAAAACGGCATTTATGCGACCAGCCTGGAGGCTAAGGCTGGAGTTCACCAGCACATAAATAGCCGATTATTATTTAACCGTCCCTTGTTGACCTTTTACCGTATGAAAGAAGAACTGTCAAACTTTTAATCGCTTGTTTTAGAGCACTTTATCTCCGAATGATTTTCACTGTCCGCTGTAGCCGTCGAACTATTTCTATGGTAACTTACGCCCTCCATCCGATCTCTATCCGAGTTTTCTAGACCAATATTTTTTTTTCGGATTCGGATCGGATGTAGTGCGTAAGCGCTCTTACGTGTTGGTGAACCTGGGCCTAAGACATTCCTAAAGGCGAGATTCCACCAGTGTGCTGAACTATGCGGCACAAATGATTTGTTTGGTATTACGCGGTGCCGCACATTTCAGCACACTGGTGGAATCTCGCCTTTAGTTGGCGTTATCATGAAGGCTTTCTGCGCTTTTCTTCTGTTCAAGTGTGTGTCTTTTATGCTTTTTCAGTTAATGTGGTGGACAACAACGGGCAACACGGTACTATTCATCACTTTATTACTTATTTTCTATACTATGTATATTATTTTCATAAATATTCTAAATTAAAAAAAAAAGTTGTTTAAATTAATTTTTTATTTATTTAATCGATCATAATTTTATTACTTAATAAAGCTTCCTATTTATCTTTTAAAGGCTTATGTTACCATCCTCAACAATCAACAAACATTAGAATAAATTGAATGCAAAATTTTGAATAATTTATTTTACATTTTGGCTGTTATGGAATAACGGTGATACCATTACATTTATTTGTTTGTAAGACAGCTCACTGAAAGAGAATGATAAAGTGGTTAAAAACTGAACACCAACACACTCTACTCGATTATTCCGTAACTCCGATAAAACACATTTCTTTGTAAGCACTGAATTATCGTGATCTAAATAAAATTATGATTAATTAAAAATATATATATTATCTTTCAGGCTTTTAATTGTCACTGTTGTAACTTAACCTTATCTTAACTTAAATTATCAAAAAAAACTTCAGTGATATTGCCAAAGTAGTGTATGTTGGAATTCTTCTAAGCTGATATTTTCAATGCATGTTTCCGCTAAACTTACACACAATAGATTTGAGTGACTTGTGAAAAGAATTGTCATTATACTTCACCTCTATTGTCTTTCGTCAATGTCATGAACAACAATGCACCTCGCATGGATGGTAATATTGGTTTCACATAAGAAAAAAATAGCGTAGCAAATCTACACCGAAAATAGATCGATAACAAAACTACTTTTAAAAATGTATTTTTTTTACTGTAATCACCCAATACAAAAACAATGGTCAGTGAATTTTCTTACAATTATCATTACCGTAAAGTTTAATCATGTGGATAAGTGTACACTACGTAAAATTATAATGTAACACCGTTGCAGAATGTTAATTCAATTATAAACCGTTTGATTCAGATCCTACATACGATTTTTTTGGTTTTCTGGCCAGGTATCCAAAGTCAAATTAAATGCGTTAATTCCTTTAAATTCCTTATACAAAAATCGAATGTGTGCATTAGCCTCAAGGAATTTCAAATCTTAATTCCAACCAGGAAACCTGATCAGGAAACCACAATTGTTTCGACCAACCTAAATGGGGCTCCGAACGGTCAATCAGCTTGAGTCAAGCACGTTGACTTTCTGTGTGCTTCTGTTCTGTTGCTAGGTGGCTCGACTCTAGCATCAAGCTAGCTTTGTAGACGATTAAAATGCTTTAGCAAGCTTAAATCTACGTGCTTGACGCCAAGCTGATTGATCGTCTCGGAACCCTGTAATGCATTCTTTATTTGGCGTTGCATGAAGTCCTTCTGCGCTTTTCTTCTGATTAAGTGCGTGTCTTTTGTGCTTTTTCAGTTCATGTCGTCGACAACAACGGGCAACACGGTACTATTATTACTTTATTTTACACTATCCATTATTTTGTTTCTGATAATACCTTTAAACAATATTATTATTTATGTCACACCTGACAATAAAGTGGACTTTTCCGCCCGCTACGCGTACAGAAATTCCCACTTCCGTCAGGGGGTGACATAAAACTATCATCTTACCTCGGGCGATAAAAAGAAGGCCTCAGATCATATATTTAATTCAATTACTTGAGATCTGAGACATTCTTTGTTTACATACGACCAGCTTAAGGCAATAAATTCTTTAGTTGGCGTTGTCATGAAGGCTTTCTGCGCTTTTCTTCTGTTTAAGTGCGTGTCGTTTGTGCTTTTTCAGTGAATGTGGTGGACAACAACGGGCAACACGGTACTATTCATTATTTTATTACTTATAAAATTATAATCTTTCTATTTTAAAAAACGGATATAATCAAATATTTTCTACAGTCTTTTTTATGAAAAATATAGTTCATAATTACAATAAATTACTGAATAAAGCTTCCTACTTATTTTTCAATGGCTTATGTTACCATCTTCATCTGCATCAAAAGGAGAATAAATGAAAAGGAGATTTCTGACTTAACCAAACCAGTTATCATAAAAAAACTTCATTGATATTGCCGAATTAGCGTATGTTGGAATTCTTCTAAGCTAAAATGTTGATTGCATGTTACCATAATACGCACCGTAATGGCGTTTGTACACCAACGCATTCGCATGCGAATGTGAAACACCGAAAATTTGTCTGCCTCTGTTATTAGCGAGATGAGATAGTTGCAAGTTAGTTGTCCTTGTCTATACTGTTTAGCAAGTAAATTCACAGAAGTTTCGCTGGTGTACTAACTGCGTAATAAATGTTTGCCTTTGAACTTGTGAAAGCAGTTGTCATTATACTTCGCCTTTATTGTCTTTCAGTGAATGTCGTGGATAACAACAGGCCTGATCAAGGTACTACATATTCATTGATTTTTGAAATATTATTTGGGCTACACTGTTGTCGATTTCAATTCAAGCTTCCCCCTTCGTAATCTGGCTCTTTTAACAATAACAGCTTCACGTTAAAGAAAAACATAAATTTTTAAACTAATCTGCAAAACCTAGTCCACTGAAACAGGGTGGAGATTTTAATACTATTGTATCTATACTAATATTATAAAGCTAAAGAGTTTGTTTGGTTGGTTGAACGCGCTAATCTCAGGAACTACTGACTCAAATTGAAAAATTATTTTTGTGGTGGATAGTCCATTTACCGAGGAAGGCTATAGGCTATATAACTACCGACAATAACGCGAACGAAGCCGCGGGCGACCACTAGTTAATTAATATTGGTACAGTTTTGCTCCTCCCCTCTCTGCTACAGTGGACAGGCAGCCTTACTGTTCATTTCCATAATTTTGTCTAATTTATTGACGCTTTATTGTTTCTTGCAAATTCTGTTTTCTGTTTACGTCTACTGCTGCTATCCATTATCTTGTGCTTTGTTTTTCAGTGAATGTGGTCGACAATAACGGGCATCAAGGTATATTATTAGTGTTAATTAAATTGTCACCTCAATACCCGTCAATAGTCTTACTGATAAACACGCTATAAGCATTGAGTAGTTACTACTAGTTACTCTGTGTTTTGTCTCTTTTCCTTGCAATCAATATCATGTTTGTGAGACGAAGACAAAACACTGAGTACCTACTTAATGGTTACACCGCGCTTATTAGTAAGCCCGTTAATTGTGCCTCTTTGTAATGATTGCCAGTGCTTTTGTTTTTGGGGCTAGTGCGGTCTGTTCTTTCTTGTTCTATATGGTACAAAAATTATTTTTTATTTGATTATAAGCAAAATAAGCAAATTGGGTCTACGTAGCTCGTATTCATATGAGATTACAATTATTAAGTGTTCGTTTTAAGCGTTGCTATTTTTTATTTACATATTTCCTCAACCAAATGGGACAATAAAAACAGAACCTAATTTAAAAGACTTCTAGGAAAGTGTGAAGAGTTCATAAAGTATCATTTACAAAATGAGCATTTACTGACAAGACGTGCGAATATTCATGTAAATAAAAAGATCGAAATTAGATTGGAGAACTACGACAATTTTTAATTTTACCTAAAAGTTATTTTGATAAAATTTATACTGACTTTGTTTAATATGAGATGGAGTTGAAATACACTAAATTGCGATATATTTCCTATTTTCCTTAACCGAACAAAACGTCTCAGTCTCGAAATACCAATCGTGATTTTTATAATTTTTTTTTACTTACTGTTTACTTTTTTTTACAGTTAACTTCGTGAACAACGGAAATGGTAAGTAAATATATTTAACCTATCTAAATATAGCGTTAAAAAGAATTTGACTTAACTTAAACCATGTCAATTGTATTTCAACTTTAAGATGATTGTTGAAAAGTGGAAATTGATAAAAAATTACACCTAGTGATGATTTGCGGAGATTTAGAATTTGTTTTATAATCACACAAATAATATAAAATAATACCCAAACACTATTATTTCAGAAGACATGGTAATAAAACTTTTTTTTCTTCTTATTTTTCAGTTGACCCCGGATTCTCAGTGGACCGTGAGTTTTTAAATTACATCTGCTATCATTTAAGGACAATAATTATAGAACTACAATCACTATTAAAATCTAAAATGGCTGCTTTATTTATGTTTTCAATTATTTTACTATTATTGGAGTAGTAACGGAAAAGCATATTACAATTTGTCACCGCTCATCTGTCCCGCGGGTGTCTTACAAGGCGACTAAGGGTGAAGATATTCAATGAGTAATGGGCGCAGGCGTTACTGTTCGTTTCATTAAATGGCATAGTACAAAGATTTTGGTGGTTAGAAAAAGAATTTCGAAAAATTATGGTCTTGATGTGGGGATGGCATAGGCTCACCCCCTATTGGGACCTAACGTAACTGGCGTAAACGTGGGTGTGAATTCACCTCTGCCTTGCCCTTCGGGAATAAACAGGCGTGGTTTATGTATGTGTGTGTATGATTTTTTATTTTTTTTATTATTATGAAGATATTTTATTATGTAATAGAACATGTAACAAAAATAACGCACACCCTAAATACAATCTTTGCTAATATAGTCATATAACTACTATGGTGTTAATAAAAACAATAGTTTTTTTTTTCTTTCACCATAAAATTTATTGGTCAACGAAACAAAATGGTAAAATTCGAAAATTAATTATACAATTTTGAATTTTTGATATCACCATAGTTTTTTATATGACTAGTTAGCATGGGTAATGTTCAGGATGTGTGTTATATCTGTTACATGTTGTAGTAATTAATGTAGGTACTTTTCTAAAACAAAAATTCTTTTACAGCAAGCGGTCAACAGTCTGGTGAGTTTCTGATGCTGCAACAAGCTATTTAATCCTAAAATAGTATATTAGCTAAACAAGGAAATATGGGTGTTAATGCCCACAAATTATATCCCTTTATGGGAAAAGTCATGATTTATGTATAAAATGTAATGTTAATTATGCTTGACAATAATATCAGTGAATCAATCAATTCATGTTGTAAATTTCGCACATTATACCTATTTGTCTTAGTAAAAGTGGAAAATAATTTTGAAATTTTAAGAAGTTTGACTAACGTCAAATAGCTATTAAGTTTGAAATTCTCATTTATCTTTTCCTTTTTTCCAGGTGGATTCAATGGTGAGAGCGAGTAAAACTTTATAGGATTAATTTATTTACTTCTAAAAAGTGATTACTTCTAAAATTTATTTACTTTCTTCTTCTTCTTCTTTATTTCTTCTTCTTTATTTACTTCTAAAAACTTCATTACGAGGAATTTTTTAATTCTTATTTTTAAAACTATGCTTATATTTTACCAAAGTCAAGATTTTAATTTTTTAAAATTACACACACAGTAGTTTAATTATTATTTTTTAATGGCGGCCAGTCAAGACAACTTGCCAAAATCATTTATATACAGTAGTTTAATACATAATCATCTAGTTAGCAGTAGTAGTTTAATACTTTCTCATACATAGCATTTTTTTTGTTGACTGTATGTAATATTTACTAGCTATGCTAACTTTTGTCTTTTAAACATTCCAGTCGATCCCGGATTCTCCGTATACCGTAAGTTTTATTTTGAATTATTAAAAGAAATGTACTTATGTAAAAAAAATGTATAATATAAATGAAAAAGCGAATTTGTCATTTGCCTTCATTGGCATGAGCACAAATAAAACTGCATCGTGCGTAAAAATATTAAAAAATGACGCACTGTTTCAGTTCTTTTTATTGTATCTATTCATATTCGTAAGCCCGATTGATAGCAATGACCCCGGCTTTTTGAAACGCGACGTGACTCTACGTGTAGACACCGAACAATCCGGCGTCTCGTCGGATGTTCATAGTGTGTTTCTGGTCATAAAAAAGCAATACATTTGATTCGACTAAGACACATCGGATCGCGTCGTGTTTTAAAAATGTGTTTCTAGCATTATGCTCGCCCGCCATCACAAGGATACCTAATTTAATAAACTGGCGAAATATTGTAATATGGGTGGTAGTACGTTAGCACTATCTCCGCCTACCCCTTCAGGGACTAATGTTTTATGTAATGAGAAACAAAAAAGTCAAACTGATATTTTATAATGAACTATTTTTATTCTCTGTCCTGTATCATTAACAATTTATTTTATGTTTTGCAGCCAACACCGGTTACCAACGACCTGGTAAGCATCATACAATTCAAATGATTTTATCTCCTGCCTTTTTTAGTTAAGTGACATAGAGTTTTTATTTTTGTTGTCACGACTATTATCAAAAAATCCATATTTTGTAGATAATGTCTTTTGAAATAAGCGGAGGTTCTATTTTGATAAATTTTGTCAGTAACTAATCTTTAATTTAGAAATATTCGTTTTATTAATTTACTTATTATGTTTGTTACAGACATCAGCCCAGCATTCGTGAACCCACCCTACCCATACAAGAACCGTGAGTATTGTTCCTGTTCTACACCTTCAGATTGTAATAGTTACTTATTTGAAACTATAGGTTAAGTACCATACATTAACTTACATAACTAACTTTTGTATGTCATAGTAGATATGCGCTAAAGAATCCGTGTTGATTTACGTTTTTTAGAAAAAAAAAACTGTAAATTATCTCTGTTCTTTATTTTCAATAACTTTTTGAATTTTATATTCGGCGCAGTATGTTTCCTCTTCAATTCATATCGGTCAGACGTCATCAAGCCATCCACTCCCTTTTGATTCATATCATCCATCACACCGTAAAGGTGCTAGTGATTAATTAATGTATATAGAGAAGATGGAACGGACCATGTCGAAAGGCCGATGAACGGAGAGAGTGATTGGAATGACCAACATTCCAATCCATACTGCTCAAAGTTTTGGCTTACGTTTTACAGCCGGCCGCCTGCCTGACACTAACCCTCTTTGGGCATGCTGTTGTTGGTGGTTTGCCCTCCACCATTCGGGTGCCCCAAGGTGCTTATTGGTCTACACCGGGCAATCTCCCTTAATCGACTTTTACGACACCCATGGGATGTGTTATTATGATTCATAGTAGCGTGTAATTTCATTTCAGGTGATAGTCCCTACCTTCGCGATGGAAAATAGAAGAGACGAGAGCATGTTTTTTTAAAAATGTATTCAAGATAATATTATGTATATGTAAAGATTAATAAATGTATTTCAAGTGAATCTTATGTGTTTTTGATGAAATGCGAAACCATTAAATAAATAAATAAATATTTTAACAGTTACACCTATCATCTAGCCCAAAGTGAGTAGCCTAAGCACTTGTGTTATGGATACTAGATGACGGACATATTTTTTAAAATCATAATAATTATGTATATAAATGTTGAAAATATACTACATAAACATATACACAACAATGACTCGGAAACAAATATTATTGGTCATCACAAATTTTGCACCTACAAGGATTCGAACCCGGGACCTCTTGGCCAATACCCAGCGATCTGAGCGTTCGACCAAGGCGGCCCTCATAGAAATTATTTATTGCCAATATTTAACCTAGTTACTGCGTCTGCAATTTCTTTCGATGTTTCTTATTTCTTTTATGAGTCGCCCTAAATATGACGGAATATACTTCACCGTTCCAACATTCTACGACGGAAGACGCCCAAGTAAATTCAATCTAATGTCGCTTGACCCTAAATAGTCCTTACATTGTAAATTGCGCTACGAAACCTACTCGTGAATCGTATTGAAACTTCCAAGTAGAAACATTTTATGGTGTTATTATGCAACTGAAGTGTCATTTATATACAGTGAAAAGCATTTCTAAACGGTGATGTTAGCGGTTGACACAAATTTTGGCAGGATATAAACTCTCTTGTAAAAAATTAAGAAAATTAAAAAGAGTAAAGTTAATGTTTATGACAATTATTACTCATTTTATGTATTGGCTGCCGCACTCAGAGACGTCAAATAACGATAATGAGTACTTCATGTCAAAAAATGACAATTCAAAACTAGTCGCTATTCTTGCCGGGTCTATGGTCTAGATTTAATTGAAATTGTTTAACATTAGGTACTCATTAAAGTTATTTGACATCTATGAGTGCGGCACTAACTGCCGCACTCAGAAACGTCAATTAACTTTAATGTGTATTTAATGTCAAAAATTTTCATTCAAATCTAGACCATAGACCCGGCAAGAATAGCGACTAGTTTTGTCATTTTTTGACGTTAAATACTGATTAACGTTATTTGACGTCTCTGAGTGCGGCAGTAACCGCCGCACTCAGAGACGTCAAATAACTTTAATGAGTACTTAATGTCAAAAATTTTCATTAAAATTTAGATTAATGACCTGACAAGAATAGAGACTAGTTTTGAATTGTCATTTTTTGACATTCAGTACTCATTATCGTTAATTGACGTCTCTGAGTGCGGCAGTATGACTCGAGTTCATCAACACTCATCACACGTAAAACAGGCGATTAAATACCCGTCGGTTTTTGACATTGTACCCTAAGGAAGACCTGTCAAAAACTGACGGTTATCTTTTAATCGCTTGTTTTACGTGTTGGTGAACTGTAGCCAGAGTTGTGCTACTCTTTAATACAGGTGTGTGAAATGTAGAGCGTAAATCCGAGATCGAAATTAATTCCTCTTTGATGTATACTTATGAAGACGTCATCACTTGGCTCATTATGCAATATTTGTTTTACACAGACAGGATTTAAGTGGAATTTCGATAAGTAAAGTAAACAGACAAAATTACATGCCAATATTTATTCGCTCAGCGCGTAATATTCTCAAAACGTGTCTGCATGTAAAGCGATTGATAAACATCCTCCCCTGAGGGCCTGGTATGAGTTAGAGCAGACAATATACATAATCGAAAACTATGTTCCTTCAACTTGAACAAGGGGGATATACACCCCATAGATAGGTCACCGTGCTTTGAAAATCACAATAACAGCCATACTCCGAACAGAGACGTCAATTAACGTTAATGAGTACTAAGTCGATCCTAGAAGCGACCGGTAGACTCAGTCAAACGTTGTTAAGTTGGTTGGGTTACCAACGAACAGTACGAGCCCAACGAGCGAAACGAGCGTGCCGTGGGAGCGGCTGGCATCTGCCAGTAATTTGTGCTATTATATATGGGGCCTGTTTCACAATCGACAAATAAGTGCGAAGTAACTTTGCAGTTCAATTGACATATATTTCATATTGCAACTGTTTTTTTATACTTATTTTTCTTGCATTTATATTATGTTGAAATAAAAATATACAAAAACTACTAAATATACTTAAATTTGTATATTTTATACTAAATATATATAAAATAAAAATATAAATAAACATTTATTTTCGTAATTGCGTCATGACCCAACGCAACAATTACTTGGAACCACACGGGAAAATTTGAACGACAGTCTTGACCAACAACCAATTCTAGGTAACTTACGGTCAGCGGCTCTTCAGACTACCCAAAACAGTAAAATTTCTTCAATCGATTGTCAACCGTTGTTTCTGACTGTATCAGGTATTAAAAGAGTGGACTGTATGATAAATTGTTTACTGGTTTTTTACAATAATTTTTGAGATTCATAGAATTTGTAACAAATGACGTGGCTGTCGAGTGTCGCGGCCGGTGGCGGCGGTGAGAGAGAGCGCTAGTCGAGCGGGCGCCCGCGCTCCGGCTTGCGCCCCCCGGTCCCCGCACCTCAGCCCGCGCGGTGACGTCATCCACGCGCGGACATGCTCCCGGGGTTGAAGTACTTCAAGGGATGTCATCTAGGGGTAGAGCGCAGATGTTATTCCATCCTCTGCGTATTAGTCCCTTCTTGGTCTTGATGTCTGCTACACGACTTATCCCATCGACTCCAGGGTAGACCTTCGTGATTCGTCCAAGGCTCCATAGTAAAGGGGGAGATGTTTTGTCCCGTATTAGGACGAGTTTGCCTGGAATCATCTCATTCTTGCCTTGATACCATTTGGATTTCTGTTGGAGTGTAGAAACATAATCATTAGCAAATCTGGTCCAAAAATGTTGTTTTATTAATTCGACCCTCTTGTAACGTTGAAGTTGGCTGATGTTCGTCTTCTCGGACATCAGTGGGTGCGGCACGGTATTAAGAGTTCGACCAATTAAAAAATGTGAAGGAGTTAGTGCCAAAAAATCGGAAGGGTCGGTAGTTAGTGGGGTCAAAGGTCGAGAATTTAATATAGCTTCGATTTGTGCTAGACAGGTATACATTTCTTCATAGGTAAGATGCGTTAAGTTAAGTATACGTTTTAGATGGTGCTTAGTACAACGGACCGCAGCTTCAGCCATACCATTGAAATGTGGGGAATAGGCAGGTGAAAAGAGAAATTTTATACCTTCATCGGCGAGAGAAGTAGATATTTTAGATTGAGAAAGTAAGTACTGTATCTCGTTGCATGCTCCAACGAAATTAGTCCCATTGTCTGATGTAATAGAGCGCGGTTTGCCTCGGCGCGCCATGAAACGACGAAGGGCAGCCAGGTAACCTTCTGTGCTTAAATCTGTAACAAGCTCCATGTGCACGGCCTTGACTGCCAAACAAACAAAAATACACAGGTAGGACTTTATCAGTTTACAACCACGGCCTTTTCTATCAGCTATCAACACGGGTCCAGCATAGTCAACAGAGCAGTGAAGAAAGGGAAATTCAAGCTTAGCTCGATTTTCAGGGAGCTGACCCATCATTGGCTGAATATTTTCAGCTTTGTGCCTAAAACATGTTATACATTTTTTAACTATTTGTCTTGACAAGTTCCTACCGCCTAGAGGCCAATAAGTTTGTCTAATATTAGCAAGGAGTGATAGTGGGCCCGCATGTAAAAGCTTAATGTGTTGATATGTAAATATTAATTTGGTTAAGTGATGTTTACTACATAATAAGATAGGGTGTTTTTGATCATAGCTGTAGGGTGTATTTTTAAGCCTCCCCCCGACTCTGATAATACCATTTAAATCTATGAACGGAGTAAGAGATATTAGTCTATTTTTTAGTGGAAGTGAATTTTGTGATTTTAGGGTTGAATATTCTTCACAAAACATTTCCATTTGTGATTGTTTTAGAACAACATTAGATGAATATTCTATTTCGTTATATGATAAATGACTTGTTAATTTATTATTTTTATTTTTGCAATTATAGATGAATCTAAGTATGTAAGCAACCGTATGTATTAATTTATTATAATTTGAATATTTATGTATTAATGTTAGAATGCTATTTTTGTTAGTATTTGTGTTTTGTGTAAAATGACACACAACTTCTGGTAGATCCTGTTTCTCGATCGGGTTTGGCATTCCCGGCCATGCAGTTGGGTTTTTAGTAAGAAATTGGGGGCCAGACCACCATAAAGATAAATCTCTGATAGTATCAGACTTCACCCCACGAGAAACAAGATCAGCAGGGTTGTCAAGGGATGGCACATAACTCCATGTACAGCCAGCGGTTGTTTCATTGATTTCGTTCACCCGGTTACGAACGAATGGTTTTAATTTATGAACCGGTGTAGACAGCCAACCGAGGACTATAGTGGAGTCGCACCAGTATCTGCAATCAACCTGCAATGTTATTGAACTTAGTACTTTAGAACATAGTCTTGCGCCTAAAAGTGCCGCACACAATTCGAGACGCGGCATAGTGGTTGGTTTTGTTGGAGCTACTTTATTTTTTGACACCAATAACTGAGTATGTATAGTTGCATTATTATCTATAGAGCGAGTGTATATGCACGCACCATATGCTTGCTCAGAGGCGTCCGAAAAAATATGCAGCTCCACTAGTTTAAAATTGTCTTGTAAAACCCATCTAGGTATTTTGATATTATTTAAATATGACAAATTAGCAGAAAAAGAGTTCCAAAGTAATTTTATGTCGCAATCAACTTCCTCATCCCAATTAACTTTAGACAACCATAATTTTTGCATGATTAGTTTTGCCTCAACAATTGTAGGACCCACAAGACCTAATGGGTCAAATATTTGATTAATAACAGACAGAATGTGTCGTTTAGTAACTTTTTTATTTAGATCAATGTTTATTAAAAATGTTAGACTGTCTGAATTGCATAGCCAATGAAGACCTAATGTTTTTGATGAAACGTCACTATCTTTTGACAAATTGAGACTATTGTTATCACTTATATTACTAGTAATAGCTTTTATAATATCCAAATTATTTGATTGAAATTTTCTTAAATTAAATTTTGCAGATGATAATACTGAAATAACGCTTTTACACATATGTATGACCTCGTCCTTCGAATTCCCGCCTCCTATGTAGTCATCAACGTAAAAATCACGTTTAAATGTAGTTTTAATTTTCTCATCGATGACGTCATCGGCTAGACTAGTGAGACATTTTGTAGCAAGATAGGGTGCTGAAGCAGTACCATATGTGATAGTATTTAAAGTATACGTTTTTATTGGCTCTGTGGGCTCGAATCTAAACAATATCTGCTGCAAATGTCGTTGTTTGGGATTTAATTCTATTGCGCGATACATTTTCTCGATATCGCCCGTAATGACATATTTATGTTGCCGAAATCTGATTAAAATAGATAAAAGATCGTCCTGAACTGTAGGTCCCACCATTTGCAAATCATTCAAGGATAGCCCTGATGTAGTGACTGCGGAGGCATCAAACACAGAACGCAGTTTAGTGGTTGTGCTTGACTCGCGTATTATACCGTGATGTGGCAAATAATAATTGATATTATTTCTGTCTATTGCCTGGTTTGCCGTCATATGGCTGAGGCTTTCGTATTCTTTCATGAATTCGCAATATTTTTGTTTGAATATAGGATCTCTCTGAAATCGACGTTCAAGTGATAGAAATCTAGTTTTAGCTATGGCATACGAGTCTCCTAATTCATGAACCTCGCGTTTCAATGGCATAGTAACAACAAACCGCCCGTCATTATTTCGATACGTATTTGAGTAAAAATGTTCTTCACAAGCACGTTCTTCACTTGTTAAAGAGTGTATAGGGGAAATACTATCTAATTCCCAAAATCTTGTTAAATTTTCCTCTTGATTTATAAAATGACATCTATGATGTGATGACTTGTTTGGTTGATTGATATAGCCTGACACTAACCACCCCAACTTAGTCTCATATAATTTAGGTAATTTTTTACCTAAATCCATAGAATTAGAGGACATTACGCCCCAAAATATCTCTGCCCCCACCAATATATCTATATTTGACGGGACATAGAAAGACGGATCAGCTAATTGTACGTTGGTAGGTATGTATAGATGACTGACGTTGATTATTTTAGAAGGCAGAGACTTTGTGATATTAGGTAATACAAGACAATCCAAATTGACCTGATAGTCACTATATTGAGATTTGAGAATAATATTGCATGATTGTGAACTATTGCAGGCTTGATTGCATATACCTGATACTGTTGAAGATGTGTCTCGCCTTGGCAAGCCCAGCTTACCGCAGAAGTCTTGTGTTATAAAGTTAGCAGTGCTGCCGTTGTCCAGCAAAATTCTGGCAACGTGGGTGCTGCCGCTGCTGTCGTAGACAGTCACCAGTGCTGTCGACAGAAGTATATTGGGGGTGCTAGTATATTGTGTTGTGTTTGTAGATAATGCAATGTCTTCATTGTTCGAATTTAATTGTAAGGCTACATTCTCCGGCAAAGGTGCACAACTGGAAGTTATTGGTAGTTTTTCTAAGTGTAGCAGTGTATTGTGCTTAAATTTACAATAACGACAATGAGATAGACGACACTTAAATGGAGAATGGCCGGGTTTCAAACAATTTAGACAAACTTTTAATTCTTTGGCTTTTGTAATTCGATTTTCTATTGTTAAAGCCCTAAATGAGTCGCAATTATACAATAAATGATCACTTTTACATAAAGAACATTTGATGTTGTATTTTTGTGTATTATTTTGATCGTTGGAAACAACAATAAAACTTTTATTTTTTGTAGATTCAAATTTTTGATTTTTAATTTTATTTTCTTCCAAAGTCTCCAATAAGTCGGCTTTGTTTTTTACAAATGTGCTAAATTGTAATAGTGTTGGAGCTTCTGGCAAAGAGTTACAGTATTCTACCCAATGGCGAGCTGTGGCAGAATCTAATTTGTTGGACATCATGTAAATCATCAAGGTATCCCAATATTGTGTAGGCTCCTTAAGTGAATTTAGTGCTCTTAAATTTTTATTTGTGATATCAATTAAATGACGTAAAGAAAGACTAGATTCTTTTGTTAAGTGTTCAATATTGAATAGTGCATGAACGTGATTGTTGATTAGAAGTCTGGGGTTGTCGTATCTATCGCACAACAAATTCCAAGCTATGATGTAGTTTTCTTGAGTGAAATCAATATTTTGAATTATATCTATGGCCCCTGATTGAAGTGATGCTCTAAGGTAATGAAACTTACTAATATTATCTATGTCGTTATTATTATGAATCATTGACACGAAGGTATCTCTAAATTCTAGCCAGTGTTGATAGCTGCCGTTGAATTTAGGAATATTTATTTTTGGCAAATGAAATTTGTTGTGTTGATGACAAGTCCCACCTGATTTGGCATCGTCGAAGCCCGACACGGTACCTGCACGACCCTGGCGCGCAGCGTCGCTGGAGCATGCAGCGAGGAGTTTCTCCGCCATGGACACCAGTCTATAGTAGGTATCTTCGAATTGTTGGCGTTCCGCATATTGTTCATCGGGTGGTTCGGTAAGCAGTTCAATGTCGTTCTGCAAAACATCAAATTCTCTAAACAAATTTTCAATACGGGACAAGCGAGACCTAAGCTCGTGACCGTGTAGGTCACTCAAGGTCGTATATGACTTCGCTGTATTTAAATATGTGTCAAATTGAGTAAGCTTTGCTTTCATCGAACCTTTGCTTTTCTTAAGCCGCCTAAGCTTATCATCTTTTGATTCATCAGGCATTTTATAGCAAGTGTGCCAGAAACAATAAGAAAAAAAAGGTATAAAAATTTGTTTATATTGATAATAAAAAGAATGGTAGGCTAAAACTGGTTATTTGCGAAATGGAGCCCGCTTAAGCGCAGATATTTGCAAAATCCGTTAGCGAAAAATTTAATATTTTAATTTTTAAAGGCAAGAAAAAAAAAGATGGCGTGCCAAAATTAATTAGTTAGTGGGTATGTATGTTAAAATAGGTAACGGCTAATTGATCGAACACTTAATAATTGGAACAAACTCACAATACCGGCCGCTGATCCCACTTAGTCCATTTGTCGATTTTGTAGAATTTTCTAGGCTTCTTTTGGATGTCGAATTGTCTTCTACAAATCTTGCTTATTCTTGAGGTAGAAGGACCATGTTTCTGACTGTATCAGGTATTAAAAGAGTGGACTGTATGATAAATTGTTTACTGGTTTTTTACAATAATTTTTGAGATTCATAGAATTTGTAACAAATGACGTGGCTGTCGAGTGTCGCGGCCGGTGGCAGCGGTGAGAGAGAGCGCTAGTCGAGCGGGCGCCCGCGCTCCGGCTTGCGCCCCCCGGTCCCCGCACCTCAGCCCGCGCGGTGACGTCATCCACGCGCGGACAACCGTACTTGTTGTTTTTAAAGCCTAAAGTCTATTGAAAAAAATACATTATGTGGCAGCCTGACTGACTGTACACATACAACAAATGATATCGATTGAAGGATGAGTGTTTACGGATAATGCCGTCTGTACCTACGCGTTATCTCATACGCTGTATATATATAGAGTAACGCAAAATATTTCGGCTAGTACAGTGTAAAGTGTACAAATTGTGTGTACGTTCGTGACAATGAAGGCGACACTGGTGAGTGACGCAAGAATTATTACGGCTCATTGTGATGGTTATTAATAAATACTAGGAATTAATCGTAATACACATTTTATTAGTTGCTCTTCTAATAATCAAATCAAATATGTCACGCTGATGTGACAGCATATATCAAAGAAAACATGAACTGTTAGCTATGTAAAAAGTATATATCAGTCCCCCGCCGTAAATTTCATGAGCGGTGGTGCGTGTTGACGACTCCAGCAGCTGAGAGCATCTGATCGATATGCCGGCGCCACATCTGACCATCATCCGTGCGTACATCGTAATGCAGCAGTCCGTATTTTTGTACGACGGTACCAAACGCCCATCTCCTCCCCCTAGGCATGTAGGAACGTATTTGCACTCTATCTCCTATTCCAAATTTTTTTTTAATAGGTGTAATCAGTTGCCCCGTGTGTCTTGTAGAATTCTTATAAAACATCGTATGTAAATCGGTTCTGATATTTCTTCCAAACATTAATTCGTAAGGTGTCTGTTGCGTGGTCGTACTAGGGGTCCTGCGTAAGAGAGTTTTTACTGTCATTAGTTTTTCAATTAATGTTCCTGGTTGGTCTTCCATACACTTTAGGGATCTTTTAATAGTCTGGACGAATCGCTCTGCCTGTCCATTTGTAGATGGGTGATACGGAGCTGAAGTTCTGTGTAGGATTCCTGTAGCTGTCAAAAATTCCGTAAATTCTGTAGATACGAATTGACGTCCATTGTCCGAAACTAAGGTATCTGGGATTCCGAATGTGCAAAAGAGGTCCCTTAGTTTGGTTATACACCATCCACTAGTGGTCGATTTCGTTGGAAATATGTCCACCCATTTAGTGTATGAATCCACGATAATGAAAAGTTGGTGGCCGCTAATTGGCCCCGCAAAGTCTATATGTAATCTCTGCCAAGGTCTCGTAGGTTCCTCCCAATGGTGAGTAGCAACCTTTGGTGGTTCATTCTGTTGTAGTCTACACGGTCGACATGCTTTTACTAGGTTTTCAATATCTCTGTCTAGATTCTTCCAATAGACAAAACTTCGAGCTAGTAATTTCATTTTCACAATTCCTAAATGTCCTGCATGAAGTTCATTTGGAACGTGACTTCGAAGTGATTGTGGGATCATAACGCGTGTGCCTCTCAGGATGCAGTTGTCTTGGAGAGTGAGCTCGTTGTCTTGATAACCATGTGATTGTACACTTCTTCCGGTGCGTAGTTTGTCAAGTATGGGTTTGAGTTCCTCGTCTTTCAATGTTTCTTTTCCTATGGTTCCAGGATTAATTGATAATTGATTGATTTGTCCAATTTGAAAAGAAGTATGTTGATCTTTGTTATCTTCTACACTTTTTTCGACAGGAAATCGTGATAAAAAATCTGCGTTTGCGTGTTGCGATGAACTTCTGAAGGTTATATCGTAATTGAAACCTGACAAGAAATGTGCATAATGGAAAAGTCTCATAGTGCTCATTGTAGGAAGAGTCTTACTGGGATGAAATATAGAGGTCAACGGCTTATGATCAGTTATTAAGGTGAATTTTCTACCGTAACAATAATGGAAAAATTTCTTTAAGCCCCAATAAATAGCAGTGGCCTCTTTGTCAATCTGACTGTATTTCTTTTCACTGCTAGTTAAAGTCCTTGATGCAAAGGCTATTGGTTTTTCGGTTCCATCTGGGAATTTATGAGACAAAACTGCTCCGAGTCCGAAAGGTGAAGCATCTGTGGCCAGTGTTATCGGTTTCTGGGGGTCGAAATGTACTAAAGTAGTGTCGCTTGTGATTTCTTGTTTAATTTTTAAGAAACTGTTTTCACATTCATTTGTCCATTCAAAACGTTTTTTCTTTTTAAGCAGCTCATTTAATGGGTTCGTGATCGTAGCTAAGTTTGGTATAAATTTATTGTAATAGTTAGCTATGCCCAGAAATAATCTTAATTCATTTATATCTCTGGGTTGTACGGTTTTTAAAATAGCGTTTACTTTTTCTTTATTTTTATGTAGTCCATCTTTATCTATGGTATGGCCGAGGTAGTTAATACTATTTTTAAAAAAGTGACATTTATTCATATTGACTCTAAGGTTGTTTTCTTTTAGTCTTTCAAGAACTTGTCGTAAACGTGTTAGAAGTTGCGGTTCAGATGAGCCTTGTATTAAAATATCGTCAAAAAAACATTTTACTCCTTCGATTCCCTGTAGTGTTCTATCCATAAATTTTTGCCACAAATTAGGGGCAACCTTTACTCCGAACATTAATCTGTTAACTTTAAAGGTCCCTCTGTGGGTACTTAGGGTTTGCATGATACAACTTTCCTCGTCCATTTCCATATGTAGGTAAGCCTGACTTATATCGAGTGTACAAAATAAATGCCCTCCATTCATTTCTGAAAATAGATCTTCGATTATTGGTATTGGATAGTTTTCATCTTTGATAACTTTGTTCAATGTTATTTTGTAGTCCGCGCAGAGACGAATGCTACCATTAGGTTTGACGATTGGTACAATAGGTGTGCCCCATTCTGAGTTGTCAACCTTAGTGATGACTCCTTGCGAACAGAGTCGGTCGATCTCCTCTTCTACTCTTTCTTTAAGTGCGTAAGGGATTCTACGTGGTTTGATAAAGATTGGCTGTACATTATCTTGTAAATTTAAATGTCCTTTAAAATTTGGTATTTTACCTAGGTCTGATTTGAAGACTGTCGATGTATACTCCTTTAGTAGGTCATCTAGTTTTGGGTATTTTTCTATAGATACAGATTTTATATCAGCTAGGTTAAGTTTAATCTCTTTAATCCAAGTTCTACCGAATATAGCTTCAACATCTTGTTTAATAATGTACAGCTTCCCAAAAAATTTTTGTTTGCCATAGTTGCAGTTTACAAAGGCTACTCCCATAGGTTCTATGATTTCTCCAGTATAGGTCTTCATTCTAACGTCCGTTTCAAATATATCGTTCTTTATATTTAAGTTCTTGAATTGTTTGAATGACATCGATGGCAGTGCCGCTCCAGTATCCACTTCCATCGGTAACCTAGCAGTTTCAATGTTGATTGTAATCATATATTTTCCTGGGGTTTCAGATCTAATTACGTTAATGTCACATAATTCATCATATTCTTGATTTGAGTCGTCCAATACATTAACGTTGTTTGTAATTTTCCTTTTCTGCAGACATACTCTACCAAGATGGCCCTTTTTATTGCAATTAAAACATATTTCGTTTATGCACCCACATTCATTCGAACGGTGATCATTTTTTCCACATCGAAAGCATTTACCATGTAAGTCTTTGACAGTTATGGGAGTTTGATGAGAGTTGCTTGTGACAGGTTGCGATTGGTTCTTCGAATTTGAATTTGTCCTATTTGATGATAGCTTGTAGATTGAGTCTTGGTGGCGTGAGTTTTTATCTATATCGTTGTTTTCATTTATTCCCATTTCCATTGCCGATGCCAAATTCGTTAGTTCAGAAAATCTTAATATTTTTCGTTCCTGCAGTATTCGAGTTCTAATTTCGCTATCACGTATTCCACGTAAAAATTGAAGCGATAAAAAATTTTCTGCGATGGATTTGTTACAGCTGAGACAGTTAAATTCGCAGTTATTAGTTAATTTTTTTAGTTCTGTCGCGTAATTTGCAGTAGTTTCGGTTTCCTTTTGCATTCTATTTATGAATTTGTGTTGTAATGTCCAAATGCTTGGTGTTGGTTCTATATATTCAGAAATAATTTGACTAAGTTCTTCAAAGCTCAACTCTTTTGGGTCAGCGGGTGAGCATAAATTATACGTTTGTTCATGAAGTTCCGGGTTTAGTGCCGAAAGAAGAGTGTAAGTTTTCAACTTCGGGTCCTTCACATTATTTAAAAGTAAGTGTAATTCCAATCTGCTGACGAAATTTTTAAATGTTTCATTATCGGTTAGTGGTTGAAATGGTATTTTAGGGTTAAAAACCTTTGGGCTGGTGACGTTATGTTGGGCTGAGCTCGTGCTAGGGTTGTTTAACTGTGTAAATTGATTCTCTTGTTGATATAACGTGTTCAGGTTAAGCAGTTTCACTTTTATAGATATCGCGAGTTCTTCGTATGCATGTCTGTATTTTGCTTCATCTTCTAAGTCTTCATCGTCTACGTATTTCTCTATAGATTCTTGGAATTTGTGCAGTTTTTCTAGATTTTCTTGTAGTGTTTGTAATCGAATTGTAATTTCTTCTTCTGGTAGAGTAGATTTCGTACTTACATAGTTGTAAAATCGTGTTAATGTGCCGTGAACGGCTCCGCGATTACGCTTTAATTGTTTTAATTCTTCCTCCATCGTCGCCAATAATAAATACTAGGAATTAATCGTAATACACATTTTATTAGTTGCTCTTCTAATAATCAAATCAAATATGTCACGCTGATGTGACAGCATATATCAAAGAAAACATGAACTGTTAGCTATGTAAAAAGTATATATCAGTTATGAAAACATTATTTTAGAACTTAACAAAACATCACTTCCATGCTGGCATGGGTGAAAATAATGCCAGCCCCTTTTCATCCTATAGGTGTCGTAAAAGGCGACTAAGGGAAATTGCCCGGTATAGACCAATGAGCACCTTGGGGCACCTACATGGTGCAGGGCAAACCACAAACAACAGCATACCCAAAGAGGGTTGGTGTCAGGCAGGCGGTCGGCTATAAAACCTAAGCCAAACCTTAAGCAGTATGGATTGGAATGTTGTCATTCCAATCACTCTCTCCGTTCATCGGTCTCTCGACATGGTCCGTTCCGTCTCTTATCTATTCATGCATTAGCAAGTTTCCGGTGTGATGGATGATTAAATGTACCTAATCAAAAGGGAGTGGATGGCTTGATGCCGTATGACCGATATTAAAGAAAAAGGAAACATAGACTGGGAACACGCCAGGGAGAAGAAGAAGAAACAATTTACAAATACATAATCTCCCTACTTATTTAATATTGTAACATATATTACATTTTTGCAGTAGGAAAATAAAAGCATTCGGTTGTGTAAGGCGTTCCGCCAGTGCTAGACAATTTCGCAAGTCGTTTGTCGGATGGGTGACCTTAAAAATGTACCTACCCTAACACATTTATAAATCACGGTTATTTATGCCGGAAGGGGTGGGCAGAGGTGAATTAACACCTACGTTTCGCCAATGTAATAGGGGGCGAGCCTATTGCCATCTAACGGGCACGAAAAGTGGTTTCTTTTTTATTCTTTATTTGCAAATTAAATGTCCATAAGGTCTTATAGCTAATTAGCTTAAATTATAGGTTGGTATAAGAGGAACGCTGCTGCCTATTATATATCAGTTTCTTAACCTTAAGTGGCCTTATACGACACCCGCAGGAGTGTTAGGGGTGGTGCCAATTGTATTCCTCTCTGTCGTCGCCAGACGGCTCCCGTCACCACACACGGCTTTGGCCATTTACCCTGAGTCTGCATTTAGCTACCAATACACTCTACATCCAAGGGGTTGGTGGGTTTTGGCCCGTTTTCGTTGTGGTTTTTGTGTATAATAAATAGGTCGGTGTATAAGACGACTAACTGCAGCACTCAGAGACGTCAATAACATTAATTAGTACTTATTATCAAAAAATTATAATTAAATCTATACCATATACCCGCGACGGCAATACTATTCTTGCCGAGTCTATGGTCTAGAATTAAATGAATTTTTTTGAGATTATACGTACTCATTAAAGTTGATTGACGTCTCTGAGCTGAGTGCGGCAGTGAGTTATAATTACTACAATTAAAGTTCCCGGTGAATGCCAAAAGGCTCGCCACCTATTACATGGGACCTGGAATAACCTGGCTAAATGCGGGTATTCAGGCCTCTGCATATCCCTGAGGGGAAAACGACGTGATTTATGTATGTACGGCTGTGTATAGGAGCCATTGCTATGACGCAATGAGAAAACATTTACAAACAATTCCATGTGAATAAATAAATAATTGCAGCAAAAGCATTGTGGTCCCTCGAACACGTATTAAGACTAGACTAGGTCATCAGAATGATGACCTAGTCTAGTCTTAATACGTGTCATCATCAGCTGGTGATGATGTAGTGCGTAAGCGCTCTAATGTAACCGTTTAAACCTTACTGTTATGTCCTTGGTTCGAGGTCTTGGGTAGAATTCTTTTAGGGGAAAATTTTTTAGTTGTTGATATTTAAGTAGTATAATTTCAATATTTTTAATTAATTATATTTTGTTATTTAACCGTCATCTAGTTTTCACAAAACACAAGCGCTTATTACTGATAGGTGTGATTAAGAAATAATTATCATCATTATTTGTAAGAGTTACAAATTAAAAACTGTAGACAAGAAATAGCCGTGGGGACATTTGACAGACAAAATTCATACAAAGACGATGTTAGTATTATCGCGACTGAAAAATACAAGGACTTATATCAGTGTGATAACACTTGACTTTTGGTTATCAACAAAATCGCATCGTAATCGTGTTTATAATAAAACATGGATTATGGTATACTACTCGAGCTACCAAAGCAACACGTGGACCAATAATATCAATTATTAAATTAAATTTAAACTATAAAAAAATCTATTCGATTTTAATTTTAACATTATATAAATGTACAAAGATTTTGGTGGTTAGAAAAAGAATTTCGAAAAATTATATATATTATTATATATGATCTTAAGGCGGAAATTTCGAAAAATTCCCACCTAAAGATCATAATTTTTCGCAATTCTTTTTCTAACCACCAAAATCTTAGTAATAAAAAAATTTGTTAGACTGAAATATACCGGTATAGATTTCATGACAAAAAAATCGGTTTCAAGCCCCGCTTACCAGCTTTGTCCAAGTAGTGAAATGACGAACGAACACCAACTGTTTTCATGTTAGTAGATATTATAAATCCAAAACTTTGAGCAGTATGGAGTGTAATGTTGTCATTCCAATCATTCTCTCCGTTCATCGATCTCTCGACATAATCCGTTCCGTCTCTTTTCTATACATTCCTAGCACCTTTATGCGGTGTAATGGACGATATGAATCAAAAGGGAGTGGATGGCTTGATGACGTCTGACCGATATGAATGGAAGAGGAAACAAACCTACTGCGCCGACCCCAGATAGACTGGGAACAGGGCAGGGAGAAGAAGAAGGAGTACTATATTATAAATCACCCCCCACTATGATCCCCACTATCAAACCTAAACCACTTTGTTTTTAACCTAAACCTAAAAAATCATTATCTTAATAAACACGTCTGTACGAACTTGAATTAATTAACACATAAAATTTAATAAACAACAATATTTCTTACACGCACATATACTTTGGCCCAATACAAGAAATTAGCGCTTCTGGATGTTATCATTCTCCTATATTTTTCAGGTTCTATTAGCAGCGGTCGTAGCTATGGCTTCGGCGCAAGGAGGTAAGTGAAAAAAGATTGATTACTTAAGCATAGGTTACTATAGATAGGCTTATTGCCACACTCAGCGACGTGAATTAACCTTAATGAGTAAGTACTTAATACAAAAAAAATATACAATTCAAAACTGCTGGCCTAGATTTAAATGACATTTTCTGGCAGTAAGTACTCATTAAAGTTAATTTTCTATTATTATAAATTTTCATGATGTAAAATTTCTGTTTCCTATTAGGTAGGTACCCGGAAAAAACAGGCGTAGGTACCTATTTTAATTAAGACAAAATTATAATGCACATAAATTTCATGTGTATTATTATATAGTGAAGATTCAAAAAGTAATTTAGGTATTCTGGATCATGCACTCCGTTGTTTTGATAAAGTTAATTAACCAAATTTTATAAATAGCTTAATTAGTGTATGACAACCCAAAATATTAATCAGACTTACGTAGGTAGGTGCTTACGTATTTCCTGTTTGCCAGTTTTATGATTTATGGCATGTATGCAGTTCTTCTTTATCAAACTTTAGATGTTTAAATATGAGACATATTTGAACTGTGATTTTGAATTGTGTACAATTTCATGAAGTATATCTATTAAGCTTCTGTCCAAGGCCAGATTAGAAATTTTTACTTTCAAACTGGCCTGGCCTGGGAACGAAAAAAACACTTGAATTGAAATCCCCAATCTTCGACTTCGTACCATGCTATTTCACATTTATGAACATAGACGTGTACAGTCACACTACCACAAAATGTCAAATTTTCTCAATCGACTTTGTGCTTTACCTCAAACAAGTTAAGGTGGACAATCGATTGAAGGAATTTGACAGTTTTGGGTAGTCTAAAGTGCCGTTGACTGTACATAAAATTATAATTATCGCTATTATATTATAAACCCAAAAGAGACACAACTCAAAATTTGGATTCCTGCAACAGTAAATCTAATTGTTTGTACCTAATAAATTTAGTATCAATGTATCTTGTTGTTGTGTTGTTGAGTATCAAAGTTTAGTATCCTTAGGTAATCATAATCTTTCGAAGTAGCTTTGGAGTTGCGTCTGTCTGTCTAGGCTGATTTATTGGCCTAAATACGGTTCTCTAAAGGTTTTCTGATCAGGCATCCACAGCCAAAGCGTTGATTTAGCGCCATTTAATTTACATATATATAAATTTCTAATAATAAATGAATGTCTGCGATAGGCTCCAGGAAATTCAAATCTGGATTCCAACCAGGAAACCTGATCAGAAAACGGCATTTATGCGACCAGCCTGGAGGCTAAGGCTGGAGTTCACCAACACATAAATAGCCGATTATTATTTAACCGTCCCTTGTTGACCTTTTACCATATGAAAGAAGAACTGTCAAACTTTTAATCGCTTGTTTTAGAGCACTTTATCTCCGAATGATTTTCACTGTCCGCTGTAGCCGTCGAACTATTTCTATGGTAACTTACGCCCTACATCCGATCTCTGTCCGAGTTTTCTAGACCGATATTTTTTTTTCGGATTCGGATCGGATGTAGTGCGTAAGCGCTCTTACGTGTTGGTGAACCTGGGCCTAAGACATTCCTAAAGGCGAGATTCCACCAGTGTGCTGAACTATGCGGCACAAATGATTTGTTTGGTATTACGCGGTGCCGCACATTTCAGCACACTGGTGGAATCTCGCCTTTAGTTGGCGTTATCGTGAAGGCTTTCTGCGCTTTTCTTCTGTTCAAGTGTGTGTCTTTTATGCTTTTTCAGTTAATGTGGTGGACAACAACGGGCAACACGGTACTATTCATCACTTTATTACTTATTTTCTATACTATGTATATTATTTTCATAAATATTCTAAATTAAAAAAAAAGTTGTTTAAATTAATTTTTTATTTATTTAATCGATCATAATTTTATTACTTAATAAAGCTTCCTACTTATCTTTTAAAGGCTTATGTTACCATCCTCAACAATCAACAAACATTAGAATAAATTGAATGCAAAATTTTGAATAATTTATTTTACATTTTGGCTGTTATGGAATAACGGTGATACCATTACATTTATTTGTTTGTAAGACAGCTCACTGAAAGAGAATGATAAAGTGGTTAAAAACTGAACACCAACACACTCTACTCGATTATTCCGTAACTCCGATAAAACACATTTCTTTGTAAGCACTGAATTATCGTGATCTAAATAAAATTATGATTAATTAAAAAATATCTTTCGGGCTTTTAATTGTCACTGTTCTAACTTAACCTTATCTTAACTTAAATTATCAAAAAAAGAATTTTCAAAGCTGATATTTTCAATGCATGTTTCCGCTAAACTTACACACAATAGATTTGAGTGACTTGTGAAAAGAATTGTCATTATACTTCACCTCTATTGTCTTTCGTCAATGTCATGAACAACAATGCACCTCGCATGGATGGTAATATTGGTTTCACATAAGAAAAAAATAGCGTAGCAAATCTACACCGAAAATAGATCGATAACAAAACTACTTTTAAAAATGTATTTTTTTTACTGTAATCACCCAATACAAAAACAATGGTCAGTGAATTTTCTTACAATTATCATTATCGTAAAGTTTAATCATGTGGATAAGTGTACGCCACGTAAAATTATAATGTAACACCGTTGCAGAATGTTAATTCAATTATAAACCGTTTGATTCAGTGGCCTACATACGATTTTTTTGGTTTTCTGGCCAGGTATCCAAAGTCAAATTGAATACGTTAATTCCTTTAAATTCCTAATACAAACATCGAATGTGTGCATTAGCCTGAAGGAATTTCAAATCTTAATTCCAACCAGGAAACCTGATCAGGAAACCACAATTGTTTCGACCAACCTAAATGGGGCTCCGAACGGTCAATCAGCTTGAGTCAAGCACGTTGACTTTCTGTGTGCTTCTGTTCTGTTGCTAGGTGGCTCGACTCGAGCATCAAGCTAGCTTTGTAGACGATTAAAATGCTTTAGCAAGCCTAAATCTACGTGCTTGACGCCAAGCTGATTGATCGTCTCGGAACCCTGTAATGCATTCTTTATTTGGCGTTGCATGAAATCTTTCTGCGCTTTTCTTCTGATTAAGTGCGTGTCTTTTGTGCTTTTTCAGTTCATGTCGTCGACAACAACGGGCAACACGGTACTATCATTACTTTATTTTACACTATCCATTATTTTGTTTTTGATATTACCTTTAAACAATATTATTATTTATGTCACACCTGACAATAAAGTGGACTTTTCCGCCCGCTACGCGTACAGAAATTCCCACTTCCGTCAGGGGGTGACATAAAACTATCATCTTACCTCGGGCGATAAAAAGAAGGCCTCAGATAATAATAATAATAATAATAATAATAAATCATTTATTTCTTGTTCCTTACGAACTAGACATGATAATTAGGTACATGGTTACAGTGAAGGAACAAAAATGCAGATAGAACATTTTGCGTTACCAGGGGTCTCCAAACTAGGCTATGCCTGTCTTGGACGACCATTAAAATTCATCAAATTAAAAGATCATATATTTAATTCAATTACTTGCGATCTGAGACATTCTTTGTTTACATACGACCAGCAAGGCATTAAATGCATTAAATTCTTTAGTTGGCGTTGTCATGAAGGCTTTCTGCGCTTTTCTTCTGTTTAAGTGCGTGTCGTTTGTGCTTTTTCAGTGAATGTGGTGGACAACAACGGGCAACACGGTACTATTCATTATTTTATTACTTATAAAATTATAATACTACTATTTTAAAAAACGGATAAAGCAAATATTTTCTACAGTCTTTTTTATGAAAAATATCGTTCATAATTACAATAAATTACTGAATAAAGCTTCCGACTTATTTTTCAATGGCTTATGTTACCATCTTCATCTGCATCAAAAGGATAATAAATGAAAAGGAGATTTCTGACTTAACCAAACCAGTTATCATAAAAAAACTTCATTGATATTGCCGAAGTAGCGAATGTTTGAATTCTTTTGAGCTAAAATTTTCAATGCATGTTTCCGTAATACGCACCGTAACGGCGTTAGTACACCAACGCATTAAATTCACAGAAGTTTCGCATGCGAATGCGTTGGTGTACTAACTGCGTAATAAATGTTTGCCTTTGAACTTGTGAAAGCAGTTGTCATTATACTTCGCTTTTATTGTCTTTCAGTGAATGTCGTGGATAACAACAGGCCTGATCAAGGTACTACATATTCATTGATTTTTTAAATATTATTTGGGCTACACTGTTGTCGATTTCACTTCAAGCTTTCCCCTTCGTAATCTGGCTCTTTTAACAATAACAGCTTCACGTTAAAAAAAACATTAATTTTTAAACTAATCTGCAAAACCTAGTCCACTGAAACAGGGTGGAGATTTTAATACAGGGTGGACCAAAAGTCCGGTAACATTTGAAATGGTTATAAAAAATACAAAAAGAGATATGAGAGAAAAATTGTTTATTTGTTATAAAAGTACAAAAATCAGGGTTTTATTTTTTAAAATAACGTCGTCCAAATGTGTCCCTTGTTTAGTTGGCACTCCTGTAACCTAGAGCGGAAATTTTCCATCACCACCCGACAAGTGTTTGGAGAAATGTTCTGAATTTCCTCGCGTATATTTTCTTTTAATTCTCCATTAGACTGAGGGTTGTTATTAAAAACTTTACTTTTGAGGTATCCCCAAAGGAAAAAGTCTGTCTGCGGGGTGGCCAGTTAATATCACCTCTTTTGGATATGAGTTTTTGCCCAAAAATTTCACGAACCGCTGCTATTGAGTCGTTGGAGGTGTGACATGTGGCCCCATCTTGTTGAAACCATGTTCGTTGATTAAAACCAGAGTAGTCCTGTAATGCTGGAGCAAAAAAGTTCTGTAGCATGGCAATGTATCGCTGTGTGTCGACGGTAACGGGACGGCTTCTCTGAGTCTCATAAAAATACGGACCAATAATTCCACTGGCTGATAAAGCTGCCCATACAGTAACTTTGGGTGAGTGTAAGGGCTTTTGGTGCTTCAATTGCGGGTTAGCATCACTCCAGTATCTATATTATCTATCTATTGTATCTATACTAATATTATAAAGTTAAAGAGTTTGTTTGGTTGGTTGAACGCGCTAATCTCAGGAACTACTGACTCAAATTGAAAAATTATTTTTGTGTTGGATAGTCTATTTACCGAGGAAGGCTATAGGCTATATAACTACCGATAATAACGCGAGCGAAGCCGCAGGCGACTACTAGTTAGTTAATATTGGTACAGTTTTGCTCCTCTCCTCTATGCTCCAGTGAACAGGCAGCCTTACTGTTCATTTCCATAATTTTGTTTAATTGTCACATAGCTGCATAGCATAAAAATTCAGATACAACATAATATAAATCTGCTATATTATTAGATATCGTAATCCAAATCATTATTTTATTATTTATATAGCCCCTATGCTTCTTCGTTAGCTATTTTCGTTCCAGTGCTTAATATTAAAGCAAAGTTTCTATATGACGTATTTATAAATACTACTCCTCTTTGTCTAATCTGAGATTGTTTGAAATAATAGAGTAATTTAAAATTGGTATTGTTTCAATGGAGAAGGATTTAAAAATTTTTTCGTCTTATTTTACCAATAGTAAGCTTCGCAATTTTTATTCCACCATGGACATAATATGCAATATTGCATAGTTAACACTGACTGTGCCTAAGGAACTTAACTGCTTTATTGTTTCTTGCAAATTCTGTTTTCTGTTTACGTCTACTGCTGCTATCCATTATCTTGTGCTTTGTTTTTCAGTGAATGTGGTCGACAATAACGGGCATCAAGGTACATTATTAGAGTTAATTAAATTGTCACCTCAATACCCGTCAATAGTCTTACTGATAAACACGCTATACGCATTGAGTAGTTACTACTAGTTACTCAGTGTTTTGTCTCTTTTCCTTGCATTCAATATCATGTTTGTGAGACGAAGACAAAACACCGCGTTTATTAGTAAGCCCGTTAATTGTCCCTCTTTGTAATGTTTGCCAGTGCTTTTGTTTTTGGGGCTACTGCGGTCTGTTCTTTCTTGTTCTATATGGAACAAAAAATTATTTTTTATTTCATTATAAGCAAAATAAGCAAATTGGGTCTACATAGCTCGTATTCATATGAGATTACAATTATTAAGTGTAAATAAAAAATAGCTACCCTTAAAACGATTTAAGGGTAGCTATTTTTTATTTACATATTTCCTCAACCAAATGGGACAATAAAAACAGAACCTAATTTAAAAGACTTCTAGGAAAGTGCGAAGAGTTCATAAATTATCATTTACAAAATGCGCATTTACTGACAAGACGTGAGAATATCGCAATTTTTCCCAATCCATTATATGCAATTTATTTATATAAACAAAAAGATCGAAATTAGATTGGAGAACTACGACAATTTTTAATTTTACATAAAAGTTATTTTGATAAAATTTATACTGACTTTGTTTAATATGAGATGGAATTGAAATACACTAAATTGCGATATATTTCTTTTTTTCCTTAACCGAACAAAACGTCTCAGTCTCGAAATACCAATCGTGATTTTTATAATTTTTTTTTTTACTTACTGTTTACTTTTTTTACAGTTAACTTCGTGAACAACGGAAATGGTAAGTAAATATATTTAACCTATCTAAATATAGCATTAAAAATAATTCGACTTAACTTAAACCATGTCAATTGTATTTCAACTTTAAGATGATTGTAGAAAAGTGGAAATTGAGAAAAACTTACATCTAGTGATGATTTGCGGAGATTTTGAATTTGTTTTATTATTACACATTTATAAAATAATACCCAAATACTATTATTTCAGAAGATATGGTAATAAATTTTTTTCTTCTTATTTTTCAGTTGACCCCGGATTCTCAGTGGACCGTGAGTTTTTAAATTACATCATCACTATTGAAATTTAAAATGGCTGCTTTATTATGTTTTCCATTATTTTACTATTATTGGAGTAGTGACGGAAAAGCAGATTACAATTTGTCACCGCTCATCTGTCCCGCGGGTGTCTTACAAGGCGACTAAGGCTGAAGATATTCAATGAGTAATGGACGCAGGCGTTACTGTTCGTTTAATTAAATGGCATAGTACAAAGATTTTGGTGGTTAGAAAAAGAATTTCGAAAAATTATGGTCTTGATGTAGGGATGGCATAGGCTCACCCCCTATTGGGACCTAACATAACTGGCGTAAACGTGGGTGTAAATTCACCTCTGCCTTGCCCTTCGGGAATAAACAGGCGTGATTTATGTATGTGTGTGTATGATTTTTTATTTTTTTATTATTATGAAGATATTTTATTATGTAATAGAACATGTAACAAAAATAACGCACACCCTAAATACAATCTTTGCTAATATAGTCATATAACTACTATGGTGTTAATAAAAACAATAGTTTTTTTTTTCTTTCACCATAAAATTTATTGGTCAACGAAACAAAATGGTAAAATTCGAAAATTAATTATACAATTTTGAATTTTTGATATCACCATAGTTTTTTATATGACTAGTTAGCATGGGTAATGTTCAGGATGTGTGTTATATCTGTTACATGTTGTAGTAATTAATGTAGGTACTTTTCTAAAAAAAATAATTCTTTTACAGCAAGCGGTCAACAGTCTGGTGAGTTTCTGATGCTGCAACAAGCTATTTAATCCTCAAATAGTATATTAGCTAAACAAGGAAATATGGGTGTTAATGCACCTATGCCCACAAATTGTATCCCTTTATGGGAAAAGTCGTTATTTATGTATAAAATGTAATGATAATTATGCTTGACGATAATATCAGTGAATCAATCAATTCATGGTGTAAATTTCGCACATTATACCTATTTGTCTTAGTAAAAGTGGAAAATAATTTTGAAATTTTAAGAAGTTTGACTAACGTCAAATAGCTATTAAGTTTGAAATTCTCATTTATCTTTTCCTTTTTTCCAGGTGGATTCAATGGTGAGAGCGAGTAAAACTTTATAGGATTAATTTATTTACTTCTAAAAAGTGATTACTTCTAAAATTTATTTACTTTCTTCTTCTTCTTCTTTATTTCTTCTTCTTTATTTACTTCTAAAAACTTCATTACGAGGAATTTTTTAATTCTTATTTTTAAAACTATGCTTATATTTTACCAAAGTCAAGATTTTAAATTTTTAAAATTACACACACAGTAGTTTAATTATTATTTTTTAATGGCGGCCAGTCAAGACAACTTGCCAAAATCATTTATATACAGTAGTTTAATACATAATCATCTAGTTAGCAGTAGTAGTTTAATACTTTCTCATACATAGCATTTTTTTTGTTGACTGTATGTAATATTTACTAGCTATGCTAACTTTTGTCTTTTAAACATTCCAGTCGATCCCGGATTCTCCGTATACCGTAAGTTTTATTTTGAATTATTAAAAGAAATGTACTTATGTAAAAAAAATGTATAATATAAATGAAAAAGCGAATTTGTCATTTGCCTTCATTGGCATGAGCACAAATAAAACTGCAAACTTTTGAAACGCGACGTGACTCTACGTGTAGACACCGAACAATCCGGCGTCTCGTCGGATGTTCATAGTGTGTTTCTGGTCATAGAAAACCAATACATTTGATTCGACCAACACACATCGGATACACATTTTTAAAACACGACTCGGTTTTAAAAATGTGTTTCTAGCATTATACTCGCCCGCCATTACAAGGGACTATGAGACCTAACTTATTGGCGAAATACTATCTCTGCCTACCCCTTCAGGGACTAATAGACATGTTTTATGTAATGAGAAACAAAAAAGTCAAACTGATATTTTATAATGAACTATTTTTATTCTCTGTCCTGTATCATTAACAATTTATTTTATGTTTTGCAGCCAACACCGTTTACCATGGACCTGGTAAGCATCATACAATTCAAATGATTTTATCTCCTGCCTTTAGTCAGTAGCTAATCTTTAATTTAGAAATATTCGTTTTATTAATTTACTTATTATGTTTGTTACAGACCCAGCATTCGTGTACCCACTCTACCCATACAAGAACCGTAAGTATTGTTCCTGTTCTACACCTTCAGATTGTAATAGTTACTTATTTGAAACTATAGGTTAAGTACCATACATTAACTTACATAACTAACTTTTGTATGTCATAGTAGATATACGCTAAAGAATCCGTGTTGATTTACGTTTTTTAGAAAAAAAAACTGTAAAATATCTCTGTTCTTTATTTTCAATAACTTTTTGAATTTTATATTCGGCGCAGTATGTTTCCTCTTCAATTCATATCGGTCAGACGTCATCAAGCCATCCACTCCCTTTTGATTCATATCATCCATCACACCGTAAAGGTGCTAGTGATGAATGAATGTATAGAGAGAAGATGGAACGGACCATGTCGAAAGGCCGATGAACGGAGAGAGTGATTGGAATGACCAACATTCCAATCCATACTGCTCAAAGTTTTGGCTTACGTTTTACAGCCGGCCGCCTGCCTGACACTAACCCTCTTTGGGCATGCTGTTGTTGGTGGTTTGCCCTCCACCATTCGGGTGCCCCAAGGTGCTTATTGGTCTACACCGGGCAATCTCCCTTAATCGACTTTTACGACACCCATGGGATGTGTTATTATGATTCATAGTAGCGTGTAATTTCATTTCAGGTGATAGTCCCTACCTTCGCGATGGAAAATAGAAGAGACAAGAGCATGTTTTATTAAATATGTATTCAAGATAATATTATGTATATGTAAAGATTAATAAATGTATTTCAAATGAATCGTATGTGTTTTTGATGAAATGCGAAACCATTAAATAAATAAATAAATATTTTAACACTTACACCTATTATCTAGCCCAAAGTGAGTAGCCTAAGCACTTGTGTTATGGATACTAGATGACGGACATATTTTTTAAAATCATAATAATTATGTATATAATGTTGAAAATATACTACATAAACATATACACAACCATGACTCGGAAACAAATATTATTGGTCATCACAAAATTTGCCCCTATCAGGAATCGAACCCGGGATCTCTTGGCCAATACCCAGCGATCTGAGCGTTCGACCAAGGCGGCCGTCATTGAAATTATTTATTGTCAATATTTAACCTAGTTACTGCGTCTGCAATTTCTTTCGATGTTTCTTATTTCCTTTAAGAATCGCCCTAAATATGACGGAATATACTTCACCGTTCCAACATTCTACGACGGAAGACGCCCAAGTAAATTCAATCTAATGTCGCTTGACCCTAAATAGTCCTTACATTGTAAATTGCGCTACGAACCCTACTCGTGAATCGTATTGAAACTTCCAAGTAGAATCATTTTATGGTATTATTATGCAACTGAATTGTCATTTATATACAGTGAAAAGCATTTCTAAACGGTGATGTTTTAGCGGTTGACACAAATTTTGGCAGGATATAAACTCCCTTGTAAAAAAATAAGAAAATTATAAAGAGTAAAGTTAATGTTTATGACAATTATTACTCATTATAAGTATTGGCTGCCGCACTCAGAGACGTCAAATAACGATAATGAGTACTTCATGTCAAAAAATTACAATTCAAAACTAGTGGCTATTCTTGCCGGGTCTATGGTCTAGATTTAATTGAAATTGTTTAACATTAGGTACTCATCAAAGTTATTTGACATCTATGAGTGCGGCACTGACTAGAGTTCATCAAGACTTAACAGGCGATTAAATATCCGTCGGTTTTTGACATTGCACCCTATGGAAGACCTGTCAAAAAGTGACGGTTAACTTTAATCGCTTGTTTTACGTGTTGGTGAACTGTAGCCAGAGTTGTGCTACTCTTTAATACAGGTGTGTGAAATGTAGAGCGTAAATCCAAGATCGAAATTAATTGCTCATTGATGTATACTTATGAAGACGTCATCACTTGGCTCATTATGCAATATTTGTTTTACACAGACAGGATTTAAGTGGAATTTCGATAAGTAAAGTAAACAGACAAAATTACATGCCAATATTTATTCGCTCAGCGCGTAATATTCTCAAAACGTGTCTGCATGAAAAGCGATTGATAAACATCCTCCCCTGAGGGCCTGGTATGAGTTAGAGCAGACAATATACATAATCGAAAACTATGTTCCTTCAACTTGAACAAGGGGGATATACACCCCATAGATAGGTCACCGTGCTTTGAAAATCACAATAACAGCCATACTCCGAACAGAGACGTCAATTTTTCAACGTTAATGAGTACTTAGTCGATCCTAGAAGCGACCGGTAGACTCAGTCAAACGTTGTTAAGTTGGTTAGGTTAACCAACGAACAGTACGAGCCCAACGAGCGAATCGAGCCGTCCCGCGTGCCGTGGGAGCGGCTGGCATCTGCCAGTAATTTGTGCTATTATATATAATCTAATAGTTATTTTAACATTTGTAGAAATATTCATCATATTTCATAATATTTTCATTATTACCCTGCGACATACACACTAATATAACAACAATAGACATATAAATAGAACTTTCTAAAACCTAATTTGGCCGTGTGGTGACGGCAGAGTAGAATACAATTGTCACCACCCCAAATCTCTCCCGTGGGTGTCGTACAAGGCGACTATGGATAAATCAGTGATGAGGAATGGCCAGCAGCGTTCCTCCCTATACCATCTAGCTATGTACCTACTGCGACTTTTGTGCCCGATAAATGGCAATAGGCTCGGCACCTATTACATGGAACCTAGCATAATTGGCGAAGAATGGGTGCTAGTTCACCTCTGCCTACCCCTTTGGGAATATAGGCGTGAATTATGTATGTATGTATGTAATTTGAAGTTTGACTAGTTAAACCCCGACTTCATGAAATTGAGTATTGATGTTTGCCTGACCACATTAGTTACTCCTAGTTTTGACGAAAATTCTTTAGTTAGAGGCCGAAAAACATGCCCCCTTATTATAGTCATGGTTTAAAATTAATGCTAGCTCTGTCTTTCATTCAGCAAGTAAAAGTGACACCATCAGTCTTAAACTATGACTGACTTTAGTCCATGTTTTATAATAAGGGGGCATTTGTTTGGGCTTTGACTAAGACTTCAAGTCAGACCTGAGGATTGTCTTGTCAAACCTAGTAGCGCCGGATTTTCGAGGATTGAATAAAACATATCAATTAAATCTTCTTCTTCTTCTCCCTGCCCTGTTCCCAGTCTATCTGGGGTCGGCGCAGTATGTTTCCTCTTCCATTCATATCGGTCAGACGTCATCAAGCCATCCAGTCCCTTTTTGATTCATATCATTCATCACACCGTAAAGATGCTACTGATGAATGAATGTATAGAAAAGAGACGGAACGGACAATGTCGAGAGACCGATGAACGGAGAGAGTGATTGGAATGACAACATTCCAATCCATACTGCTCAAAGTTTTGGCTTAGGTTTTACAGCCGACCGCCTGCCTGACACTAACCCTCTTTGGGTATGCTGTTGTTGGTGATTTGCCCTCCACCATTCGGTTGCCCCAAGGTGCTTATTGGTCTACACCGGGTAAAATCCCTTAGTCGACTTTTACGACACCCATGGGATGAGTCAGGGCTGGCCTATTCTACGTTATTTGTTCGCTCCCAGGCCAGCATAGAAGACATATCAATATTAATAATCAGCATAAGTAATAATAAAACTTAAACATTCAGCTGTTGATTAATATGAATAAAAAATGTGGCACCATTTTTTTTGTATGTTTTTCAAACTGGTCAACAAAGTAGGTATATTATTATTTTCTAAGTGGTCTTGTTAATGTAACCCAAAACTTGTAACACAATAAATCAATTTGATAAAACAACGCTTATCTACTTCGTTCATACAATATTTGTATAAATACTATTCGATAACAATTTTTAACAGACATACCTTGACCTTAACCTGAGCTCTTTTTTTTTAATGCTTGCCATACACCAAAATCATATTTATCGATGCTATAAACTTTATAATACCTATAGGTACTCTTTAAAATAAAAATAAAAATTAATTCACGGATAACAATTTTAAACAGTTGTTTTATTTGAAATATTTTGCTATCATTCAATTATAATTACATTACCTGACTTCTTTCTTTTTAATTTTTAAACTTCACTGTCCAATTTAAACTTAATCATGGAACAAATTTTAATACTGACTTATTAATGTAAGTAGGTACGTATCTTTTCAGACAATACAAAACACTCAAAATTGTCCCACGGTTTTTTTAGTCATAAATAATCATGTTTACTATTATGAGTCATAATTGTTATGAATCTCCTGGTTGAACAGGAGGTTCGTAAACTATTACTAAAGGATGTGTATAATTTGTGTGATGTGTGAAACTTTGCCTTTTCTTCATATTTTTTTTGTATATAGATATTGAGATTTTGATTGTACTACATACAATACATACATAAATAATTGGGCCGATATAGGCAGAGGTGAACTAGCACCCAAGTTTCGCCAATTAAGTTAGGTCCCATGTAATAGGTGGCGAGCTTATTGCCATTTATCGGGCATAAAAGTCGCAGTACATAGCTAGTTGGTATAAAAGGAACGCTGCTGGCCATTTCTTATCACTGATTTATCCTTAGTCGCCTTGTACGACACCCACGGGACAGATTTGGGGTGGTGACAATAATTGTATTCTACTCTGCCGTCACCACACGGCATCTTGATCGGATTTTGATTGTATTACACTATTTGTGTCATTATCGTATTGGTAATAGACGCCTGTGTGTTTTGGAGTGGCAATCACTCCTATTTAAATCGACTCACATAGTGATTAATGGAAGGAGAAAATTAAAACGAATTGTATATTGAAACTAAATACTCTTTTGTTAACAATAAAAGTGCCAATATTTGTTGGTTCATCGGCATCAATATCTTATAGTGTAAGATTTTGTATAATTAATAAACTTCGTTAGCGGAAAGCCGTGTCATTGTAACTATACTGGCTCTGTATAATAAATTATTAAAATTATGGAGATTAATTTGAGGTTAATATTAGAGATTAGAGATATTTTGTAAAGTTTTATCGTCCTAGTTTGCATAGTATAAGCAGCAGCCCGAATTGTGAAAAACACGAGCTCAGAGGAACATTCAAAAAAGACAATATCGCCAAAGCAATTCATGTTTCCAAATCTATTACTTATTCTACAAGCAATAAATGTAATGAGCCACTGTAAAAATTATTTTACAAATCTCTTACACTGTTAAATTTCTACCGAGGACTTCACCTAACATAAGCTGACGATAAGTGACTATTTTATGATTTTCAATGTAAGATATAATAGGATCATAAAATAAACTGCAGATGTTGTCCTTTTTAGGGGTCCAGGACAACATTTTTCGAAACATACATACATAAATCACGCCTATATCCCCGAAGAGTTAGACAGAGGGTATGTATGTATGTTTGTGGTAATATTTCGAAAAATGTTGTTCTGATTTTACATTACCACAGAGACTTCTAAAAATTTTACCACTATATCTACTATGTGCCACCTATGTGAAATATTTAAATAAACTTTCTTCATTCAGCTACTTCATTAATTGAATTATAACAAGTCGAGAGAAAAAAATGCTTTCAGTAAATTAATTATAAAGTTACACGAGTAGAACTAATCATGCCACAACTTGCGTTAACAATCATTGCCATTGTTGTCGCATAATTATCGCTACGATTGCTTGAATGAGATTGTTTAATTGACTTTATACATTCTACTCGACATGTAGGTACAAAGACGGATCTGACTTATTGATTTTAATGTTATGCATTTTACGAAGATTCTTATTTCAGAAATTGCATAATACGGCATTAGCAAACCCAGACAGACGACTGTCACCAGTTGTCAACGGATCAATGGCGTCTGAACGATACTAATGGAATAGAAAATGAAATATACTGCCCGACCTGGGATAAGCTGGGAACAAGGCAGGAAAAAGAAAAATTATTAATATTTGTCGTGAGGTAACGTCAGAGTAGAATACTCCTGTTACCCCCGATCACCAACGACTCATTTATTAATTTATGACCAGTAGGCCTATTCGCTAACTTTTTTTGACAGTTGAAAGTGATGATCACCGAACTATTTACTTATCCATTACTACTTTACTATAATACTATTGTGACACTTGTCCTGTGATAACAGCAATGTATTAGTAAATAGTTCGGTGATCATCACTTTCAACTGTCAAAAAAAGTTAGGGAATAGGCCTACTGACCATAAAGTGGACTTTTCCGCGCGGTACCCGTTCGGAAAGCCCCATTTCCTGGTCAGGGTTGACATAAAACTGATTGATTTTACCTCGGCCGATAAAAAAGAAGCTTCATATCGCATACTTGCGATCTTAGACATTCTCTGTTTTATCGCCTTTGGTATATAATCTACTATTATTCATCCAATTGCACACCTTCTTAAATGTTTTTAAGAAAGAAGTAGATATCGTTAATGTTTATAGTTTCGACTCTAATATGAGTGTTTCAAAAATAGGGTCCGATATATTTTTTCTATTTTCGATATGCCGTGTGGTGACGGCAGAGTAGAATACAATTGTCACCACCCCAAATCTCTCCCGTGGGTTTCGTACAAGGCGACTAAGGATAAATCAGTGATGAGGGATGGGCAGCAGCGTTCCTCTTATACCACCTAGCAATGTACTGCGACACTTTTGTGCCCGATATATGGCAATAGGCTCGCCACCTATTACATGGGACCTAACATAATTGGCGAAATATTGGTGCTAGTTCACCTCTGCCTACCCCTTCGGGGATATAGGCGTGATTTATGTATGTATGTATATTTTTTCTATACATCATGTCCTGAGTATCTGGGGGCCTACCGCCTAACTCGATTGCTGATGATAGCTATATTGCAATGCACTGCTTACGGCTATAGCAGCCATCCTGAATGTTTAGGCGGCGCGGATTTTGTGCCAAATTCATACAAAATCATTCGGTGATCATTCGTTCAAAGCTATCGCTAATAGTTTAGGTACAGTTGGTGTGAAATGACAGCATGACGTCATAAACTATAGCTTTTGCTTTAGCAATCGAGTTAGGCGGTGGGCCCCCTGGACATCATTTTTTAAAGTCTATCTGACCTCTTTTTTTCTGTAAAAAAAACATTATGGTGTTTTATATTTTTAATTATCTATCTACAGATAAAATTCAGCTTAAATACTGCAGGTTTTTTATCTGACTTTTCTGGCTGTATCTAAACAGTGACGTGTTTCTCTTGAAGTGTGAGTGGAAAGTGTAATATAGTATAAAACCGAGGGTAAGTTAAGGCGTTAAAGAAAAAACGACTATTTCGCCTTCAATCAATCAAATGCTAATAAAAGTCACGTGTTTGCTCACAAAAAGTTCATAATTGTCACCTTTGCGTACTGAAGTGATTGACACCAATCACTCGATAAATAATAAGAGCCCACGTGGCTACCGGCTAGTAATTTCATTGTTCCACTAATTACTTAGCGTTAATAGTACAGGAGCAATTAGGTCCTCCCTTCTTAGAAAGCCCTTGTATATAAAGAGATGCCTGTAAGCTGTGCATCATAGTCATTTAGTAGATACCAAGATACCAAACATGTCTCGAGTACTGGTGAGTGTCTTTAAAGTTGCTTTTTTTCTATGTCAGATTGTTTTTTAGGAAAATTTACAGCTAGTTCACTTTTTATTTGCTTTTATTATTTTCACAACTTATAATCAATTTATACATTATCATGTTCCTGCCCTGTTCCCAGTTTATCCAAAGACGGGGCAAATGTATCCTGTTCCATTAATATCGGTTGGACTTCATCAATCCACCCACTCCCTTTTGATTGAATATCATCCACCGTACCAAAAGTATAGGAAAGGACCATGTCGAAAGATCGATCGAAAGATCGAAGACAGAGTGGTGACAACATTCTAATTCGTACTGCTCAAGGTTTTTGCTTGGATTTTACAGCCTGCCTGACACTAACCCTCTTTGGGTATGCTGTTGTTGGTGGTATTGCCTTCCACCATTTGTTGCCCCAGTGTGGTATAATTCTACACCGGGCAATCTTCTTTAGTCAACTTTTACGACACCCCTGGGGTGAGGCAGGGCTGGCACATTCCAAGTTATTTTTACCTTTCCAGGCTCGCTGGCCTGTTGTTGATAGTTGGTAAGGCAATATGGAAGGTTCCCTTACATTTTTCTCTAGCACCATCCTGGTATGATGAATGATATGAATTAAGGAAATCTCGATGACGTCTGGTCGATATGAATGGAAGAGGAAACATCCTGTGCTGTCCCCAGACAACTTATCTAATTACAGGGCAGAAAAAGATGATATTTGCAAACATGTTTGATTGTGATTTGCATGCTCAAAATAGGTATAGGTACAATCAATTACTTAATTAAGTCGTGTGGTGACGGCAGAGTAGAATACAATTGTCACCAACCCAAATCTCTCCCGTGGGTGTCGAACAAGGCGACTAAGGATTATCAATTAGTGATGAGGAATGGGCAGCAGCGTTCCTCTTATACCACCTAGCAATGTACTGCGACTTTTGTACCCGATAAATGGCAATAGGCTCGCCACCTATTACATGGGACCTGACATATTTGGCGAAACGTGGGTGCTAGCTCACCTCTGCCTACCCCTTCGGGGATATAGGCGTGATTTATGTATGTATGTAATTACTTAATTTTCAGGAAGAGATCGCTTGTAGTTACAGTAATATCATTTTTATTAGCTAAAACTAAAGCGAAATGTTTTATTTTGTGTATATTTCCTAAATTTTGGGGCATAATATAAATCCTTTTATTCTATACCGATCAATCCCAGTCCATATAGGTCGGTTTGGGTTCGAATCCTGGCACCTTACACGCACACCTATCATCTGATAGGTGTGCGTGTAATAGTTATTTGTTGTACGTGAGTGCAAAGTTGTTCTTTAAAGTTGCTTTTTTTCTATGTCAGATTGTTTTTTAGGAAAATTTACAGCTAGTTCACTTTTTATTTGCTTTTATTATTTTCACAACTTATAATCAATTTATACATTATCATGTTCCTGCCCTGTTCCCAGTTTATCCAAAGACGGGGCAAATGTATCCTGTTCCATTAATATCGGTTGGACTTCATCAATCCACCCACTCCCTTTTGATTGAATATCATCCACCGTACCAAAAGTATAGGAAAGGACCATGTCGAAAGATCGATCGAAAGATCGAAGACAGAGTGGTGACAACATTCTAATTCGTACTGCTCAAGGTTTTTGCTTGGATTTTACAGCCTGCCTGACACTAACCCTCTTTGGGTATGCTGTTGTTGGTGGTATTGCCTTCCACCATTTGTTGCCCCAGTGTGGTATAATTCTACACCGGGCAATCTTCTTTAGTCAACTTTTACGACACCCCTGGGGTGAGGCAGGGCTGGCACATTCCAAGTTATTTTTACCTTTCCAGGCTCGCTGGCCTGTTGTTGATAGTTGGTAAGGCAATATGGAAGGTTCCCTTACATTTTTCTCTAGCACCATCCTGGTATGATGAATGATATGAATTAAGGAAATCTCGATGACGTCTGGTCGATATGAATGGAAGAGGAAACATCCTGTGCTGTCCCCAGACAACTTATCTAATTACAGGGCAGAAAAAGATGATATTTGCAAACATGTTTGATTGTGATTTGCATGCTCAAAATAGGTATAGGTACAATCAATTACTTAATTAAGTCGTGTGGTGACGGCAGAGTAGAATACAATTGTCACCAACCCAAATCTCTCCCGTGGGTGTCGAACAAGGCGACTAAGGATAATCAATTAGTGATGAGGAATGGGCAGCAGCGTTCCTCTTATACCACCTAGCAATGTACTGCGACTTTTGTACCCGATAAATGGCAATAGGCTCGCCACCTATTACATGGGACCTGACATATTTGGCGAAACGTGGGTGCTAGCTCACCTCTGCCTACCCCTTCGGGGATATAGGCGTGATTTATGTATGTATGTAATTACTTAATTTTCAGGAAGAGATCGCTTGTAGTTACAGTAATATCATTTTTATTAGCTAAAACTAAAGCGAAATGTTTTATTTTGTGTATATTTCCTAAATTTTGGGGCATAATATAAATCCTTTTATTCTATACCGATCAATCCCAGTCCATATAGGTCGGTTTGGGTTCGAATCCTGGCACCTTACACGCACACCTATCATCTGATAGGTGTGCGTGTAATAGTTATTTGTTGTACGTGAGTGCAAAGTTGTTTTTTAACCGCGTGCTCAATTTTGATGACCGAGCTAGCGAAGGATTCTAAAATTGAATCACGAGCGTAACGAGTGATTCAAAAATTAGAATCCTGAGCGATAGCGAGGGAATCAAAAGAGCACAAGGTGAAAAATCTTTGCACTCGAGTGCAACACGTAACTTTTCATCCCCCCCAACGAAGAAATTGCAAAATACAAAAAAAAAATACAATCACAACAGTTTCTGTTTTCATCCAGAAACTTCAACAACACCCTCCCATTAACCTAAACACACTCTCAACACCCACCCAGAAACACCCACAACATTCACACCCGCAATACACACCCATCCACTCAGACACACCCAAAAAACACCCATTCACCCAGAAAAACCCACAAAACACCCATTCACCCAGAAACATCCATAAAACACCCATTTACCCAGAAACACCCAAAAAACACCCATTCACCCAGAAACATACACAAAACATCCATTCACCCAGAAACACCCATTCACTCAGAAACACCCACAAAACACCCATTCACCCAGAAACACCCACAAAACACCCATTCACTGAGAAACACCCACAAAACACCGATTAACCCAGATACACCCAAAAAACACCCATTCACCCAGAAACACCTACAATACACCCATTCACCCAGACACACCTACAATACACCCATTCACCCAGAAACACCTACAAAACACCCAATCACACCCAAAAAACACTCAATCAACCAGAAACACCCACAATTCTCACCCATCCATTCAGACACACCCACAAAAACCCATTCACACAGACACACCCACGAAACACCCATTCACCTAGACACACCCTCAAAACACCCATTCACCCAGACACACCTCCAACAGCCACCCATCCACCCAGCCACACCCGCAACATTCATCCAGACACACCTGTAAGTACCTAATAAAAATTACCGTCCTAATGGAGTTCCGAGACGGTCAATCAGCTTGAGTCAAGCACGTTGATTTTCTATATGTTTTTGTTCCGTTGCTAGCGTAAACAAATCAAACAGACCTAAAAAGCTTTTAAATGCTTGACTCAAGCATCAAGCAAGCGTTGTAGACGATCAAAATGTTTAAAGCAAGATTGACTAACGCCAAGCTGATTGACCGTCACGGAACTCCTAGGTTTTAACAAATTTATGACGTGAAAAGAAAATGGCGCGCGCAAAGCAAATTACAAAAAAAGTACACTAAGAAGGTTCCGAGTCTGAGTTTTTAACAAATTAAAATAGGTTGCATGACAATTTCGGCACCATGGATGTTTTGAATTCACAAACTCATTGCACACGATGTTCTAAATTCAATTTTACTTTAACCTCTAGAGGATAAAAACGGCTTTTGCACTCAGATATCGAAGAGCAAAAACGCCTTTTCCGAGATGGTGGGATGAAAAAAATATTTATCAATAAAAACCAAATAGGATTAACGCTATGTTTTTATCCCCGAAGGAGAAGGCAGACTGAATTAACATCCACATTTTCCCATTTACATTTGATCCCATGTAATAGGGGGCGAGCCTGTGGCCTCTTTAGGGCACATAAAGTGTTACTAGGAAGTTTCAGAGAAACGCTGCAGCCCATCACTCATCACTCGCGGGAGAGAATGGAGATGGTGGCATTTCCTACTCTCTCTCTCTTCTGATGTTTACTACTCTGCCGTCTCTACACGGCAAATGTTAATTGATTGATACTGACTGTCGATATAACCACATAATTCTCTTCCAGATCTTCATTGGTCTCTTGATGCTGGCGTCGGCGGTGGTCAGCCTGGAGCTTCCCAAGCTCCCGGAAGCCCCCAAGCTGCCCGACGCCAAGCTGCCCGAAGCCCCGAAAGTACCGGAGGTACCCAAGTTACCTGACACAAAGGGGCTTCCGGACTTAGGAAGGAAGTAGCAGAATACAATGAATTAACCAACCGATTGCCGACCAGATCATGAATTATTGTTGTAATTTTTTTATGAAGCATAATAAATGGAGCTCCAGAAAACAGTTTTTTTCTCTAGAAATAGGTTTAGGTACTGTCGAAATTTTGACCTCTCAGACATGAGAGTTTATTGAAAAATATTGTCAGGAGATTGCGTGGCGTTAATCTTAATTGGTTTTTAACCAACGAAAAACGGAGGAGGTTACTCAATTCGTACCCCTATTTTTTTTATTATAATAAGGATTTCTAGGATTGCAGATTTCTAAAAGCATATAATATTACTAGCTGGTCCGGCAAACCTTGTTTTGCCATATATTTGCCATATATTTGCCACATATTTGCCATATATTTGCCATATATTTGCCATACATTTGCCATATATTTGACATATAGGAGTATAAAAAATTGCCTACGATCTATACTCAGACCTTCCAAATATATGTTACTGTAAAACTCCGTACCACGGTAAATTCTAAGATACACCGGTAAAACAAGATTTACCAACTCTTAACGGCAATTTAATTAACGTCTTGGTTGGCCGAGCGGTTTAGGCACCTGCCCGGCTAGCAGTGGACGTGTGTTCGATTGCCGCATCAAAACTATGATTTTTCGAACTTTCTCTAACCACAATATTCTTGGAATTAAAGGTGATTGAAATGGCTAGTAGGAAACAGTGCGCCGACTCCAGATAACCTAGGAAGGCAGGATATATAATAGTTATGTTTATTACAACATTGTATTCAAGTTCCAGATACGACTGTTATCACAAGTAGGCAAGTTTAGGGTCAGAAGTAATAGATTCGCAGATAAATCTTCACAATATTAGTTACCCAAAACTCAACGCAAATTTAAAAAAGAAAATTGATAAGTTTGAATACGTATTGAATACGTCGGGATCAGCGCTTCATTGGCGGATCGGGTCTAGGGTAGCTTTTGCAGAGCCTTCATTTTACACTGCATGAGCCATACTGCGCACTGCCCTATCCTGCCTTGGACACACAGGTTTTCGATGTCTAGCGTCTTGTCGATTCTTAAATGTAATCATAGCAGAATTTGAATATAGCCCGGTCAATTTATACATTTACCCTTGCACAAATTCTCAGAAAACTTAAAATTTGCATAGATGTTAGGGACACCATTGTTACAAAATTGTGAAAAGTCCCCATGTCTGCAAAAAAAATGTATTAGAGGTCAAAAGTTGAAAAAATGGCTTCTTTGAATTTTTCAGCCAAACCGTTAGTTTTATGATAAAAATATTTCAGACAAAAATTGTAGATCATGCAATTATCTACAAAAAATTTGTTCTTACACTTTATTAATAACACCAACCATTATTTAGAAAAACAATTACATTTTTTTTTGACGCTGCTGTATTGTATCTACATAATAATACATAATATATGTATGACTTACTGCCGCACTCAGAGACGTCAATTAAGGTTATTTAGGACAAAAACAAGGCATCTTTATGCGATCAATTTATTTCCTAAACAGTGTCCCCTAATACTTTTAATATCCGTGACGTTGGTAACCATCATGGCCACCGTGCTGGCCGTTGGAATATCCGCCATGCCCGCCGAATCCGCCTTGTCCGCCGTGCGCACTGTGTCCACCATAACCGCCTTGTCCGCCATGAGCACCCTGTCCGCCAAATCCGCCTTGGCCGCTGTGTCCGCCTTGGCCGCTGTGTCCACCGAATCCGCCTTGGCCGCCGTGTCCACCTTGTCCTCCGTGATTTTGGCCGAAGCCTCCGTCGCTATGGCCAAAGCCCCCTTGACCGTGTCCGCCTTGGCCATGGCCGCCTTGGCCATACCCCTGCTGGCCATGGCCACCTTGGCCGTACCCCTGCTGGCCATGCCCGCCTTGGCCGTACCCGTGTCCGCCGCCGCCGCCGTATTGAGGGAAGGCTGCGAGTAGAAATATTCACATACAAACAAACATAAGCCACTCCTTTTTCCTGTATGGTGTCTTAACATCTACATTTCGCCCGCTTATTTCTGTTCCAATGTAAAATAGGGGGAAAACTATTTCCATCCACCGGGCACTCTAATCGCAGTAATTTACTGGATAGTACAATTGATAATCGATACACTGAGAATACTGATGCCCATTACTCGATAATTGTAACTCTTTGTCGCCTTGTGCGGTGGTGGAGATTATATTCTCTGTCGTCACCACAAGGCAAGAAATAAGAAATATTTAACATTATTTAATTAAAGCTGAAATTGACATGTTATGAAAAAATGTGTTCATTTGATGGCGTTTGAATTTTAACATTTAATTAGAATAAATCGCATCTTCTACCTGCTAACGCACTTACGGATCTGACGGATACCTCATTACAATGACGTTTTATTAAAATAAAAAAGTTAACACACTCTTATCTGCCGTCCGAACATTTAAAACTTGTGTTGTGTAATATCGCTTCTTAAATACAAAAGAGATACAACTCGCAATGCATCGATGCAACAGTGAGTTCTTATTTGATAAAGGCACACAAAATGTTTCTAAGTATTTTTTACTCTTGAATAGTGAGCGCTATGCACTCATCAACTTTATCTAAGGATATTTTTTTACTTTACTTAATGTTTTCTCTGCGATCATTATAAAAATACTGACGATTTCTATGCAATTTATTTAATGTTATGAATTTATTAAGTGAGTCATTGAAAAACTGCATAGAATATGTCAGTATTATATGAATGGCGCTAATAGAACATGAAGTCGGTGTACATATAATACCTTTAGACATTGTTGGGCAGTGTATTGTAAATTTTCCGAAGTAACATTTCACTCTTTACACTTACCGTGGCATGCTACTGCCAACGCCAACACAACGCAAGCAATCTGAAAGACAAGTAATACTTATTAAAATAAATTTAAAATAATAATTAAGCTTTAAGTTAAAGAAAACTGCTTTGATCATAACCAATGAGCGTATAATTAATAATTTTATTATTATAGGTATTGAATTTCTAAAGACATAACTATAGGATACTTTTTTATTATATATTTAGGAAAATTTGATTAAAAATGTATATTTGTATAAAAAAAAAATGAACTAAACAAAATTTTTTAAGACTAGTTATGAATATTTTTTCTATAATTTTAATTATATTGTATTACCATCCCATAATAATATTTTAATTACCCACGACAAGTCATAAATACCGAGGCCATTTTAGGTATCTATGACTTGTCTTGGATTCAAAAACATACAGCAAATTAAATACGATATAGTTAACAATTATAAAGGTTCTTACCTTGAATGCCATTTCGATATAACTTAACTGTAACTCTGATAGATATCACATAAAATGGAGCGTGAAAATGTTTATATAGGAAATGTTATCTAAATTTTGAACGTCTGACCCCAATAATGCAATAAACAACCCATTTACTCTCTGTTGTAGGTATAATAATTACGTTAATTACGATGTGTGTCTGTCCGTTTGTATGTAATAACCATGGAGGGAAAGTATCTTAAATATGGTGAGTAAACAATTTTAACTGCATTTAATGTTTTTTGAATAAGTAATTGACTACCAGAACCGGGAATCTAACCCACTAAAGAGTAATAAAAAAACAAAAGTAATTTTACAACAAACGTACTAATCAAGAGACTCAATCGTAAGACTTATTTTTTAACAAATAACATAGCCAGTTTGGCAAGCATTTTTATATTTAAGATATAGTCACTACTGTTCGGGATCGAACAAGGAAATAAAACTAGATTTTCACTTTTATAGGTTGACTAGAAAATTAAGTAGGCAGTTACATTGATTTATTATGAGAGAATTTTGAATAATGAATAGAGAAAAAAGATGGCGTCCTTTCTGGATCCCCTCCAACCGTAGGTACATATAGGATGACCGCGGATGATCGCGGTTGCAGCAATATGTGCTTCGTCGATGGCTGCAAGGTTGAAGTTGGCTTACGGCGGCGACAACTACCATTTGCACCTTTGGGATTGTTTGGTCAAATAATTACTGGATGTTCTGCATAGTTTGCAGCGACGACGCAAGATAAAGGTCGAGTTTCTTTTTCTCCCTGCCCTGCTTCCAGTCCATTTATGATAGGCGCAGTATGTTTTCTCTTCCATTCATAGCGATCAGATGTCATCAAGCCATCCACTCCCTTTTGATTCATATCATACATCACACCGTAAAGGTGATGAATGAATGTATAGAAAAGAGACGAAAGGACCATGTCGAGAGACCGATGAACGGAGAAAGCGATGGGAATGACAACGTTCCAAGCCATACTGCTCAAAGTTTTAGCTAAGTTTTACAGCCGACCACCTGCCTGACACCAACCTTCTTTGGGTCCCATGCTAGCAACTAAAGGTCACATTTTACCTATCCATAGCGTCGTAATTATGGTGGCACTTACCCCCGAATACAGAAACGTTACTCAAATTTTGAGCACTGCTCATAAAGTTAAGTGGACAATACCTGTCAGAATATGTATAGAAACACGTCAATTTTGACAATACTTAAATGTTAAGCAGGACTCAAACTTTAAGTAGCGTTTCTGTATTCTGGGATTAGGGGTTTATAAGTTCTTCCTATACCTCGGAATTTTAAAGCCTTAATAAGCACTCTGTGGGTAGGCCGGGCCTTACGGACCTTACGGGTGGTAAGAGCTGCTTTTCTAGTGCGACGAGACCAGCGATACTTACTATCTGCTCTAACGCCTGATGTTATCTCCACATAACACCAATTAGTAAGGAATGTATTAGGAACTTAAGATGGGACTGGTTGTGTGACCCGATCCGCTAAAGAAGTTGTAATTTTTTACCTATTCAATGTTTAAACATTTACCAATAAGCAAACCAGGGATACGAAGTTAAAGTGAAATTTCTTAATTAATTTCTAAGTGTAGCATTAACGGTAATTTTTTTTTAATAATTTGTATTTTATTGTTTTATAATTATCTTTGTCTGTCTGTCATTCATTAGATTTGTAAACTCACCTTGAACAACAATGTTTATAAAAGGAAGTAGTGATTGGTGTTTTACAATAAGTAAAACATCGAAAATTCAAGAGTAGGTACAGTGTATCTATATCTATGTGTTCTTAAATTATTGTGTGTGAGTTCTTAATTGTGTCCTAAATTTCTCTTTCACCCAAGGTTACCTAGAAGAGAATGCTCTTAAGCAATAAGGCCGCCTTCATTGTATTGTGTGTATGTATTTCTCCCAGTGTATTCTTTGTGTGCAGTAAAGTTATTATTATTATTCAATTCTTTGGTAGTGTGTCTAATTTAACAAAAAAACCAAAACTTGACTCTGCAATTGTAGGTAGAAAAAGAGATTGGATTTATTAATGAAATGCTCAAAACTGAGAGCATTACAATAAATACGGCTTAAAGTCATTATAAGTATTTGCGTTTTAGAAGGTTAGTAAAATCATACATACATACATAAATCACGCCTATATCCCCGAAGGGGTAGGCAGAGGTGAACTAGCACACACGTTTCGCCAATTATGTTAGGTCCCATGTACCTAATAGGTGGTGAGCCTATTGCCATTTATCGGGCACAAATGTCGCAGTACCTTCCTATTGCTAGGTGGTATAAGAGGAACGCTGCTGCCCATTCCTCATAATTGATTTATCTTTAGTCGCCTTGTACGGCACCCACGGGAGAGATTTGGGGTGGTGACAATTGTATTCTAGTCTGCGCCGTCACCACACGGCTTTACGCAGTAAAATCAAGTTGCACCCATTCATAGAAAAACACTATTCTACTATTCATCATGCATCTATATTCATAAACAAAAAGGATTCATAATAATAGAAACGAATTCATAAATAGGCCGTGTGGTGACACAATACAACATATAAATTATCGCCACTCTGAATCTCTACCGTGGGGGTTGTAGAAGGCGACTATGGGTACCTAAATACAGCTATGAGTAATGGCCAGTAGCGTTTCTCTTTGGCAATAGGCTCGCCAACTATATAACGTGGGACCCAACATAATGAGCGATAAGTTGGTGTTAATTCACAGCTTCAGCTTAACCTAAAGTGATGTATGTACCTTATTTATAAAATATCCAAAACATCTACTTTTGTAAAAGCAGAATCTCAAAACTAAATTGTTGGGTTGGATCCATTCTTTTTAACCACATCCTATTTAGAATGAAATTAATTGATCGTTTTCAAAATTACTCATTTGTCTTCTATTTATTTGTAGATCGCTTTACTATCAGTTTGTCTTATGTCCCTTGTTACGCGATATCTATTAACAACCAATATTAGGCAATAATAAAAATATTATTTATTCAACGGATCTGAGTTCACAGTGTCGCAACTATCTAAGTTATTGATAAACTAGCAAAAAATATTTATATTCTATTACATAGAGTTAATTAGAATATTCATATACAAAAATATTTGCACATGAAGTCATTGGATGGGTGAAACTACATCAAAAGGCTGGTAATGATGATGATGATAGTGAAATGAATCCAATTTATTCGATTTTAATTTTAACATTATATAAATGTTAGAAAAATTAGTACAAAGGTTTTGGTGATTAGAAAAAGAATTTCGAAAAATTATGATCTTGAGGCGGGAATCGAACCCGCGTCCGCTGCTATCCGGACAGGTGCCTGACCGCTCGGCCACCCAAGACGCAGAGTGTCAAGATCATCCCATGTCAAGATCATAATTTTTCGAAATTCTTTTTCTAACCACCAAAATCTTTGAATCCAATTTATATAGAAAAATCAACTGTCCCACCTGTGTTATCCATCAACCATCACTGTCAATATTGAAATGAAATAAAAACGTGTCGCTAACAAAATATGTGTATATTACATTTATTACCAAGGTACTCAAACTCACAAAATTTGATCGAGACATTCTGTGTTTTACCGTCCTTGATAATAAATGTACTATTATGTATGCTTCGGTCTAACTTATGCTCTGGATGAAAAGAAATTCAACATCAGTAATTTATTATTCATTTATGTCAAATTTTACACTTTTGAGATAATTTAATGTTGAAAAGTTTTCAACATTCATGTTGAAACACAACATAATATCAAGCCCCGCAATGGTACAGCCTATATGTTTCTTTCTACCCTTCGGTGTCTTTGTCTTCCTCTTTTTGAGGAGTTGTCTGTTGGTTAGAAGCATGGTGTCCAACACCCGCGCCTATGAGGTGAGGTCTTCCAATACCAAATCCAACCTTTCGTCGACTTAAGTCTTCTAGATCAACTGGTTGAGGCATTTCCTCTTCAAGATCCTGTTTAAATACACCTTCATTGCCCAGATCTAGTTCTAAAATATCGGAACCATCTTCAACTGATTGTAATTGCTTAATAATTTCTTGGTTGTTAGATTCGATATTTTCAAGCGCCCTAGGTTTGTTAAACAAACCATGCCAACCTGGCCAATTAGTAATAATATCAAAAATATTGTTACTGCCATGACTATTCGAATTATGATCGACATGATCGTAGCCGTGGTCGTGATCATTTTCTTCGTGACTGTTGCCATGGTTATGGTCGTGACCGTGGTCATGATCGTGATCGTGGTCGTGGTCGTGATCGTGGTCATGCCCGTGATCATTGTCTTGTCCATGGCCGGAGCCGTGGCCGTGCCCGTGCCCGTGCCCGTGCCCGTGCCCGTGGTCATGGTCGTGGTCGTGATCGTGGTCGTGATCATGGTTGTGATCATGGTCGTGATCATGGTCGTGACCGTGGTCATGATCGTGGTCATGTTCGTGGTCATGGTCGTGATCATGGTTATGGTCGTGGCCGGAGCCGTGGCCGTGCCCGTGCCCGTGCCCGTGGTCATGGTCGTGGTCGTGGTCGTGATCGTGGTCGTGATCATGGTTGTGATCATGGTCGTGATCATGGTCATGGTCGTGGTCGTGGTCATGGTCGTGATCATGGTCGTGATCATGGTCATGGTCGTGGTTGTGGTCATGTTCTTCATGGCTATGGCTGTGACTGTGATCGTGGTCTTCATGGCTGTGATCATGATTATGATCGTGGTCTTCGTGGCTATGGTCGTGGTCGTGTTCTTCGTGGCTGTGGCTGTGACTGTGATCGTGGTCTTCATGGCTGTGATCATGAGTATGATCGTGGTCTTCGTGACTATGGTCGTGGTCGTGTTCTTCGTGGCTGTGGTCGTGTTCTTCGTGGCTGTGGTCATGATCATGGTCATTGTCGTCTTGATCTCGTCCATTTCCGTGGTCATGATCATTACCGTGATCGTGATCATCGCGGCTGTGGACGTGTTCGTGGTCGTGATCATGGTCGTGGTCATGGTCGTGATCATGGTCGTGGTCATGGTCGTGGTCGTGGTCATGATCGTGGTCGTGATCTTCGTGGCTGTGGCTGTGACTGTGATCGTGGTCTTCATGGCTGTGATCATGATTATGATCGTGGTCTTCGTGACTATGGTCGTGGTCGTGTTCTTCGTGGCTGTGGCTGTGATCGTGATCTTCATGGCTGTGATCATGAGTATGATCGTGGTCTTCGTGACTATGATCGTGTTGGGTATTTTGATCAAAGCTCACTACAATATTCTGAAGGCCTTCGCTGTAATTTTTTTGTTCTTCATTATGGTGGCTGACATCGTTGAAGATACGTTCCACTGGTGGCATACCTGAAAACCAAAAACAAAAGTAGGTATTAGAAGTTTATTGAAGCCAGTTTATAGATGTTACTAATAATAACAAAATACGATTAGTTCAAGGCGAGTGACAGCGGTTGTATGTATGTTGTATAGACGATTGAGGAATTTCTGGACCCGCAACATACCATCAACTGGGGTTACGTTGTTGCAATTCTTCTCCCTGTCCTGTTCCCAGTCTATCTGGGGTCGGCGCAGTGTTTCCTCTTCCATTCATATCGGTCAGGTCAGAGGACATCAATCCATCCCCTCCCTTTTGAATCATATCATCCATCACACCGGAAAGGTGCCAGTGATTAATGAATGTATAGAATTCGTGCGGCGACCGCTTGAACGTATTCACAGATTGCTTAATTTAATCTAGTGCCGCGCTTAAATTGTTTGATTTTTATTTAGTGATCTATTAAATAAGCTTGAGTGAGTAGGGTATTGTGAGATATAGCTTAAAAAATATATTTAAAATAGTTTTATTATGGCTCTAAGCGAATAAGTGGTCGGATTACATACGAGCAATTGAGTCGACATTCCAGCATGAACAAAGCCGCTATGTTTCGAAGCTCAATACGATCGTACACTAAGTATAATATTAGGAGTAAATAAATACATACTCGTACATTCCTACAGATTTTAAAATGAATTTTATTTATACAACAGTCGATTCCGCTTGGTTGAGTAACAAACAAATGTAAAATCTTTCCCGTTTATAATATAAGGGCGATTTTAGTAGAGTATGATTTTAATTTTAATTGCTACAGTCGCCATCATTTTTATTGTAGCAAACGAGGTGACCAAATACTTCTGAATGATTTAAAATATCAATAAGTTTTCACTACAAATTACCCTTAATAAATTATTTATCCATTTCTTCATTAATATTTTACCAGATGCTTGTCCATAATTTCTATAAAACCAAGCGATGGCATAAACTAAGCCATATTAGTTAAGGCCGATCATTCTATGGCCTTAAAGAATATTGCTTTTTTGCTCACAAAAATTTATTAGGTATCTTGAGTTCCTCCGTGCCTCGGAAGAGACGTTAAGCCGTTCGTCCTGGCTGCATCTGCAATCGTTAATACCCACCAACCAGTACTGGGCCAGCGTGGTGGGTTATGTTATGGCCCATTCTCCCTATATTCTTCCATCTATCCCTTATAGATGGATCTATCCCTCTGTGCCCCAGCAGTGCGGACATTAAAAAGCGGATGATTATAGTTATGATCATTTTTAGTGTTAATTATAAAACGCAGTATCGAATTATGCAAGTTCAGTGTTTTTCTGTTAAAATACAATTTTCTTGAAGTGTTATTTGTTGATAATATTAGTTGATATATTTCGTTGGTTATTGTATCAAAAATTATTGACAGCATCTACTAAGATTAATAAAGAAATGAAAATTCAGACATTAATGATAACTTGTAGCGCAATGAACTTTTGCCATATAAACTGTTCAGAAGTATTTGCTCACCTTGTTTGCTACAATATATCTGATGATGTATCTACGAATAAAAATTTTAAGCCGTACAAGTTAGATACCACACTTTCATTAAAATGATCTACCCTGTAATAGTACAAAACACTTTTGCTTGTAAGAGGAGTTTTATCGTCTCTCTTCGTTATTTTTACACCATTTTTGTTCTTATCTTTGCATCTCTCAGAACAGAAAAAATAGTTTAGTAACGGTAGATTTTTTGCATTTTGGCATAATACAATATTTGTATGATGACATTATATTGAAATTAACTTAGTTAATACGACAATAACGCGTACAAATTAAGTATTCCGGCTAACTGCGCTGCCGTTCGAACCGCACAGTGAACCGATCATGACAGATGACGTCACAGCGGGTAGTTTCATTTTCGGGCGCGTTTCTGAAATTATTGCACTAAAATTACTGGATCTTCGTCATTTTTAGTCCGATTTCAATATTTTTTTTCGCAATAGTTGTTGGTTTTTTTCACACTATAATTTCACACTATATTCGTCTGCAAACCCAACAAAAAACGTGACTGATCCTCATTATTGTATTCTCCTCTGCCGTCATTACACGGCTCGGTGACATTGTTATCGATAGCGAATATCAAGATATTTCTATCATACATTCTAATTACTAAGCTAGATAATACTAAGATATTATGCCGCAAAAATACTAGGGCACGCTCGTCGAATTGTGTATTAATTTTTGATTATCAAATAAGATGTTGTACGTACAAACGGTTGCATTAAATGCAGCCGTCTTAAACACAGACAAACCAGTAACGGGTCTCACTTACAAATCAGATACTTGATCGCTTTAGCAACAACTCTTTTTACTACAAAAAAGAAAAAATATATTAAACTTATTTTAATGCTATCTATATTTTACAAAAATTACTATAGTTGCCAGCACGTAAGTTGATCCAAAATGACGGTCGTCTGCGCAGGTTTATTAAAAAGAAAAAGTGTCTAAACTAAATTTGACCCCGCAGAAGTGGGTATCCCTACATTGTTATAGTCATTGAACTACTATTACTAGCGCATAGAAGCGACATCGCAAACAAGAAATGTAGTCCGTGCGTTGATGCTCCGGAGCAACAACTCATTTAGTCATTCGCCAACGCTCGAAGCGACTGCTTGCCAAATTGTGGCTACAGATCGATCTAAAAATGCCTTCTTGCGTGTTAAAAACATGCAACAAAGAATCAAAAACAAAACAAAAAGATAGTGGTGTGACTTACCATAGTTAATTGTAACAAAATATTAATTAAAACATATTTAATTTAATAGCATAATTCCACATTTGCGATGCATAATCTAATCTATAAGGATATTTTTGTTAGAGTGCGTTGAAAGAAACGCGTAAGCGCCATGAAATCGGCGGCGCTTACGATGTTTTTTCGCGAGAAAACTGTATTCTATCAGCGATCAGCGCTGCATGTTTTAATACTTTGGTTAGACGATAATCGACTGCTAATTGTGTTAGCGCTTATGTTGTTTGTTTAGCGCTGCAGCATATAACTGATTCCACGCCACGCTCGCCCGCTCGCCCCGCACACCCCGCCACCGTAGGTAGATTCGAGTTGGGAGAATATTTTTGTTTGGCATAGCGTCTCTAGTTTACCTTATAACTCAATGGTTTTAGTTACAGACACGTCGTCGCACCTCTTAAAGAACCTTAATTAATACCTGAATATGTTTTACAGCGTTGGGCATAGGTCAACATATGTGCCGGGTTTTGTACAGTCAACAGCACATCGGGTTACTACAATCTGTCAAATTTCTCCAATAACTTTTCAACCTTAACATCCTTATTAAAAGTTCAAAATTGATTGGAAATATTTGACAGTTTGTAGTAACCTGATGCGCAGTTGACTGTACCTCCGATTATCTATATCTAAATTATATAATTTCAAGGAAAGCCACCTAGAGACGTTAGTATTTCTTCTTTGTCATATGGACTCCTTAAATACATCATGATATTCATATCATCTGTCACACCGGAAAACTGCAATTGATGAATGAATGTACTAGAATGAAAAGTGTTATAAAGGATCATGTCGTGAGACCGATGAACGAAGAGAGTGATTGGGATGAGAACATTCCATCCAATCCATACTGCTCAAGGCTTTGCCTTACACCTCTCCACCATTCGGGTTTGGGGTTTATTTTTTCGCTCCCAGGTCAACATGGAAGGCATGTGTACACTACTAGTACAATACACACACTACACTAGTACCCTACACATGCCTAATCAAGGCTTATGTCGACGGTTGTTACTCACCTGAGCATGCCACCACAAATAGAAGCACCATACAAGCGGTCTGTAATGATTGAGAAAATGGTTCTTTGTTATTGGTGTAGTAATTGGCAATCCAATCAACTTTAAATAAATTTCTACAAATAATATATTTACAAAGAAAATTGTGATTAGAAAAAGTTCGAAACAATTATATAGTCCTGATACGGAAATCGAACCCGCGTCCTCTGTAATCCGGGCAGATGCCTATACCACTCGGTTTTCTTTGAACTAATTTTTCTAACATTTTATTGTTCAAATTAAAATCAATAAAGTAATATTTTTACCTTAAACTTCATTTTGCTCTGCACTGAGAAGTGAATGTTTGTGATTAGTTTATATACCAACAGATTATCTTAAGTACTACTACAGCACATCACTGATATGTCCAAGTTGACAGATCAGTTCGATTGTGAGACTTATTGTGGAGCACTTAAATATCATAGGAATTTCCTTATGACACACTTGATATGGTTTCGATTTTACTATACACAATTCGAATGCAAGTGGTGCAATAATGATATATGGTACTTACCTCTTACAATAGCCGAAAAATATGTCGTATAGTCGTATAAAACTGATGCCATTATGGTAACTTATTTCGGTATCAAAAACAAAGCAATAATGTTTTCACTACAGATGGGTGGATAACGGGTTGATTTTCAGCTTCTCCTTCTGGTGTATAATAGTGTTAAAGAACAATGGGCTCAAATGTATGGACTCTGGTCTAGGACCCAATAGATATAAGTCATCTACCGTTAGAAAGGTATGTACAAAGGTATGTATAAATAAAAAATAAAAAAACTTGTTCCTCTAAGGTTGAAAATGTAATATGATTTAGTTTATATATTGTAAATTATGAAACAAAAATAGACAGGCGATTACAGTCAACAGTATAGGCGTGGAATAAACATTCTTCTGTATATTATATTTATTCGAAATTTGAATATTTTATTGACTATCTTTCTTCCCGCGAATTCGTTGGCGTTAATAACAAAAAATCCTTTTTTTATTACTTGAATGAATATGGTTAGAATCTGACTGACTTCTGAAGGACATTCTCTGCAATCTTAATATGTGCATCCGATCGAAACTTAATTGAAAAACTTTAAATAAATATTTGGTCTCTCTCGCAGAACTTAATTTTCGCACCATGTCACTTTCGTAGAACGACATTTTCGCACAATAGGGTCGATTCTGACAATGGTTCTCTAAACCTAAGATTAATTTGACAACAGTGCTTTAATTTAGTTATTTAGCTAGTTCACCTCTGCCTACCCCTTCGGGGATATAGGCGTGATTTATGTATGTATGTATGTTTTAATTTGACAATTTAGTTTTAAAGTTTAGTTGACCCTATTGTCACTTTCGAAGGATGTCACTTCAACAAATCTTTTTCATCTATTATGCAGGTAATCGGTTATTTGAATTAATATGCAGTATTGATTGAAATCCTTCGAAAAAGGCGTTTTGTGAAAGTGTCGTTTTACGAAAGTGACATTGTGCTAAAAGGTCGTTAAGCGAATGTGACTTTGTGCGAAAATGACGTTCTGATAAAGTGACAATGTGCGAAAATGACTTTCTGAGAAAGTGACCAAATTTTTATGATGACATTTTGCGAAAGTGAAGTTAGTTCTACATCAAGACCGCGACATTGTGCAAAAACCTCCATTTCACCCCCTTAGTGGCTTGAAATAAGAAAAATTAAATTATTCGATAGACAAAGTTTCAAGTAAAGGTAACGTTTAACAACATCCTTCGAAAATTAAGTTCTGCGAAAGAGACCAAATGTTTATTTTAAGTTTTTCAATTAAGTTTCGATCGGATGCACATATTATGATTGCAGAAAATGTCCTTCAGAAGTTTGTAGTCAGATTCTAACCATATTCATTCAAGTAATAAAAAAGGATTAGTGTTGTTAACGCCAACGAATTCGAGGGAAGAAAGCTAGTCAATAAAATATTCAAATTTCGACCTTAAAGAAGAATGTCTATTACGCTTAAACTGTGGACCTTTCGATTCGCCTGACAGGTACTTCTGCTGGACTGAAATCGCCTGTATTTTTTTTATAATTTACAATAAATAAACTAAATCATATTACATTTTCATGCTTACAGGAACAAGTTTATTTTTTTTAATTTTGTTAACACCTTCAAAAGAAAAAATGATCATGACGAGCAGTGCTTTTTTTTCTTCTTTTTTTTTTAATTTTTTGATTTTTTAGATGGTGCGATTCCAGGTTCGGGTAAGCTTTTCGAGAAAGTCTCTGAATGCTAACTGCATGTTTCTTTTTAAAAATAAAGGAATGTTTTCTTGCAGTAAAAGCAATTTTAAAGATTTAAGGTATTGGCCTTACTATTATAACATGTATCATGTAAACTTGTTTTATTAACATGTGACGCTGTTGGTTTTCTCAATAAATAAAAAAAAAGGTACTTTCCCTCCATGGCCCACTTTTTCTTTCCACACTTAAGATATTAAAATTTGTCCGTCCTCTTGTCCTCGCTATTATTTTAGCCTAGATTTTTTTTATGTTAGACAGGGAAGCTATTGCCCTTCATCTCAACTGTTGATAAGGGCCTAAGATGGAATCGAACTTCACCTGGAACCCTCAACCACAGAGGGGCTGGCTATCTTATCAGACATTGTCGAAACACAATAATGCTGTTAACATTATTATTATGGCGACAGATTTTGATAAGATGGTGGTAGCTACCCAAGCGGAATTCAAAGAAGTCCTACCACCAACCAAACCGAGCACAAATTTGTACCCCCTGGGGATCGAACCCGGGACCTCTGGATCTTAATTCTTGTAGACCACTAGACCACGGAGGTGGTTAAAAATTATAAAGATGATAGGTCTGAGTAGTTTTCTATTATTTGAATCCTCAGCTTTGGATGTTGTGAATATAGTGTGGATCTTACGGGGTACTATGCATTTATTTTCTTGTTGTGTTGTTGTATTTCTGTTGTGTGTTAAAATATTAAGGGGTGATATATTCTTTTCTTTTATGTGCATAATTGTACTAATCTGCAAGTCAGTTCTTTGTAGTTTTAGTACCTATGTGTTATTTTCTATACCAAGTTATTGTGCTTAGAATGATTTAGAATGACTCCAGTGGTTAAGAATACTTATTATTGGAACTATATACCTTTTCTTGTTTATTATTATTATAGCCTATTTAATGCTTAGGCGACTCTAGATGATGCAATATTAATTATTAGCAAACTAGCTTGATTAGGGTCTTGTTAATACAATAAAAGTATACAAATCGAGTTTGCTAACATTTATTATAGGAATATTTACATCACCTGACCAAATCTACCACGTAATGCCGAAAGCCATTTCAAATATTGAAAGTCGAAATGGATGTAGAAATTTGGTTGTTTTGAATACGGAGAATTAGATGGAGTCGTTGCGTAGGTCGCTTAGTGGATGATGGCCTTTCCGTGGCCACCCAGGCCGTAGCCTCCGAGTCCGTAAGCGCCAAGGCCGTAACCGGCAGCTCCCAGGCCGTAGCCATGGCCAGCCAAGCCTCCAACAGCAGCCACGGGCGCAGCAGCATACACTCCGCTGGATACCAAGCCATGACCTCCGAGAAGCACACCGCCATCATGCGCGGTCCTGGCTACAGAGTCAGCGACGGCCTGCGCTTGAGCAGCGCTTGAAGCCACAGCGGCGGCTTGGGCCCTCGCTGCGTTAGCGATGCGCGATGCTTCCATGGCACGGGTGTTGGCGATAGCGATGGCCTGCACACGGGCAGCGTTAGCCATCCGCTCGGCTTCTACGGCACGGGCGACTTCCGCAGCGCTGGCAGCCGCTGCACGTCTTGCTGCCTCGATAGCTCTGGCGTTCTCCCAGGCGGCGGCTTGTGCCCTCTGCACGTTGGCGACACGAGCGGCATCCAGAGCCTGAGCGTTGTTAATGGCGTTGACCTGGCCAGCCCTGGCAGCGGCTTCAGCCACACGGGCTCCTTGGATAGCGGCTGCAGCTGAGTTAGCGATCTGTGTGGCCTGGACAGCTTGGGCGTTTTGGATGGCACTGAGTTGAGCGGCGCCGACGGCTGCGGCGTTGTTGATGGCGGCTGCGCTGCCGATGCCGGGGGCGGTGGCGACTACTGCCCCGCCGAGGCCGTGGCCAACCAGACCTGCTGCGCCGATCATGCCATGGCCAGCGGCGTAACCGCCATGGCCGACACCGATCAGGCCCAAGGGAGCGGCAGCCACTGCAGGGGCTAAATAGCCGCTCTGATCGGGGCGGGAGTCCACTGGCTTTTCTTTCACAACACCTGTAATCAGAACATAATACGTTAACACAACATACAACTCACATTAGAAGAAGGTTAGAAGAACAAATTTAGGCTCTTAAAACATGAATTGTTATCGCTTAACTCTCTTCCTATTGTTTGGCGATAGATGGCACTTGAGAAAAAACGTGAGTAAGTTAATCTTCTACTCTGAAAACTATAGGGCACAGTGCCTTGAATTAATTCCCTTATGATGAAATAATTATATCATTAAATAATACGTTCATTTAATAAATTTACATACATACATACATACATAAATCACGCCTATATCCCCGAAGGGTAGGCAGAGGTGAACTAGCACCCACGTTTCGCCAGTTATGTTAGGTCCCATGTAATAGGTGGCGAGCCTATTGCCATTTATCGGGCACAAAAGTCGCAGTAGGTACATAGCTAGATGGTATAAGAGGAACGCTACTGCCCAATCCTCATCACTGATTTATCCTTAGTCGTCTTGTACGACACCCACGGGAGAGATTTGGGGTGGTCACAATTATATTCTACTCTGCCGTCACCATACGGCTTTAATAAATTTATAATTAATAATTGTTATAAATATCTATTCACCTTCTCCAACTACCTCATACGCCACTGCGATGACAAACAGAATCTGAGAAGAAAGAAACAATTATAGATTAATAATGAACAATAAAAACCAAAACAATATCTCAATAAAAACTTTATTTAATGTTGCCGATTTTACCGTGAATCGAGACATGGCTGAATTTGAGTTTTGAGTTCACACACACGACACGTTACTAGATCACGCAGTGCTATGCAATTATGATGCATTACTGAAAATTGTGTGCACTTTTATACCCCAACGAAAATTATTAACATCACATTAACAATGCTAAACAGCTGGTCGAAGCCGCCCTATTTGAATACGATTAGGTTGTCCAGTGGTAAAAAGTATTCGTCGGTTCGCGTTGGCAATCCAACAATTCGTTCGCAAGAGATATTAGACCATGTCGGATGCACATGCCGCTCGGCAACCAAACCAACCTCTAGAAATCGTTTGTATGCATACAATTAGCGCTGTTCGAACCACAATTAATCTGTGTAAGTGGAAATGCGCGGTAGCTGTTAATCGCATGGGTGGATAAACGTTTTTTATCATACTTCTTCTTCCTGCTCTGTTCCCAGTCCATCTGGGGTCGCCGCAGTAGGTTTCGTCTTCCATTCATACTGATCAGACGTCATCAAGCCTTCTACTCCCTTATGATTCAAATCATCTATCACACAGGGAACGTGCTAGTGATAATTAAATGTATAGAAATGAGACGGAAAGAACTGTTGAATGCAGAGTGATTGGGATGACAACATTCCAATTCATACTGCTCACTGATTATGTATGCAGTTATGATAAATGTTCTTCCATGCTGGCCTTCCATGAGCGAATAAATAACGTAGAATTTTCAGCCCCAACTTATTTCAGGCACTCAGGGGTGTCGTCGTAGTCAACTAAGGGAGATTGCCTGGTGTAGACCAATAAGCACCAAAAATAAACTGCGCCGACCCTAGAAAAACTAGGAATAGGGCAGAAAGAAGAAGAGCCCCATTGAACCCAGATCTATGGGATAGACGGTATTAATATCACTAAGCCATTGCAAAGTCTTAAAAAAATAAAAATGTTACTATTATTAATATTGTAACGAAGTGTGCATGTTAAATTTCAAAATTTTATTTCATTTCCATTGCATCAACTTAATTATTTAGTTACTTATCCTAAATTTGTTTTTGTTATATGTATAAAATTTAGAAGTGATGTGATTGTAAATGTGATGCCTAACATTCTACTCGTTTACTGTATGAAACTGTATTCTGTAATTCATACTATCCCCGAAGGTAGAGTAGGTCGAACTAACACCCACATTTCGCTAATTATGTTAAGAACCCTTAATTGTCTTGTGCGACACCCGCGAGATAGATTGGGGGTGGTGGCAATTGTATTCTACTCTACCACCACCAAACGGGCGATGCCTATACTACTAGGTCAACGAGAACGTTAGTTAACTTGCTTAAAAGAGATGTTCCAGAATGTGTGGAGATTTTCCCAGAATAATTTATTTTTTCTCACTTTTTTGAGATAGTGTACAAGTATATGGGCCAGTCTGGAACATCTCCTTTAAGTTGTAACCCAACAGCTACCATCGTAATGTAGATAAATTTCAAACATTAGAAATATATATAATACCATGCATTTGGTTAAGCTAGAGTTGGGCATGAGACCGCGTTGCGGAGAATGCGACTTCAATTCTCGCATCAGGACACTGTTTTTACTTTTAATTTGAACATTCGTTACTGTTTTTATTTTTAATTTGAACATTATAAAATGTTAGAAAAATTAGTACAAAGAATATTGTGGTTTGAAAAAGTTCGAAAAATTATAGTCTTGACGAGGGAATCGAACCCGCGTCCTCTGCGATCCGGGGCCTATACCGATATATATTGTATTTGTAAAAATATCTGCTTTGGAATGTTGGAAATTTATTTCTACATTGCCAGTATTGTAACGTGAAGTGTAATGGTTTGAGAAATTTCGGCAAGTATAATAACGTGTTGGTTGGCCGCTGTCCGAATCCCAGAGGACGCGGTTTCGATTCCCGCATCAATTATTTTTCGAATTTTTTCTAACCCCAATATTTTTGTAATAATTTTTCGTTTTTCTTCCGACATCTTTGTTTTTTGAAATAATTTTCCTATCTTTTTTAACATAATGCCCAAATAAAAATCAAACAATTATCGAGCGCATAATAAGTTCCTTTGTAAACCAGTCACAGCCCAGCAGTGTTCATAAATCTCATTCAATTGACTCTTGCGCAACTGCCGGTCCCACCGCTTCTTCGCCCAAAACCGCGCGTCAAACCACTTAGCATTACGCGCTGTCCGAAGACAAAAAATTACGACTTCAAACCACAATAAACGTGTACCCGCCGGCTTGCGTGTGATTGCTATTCGCTTATTGGGTAATTGATTTAACAAATTGATTACCGCCAATTTGTGCTGATTAAATTACAATGCAACTCAAATCAGTTGCTTTATTTTGCCTTTTATGTCTAAATGTAGGTACTGAATGATTTCTGAAATATTTTTGTGTAAAACATACACGTTCACAATTTTTACCTGCTGTTCAATAATTAATGTTATAGTAGTCTTTTGTTATATTTAGGGCCTGTTTCACAATCGACAAGTAAGTTCTAAGTAGCTTATTTCGCAGATCATTTGACAGTTGTAATATGAAATACATCTCAATTGAACTGCAAAGTAAGCTACTTCGAACTTACTTGTCGATTGTGAAATAGGCCCTTAAAGATAAATTTCCAATTCTCGAATAAAACCAATCAGACCCAGACTTATTACATTCCAATAGTACTTGACATACATACATACATACATAATTCACGCCTATATCCCCGAAGGGGGTAGGCAGAGGTGAACTAGCACCCACGACTCGCCAATTATGTTAGATCCCATGTAATAGGTGGCGAGCCTATTGCCATTTATTGGGCACAAAATTCGCAGTACTGTGCTAGTTGGTATAAGAGGAACGCGGCTGCCCATTCCCTAACACTGATTTATTCTTAGGCGCCTTCTACGACACCCACGGGAGAGATTTGGGGTAGTGACAATTGTATTCTACTCTGCCGTTACCACACGGCCAATAGTACTTTTACATTCCAATATTACATCTAGCTAGCCCAAAGTAAGCGGTATAAACGCTAGTAATATGTTGACTAGACGACGGAATTCTGATAATATAGCTAAGTACTACTGAAACCTTTAAAAGCAACCATGACTCATGTTTTTATTTACGACACAAATCTTAGTGCATATTCTTTGTCACCAACAAACATAATATTGATTTTAAAAAAAAATAACAAACACCAAACAGATGCGGAGGAAAGTTTTATAACCTATTTTTCTTTATCTGGGGCGTATAAAATGTTGTCTAAGGCCTGAAATTGTTGCGTTTTGAATAGAATATCCTAAATACACTAGACTCTAATTTATAATAAATAATGAGTGCATTTCTCATATTATTTTATAACCATTAATCACCACTTACGCACCGGCCGAGAGGCTGTAACATCGGCGTCATATCGGGGCATTCGAAATCGTCCAATAAAAGAAAAAATATATATATCTTTAGCCTCTGATGTTTTATTTTATATATTAAATAATATTGCGTCGGCGGAAAGTTTTCGCAGCACTATAGGTCTTCGCAAGTCTTTGGTGACAATTATCCCCACACACGGTAAAAATCGTCACCAGGTTTTTGGCGGCATACACATCCGCCACCCGCCGGCATCGTCCGTAGACCACAACAGTTCGAGATAATACCTAGAATGCTAAAAATATCAAGAGTTCAGAAATATCCAAAATATAGGTATTTTTATCAAGAGCTTTTCGTCTTTGTCTTTATCACACCGCACTACGCAGGGGATAAAGATATTCAAAAATTGAGCCTTGCATTGCAAAATTGAATTGCAAATTTTCTGTTATGTACTCCAACGCTATCACGAAGTAAGATAGATATAGGATGAATTTATTAGTATCTGCCACGCAATGCCGACGGTAATCGCTGTTATTGCTCGTGATAAAACTTAGAAAATCTTGGAACTTACTTGTTGACAACCGCTGATAAATCTTTTATCTGAGCCATGTTGAGAGTTACTTATTTTCGTTGAATGACCTACGTCGTTAGTCGAGGGGCCTGCCCATCATTTTCCGGGTTTTTTTTTTGATAAAAATACCATCCATAAATTACGCCTATATCCCCGAAGGTGTAGGCAGAGGTGAAACTAGCACCCACGTTTCGCCAATTAGGTTAGTTAGGTCCCATATAATAGATGGCAAACCTGTTGCCATTTATCTGGCACAAAAGTCGCAGTACATTGCTAGATGGTATAAGAGGAACGCTACTGCCCATTCCTCATCACTGATTTATCCTTAGTCTCCTTGTACGACACCCACGGGAGAGATTCGGGGTGGTGACAATTGTATTCTACTCTGCCGTCACCACACGCCTTTTTTTATAAAGACCACAACAAAGCCTTGTATTCGGAAATTCATTGAAAGATCTCTCAGCTGTAGGCTCTTATCTTTCTAAATAGTCGCACTGTGGAAGAAACAACTTGCCTTTTAAACTAGCAATATGTTGACACAAATTTATTCATTTTCTGACTTCCTCATTTTAACTAGCTCCTCTTGGAATGTCATTAGGTAAGGGCCGGTTTTTTGATGCATAGTTAACTCAACTAATTGTTACTAATTATTAAATATCCGACTGATATACATCCATTAGTAACAATTTTTTAACAATTGGTCCTAAGACATCATCACCTTTTGTTTATCTGGGGTCGGCACAGTGTTCCGTCTTCTATTGATATCGGTCAGACGTCATCAAACCATCCACTCGCTTTTGATTCATGTCATCCACCACACTTTTAAACAATGAATGTTTAGGAAAGTGATGGAAAGGACCATGTCGAAAGACATTTATGAACGGAAACAGTGATTGTGATAACAACATTCCAATACCAACGGGCTAAGAGGAGTGTGAAGCTGTAAATTTTAATTAAACATGGTCCAATTAATATATTTTTTTAAATTAATAAATAATATTTTTTTCGGCACTCACAATCCTGTTTAGGCTGCGTTTCCATAGAAGCGGAACTGCGCGGAGTTGAGCTGAGACTTACAAAATTTGACCAATGATATTGCGGAGCGGTTATGAGATGTGTGATTTGAGCAACATCATTGGTAAATTTTTGTAAGTCTCAGCTCAGCTTCTATGCTTTTATGGAAACGCAGCCTAATGTTATGTTTTTCGGCTTAGATTTTACAATAATAGATTCATAAGTGTTCTGCCAGAGAGGCCCCCCATTATAGTGAGTTTGCAATTTAATACGCCACAATTCAAATGGGAGAATTGGGATTTCGAATAGGAGATTCGTCTAGACATACACGCGCTAAATGTTATCTTTTCAAACAGCCGTACTTGGTTTGCGTCTTGACGTCTTTTAAAAAGAATAAAGAGATAAAAAACACCGGTTATCATCATATTTTTTTATAATAAACATAGTTTGATAAACACTATATGGTTTGATTCAACGTATTTCGTTAATAGGTATTTCCCCGTTATGAATGAGAAATTAAGTTTTAGAGCAAACTGTTACGGTAAACAATTGAAATTTATCTGAAGCATTGTGGCTTGTTTAAAGAAAATAAACAAAAAAATATGAGTGGTGGAATTCTTAACAACCTAGACTTTGCTATATATTTTGACTTTGTTATACATGACTGCAGACTGTCTTGTTGCGATTCAACCACATGTGTGGATTCAACTTATTTAGCTCCGGATGTATATATATCCTTTTTTATGATAGACAGGGAACCTGTTGGCCTTGATCTCATCTGATAATAAGTGATGATAAGGGCCAAAGATGGAATCGAGCTTCACCTGGAACCCTCAACAACAGAGGGGCTGGCTATCTTATCACAAATTGTCGGAATACAATCATGCTGTTTTCAACTAAAAAGCTTAAAACCCATGAAACGTCTTTTTTTACAGAAAGAAATTAAGCATTTATTGGAACTTATTTAAAAATATCTAAATAATTCCATATTCTTGGCAGAAGAAATCTATTACTCCTGCAAAAGATATAGAATTTCACACCTTCATCTTGTAGTTACTTTGCTGAAATAGCCACAATGATTATTCTTAAGATTTATTATTGATGATTTTTGCACGCAAGACCATCCATGCGAAAAACAGCGGAAACCCAAAATAGCGAAATATCACCGAAATTGTTGTTTAAATTCATGGCAGATATGGAGAAAAGTAAAATTACATTTTTATATTAATAAAGCAATTTATTGTTCTCTAAACATAACTAAACTTTAGTAGGCGCGGCTTGAAGATTGTCTGCAAAAGAGAACATACAAATTATTACAAAACATTTGTATGGCTAATGGTATAATAGTAAATATTAAAATAGAGATGTTAATAATTTTGTTTTGCTTCTATTTTAAGGCCACAACTTTGTTAATTATAATTCTTTGCAAAATGATTTGTATTTATTTCTTAAAAAGTAAAATGAACAGCTTAAATCTTAAAAAGTGTGTTTTGTTTTTTTTAAATCCTTTTTAGCTAAATTTACGATAAAGTGATATGGTGTTGTTTTAGTTTCGATTTCTGATTCAAGTGAACAATCTTATTTTATTGGTGTGTTTTTATCATTTATTTTATTCAAGTATTATCGTCAAATTTTACCTACAAAAGCACAAATTGGCTTATTCAAGTCATATACAAATCAACACTAATTTAATTTTAGGTCAATAACCTGCCTGTTATGTTGTTTCCTAGCGTCATACTACAAGTTATGTGTTTTCGTTGTTCGATTGCGGATAAAAATCAATAGGAGTAATACTTACTGGATCACATTCATGGTAGGTCCAACGATGGACACAGAGTGGTCAGTAGGGTTTGAAGCTACTGACGATGAAATTTCCGGACTGATTTCGATGTCAGGCTTGCTGTTGCTAATTCCTCCAAAGCGTTCAATGTAATGTTCTGGGTCCGAGAAGTAGACTGAAGGCTGAACGAGTTTGTGCTCCGTATGGACGAACGGCGAAGTATAAACCTCTGGAGCATCATACATCGACACGAAGTGCTCTTTGTGTACCACTGATGAGAGCATCGGCTCATTTACGTACATGTGCGGCACCACTCTTTTGTGGTACAGCGTGGGAGCTACAACTTCAGGCTCGTGGTAATAGACGGTGGGTCTGGCAAATTCCTTGCGGTAGACGGTTGTGGACGGCAGCATCGATGTCACCAGCTTGGTGACACCTACCGACTTGGGCTCGGTGTGGAGGGAGCTGACGAACGACGCCACGTTCCTTACAATGGTGCTGATCTGCGGTGGGCGTACCACCAAAGTTTTCTGCGGAAGACGATTTGATTACATTATTATTTTTGTAACATAATTGGCGAAACGTGGGTGCTAGTTCACCTCTGCCTACCCCTTCGGGGATATAGGCGTGATTTATGTATGTATGTATTATTTTTGTATTTTCCTTATTTCAGTATTATATATTAAAACATTAAATAAATTCACTATATATAACTATTGCATAAGCTAAGCAACGTTTACTAATGCCAGTCGTTGAATGGGTGACCAAAAATATATTATCTCCAGATCCTCTGTGCTTTGGATGGCACGTTAAGCCGTTGGCCGTTGGCATCTGCATTCGTTTGCAACAAATTTCGGGTCTAGTAAATTCTAGCCAATGTTGTAACATTGTCTCGGCAAGTCAAAAAGTACCTATATATTTATATTTTTCTAATATTTAGTCGTTTTCCACTAATGGTTGAATATTTGCGTGAAGAGACCATAGAGTAGGGACTACCTTAGAGTAGGCAACGTGATTTTTTCATATCGCAGTGAAGCATTCAAACAGCAGCGGTCGCGGGACGGTGGTGGGGGCGAACCCGAACAAACAATGACCACGCTGGCTGAATAATGTCCTTAACTGCCGCACTCAGAGACGTCAAATAACGATAATGAGTACTTAATGTCAAAAAATGACAATTCAATACTAGTCGCTATTTTTGCCGGGTATGGTCTAGATTTAAATGAGATTTTTTGACATTTAGTACTCATTAAAGTTATTTGACGTCTCTGAGTGCGGCAGTAAGTTACCTACGTTACAACTGCTCGCCACCGGTACCACCACCGCTGACCGCTGCAGTTTGAGTGAGACTTTAAACACACAATAACAAGCATTGCGTACTCTTTGGCAGTGCACTCTCAGGTGGCTTCACCCTAACCACTGAAAAACCAACGAACCCCAATTCCTCAAAGCAATAATTGTGCGGAGAAACGTATAAAAAGAATTCTGCGGTTTTTTAAACACTCGGCTTTGTTTTTTTTTTAATCAGCCAAAAACAATAATTATATTACCAACCTGGATAACTGGTTTTCTGACCACTGTGGCTCCAATAACTTCTTTCGTGTCGCAATCGTTCGTTAACACTGCGCCTTCTGTAATAAGAATAACACATTTTTATTCTTTAGAATAGTGCTTTAGTTCGATGTCAATAATATATCCATTCCTAACAGAAGTTTGCCAACGTAGAATATGCATGTAGGACCATAAAGGACCAGCTCTTGAGTAGAGGAAAAATCTGCATACATAAGTATATCCCCGAAAGGGTAAGGCAGAGTTGAATTTACACACACATTTCGCCAATTGTGTTAGGTCCCATGTAATAGGTGGGAGGCCTATTGCCATTTATCGGGCACAGAAGTCGCAGTACCATTACTAGGTGGTATAAGAGGAACGCTACTGCCTACTTCCTTATCACTGTTTTAACATTTGGTCGCCTTGTAAGACACCCGCGGGGGAGATAGGGGGTGGTGACAATTGTATTCTGCTTTGCCGTCAGCGCATGGCACGAAATAATTATGTAAGGATCATAACAAGTGGAAAGTTATGTGATCTCTGCCTACCGCTGTGGGAGGAAGGTGGTGACGTGTGTGTGTTTCTATGTATGTTTGTAAGTACAATATCTTACCTTTGACCACTACATCTCTAGTAACATAAGGAACTCCAGACTCAGCTGCCCAGTGGATGACAGAGCTCGGGGCAGACGCCGCGAGGCACGCCAGGGATGCTACCTGAAAAACGAAATAAATCTTATAGATATCCACATCTAAACTAATATTATTTATAAAGCTGAAGAGTTTGGTTTGGTTGGTTGGTTGAACGCGCTAATCTCAGGAACGACTGACTTAAATAGAAAAATTATTTTTGTGAACACTGTCCTTATAATAATATACGAGTTGCGTTAAAAATAAAGTTATTAAAATAATGCGCAATTATGTAGTAGTTCAAATACAATTTGGACGGTAAAGAATAATAAGTATAATACTCACTGCAAGTAAAACTGAATAGGTCCTCATATTGATGATTTTTTCACTACAATGACCTAAACTCATTTTAGGGTGCATTTATATCAAAGAAATGGCGCAAGACTTGTCAAATAGGTCATTCAATAATGCATTATTAAACGATTTTACACTTGACGACATTTTGAACTGTACTCAAATTATAAATGTCGAATGATTTCGGAAGAATTTTTTTATGTTACTCAAATGAAATAATTACTAATATGCTGTTAAATAATAATTAAACATTAACAATTATTAATGTACAATCTAATTTACAGCTAAATAATTATAATGTAATGATTGGAATCCGTCTGAGAATATCCGGTTATACGAAAAGGTGATTATTCATTGCTCTATTCAGTGGCATGGTTATGGTCGTCATTTCTTTTCAAACCTTTCTTGGTGTAACACTATTGAATATTGTTAACCAAATAAAAGCGTAATGACATAAACAAATTATACATTTAGTCTTTTACATCGTGCTAGTGGCATACATTGTGATAGTGTATAGAAGAGTTTGCACCGACATGTTACTTTTAACACTTTGAAACAAAAAATCCATGGAGTAGACTTAGAGAAAATCACATAAACGTTTTATATAGTTTTTTAAAATGTGTTCGAGAAATACTAAAAATGTTATTAGTTACAAAATGTAAAGCACATTTAGTTTTCAATAGTTATATCTAATTTGAATATCGAAAAATATGAATATTATGTGTAAAATTATTTCAAATATTCAAATTAGATTATTTTTGATCATATTATTATTCGCAAACTATACAGGAGTTTTAAAAATTAACTAGCCAATTTTACCCAAAGAGGGTTGGTGACGTGTCATGCAGGCGGCCAGCTACAGAACTAAAATCTAGAGCAGTATGGATTGATATGTTGTCACCGCAATTATTTTCCATTCATCGCTTTCTTGACATAGTTGATTTTCGTCAGTTTTGTATACATTTATTCATTACAAGCAAGTTCTCAGTATTACAAGGCTGAAGATATTAGTTAGAAGAGAAAACATACACGAAGAAAATTATTGCCATCAAAATTGAAGGGGGTGGTTCAGATTTCTAAACGCGCTAAGTTACAGGATAAGTATAAAAGATAATTCAATAAACTAGAACGGCATCTTAAATACCTAAATTAATTGCTACCTACTATTATAATTGTATTAATTTTATTCAAATCAGACGTGTTCTAAGAAATGAGTGTAAACAAAAATATTTCCTGTGGCCGTCATAGTTGTATGCGGAAATCATAATGAATTCTAATTCTAATCATCAACAGCTGAGGATAAAACAAATTACTTTTTCCTGCGAAGAAATCAAAATCACGTGTATAACATTAGGGTATCGTACATCAACTATGACTATTGTATTATAATTGAGTTAATAAACCACATTTAATAGAAATAACGCACACCCTGAATAGGACGTAGATGTGTCAAGCCACATGATCATATCAATTTGAGAAAATTGCGCCCTTTGATTCTAAAAATTATGTGATTTGCTATTTTATTAAACATTGTTTTTATAATTTTGTTAAAGAAAGTGTTTCAAGTCAGTTAGAACACTTTTGAAAATTGTAGAATAAATGATGCTTTATCGTCCTATGTCGAAATCTCGGAATATGGGTTTTTGTGGGTTGACACATTATTGCTTTACTACCCATGCTCTTGTGCTGTTATTATGGGATATATAAATCACGCCAATGTTTAAACGCGTGTGTAGTGATAAACAGACACACAGGAGACCTATGCACCTATTCGATTATGGCTACTATAATCTATGTCTGGGTGTTATTACTTCGTGACCATAATAATTATATTTCCTTTACTTTTTTCATTACATATTATCATTAGCTACAATATATGGCATTAGTTATCTACTATTGTATAGCATTTTTATGTTCGCACCTAATATATTTAAGTATAATCTCAACTCCTAAAAATATTTGAAAACTAGTTTGATTATTAATTAAAACCCTTTTATTTAGTACATTTAAAATATTTCACTGAGCAAAATTAGTATTCATTATTTGGTAGACAAACATCGTCTTGTCAGTGGAAGTAACATTTTATTCGGATTTGTGGTTTTAATAAAGTGTTAAATTATGTTTATTTTGCGTCGATACGTCAATAAAAATATATTGTTTTTCCTTGTGACGACACAAGAACCGTCAGTCGCAGTTCTTAGGTGAGCTCATTGCTATGATTAATAAAAAAATAAAATAAAAAATCATATAACGTATCATTCCTGTATCGTCAAAGAATTACGGTAGAAATTGAAAGGAAACGTATGGCACAGTCAAAAGACTTTCAATATTTAACGTGATAGCTTATCACGCCATCCGTTTGAAGGCGTCGTTCTGAAAATAACTGGCTAGAAACACGACAAGTTTTGTTACTTCTTTTACATGAAGTTTTGAAGTATTGGAAATTGGAACTATCATATCAATCGTGAAATAAAGGAGATGTTCCAAAATGGCCCATGTAATTGTACACTATCTCAAAAAATCGAGAATAAATAAATGATTCTGGGAAAATTGCAAAAAAATATAATAATGCAAAGGTTTTTGGCTTAAAAACCTTTTAAAACCATGTAAATCACATACATCTGTAAGTAGCGACCTATTTAATGTCAATTAAAATACTAACGTCACGGTTAAAATATAGTGACATCTTCCTTCCGCAATGATGGTAGGCTAAGCTTTTGTGTTGCAATATATGTTTAAACATAAGTACAACGAGCCAAAAAACAGAGCTTAAAAATATAAATTAAACACTTAAGAACTGTTTTATAACTTTTTGCCCACATTTTGAATAACTGTACAAATTATGGGCCAGACTCCATACATTTTAGGACATCTGCTTTACTTGCATATTTTATTCAAATTTTGGATTTTTTATTCAAATTTTGGATTTTTGAAGTAATATTTTTTGGGTAGTTGCACATACTTAGATACATATATAAATTACGCCTAATTATTATGTTCGGTCCCATCATGTAATAGAGAACGAGCCTATTGCACATAAATCACAATATATTGCTAGGTGATATAAGAGGAACACTGCTGCCCATTACTCATCCGATCCCTTGGTCGCCTTGTACGACACCCGCGGAAGAGATAGGGATGGTGACAATTGTATTTTTATCAGCCTTAGTTGGCTTAGTTGTCATTCTCCTTATAGCTTCTTGTTCTTCTTCTGTGCTTAATATTATTAAATCGTATTTAAAAAGCTATCACAACAAAAAATCTGAAAAATATCGAAAATTTATTGTCCTAATGCTGGAATAATTTGTTGGTAGGTTAGTTGCTGTAAAAAAGTAAACAATATAAAAGAAACAGATTTTTGTCGTATGTAACTTGTTAGTGTTTCATGATATGTCGACAGTTATGTATTACAGATTAAATCAATTTTTGTAGAATTCAGAATTCGATGATTATCCTGCGACGTATAAATAGCAAATTCCTTTATATATAATTTTTATACTTGTACTTTGAGAATTTTGTAGTTAGGAACATACCTAATTCAATACAATATTCTTGAACGAAAATTGTGTTTTTCGCTGTTCTTTGTATAAATACATGTAGCGTGTTACATACAAAACAAAAACTATAAAGTTCTATAAACCTTAAAACAGACATATTTGTTATTGTTTTACATGACTAATTAAGTGGTATGCATATTTCAATATTAAAGGTCCAGCTGATTAATTGTATTAACCAAATTCTCTCTTCTTCTCTCTGTTCTTCTGTTTCCTCTTCCATTCATATCGGTCAGACGTCATCAAGGCATCCACTCCCTTTTGATTCATATTATATCATCACAGAGACGGAACGGACCATGTCGAGAGACCGATGAACGGAGAGAGTGATTGGAAAGACAACATTCCAATCCATACTGCTGAAAGTTTTGGCTTAGGTTTTACAGCCCGCCGCCTGCCTGACACTAACCAACTTTGGGTATGCTGTTGTTGGTGGTTTGCCGTCTACCATTTTGGTGCCCCGAGATGCTTATCTCTCTCATTTGAATGTTATAAAAATTAAACATATATCAAAAAATTGACGTATGCTTTTATTCATCAACAACACCTAACCACCTAAGACATTTTATTTCTTATTTAAAGCGTAAGGTATCATAATATCCGCATATTTAAATACAAATTATTTTATCCTCGTTCAGTTAAAAACTATGAAGAATTAATCGCATTAAGAGAACCTTAAATTACCTAGAAGTCGTTAGTAAAAACATGCGTTAATCTTTTTCTCTGTTTCTTTAACAGTGTCGGATTGTTTTCTAGCACCGGTGAATGTATTCTAAAACCCATCAAATGTATAACTGACAATGGGAAATGATATAACTTAACCATTAGTTCTAGTACTAAAGTAAAAGTATGCCGTTTCTTTGTACCTACAGAACAATATGGCGACTCTATAGAATTCTGTTCCGTAAAAAAGACTTTCGAGTGGGTCATTTAATTTGAACCTCTCTCTCTATATATAGAAAAGTCAAGTTCAAGGAAGGTTTACTCATCCATGGTAACCGTTACTGGTCAGGAACTCGAGTTAATAGAATTTCGGTGCTAAGCAAGCAAATAAATGTGAAAGTTAAAAAAAGTGGTAAAATTATGGAGAATATTCGTCTCTTAATACTCAGAGTAAGTTTTGAGAATTGATTTTTCTATTATAAAGCATATACATATATTATCTATCTTATTGTTAGGGAAATAAGGTGAAACGTAATATCGTAAACTGTGCTAAGTTTACGAGGATAAGGGGAGGCAAAATTGAACCTTATTTGCGTAGTAATAAGGACAATGCGGACAAATTTTCTGATTTTTCTGACGCCCGTTTGAACAGCCCCTTAACATTACTGCATGTGAAAAGTGAAAATCAACAAAACTATTATAGAATGATGTTTTGAATGCAAATAAACAAAAACTTTCGTATAATGACAGTATTTTTTTGGGAAATTATATCAAATTATATTAAATTATTATTTATTGATTATATATTATTATATGAAATTATACCAAACATAAAATGCTAGTGATGAACAAATGTCACTGCGACCTCTTTACGATACTTTTTTATTTTAATATTTTTACCGTTTCCAACGGAAGTCATGTTTAAAAAGTTACGTTTTTATTTACAATAGGACAAAAAAAAATTACTGTGGTCTTTTTCTCCAATCAATCATGGAGCTAATTTATTATTACCTAGGGTAACAGTAACCCGCGGGATACAATCAACAACAAATGTATAGAAAAGTGTTGAAACATGATTGACATTTATTTCGGATTTAAGGCCATTCGTGACTGTTTTTGGCGGGTCTTATGACAATAATAAATGATATCAATATTATTTTCCTAATTAAAAGAGCACACGTTTCTTAATTTCTATTAAAATTAATTCTAACTAGAGATCATTAATTAAGTAAATGTCCCAGCTAATGTTTTTCCAATTGTATTTAGCCCATCAGACTATACAAAACTGTCAAATATCTCCAATCGATTATCCACCTTAACTTGTTTGACGTAAAGCTCAAAATAGAATGAGAAAATTTTACATAATTATTATGGTAACCTGGCGTGCTGTTGTCCGTACGGTAAAAAAATATAAAATATCGATATACGAAATAAACATACTGTCCATTTATTTGTTAACCAATTTATCTCATCCATTCAGTTTTTGCCGGTCAAACAAGTATTTAAGTAGATAATATTTATAATACATATTGCAAACCACGGCCCACGACTGACTGTGTCAGTCTCACTTTGATACTTAATATCGAATAGTGACACCGATTCACCCCGATTCACTATACACCTAAAAATACTCACCCCTAATCTCTAGCTAGAATGCAGGCTATCCCGGATTACTTTCGACCTAAAACACTACAATCGTAAGGTCCTATCGTAAAATCCAATGTATAAATGTGTCAAACACCTCGTAGTATCCGTTAGTTGTATCTAAATTTCGAGTTTCGACACAACGCAGTACTACAATAATCCTGACTGAAGTAAACACCTTTTATTAAAGATTGTGATAGGGCGCTGGTGATAGGTTACAAGTAACTTTTTATTAACTGTACCTTCTTAAATCGCTAAAACAGTAACAAAACTTTCAATTTCCCATTCCAGATCGTGTTAGCATGTATCGTGCTAAATGTTATTACTGTCTCGGAAGCCAAATCGAAAGAAAACCACGGACTGCTGCATACAGGGACAAATTTTGATAGCGACCATCAAACACACCTTTCACCCACAAAAAACACATTGAAGAAACAAAAGACTGGCGCAAAGAGGTCCAGGAGGAGTGCGTATGAACGCAGTTGGTTGAACAAAGCGTATAACTACAGAATGAGCTTCATGCCCCCTTACTTGGTGTTGAACAAGAAGACTGGAACGTACCACCCCTACTACACGCAAACCAATGAAAAAAACATCAGAAGAAACATGGTCCGCAAAAATAAATGAAGATAAAGATTAGTGTAATTTTTTGTAGTAGGTATTGTAAATAGTAGAGTTTCTTTTTTCAACTTGTTTATTTATTACGGTTTACAAAATACGCGGATGAGGTATTATACCTTTGGATCAATGTAGAGAATGTCGTAGGTATTTAAATATGTATTTATTAGACTTCAACTGTGAAAGAGGCGTCAATAAATCTATAACCCTGTGACTTTATTTTTATTTTTATTTAAAAAAATAAAACTGAAAATTTAGGACACCTATGGCACAGTGACTAAGCCCGCTTGTCCTGCATTTGCGTAAACTAAGCAATGATTGCGAAGGCCGATCATTGGATGCTTGACCAAAAACATTAGTATCTCTCTGTGCTTCAGAAGGTCAGAAGATTGGTCTCGGCTGCAGCTGCATCCCACCAATGGGCAGTAGGCCAGCGATGTGGGTCATGGCCCATTTTCCCTATATTCTTCCATTCACAGGGAAAAACTGTGCCCCAGCAGATGGTGACATTACTCATCCGTTTGTCCCCTAACCTCTCGTCTGTGGCTGTCCCGGTAGCCGGGAAAATCGAGAAGTGCGCATCTGTGGGATTCCCGGGTACCGGGATTCATGAGTCATCGATGAGTCACAAGGTGGACGGTGTCGAATTTCGTTGCCGTACGAAAAATCTATGGTGCATGTTTGTATAGACTCTGTGTAGTTTGGTTGCCGATAAAATAAAAAAAACGTTCTCTCTCATCATTCATAGACTCCCAAAACAAAATTAAAAAGATAAACGTCACGTAAAAGTCAATAGATGACGTAAAAAAAGTAGGTATGGTTTGGGACCAACTTCTACAGTTGAAAAAGCTTGTTATTTACGGATTTTAATTGCTATAATTAGTGAATATCGAAAGGAAAAATGGTGCAGTAAGTACTAATTAACTTTAATTACACATCTAACGTAAGATTTACGAAATTTGCCAAAACAAAGCAGAAGTACGCTCGTCCTTGAAACTTTCCTCACTATTTTTAAGTGAGTATTATTCAGTTGAATGTGATGAATGAAAAATTGTAAAATACTTTATCTATATTAGTAATTTAACTATAAACAAATGTTCTAATTGTTCTAATCCACAGCCAGTCTGTTGAAATGTCGGGACCCGACATTAACAGCCTGTCTGTTGAAATCCCGGGTCCCGGCGCCACAGATAGGGGGGGTCACAAAATGTAACTGCCACAGACGAGAGGCTAAGGAGTTGGCAGAGATGTATTAATTCCCACATTTTGCCAGCTTCTATAAAGTCCCATGCAATACGCGTCGAGCCTAACGCGATAGATCGGAAATGTTAATCGCAATAATATACAGTGCACCAAGAACGCTGCTACCCAATCCTCATTACATATAGGTATTTTTATTATATTGTAACCACCCCTCTCCCGTGGGTGTCGTACAAGGCGACTAAGGGTGAAGACAGCAATGAGTAATGGGCAGCAGCATTTCTCTGGTACCATTATATTTTTCCTACACCTTCCTACATATAGATATAGGCGTGATTTATGTATGTATGTAATTTGTAATTATCATCGACGAAATAATAATGTAATAGGTACAGTCAACAGTGCCGTGTGGTGACGGTAGAGTAGAATACAATTGTCACCACCCCAAATCTCTCCCGTGGGTGTCGTACAAGGCGACTAAGGATAAATCAGCGATGAGGAATGGGCAGCAGCGTTCCTCTTATATCACCTAGCTATATACCTACTGCGACTTTTGTGCCCGATAAATGGCAATAGGCTCGCCACCTATTACATGGGACCTATATAACATAACTGGTCAAAAGTGGGTTCTAGTTCGCCTCTGCCTACCCCTTCGGGGATATAGGCGTGATTTATGTATGTATGTATGTATGTACAGTCAACAGTGCTTGAGTTTACCTCATCATGTCAAATTTTCTCAGTCTACTTTATGCTTTTGTATACTCTGTGCTGTGTGTGAGAGGACCTCGCTAGCGTAGTGACATAGCGCGCTTGGCCTGCGATTGCGTAAACGAAGCAATGTTCGCTAAGGCCGGTCATTGGATGGCTGACCAAAAATTTATTATCTCGAGTCCCTCCGTGCTTCGGAAGGCACGTTAAGACGATGGTCCCGGCTGCATCTGCAGTCGTTAATACCCACCAACCTGCACTGGGCCAGCGTGGTGGGTTATGGCCCAATCTCCCTATATTCTTCCATCCAAAGGGAAGGACCGTACCCCAGCAGTCACCGTCACATCGTCATCATCACCAGCCCTTTAATGTCCCCATTAAAGGGCTGGTGATGATGACGATGATGATGATACTTTGTGCGTGCGCGTCTGTACCATAACTTGTTATATTTTCTGTATTCGTAAACGGCATTAATATTTAATTAACTTTCGCAAGCGCTAACGTGTTTAACAGTATATATGAGTATCTGGTGGAGCTGGTATCTGGTAAATACCCAAGAAAGAGGAAAACTATATAAAAATATAAATTTACCAACGCAAATGATAAAATGTATCATAAATGCTACGGATTTATTTATCGATAATGTCACCAGCAGGTTTAATATTCATTAAGTGTGTTCTGAGCAGTTTTTTAGTAACTTAAAATATGTTCCTATACTCCATCCCGCCCTGCGAACCCTCTTCGAAATATTAATTATAATAAACTCCAAATTCACGAAATAAATAACAGCTGTTTCATACATTTGGACCAAGTAGGTATTATCATTATGTATGAAACAGCTGATATTTTTTCGTGAATTTGGAGTTGCTCCCGTGGTGAAATTTGTTCAGTTTGATGGTCTGAACGAATTCCAAAAATTTTTGCAGTGACCAAAAAGTCTCCTGGTATAATGTCAGTCCAGCTGTCTATGGATGGGTGACCAAAAATTTCTCGAGATTGTCCGTGCTTCGGAAGGCACATTAAGCCGTTGGTCTGGGCTGCATCTGCATTAAAATTGTTAATACTGCTCTCACTTCACGGCGTGGTGCATTATGGCCCAAACTCCTCTCTCCTATATTATCTAATAACTTTAAACAAAAAAAAATACAATTTCGATATTTTAATATCACCTTAGTATTTATATGACTACGTTAGCATTGGTAGTTCAGGTAGCAAGGTGTGCGTTATTTCTATTAGTACATGTTGTAGGTATAAATATCGAAAACATACTACATCATCATCATCACCAGCCCTTTAATGTCCCCACTGCAGGGGCACGGGCCTTCCCTATGTATGAAAGAATATAGGGAGACTACATAAATAACCATAATACCATAAATCGAGAACAAATGTCCGTTTTTATTACACAAATGTGCCCCTATCAGGCTTTGAACCCGCGACCTCTCTTCTTTGCTAATAGCCAGCGAACTGACATTAAAGGACTGGTTATGATATCTACTTATGACGAATGTGCACTGGATTGAATCCTTGACCAATGCAATAATAACAAATCGCATTTCCATAATACACGGTCAGGGCCAAACTTTTTAAACGACAACAGCACAGCAATATGAGTAAATAAACGGAACAGAGAATAACCTTCATACAACCGAGCGAATCTGTTGCACTACTACAAGCACGCGGGGCATGTGTGCGTTACCACTGGCCGCTGTCGCGCACGCGGCGAGACTGGAAAAAGCCGGTTTATGATGCACAGCCAGTTGCATAATGTCAGGGTTAGTCGGCGTTCTTAGAAAGCTTTTACTCTGTTCGGTTATCTACTCATGTGACAACATTGCAAGTTTCGGTTAAAGGCTCAGTCAGCCTTGTCCAATGCTAAATACGCTTAATAACAACATACGTCGACAAATTAATGACGAGCTAGCCGTGTTGTTTTTGGAACATAAAACAAAAAAAACACGGGTTGTTTTTTTCGTTCGTTTTGTTTGTTTTGTAGATAACAACAACTACACGTGCCTGTAAAGCCAACTAGCAAACGATACGTGTCAATTTTTGACAACTTCTCTTACATTTGAAACGACGTCCGCCATGTTGTTTTAACTGTACGTACACTAATACGTCAGTTTCAATAAAATTTTTTGATTCACTTGTCTATAGGCCCCCGCTGCAATGAGAAAAACGCCTCCTAGACGCTCTATATCATCTAAATATTTGGACCTGCTTTCTCCCAGAGGGGTAGGCAGAGATAACTTCTTTACACTTGCTACGATCCTTACTTCTTTCGCTTCATCCAGTCTCATTCATCCTAATGCGAGCCCGTTGGTTTCGGGTACTCTTGACCTGGGAGAAAGAAAACCATAAACAATTTGGATTTGTTAATAACACCATAGATAATATGTTAGCATGGATAGTTAGTTCAGGGTGTTAGTTGTTTCTTTTACTTGTTGTAGATTTCTCGGAACACGTCCAGGAAAATAGCAGCCGCCTTCAAGACTCGAAAGTGTCATCTCAAGTTCCCCGGGATGCCGCTCTTAAGCCAGTTTATCTACCGCTTAGCTCATTATAATGCACGTAATTTGCGGGTATACCCACCGTGCAAGTCTTTCATTCTTGTCGACGCATCGACATTAACTCGACTAAAATTTAATTCTTATGTATACTTTTTCCTCCTAAAAGACTTTAACCCTGTAGAGATTGAAGTGCCCGTTGTCCTTGTATATTTAGTGGAATCGATTAATGCAACATTTCCGAGTGTGAAATTAATTTACCCCGATACTTTTGAAGACGGTCATAGGGAATGTTTATGATGATTTTCCCTATACATCGAAAAAAATTAATTACTGCATAAACTGACGGTTATCATTCAAGTAGACTGGGTTATAGAGAAATATTCCCGATAGACCACCTATTCAATTGGGCATGAGACAAAATGTAAACAATCATGATGTGTCTTTATCTACGAAATGCTCTTAAAAACAACAAACGTGGAACACACGTTTCTTACATACATCATCAATTATATTCAAATTAAACTGTTAGCTGCTTTGTAATATTGGTGTTACACATTTTTTAGGTGCTGTAGTACCCTTCAGTAGCTAAACAGCCCAAAAAACACAACTCTGGAGTAAAATTACCTGAGTAAGTAATATGAATTTTTCTTAGTCTCTGATGGCGCCTATATCGTCCGTTTTTACTATAATATAACGAAAAAAAAGGAAGACATCAAGAGAGACATCCTAAGGATGACCTTTTGATTTTTTCTGTCGAGAAAATTATTATCATTTACGTATTGACTTGTCTAAAATCTTCGTCGATTAGTCATAAATTCGAAAACTGGAATACTAAAAATAGAAGTAAATCCCTATTGAACTCTAATAAAAGCCTTTAAAAACGACCGTTATTGGTCGAATCGCGGGACGGATTAATTCATTACCAACTCGTCCCATTCATTTTCCAACCATAGGCCTCAACATTCGGAGCATTAACAGGATGATACTGTAAATGTTCCGTAATTAAAGTTTTATTAGACATAATGACAGGGTGCCATTTTGAGTATTTAAATAAATGCAAAATTTTCTCAACACTGTAGGTCTACTATTCGATTTTAATTTCAACATTTATGAATGTTAGAAAAATCAGTACAAAGATTTTGGTGGTTAGAAAAAGAATTTGGAAAAATTATGGTCTTGATGCGGGAATCGAACCCGCGTCCGCTGCTATCTGGAAAATCTTTGTACGTACCTAAACGTACGTTTTTCTAACCACCAAAATCTTTGTACTGTAGGTCTAACTAAGTCGCCTTGTCCAACACCCGCGACAGAGGTCGGGGGTTGAAAATAGTGTTCTGCTCACTCAATAGTCACCACATGGATTCAACAAGAGTGTGTTAAACAAAAATACTTTTGTCACTTATCAAATCCTATAGGACCGGTAGAGTCAAATTAAACAACGCAAATATTTTTTTTCCGTTGATTGCCCATTAACTATCAATAACAAATGTCCAACAAAAGTTAAGCTACCTAAATGGCAATAAATCCAATAAAACCATGATTAAATTCGAATTTTAGATTAACGTTTAAGCGTACAGCAGCACCACGTAAAGTTTCCACAAAGTGTAAAATTTTCTCAAACGATTTTAAAGTTTACGCATAACGGTATACGGCCCACATTCGACTGAGGAGATTTGGCAGTTTCGGGTAGTCTTGCGTGCTGTTGATTGTACAATTGTATTATTTGAGGATTGAATAATTTTAAGCATAATTAAGAACTGAATGATACAAGTCGTTCATTATTATTTCCAGCCTCGATAAAGCCGCTTAACACGGAACCCGTTTTCACTCAATAAACCATTTTGTTTTGTTTGCACGACCACATTATATTTAGCTATGGCTACTATGTTGTAGTTCAACAGCTGTATGTGTTTTTTTATGGAATGCCGGTGCCATTATTTCGAATAAATTCATCATTATCTTCCTGCAATTAGGTACAGGTGATTTAGACACCCACTTTTCCCTAATTAAGTTATTCATTTGAGTAATTTTTCACATTAAAGTGGGATTTTCTGTACGCGTAGCGGGCGGAAAAGTTATCTTTATGGTCAGGTGTGACATAAAACAAATAACGAGCGTCGAAATCAAAAGCTCTACATGTAAAAGTAAATGACCGCTGCGAGACAAGCTTTAAGCTTAGTGTAGCGGCAGTATGTTAATTGTACTAGTTTTAAGGTTTTGAAAGTAAACAATTTATTATTATTATTTGATTAACATGTCAAGATACTTTCGTAAATCTTTATGGAGTATATCAAATTCTTTAGCTTCAGAGCCGGCTCCCAAACGCCTCAATTCTACAACGTGCAAGCCAAGTCTGTGTGTAAGTCCAGTCGAATAAAGGGTCATTATTTGACAAGAATATATGTCTTCTATGCTGGCCTGGGAGCGAACAAATAACGTAGAATAGGCCAGCCCTGACTCATCCCATGGGTGTCGTAAAAGTCGACTAACGGAGATTGACCGGTGTAGACCAATAACCACCTTGGGGCACCCGAATGGTGGAGGGCAAACTACCAGCAACAGCATACCCAAGGAGGGTTAGTTTTAGGCAGGCGACCGGCTGTAAAACCTAACCCAAAACTTTGAACAGTATGCATTGGAATGTTGTCATTCCAATCACTCTCTCCGTTCATCGGTCTCTCGACATGGTCCGTTCCGTCTCTTTTCTATACATTCATTCATCACTAGCACCTTTACGGTGTGATGGATGATATGAATCAAAAGGGAGTGGATGGCTTGATGACGTCTGACCGATATGAATGGAAAAGGAAACATACTGCGTCGACCCCAGATAGACTGGGAACAGGGCAGGGAGAAGAAGATTTGACAAGAATATACCTATATTCTTGTCAAATGTATGTCTGTCTTCTTGTCAAACCTAAACCATAAAAAAACAGTTTTGCCGTAGCTTTATCTAATTTAGTGTTTCTATTCTGTTTTGTTTGTTTTGAGTATGTAAACATTGATCTACTATTGTTTTTTCTTGTTTAACTTAGATTCAGATTAGAGCGAGTGTTAGATTGTAAAAAAATTAATATGTCAAACTTTATAATTGGCTATTTACGATTGTATTAATAAGTTTGTAATTGTGGTTTTAAAAATGCTGTAATGTTTGCAATAAATCAATAAATAAATAAACATAAGAGAGACTACGTGCGAATAAAGCTCAGCTAAACTAAACTGGAAACATTATCTACCTACTCAGTGCGTTTATCTACAAATCCCTGACCAACGCCGCAGGCGATTTCTGTACTAAAAGCCTACAAAATTTAAGCTTGTTTTATAAATTGCTTGTTAGATATTCAGTCTTTATTTTTTATATTGTATAATCGTTACTCTCTGAAAATATCAATAAAAGAAATACATGTAAGTATACACATTGATAACTTATCGAGCGTTATCAATGCGTATTTTTTAATTTGTGCATCAATAAGAGGCTAAATTGTAAAAATCCCGATTTCCTGCACTGCAAGCGACACATTAACGATATGGCAGAAGACGAGCTGATATAACGTCACGTGGGCTTACTAGCAGGCCACTTATACTATAAAAGACCCGTCGGACGAACCGGCGTCACAGTCGTGAGCTTTGACGACAACACGATTTCAAATCCAATCAAAACATGGCAAATCTTGCGGTGAGTATGATACATTTGCCGATCGATATTGTAAAAAAATAGCGCACTTCATTTTCAGTTACTGATCAACTTTTTTATTGAATTAAGTATTATTTTGCTATTTATTTCAACATTATATAAATGTTAGAAAAATCATCACATAGATCTTGTCAACGTCTTGGCCGAGTGATATAGGAATCTGAGGACGCGAGTTCGATTCCCGCATCTAGACTATAATTCTTAGAACTTTTCCTGACCACAAATTTCTTTGTGATTTTCATCGAATTAAACATTTATCAATATTGTCCATGATTAAAAATTAATTTCAACTATTATGTTTTGGTAGAGCTTGTAAAATTATTCTAATGGGTCGTAATTTAGCAGTAAAATCAGGATTGCTGCAGAAGTTATTTTTAATTTGGAATTTAGCAAAAAAAATTTTTGGTAATTCCCAATTTAAAAATTAATTATTCATAAGAAATCTTTGCCTTTAGAGATCTAACAATTTGTATGCATTGTAAAAGTTAAATAATAAACAATCATATTAAATTGAGGCATGTTTTTGTAAGTGTTTAAAAGTGATTCTCAAGTGAAGATTATTTTATTTAATTTTCCAATCAGCATTTTTAATTTCCCCACTGCTTAGGCAGAGTCCTTCCCATTAACAAAGCATAGGGAGGATGGATAATAAGCAACTACGCGAGCCCAGAGCGTTGGTGGGTAAATGCGTGTGAAGACGCAGACGGGCCTAAAGCCTGAAGTTTCTCTATATATTTTCTCAAGTTCCTCCGTGCTTCAGAAGGCACGTTAAGCCGTTAGTCCCGGCTGCATCTGCAGTCGTTAATACCCACCATTCCACACTGTCTCGCATGATGGATTATGACCCATTCTCCCTATATTCTTTTATCCATACGGGAGGCCACACCCAGCAGTGGGGACATTAAAGGACTGGTGGTGGTACAAGAAATACATATTGTGATTATTCGATTTTAATTTCAACATTATATAAATGTTAGAAAAATTAGTACAAAGATTTTGGTGTTTAGAAAAAGTTCGAAAAATGCTTGATCACCGGAAAGGTTTTAACAATAATTATCATTGTTTTTTATTTTTTCAGTTGGTAATGCTCGCAGTGATTGCCACGGCAGCGGCCGTTGCTCTGCCTGGTGAGTTATCAATTCCTTTTTTTCTTAATTTACCCCCGAATACAGAAACGCTAATCATCGTTTGAGTCCTACTTAACATTTAAGTAGGTATTGTCAAAATTTAAATTTTTCCATTCAAATTCTGACAGGTATTGTCCACTTAATTTTATAAGCAGTGCTCAAAATTTGAGTAGCGTTTCTGTATTCGGGGATAAGTATATCAAAAGAGTTTTAACGATATTCTCTAGAAATGGTTGTTGCCAATTTAGATTTCATTATTGTTTTTCAATCTAATTATTACGACAAACGCTAAATAAAGAAGCTTCCTATGGTAGATTAATCATCAACAATAGAAAAATAATTCGCTTCAAGGTTTTAAGGGCAATATAAGTTTACTTGATTCAAGGACTGTATATGTTTTTCATATTTTTTGCTTGTAAATAATATTTATTATACTGTGTTCATAACACGAAGTAATTTTTTACTTGTAACATCATTTGCCCTTGATTAAACTATCTGTATAATAAACAACACATAAGTAATTTTTTAAGTATTATTGCGTCAAAATTTGAAATAAAAAATTATAATTTACTTATATATCTTTTCTTTTTAGGCTACGGTGGTGGACATGACTTTGGTGGTCACGATCATCACGACGATCACGGACACGGCGGACACGGTGGATTTGAGCACCATGACAAAAAAGAACACCACGAGGTACATAAAGGTCACCATGAGGTACAAAAAGGTCACGAACAGCACCATGGCGGTCAAAAGGGGCATGGTGGATTCGAACAGCACCACGGTGGTCAAAAGGAGCATGGTGGACATGGCATTCAAAAGGGCGGTCACGGCAGCTCCAGCCACGGCGGATTCGATTCCCACCACGGCCAGAAGGGCCATGGACACGGTGAAAAATACGCCGACCACGGACACGGACATGGAGGCTACGACCACGGCCATGGCCATGGCGGCTACGACCACGGCCATGGCAGCTATGACCACGGACACGGCCACGGCCATGGCCACGGACACCACGGCTCGGACAGCAGCGGCAGCGACAGCGACGAACATCACGGCCACCATTATTAGATGAATCGATGAACGATGAAATAGACAACAAAGTTATTTATTGAATTGGAATACGAGCGGCTTAATTTATTGGTTCTGTAATTAATAAACATACCTATTTAGAGTTTAGTGAATGAGTTCTTTTTTATTATTTATCCTATAATCCTTATATGTTTTCCAACATTTTTAAATGTTGAAAAAAAAATCAAAATAATAAATTATTTATTTATAACCAAAAGTCTGATAACCGTAATAAACCTAGAAATATTATAAATAGTAATTTGGTATAGCATGTTTCTAACATATGGAACATGCTAAATATAAAATTTATATAATTGCAAAAAAATTATATATGTTCCTTTGTAAAGAAATAAAATATTATTAATATCATCACACATATCATCTAGCCGAAATTAAGCAACTTAAACAGGCGATATCTATTAGCTGTCTAAAACCTAGGTTCATGGAACTTACTAATAAACAACTGTATTATGTAAAATAGATGACGAATACGTAAATCTTAATTCAAAATATACATACATACATAAATCACGCCTATATCCCCGAAGGCGTTGGCAGAGGTGAATTAACACCCACGTTTCGCAAATTATGTTAGATACCATGTAATAGGTGGCGAGTCTATTGCCATTTCGGTATCAGAAAATTTAGTAAATAATAGAATCGATTTTTTGTCCTTATCATGCAGGACTTATCAAGGATTATTCAAAATTCTATCTGACAATTTTTTCTGTAAAATCATTGATAATACTTAAAAAGTATTGGAAATTTTGTCATGAACAGGTTGTAAATACACAAAAAGACAATGGGACACCAACATTTTTATCATCTCGATTACTTCTACTTATTATCTTCCTCTATATAAAGTTTTTGGTTCTGTTTTAATTATACAATTACCTACTTATCAATGCTGTTTTAAATAATTATTACGTTACGAGTAAAATAATAAGGTTATTAGTGGATCACGTCAGAGGGTGATTCATTTTATAATTATAAAAATATTGATACCACGATCATTATATTATTAGGTATAATCACTTCACATTATATCTGAGTCGTTAAAGATTAATTATGCAAAAATAATAAGCTACGAAGACACCAGAAATCTATAGATTATTCGACCGGTTTGTAACTATCCGTGTGGAATTTGGTGGTCACAATTTAATTTTACTATGACCACACTTAGATGTAGATTTACACGTTTTATGAGACAAACGTGGTCAGTTTACAGGAAGCCCACTAAAATATTGCGTAAACGGACGCTATCTTAGTCACTTGCCCGATAGTTCTGGCCCTGAAATTATACCCTGATTCTGGCCGACAATCAAGGCATGATTTTTCGAAATTCTTTCGAACACATTTTTTTAAGACCTTTCGTCATTCTCTTCTGAGACATAAATAATAGGTATAAGCACCTGAGAGTTTGCTGAAAGTATTTTGAATCTTCCTGTACCTATTTTGTCCATAAAGTTAACATTTTATCTATACTAATATTATCAAGCTGAAGAGTTTGTTTGTTTGGTTGGTTAAACGCTAATCTCAGAAATTTCTGGTTCAAATTTAAAAAAAAATGTGTTGGATAGTCCATTTATTGAGGAAGGCTATAGGCTATATAACAACCGACATAACGCGAGCGCAACCGCGTGCGACCACTAGTTATTAATATATGTAATATGAAGGTTATTTATCCCATCACAAAGGGTGCCATGCAACACGTCATGTTTGTATGTTGACGAGAAGTAACGCCTCAAATGGAGCTGGGACTAACGGTTTTAAGTGCTTTCTTATTAACCCATCATTGATCGCGGCCTTAGCAGACATTGCTTAGTTTACGCAATCGCAGGACGGGCTTAGTCTAAGCATTGTATTGTAACGTAACGCCCCTTAAGGTAGTACAAATCGCCTTCAGCGAAGCCTACTGAAAATTGTAGGTACAGGTAGCAACAATGTAGTTTGACATTTTAGTAGCCTAGGCAAACCAATTATAGAACGAGGCTATCAATTAATAAGTCACAAAACAATTTAAAAATGTAAGAATTTTTTACACCATTTTTTGTTTGTATTAATTTTTTTACCACTTTAATAGTCTTCAAATAATAATTAATGAGTGGAACACTTGACGGTTTTCTACTTATAAACTTTAAAATAAAAAAATCTGACCCCTATGATAGTCGTAGGGCTCAGATATTTTGGTTCTAAAATTACGATTTAAAAGTTACAGCTACTTACATAATTACTAAGGCACGGACTACGGAATACTTACTTACAAATATTAATAAGGCACGGATACTAACTTGTCATCGGTGAAATAAATCTATGGTTCCGTTATGCAATTTTTATTGAGTGATTAATGTTCCGTGAGTTAATTTAAGAGACAAGTGGTTTTCCCAACCGTTGATTTTAGATATTACTTACTATAACATAATGATAATGTTCATGTATATGTAACTTAGATAATTGTTCTACATTCAGCTGGTGTAAATTAGATTTAACCTTATAAAATAGATGTAACCTAAAAAAATAAATTGCATTGTAGTAAAATTATAGTTTAGAGTTATCGCGTGCGTTGTATAAAATACATAGTTAAAAAAATCTTTAGATATGACACAAGTAACCAGTATGCAATAAAGAGGTGCGTAGGTATGTGTGATCTTCCATGCTGGGCTGGGAGCAAACAAATAACGTAGAATAGGCCAGCCCCAACTCATCCCATGGGTGTCGTAAAAGTCGACTAAGGGAGATTGCCCGGTTTAGACCAATAAGCACTTTGGCATCCAAATGGTGGAAGGCAAACCAGCAACAACAGCATACCCAAAGAGGTTTGGTGTCAGGCAGGCGGCTGGCTGTAAAACCTAAGCCAAAACCTTGAAGTATGGATTAGAATATTGTCATTCTAATCACTCTCTTGGTTCATAGGTCTCTCGTTCATCACTAGCACCTTTACGGTGGGATGGATGATATGAACCAAAAGGGAGTGGATGGCTTGATGACGTCTGACATATAAATGGAAGAGGAAACATACTACGCCGACCCCAAATAGACTGGGAACAGGGCAGGAAGAAGATGTAGGTATGTGTGATGAATGATGATGATGATAATAGCAATAGTAATAAGCATTCTACTCAGTCACACCTGTCATATAGTTCTTAGTAGGCAGCTTAACGCTCGTGTTATATGTTATGATATATGCGTCTAGATTACGAAAAAATATACATAAACTGTTGGATAGAAGAAGTCGTGGCTGCGCAATATCCAAGAATGGACCGGAATCACTACCTAGCCAAAGACCGGGTGAAATATGCGGAGCTGACTGCCAACCTTTACTAGTTGGAGAGGCACTAGAAGAATAAGATAAATAAAGCCGGATCCGGAGACGAGTGTAACGTGTAATGTAATCTAACGTGTAATGTAACACGAATTCTACGTTAGGACGGCTACATGTAACGCTCGTAGTGCCGTCCTAACATAGAATTCGTGAACGTAGTTACATTACACGTTACACTCGTCTGGATCCGGATTCCGGCGTAACCATAACATAATGCTTACTTTATTAAAATATTTTATAAACAATCATAAGTTAATACGTATAACAAATACCGTTTTCATTGCACAAACGTAGTATATCTACACAACTATACCAGGATTCGAACCCGTACCCAGCGTATTTATTTTATACCTCACAATATAAACGTTTTCATTTAGCGGAAATTCTAAAAACAGATTTCAGCTCAAATTTTTAAGCTTCCATTAAACTTTAAATACTTAAAAAAAATAGTAGATAATTTACTGTTAAAATTGTAGGACTTAATTCAAGCTAAGATATTTTTTTATTGAAACATTAATTGATGTAGATTTTTTTTTAAATTTGACCATGAAGTCTGCTAGGGCACCACAAAAATTAAGACATAATTTTCATAGTAGTTATACATTAATTTAAACATTATCAATACCACCTTGGCCAGTGAACGAATAGTATAAAGAAATGTGACTTAAATGTGATATATATCACATAAACTTTACTTGATTCAAAACTGTCATGTCTCTCCGTTACCTCGATAGGCCAGCTGATGTCACAGCGGTTGGGACCTCACAAGAATAGTATAAAAGACGTGTTTGCAAAAACAGGGCCACAGTGTCGATCGCTACGACCACTTTTGACAGTTACTTACCAATTTGTTTTAAAAACAATTTCGAAGCAATGGCAAAGTTGGCGGTGAGTACGCGAACTTTTTTATTTAATAATATGTACGTTGTGTATCGTTCTCGGTTTAATTTATTGTTCTATATTACTTATGTGTTTTATTAATGTGACTTAATATGACCCCGAGTGCGGCAAAGGAGTTTAATATGATTAAAGAAAAAAAACGTTGATACCTATAATTATTCAATTTGCATCCGTCCTTTTGTCAATTTGCAAGCTTTGCAAACGGTTTTCCTAATTAAAGACAACTGAGGTGACAATTAGGTGAAAATTGTGTTTGTTTTTTTTATAAGCATAATTATGAATTGATAACCGTAGTCAATTAGATTAGGAAATAGAATGAATTACTGAGCCGGAAATAACAGAAGTTACATACATTATGTTGTATTTTTTTTCTATTGCTTTCAGTATTTGTTCATACTTAATTATTATAATAATAAATGACTGCAGTCACAGCTTTTCAGTATTTTATGGTTAGCTAATCATAATTACCCAAATGGAATAAAGAGATCTCTGCAATAGAAACAAATGAGATTTGAAAATTTCTTTGCTCTAACTTTGTCGTAAATATTTCACCCTTGTTCCATTTTCAAAACTTCAACAATTTTTGGTTAACAAACGTATGTGTAGGTACCTCTATAGGGAAATGAGAGATACTGCAACAGTTAATAAGTCACATAATGGCTAATTTACTGCCGCACTCAGATACGTCAAATAACGTTAATGAGTACTTAACGACAAAAAATGACAATTCAAAACTAGTCGCTATTCTTGCCGGGTCTATGGTCTAGATTTGAATGAAAATTTTTGACATTAAATACTCATTAAAGTTAATTGACGTCTCTGAGTGCGGCAGGAAGACTTTACACAAATCTAGTGTTTCTTTGAAAATATAATGAAATAACTATTTTTATTTCAGTTGGTCATATTATTCGCTGTGCTGGCTCTAGCGGCGGCGGTGCCGGCGCCGAAGCCTGGTAAGTTTCGATAAATTATTTTTATTGTAAACAGGTTTCATTCAAACCTTGAGCCACCCTTGAAGTACCTACTAAAAATATTACATCGCTTTCAAAAAGTATTTATTACATTATACGCTCCGGCGAAATGAACTTTAGGTAAAAGCAACAAGTGCGTGGACTATTCCGCCTCACTTTTCGAACCAGTCGTTGATTTATTCAAAAAAGCGCGAGCGTCACCACCACGTTTCTCAATAATGTTGTTCGACCGGAAGTAGCCGTTTTGAATGTATATTATAAACGAATTCGTCAATAAAAAACCCAACAGATAAATGGGATTTTGTTGTTTAATTTGGAATGTTTTTTTGCAAATATATACTTATTTAATTGTTATTTAACTATACTGATAACGAATTTTTCTATGATCAACACCGCCCGGATCACGGCAGACGCGGCTTCGATTCCCGAATCAGGACTTTTTTTTAGATTTAAAGCTTATTAATTTATCTTTGTAATTTGTTCTAACCTTTTCAATTCAATGTTCAAATGGCATTTAAATAATGGCTAATATTTATTTTTTAGGTTACGGTTACTTTGGCCTGGGACACGGCGGGTACGGCCATGGCTATGGCCACGGGTACGGCCATGGCTATGGCCACCACGGCTTCGGCGGCTACGGCGGGTACGGCCACCACCACGGGTACTACGGCCATGGTCACGGCCATGGCAGCCATGAGCACTTTGGATCCGGCAGTCATGAGCACTTCGGATCTGGCAGCCACGAGCACTTCGGAGGATTTTTCTAAATGGACGCCGAATTTGGAGCACGCTATTTATTGAACTGAGACTTTAATTTATTTACTTTAATTACTTGAATAAATCTTATCACCTAAATCGTACTTTTAGTAACTGTTGTTGACTCTCATTTTAGTATAGTTGCATGCAGTCAGGGGCGGTTAATGCATGAAGGGCGTCGAGTTCTTTGCACTGTGAAAATTGTACTCCAGCTCCGACCGACGCTATTACCTATATTAGCCCGATAAATATAAGGGCTTATTCCACAAATACCCTGTCGACTTTTCTGTGTACAAATCCCCTAGGCATCGTCACAGGGGATTTTTACACTATAAAAGTATACAAAACCCCTAGTTAATGTGATCAAAAATAAAACAACTTTGATTCCCACGTGTATTTGTAAAGGTGTAGGTACCTTACCTACCGATGTTATTATTTATTCTCTGACCTTTCGATCTGCTTACACTGGACGGTCATCATCATAAATGGAAACACCTTGTCATAACCACTACAGTATTTCCGTAGTATTCAAAAATTTTAAGCCCGCTTACCACTGACTCAAGTTTCCAATTTTTAACGCGAACGCCGTCCGTTCGTTAACTATCTAACAATCTAATCTTTAACTAAAGGCCGTTAACTACTAAAAGGCTCAGAGCAACTTAGAAGAACGGGCAAGAAACTCGGCAAGTCGTATTCCTTACCTTTAAATGAAAAGATAGATTATGTTATATAAAATAAACCATACCCACCTATAACTTGTTAATCCGTGGCCACATTAATGACAACGGTTAATTTTATTCACAAATTATAAAACCTAATTTTGTTTTTATATTATGTATGTTGTAATGTATAGTCATGTCAATACCCTAACCAATAGGTAATGAACAATATATCTTGACGCTTCAGTTTAGTAAAAATATTCATAGGTAATCAGACTCGTGCATGGGGCAAAATAAGTAGAGAGAATACAAACAGCAAGTACCTCGTACCCAAGTATAAAAGTCCTGAGAGATATTTAAGAGCGTGCTATGTATTCAAATGTTGTAATCCCAATCACACTCTCCGTTTATCTGTCTCACGACATGATCCTATCTATCACTTTTCTATACATTCATTTTAATTAATCACTACCATCTTTCCGTTATGGTGGATGATATGAATCAAAAGTGATCACGTCTGACCAATGATAACTGAAGAGGAAACATCCGGAACATACTGCAAGACCATAAATAAACTGGGAATAGGGCAGCAACATTACGATGATTAGACTTAGAGCGGTTACGCGCTACGTCCGATCCATATCCGTAAAAAATTATTAGTGTAGAACACTCGGACAGAGATCGGATATAGTGCGTAAGTTACCATAGAAATAGTTGTACGGCTACAACCACAGAACAGTAAAAAAGATTTCTCTGTTCCGTGGCTACAACGGACCATATTTTCACGGATTCGGATCGGACGTAGTGCGTAACCGCTCTTAGGTATTTCAATACGAACCACAACCACATGTGTGATCAGTGTAAAGCAAAGGGCAGTTGTAACGTGAAGCCAATAAAATGCTTCCCTGTATCTTATATACCATCACTGTTGGATATTATAGCTGACTTTTAGATATCCAGAGGGCCTAGTAATATATTCAAACCTATTGGAACGCATAGAAAACAAAAGTATGAAACTGACGTATTGTTTTCTATGATATACGTCAGTTTCATACATTTTGTATTCTATACGTTCGATAGATTGGCCACTTGGCTAGGGGGACTGGTATAAACAAAAATGTCGACGCCTCGTCTATAGTTCCCCTAACATATTAATTATAGATATAGTTTATGCGTTACGTTTCTCGAGAAGACGGAAACGGAATTCCATAGACCTTTCAGCATTTTATAAGCTGCTTAGGTGCCATTTCACATGCAAATAGATTGAGATTAAAGTTTATATTAGATATTTTACTGATATTATAATTAGAAGTTAATTGAGGGTTAAATATTCCTAAATGCTGCATTCTTCATTAGAACAGCAATGTACCGGCAATGGAACTTCAGACTACCCAAACCTGTCAAATTTCTTCAATCGATTGTCAACATTAACTTGTTGGGAACGGGTCGGCACAAGACTCGAGCACAAAGTCGGTCGAGAAAATTTAACATTTTGTGTAGTATACAATGTGGTGTGATAGATTGTCAGAGAGTTATGGCTTGAGCACAGCAAACGGGGGTCAGGAGTAGAGCAGGTCAGTAGCAGTGCGGTAGTAGGCACACTGAACGCAGCGGCAGTTTCAAAGCAGTTGCAACGCAGGACCGCGTTTAGAACGACAGGGTTAGGCAGGCAGTAGGCTGCAAAATGTTTTCTTGTAAGTAATACAACATGAGTGGGCCCGCATTCAATCAACGCTGCTACTGTCATGCATTTGGTGTGCTCAATCCTTAAATTGAATTAAACTGTATAGGGAATAAAACACAGACTACATGAAATAAATTAAAAACAAACTTCAAAAACAGTGTTATTTCTTTATTAAGAGTTAGGTACATAATTTTTCTATCTGTATAACTATCATAATTTATGCCGTTTATTTACCATTTATTTAAGTCTTCTCGAATCAACTAAAGGCAACTCAACACGAAGCACAATGTCTTATAAGAATTTTTATTTTAGTAACTCTACTTTTCTCTTTATTTTATAAAAATACACGTCCCCAGTGCTTTAGAATGCCTATTGCCTAGACTGCCTTGTGTATATTATGTTAATTTTAGTATACACTGTGCATATGTTGGTAGACGGTGACCATAGAATTACATAAAATGTTAACAAATGCACCCTCAGTGCTAGATGATAAGATACATTTCTCGACACTGCCGTCCTTCAACTAGAAGACCGGTAAGCCCAAAAGTACTTTCATAGAAAATAGTAAAAAACGATTCCACCACAATACTTTTAGTTAAGTAGATAGTGTAGAAATGTTCGATGAATTTGGCAACAGGGAATTTTAACTGGGTACACCAAGCTAAGAAATGTGATTCAGTCGCTTTTAAGTGAAGGAATCTTTAGTTATATTATTAGTCAGTTACCTGCTCTCGAGAACTTGCAGAGTTCTATCAGTGATAGAGAAATAGTCCAAATGGGGGTTTAACAGCTTGCAAGTTAAAGGAAGGCAGTACAACTATAATGACAATCATTGTTATTTAACCGTTAAAAAACCAACTTAAACAAATATAATCACAAATCGGTGTGTTTTTTAAATAAATACAATTAACACTACTATTTACAACCGCTAACATTTATATACACAGATCAATAATTTATTTAAACGAATTGAAAACAAAAATAGAAGCATTATCTAATATGTATGTATCTCGACTAACATTAAAGCATTTAGAAGGCGAATAAACGAACACTATATAATATTAGAATAATTTCGAGACAATTTCAACACGTTCCAATGTTTTAAAATATAAAATTTAACATTCACTTCGGCTACCGATGTTTATATAATCTTCAGTAGTTACCCTGTATCGCAAAGCGGTAAATTAAGAAAAGAATATTATATTACAACTTTTTTGTTATTAATGACTTTACGGTAGTTCCAATTCAGTCTGTAGACAGAAGTTTTGTGAGTTCGTATTTAATATCTCATGCTCTACAATTGTACAGTCAGGGACAGATAATGTTTACCACCTTAAAGATCACAATTGCATGCACACATTTAGGTCACAAGTTCTAATGTCTATTTCTTAATAATTTAACTGACAACAGATTATCTTTTTTCTAATGATCTGACAATCAATCGCTCTTGGAAATGGACTGACTTCTATCAAGGTTTGATAATATAAAACCTTCTTTCGTAAAATTTTTCTCTTGTCCAAATGACGTTCATACAATATTTTTTGATAAAATGCCATTTCAACAAACAAAGAAATGAGTTTCATCATCAAAAAACGGAATAAATTCTCTTTGCAATTCTCGGTGTGTCATTTTGAATAATAACTTTTAAAAGGTAATATGGAACTTGATATGGCATATTTGACTTTAGTAATAAAAGTGTGATAAAGAATCGAATTTCAAAACTGGTAATCATTTTCAGACCGCGACCGCACCATCGGTTATTTATAAAACAATATTGCCCGTTCACCAACGACTCCTAATTTAGATATATCTTCAGTTTTTAACAAATATAGAATAAAACAATTAATATTTGCTTAAATAAGCAATAACTGGCACCTTATTCTCTGAAACAGAGTACGAGGTTTATTTTAATTCATATTATAGTAAATAAAATGTCATTTAAATGGCCATTTGAAGCAAGATGTTGTTGGTGAAAAAGGACATAATAATCTCAAAACCAATAAAATATCTCATTAATACAAGAAACTTTCACTATAGTAAGAACATTGAAATCGTAAAAAAAACAGGTATCCCATACATAATTCCAAACAAACCCAACTGGAATGTATGAAATAATTTCTTATTTTGATTTCAATGTTGCTTTCTAGTACATAGTGCGTGTATTGATGAGATCTTCAAATGGTTATGAGGTCAAGGCTGTATTAAAAGTAACCCTGTAAAAGTAGGGAGCGTGACGTTTATTAAATTCAGACAAACGACCACTTACACAGACTAAACACACGGAGTAAATTACAACTTAATTTAAAACTGTTTATCTGAATACAGAACTCGGATACATTTAATGTCCCGCCACCTGTACTTAATTTGTTTAAAAAAAACAACATATAACATTAATCAAAGCCATCTTCCTGTCCTTCTATAACACTTCGGTTTAACACGAGAAATTAACATTTAATAAGGCAAACTTACAAGGAAACGTCAAGTCCAAACAAATTTATTAGGCATTCTTCGTTATTGTACGGTCATAATCACATCAGGCTATACAAAACTGTAACTTTATATAAACACAAAAAAGGTAGAAGTAACAATAGATTTTTCATTTTAATTGGATATACATAAAGTACAAAATGTCCATATGTAACAGTTTGTGGTTAAAACGCACGTCAAGTTAGCATAAATTTATTTATTAATTAACCTGTGTACGTTTAATCAATTGCTGTTTAATAGTTTGCATAAACTGACATGATTTTATTTAAATGTAATAGTTGCGATCAAGACAAAATGGATACACCTCTGCCTTCCCTTCTAGGATAAATATGTATAATGTATGACAAAATTTAGAGCTATATAAATGCGTACTTTAAACGGCAAAACAAATTTAGATAATAAAAACTATTCATAAATTAAATCGTCAAATAGCAACCAACAATTATAGTTTTAAACTTTTTTGTTTAATATAATTTTATAATGTTCAATAATTAAACTTTTCATATACATACTTGAAAACGTTTTGTCGTCTCGATCACTTATGACATTTTAACATCAAAACAGTCGAGTAACATCAATATCACCATTGTGATATGCATACATAGTAACTTTTCTATATTACATAACTGGCCCATTCACAAAAGTCAGGTTATAACATTTCCATTTTCAATCTTAATTGAGTGGATCAAAGTTCCAAATGTATTGGCAATTTTTGACAAAAACAACCCGACGTTCCATTGACTGTACCCACACAATAAATAATTTATGAGCATTTATAAAGGAATGTCGATACGACTTCATAATTAACCTTTTACCTGCTATTAGCTCAGTAATTGTTTTAATTTTCTATTTACAAATATATAATATAAATAGGTACTTTGTCACGTTTATTACTTGTCTGTCGTCTATATGGTAATTTAGTGGTAGAAAAATAGTTTGCATACCAAATGCTAACAAGAAGAATAGTTATAATATACGAAAAACTTTAAGTAGACATTCATTCTGCGTTTCTAATACACAACATTTCTGACTTCTCACTATACTTATAATTTACTTTAGGTCGTGTAATAATCGTTCGTAAAACTCAGCAATATAAAACGTTTCTCCACAATACAAATTATAAAAATAATAACCTAGTTTATTAGCACATTTTTATATCTATCCCAAAACTAGAAATCTTGTGAGTGTCATTAGGGATATTCTCGTATTTTGTGCACTAACAAAAACTTAAACCTCTACCCCTACTAAAAATAAATACCAGTAAATGATTAGAAATAACTTGGCCACCCGATTTATTAGCATCTTCTTCAAAAGCGTATTAGAACGTCTGTCTAAGACCAACCTACTATTTCGCTTGTTTGTAATTTCGTATTTTCCTATAAAATATTATTATAGTCCATCCAACAGTTACTTAAAAAGGCATTTTAATCGGTTACATTTTAGACACAAGCGAAACAATACGCCGCCAGTCAAATCAGACATTAGGTACTGAATATACCAGAGCTGATACTTTCCAACCGGTCTGAAATGGACCTTAATGCATACGTGATTAATATTGCAACTCGCTCCCAACTGAGCGTACGATCAGACCTGTCACAAAGTCAACTCTCTGTTGCGCGTGCGCATTAAATATACGTCGGACAATGTTCCAAGCTCGTACTGCACGCGTCGCACGTTCTCGCGTCTCGCTTGTTCACTAGTGTACAAGTGGGACATTCGCGACCTCCAGATGTTAGAGGCTGTATCTCTGGACCCTTCTTGGACTTACCGCACATATCGCACGCCGCTAGCGTGTTGCTGTTGATGTACGTGCAAGTGGTGCACTCCCATTTGTCTTGAGCGGCGGGGCGGCCGCCATTTTGTGCAGGCTTCGTCGGCGAACGTCGGACGCTGTCGGTTTCGTCGAGAGACACGATCAGTTGAGCTTTCAAGTCGTAGTTCGGCGGTGTGGCTGCAAAAGTGATGGTTTATTTAGTGAACACAATATAAAAGGTCAAAAGATTCGTTATGACTGTAAAAATATGATTTGAGAATTATAGGTATAAATGTCAGAAAAAGCCTAACAAAGAATGAATTGAAATTAGTTGATTCAAAACATTATAGTAAAGCTAATGTTATTCTAATTAAAGTCTATAATGCTACGGTAGTGACAAATGGGCTGCTTTAAATCCAAATTTCTAAAATTGAAGAACCAATCGGAATAGTAAGGAAAATTTTGTAGCAAACAGTGCACTGGGAACTGTGAGAAATTATTCAGAAAGCACGGGCAACTGTGAAAAAATATTCGGAACGCACGGAGAACTGTGAAATAATATTAGGAATGTGTAAATTTATTCGGAAGGCCGGTGCCTTCCGAATAATTTTACACAGTTCTCTCTTTTAACTGTGAAAAAATGTTTGGAGGGCACGGGGAACTGTAAAAAAATGTTCGGAACACACGGGGAACTGTAAATCCAAAAAATATTCTAAATGCACGGGCTGAATCTTTGGGCGAAAAGCTCACCTGCATTAGTCTTGGAGCCGTGTCCGTTCTCCAGCGGCTTGCTCGCAGCCGGCCGGTCCGCCTCCACGGCCACGTGCTTCGTCGGCTTCTTCACCTTCTTCACCTCCGCCGCGCTCGAAATAGATCCGTTCACCGAGCTCTGTTGCTTGATCACCTCTTTCCTGTCCTTTATATCTTTCTTGGTGAGCAACTTGACTTTGTCCGGCGCCACCTTATTAGGGATCAGCGCGTCGGCCTTAGGGTTCCCTATGGGCTCAAGTTTCTTCGGCTTCCTCTCGTCCGTCTGCTTCTTGGCCAGCTGCTTCGCTCGTTTCATCAGATTCTCGTTCACTTTCGCCGTTCGGTACGCGTCCTCGTCGTAAGATCTGTCCACGTTTAATGCTTGCATACCGTCTTCCAGATCAAGCGTGGTCGGTTGGTATTTCACCCGCCTCTCGTCGCGATCTAGCCTGTCAAGTGTTCTAGAATCCCTGTCTAAAGAAGGCGAGTATCTACTCCGGCCTTCGTCTCGTTCTTTGCTGGACAAATTCCTGAACACATAGTCCCAGCTCTCGTACGTTCCCATGCCGTCTTCTTTGGCTTTGCTCAAAGCCGGCTGAGTGTCCGACCTAGGCAAACTCGGCAGTGAAACCTCGCTAAATCCAGATTTCGACGTGCTGTTCCTTCTAGAACTTTCCGCTGGGTGTCTGCTTCTTCTGTAGCCCCTGTCTTCCTCTCTGCTCTTCTCGAATTTCCCGTTCTCGTAAACCGACGGCGCGTCCAATTCGATCAGCTGCGCCGTCGGCACTGAAGGGTACCTGTTGTATTGCGTGATTGGAGGATAGCCGTTGATAGGTACATTCGTAGCGTGTTTTATAGGCGCGTAAACTGGGGTGGGTATCATGTAGGGCGCTTGTACGGGGTAGTAGTACGGCACTCCGTAAGGGTTCACCATGATTTGATTGGTGACCGTCACCGGTATGTCCGGGTGCATGTGTTGGGGCATGGGGTACATCATTTGGGGGAGGATGTTGTGGGGCGGCATGTAGGATCCGTGAACCACGGGGGTGATCGGTTCTTCCAAGGGCGCTTCTTCGGGGCATAGGTGACTGCAGGGCGGTATGTTACTGTGGTACCTGCTATCCATTACCCTGTTTCGGTGATGGGCTTCTGAAACCGTTACCGGTATGTTGGAGTATATCTCTGAAGCTGGAAAAAAATAACACAATTACTCTAGTATATACTTATAATTAACATACATAAATAAATCACGCCCATTTATCCCCGAAGGGTTAGGCAGAAATGAATTAACGCCCACGTTTCGTCAATTATGTTAGGTCCCATGTAATTGCGGGCGAGCCTATTGCCATGTAACAGACACGTAAATCGCAGTATATTGCTAGGTGGTATAAGAGGAACGCAGCTGCCCATTACTCTTCGCTCTTATTTTGGGGTGGTGACAATTGTATTCTGCTCTGCCGTCACCACACGGCAATTTAGTAATGACTTGAGATATCTTATAATTTATTCGATTTTAATTTTAACATTATATAAATGTTAGAAAAATTGGTACAAAGATTTTGGTCGTTAGAAAAAGAATTTCGAAAAATTATGGTCTTGACGCGGGATTCGAACCCGCGTCCGCTGCTATCCGGGCAGGTGCCTGACCGCTCGGCCACCCAAGACACTAATTAACTTGCCGAAATTTAACCTTTACACTTCAAGTTGTAAGCCAACGGGTACCTTATCTTATAATTTTGAGTGAATTCGATTGAAAAGATATTGTTTTTCTCAGAGATACATACAGACATACATAATTCACGCCTATATCCCCGAAGGGATAGGCAGAGGTGAACTAGCACCCACGTTTCGCCAGTTATGTTAGGTCCCATGTAATAGGTGGCGAGCCTATTGCAATTTATTGGGCACAAAAGTCGCAGTAGGTACATAGCTAGATGGTACAGGAAGGAACGCTGCTGCCCATTCCTCATCACTGATTTATCCTTAGTCGCCTTGCACGACACCCACGGGAGAGATTTGGGGTGGTGACAATTGTATTCTACTCTGCCGTCACCACACGGCTGCTGGAATAAAAAGTGAACAATTAAGAACGCTTACCATCGCTATAGGCGAGGGCCGATCGAGGATCCGCCGTGGAAGCGAGCCTGGCCGCGGCGGCAGCGGCGCTGGACGCCCTGCAGGCCCGCTCCCGCGCCACGTCCGCCCACGTCACCCGCACACCCTGGCCCCACACGCTCTCCCAGATGTGCGACATAATCTGGCAACAACACAGTACAGTTAAGCCTGTGTTCACAGGGCATTGTACGGCACGTTTTTTTGCATGCGGAATCTTACAGAATTAAGCAGTAGCTTATACATTGAGTATATACGATTTTGTGCAGGACAGGCACGTGTGAGGCAGGCCGTGTGGTGACGGCAGAGTAGAATACAATTGTCACCACCCCAAATCTCTCCCGTAGGCGTTGTACAAGGCGACTAAAGATAATATCAGTAATTCGCCTTAGTATAATAATATCAGTGATGAGGAATGGGCAGCAGCGTTCCTCTTATACCTGCCACCTAGCAAGCAAGTACTGCGACTTTTGTGCCCGATAAATGGCAATAGGCTCGCCACCTATTACATGGGACCTAGCATAATTGGCGAAGCGTGGGTGTTAGTTCACCTCTGCCTACCCCTTCGGGGATATAGGCGTGAATTATGTATGTACGTATGCAGACACGTGTGAACGGTTCTATACTCAATGTATGAACTACTACTTGTTCGGTAAGATCCATCCTGCAAAAAAAAACGTGCCGTACAATGCCGTGTGAACCTAGCCTAAGGGTCCGTTTAGATTCTGGGGAGAGACTGGTGAATTGCAGCAAGGCAGATCCCAGACTCTCCCCGCTGAAAGGGCTTTGAGGAACACCGGAGTGGTTGAGTGGGTATTGCGAGAGTCCCACACACGATAATCGCCTAGCTAGCGGCTGGTATGTTGCGTAAAGGCATTCCACTCCGATAAAAAAAGGGTCCGTTCAGACTGGCCCGCCCGGAGAGGAGAGCAGATTTATATTTCATTCACTCTATTACATTAGCACAAAACTCTATTTTAAACGCGTTCAAATTATGCTCTGCTCTCCGAAAACGGGCCAGTCTGAACGGCCACTAACACCCATATGCAGAATTGGTTCCCCGAGATTTCCTCTACTCTACTACGAAGTCACCTTAAGTAAATCTCTAAAATACCCTTAAAATCAGTATGTTCAGTTACGGCTTCACCCTCCAGTAAGGGGCTATCTTTCAAAACATGATAGGTATATAACGACATCCACAGGAGAGGTTTGGGGTGGTGACAATTGTATTCTTCTGTACCATAACCACACAGCTGGGGTTAATCTCCACAAAATAACACCTGACACTCGCACTGCGCGATGATGGCGTCCCTAGACACAGCGGGACCAAAGTCTCCGCGGCGACCATGTTGGGATCGTATCCTCTCACTCATCTCAAATACAGTCCACTTATTTTCCTCCACGAGCTAACAATAGTAATAATTTGCTGAGGACAGATTATTTTTCTCAGTTTATTCTGACGAGAAGAATTATATTTCCCTATAAAAATTAAATATAAGTTGTTATGTGGGTGGTGTAGGCACCGTTAATTATCATCACCAGCCCTTTAATGTCCCCACTGCTGGGGCACGGGCCTTCCCTATGGATGGAAGAATATAGGGAAATTGGGCCATAACCGCCTTCCGAAGCACGGAGGAGCTCGAGATAATACATTTTTGGTCACCTATCCAATGACCGTTGCCTAGTTTAAGCAATCGCAGGCCGGGCGTGCTACGCCACTGAATCATCAGAACAATACCTGGCACTCGCACTGCGCGATGATGGCGTCCCTCGATACAGCGGCGACCATGTCGGGACACACAGGCGCGTCCAACGCCAACCGGCCGGAGCCCGAGGGCTTGTAGCCCATGGCGTGGAGCAGAGTCTCTGCGGCGACCATGTTGGCTTCCACCTCGTGCTTGTAATAGCCGCTGTACAGCTGCAAGTAGTAATTTATTTATTTATTTATTGTGATAAAAACGACATAAATCACACAATTATAAGTCAAAAATGATTATAAGGTCGTTTAAGGTGTGGCAGCAGAGCGGAATCAAATTCGCTTTATAGATACAAGAGAGACATTAATCTGAAACGCATCGGAAAATAACTGCCGCACTCAGAGAGGTCAACTTTAATGAGTACTTAACGCCAAAAAAAAATCATTTAAATCTAGGACCATCGACCCGGCAAAAATAGTTTTAAATTGTATTTTTTTTGTATTGAGTACTCATTGACGTTAATCTCACGTCTGATAGAGGAACGTGGACGAAGAAGACAGGTCTGATAGAGGAAAGTGGGCGAAAAAATAAAAGTTGTTCCCGCCCTACTTAGATTAGGATAAGGGCAGCTAGAAGAAGAAGAAAGTATCAAACAAATAATGCCAACCACAACTCCTTACCCTGATGACCTTGTACTCCTTCCGCCACGGTTGCGCGAGCAGGTTGTTCGCGTACCTAGCGAGCGCGGCCCAACCCAGCCCGGCCCCGTACGCGCTGAACTCCGACAACTCGTTGACCCCACACATCCATCTCAACATTCTCATTTCCGCTGCTTGCATTTTTCTTTCATCCCTCGCTTTCGTTGCCCAACACTCTACTCCATTAATTCCCACATAATCGCGTTAATTCCCGTTCCTACCTATATTGATAGGAGAAGAAAGTATCAAATAAGGCCAATCACAACTCCTTACCCTGATGACCTTGTACTCCTTCCGCCACGGCTGCGCGAGCAGGTTGTTCGCGTACCTAGCGAGCGCGGCCCAGCCCAGCCCGGCCCGGTACGCACTGAACTCTGGCAGCTCGTTAACCGTCCGCTGGAACACCTTGCCAGTCTCCGCCAGGCCGAACTTGCACTCGTGAGGCACCAGTGACAGGTACTCTATTATGTAATCTGCAAAATAAAACAAGAAGTCGCGCGTTACAGAATGTCTTCAACCTGTTAAATGATATAAAAAAACACTCATACATTAAATCACGTCTATGTATCCCCGAAGGGGTAGGCAGAGGTGATTAATTATTTATCCACGTTTCGCAAATTATGTTAGATACCATATAGTAGGTGGTGAGACTATTGCCATATATCGGGCACATAAATCGCAGTATATTGCTACGTGGTATTAGAGGAATGCTGCTGCCCATTACGCATCGCTGTCTTTACCCTTTGTCGCGTTGTACCTACGTCACCCAAGGGAGGATGGGGGTGGTGACATTTGTATTCTGCTCTGCCGTGTGGGTGCTAGTTCACCTCTGCCTTCCCCTTCGGGTATATAGGCGTGATTTATGTATGTATGTACCAAAGAAACATTTATCAGACTGTTCAGCAGACTGTTTAAAAGAAAGCTACCTTCCAATTTCTTCTTCTGCTGCAGTTTCTCTGGGCTGTCGTCTGTTTCGAGGTAGCTGTAATGCGCATCCTCTATGCGCCGCCACAAAGCAGGCAGCCGCTCGCGCATCACCGCGTCGCCCATCACTGTCGGGCTCGTCATTACCATCACACTAGCACGACATAACTTGTCAACTGCAAACATTATAAAATTCTTCATCATCGTCATCATCAGCCTTTTAATGTGCCCACTGCTGGGGCACATACCTTTCCTATGGATGGAAGAATATAGGGAGAATGGGCCACCCACCATGCTGGCCCAGTGCAGGTTGGTGGGTATTAAAACGACTGACTTAACGTGCCTTTAAACAAATATTTATTTGCCCCTACCAAGATTATAACTTCTAGCCAAAAGCCAGTGATCTGACCATTCAACTGAACTAGCCGACCTACTGCCTATATTTAAAAATTATAGGTAACTACACTTAATTAAGTATTTAAATCAATGATATTATATTTAAAAAGACGACCTGAAAAGTAAGCTAATTAGCCCACACGAGCTCAGTCTCGCAATGACAGCAAATGTGTTGACAGTGTTGATTGAGATTTATTACAAAAATGCCGTCTTGATTTTATGCGACACTGTAGCAACTACACCAATAAACTTCCAAAAGTCTGGGGATTACTTATCATGAACGTAGTATACATTTTTATATGATTTTCGTTAATATTATTAAGAAAATAAATAATATTTACATCATATTATTCATAGTATCATATTAAGATACAGTGTTTTGTGAGTATATAACATATCTACCTCTTTTTCAAGATTTAAATTAAATAAATGTATAAAAATATAAAGACTCAAAACAAACATCAATATAATGAACTAGTAACCATGTCAACATAAATTGTTATCAAACAAAAAACAAAATACATCATCAATACAAACTATGCAATTTATAACAACAGATACATTAGTATATCCACTGAAAGAATAATTTTTATCTTGCTATAGTGAACACACAATGACATCAGGAAGATTGATTTTTCTTTCATTCATTATAGATCTAACATGCAATGAGTTAAGGGTAAAATATTTGTGATAAATTCGCAATAGCCAAATATGTATAATAAAAACTAATAAATAATACCTACAATTTGCACCACCATTATTATCAATATCCTGGTTAAGACTGTATTCTAATGAAAACGTGTGACTAGACCGTAATGATGTCCATGGATACTTAAACAGATAGTACATGTCACGCTATCCGCCATTGGACCGTGAAGAATACAATACATTTACAATCTGTGACCAATATGTTTTGAGGTACATTTTCAATGCAGGATCCAGTTAGCTTGAATTGTCTAATGCTCACTATTAGCTAAGATGTCCTATATTTAAATCCAAGTAGGGGCCAATTTGTGCTATGTAAAAAAAAACTATTATGATAGCTAATTTATATCTTTCCATAATATTTTCAATTTATATTCAATATAAAATATACCTGAAAATTAATAATCTCCCTGAAGTGATATAAAAAACACAATAGATAAGTTCTTTATCAATCTATTAATGTACTGATAGGTACTTTTCAGATTTTCTTATTAGCTGAGTAAAATATTAATGAATCATAGCATACAGTGCAATCTGTACATTGACTTGTACATTGTATTAGTTAAAATAATTTATAATAAGTATTGTTTTTTTTTAATCTGTAAAACAATTTTGGAACAAAGCTTTTAACAAGAATAATGTAATGAGTAATATTGTTACTTATTAGAGAATGTAGTTTATATTATGATGACTGAAAGATACCGAAATATTATAAATATTGTAAACATGTCATTTCCTGATGCTTGAAAACTAAGATTTAGGCGTCACACGTTCAATTGTACAAAAAATATGTAAATTTCAATCACTCCCACGCGATGATCAATGCATAACAATATGGCCTATATGCTGTCTGACCTTTAATAGTAGAAAACAAACACGCCAGGAACTTACTTGATATACAGGAAGAACATCTTTTCCTGGACGTCCAAATATATTCCAATGAACCGAATTGGGAGCGGACAAAAATAGTTCACCTAAAACGAAAACCTAGCGTATATAATAAAAACAATTTAACAGATTACGATTTCCCCTCTTTCAACACGGTCATAATTACACTCAACTCAATTAGAATTTATTTAATTATAAACAAAACTCGAAAGGAAAATATTGTAATGGTAACAAAATTTTCCAAAATTTTGTTTTGACATTTATATCAAGTCAAGATTATCAAGTCATTCATTGTCAAGTCAAATTCACAGATTATATATTTTGTGCTATGCATGAGAACAAACGTTTACAAGATAATCGTCGATAAAAAAAAATTAAACGAAATGAAAACGTAAACGAGACGGTCAAGCACGTTGATTTTCTGTGTGTTTTTATTAGCTGTTGCTAAGTCATACAATCAAATATATAAATAAAGCTCTTAAAGGCTTGACTCAAGCATCAAGCAAGCGTTGTAGACAGTAAAAATGCAAGAAGCAAGCTAAAACTTACGTGTTTGATGTCAAGCTGCTTGACCATCTAGGAAGTCTAGTGTTGCCGATCGATAGTCGACTATCGATGATTAATCGATAGTCTATCGATAGCTAAGCAATGGTATGACTATCCATAGCACAGAACAAGGCTATACTATCGGACGAGTGAAACACTATCAATAGTATTTCAATCATATTTTATTTATTATATTATTTGCCATTTTCTATTAATTATTCCTTAAGATACAATGTTGGTTTTTTACTCGATTATAATAATAATAGTATGTTATGTAAGGTCAAAAAATTTCTAAGTCACCCTTTGCTACACTCCAACCGAAATTGGCAACATAGCTTATTTGTCGTACTTCGTTATCGAGGGTAGCATAAAAAACAAGTTAGAATACTGTTAAAACATTCCTAATACTATTGCAAATTGGCAGATACTAGGGTCGATTCTGACAATGGTTCTCTAAACCTAAGATTAATTTGACAACAGTGTTTCTCTTTCATCCTCAATACAGAATGAAGAGGAGAGACTGATCTTAAATTAAGTTTTAAGTTTAGAGAATCATGTCAGAATTGACCCTACTATCAATAGTTTGTTATTAACGAACTACAATAGTATCGATATTATGCACTCTTTCGTGTTATCGATTGTTTCGATACTGTTGATTGTAGTTTAGTATTTTGGTGTCTGAAAAGTAAATGAATAATCCAACTCACAGTATAACAGTCCAAAGCTTATATTTTTGGTTCTCCAGTAGAGGAATAACATATACACCCACAAATACACAATTTACATTAAAAAAGAATTTACAATTAATATTTAAGAGAGAGCAACGTGCACTTCGCATCGTGGTGTAATATCGAGACCTTGTTGATTCGTTGCTAGGCAACGCGATGCGGCGCGGGGTGCACGTCAGTTACATAAATAGGTTGTATAGGTGATTATTTATTTTATGTGTAATATATAGATACAATGATAAATAGTTTAATAATATATGTAATTATTATAAATAAACTAAATAAATGTAGGAGAGTAGCCTACATCACCCCCCTCCAAAGACCGTCAGGGCGATAAAAAATCAGGAAATTTAACCCGACGTCCAGAACGAGTGATGTAATTTCTTTGGACATCAGGTGAGGGATGGGTGTTGTTGTGATCAGTCAGTATGAAGGAAGGCTTGATGCGGTCTATTGACACTGTGTTCTCTTTGCCTTTCAACACGATTTTGAACGTTTTATCCCCCCTAATTAAAACCTTGTGAGGTCCTGAATATGCAGGTTGAAGAGAACCGCGTGATGCATCTTCTCGAAGGAAGACGTAATCACTGGTAGCAAGGTCTTTGAAAATGAAAGTTTTAGGATGACGGTGGTGAGATGCTGGTGTGGGGCGCAAATTTTGAATTATAGCCCTGAGACGAGCAGAGAAATCGGATATGTCGGTAGTACCATCCGATGCGTTGTGGAAGAACTCGCCTGGAAGTCGAAGTGATTCGCCGTAAACTAAGTGCGCAGAAGATGATTGTAAATCTTCCTTGAAAGAAGATCTGATGCCCAACAAAACTAATGGCAAGACCTCTGTCCACCTGTCATTACTATGGCAAACTATAGCGGCTTTTAGCTGTCGGTGGAACCGTTCCACCAAACCATTACACGCTGGATGGTATGCTGTCGTCCGCTTGTGCACGAATCCGGATATCTTAGACAAACACTGAAATAAAGCCGATTCAAATTGACGACCTCGGTCTGTGGTTATGTCAATAGGACATCCGAATCGAGCGATCCAGGATGATAAAAGGGCCTTAGCGACAGTTTCTGCCGTTATGTCGGCTATCGGTACTGCTTCCGGCCACCGTGTAAATCGGTCAATAGCCGTTAGACAATACCGATATCCTTCAGAGACCGGGAGAGGACCAATAAGGTCAATGTGAATGTGCATGAAACGTGCACGGGGCAAATTGAAATTGCCAAGAGGAGCGCTGACGTGGCGATTCACCTTGACCCGTTGACATGCCAGACAATTGCGAGCCCATTCCCGGCAATCTTTCCTCATCCCAGGCCAAACAAATCTTTCTGCGACGATCTTGGTAGAAGTGGTAGTGCCTGGGTGACTGAGTGAATGCAAACTACGAAAAACTTGCCTACGGTAAAATTTTGGGATATAAGGCCTGGGTGTCGGTGTACTTACGTCGCAGTACAGAGGTATACGACTACCAGGTACCTGAAGTTTTTCGAGGCGCAGGGAAGAACTACCAGAAAAGAGTTGTTGAAGTTCGGGGTCGGATGATTGACCCTTGGCTACATCCTCGAGGCTGACAGGCGATTCCAGTTCTTCTATCCGAGATAAGGTGTCGGCAACTACGTTATCCTTACCGGAAATATGCCTGATGTCGGTGGTGAACTGGGAGATGAAGTCGAGATGTCTATACTGCCGTGGCGAGCAGTTCTTTTTCCTTTCGTGGAAAGCGAAACTGATCGGTTTGTGGTCAGTATAGACGATAAAATGCCGAGCCTCGAGCATGTGCCTAAAATATTTGATTCCCTCATAAATCGCCAGCAGTTCCCGATCGTATGGAGAATATTTGACCTGGGATGGGCTGAGCTTACGGGAAAAGAATGCTAAGGGCTGCCACGCACCATCTTTACACTGTTGGAGGACCGCGCCAAGAGCCTTATCAGAGGCATCAGTCACCAGGGCAAGTTTAGCGGAACAGTCGGGGTGGGCAAGCAAAGCAGCGTCAGCAAGACTCTTCTTACACGCATCGAAGGCTGCTAATGCTTCTCCTGTCAAAGTTACTGGATGAGAGCCTTTGACTGCACCTGTCAACAATGCATGTTGGAGCTTGAATCGCGGCAGCTCTAGGAAGAAAACGCCTGTAAAAGTTGATCATACCAAGGAAAGCTTTAAGTTGTTGTACCCTGGTGGGAATGGGAAACTCGTTGATCACCTTCACCTTAGAATCCAAAGGTCGAGAGCCGTCTTGTGAGATGGAATATCCTAAAAAAGTTACCTCCTTTGCCCCAAAGACGCACTTGGAAACGTTGATGAGCATACCGTACTCCTGCAGCTTGCCGAAGACTTGGCGCAGGTGCTCCTCGTGCTGAGACTCATCCTTCGAGAACACCAGAATATCATCGATATAACAATAGACAAAATCTAGGCTTCTGGTGATCTCGTCCATGAAGCGTTGAAAGGTCTGACCCGCATTTCGAAGTCCAAAAGTCATAAATGGGAACTCGTACAGACCGAAAGGGGTAGTGATCGCTGTCTTCGGGATGTCGTCCGGACTGACAGGTATCTGATTATATGCCTTCAAAAGATCGATCGTGCTAAACACCTTACATCCCACCAAATTATGCGCGAAGTCGTGTATATGTTTAATCGGGTACCTGTCAGGCACGGTTCGGGCGTTGAGCATGCGGTAATCACCACAAGGACGCCAGCCGTTGTCCTTTTTTGGCACCAGATGTAGCGGCGAAGACCAAGGACTCTCGGAAGGTCTGGCAGTTCCACTGGCGATCATTGACTGGAACTCCTGTTGGGCTATTTTAAGTTTACCCGGAGCTAAGCGACGAGGTGTGCTGGAAACCGGAGGGCCTGGTGTTGTGCGGATGTGGTGAACGGTGTTGTGTGGTATCATGCGGTGTATGCCAGTGGGTCGAGTAATATCAGGAAAGTCATCAAGCAATTTGTGAAAATGCGAATCGCCAGTCATAACCTTGACAGAATACAAATTACAATTAGCTAGCTTAGCAATAGCAGAAACAGATGTCGTATTATCTAAAAGACGTTTGTTGCGAATGTCTACGATAAGGTTGTAATGATTTAAAAAATCTACGCCTATTATGGGCTTGGTGACATTGGCAACAACAAAACGCCAGGTAAAAACTCTGCGTAAGCCAAAATCTAAGTTAAAATGCACATAGCCATAAGTACTTATACTAGAACCGTTTGCGGCACACAACTTATAGTCCGTACAGGTACGATGATCACTCAGCATGGAACGGGGGAAGACACACAAATCGCTACCGGTGTCGATTAGAAATTGCGTCTTCGAAGTTCGATCCACAATGAAGAGGCGACCAGCAGCAGATGTAGGGCAATCGTCAGTCGCCATTACTGATCGCCCGTGGCGTTTCCCGCTTTGTAGTCGCAAGGGCGGATGCACTTGCGGGCATCAGCACCGAAGTTGTTGTGGTACCAGCATACTGGAAACTTGCGATAACTAGACTGCGATCGTTTTTGCCTCGGCGATGATGTGCTTAAGTCACGAGTACGGCCAGTTGAGCGGGACTGTTGTCTGCCATTTTTCTCCACAGCCAAGTTACTAAATTGCCTTCGAAGTTCGGCAATATCCTTGGCAAGGTCGCTTAATGTCGAGTTAAACGTCGCCTGGTTGACGCTAACAACAGATGTAGATGCAGCAGCTAACTCTTTGATCCGATCGGCCAGGAACGTGACGCGTGGACGTTGTGCATTCTCCATATTGAAATTTACGGGGTCACCAATTTAGTATTTTGGTGTGTGAAAAGTAAATGAATAATCCAACTCACAGTATAACAGTCCAAAGCTTATAGTTTTGGTTCTCCAGTAGAGGAATAACATATACACACACAAATACACAATTTACATTAAAAAAGAATTTACAATTAATATTTAAGAGAGAGCAACGTGCACTTCGCGTCGTGGTGTAATTTCGAGACCTTGTTGATTCGTTGCTAGGCAACGCGATGCGGCGCGGGGTGCACGTCAGTTACATAAATAGGTTGTATAGGTGATTATTTATTTTATGTGTAATATATAGATACAATGATAAATAGTTTAATAATATATGTAATTATTATAAATAAACTAAATAAATGTAGGAGAGTAGCCTACAGTAGTATCAATTCTATCGGTAGGCCTATCGATAGCGTAGATGATTTTTGATGTAAACTATCGAACAGTTCGGTTCGGCTACACTACTCGGAACCCCTAAGTACCTGTTAGTTGGTTTCTTCTTGTTCTCCCTGCCCTGTTCCCAGTCTATTTGGGGTCGGCACAGTATGTTTGCTCTTCCATTCATATCGGTCAGACATCATTAAACCATCCACTTCCTTTTGATTCTTAACATCCATCACACCGCAAAGGTGCTGGTGATGAATGAATGTACTTATGGAAAAGAGACATAACGGACCATGTCGATAGACCGATGAACGGAGAGAGTGATTAGAATGACAATATTCCAATCCATTCTGCTCAAGGTTTAGGCTAAGGTTTTACAGCCAGCCGCCTGCCTGACACCAACCCTCTTTGGGTATGCTGTTGTTGGTGGTTTGCACTTCATCATTCGGGTGCCCAAAGGTGCTTATTGATCTACACCGGGCAATCTCCCTTACACCCGTAAGGGATTACACCCGTCATAAACATTACTATGAGGTGCGTTAACGCACAGGGTCCCAAAAACCTATTCATAGACAATACTTGAGTCACAAAACGCATTGAGAAATTTCTTACTTCGCACAGTGTTGCTTATTTACTTAAACAAGTATTGTTTGTGAATACGGGTGTTAGTCGACTTTTACGAAACCCATGGGATGAGTCGGGGCTGGCCTATTCTACATTATTTGTTTGCTCCCAGGCCAGCATAGAAGACCCGAACCTGAAGTTGGTTGATGGTTGTTTAAGCCAACACTAGTCTTGAACTAATGTTTGTTTTTATTTTTACACAAAGGAGTTTTAGACTGATAAAATTACAATAGAAAAGTATCACTGATAAAATTACAATAGAAAAGTATCAGTATCCACTTGTTGTTCATAACAGGGTGCCTACTAAACGTAGTGTATTATATACTCTTTGGTGCCTACCTAAAGATTTTATGTAAATTCGCAAAATTAACTATAAAATAGTACATACAATAGGAATTGTACTTATAAATAATTAAATATGGCAGCATTTTTTTTTAATTGCCTTTAATATTGTTTGCTATAAGTTTAGTTTGAGCATCACCTAATAAACGCTTTACAAGATGGCTTGTTATAGCGACCTGCTAAAGAACGGTCAGGAAGTTGAGGAAAGAACGAGGTTCTTCCAGTGGAGGAAGGGATAACAACCGGCTGCTTATATTTCACTTGTGTGGCTGGGAAACCCAGATAAACCCTGAAACAATAAATTCGTCTATAGTTCTCATCACCATATCGTAACTTTATTTATTGAAAAGGGACTGAAAACTTACTGAGACATTTCAGGAGGACACTGTCCTTCAAACTGTGGTTCATGAAAATATGTAAGTGGGTGGTAAGATTTGGAATAGCCCTTGTAAAATTCTCGGTGCATTTGACATGCCTGTAAGCGAGTGAACTTATAAAAAACTAAGAATAACTTTATTACCTACTCATAAAACATGTACACCATTTTACATGAAAATAATTTAATATTAAAAATAAATCCATCTAAAATAGAACATGATGAACCTAATTATTATATTTGTTAAATTGTGAATAGGTACATTTTATTGTAATGCTCAATGATATTAAAAGTAATTAAGTCACGTGGTTGGTTGTTAATTTGCCAAGGTTCCAATAAATCAACATTTTGCGGAACTTATGAAAACAGTTTATTTCCTCTTACCTTATAAAATGTTTCTATTTCTTCTTGCCGTAACAGATCGACAAACAAAATGTATTTGACCATAATTGCGTAATTTGTAAACGGTCAATAGCGGCTTCGCGGCAAGCTCGTTCTTTTTCTGTGTATAATTCTGTTGCTAGGGAAAACACATCTTTTTATGTCAATTGTTTGACATAAAAAAGATCTGTTTGACTTAGCAACAGAATCGAAATGAACGAGCTTGCCATGTATTATATACTCTTTGGAGCTTGCCGCGAAGCCGCTTGACCGTCTCGGAACCGCATAATATGGGCTTCGGAGACGGTCAGTCAGCGTTTCAGTTCTGTTGCTAGGTCAAACAGATATTTTTTCATGTTAAACAAATCAAACTGACTGGCCGGTTTTTTGATCCGTGGTTAACTCAACCAATTGTTAAAAATTCATTCTGATTTCATATAATCAGACTGATATTTAACCATTAGTAACATTAATAATTAAAATTGTTACTAATAGTTAAATAGCAGCCTCATATTTAACGATTAGTAACCATTTTTAACAATTGGTTGAGTTAACTATGGATCATAAAACCGGCCCTTATTATTATATAAATATAAACACAGAAAATGAACGAGCTTGACGCAAAGCCGCTTGATCGTTTCCGAGGCCATTTAGATCATCTTTCGCATAAATCTTATGTATTATGTGTCAAATGTTCAGTTTTTTTTGTTAGCCTACTAGATCATCCAAAAGATAATATACAAAATAAAATTGTAACCATAGTATGTATTACAAGATGGGCCACCATGTAGGCTGCTATAGTTACATGATAGATTAAAGATTGCGCGGTGATAACGCAGCAATTACGTAAAGCAAAGTTGCAAGGGCCGATCATAAGATGGGTGACCAAATTAGAAGATACAAAACAAAGAATGTCTCAGAACGCAAGTAGGTATTGGATGACCATGCCGAGGGTAACCGAGGAAAAATATGCGAACTGAGGCTTTCTTTTTTATCGCATGGAAGTGGGATTTTCCGTAGGTATTATACGCGTAGCGAGCGGAAAAGTCTACTTAATGGGCAGGTGTTACATTAAAGTAGGTTTTATTATTTTTTCATTACCAATTATACAGCGATAATCTATGAATTAAATCACGAAATAATTTTGGTTCCAAGCCAGAAATATTGCAAAAAAAAAATATTTTTTTTGGCGTTTTGTAGTACGTAGTTGTAAATTGTAATCGTTTTCAAATTATGCAGTATTTATCAAAATATTCTATACAAAAGTAAAAACAAACCAGTTTATATATTCAATTACGAAAATACTATTAAAAATACAATATCTACTTTATAGTTGTTTGATAACCTCAATGGACATATTGTTTGTTGATAACGGCAGACAAGATGAAATTGAAACATTTTACGAAGTAACATTTAAAATTTTATTTCTGAATACCTACCCCATTCACTTGGACTTGAGACAAAATGTAAACAATCTTGATATGTTTCTTTATCTACGAAACGATCTTAAAAACAAGAAACGTGTATTCTAAAATACATCATCAAATTAAGAGACACATACTTATTAGCTGCTTTGAAATATTGGTGTTACACATTTTTATTCCTGTATTTTACATTAAAAGACAGATCAAGATTGTTTACATTCTGTCTTAAGCCCAAGTGAATGGGGTAGGTATAGGTGTTCCGGAATGATTTGGTGGTGATGATGATGAGGAATTTATTTTATTATCTTTTCAGGCATGTCAACGGCACAGGGACTTCTACAGGGGCTATCCTAGAGCTCACCACCCGTTAATTTACTTTAAGGAACCATCTTATATCGGTCAATGTCCGCCGGAAATGACGACGTAAGTTTGTTTTTTTTAAAGTTAACAGTGGCTTTCTTTTTTTTAGTTTTAATACCCACGTTTCGCCTATCATGCTAGGTCTCGTGTAATATGTGGCGAGCCTATTGCTATCCATCGGGCACGTGGTCACCTCCGTGGTCTAGTGGTTCTACCGGAATTAAGATCCAGAGGTCCCGGGTTCGATCCGATTTTGCACTCGGTTTGGTTGGTAGTAGGACTTCTTTCAAGTCCGCCTGGCTAGCTACCACCATCTTATCAAAAATCTGTCGCCATAATCATAATGTTTACAGCATTATTGTGTTCCGACAATGTGTGATAAGATTGCCAGTCCCTCTGTGGTTGAGGATTCCAGGTGAAGCTCGATTCCATCAATGGCCCTTATCGTTACTTACCATGAGGTGAGATGAAGGACAAGAGCTTTCCAGTCTAGCATAAAAAAAGAAGATTCCTACGTAGGTGGTATAAGAGGAACTCTGCTGCCCACGTTCTTCACTGTTTTAACCCATAGTCGCCTTGTACCTTGTACGACACGGGAGAGATTGCTCTGCCGTCCACCACGCGGTCATCAGTTTTTAATAATAGGTTGGGGAAAAGTTTCTTCGCATTTTTTAAGAAAATTCAAAACATTTTTTAATATAATTTATTTACATTTAACTAAAGTATGTAGGTACCATTTTGTTCGATAACTTTTTGCCATCTTGTAGGTAGGGACATGATCCCATTGCTATAGAAATTTTGGGACTTCTGGTCAATATACCGCGACAAGTGGTTTTGGCAGTCCTCTGGTGATGTTAACCTGACACTGCCTAAAGAATTCTGAAGAGACCGAAACAGGTGGAAATCTGAAGGTGCAAGGTCAGGACTATACGGCGGATGCATTAACACCTCCCAGCCAACCTCTCTTAATTTTTTCTGAGTGGCTAAAAATGTGTGAGGTATAGCGTTATCATGATGAAAAACCACACCCCTTCTGTTGATTAATTCCGGCCGCTTTCTCTCAACTTCTTGCTTTAATCTCATCAGTTGTTCGCAGTAGAGTTCAGAATCGATGGTCCTGCCTGGTGGTAACAGCTCATAATGAATAATGCCCTTCCAATCCCACCACACACACAGCATCACCTTGTTGCGAGTTAACCCGGGTTTCGCCACAGTCTGTGAAGCCTGACCGGCCTTTGACCACGACCTTTTTCGCACGTTCTTGTCGTACGTGATCCACTTTTCATCACCAGTTATCAGCTTCTTCAAAAATGGTTCGGTTTCATTACGTCGTAATAAAGAATCACAAATGAGTACACGGTTCATTAGGTTTCTTTCAGTGAGCTCGTGACGTACCCAAATGTCGTGCTTTTTTGTGTACCCAGTTTTTTTCAAATGCGCCAAAACAGTTTTGTGGTCAATTCCCAGTTCTTCAGCTACGTCGTAACTACTGACATGCCGATCTTGCTCCACTTTTTCAAAAATGGCATCCATTTTATCTGTAATAGGGCGACCAGTGCGACGTGCATCTTTGACATCAAAATTTCCGGATTGAAAACGCTTAAACCAAATTTGTGCTACTCTCACAGACACTGCACTAGGTCCATAAACATCGCAAATTTTTTTCGCGGCTTGCGTTGCATTTTTACCTTTTTGTAGTAAAATTTTAAAATGTATCGAATTTCTTCATTAGATTCACTCATCTTGGCGGTACGAAAAACAAATGAAAATAACACATTTTCCTAATTTTAATTTGGAATTATGTTCTTTAAAATTTAAACTTTCAATGATTCCAAAACCAGCCAGATACAAATAGTATAGCCAAAGAGATTTTATTACAAGTTTATACATACTATAATGCGAAAAGACTTTTTCCCCAACCTAATATATTACGTATTATACCTACCACTTGTTGAAGGACATACCTGGAATACCCTAGCAGCTTTGTGAGGTATAAGCAGCCGGTGGTACTGCCGAACTCGACAGGCCGCACCAGCGGTCTACCCGCACTGCCAGACCGCACGCTAGCTGGACGATACAACAAAGCTGCTTGCAAGGTGTTCGTCCGATAAAGCTTCAAAAACGGTACAGACCTTTTTTTCCATTTAGGCATGAATCACTTCCAATGTTAGCCATATTATTGTCGGTAATATTATTATTGAGCTCTCTGTCGCAGTGGCATAACGCGCTTGGCCTGCGATTCCGCTACGAAGCAATGTTTGCTAAGGCTGGTCATTGGATGGGTGACCAAAAATGTATTATCTCGAGTTTTAAGCCGTTGGTCCCGGTTGCATCTGCAGTCGTTATAACCCACCAACCCGCACTTGGCCAGCCTGGTGGGCTATGGCCCCAATCTCCCTATATTCTTCCATCCATTGGGAAGGCCCGTGCCCCAGCAGTGGGGAAATTAAAAGGGCTAGTGATGGTGATGATAGGTACTTTTGTTGAGATAACTCTTTTGGATTTACCTACGATCGCGTAATAATACCTTATCCTTATATCTGTTTGTATTCCCATTACTTACCTATATTTTTATTTCTACATTTGCAAGGAAAGGAGGAAAAATTCAGAAACATTGGTCTAGAAAGAATATTTATTTTATAGCTACATGCGTGTTTGTTTACATTAATATTAAATAGATACAATAAGGCTGTAGGTACTTATATACCTATCTACCTATAGGTTATATTTTGTCGTGTTTTTATTACGGATTTTTATTTTATTAAACAAGGGTTAATAATTTTTTCACATAACCACTTCACTTTTAGAATAATTAAGTATTGCTTAGATAAGACCTTGGAACCTGTAGGTACCATAACATTAAATTTACTAATTATAGTCTAAAATAAAAGGAAGTGTCAAATTCTGGTAATCTCGATACGATATATTTGAATTCACTCAGGCTTATGCTTCCAGATGTGTCCAAGTTGACCTCCTTAATTATCTGGAAATGAAAGAAGAAAAATTAACACTACACATTTGAAATAAATCAGATTGGCCTCTATAATTTGGCGGTTGTTAATAATAACTTTAAATTAAGACTATTTATTTAGTCTCTCCGGGACCACGGCCGCTGTAAAGTGATCGAAACGTCGTCGGGTGAAATAATAATATTGTCATACACCATAAACGTAAAAGTTGATTTATTTATATATATTTATTTAGTTGATATATTATAAACTTTTAACCTGACTTTTCGAACTCTACAGCGGCCGTGGTCACGCGTGGGGAGATAATCAACAAAAAATACAAGCGAGTTGAATCGGTTATGTTGTTTTATTTCAAACCTACAACTACCCATACTTAGTTAGGTATACTACTGGCCTATAGCTATTGGCCTATTGGCCTATTGGCCAAGAGGTCCCGTGTCACCTCCACACCAAGGATCATGGTGGATCTTTGGTGTGAAGAACACAGACATTTATTCGCCGGGGGGCAACTGCGAATAAACTGTACAGCGTAGGTACCTACTACCTCTCAGCTGGTAGGGTAGGTAGGTACTAATATTTTCATGCCGTCGTATTACTTACCACACTAGAAATCTTGTTCTTAATGTCTTCTTCGAGCATGTTCCCTTCGCCGTTTAATGATGTCAATCGATCAAGTATCTGGTCTATGTCTTTCGCAGAGATTTGATTGTCGTCATCTAGATCTAAAAAATGGTGTACATAATTATTAATCATAGTACTGTTGTGCTGTTTGTTGCGTCTCTCGCGGTAGGCAATAGGCTCGCTCTCTATTATACGAGACCTAATTGGCGGAACGTGTGTGTTGTGTTAAGCCTCTCTCTGCCTACATCTTAGAATACAAATACGCGTAATTTAATTATGTAGGTATTATCCGACGATAAGAAATAAGCGGCAAAGAAAGTGGCAAACTATACAATAGTCTCTAAACTTTCCTCTTTGGTTTCTATAAAAAAAAATTAAATGTTAATTTTCGACTTCTCCTCTTACATGTTACACGAGAGCCGCTATCATAGAGGACAATAAATGTTGTTTTCTCAGTAATAGGTAGGTACGTCAGTTTCATACACACATACATACGATCTTTCGAATAGATGGCCACTTTCTAGGCCCCCAGCCCGGCTAGCAGCATGACCACTAAAACACGATATGATATTAGCCTTAATTTTATCGCTTTGAACTGTCAAAAAACTGTTTTGACAGTTCTAAGCGATAAATGCAAGCGGGGGATGCAACTCCTTTAAGCTATAAAAGTGAGGTAGGGACTAAAATTCAAGAAACGTAAACTTTCATCCTATTTTACTATAATGGACACTAGAGGGCGGCAGGTCTCAGGGGCAACGTCTGACCCAAGTTTGCCCCTAAAAATTAAGGGTAAAATATACAAAACCTTATTAAGACTTGTCGTATTGTATACCTAGATCAGAGTTGGGCAACGAAAGCGAGGGATGAAAGAAAAATGCATGCAGCGGAAATGAGAATGTTGAGATGAATGTATGGGGTGACTAGGAGAGACAGGATTAGAAATGAGTTAAATAGTTAGAGAAATTCTGAAAGGAGCGCCGATGATCGAAAAAATTGAGGAGTAACCGTGGTACGGGCATGTAATGAGGAGGGATGAATGTTACGTAACTAGAGGTATGATAATTATGGATGTGCATGGACCTAGAATGAGAGGAAGACCGAAAGACCGATAATTAAAAAAAAAATACTAGATAATTAAAAAAAATATATAATAGAGTAAAGTAGTAAGTAGAGAGTAGTGCGTTTCATCTTATAAATATAGTGCGTTTCATCTTATAGTTCCTATGCCGTGATCGTTGCTACAATGTCTGTCATCAGCATCAACACGTAAGTCATATTTGCAGGTTTTTTTTTATGTTTTAAAGAAAATCTTTGAGAAAATTATGTCCAAAACATTGAAAAACGTACGTAAAAGGTCCCCCATAATCCATATTTGTGTGTGTACAAGTTCGGATTGCCGCCATTAAATTGGGTTAACAGTATCAGTTTTATTAAGTGTTTGAGAAATTAATTAAATATATTTATTTTAGTAGTATAACTGTAAATAAATAGTACTAATAACGATTTAACGACTGACAAGAGTGAGGAAATGTCAAATGTAGACATGTTAGATGAACAAGAATTATTGTTAATCATAATAAATATAATATTGTATTATAATTTAACTTTTGTTTACTTAATGAGTCTATCCTTCTTATGTCACTACAATTTATATTTATCTATATAATTTCTATCATACTAATAATATCATGAACTAACTGTTCTCGCAAATTTTGACGAGCTTTGGCTGATGACTTTCATAAAAAAACTAATATGTAACTACTACTTAGTACCGCTAGTAGTTATAAAAGTAACAAAATAAGATAGATGCATAATTGGTTATATAGTTAATTGAATATAAATCTCCCTGAATTAAAGGTAAGACAATAAAGTTGACATGGTATCATTTTCTATCAATACTACCACCATGACGGCATAGGAACTAAAAGATGAAACGCACTATAGTATTTGATTGACGACTTAGACCACAGAACACTAAACGTAGTGTATTATATACTCTTTGCAGAACACTATTACCAATATACTGTATAGTCTATGACTATTACTCTTACTACAATTACTCTGGTCTGGACTTTGATTACCACGGTGTTATATCTTCATAGAAATAATCCTGACCTTATATCATCTGTGCTCATACCTCACATAATGAAAGTGACAGTCCGCCATGTTGGCTGTTTTGTTTGATGTAAATTGTCAGTCTGTATTGCCGCCATTGTAGTTTCAAACTTGGTCGAGTGAAGTTTTGCGTTGATTAATTTCCGTAGCTTATCCTCTCAATTTGTAACTGCAATAGCTTGTGTATACTGCGTCGCAAGATGTACAACAAGTGCTGTATTGTGAATTGTGCAAGTAGACGAAAGGACGTCAATTTTTATAGTTTTCCTACTTCGGAGATAGGACTCCAAAAGTGGTTAGAGTGCATTAATTGTGATAGACTACGAAGTATGACCAGTGATGATCTTCATAAACATTTCGTGTGTCGAAAACACTTTGAGAAAAGGTTCATTGCTACAACAAAGACCAGGTCTCGTCTTTGTGTAGGTGCTTATCCTACATTATTTACCACTGATGAACTGAATACTGGTATTCCTCAAAGTACTGATAAAGACACCTCTATCACAAGTAAGTACTCCTTGTTTACTAAATTAGAGTTCTACGTTAACATAAGTCGTCCCTCCACATTATCTTTTTACTGAATATGATTAATATACTGCAAATAATAGAATTAATCGACTTCTGCTCGCACACATGAAAATAACATTTAGAATACTTTTACAAATCCATGCTAATTTGGTAAATTAGTTTGTGAAGGAGTGGGTCATGATAACATAGAAGCACAAAAGATGTCTGATGCTTGATATTTTTTCCTTTTTTTGTGCTTTACAACCATATTATGAAAAATAATAAGTATCTGTCCTGTTAATGTTTCATTTTTTTTTATTTCACAGAGATTGCATATGACCATAACTACAGTAAGCGTAAAATTCTACATGATGAGCATTCCTACTGTAAATTAAAATATCCACGGACTATTGGTAAGTAATATTGAAATATTTTTCTGTAGTATAATTTCCATGTACCTGGTTGTACTTACGTTGTATGTACATGGTTGGAATTTGTATACCAACATAAATTTTGTATAGAACTCAGTGCTCAAGTTTAAGTTTCACTTAGCCAATTTATTTACTTTAGTACTGTTTTAAACCTTTCACAATACAGATCCCATTATCTTAAAAAAAAACTCTGAAGACTACAATGAATTTTAGTGAAAATGAAATCATTTTCACTAAAATTCATTGCAATCTTTTAACTGATTTTGTGTTTACTGAATTTAAGGCTAACATACATTTCTGTCTGATGGCAGAACACTTACTCCTTGGTGAATAATTCTCAGAATGATCAACTTGAAAAAAATATAAATAAAAATGGTGAGAAAAAGTTAATTAGTTATAATTTTCTAGTGACAACTCCTTTTCATATTTTTTTACTGTATTAAGAACATATGCTGTAAGGTTTAAGCTTAGCTAATTTGATATTGATGTAAACCTAAATTGTTATGATTTCTTAGGAGAAGCGAGGCTTACCCAACACAAGTATCTTCATTTAAATTTTCTTTATTTATAACTCGATCTCTATTCTTAGTTCATTATTATTTAACTCAGAGTTTTAAACATAAATTGTATTTTAAAAGACTCCAAAATCCTGGTAACTTATAATAAATTATTTACCAATTTACTATTACAGATACAGTTATTCCTTCAACGCCAAAATTTTCGGCCCGAAGAAGGCGTGTTATATTCACTAAGAAGGCTTTAACACCTAACTGTAAAATGCTTTATCAAGAATATGTGAAGTCTAGAAAACAACTTCAATTCAGCCAAAGAGCAAAAAGAGCTTCTAAGTTCAGTAAAGATAATTCTTTTGAAAAACTCACTAAACAAAACATGAATCCATTGACAAAAAAAATAATGTGGATGCAAATAAAACAGTGCACAAAAAAAGCTAAAGGAAGGCGATTCTCTAATGAGGAAAAACTTATTTCACTGTCGATTATGAAGCAAAGCCCAAAGTGCTATCGATTTTTACACAAAATCTTTATTCTGCCATCAAAGTCCACATTAAACAAAATGATATCTGGGTTAAATATTGAAGCAGGTGTTAATCCTCAAGTTATGGATGCGATAAAAGAAGAGGTATTTTTAATTCTTTTAAATGTATGAATATATTATGACATAATTTATAGTTTTTAAACATAAAATTAATTTTTCAGGTGAACCTTTGGGACGAGAAAAAAAAATATTGTTCAATTATTTTTGATGAGGTAGCACTAGAAGCAGGCTTGACTTATGACAAACACCGAGACCAAATAAATGGATTAGTTGAACTCAATGTGAAAAAAAATGATTATGCTGACCATGCATTGGTGTTTATGTTACGAGGTGCTGTTTATAAATGGCAACAGCCTCTTCTTTACTATTTTTGTAAAGGGGCTACATCTGCCATTGAACTAAAAATTATTATTAAAAATGTTATAGAGGCTGTTAGCAAAACAGGACTTTTACCAATAGCTCTTATAAGTGATCAAGGCACAGCATTTCAATCTGCCTTAAAAGGTTTACAGGAGGACACAAGGGCAGAACAACTTAGGGCGGGAAAGGATCCAATTGGTTGGTATCTTTGTAATGTCTTTCACCATAACTACATAACATATAAAACATACATCCTACTAATATTAAAAATGTGAAAGTGTGGATATTTGGATGTTTGTTACTCAATCACGCAACAACGGCTGAACGGATTTTGATGAAATTTGGCATGCATGTAGCCTTTGACATTGAAAAGAACATAGGCTTTTATCCCGATTCCGGAAGTAGTTTGAAATTTGGTATGCATGTCACCTAAGCTATGGAAAACGACATGTAATAGTTCCCGTGGGAAGATTAAAAATTGTTAACAAGCGAAGCTTTAGACCCAATTCTGAAGTCCATGCAGTCGAAGTCGCAGGCAGAAGTTAGTAACATATAAAATTCATTATTATGCACATAAAAAATAATCTTTATTCTTTTTTCAGATGGTGTAATAATAGTAAATAACCATTTATTAAACATCATTCGTGATCCACCTCACCTTTTAAAAGGATTGAGAAACAACTTTCTCACAAAAAATATAAAATATAATGGAAAAATATCGAAGTGGAGTGATATAGTTGATGTTTATAAAACTGATTGCAATCATGCACAAATGCGACTTTTACATAAACTTACTGACGAACATGTAATTCCAAATAAAATAAAAAAAATGAAGGTAAAATTCCTCAATACTAATTGCATTATTTAAAATGTTCAATAATATGACGAAAAATTTATTTTGTTGGTTTTGCTTTCTAGGTCAAAAACTGCACTAAAGTTTTAAGCAAAACAGTTGCAGCCACATTGTCGTATACTGCTCAATTTTGTAAGTATTATTTTATTTTCTAAACTTTAGGAAGGGCAATATAAAATACAACGAATTAGAAAGGACTCGCAGGGTGGAGTCTACATCATAACATCATGTTGGTAAGATGGGTTAGCATAGGGGTTTGTTTCGATTTCTTGTACATGATACTATCTCTTCTGTTATCCCTTAGCCAACTTTTTTAAAATCGGTGCGTGGAGACTATTTAAAAATACAATGCCTGCAACATTAAAATGGATGACGATATTTAATTCTCATATATATTTTTATTTCAATCTATTAAATAAAATATGCTGTAATTGTTGTATGTTTCCTTTAAATTAGAATGTGTTGCTTTGTTTTGACGTCAATAAGTGCCTGTAAAGGCCTATGTTGAATAAAGATTTTTGAATTTGAATTTGAATTGAATGCATTAAATATTGTTTTCAGCTCAATATGCTGATGGAAGTCCTGTTAGCTCAACGTTGAAAAATACTTCAGAAATTGTTTCTTTATTCGACGATATATTTGATTCGGTGAATGGCGCCGCAATGCCGAGCAAGAAAAATAAAAATAAACCATTGCGGCAAGCAGTCACAAATTCATCACCACACCACAAGTTCTGGAATGAAGCAATAAAAGCTTTGGAAAATATAAAATTTGTGGACAGCAATGGAAAATGTATGTCTGTGCCTTCATTAAGAAACTGGATTTCAACTTTAAAAAGTTTTCAAAGAGTGTGGGAATTCCTAAAATCCAAAAATGTTAATAATATGCGCCCGCGATATTTTAATTCTGATCCAATCGAAAATTTTTTCAAAATAATTTTTTTTGACAACAATATAAATAATTATATAAAATTCAGAGAATATAAAAGTATTAAAAAATATAAATTGACCTATCCATCAGAAAGAGCCGTGAGATATTTTGGAAATATTTGTTGGGAAGCAAATGAATTCTTTGAAAACAAACCCCATTCAAATAATATTATTAACGAACTCAAAAAGGAAATAAATTCTAAATATTTATGTGACTTCCTAAATTGTGCTGAACATAGCTCTGTGATATCTGAACTTTTTATAAATTTATCATTGAGATTAGCAGTGTTTAACTGGTGCAATATAATTAATAGGATATTGAAAGGCACAGACGTATTTAGGTTAGAAAATAAGAGCTTGCCTCCAATGCAATTAAAAGCTTTTATGAAATATAAAACAAAATTAAAAAATAAAAGAATTAACAAATAATATAATAGTCTTTCATTTCTATTTCTTATAAACTATAGTTTAATGATTGCTTTAGTACCCAAACTAAATAAAACTTATAAGGCATTGAGACAAAGCTATACAAGATATGGCTGTATGGTTAAACCTTTGCCTGTACAATTTAGAGGAATACTACTTCTGTATACCAAAAAAAAATACTGTCACTTTCATTATGTGAGGCGCGAAACGTAGTGTATTATATACTCTTTGATGTGAGGTTTCATTATGGCAATTTTTTTTATATGAGAGTGCTCCGTCTGTCTACTAAGTCTGTGTTGATTACTGACTTACGATATTCTGGCTTGTTTTTGTTTATTGGACTCTGTTACTGTTATACCGGATTAGTTTGGCGCGCGGAAAATCCGATCCTGCTGTTTGGTTTGGAAAACGAAAATGCCTAGGAAATCGTCTTTAGTTTGTTATTTTGGGTGTGCGAGTGATGGTAAGTAGCCCGTATTAAGTATTTAATTTTATTATTTTCAAATTTAACATTTACAAAAATGTAAGTTTTACTTACATTTTTGTGTGAAATACTGATAAAATTACAAATTTTTAGGAGGACCCTTGCACGTATTTCCTAATTCCCAGGAGGAACGGTTTAATACTTGGAAAACCGTCATTCATGAGAAAACGCTAGAGAAAGGAGATAAATATTTAGTTAATTCTGTTCGAATTTGTCACCGGCATTTTGAACAATATTATAAACTACCTAGTCGTCGTTTGACTAGAAATGCTATACCCACGTTAAATATCGGTAAGTGATGCAAATCTTATCTTGGTCATGTCAGAACTTTCAGGGTCCTTTTGAACTTTATTATTATAGATACACTTTAATCCATATTCTAATCTTTGAATATTTGTATTGTCGATTAGTAATATTAAATGCTAATATAGTACCTAACTAAATATCATAACAAAACTTATTTTCACAAATTATCATCAAATGTTATCAAGTTAACCCCTATGATATTGATATCATAATTTAATGAAACTTGTAACTTTGCAGATATTAATCCCATGCAGATGCACTCAAAAGATATTTCTTTATTATCAGAACCATCAACATCTACGTTTGAACCAATTGCTACATTATGTAAGTTAAAAATCATTTTCTAATGAATTTTTGCCTTAATTTTCACTAAAATAAAGCTTGAGTGATTTAATGAAACATATTTTCTCAATAGTACCTAAGAATTAATTTATACAATCTTAAAAGTAGTATCTTAAATTGTTATCACATGTCTATGATTAACTAGAAATAATATAAATGTTATAAACAATGTTCAACCAGATATAATTATTAGTCCTCCTCTACTGAATTGTATACTTACAATACTCACTACAGTTATTTTAAGTATGTAATTATATTATATGTAGTGCTTACAAAAGACAATATTATAACACTTGTCAATTTTACAGGCACTAGTCCTATGCAAGTTAATGAAATAGGAAGTTTGGGAAAGATACCAAATCTTTCAAAACCAAAACAAAGTAAGTCTCTATTTATTAAATAGAATTTAATCTATGCTCATTATGATTTGCCAATTTAGTAAGGTGGTGGAAGATTAAGGTGTCTAAAATTTGTAATTGTAGTCTTATTCAATTTATTTAACTTCCTTTAATATTTTTGTTAAACCTGGATGGTTACTATTACATAATTTTTGTTTTATTTCAGTATTGTATTGTAATAAAATTGTTGTTACTTTTCAGGTTTACATCAAACCAAGTCTAAGTTTATGTCTTCCAAAACTATTGGGCAGTTAAAGGACAAAATTAAAAAAATGCGCCAAAAGTTGAAATATAAAAACAATGAAATCATCCTGGCTAGAAAATTAATTTCGTCTCATTCATTTTTGCAAACTATAAAAAATTTTCCAGATGCTGCACAAATATTATTTAAAATGCAACTGCAAGGCAAAAAACAAGCTAGAGGGAGAAGATTTTCTAACAAAGAAAAGATAATGGCCCTCTCTATATTCAAACAAAGTCCCAAAACATATAAAATCTTACAATCCATGTTTATTTTGCCATCTAAACGTACTTTGCAATGACTTAATTGTGAAGCCAGGAATAGATAATCCTATTATAGAAAAATTAAATAAAATTGCTGCAAAGCTCTCTGATGAGAAAAAAAATGATAAATTAATTATTTGATGAAGTTGCTTTGGCACCCGGCCTCTTCTATGAGGCTTTAAAAACTGAAATTATAGGATTAGAGGACTTTGATTTAAAAAAAACCCATTTAATAGCAAATCAAGCCCTCGTTTTCATGATAAAAGGTATAAAAAGTAAAACAGCTTGTTTGTTTTACTTATTGCCAAAGTACAACAAAAAAGAAGTTTAAAAATATTATGAATAAATATAATCAAAGAAGTTCATAACAGTGGTATGACAATTGTGTCTACAATATGTGACTCAATGTGTCGGTCATAAAAGACTTAGTTGAAGAAACTAATAACAAGTATAAAAATGAGGGAAAGCAACCAATTATGTGTTTCGAAATAGAAAATATGAAAATTTTTTCTTTATATGATTCACCACACTTACTGAATGGAGTCTTAAACAATTATTTGATTTAAAATGCCATATTCATTCAAGATAATAAAGAGAAGTTGGCAAAGTGGGAACACATACAAATGTTATTTAATATAGATGTAGGAGAAGATGAAATGAGACTTGTTAATAAATTAACAGAAAATCATGTTAATAAAGATAAAATTAAAGTAAAATTGGCAGCACAAGTTTTCAGTCAGAGAGTGTCTTCTGCTTTGAGATTTTAATCAAGTTAGTGAAAATCACAGTTGTCATTTCATTTATTGATGCTTGTGTTCAAATAAATGGAGTGTAGATAGAATCATTTCGCAAAATGACAATCATTCATCATTATTATCATTACCATGCCCTTAAAGTCCCTACTGCTGGGCACATGCCTTACTTTTATGGATGGACGAATATAGGGAGTTGGGCCTCAACCTACCATGTTGGCGGATTGGTGTGTTATAACAACTGTAGATGCAACCTCAACCAACGAATTAACAGGCCTTAGCGGACATTGCTTAAACAGCAATCAGTAAAGGAAGCAGAGTTTCTCATGTACCACCTAGCAATAAATGTATATAGGTAAATGGCAACAGACTCACCACCTATTACATGGGACCTAACCTAATTGGCGAAACGTGGGTGTTAATTCACGTCTGCCTATATTCTCGAAGGGTAGATAAAGGCGAATTAACATCCACTTTTACGCCAGTTAGGTAAGGTTCCATGTAATAGGTGGCGAACCTATTGCGATCTATCGGGACGTAAATTGCAGTATATTGCTAGGTGGTACAGAAGAAACGCTGCTGCGCATTACTCATCTCTGTCTCTTTTAGTCCTACTGATCTTTAGTCATACGACACCCGCGAAAGTGATAAAATCTATAGAATTATCTAGTTCAATCTAAGATCTTATCGGCCAAACTTATTAGGCAGGATTATGTAACAAGTTAAATTTTTTGTTCCAGGACACAATATATTACCAGCTGATTGTGAGGACACAGCAGATTCTTTATTAATTTTTGATAAACTGTTTGATTCTTTTAATGGTCATTCCTATCAACATACTTCAAAAATTTACAAATGTTGCTTAAAAATTAACTCTCCACATTTCCAACTATGGTATGATTTGTTACCAATATTAGAATCAATAAAATTTCAATCAGTAGTTAGAAGAAATGTTGTAAATCAGGTAAAGGTAGAATCGATTCCATGAATTAGAAATTGGATCAGAAATATAAAATCATATAAAAAAATCTTTAATCACTAGTATATAAATTATATTAGAAATGTAATAACAAGAAATTTTAATCAATATCTGTTAGATTTTTTTGTAGTAATATTAAAAATAATGGTGTTAGGAATATTAATCCATCATGTAATCAATTTATGAATGCATATAAAACGTTGATTATAAATAATTATAATTTGCCACACTCAATAAAGGAAAAACTTGGGAGGAGCCCGCTAGCACAGTGGCATAGCGCACTTGGCCTGCGAGTGTGTAAACTAAGCAATGTTCGCTAAGGCTGGTCATTGGATGGGTGACCAAAAATTTCTCGAATACCTCCGTACTTCGGAAGGCACGTTAAGCCGATCGTCCAGTCCTGCAGTCGTTAATACCCACCAACCCGCACTGGGCCAGCGTGGTGGGTTATGGCCCAAACTTCCTATATTCTTCCATCCATAGGGAAGGCCCGTGCGCCAGCAGTGGGGACATTAAAGGGCTGGTGATGATGATGATGAAACACTCAATAAATGCCAACTGTGACCAAGACTTCAATCAATCAATGCAATCATTAAATTATGGCAATGATTATAATTGTAATGAACCTAATTTTGCAAGTGATATTAATAAACTGGTGGAGGCAATGACGAAAATAAAATTTACAGATTCTTTACTGCATGTGGAAGCAAAAAAATATGTCACTGGTTACATTATTAAAAATCCAAATCTAATGTTTTCAGAAAATGTATGGACTGCTTAAATAATTTATGTAAATCAGAAGTTGATTATGATTCCTTTAATTATGAAATTGATTATACAAAAAATCATCATTCCATCCTAGTGATCAATTTATAAATTTAATAAATTAAATGTATTATGTCATTGTTGCAAATCTAGAATCAGTATTTATAAAAAATAAAATTTTATTTTATATTGATTGTGGATGTGATTTTAGTATGCTTACTACATGTAAGCATAATAAACATAAAATTTATTTAAAAAAAATTATATCCAATCATTGTATTAAGTTGATTGTAGATAGTTGGTGTTTGGGAGTTAATCGAATTCTAAACGGAAAATTAAGTACTTTTGAAAAGAATGACAAAATAAAGTATTAAATATATTTTTTTTTTGTTTCATTTACTGTAATACAAAGTATAGTACAATTTAATTTTAGTACAATTAAAGTAGAACCCCTATCAAACAAAACCTGAAGACAGCGTCATCTATGGAACAAGGAACACTGATTTTAAAATAGTGAATCCTTGAGTTGCGCATCTATACCAAATATACTGTTTTCTATGCGTTATATCGTGGTTCGGTGGTTATATCATGCTAGCTGGGCAGGCCTAGGGCATAGAGGACAATAATACGCCCTTGAGCATTTTAGTCGCTATAATATATATGCGCTAAAACGCCATTGTGCGTCGAACTTACCGAAAATCCTAAAAGCCCACTCAGCTTTCACTTGGTTAGGGCAATCGGCACTCATGACTGAACACAAATCAATCAAGTCTTCGAAAGACAAGCAGTCGTCGCTTTTCGATGAGAACACTTTCATTAGGCGATCATTGAAGGGATTATTCTGGAAACATCGAATCAATAGAAGCTTCTTTTGAAAGAAACATTTTAATTTAATGCCCATTTAACATTTTAATGATTTTTCTATCATTAATAGGTACATGATGTACAATTTGAATTTACCTGCTATTATCTTTCAATTACAAAATATAAAATTTGAATAAAATTTTATGAAAACGCGGATCCCGCGTTTTTAACCTATATTGATCCTGTAAAAACCATTTTCGTTCGTAATTATTTTATAAACCTTTATAAAAACGTGATTGTGATTGTTTCTCCGTAATCTAAAGTTATTATTACTCACCTTTATTGTATCGAATTTTTTCATTATGTCGTCCTTAGGAAATCTGTGATGAAAATCCTCTTGAACCTTTTCAGGATCAATAGAATAAAACTTTTTCATCAGACTAAAAAAACATAAAAGTCTTGTTCCATCTTGCGAATATACGAATATTATTTGGTTTGTCCTTAGACTAGTACCCACAGGGCACAAAAGTCTACATTTACATTTAACAAAAAGCCTTCTCATCTAATCCAAGTCTAACGATGTTTTAATCACAAATCATTTAATATGGTAAGTGGTACTTTTACGCAATTACAAATAACTTACTGTAATATTTCGCCTTTACTTAAATAAGTTAGTGTTGAATATTCCTCTAACCGATCTTCGGTCAAACCCGGGTATGACTGAGAACCACCCATTGTTTAATAATAAAACAATATGAATTACGTACAATAACTCTTTAGACGCGTGTTGAATGTTGGGTACTTATCTAATCTGGTGAAATTGCTCATAATTACCAATGCGCGATAAGTACCATGATTGATACATACGTAAACAATATTACTTATAGTTAAATATTGCTTAGCTTAGATAAAGCATTAAACATATTTACAGATATCTCTATAAGTATTTCAATATACAAATACATAATAGATACAATATAATTATTGCTAAAGGTCCCACTTATGGGTGCAATCAGAATCATACATATATAATACCACACAGACACCATTTATATATTAACACCCGTCCACTATTTCAGGTCCCAGGTAATAAGGAAACTCAAAAACAAGAACATGTCCAGAAAAAAATAATTTATTTAGTTTACTTATTCATAGCATCTGAGATCAAGCCTCAGCAATAGTAACGCATTCACTACATACACACCATAATAACATAATATGAAGACATGAAATAATTGTACATACACTTTTTACTTTTTATTAGGACAGTGCACATAAGCACAAAGCGTAGGTTATCTATCTTACATCAATGCATTGCATAGTTCAATCAGATATATCGCTCATTTAATACAATAACGATGTAACTCCAGAAAATATTAACGAGACATTTTGTGTTCCGAGTTTATGTCTATAAGACTAACTGTGGCAGGAATGCAATTTTGCATTGTACCAGTTTTGTATTAAATAATCGAATGTTTCATTGTATGTCTTATTATTTGCTAGGCAACGCAACGCAACAGATGTATAGCACAACCATTACAGAACGCACTTTAAAGGAAATTTATATTACAACTAAAATATACACAAAATGTTGAAACTCTCCTATAATCATACACGAGTTACTCAGTCGTCTTCTATAAATTTCCATAGAAGGTTATGTCACCTAAATAATTTCAGTCAAAATATCAATAGAATTATTCATGTGCTAATGTCACTAATGAAGTGAGAATGTAATATAACCAAGAGCTACTAATTGCTAAGTAAGTCATGCACTGTAACAAAATAAAACTTTAAGACAAAACAACAAATTATTTTCTAGAAGCAAAAGCTAAGTCAAGTAATGACAATAATATTATTATACTATAGTTACGTTTTTTAAGAAAACCTCATGAAGAGTTCCTGAATTCAAGAAACTCCCTTTAAATTAGGTAGGTACAATTTTCAAGTCAGTTATAAAAACATTATTTGAAACACACTATTTACAATTTTGTTAGGAATTTTACACTACTGTATTATTATTACAATCAATAATAATTTCCGGTATATTTCTTATAAAAAATCATATTGAGCCTTCACATCAAAAGACACTAGGTACATTCTGATATCGCTATAAAAATTGTTAAAAAATTTAAATGTAATATTTTTCAAGAAGATCAACAAGAGAATTTTCTTCACTTTGTTATTAATAACATATTTTCATCTATATGCAGATAAGATATGATACTGATGTGGCGTCATTTATTAACAAAGTTTCCATAAATTAATGATTAACCTCATTCATTTGTGAAAATGGTCTACAGTGTTGATTTTGGACGCAATTTTCAATGAAATTGTTTAGAATAATAGATGTACAATGTACATAATATAATTATGTGTATTTTATACTCAAAGTACCATTTAGCATGTAAGACATTGTTATATCCATACAAAACTTAAGTAGTTACCTCGTCCTTTGGTATAGCATTTCATACAGGTATGACCTTTAACTTATGTAGACACATAATTTGAATATCAGTATTTTGTCGGAAATCTCAATTCACAATAAAATTATGATTTAACTATACAGGGCTGCTAAGAAGGTGATAGATATGTGAGTAATAGTATTATTAATTTAATCTATCAATGTAATAATTTTATCTATTAACACAAAACAATTATTATGCTTAAATGACTCACGACTTAATGGCTAACGAATAATTCTGTGTGATTACTGATTACCAAAAAGACTATGCTCGATAAAATATTAATTTATTGACATTTTATTATTTATATTTGGTTCTGGTACTACTATCATTATAACCACGTCCATTTTCAAGTACAAACCACTTTAAAATGTAACCAATAATTTCGTCTAGATATATGATATACATGTATTTGAAATAACAATGTTTGATTTGCTCATATTAGTCATAGAATATATAAGAATATTTACTAAGAAACATTATTTTCGAGTTTCCCACTATAGTTATAGCGAACTTATCACGCTCAATGGTAATAATGAAGTATATAATAATACAATTATTACTAACTTTAATGTAAATACTTGAATATTAATAACATGTTATCAATTAACACTTTACCGTTTAGGAAAATCAACATTGTCAAAACTAATTTGTCTGCGAGCTCTCATTTTAGCAGCCTCTTCAAACGAAGGCATAGAATTAGATTTAAACAGGCCTAAACTGTTTCTGTCCAGAATACTGAGACCACTGCTGCTACTAGAATTTGAGTCTATATTAACTAACTTATCTTGCAAAATATTCTTTGAATTGCTTCTAGGCTGTTCTTGTTTAATAAATCCATCAGAACATGTATTTTCTTTTATTTGCGATGTGAGAGTGCTCGTAGCGGTCTGTCTGGCTTTTAACTGTTGATATGCGCTAGCTGATATGTAGCCGGTGACTTTGTTATTGGCATCATTAGCTATCTTTGTCTTTTCTTCCTCAAAACAATCTTCAACAGTACGTCCTTGTATAATTGCATATGCATACTGTCGTGCCAGCCTGTAAGAAAATGCAAATAAATTAGATTAACAAAAAAAAAATCAACAGTGGATAGTTAAAATGCGGTTTATCATTTGTTACTATGTTGAAATTATTTCTATGCAAAGCTGAAAAAATTTAAGTAATTGAATGATTGATTTAGTTTTTAATACCTTTTGAGTTTTCTGCCAAGTAAATCCACATGCGTTTACAAGTGCTCAGATATGTATGAGTCTTATTTATAACTAATGGTCGCCCGCGACTTAGCTCGCGTTAATGTCGGTTTTTATATAACCTATAGCCTTCCTCGATAAATGGACTATCCAACACAAAAATATTTTTTTCAATTTGCGTCAGTAGTTCCTGAGATGAGCGCGTTTAACCAAACAAACAAGTCTTCAGCTTTATAATATTAGTATAGATATAAGTAAGTAATAGTTACTTGAGCATAGTGTCGGAAGTGGACAAGTTGGGAGCGGCTAGGCGCGCTGCATGCGGCGGCAACGACAGCAATCTTCGGGTCAGACGCGCCAGGGTTGACGCTTTCTCACGAAATCCTGGTGATGACATTCCCCATCCATGGATCCGAAGTGCCACCGATACTGCCCACAGAAGTTTCTGGAAATTTGGCAAATTTTAAGATCAAACTCACACCAGGCTGCCATCTTAATTTTTGTCTATAAAAATGTACATACGCATAAAAGTCCCAGTACATTGCTAGGTGGTATAAGAGGAACGCTGCTGACAACAGTTCCTCATTTATCCTTAGTCGCCTTGTACGACACGACACCCACGGGAGATATTTGGGGTGGTGACAATTGAATTCTACTCTGAATGTCTATAAAAATGTAGCATTCAATAACCACTTTTAATAGCGACAGTATTATTATTTATTACCTGTTTATGATTTTCATTTAATTCCGCCATATTTTTCGTCACCAGAACTTCTGATGCCCTCCTGTGTAGTAAATTTGACTGAGAACTGCCCATTGTATCTCCCCCAAATGACAAGCTTTTGGCTATCTTACTTCGGCTATTTTGGAGATCATCAAACGAGTCGCGTTTCCTCTTGAGAAACTGGTCGCTCTGTGTGCCATCACAACTTTTGGTGTCAGCTGTTGCCGGAGAACCGAATAGAGCTCGCCTGGATTTCATTGCTTGCACCGGTACCGAGGAGCAAGGCGCTGGAGCTAAGGTCTTTCTATTCTCCGGACTCACAAAGAGGGCCCTCTTCAAGGTTTCACGTGTCGGTTGACTCCTAGTGCGATTATCTTCGATGAGCAAGCGGCTCATAGACTTTTTGCGGCTTGAGCCTCCGCTGCGGGTTTTTGGTGTTTTGGCTGGTGTTTTCTTGCCAGGCGTCTTTCTCCCTGGTGTCTTTTTGCCCGGAGTGCGCCTAACTCCGGGCTTTCTGGGACTTTTCCTTTCAGATGTGTTGATCAGCTTTCTATGTGGAAAGAAACTTAAAAGGATTTTATGATTAGACTCATAAATAAATAAAAAATCATAACAATATATGTAATCACGAATTAAATTATGGCATGGTATTGTGACTGTGACTACTGATTATTAGTTCAAAAAAATCGAAATTTATATTTATCACTTGCTAATGGCATCACGACATATGTTATTCACACTAATAAGACGCACTATTCAACACTTCTTTACTATGGTTAGCTGACGGCAGTCATTGTATTGTTATTGTGGATTATTAAAATAAACCAGGCAGCATCAAACTTATTTATGAATTTTTTTCCTGACATTGCAGTAATATTTCATACTCACTTTTTATCTATTAAAACCATCTTGGATGAAGACTGTGTCTTTTCACTAATTGTAGCAGCATTGCAGAATGTCTGACGGCGACGCGCTAGATGGGACAGTCTTCGTCCTGGAGATTTAGCTTGCGCAAGTCTGTAAATTGAGAAATTTCTAAATTAACTAGATTTAATTTGTTTTTTGTCTCATATACATCTTCGCTCGTCTTCTACGCTAGCCTGAGAGCAAACAAATAATGTAGAATGGGTCAGCCTCGACTCATCCCATGGGTGTCATAAAAGTCCACTAAGGGCATTGCCTGGTGTTTGACCAATAAGCACCTTGGGGCACCCAAGTGGAGGGCAAACCACCAACAACAGCATACCCGAAGAGGGTTAGTGTCAGGCAGGCAGCCGGCTGTAAAACTTAAGCCAAAACCTTGAGCAGTATGGATTTGGAATGTTGTCATCCCAAGCACTATCTCCATTCATCAGTCCCTCAACATGTTTCGTTCCGTCTGTTTTCTATACTTCTTCTTCCTGCCCTTATCCCGCTCTAAGCGGGGTCGGCACAACATGTCTTCTTCTTCCACTCCTTTCGATCCTTCACCAATTTCTCATCCACTCCTCTCGCTATCATGTCCTCCTTTACACAGTCCATCCATCTCTTCTTTGGTCTTCCTCTCCTTTTACGTCCTTCCACGTTCATGCCTAACATTCTTCTGCCAACATAGCTTTCATCTCTTCGCATAACATGACCAAACCATCCCAGTCTATTACTCCGCAGTCTCTCTGTCACTGGTGCTACTTTCAAACTTCCCCTGATATACTCATTTCTTATCTTATCTCTCCGTGTCACACCACACATCCATCTTAACATACGCATCTCTGTTACATGCACTCTTCTTTCATCAGTCTTCTTCATAGCCCAACACTCTGATCCATACATGACAACAGGTCTAATAACCGCCTTATAGATTTTCCCCTTTAACTTAAGGGGCATCCGTGGGTCACATATCGTTGATGAGACCTGTCGCCACTTCATCCATCCTACATTCGCTCTATTCCTTATATCCCGGTCAAAATCACCGTCGCTTTGGAAGAGCGATCCAAGGTACCGGAAATCCAAGCAAACTGGTAGGATTACACCATCTAAGGCAATTGGAGAGAAACTGGAGGGGCCGCCAAAGTCACAGAACATGTGTTCTGTTTTGGTCCGGCTGATCTTAAGCCCGACGCTCTCCAGTCTCTCCTGCCATTTTCCCAGCCTACTTTGTACCTCGGATGCATCTTCTCCGACAAGTACAATGTCGTCGGCGAACAGCATACACCAGGGTGCCTCCTCCTGTATGTCCGATGTCAGAGCATCCATAATCAGGAGGAACAAATACGGGCTTAAAGCCGATCCCTGGTGCAAGCCTACGGCCACATCGAACTTGTCGGTAACGCCAGCCTCGGACCGAACATTCGTACTCGCTCTTCTATACATTTCAGACACAAGCCTCACATACTTCTCAGGCACTCTCTTTTCTATCATAGCCCACCACAGAACTGTACGCGGAACTCGGTCGTATGCTTTTTCAAGGTCTATAAAGACCATGTGCAAGTTCTTTTGTGCACTACGGTATTTTTCGCATAGTTGCCTTAGCGCGAATATTGCATCCGTTGTTCCACGTCCCGGCATAAAACCGAATTGGTTCTGGGTGACTTCACACTCCTCTCTCATTCGTCTTGCTATCACTTTCTCCCATATTTTCATACTATGTGACATGAGCTTTATTCCTCTATAGTTGTTACAGTCCTGCACATCACCCTTGTTTTTGTAAATGGGCACCAACGTATTGTTACACCATTCATCCGGGATCGTCTCTTCCTGTAACAACTTATTAAAGAACAAAGTCAGCCACTTCCATCCATCCGCTTTCAGAAACTTCCATACTTCAACAGGTATACAATCAGGCCCTGTCGTCTTTCCATTCTTCATATTTCTCACAGCCATTCTTACTTCCTCTAAACTAACTTCATCTACTACTTTAGTATTGACAGGCGCCTGTACCAATTCTTTATGCCATTCATTCTCTTCATTCATCAACTTTCTAAAGTATTCCTTCCAGCGATCTTTTATCCTTTCGTCATTCGTCAAAACCATTCCTCTGTCATCTTTTATACATTTTATATACACAATATCCCTAGCATTCTTTGCTCTTGCTCTCGCTATTTTAAATACGTCATTCATTCCCTGGGGGCTCTCCAGCGACTTGTACAGTTTTTCCTGTACCACGCCCCTTGCTCTAGCAACCGCCCGCTTGGCATTCCTTTTATACTCCACATATACTGCCCTTTTGTTCTCTTTTTCCACGCTATCTTGATCATCTACAGTCTTCCACTCCCTAAACGCTTTCTTCTTTTCTGTCAAACTTTTTTTCACTTCTTCATTCCACCACCATGTATCCTTATCCATTCTCCCTTTCCCTTTTGTTTCTCCCAATACTCTTCTCGCCACACTTCGCATGCACGTCGCCATTTCCATCCAACATTCATTCACAGTTTTCCCAGTCAAGTCTTTCATTTCAATCATTTTGTCAACAACTTTCTTTCTAAATTCTTCAGCCATATCCCTATCCTATGTCTGTTTTCTATACATTCATTAGCAATTAAGAAAGCCCGTTTTCTTAAATGTATTTATATGCCACCTTCCAGTGTGTCTTTGCAGTTGCAGTGAAATATTTACATAATATTTTTATATCATCATCATCATCATCACCAGCCCTTGAATGTCCCCACTGCTGGGGCACGGGCCTTCTCTATGGATAAAAGAATATAGGGAGAATGGACCATATTGCTGGTCCAGTACAGATTGGTAGGTAACATTATATAAAGGGCACCTGTATACACACAATTAAATGTTACCTTAAAGCTTTGCGCTTTACAGCACTGCTAGGTGATTGAAGTCCTCCTGAATGAATGCAGACACTGGTATCTGTTTCAGCACCAACAAACCTTTCACCATAGCGTAATGCTAGACACTCTAACTTCTCTGAATACTTTGTACTATTGTAACTGCAAAAGAAAAATTATAAATTATAGTTTACCAAAAAGGCCCAAAAAAGATTGTATTGAAAACAATACAATCTTTTCTGGGTAGTTTATGCTTAATTTCAATTGGGTAACTATTTATTAAAACTGTACTGGTAAGAACAGAACCCATGAAATAATAAATAAATAATTCTTACACACTCCTATCATCTGTGGGCCTACCGTCTAACTTGATTGCTGATGATAGCTTTAAAGCAATGCATTGCTTACATCTGGAATTTTTAGGCAGTTTGGATTTTCTTCCAAATTTATTCAAAATCATTCAGTGATCATTCATTCAAAGCTATCGCTGATATTTTAGGTACATTTGGTGTGAAATGACAGCATGACGTCATAAACTATAGCTTTTGCTTCAGCAATTGAGTTAGGCGGTAGGCCCCCTGGTCCAAAGTATGTAACAATACTAGATGATGGACAAATTTTAATAAAGCATATCAAAAGTACATAATAATTATTAATTAAACAATATTAAAATATTAAATAAACAACCATGACTTGTAAGTTCATGACAAATATTTACCTCTACCAGGATTCGAACCTAGGACCCTTTGACAGATTGCCTTTAGAATCTTACCATTTAACTAAAGTAGTCATCAATAACAACTTACTATCATGATGCACATGGAATAACAAACTGATCAAGTATCAATTAAGATCACTAGATTTAAGTACTAATTTATTGTCAATTTTATTTTGTTTTAAAGGTAGGTTAATAGCCAACTCGGAAATTCAGACAATGCAGCTAGGCTTACATTAAATGCAATTTAATGTTTCCAAAATCATGAAGATAGCAAATTTTTGCTTGTTAGATATGGTATGTGAATCTATCAAGTAAAACATAAAATTCATGTAAAGCTTTTTGTGATATCAAGCTTTTTATTACTACAGTTCAAGCAGTCTCACTGCTAGAACTTTATTGTATTGAACTACAAATAAAATTCATGATACCATATCTTATAAAGCTTTACATGGTGCTTTGAAAAGTTTAGTATAACTGTTTGCACAATTACAATTTACATTATTTAATACAACATTATATTAACTTTAAAGAGTGTCCTCAATTGTATTTTGTCATTAAAATGTGTGATTGCATTGTATTGGTTAATTTTCTCAAAGTTAAATCTTAAAGTTACCTATGGAAAAAAAGGAAACTTATTTCTACTTACTAAATGTCATAATATCTGTGTTTCAAAACTTCTGGCCAAGGAGCTTCAGTGGCTTCCAGTTGAGTACTCATTTTTAATTCAACAAGATTATCATTAACACTTGTGTCGAGCTCATGTTGAGATTTACTCTGCTTAGAAGACAGATTCAGTTTATCAAGAGAAGCCGGATCTTCGATTCCTTCACCCCCATCAAGTGAGCCAATATTTGTTGGTATGTGAATAAAAGATACTTTCTTTGAAGGTGTTACTGAATTAATTTCTGAACTGATAGGTTTTTCACACTCAGAAAATGCTGGCAAGAAGCAGTAGTATTTCTTGAGCATTTGTGCAACATCTGTTTTCAGGACAGTCACAGATGGTGGCGGTAAAACACCCTGAAGAATATTCTAAAAACAAGACTGATATTAAACAAGGTAGCATACAAACCTAACCTAGAAAATCAATCCAAGCAGGGTGGGATAAAAATATGAACTCTACAGTATTAAAGCCATGTTTTATTTTATTTTCTAACTATATAAACAATTATACAATAATAATATAATAAAGCTTTTTAAAAAATATGTTAAAACATACCTCAGTTTTTCTAACTTTCATTTTATCATGAGCTTCAAACTTTTTAAGAAAATTCCATAATGGTTCTGTAGCTGGCATTACTGATATTTCATCAACATTGTCATCATCATCAGAAAACATATCAGGAGACCTTACTCCACTATCAAAAGAAGCCTCTAATGAAGAATAACTTTGTTCAGAATTCCATTTTGTACTGTTGTCTTCGTTTGCAGAACAATCATCTTTCTTTGATTTATACTCTTCATATTGCAAGTCGCCAGTACTCTCCATAGTTTTTTCAACAAAGTTCTTTTCACTAGAACTTTGATCATCTGAGCTACTGCTCAATTTGTGTTCACTATCATTGTTACCAGTTGATACTAATGGCAGACTCTCAGTTTTAGTCAAATAATCATTAGAATTTTCACCCATCAATACCAGTCCATTGTTACAACTTAGAGCAGTAATTGGATCTACAATAGGTTTTAGTTTTTGAACATGTTTTAGTGTTCCATTGAATGTTAGTTCGCTAATCGGCAATTTAAACACGGCAGAGGGCCTCACGTCACGAAACATAGGTACACTGTCAACAGCATTGTTACTGTTTTCCATTGTTGAGGTTATAAACATAGGCTGCTTAAAAAGTTCAGGTTTGGAGTCTTCTGATGACAAAGGCAAATCTACAGGCTCAAATTTATCATTTAGAAGACAATTGTCAGCCGTAGTCGATGAACTGTCTATTAGAGATGCCACTTGTGAATTACAAGGAGATTCAAACTTGGCAATATCGATGTCTGATGACCGTTCTCTCACTTCAATTACTTCAGAAGTTGCCGGATTGAGTAAATTAAATTCAAGTTCAGCTGATCGACCATGTTTATCTAATACTTTTGTATGTACAACAGCAGACAAATCGATGTTACCTCTGCTAGTAGAACTATCATAATCTTCATTCATCGAAGGCACCCGTTCAGATGATTCCCGATTATTATTTTCCACAAAATTGTTCACAACGTTAAAACTCCGTAAATAGCGCTCGTATAATGAAAAATTATCGCTGAGCGAGTGACAATTTGAATCTTCGAGAGATTCCATTACCACTGCTATCTACATTTTATGATTGTAAGATTTTTCTAAGATTATAATGTTGGCTTTATTTTGAGGGTATTGACTATTAACCGGACTATTATAAAGTTAAATCAATTGTAATACTTGATATTAGTTGAACGCGCCATTTGACGTCACATCACAATTTTTGCATCACATCACACACATTTTCAGTCACACAATAGAAATAGATAATTAGTATTATTGTCCTCTATGTAGATAATGATCACAAATTCACAATATTATACCCACAAACTATAGACTTATGCGCCATGTTTATCAAAGAGTATATAATACACTACGTTTAATGTTTATTGCTTTATTGTTTTTGTTTTTTTAATTCTCCCTATATTTTAGGGAAGGCAAAAGGTCTACCCCATACAGCCAAGTCTTTAGTGTATATTTTATCTGTAGTCTTATGAAATAATGAGTGGGTGAAAAGTATGAATGAAATGAATTTTACGTTAAAATATGGGTGCCACATATTTTAACGTATCTAGGGAGTGCTTGGCGCGAATTGAATGGTAACAGAGTTAATGATGGTGCTTGATGAAATGGATAAAACCACTTTTTATAGTGAACTTCACCACAACATCAAACACATCATGAGACTTATTTTCGATGATTCTGCATAATTGCACATCAACACGGATGCTTGTGCATCAAAATAACACCACTTTCACTGCACAAAATCCACTCTGTAACAATTTTTGAATTAGTGAAAATAAATCTGACTGACACCACGAAACGCGCCAAACACTCCTCTCGCTTTTTTTGTTTTTTAATTCTCCCTATATTTTAGGGAAGGCAAAGGGTCTAGCCCATACAGCCAAGTCTTTAGTCTATATTCTATAGTAGTCTTATGAAATAATGAGTGGGTGAAATGTATGAATGAAATGAACTTGACGTTAAAATATGGGTGTCACACATTTTAACGCATCTAGGGAGTGCATGGCGCGTACAGAGTACATGACGGTGCCTGATGAGGTGGACAAAACCACTTTTTATAGTGATCTTCTATCCCTTCGGGGATATAGGCGTGATTTATGTATGGATGTATCTAAGTCCACTAGAATAGGCGCCAGATAAGTCCGCACGTTGTCAATATTGGAACTTAAATTTCGCCTGCTATTTTGTTTGTCTAGGAGTGTCAATTAATGAGCAGCGCCACTCCTTACTGACTTATGATTAAAACATATCTGACTGGCGGCATGGAAAGCGCGCCTACACTCTTGTCTCAATCACATGTTTATTCTCCTTAGACAATTTAAAACTATCTAAGCTTCCGTTTTTTTTGTCACTCTCCTTTCACTGATGTACACGTGACGAAACCAACTGCATTTATTCTTCTTCTCTCGTTCGTTTTCATGTACGAGAGAAGCTAATAGTAGGCCCACGATCCCTCGAGTGTACATTATTAGAGAACACCACTTCTGCTTCCTCAAAAAACTAAAATGTTATAAAATTGTATACATTGACATTTTACGTTTATGGCTAGTTGTATGGGCTGGATTCTGTTGTTTTCCCAAATGGGAGAAAGAAAAATAAATTAAAAAGTTAAGTACTTTTAAAAATATTTGCAAAACTGAAGTTCATTTTATTTATTTAATTTTTTTTATGCGCAGAAAATAATTTCTTGTAGTTTGATTCAGTTTAAAGAACATACATTTTTTGGCACATAATTTAATAGGTGATTGTATAATGTAATATACTGACATTTTACGTTTATGGCTGGCTGTATGAGCTGGATTCTGTTGTTTTCCCAAATGGGAGAAAGAAACATAAATTAAAAAGTTAAGCACTTTTACAAAATATTTGCAAAACTGGAGTTTATTTATCCAATTCTTTTTTATGTGCAGAAAGAAAATACTTTCTTGTAGTTTGATTCAGTTTGAAGAACATACATTTTTTGGTACATAATATATTAGGTGATTGTTTAATGTTGAAGGTATGTATGTACTCGGTGTGTACTTCAGTATTGTAATTTTACAGCCGGTGTTTAAAATTAAAATTATATTCTACAGTATTTTATGAATATTATGCCCCGTATAAGTTAAAACAGTTATTAGATTAATTTTTAGATATTTTGAGCTTACTTTTACATGTCATTTTCTCTAAATTTATTCGTAGTAGGCAAATTATATTACTTCCCTACCTACTTTCAAAAATAAAACCACCACTACTAAATATGCGTTAAGTAAAAACTTAATTTTGTCTTTTTAATCTTGTCTCTGTATAACTGTATGCAACTAGTTTATCTATCGAGTGGGCCAAGTCAATAGGCCGTTTTATGTGTGATGAGGGTGAGAATTCCAGATTTAGAAAAGTAACGATTTCGTTCTATTTTCGTGTTCAAGGTGTCCATAACCCAAACACAGCCTTGACCACACTTCCAAAGCTGTAAAATTTATAGAGGTCCACAGCTCCGTCACCAGCCATGCACAATGCAAAACCGCATCGGCAAAATATTCAACTTGAATTCCGTGTCAGTATGTTACTTGCATGGCTGGTGACGGAACATTCTAGTGAGCATGGGCCCATATAAATTGTATGAAAGAATATTTTATTGCATGTGCCAGTATGGTTAGGGTCATGATATGGTATAGTGGCAAAGACCTTAAATCATTAATAACTACATATATTATGCCTGTTCACTAATTTGTTTTAATTTTGTATTATATACATACATACATACATAAATCACGCCTATATTCCTGAAGGGGTAGGCAGAGGTGAACTAGCACCCACATTTCGCCAATTATGTTAGGTCCCATGTAATAAGTGGCGAGCCTATTGCCATTTATCGGGCACAAAAGTCGCAGTACATTGCTATTGCTAGGTGGTATAAGAGGAACACTGCTGCCCATTCCTCATTATTGATTTATCCTTAGTCGCCTTGTACGACACCCACGGGAGAGATTTGGGGTGGTGACAATTATATTCTACTCTGCAGTCACATGGCAATTTTGTATTATCTATATTATAACTTATAATTGTGTACTCTTTATCAGTTTGCATTTTTTTCTTGATAAACATAACTTATTAAAAAAAGTATTCTTATTATAAGAGTAACCCTTAATTTTTTGAAAAAAATAAATTATTGCTAATCAATTTTAATTATTTCTTACGATACAAGACCTGTTTTTATATACATATAACAATAAAAATAATTCTTCTTTATGCTTGTCCATATCAGAGTAAGTACACCTTAAAGTGTAAATTGATGCTACTGTGGAAAATTCAATGCCTGAAAAGCAAATATGTCCTGCCCTGTTAATAGAGCTTATTGGAAAGTCACGCAAGACCGTTTATACATTGGAATTATCTACATGCACTCTCATGGAATCTTACCTCCTATGGGAAAATCCAGTAGTGCATCCAAGCTTTAGAAATGTTGTAGAAAAAAAAGCAAAAAAATTAGTGCTTCACTATTACTTAAATCGTCTTGACAACCTTGTTTTAACAACTCACAAAAAGTTATCTCAGCCTTTACAGACTTATTATTTTTAGACTTATCTTCCAATTTTGGCCATAATTTTTTTTAATGTATACCAATTGAAAATTGTGTGTGACGGTCCTACACCAGGCAATCATCGCACAGACCTATAGAAGCGAGGTCCGGCGGGCATGTCTGCAGCCCCCGTAGCACGGGACGTGGACACATCTCCTTCGGGGGGAAGAAGATCTTTTCCTCTCGCTCTAACTCCCACTAAATCCCAAGACAAAACACTGTCAAGTGGTGGAGAGAGACTTGTCCTCCACGTCCCTTTGCTAGGCTAACAGGCATGCCCGTCTAGTGAATTCCCTGCTTAAAGGTTAGAGAAATTTCTAAATTAACTAACGTCTTGGTTGGTCCAGAGGTGTAAGCATCTGCCCGGATTGCGAGGACGCGGGTTCTTTACCCACATTTAGCCAAATTTTTGAACTTCTTACCACAGTTTTCTATGTGATAATTACATTTTTGTTGAAATAAATAATAATAATTTAATTACCTGAATCATGATTTCTATGAGAAAGCCTAACGAACTAGGCGGAGATATTCTGTTGACAATAAAACTTAAACGACCAACAACGTAAATAAAAGAGGCCAGCATTTTAGCCTTGCTACGCAGTATTGCTGAATGTTGCATTAAAGGATAGCAGTGTGCTTCCGATATACCTACTTTTGAAATAATGATTAAGGATTTAATCACAGTTTTCTGTGATTGAAATGATTGAAAAATATCGTTGATGCCTAAATGCTCAAAGTTCAAATGATTTTTCGATCGTCCATATGCTTGTACTGCACAAAATCAAATTTTGCCGTGAAATTGTACCCATTTATAAGCAATCGGCTGAAATAAAACCAATAAGTAACACTTTTCCAATATTTATTGTATATCCCAATACAATTTCGAGATGTCCTCCATTTTGCGTCTATCGAATGAATGATGTCCAGTATGAATGTAGCTACGAATTAAGATGCTTTAGATCGATCAAGGGCGCTTGCGCAGCAACTTCATTTCTATTGAACTCATTCACCGCCTTTTCAATCTTACGACAGCAAATGGCGCCAACACAGACTATAATTCATTACATTGACTGTCCGTCAATACACCAACTGTTTACATTATAAAGGTCTATATTTAATAATCTAACATTCGGCCTTTCCTGACTACAAGTTTGTCCTCAAACTTAATCGTAGAAGTGCTATCATTTTAAATCATAACTTCTTACTTCTTCTTTTATTGTTTATGTTGTTTCAATTAACGTTTTTCTTTCTTTCTTACAATAAAATGTTCTCTTTTTAACAATCTCTGCAACTTAAATTCATCACAATCATTTGACCATCTCTTCCAACGGATCTATCATTACTTGCTGAAATAAAATGTTCTCTATTTAACAATCTCTGCAACTTAAATTCATCACAATCATTTGACCATCTCTTCCGACGGATCTATCATTACTTGCTGAAATAAAATGTTCTCTATTTAACAATCTCTGCAACTTAAATTCATCACAATCATTTGACCATCTCTTCCGACGGATCTATCATTCACTTCCTGAAATAAAATATTCTATCCTGAAATAAAATATTCTATCCTGAAATAAAATATTCTCTCGATATTCAATGAACACAATCATTTTAAGTTAAAGAGACTCAGTCATCTCTTAAGCTTAAAATCGACTCAATCATTTGAATAGGATGAACTTGTTAGTGATGTTAATAAATAAATTAAATAAATAAATATCTCTCTCGGTGGTTCTATCGACACCAAATCACTTTAGTCGATTGAGTGGTTCTATCGACACTCGTAATCAACTACATAATAGGTGGTTCTATCGACACCAAATCACTTTAGTCGATTGAGTGGTTCCATCGACACTCGTAATCAACTACATAATAGGTGGTTCTATCGACACCAAATCACTTTAGTCGATTGAGTGGTTCCATCGACACTCGTAATCAACTACATAATAGGTGGTTCTATCGACACCAAATCACTTTAGTCGATTGAGTGGATCCATCGACACTCTTAATCAACTTTATTCAATAAAATTCTCTCTTAATATTCAATGAACGCAGTCATTCTAAGTTTAAGAGACTCAACCATCTCTTAAGCCCGAAATCAACACATTCATTTGAACATCTCTCTCGACGGATCTATCGACACTCCTAATCAGTTACATAATAGGTGGATCTATCGACACCCAAACAGAGTCGATTGAGTGGATCTATCGACACTCTTAATCAACTTCATTCAATAAAATTGTCTCTTGATATTCAATGAACGCAATCATTCTAAGTTTAAGAGACACAACCGTCTCTTAAGCCCAAAACCAACACATTCATTTGAACATCGCTCTCGACGGTTCATCGACGTCGTTTACTTACTTTGTAGACAAATAGGTGGATCTATCGACACCCAAGACCTAGGAGTGGATCTATCGACACTCATCAACTACATACAACTACATAATAGGTGGATCTATCGACACCCCAAATAAATTAAATTAAACATATAATCAGACGTCTACCACATGTGCAATAAAAGCTGTTATGTTACCAAGTACGGTAAATTGCTCCGATTGCATATGAAGCCTAATCACTATTTTCGGAACAATTCACATAACCTCACTCGTCTGCGTTAAGATTTGAATGGCCGGCCATGATACTTTTGACAATTCGAATTTATTTTTATTTTATCTTTACTTATTATTATTTTTATATAGGGACTCGACTGATTTAATAAATTTATCTAATTATTTCATGATAATTATTATTCTTGTGAATAATTACTATGTGTAGCCGTCGGCCGTCCGTAATAAAATGAGTCCCTTTATTTTATTCAATAAAGTCCCAAAATTATAACTATATCCAAACAAGGTTGGTAATTTCTTTCAACATCTTGACTTGACTGCGTGTCGCATAGCACTTCTGGGCGGCATCATTACCATCCTGCTCTATGCTATGCAAACCTCATAACTTAATTTCATGCATGGCTTTCCACGACAAATCACTATCTCAATCAATTCATTACTATTACAGATATATGTAAGTATTGTTTATACTCATAGAGATTTATTATAACATTATTGGACAACTATATGAACTATACAATTGGCGGACTTAATGCCATATGGCATCCTCTACCAGTCAATCAGTAGGGTGTGTTAGAGATAATAAAGAGGCAAAGCTTAATTAGCTACAAATTTAATAAAATGCATAAATGAGGTATAACGTAAACACATACACACATAAATATATAAATACATAATAATAAATAAATAACTATTTCCTATGGCATTATATTGAATATAAAACGAGAGACATCAACTCAATCAGACTTGAGATAATGTTCACGTATTAGTCTTTTGGAAGCAACCTTTTCCCAATATCAATCACTTGTCTTTAACATTATTAAACATAATACATACATACATAAATCACGCCTACATCCCAGAAGAGGTAGGCAGAGGCGAGCCAGCACCAATTAGACATAATACATAACTAAGTTATCGATTATTATATTTTCGGTTCTTCTCATAACTGCCCTTATCTCGCTTTCAAGGGGTCGGCAGAACCTGTCTTCTTCTTCCGCTCTTTTTTATTATTCTCCATTCCGTATACTCCTTTATACAATCCATTCATCTCTTCTTTGATCTTCCTCTACTTCTGCGTCCTTCCACATTCATATATAATATCATTCTGCCAACATGGCTTCCATCACTTCTCATAACCTTACTAACCAATCCAAGTCCATTATTTTGGGGTCTCTTAGTCACTGGCGCGATTTTCAAAGTTTCCCTGTTTCTGTGCTCAACCCGCATCTTATCTTTACATGTCACAGCCCCCACGTTCACCTTGACATTCGCACTTCCGTTACACGCACTCGTTTTATTTTTTATTTTTATTAATCTTCTCAATTGTTTTAACATGTTTCTTGATCCCTAATATCCTTCAATATAATAATATCTTGTTCAAACTACCCTATAATTAATAGTAGTAACTCCATGGGTGTTAGTTTAATGATAATGAACAGTTGTTTTAATACCTAATCGAATGTCCGGTAAATAGACGTCCTAAGTCTTTAAAAATCATCACTATCCATTTTTAAAATGACTGTTCATGATTTTGTTTTTATTTTTATATTAATAAACTTATTAAATGTTGTCCATGACCTCCTGTTTTGTCCTACTAAAATGCCCTCTGAATTGTTATAGCTACAATGCTAATTAATTGGATTGACATTATGAATGTAGGTTGTGTTCCTCTTTTTGGTTTGTTTTCTTTGTTATTCCTAACATTCAAATAAACATTGGGTATTCATTTTATTTGTATCTTAACGTGTGTTCTGTGGTTTTATGTTACTCATTTTATCTAATTTTATTTAATTGTGCAAATTATTACATTTTATGTTTTAAATTAACAATTTATATATGGCAAAGGAATAATGTCTGCTCAAGTTATCGATAGATCGTGAACGTGCATGTGAAATACTTATAGGATACCATGTTTGATCACAAGTGACTGTACATAATATGTTTTCAACTTTTCCTTGTAAAGCTTGTTGCTCTTGTCAGTAATCAGTAGATGGTGACCCCAACAAATTAAAATAAAAAGTTTTCAAATACTAAATACTATAATGTCTTCAAACTCGGTACTGGGTAAGGCCGCCCAATGTAAGTATTTCGTAAAAGAATCTATATTAATAAAATATAAGTACTGCCGTGTTTGTAAGTGGAAAAGGTCCTAAAGGCATGTATTGTATGAAAAAGTACAGCTTGTTTAAATTTGATATTCTAAATGTTATTCATTTATTTCATAGTGGCAAACAACAGTCAAAAAATTGAGAATGTTAATAGGTATGCCAGATCGCTTATTAGTTTGTTACAGTAAAGCTATACATACAAGCTTATACACTACAAATACACTAGTTTTGTTGTAGTCAAAAATACCCATTAGTTTTGATTTTACATGCATTTACACTTACGATAAATATTAAGGCCCGTTATTCATTCATATGACCACATGTGACATCATTTTACAACGCTCAGCAAGTTTACTTCTTTAGATCGGAAACTAATTCTCGTATCGAAGTAATTCTTCCACCATTATTGTTATTTATTGTTATTATAATAATTATTATATTATTGTATTATTTATATTTTATTTTTAAACCTACTAGCACTTTGATAAAAGATTACATAAATTTCATTACTATTAGCACATAATAATATACCTATTGTTATACAATTTTGACACATACAGGACAAAAGCATATTTTGAGACATTTTTATTGGAAGGTTACAACCAAATTGGTATCGCATAATTGGTTACCAAAAAAAAATTTAGGGAAGTATTTGTTCGCCCTTTTAGAACAGATATTCGAATTGTTTTCCATAAAATTACAAAGATTTACACATTATACTATCGGTTTTGGGAATTTGTAGCTAAGATGTCCATCCATTATAATGTACAACAAATAACATTATCGTATGGTTTACTTATATGTATGTTTTATTACAATTCCTATAATTTTAGCCTACTAATTTCGACGAATTCTGTTTTAACTACTGTTCGGTAAATTATGTTTTGTTCTCTTTAAAAATAGTAAAGTTGTAATAATTATCCAGGACGTGCTCTTTCATTGAACCCCTCGGTCAACTACTCCGCTTAATTATCTATTTTGTAATAACTGGAGCGGTATGTTTATGCTCTAAGACGAATGCGGCAGACTATATCTGCTGAAATCGTACTAGTGCCATACCATGGTTACGTTCCCTCCGTTCTTGGCTATGGACTGATCTTAAGGGGAGTCTCTGTTGACATAGAAAGAGCATTCAAACTGCAAAGAAATGTATTCGAGCTATATTCGATGCATGGGTGTTAGACAGCTGCAAACTATTATTCATCAAATCAAACTTCCTTTCACTACCTTGCACATACGTACATACGAGACATATGCGTCTTTGTCTCTCTCAAAATCTCACTTCATCTACTACAACCATTATTCGAACGTATCGCGCAGACCTCTTGGAGCGTAATATGTAAATATGCTACATCAACCTCCGAGTCGTACATACATCTACCAAAGGAGTGTATACAATATGAGCATCATAATATATAATAGGCTTCCTGAAAGCCTAAAGTTACTGGAAGGTATAGGATTTAAGAATAACAAAATGTCTGACGAAAAATTGCTTTTACACCCTAAAGATACCATATTTTACACCCTAAACATTGATAGCAAAGAATAAGGTTGATTATGCCAATCATAGCTTGCATAATGTTACAAAAATTAAGATTGATAACTTACATACTTATTGACATATTTATAGTTGTGATAATTTTTAAATTGTCATCGTTGGGCTTTGACAATTTTATTCTAAAGCTGTGTTATGTTTATTATTGACATTGACATTAGGTGCTTTGAAAATGTTATTATATAATTGTGTTTTTTTTTTGTTTGATTGATATCGACATGTATAATTTTTAACTTGATTCTTCTATTAAACTTGTTTAATTTTTATAGAAGGCGTACCCTGATAGCAGGTTTTGGCATTACCAACAAGTTTCAGTGGAGCATAGTGTACTGCTTGTTCTTTAGAGATCAGGTCAGCGTTGACAGAATTAGGAAAAATTATGTCACGGTCTTTGTTTTGAAGAATCTCGTTAAATTCTCAAAAACTTTATTGAGAATTACCTGGATTAATTATACAGTTAGGACATAACGGTGTTGTCAATATTAGAAATAACGTGATTGGCAGCGTTTAGTTTGTGAGATTGAAGATCATGAAACAATTCAGAAGCTCATGCACCACCAACGTCCATTCTTTTCACTGCATACAATTCGTTATCCACAAAAGCAGTCTCTAACACACAACGTCATCACTAAAACCCCTACGGCTCTGTCTACCACGTATATGCAGCTCCTGAGACTAGGGCCTTTAAACCCCTATTCCCATTTCGAGAATTATTAGCAGTCATATCAATCTTCGGCGCCGGGTACGAATTCGGCCACGCCGCTCAGCAGGTCTCTGTCTGGTCTCACTGGGACAGACGCTCCGTGGTGTTTATTAGCTCTCTCCGTTTGCCACTGTGATCCTCCTCTATGTCTCTGGAACTTGAAATGAAAAGCCTCTATGTAAAAGGTCTAGAATAAAAATTACAAGGAGTCGGTCCGAAAGAATCAAGTGAAATATTAAAGTAAGCACACAGATTTAATCCAACTGTATATTTGTTTTGGTTAAAATAACTAGAGGAAGCAACATTTACCGCTTTCAATATTCCTCTTTTTTTTTTGTGTGTGTTAATTAAACTATAGTGCAACTGTCATTTGGAAATAAAGTAGATACATAATTATTATTTCGTTTATATCCTAATTATTCTGCGACTTTTCATCATAAGATATCCCAGCAATCATTAATTAAAAAAAATGTTAAACTGACTTTTATGTTTACTAGTTCACTAACTTTCAATGTTACAGTTATAGGCACTTCGCTTAAGTAAGTTAAGTGATATTTGAATAACTACGCCAGTAAAATTCATAATGCAATTTAACTTTCATTTTTGAAGAAAATTACAACCTTAAAAGTCTTGGCTGAATGCGTTTTAGGCCTTAGTTTTCTTGTTCATGTAATTATAAAGCAGCTAAAACTATAAACGACATGGAGAGTGTTTTTATTAACAAATATGAGACACTTTGTTTTGTAAGTAAAAAAATACAAAACTAAAGACATGGCTGTATGAGCCAAATCCACTTGCCTTCCCTAAAAAAAAGGAAGAATTAAAACAATAACATGTAAACAACATTGATGGACTATTTCTTTTTATATTTTGTTACATTTCACTAACTCCACGGATTTGTAACAATAGTTGTCAATTCAAAATAATTTTTTTTTTCCACCTAACAATTTCCGCAGCATTGTAATTTTGAACTTGTATGAAAAATGTGTTTATCACTCACTAGCTATGTTTCATTGCAAAATCTGTATTTCGCCTTATTAAAATAAATAAATATACATATTCCTATTAACCTTCTACTGTTATCAACTGGATGTTTCTTAGGTATCAACAATTGATTTACGAAGACTTACTAAGACGGAAAAAAAAAGTACGTCACCTGTGTTATTTTTCTTCCATTAACTGGGCGTACGGCTACAAAAATGGTATATTTTTGTATTATCCCACTTCTGATATAAGCAATCGGCTGAAATAAAACCAATAAGTAACACTTTTCCAATATTTATTGTATATCCCAATACAATTTCGAGATGTCCTCCATTTTGCGTCTATCGAATGAATGATGTCCAGTATGAATGTAGCTACGAATTAAGATGCTTTAGATCGATCAAGGGCGCTTGCGCAGCAACTTCATTTCTATTGAACTCATTCACCGCCTTTTCAATCTTACGACAGCAAATGGCGCCAACACAGACTATAATTCATTACATTGACTGTCCGTCAATACACCAACTGTTTACATTATAAAGGTCTATATTTAATAATCTAACACATTGAACCCGATTTGGCATTAAAAATAATCTTTAAATTGTAGTATAAGAATTAATTTGATTATATATTACGAAAAATAATAAAATTGTCTCTGTATTACGTGCGTGAGTGTGACTTAATTGTAGTCCCCTTGAAGAAGAGTTTTCGAAAAACGTAAGCCAAAATGGCTTGCTTCAAAAATTCGAAGGTTTCCTTCGCATTTCTATTAGCTACAAGTCACGATAAAAGGTGTGCATGACTGCAGCGGGCGAGCCACAGATTGGGTATTTGTATCGTTTGTCCATATCTGCCTATGATTGCAGCGACCCCTGCCCTTTGCCACCGTCCCCTTTATCTAAGGTATAAAGAAGTCAATTTGATGTATTTATTCTCGATCCCGCTCTCATTAGTGCTGCGTCTCACCAAAAAGATTCACCGTTGCATTGTAGTGTTATTGCCACATTCGAAACATGAATGGCTGATGGCATCCGTGGATTATAGGTCAAGAGTCCCAACACGAGTTGAATAGTTTGTAATAATCGGTAGCAAGTTTTCAATAAACTGCATAGCCAGTGTTTGTGTCCTTAAGTGCTTGTGAACGGTGAGTTACATTCTATCGAATGTGTTATATTGCAATTTTAATCGGGACTAATTACGTTTTAATTGTAATTTTGTTGTCAATAATTTTTGTTTATCTCATTTGTGCAGATCTACTTGGGTTTATTAACAAAGGTCTAACTGTTATACAATTAGGACATAATGTTTTGTTTGTTGAATATGGCGCTGTGTCTAGCGATTACCCCGCGGTATTGCGCGAACTAAGCAAATACTACATAAATAAAATAGTTAATACTATAGCGTTAGACAAAATAATTGGTGTGATAATAAATTGAAGTTGACTTCTTATACCACAGGGCAGTGGTAAAATAGTTTCAACCATAATTTGCATTTGTAAATACATACATACCATTATGTCATGCGGTCTACCACAGGGGTAGGCAGAGATCATTTATTTCCACTTGCTACGATCCTTACAAACTTCTTTCGCTTCATCCAATCTCATTCAGTCTTCATGCATGCCCGTCGGTTTCGGATACTCTCAACCTGGCCCTTTTTCAAATGACTTACAATTTGATTATAAAAGATAAGCTTAGGCCTTCCCCGTCCCATTTCCCCATTAACTTCCACCATATAAATCCTTTTTGTCATTCTCCTTTCATTCCTTATTTCGACGTAACCAAACCATCCCCTTCTCAAATCACATGCCATACATGTAATATATGGCAGTGAAAGTTGGGTTTGGGAGAAGAAGCATGAAAGTAGAATGAATACAGTAGAAATGAGAGCAAGTGCTCCTCAACGCCCTCAATTCAACATTATAAACTTGTAAAGTCTTCACGATCCAAAGTAATTACTTACTATTATCCAAAATAATAAAACAACTATCATTGGCTATCGAAAAAAGAATACCTACAATTTTTACTTTGTAGCGCGTTGTACATAATTACTTTTGATCTCCTCTAAATAACTTAAGATCGGCTATATTGTCTTTTTAATTTTTATGTATCTATAATTTTCAGTGTATCTTGAACCATAACTATAGATAAGATAAAAACAAAAATAGAAGATGTCATGATCACAACAAAAAGGTTTAAGTGTGTAGGAAGGTTAGTAAAGGAGGAGCTCGATAGCGCAATGACTTAACGCGCTTGGCCTGCAATTGCGTAAACTAAACAATATTCGCTAAGGTCGGTTCATTAGATGGGTGACCAAAATACATTATCTTGAGCTCCTCCGTGCTTCAAAAGGCACGTTAAGCCGTGGGGCCGGCTGCATCTGCATTCGTTAATACCCACCAATCCGCAATGGGTCGTGGAGGGTTATATGGCCCATCTTCTTATAATCTTCCATCTATAGGGAAGGCATGTGCCCAATCAGTGTGGACGTTAAAGAGCTGGTTGATGATGTTGGTTATAATAATAGGGGTTAAAGTATGAAATTGCCGATGTTCCCTCATTATTTAGTAGTAGTGTATAATTCCTTTAAAACAATAGTTATCTCCATTATTCTTTTTTTATTTTAAACTTCATTTCAAGGATCTTATTTATGTATAAAATTTTGTCTCATTTTTATTTCTTTCACTACCAATAAATCTTCAAAAACAGCTCGTCCTATGTACCACTTAGATCCACGGACACGGACACCAGTCCGTCTCTGTTATAAATAAATTTTCTCTAGGTAGCCTAGGTATCCTATAGCATAATGTTGTCTAAATATACCCACAAAGTTATATAAAATTTAGATTTGTGGTTCCTAAAAAAATCGCAAATATGTTTTTTGTTTGTATGGAAAAATTAATTTTCGCCAAATTCTCCATACAAAATGGCAATTTGATACTTAAACCTCTAATATTAGCAGTGCCTAAGGTACATTTAGCATTAAGAATCCGATCATGTATGTTTTAATTATATTCTAACCTATAATCGCCGCTATCTAATCCTTTACCAACTAACTAACACTAACTAACTATTTATGAATCTTTTTATCATTTAAATTTCTATTTAGAAAAATCAATCTATGTTTATGATTACCTTCTACAGGCAGGTAGGTAGCTAGCTACCTAGCAATGTTTTTCAAACATACAGTTAAGGTCTTTTTTGCCGGTAACTACCAACAGCTAGCGTCTCGTCCCTCTCCACTTAGCTGGCACATTTCTCTAATCTTAAGATTATTTACAGTTCATCATCATCTTCACTAGTGTTTCCACCAGAGATGTGCGAGGATGCGTTGCGAGTTTGAGGTGTTTGAGGAGAACCAATATAATCATTTCATTTTCCAAGGCTCACTCAATGGAGTCATTCTATTGGTTCCCCTAAACACATCCTTCGCAACGCATCTTCGCACAATCTAGTGGAACCGCTGCCTTACTGTTGGAAGTTTGGGACACAGGCCTTCCCTCATGATGATACCTATGTGGAGAATGGGCCGTAACCCACCACAGTGGGCCAGTGTTAATTGCTAGGAATTAACAAGTGCAGTGCAGATGCAGCCTGCAGGACCAACGGTTTAACTCGCTATCCGAAGCATGGAGAAGTAGAAATTCATACACGATTTCGAGTTCATTTTATTGAAATTGCCATGTCTCCTTATCGCTTGTATTCATGGTGGATAAGCGTATGTAATCCTCCTTTTATTGTTCACAGTCATGGAGTTGGTAGGATTCGCAAAGGAAATCTTCCAGAATGTTGCTGAGCACGTAGCTAGCTACAGGATAGGGCAATCTGCCCTACGGCACGTAGATCGCGCGCTGTGGGTCGTGGAGAAGTGCGCTAGGTGGGCAGTGCCACCACCATGTAAGATTATGTTATTATGTATAAATTTTTTAACCATTCTTTTTCTTCTGCCCTGTTCCCTGTTCCATTTTGGCAAAATTTGGTTGTTAATACACCTTTGCCTCCATCTTTCATATTCCCATTAATGAGATTTCATTCAAGACGGGTGTTGGGATTTAGGCAAATTAAAAGAATATAAAATATATGTACAAAGATTTTGGTGGTTTGTAAAAGTTCGAAAAATTATGGTCTTGATGCGGGAATCGAACCCGCGTCCAATAATTAGCGTCATGGTTGGCCGGGCGGTTTAGGCACCTGCCCGGATTGCAGTGGACGCGGGTTCGATTCCCGCATCAAGACCATAATTTTTCGAACTTTTTCAAACCACCAAAATTTTTGTTCTAATTTTTCTAACATCTAAACTATTTGTTTAGATTAGCTGGGCCTTTACCGCACTTAGCCCCCTGATTGGGCCATTGAACGTGTCTCCATATATCGTACTACTCCAACCATCCCAGATCATCCCAAAAACTTAGCAGTTTCTTCAGACTGCTGCAGGCTTCCGGGACCGATGCTGGGGATCGGAGAAGCCTTGCCCGTTGGTTTGCCACAACATTTATACTATAATGTTGAAATTAAAATCGGATAGAATATAAAATATGTAGACGAGAAATTGGGAGAAAGCAGTGACATAATATATGTATGTGCTTTTTAAATTTCCAGTGGACGCAGACGAGCGACCGCAACCAGAGCTGGTGAGGCCTCTGCCCTGGGTGTTCTTCCTCTCGCTCCTCGTCGCCTTGCGGGTCACACGAGAATCCATATCGATCGTCAACTTGTTCATGGGAAAACCCCCACTGAGGTCAGCCGATGTGGTAAGTGACATTTTAATTGACAACATTTCAAAAAATCAAAATCAAAATTCGTTTATTCATATCTGGTATGATTACAATACACTCATGAATCGTCAAGACAAGAAATTTACGCCAAAAATGACAACCCCCCAGAATAAAAATACCGTTTCCTTATTTTTTAATACTGACTTCGAAAGTATTTTTATAAAATTTTCTTAGTACTTAATTACGGAGAAAAAAATATTTAAAAAACATGCGATGACGTCACAGTCGTGGATGTATGAATTAAAACGTTTGCCTTCCTAGATAGAAGAATGAAAAAGTTATCATAAACATGATAACAGCCCCCGTAGCACGGGACGTGGACACATCTCTTTCGGGGGACAGAAAATCTTTTCCTCTCGCTCTAACTCGCACTAAATCCCGAGACAAAACATTGTCAAGTGGTGGAGAGAGACTTGTCCATGTCCCCGTGATAGGCCCGCAGACGTCAGTCATAAATCAAATCCAATGCCATTATTTGTCATCGTTGAAATTAACATTAATAAAGTAGCAATAAATTGAAATCCTGCATAAACCTTAATTTAAAACGTATTTTACTTTGAAATTGATTTCCAACTATTTCAGATAAAATGTTTTTATTTTCGACGCCGGAAACGCCAGTTCGTCAATTTTGACAAGTGATCTTTTTATTTTTCGCGTCAAGAGTGATTTCGCCATTTGTTCAGTACAGTGACGTCATTTGGCGCTTACGTCTGTTTAGAATGACCGGTATTTCAATCATGATTTTTGTATGAAAACGACGGAATTCAAAAGAAATAAAAAATATGGGTGTCTTCATATTCGGTTTAATTTCATATAACATCATAATAAGGGTGTGTTGAAAAAATGAAATGTTGTTAATTGTTATTTGATTTTAATTTGAACATTATGAAATGTTAGAAAAATTATTACAGAAAATTTCCAAAAAAATCCCGCGTTATGTTTAATATTAACTGTCATCTATGAAATAGGTACCTATCTCAACTGCTAAATAATTCGTTTTGAATAGAATAGAAGAATACAGACAGATACAGACAGACAGATAGAAGATACAGACTGTGAAACTTTCTATATCTCTATTAGCCTCTTAGGTTTCTTACTGTTGGAGCAAAGGACATATTATATGCCTATGGAATTATGGATAATACACATTAAGCCGTTGGTCCTGGGTGCTTCTGAAGTCGCTAATACCCACCACCCCGCACTGGGCCAGCGTGGCTTATTCTCCCTATATTCTTCCACTCATAGGGATGGTCTGTGTCCCAGCAGTGGGGACATTAAAAGGGCTGGTAATGATAATCTCATTCCGAATGCTCCCCCATCACACAGTATGGTTCGCCTCTTTACTTCAATAACGTGTTATCTTGTATAAAAAAAGCAAAGAAGCGAGTTATTTAATAAATTTTCTATTAAGTCAAGTCTTAAATAAGCCTGCTTTAAATCACTCTGTGGCACTGGAGTGGATGTTGGAATCTGACCTCGTATTATGTAGCCGATTTCTGTTGCTTTAGTCTATCCGTAACTCTCATACTTTGCTATTATTCTCAATGAGTGAGAGAGACAGGTAGACGAAAGCAACTGAAATCGGCTTACATATTACGGGGACCGGATAAAAAAACATGTCCTAACTTGTAGTGGATGTTGTTAACTGGACAAAATTCAAATCCTGACCCTGTGCTGGCTAGGTGATGTACATCCAAGGCAAGCGTCGCTACCTCCGCACGCTCAAGTACCAGGGCAACCGCATGATGCGCGCGCGCACCTCGGCCTCCGCCCCCGCGCCCACCTGGCACAGCCGCCTTCAGGTGCTCATGGATCTCACCATGTGCTTCCGGGGCAGCTACGGCAACAACAACACCGTCAGGCACAGCAACAACGATGAGGTGCTGGTAAGTAAGGCTGTTCGCTCGAGATCTTGGATCCATAGGTCCGGCGCACATTTGGCGGCACGGCAATCTTCATTTTCTTCTTATTTCTTTTCTTTAGAACTCCAAATCCGTTTCACGCAGGGTCGCCATCAAATACGATGAAGTAGTTTGTTCAGGTAGTGTTTAATAAAACTCAGTAGTTGAAGGTTACAACACAAGAACCCGAAATGCATACAATTACTTCTTCGGTAAGGGATCCTTAGGCATCGCTACATGTAAGCCCACACTGGCAGGAACAATCCTTAAGCGTTCTTAGGTCTCTTGTCTTGTCGCGGTATCTCTCGGTACCCCGAAGACTGCCGAAGCATACCGAGGCGTTCCGAAGGCTGCCGACACGACATGACTAAGCATCCCACGGAATTATTGTATCTACGACCTTCAACATTGAACTTTCAACTTTATTTTTATACTATTTAGTTATATTTTTATTCGTCGCTTAAAAATACCCTGCCATACCGTGCCGCCAATCTGCGCCGGCCCTTAAGTCTATCTCCTGACGGCGGGTGACCCGCCGCGGGTCCAAATCTTCTATCTTCAAAGTAGACGTACTACAGCTTTGTTGCTTAGCAACTTCTCTTATTTATCGTAAAGGCGAGATTCCACCAGTGTGCTGAACCGTGCGGCACAGCCAGTAGGTGACGTGTTTATTGGGCATTCTAATTCACTTTTTTTATTTGTGAAATATCCCTTAACTTGGCAACTAATCAATTCTGAAATAAATATATAGTGTCCTAGATGACGAAAACTCCAAAATCCAAATGTTTTCGTAACTATCGTAACTTGTTTTTTTGAAATGTTGTCAATTATATTGTTGCTGAGGTTAGACCATTGACTTTAGGTCGTGAAGCGCAGTAAACGCGGCCGACAATCATCGAGCCCTGTGGCGTCCACCAGCGAGACCACGATGGAGCGGCTCATTGAAAAGATGATGGTGGACCTCGACGCGGACTCGGATGATTCCAGCTTTACGGTATTGGACCTTCTTGATGAGGAGCTCGCTAGCGCAGTGGCACGGCGAGCTTGGTCTGCGATTGCGTAAACTAAGCAAATTCGCTAAGGCCGGTCATAGGATGGGTGACCAAAAATTTATTAGCTAGCTAGGTAGACTATGAGGAAGACAGTACGCTTTGCAGTGGCAATCGAAGGTCACGCGCATTAACCAATGAGCGTACATGGTCGCTTTTTTTAGAAACTCGTTTCGTGGAATGGACTTTAGCTAAGAATTTCTTTTCCAGCTAACCAACGTGACCAGCGTGAGAAGCGACCGTTCCGACACAGCAGAATCAGAACCAGAAATTGTCGCAAAAGAAGAATCCAAAGAAGAGTCAAATCTAGAAAATGGCAAATCCGAAAATACTGACACCAATCCAACCACGTCTCCGGAAAAGGTTGAGAACCACAACAGTGTGGCAAATAATGTATCAGAGGAAGGGGATAGTTTAGATACGGAGAACTCTGATGAGATACCGGCGTTAGTGGTCGACCCAGAGCTACCGGTACCACCACCGCCCGTTGTGAACTCCACTGGAACCCCTGTTGTCAACTCCACTGGAACGCCAGTTGTCAACTCGACTGGAACGGCCGTAGAAGAATCCCAGCTGTTGTTGAACTCCGAGAAGAACTCGCACCCGGTACAGAGGCCCAAGAATGATCGCAAAGTTGGTAAGAATGCGTTTCGACCTGACAATAATAAATAAATTACATATATCCAGACTTACATAATAGCATGGATGAATAATGGTAGGATGCATTGCTAACACCTTAGAACATAGACAAGTGACCAATCAATTAGAATGAATACAATACATATGTCAATTTGCATTGTCTTTAATAAATTAATAAATAAATTTGCAAAACAAAAAACTGCATCCCTGTTGCAACTAAGCAATAACACTGGTTCAAAGATTTTGGTGGATAGAAAAATAATTTCGAAAAATTATGATCTTTAGGGCGGGAATCGAACCCGCGTCCGCTGCTATCCGGGCAGGTGCCTGACCGCTCGGCCACCCAAGACACTGACACTGTGTCTTGTTTGCTCAGCGTCGAGACCATAGACCCGGCAAGAATAGCTACCAGTTTTGAATTGACATTTTTTGACATTAAATACTCATTATCGTTATTTGACGTCTCTGAGTGCGACAGTTAGAGATCTATTTTGGGACTAGTCCCTTTAAAGTTATTCTTTAAAAAATCACGTATGCGTTTACAAGTGTGTGTGTTGTAACACTGTTTATTTTTATTTACAGGCAATGGGAAGGCTTCAATTTTTAAGATAAGAAAAGGTAATAAATATTTATTTGCTACATATATATGAATATATGAATGAATGAATATATGAATGTGAACTATTCGGCCAAAATTTTTTTTATATTTATCTAATAAAACATATAACAGAAAGATATAAAATTCACAGCAGTGTTGTTGCTACAAGTTTCAATAGTAATACTAGTGTGATTCATAAAATTAATTGATTTTTTTTTCAGAGCAAAACAACGAAAGGCGAAATGCGGCTCTGCAGTCAAATACCGTTTCACGGGAGGCCAACATGTGAGATCAGAAATTGCCTACTAAAAATTTAGCTAATAGGGTAAAACCCAGAATAGGCAACATCGTCATCTTCACCAGTTCTTCAATGGTCCCACTGCTGGGGTCTCTAGTAAACAAACGGCTAACATGCCTTCCGAAGCGCAGATGAACTCGAAATAAAATATATTGATCATCCAACCAATGAGCGACTGACTTACGGCGGGTTCCAATATTCTATCTCCAGTTAAAGGTAAGCTTACTAAAGTTTAGTTGCCTGGCATTTATTGTTATATTATGATAAATAACAGAAGTTGCTAAGCAAATAAGCTAAGTATGTATATCTTCAACTGTTGATAGAATATTGGGACCCGCCGTTAGCGAAAATGGCTTGTTTATATAATCGCACACACAGCTTCTCATAGAGTAGGCACTCTCGAAAATTCTGCCATGTTATTGTAACGTAGTTAGACTTAATATCTGAACCATTATTTTTATCATAATAATTTATCTTTTCAGATTATAAACAACTGGAATCCTGCCATCGCACTTTTATCATACAAATGTTCGAATGGAACAAAATTAAAACCCGAACCTGGGACCTCCCGTATACAATAGCTTATTTACATTTACATGATTTGGAATTATTTTAAGTTCTGGATTCTTGCTAAGAAGCGTATGTAATTAGACTGTAATACATACTAAAATTTTCTATGAGTACATTCCATGAAAAATCAGGTGCCTTATAACTTTAGATTATCTTTGAATTATCAACGAAGTTAAGCTGAATTTTTTTACTATTTTTGATTGAATGTGGAACAATAGATAAAGGGCGTGGTCCACTGAAAACGCTAACATAGGTATTTTATTCGACAATAGGTATTTAAGTATCACTTATAATATTAAGAAAATATAGGCAAACTTTAAGGACATTAATAATTCCTATGGGTTCTCCGATTTTGTCAATTTAGTTATTCAACACCTTCGAAGGTAAGTCAAAATGATAAATCAATACAAATGAAAATGTCCTATATTCAATAGGATAATTTTAATTATTCTATCTTCTTTTAATCGTAAGACTAGTTTCGGAGATCCTCTATATACATCCTAACCGTACACAATGTTTGTAACACCGTCTCTTTATATTGGTTTACACTTGGTATTGGAATAGTAAAAATTATTAAAAATAAAATTATGTAACACAATCATTTTTTTAAAAGACCAATCTGAATAGAAAATCGTATAGAAACAAACCTATGGCAAAACTGAAGCATATATCTTTCGGATATTTATCTCACGAATTATAAACGAAAATTTATCTATTAGGTTGTTTGGTGAACGAATTATCTAAGTTAAAGGTACAGATTAGTTCTTATATCGCTCAACACCACGTGGCTCAAATGGTTATTAATTAATAGCACGTTTTTACTGATTATATTTGCAATTGTATCTATAAGTACTACTATTGTATTATTTATTTATTGATTTTTATATTGAAATTCAATTAACTCGTTTTGCACAATTCACAATTAATTGATATTATGTAATATTATGTTCCTAACTATCTAGCTTATTATTGTATAAATATATTGTGTAATAATTGTGAACAATAATGAATTGAAATACTTAATACAGAATCTCAGTAAATATATTTATTATAATACTATTTATAGATGTATCAATACTTTTTTAAATTAATATCATTCAAATTTTATTATAATGTAACTTCGTTTTTGAAAATACATTATTTATGGGTGCTGAAAAAGTAAATATTGACATTGCTCTTAATATTTTATGAATTTTCGTAACGATATTTTTTCATCTAAAAAAAATATTTTGTTACTAATATTTTATTTTATATCTAGTCGAATTAAGAATTGTGTTAAAGCAAAGTAAATGGTACCTACGTCATTTCGTGCAACAAAGTCGATTTTTTGTTAAAATAGAGATAATACTTCTAATTTATTAAAGATATGTAATTCTGTTATACTTGTTTCCTCTTATAAAACATCAAATATTACAATTACGTCAATGGTGCACCAAATGATTGGTATTTTAGGTGATATCCTTAATTATTTCTTTATTCGACATTAACTTAAGGCATTTTAATTTCAATACGTAGTTAGCTAAGAATTTTTTGTTGATATAGCAATAGTTACGTTAATATTTATTTCAATTTAATCAGTGCTCTGTGAATTTAAAAAATTATGCCAGTAATAATAATAATTGTAACTTGTGACAGTGACAATAAATTCCTTCTTTTCACGAATTTTCCTATGCCATTACATAAAAGCAGCGGAACATGTATTGTATAATCCATTTTAAAAATAATCCTGTAAAGTAAACTCATTGTTATTCCAGAGATGCATGGTAATTTATTTCTCGAAAATGTTAATACTCGATCGACATTATCAGTTAGTAATCTAAATAGATTAAGTAAAACGGATGTACGTATGTTTGTTAAATGAGGGTTTATCAAAATAGGCTATCCAAAGATTTGGCTGTGCGCATCTGTAATAATGAAAGTAATGAACAGAAGACTGATTAAAAATCAACTGTTCCTATATTTATAATGTCCTGTTTATAATGATTACGCTGTCAAATTGGTCAGTTAACTATTTTATTGAATTTTTTAATAAAATATTTTGTAGATAACTTTGCGTTTTATTCTTAAAACTTACATAAGTAAGTTTTAAGCTTAACACTATGAAAAAGCTAACACACTACCTACCCACCATGAAAACATTTAAAAACCGAAGTGTCCATTGATGTTGACAGAATCTTCTGAAAAAAAATGTATGAACATAGTACAAACAAATTATTTTCCTAAAAAAAATATAACAAAAAATGTAGATGTTTCCGCCCGGGATCGAACCGGGGACCTTGTGCGTGTGAAGCACACGTGATAACCGCTACACTACGGAAACTTGAAGATAAGTGTCGAAAATGCGGTATAGATGAAGAAACTTCTAACGATATACTTTTATCTATGATCAAAAGCAAAAAAAAATAATGCGACAGTTTTAACGATAACATCGACACAGACTGGGCCGAAATGTGGCACCTACACTTACCTACTTCAGACCAAAATAATCGTACTATCCAGCAGTTCAATCAAGCTCCTGCTCAGTCTCGCGGCTACATTGCCCGCGTGAGGTCGCGGCCGTGTGCAACGTGCCTCAATATTGTCGGTGTTTAGTTGTGCCAATATATTAGCAATAAAAACCCGTGGCTTTCACAAAAATCTATCATCATGGATCCCGAAGCATTCTTAGACCTGGCCAACCAGGTCATTAAATTGAAAATGTACCCCTATTTCGATATTGCACATTCTCTATTATGCGCCCTTGCAGTGAGAGAAGATTTGGGCACTGGTAAGGTATTTGGTTTTATATAGGCGCCAAAATGAAAATGCTTTTCTCACTTCCGTATCCGCTCTCCGTATTTTTTTATTAGGACTGTGCACTTCACTTTTCAAAGCTCAGACAGAATGTACTAAAATAAAAACACCCTAAACAGATAAAAATAGAATAGTTCCCTGCCTGAACACACTGCGTGCCGTCAGGTGTTTAAGTTTAATAGGAAATTATGCTTTACTATGCATTACAGTTGAATGTAATTCATAAATGGGTAATTGGGCTTGTATTACGTCTATTGATTTTAGTATCTATTTAATCCTATATTTTTTATCTCAAATACTATAATATCAGTATTTTTATTCTAAGTTTCCATAATAAAAATTATTAATTATTATCCACTCCTAATTTTTTTACACATGGTTCGATATCCTTTTTTATGAAAGTTAACATAACAGGTGTCTGTGTGCCTCTACTTTAATAAATTTATTGCGATTAGATTATGCATACAAGCACTATTTTGGGACCTGTGCTTTAGAAATCTGAACATTGTAATAAATGATTACATTACTAGCCAATAGATGGCGCTATAATATTTGAGACGTGATTAATACAATTAAATCAAACAGAATCACATAACGATCACTATGAGCGGTAGTTGCAATAAATCTGACAAATGTTTACTCAATATTATTGTGTAGAAGTAGCAAAAATTTATCAAAAAGAAATATAACCCAACGGGCTCGTCCGGGATTTGAACCCGGGACCTCTCGCACCCGAAGCGAGAATCATACCCCTAGACCAACGAGCCTCGTAATTCCATGGCGAAATTATTGGAGACAAACAAATGTAATTTATTTCTAATAAATTCGGGCGATTGTGCCTGTTGTTGAACAAGTTGTTCCCATCACAGAACAGATAATATATTCTGTGGTTCCCATCATGCATGGGGAAAACGCAGCGTCCAAAAAATTCCTTACCGTTGTCAACCATGTTGTTATAAATTGCTGGCCCTTTTAAATTTAAATATTTTTAAACGTTGATTATTGAGTACCTACGAAATGGCTATAAATAATTAACTTTATTTTATTTATAATAGTTTTATTTAAAATCATCATCATCATCATCACCAGCCCTTTACCCACTGCTGGGGCCAGGGCCCTTCCCTATGGATGGAAGAATATAGAGAGATTGGGCCATAACCCACCACGCTGGCCCAGTGCAGGTTGGTGGGTATTAACAACTGCAGACGCAGCCGGGACCACCGGCTTGCCTTCCGACGCACGGAGGAACTCAAGATAATACATTTTCGGTCACCCATCCAATGACCGGCCTTAGCGAACATTGCTTAGTTTACTCGATCGCTGGCCCAGCGGGCTATGCCACTGCGCTAGGGAGCTCTTCAGCTTATTTAAAATCCCACAATAATATCTTTGTACCTATCACCACTCGTTAACGTGCCTTCCGAAGTTCCCACCTTCGTACAGAGGTTTTTCTGTACGTAGGTGTAAAGATAATATTTTTGGTCACCCTTAATGACCGGCCTAACCGACCTTAGCGAACATGGCTTAGCTTGCACAATCGCAGGCTGATCGCGCTAAGCGACTGGGCTAAGTGGGCTATCGAGCTCCTGTTAGATATAAACCTACGTATAGTACATTTATTTTGCAGGTGCACAGACATTCTCTCGTAAGCACCCATTGTCGTGCTGGTTATCAACAATGTTGGTGATATTCGCTGGTGGCATGGTGGTGAATGGTCTTCTCGGAGAGCCGGTGCTGGCACCTCTGAAGAACACGCCGCAGTTAGTCATTGGCACAATCACATGGTATGAGAATTGTAACTAAATACCTACCTTATTGTGTTATCTGAATACATAGATTTATTTATTGATTAGGAAAACCAACAGCTATATAATTCAATAATGCTATAATAATAATATAACATCGCATCAGAGTAACACACAATAATGAATGAATCTATAGAAAATAGATAAAAGAACTATGTATCGAGACGAGACCGATGAAAGGGGAGAGTGATTCATAAGACAACATTCCAATCCATAGATCAAGTTTTGGTTTAGGTTTTACAGCCGATAAATATAGCATATTGTTATAAAATTTATATATATCAGTTAAAGGCGTATCATATAAGTACCTAATTGTAGTTATTAGGAAATGTTAAATTATTATGCAGTCGAGTAATTGTCAATTCCCTATTTCCAGGTACATAGTATTCTACACACCGTTCGACGTCGGCTACAAGGTCGCGAAATTTTTGCCGGTGAAGGTGGTGGCTTCAGCAATGAAAGAAATCTATCGTGCCAAGAAAGTCTACGACGGCGTCAGTCATGCCGGCAAGCTCTATCCGAACGCTTACGTCATCATGATAATTGTTGGTTAGTCTCTTCTCTGTAGGTACAATCAGCATCATAAGTAGATGGGCCTGTTTCACAATCGACAAGTAAGTTCGAAGTAACTTACTTTTCAGTTCAATTGACATATATTTCATATAACAAATGTCAAATGATCTGCGAAGTAAGCTACTCAGAACTTACTTGTCGATTGACAAACACTTCCATATTTTGTCACAGTAGTTGTTCGCACAAATTGGTGGCAATTATTACTGCGCCTTCGCTGTCTTTGGTATGACAGGGGGCTAAAGTCGTAATCGTCTTATGATGCAGACCATGCTAATTACTTCAGATCTCGAAATCAAAACAAAACTAAAATTCTAAATTTCAGCAATTACATATTTTTTTCATAAATCACGTCTTTTTATCCTGGAGGGGGTTGGCAGAGATGTAAAACATCCAGGTTTCAATAGGTGGCGTGCCAAATCGCAGTATCTAGCTAGATGGTACAAGAGGAACGCTGCTGCCCTTGTTGTAATTGCCAAATTAAAAGCCATGGATCAACCCAACTTCTGAAGTAGAAAATCTTGAGTGTCAGACATGAGTTCCATTTAATAAATACACTCTCTGACACTAGTAAATGTATCATAATTAAATCCTTGAAATGTATTTGCAGGGACGCTGAAAGGCAACGGTGCAGGTTTCACCAGACTGGTTGAGCGACTGATCCGGGGAGCATGGACCCCCACCGCCATGGAGACGATGCAACCCAGCTTGTAAGTATTTTTTGATGACACGAGGTATTAGAAAAGCGTGGTGGCATAAGTCATTTAATTCAATTGAAAAATCAGAAGGACTGAAAATAATTTCAGTCCTCCAATTGTAAGAATAGGAGCTTGCTGTGCTAAGCGGGTGGCTAGCTTGCTAGGCCTGCGATTGCGTAACGTTCGCTAAGGGCGGTCATTGGATAGGCGACTAAAACAATAGTTATTTGTTGTACGTGAGTGCAAAGTTGTTTTTTAACCGCGTGCTCAATTTTGATGACCGAGCTAGCGACGGATTCTAAAATTGAATCACGAGCGTAGCGAGTGATTCAAAAATTAGAATCCTGAGCGATAGCGAGGGAATCAAAAGAGCACAAGGTGAAAAATCTTTGCACTCGAGTGCAACACGTAACTTTTCATCCCCCCCAACGAGGAAAATGCAAAATACAAAAAAAAAAATACAATCACAACAGTTTCTGTTTTTACCCAGAAACTTCCACAACACCCTCCCATTAACCCAAACACACTCTCAACACCCACCCAGAAACACCCACAACATTCACACCCATCCACTCAGACACACCCAAAAAACACCCATTCACCCAGAAACACCCACAAAACACCCATCCACTCAGACACACCCAAAAAACATCCATTCACCCAGAAACACCCACAAAACACCCATTCACCCAGAAACACCTACAAAACACCCATTCACCCAGAAACACCCACAAAACACCCATTCACCCAGAAACACCCACAAAACACCCATTCACCCAGAAACACCCATTCACCTAGAAACACCCATTCACCCAGAAACACCCACAAAACACCCATTCACCCAGAAACACCCACAAAACAGCCATTCACCCAGAAACACCCATTCACCCAGAAACACCCACAAAACACCCATTCACCCAGAAACACCCACAAAACACCCATTCACCTAGAAACACCCACAAAACACCGATTAACCCAGAAACACCCACAAAACACCCATTCACCCAGAAACACCTACAAAACACCCAATCACACCCAAAAACACTCAATCACCCAGAAACACCCACAAAACACCTAATCACACCCAAAAAAACACCCAATCACCCAGAAACACCCACAATACTCACCCATCCATTCAGACACACCCACAAAAACCCATTCACCCAGACACACCCGCAACATTCATCCAGACACACCTGTAAGTCCCTAATAAAAATTACCGTCCCTAATGGAGTTCCGAGACGGTCAATCAGCTTGAGTCAAGCACGTTGATTTTCTGTATGTTTTTGTTCCGTTGCTAGCGTAAACAAATCAAACAGACCTAAAAAGCTTTTTAAAATGATGCTAAGACTCAAGCATCCAGCAAGCGTTGTAGACGATCAAAATGTTTAACGCAAGATTGACCGTCACGGAACTCCTAGGTTTTAACAAATTTATGACGTGAAAAGAAAATGGCGCGCGCAAAGCAAATTACAAAAAAAAGTACACCAAGTTAACAAATTAAAATAGGTTGCACATTGAGTTATAAAGTAAACAGTAGTTCAATGAGGTTGCATGACAATTTCGGCACCATGGAGGTAGAAATAAATATGTATAATGATGTTTTGAATTCACAAACTCATTGCACACGATGTTCTAAATTCAAATTTACTTTAACCTCTAGAGGATAAAAACGGCTTTTGGTGGGATGAAAAAAATATTTATCTCGAGTTTATATCTGCAGTCTTCAATATCCACCAATCCGCATTGGGCCAGCGTGGCTTATGACCCAATCTCTCCATATACTTCCATCCATCCGCCTTGTGACCGGTCCCAAGTAGGGATTATCAAAAGGGCTAGTAATTGATGATGATAATCATTGTGGGAAATGCTGCAATGCAAGTCACTACCGAGAGAAGAGAATTAAAGACAAGCAACTCCTTAAAATTAGTTTTTCTACCTAGATGTCTTTCGGTTTCCTTGATCTCTTAAATTCTCTCAGTAATCATTCTTCTTACAATATTATTCCATTATATAACGAGATTGCATATTTATATAATACCTATAAGTACTACGTATATAAATACCTAGAAACAGTTAAATACAAAACTTGTTATTATTATTTTATATTATTCACATGAAAAATAAAAATTCTTACGTCGCGTCACGTAGAATACTATCTTATCTTAATTCTTAGAATCGAATTGCTTGTCTGCTTTAACCAGGTTTTGGGTGTGAGCTACCCTTGACAACTGTCACGAGCATAAGTATAAAAATAAGCAATAATAATTATACTTGTATGCCAATACAGCTACACCAAGGCCTCCCTGGTGGCTTCAGTGATCTTCGTGCTAGACAAGAAGACCGACCTCATATCGGCTCCACACGCGCTTGTCTACTTCGGCATCGTCGTCTTCTTCGTCTATTTCAAGGTATTTATCTATATATATTGTTTATGCTAAATCAAATCAAACGTTTATTTGATAGACAGGTAAGCTCCTAAATTTCCCTTAATCTCACCTGGTGGCTAGTGACGATAAGGGCCGAAGGTGGAATCGAGCTTCACTTGGAACCATCAACTACAGAAGGGCTGGCTATCTTATCACGATTGTCGAAATACGATAAAACATACATGCATAAATCACGCCTATATCGCCGAAGGGGTAGGCAGAGGTGAACTAGCACCCACGTTTTAATTATCTTAGGTGGACGAGCCATTGTTATATATCGGGCACAAAAGTGTCGCAGTACATTGCTAGGTGGTAAGAGGCACGCTGCTGCCCATTCCTCATCACTGATTTATCCTTAGTCGCCTTGTACGACACCCACGGAGAGATTTCGGGTGGTGACAATTGTATTCTACTCTGGCGTCACCATACGACCAAATACAATAATGCTGTTAATATTATGGCGACAGATTTTGATAAGTAGCTAGAATGCGGACTTGAAAGAAGTCCTGCCATCAACCAAACCGAGTACCACTAGACCACAAAAGCGATTAAGGTTAGATACCTAATAATCAGGAGAGATGAGCTTGCTAGCGCAGTAGCATAGCGCGCTCAGCCTGTGATTGAGTAAACTAAGCAATTTTCATAATATCTTTTTGGTACCATGGATGATATGACATTTATAGGGACTGAGAACCCGGATAACCTGGGTGCAGAGCAGGTAGATGATGATACCTTCATAGATTAAAGACTTCATTTATTTTAAATGTACAAAGCATTTTGGAAAGAAAAATTGCAAATCGCCAGTGGGGTTATGATCTGGTGGGGGATTCCAACCTACGTCTGACCAATCCAAGCGGGATTGTTTGTTTTCACAATAACAGACATAAATCTTCTCTTTCTTTCTTTCTTACATACATACTTGTGTTTGACAGCTGTCATCGATCCTGTTGGGCATCCATGATCCGTTCGTGCCGTTCGAGAATCTATTCTGCGCGCTGTTCATGGGCGGTATCTGGGACTCGCTTGCAAAACTCTTGGGCAAGGGACAGCCTAAGGAGGAGTCTAAAGACGTCAAAAAGACTAATTAGTGGATTATTGGTGAGTTAACAGTCTTTTAATTAACCGCCCTAATTTCAGGAGTACCTATAAGTAGTGGCAGAGTTCCAAGATTATATTGGGATTATCTAATCGTTAATTTTAATGGCATTCCATTATTATACACCAACATACAGGAAGTTACATCAACAACGGAGCACACGAGTCGGTCTTTTCGCTAAAAGCAATCTCTTCCAGACAACCTTAGGGATGGACATGGTGTTCTAATGAATACCATAAAGGTATATTAATGAGATAATAAATTTTGGTAGGGACTTAATTAGCGCATTGTGTTAAGTTCCTTAAAAATCTGAGTTTATTGATGTCTTTCATAAATAAATAATGTTTTTATTTACAGAATACTTGAAGCCTCAACATCAACTGACACCGACAATACGAAATGCGACGGCTTCATAAAGCGTATCATCCATTGAAAACAAATGTATTAATATAATATAAAAAAAAACAAAAAAAATTGTAAAACCCTTAAATCCTAAAAAAAATGGCACAACGACCAAAGTTATAATTTCGTAAGCAATAAGTTTGACTAGTCATTAAAGATTTTGTGTGTATGAAGAAGTGATTCCTATTCCTATTTTTATTATTATACCTAATGGTAAATTATTATTGGAAAAGAAATTTTTTACAATTTAACCTTCTGTAAACTAGACAGTAGATCAATTTTATTGAATTTATGCCAAATTAGAATTTATAGTAATTATCAAAACATTTATTTAGCTTTTACCCGACATAGCGTGTACCAAAAAAGATGCCAAATATTGTTCTAGAAAATTTACACTAGCAAATAGTTTTATACAAATGTTAATACAATATTTTATTATGTGTGATTCAAAATTCTGTAGGTAACCATATATTTAAGAAATATATCGAGTATTGGAATTGTATTACTCTTGGTTAAGAAACGAAACGACAAGCGATAATCGACTTCCTTTTTGAGTAGATGGAGTAGGATTATTTTATTTTCCCAAGATTATCGGATACTGAGTTTGAAACTACATCTGTCATCCATTTGCGAAAAAACGGCCTCAATTCCACTTTTAGCGTCTGCTTTTCAGTCGTAATTTTGCTATAAACAGATTTCAAACAATTAACTAATCTAATTATGACAGAGCAAAAATATCAACTAAACTACAGCCGACTAGACACGGCTGAGGTTAGTAAGAAAAATTAATAGCCGATTGCATGAAAGACAAACATTTTTTGATTTTTTAAAAATTTTCGCGAGAGGAAGTGGCAGTGTACGAATTGTATTTAGTTTTCTTTTTGGTTTGAAACATCTGCCCGAACTGCATGGGTGCTTAGCAGCGAGGAGCACATGTTTCGACGGCAAGTATTAATGTCATTTTGACAACCAGGCACTGTGTACGTCATCCGCCATGAAATGACTGATTGAGCTGCACGGCCGTTGTCGGCGAAACGCATTTATTTCTTGGCAACGTGTTAATTAATTTTAATCACTATTTTACCTATTGGAATGTATTTCAAGGAAGCAATAAATTGTTTTTTATTATTTATATTTTTGATTAATTTAACCCCCTCAGTCGACTTCGTACATAAGTATATTTTATTATGTATGTATGTTAAATCTTTTACAGAAAATAAAATGTATAATAATTATTTTATTTCGAAATCAATAGATTCTTCTTCTTCCTGCCCTGTTCCCAGTCTATATGGGGTCGGCGCAGTATGTTTCCTCTTCCATTCATATGTCAGACGTCATCAAGCCATCCACTCCCTTTTGATTCATATCATCCATCCCACCGTAAAGGTGCTAGTGATGAATGAATGTATAGAAAAGAGACGGAACGGACCATGTCGAGAGACCCATGAACGGAGAGAGTGATTAGAATGACAACATTCCAATCCATACTGCTCAAGGTTTTGGCTTAGGTTTTACAGCCGGCCGCCTGCCTGACACCATCCTTGGGTACGCTGTTGTTGGTGGTTTGCCCTCCACCATTCGGGTGCCCCAAGGTGCTTATTGGTCTACACCGGGCAATCTCCCTTAGTCGACTTTTACGACACCCATGGGATGAGTTGGGGCTGGCCTATTCTACGTTATTTGTTCGGTCCCAGGCCAGCATAGAAGGCCTCGAAATCAATAGATTATACACCGAGAAATTTTAATAGTTGTTTTCCCGCAGTAAAATCATTCTATCTTGGTAGTACAATAGATTTGTGCAATAAAAAAATAACAGTTTTATGATTGTGACAAACGAAACTCAAAACAAACCTCGAACCAATAGTAAAGGCCCCCACCCCATCCCATATCGGCAGGTTGCCGGGAGGGCGGCGGCCGAGTTATCCGATTTTTTTGATTAGTTGAGAAAAAAATGTTTTATTAAAAAAAATAACTCGCATGATTCGATGGTACTACTAAAGGGTAATCGTTCCGCTGTGGGAAAACAACCACTCAAATGTCACGAGGTATAGCTATTAATATTTAGTTACTCAGTATATAGGTATACTGAGTAACTAAAAATTTATAGGACCCTCAGATTTGGTAAATAACTTTCGCTTTCGGTAACGCGATTCTTAAGTAAAATCTAGCCAGTAGGTAAAAAGTTAAAGATAATGTTAATCCAAAATATGATAATATTTTTGTCTCATTGAGTTTAGTTCCGCGACGATGAATTATATTGGCCACATAAGATCTGCTGATTCCTGATCAAGTAATAATTAATATTTTGACACAAAATGTACCGTCTACTTTTTCGTGAATACTCGTCGTAAACTATAAAAATTGCTTACAGTACTTAAATATTATGTAGAAATAATTTGTAGAGAAAATACAGTTGTAAGCAATTTGAAAAAAATTGGTTCGACAGGTAAATCACAGCGCAATACTTCGCAATTTTGTTAATTATTCAATTAAGTAACAATATTATTATGACCTAGATAGATTTTGGTGAGGCTATTTTCATATCCCTAGGTGATAAAGGCAAAACAACGTATGCAGGGACAGCTACTACCATTACTATATATAACTAGTGGGCGCTCGCGGCTTCGCTCACGGTTATTCAGGCCATCAAACTGAACAACTTTTGCTAATGCTTTATGCTTTTTGAACTAACTAAGGACTAAGGGACTAAAACCGATATCTCAGAAAAAAAATCACTTCCCCGTACTAAACTGAAAACCAGCTGACATCAGTTTGTATGGGAAAGTGTTTATTTTTGTCTGAGATTTCGATTTTGGTCCCTTAGCGAATGTTGTTCAGTTTGATGGAATAACCCCTTTAAATATGGCTACACCTCTCTGTTACACCTTGTATATCAATCAATCCTCGATAAATGGACTATCCAACACAACAATAATTTCTCCAATTGTCAAGAGTCGGTAGTTCCGGAGATCCTGAGAGCGCGTTCAACCAAGCTCTTCACCTTTAAAATTAGCAGAGATATATAGTAGGAAAGATGATTCGCGCGTACAACCGAACTCTTCAGCTTTAAAATATTAGCATAGATGGTAGGAAGGATTGTCAAAGTCATTGACACGGTGATGAACGAGAAGAGTCGAGTCATTAGACAGCCTGCTTGCCTGCTTCGCACGCCTTCGTCACTCCGTCGCATCAGCCAGACGCGCTCGCGCCATCCAGCGGTGTGGCCGCTAGACACCCGGGCGGCGAGTTTATTTTCAATACGTGACAAATACCGCGTGTGAAGTGTCCGAGTTGAGTTGATGGTCACCGGCATCAATAGATCCACCGGTAAGTACCATATAACGGTCATGTGAAAGTGAGCCCGCGCTTTTTACGGGAAAACAGTTATCTGTAGGTTTATTTGTTGATGCTGTGGCGCGTGTAATGTATCTAATAGATGTTTTTTAAGTGCTCTTGAAGCTATATGTGCGTACTGCAATAATCGGAATACAATTTCACTTGACAATTCAATATATTCACTGCAATTCACTTAATTGTTTTCAATATCTGAAGATGCAATACTCAGTTCCAACACTTCAACAGCTTTAGCTTCTTTGAGTTTTAAAAGCCTAAAGGAAATTCGGGAGATAATTTACTAGTTTCTAATAGCAATGTGAAACGAAACTACGTTGCATCAGCAAAAAGTATTTAAAACTTAAATTTAGATTACAATTTGTCAAAAACTTTTGAATACTTTGACCCACATTTAGGTTCATAAACATTTCACTCAAATTAATATACTACTTGTCTTAAATCTTAATATCTAATACTTAAGTTGTTGTAAATAATTGACTATCTGCCTTTTAGATCGGCTTTTTTATAATTATAGTTTAGGAAGGGCTCTCATATCATCAATCAAACAGTTACCTACTTCTATCATTCATAATTTAATAGCGGATTTGTAATAATGTTTGAAAGTTTCTACTTTCTACTATCTCTATGGGAATTTCTACTTACTAAGGCCCTATAGTTTAGTTACATCAAATTAAGATTAGGTACTTATGCACGTTTTCACCAACAACACCTAATTTACAATGTAAGGTGTAAGAAACTTTATTGAAATGAAAATAAAACAAACCCAGCACCTACTCCGTTGTTGGCGTTTATTATTATTTTATTCTCGTTTCGTTAAAAACTATGAAGATATATTTAAATATAGGGTCCCTTAGAGTTAAGAGTCGTTGGTAAAAATAGGCATTAATGGCAAATCACATTTTTTTTATATTCAACGTAGATTGGATTCTATTTATAACCAATCCATACTACAGATCTACTACTAATCCAACACGTACCTGATATTATTTACCCTATATTTGACAATTTGTAATGATATAAATCGAACGGTTCAGTTTTTTATCGATGGTACTCACACGTTTAATACAATCAGATAAGTATTGGATTTGATTGTAAGATCCGTAGGTACTTTATATTTTACACTAGCATAAAGAATATACGTAGGTAAATTTATTTTGCTTAAGGAACACGAAGAATATAAAAACTACTACAATAACGTAATACTGATGGTTTTTACAAACATTATGTGTACTTAGAAGAAGCATTTGACAAAGAATTGGTTTTATGTCCTGAGATATCGATTAAAACTAGAACCTAAGCAGATATTCAGCTTAGTAGGCAAGTGATTCCACATAACCCTTATTATAATAAGTATTCAGCTTAGCCACATAACCCGCATAAGACGACGTAACATTCCGGGAACCTGGGTCTTTGAACCCGTTCGTTCGCGCAAAAAATAAAAAAACTTCCAGTAGACAGGACGAACAACTCCGCGGCTCTGCAATTATGGGGAATTTAGATTACTCAGATGCCACAAGCGCGTCACACACAAGAATGACCAACTCTTGCAATACATGAATACACAGTCCTAAGCGTAAGCTAAGGATGTAAGTCTCAAACACCATTGTGTGGCTTGTCAAGAATTATTTTGCAACTTTTCAATGGCCACGACAAGGCAACTGAGATTCATCATAGGTAAGTGTAAAAATATTGTAATAGGTAAATTGTGTTGCAAGGTTTCATCTAGTACGTTACGTATGCATAAACCTCTCAAATATACTAATATATTTGTGCGAAATCATGTATGTCTATAACCATTTAATTACAATATTCTTCTACTTAGGTAAATGTAAAATTGATGATACCATTAGTGGCTAATCGACAAGAGGTCTTATGTTTTCCTATGAATTCCGTTACTGTATTAAGTAAAATATGCCTTAATACTGTAACAATAAGGCACAAATAGCAAATAAACTGTGGCCAAAAGGATATTATGGCTGTTATCAAACCATTGAAATATCAAACCCAGATTTAAATAAGTAACTCTTATCTGTCATTATCATTTTAAAGCTTAGATTTAGATTTCTTACTTCCAACGAAATGAGCGATCGATAGCTATAGGTATACAAATACTGAAAAACTATTACTAAGCAAAATTATTACTACTCTATAGGCAAAATATATAGAATCAGGATTAATGATTCACACGGGTACCTTGATTGAGTTTTCATAGATATCGATAATTAAAATGCTGATTATGAATCGGCTCGGAGTGCTGATATAATATTTAATGGAAATGGCACTCTAACTCTACAATTAGATCGTTTAAATTTACATACAATCTACTTAACCCGTTCTCTAATTATTGATAAAAAGTTACTTAATTCGTATCCTTTTATAAACATCATCTAATTCTTTATAAAATATATAAAAAATAATGTGGTGACGTGACGACCAATAAAGCATGTTTTAACGAACAAGCTAGTAATGAGTCTAGATAATTATTGAAATATTAATATGAATTAAATTTCCCTTTATTTAGCAGGTATACACCTGCTCAGTAAAGGGATTTTTTTTTATTAAGAAATAGTGATGATATATTTAAAGTAATGTCTATTTTATAACATTCCTAAGCTAACTGATCAATAGCAATATTGATGGTTAGTAACCACCATAGAGAAAAGTAATATGGGAAAGTAACCACTGGACATTCAAGATTCGACCCAAAAGCAAAAAGGGCATATTGGACCGCATTTACATCTTTACATGGCCCATCTGACCTTACTAAAAATATTATTATCAAAGCGCCCATTGGACCTCTTTTCGGAATTCGTCTGTTACCCACTGGACTTTCAAAATTAGACCCTATTGCAGTGGCCATATTGCAGTGGCGTTTTTATAACGTGCACTATGTAACGTTACCCGGTCACGTTACACAGCAGTACGCGGTGTATGTATGACTAACGAAAATTAAAGAATTATGCGTTAATATTTAATTTTATTTAGTTCCAATTACATTGCTAGTTGAAAAAAGATCAACTCAGGAAATACAAATCATATATCTTATTACTGATTAAAACATGAAGTGATGTCATTACCTATAACAGGAAACAACTTAATGAAGACTTTGTTGACTTCGATAATCGTGACTTAAGTCCCTCGAAATACAAATCAGTTAACGAGAAACTATTGACTCATTGCAATTATATTAAAAAATAATGGGCCTTTTCATATTTAACACGTCAATGAAATAGAATTAAAATAAAATAAATAACTCAAGTTACGGATCGTTAGCATTTAAAGACCTATTATTAATCTTAGTTAGTTACCTACTCAATCGCTATTTAGGCATACTGATTTAGAATTTGAGATCCAGCATAATTTAAGAAGAAATTCTGGCGATTAAAACACTAATTCAAGTGCATAATTAAATACAGTATGAAATAAAACAATAATTTATGTTTGATTAGAAATGCAGAATATACAGATTATCGACAAGCAAGATATTATATTTGATCAATGAGTCACTGATGATATAATAAAAATGACTAACAATAACAAAATTTTTTGCAAAATGTAATGGTAGATACCTATTTAAGTCATTTCTAAATTATTTGTTTCCGTACAAAGATTTTGGTGGTTAGAAAAAGAATTTCGAAAAATTATGGTCTTGATACTTACCACCAAAATCATTGTACTATTTTTTCTAACTTTTATATAATGTTAAAATTAAAATCGAATAATTTGTTTTCGTGTTACGGTATATTAGATTTTAAGAAACTGAGACAGTATAAATGATTCTTCAACACGAAATTAATGACAGAGGATCGTGTTATCCTTCGGTGGAAGACGTGACTGAATTCACGACCGTCCACGGCACATTGTTTTAGCAACCCACCTAATAAGCAAGGTTGCGTTTGGCAGTCATTACGAATAATTAGTTTAATTATTGCAATGCAATGCTCAGGGTCATGGGTCCAGTTTTGATTTCTTCTTTGGATGGACAATGGTAAATAAGACATCCTTAGAAAAGCTTATTGATCAGCAATATAGTTGGCTCCAAGTTTATACTAAAACTTTCAAAATACTCCCATGGATTTTCCAACATAAACCATATTACAAAAGTGTTAAACGCGTGTTTTAAGAAGTGTATAAAGAGTGTTTCTGTCACAAACTATTGACCAAAAAGGGACAACATCAGATTTAAACATCTTAAACACTTTTTGTATTAACACCGAAAATGTTTTACAAGAAGTGAAAACTGATTAAGAAAATTAAATTATTAATTTCATTGAGTTTGGAGCTATGCCTACCTGCTAAGTAATTATGATTATCTCAGTAGAATTTCATTTAATGGGACAGCCTCCCACAGTGTACTTAAGTCTAATTACCCTAACACAATTTTGACATGAAATAAGTACATAATCATAAAACAACCATTAACTACAGTCGGGTACTTTTTAAGTTCTCGGGCAGAAATTGCTTTGTAAATAGTGCAATTAAGAATCTGATTTAACAAATGATCATACCACTGGTTTGATCTTGAGATGCAAATACCAGTGATCTCAACAACGAACTTTAAATTTATTTTAGCACTCTGGTAAATCATGTTGATATGCGAATTCGTAATAACATACATTCAGTTACCTAAGTAAGAGACTAACACCCTTATTCACAAACAATACTTGTATAAGTAAAGAAGCAACACTGTGCGAAGTAAGACTTGTAAGACATTTCTCAATGCATTTTGTCACTCAAGTATTGTCTATGAATAGGTTTTTGGGACCTTGTGCGTTAACGCGCCTCATAGTAATGTTTATGAAAATGGGTGATGGAACTTACATGCTTTCCGATTTTTAGAGAATAATTTAGCACTATGATAAATCATGTTGATATGTGAATTCGTAATAACACACATACAGTTACCTAAGTACAGACCTAGAACTCATATGCTTTCCGATTTTTACAGAATAAAATAAAGCAAGATGCCAAAATTCAAGACAGTTTTGGTGACGGGAGGAGCCGGATACATCGGAAGCCACTGTGTGGTTGACCTTTTACAGGTAAATTGATAGCCCAGAGCATTATACAAAATTTTAATATAGATCTTCACATTTTTATATTAGATTTGAAAGACCTTATCGCCTTCGCCGCAATTAAGTAAATAGCATTTCACAACCTTTTTTATTGGATAATTCTGATAATCTATCTCAAGAGTGCTTATATTTTGCAGGTGGGACTTGAAGTTGTAGCTATTGATAATTTTGCGAATGCCGTTGGAGATGACGAGGGCTCACCAGCTCTACGTCGTGTGGAGACCATCACAGGAAAGAAAGTAACCTTTTACAGGGCCGACTTATTAGAAAAATCTAAGATTGCGGATATTTTCGATAAGGTTAGTATCTAATTCTATTTATTGTTAAAGTAAAATTTGAACATAAAAGAGAATTAATTTAACAAGGCTGTAAATTTAATATCGCAAATGACCTACTTAACCATAACGCAATAATAACAAAACGTTTAAATTTCAGCATCAAATAGACTGCGTTATTCATTTCGCAGCTTTAAAAGCGGTTGGGGAATCTATGCAACAACCCTTGTTGTACTATCAAAACAACCTTCTAGGAATGCTAAACTTATTAGAGGTAAATATCAATGCTCAACTATGTATTGTCAACTTGAAACTTCTTTAATTGGAATACAATCGCTAATAAAAAAAACATTGCGATACAATAGATGACTACATATAATAATGACCCATACAACATTCCAGGTAATGCGTTCACACAACTGCTATCAAATGGTTTTCTCGTCATCTTGCACCGTATACGGAGAACCTGAAAGTTTACCGATCACGGAAAAACATCCAACCGGAAATATAACTAACGTTTATGGAAGAACAAAATACTTTATCGAAGAGATGCTCAAAGATCTTAGTGTAGCTGATGAGGTAACTATCATAAATGCTTTAGCTGTGAATTTTGTTTTATTCTCAACTAAAAGAACGTGTAGGCAATTTAGTAAAAAGGCATCAAGTAGGTTTAGTCATGCTTGTGAAAACGGCTGAGTAGAATCAACCCCTCTGCTGTGGTTAAATAAGCATGTTGGACAAAGGGCAGCAGCGTTCCAAATGCAAACATATACGTAGATGTATAATTTATGTACTATGATTGGAAATAAGCAAACTTGTCTGGGACCTCACATAACAGATATATGTATTAAATAGATAGTAAACTATACATTGGTTTCATTGGGCGTATTCGTAAATTATTTCATAATTATGAAGATAATTCTAAAAAATAGTGAAAGTTCCAATGATACCACCACCAATTTCCTTATTTATTTATACTTCCCTTTTGATAACGCTTTTAAAGTTATCTTATTTACAAGATCAAACTAAGTAGGTCGACCATATAACTTGTTCGCCGATGATTAAAGTTATGCAAAGTTCAAGTTTATATGATTTCAAGGATAAAAGAAAGAATTACATAGGTAACATTTCAAAAGCAGAATTCGGAAAATTTTCGTAAGATTTCAACACTATGTTATTAAGTGTGACACGATGTTATTTCGAGACTACTGTAGATAGGTATAATACGAAATCAGATCCACTGATTCTCCAAACAAAATATTGCGTCTGCATTATTATGAAATCTAGAAAAAAATCTCTATCTAAATATACGTCTTTAAGCTTTATTCTGTTCCTGTAATAATTTTTGGTTTGTTATTCTAACATTATGATGAAAAATTGTTTAGAAAAATCATGATCTGGATCTGAGTGGTTTATAACGGTGGCAAATTTTTGTTTTTCTGGAAATGTTTTCTACATTTCTTTATCTCAAAACAGCTTTAATTAAAATTACAAATTATTTACCTATGGCTTTGTTTTGGCCGTGTGGTGACGGCATAGTAATTGGATCATTTATGTTACCGCGACTGATCAATAGTAACTAACTTAAATAACTTATTAATTATTTTGACTGCCGTGTGGTGATGGCAGAGTAGAATACAATTGTCACCACCCCAAATCTCTCCCGGGGTGTCGTACAAGGCGACTAAGGATAAATCAGTGATGAGGAATGGGCAGCAGCGTTCCTTTTATACCTACCACCTAGCAAATTACTGCGACTTTTGTGCCCGATAAATGGCAATAGGCTCGCCACTTATTCCATGGGACCTAGCATAATTGGCGAAGCGTGGGTGCTAGTTCACCTCTGCCTACCCCTTCGGGGATATAGGCGTGAATTATGTATGTATGTATGTATGTTTGTTTTAGAAATGGAACATAATATCACTACGGTACTTCAACCCAGTAGGGGCTCACCCTTCGGGGCTGATAGGCGAGGACCCAACTAAGGAGTTCACCAACCTCATGCCGTTCATGGCCCAAGTTGCCCTAGGAAAGAAACCAGTACTGACTGTGTTCGGTAGCGATTACAACACTCCAGACGGAACAGGTAAGCATCAATATAAAATCGATGGTTATATTGTATAATATAAGGGATTGACCGCGATGTGAATGGTAGAACAAATGCAGGATGGATGAAATGGCGGCAGACCTCAGGGGCAACGTGTGACCCAAGATTGCCCTTTAGAATTAAGGGTAAAATATACAAAACCATAATAAGACCTGTCGTATTGTATCGATTAGAGTCCTGGGCAACGAAAGCGAGGGATTAAAGAAAATGCATGCAGTGGAAATGAGAATTTTGAGATGGATGTGTGACTAGTGATGAGGTGACGATGTGATAGGGTGAATAGGAAAGACAAGATTAGAAATGAGCACGTCAGAGGAATTGAAAGTAGCGCCGATGATCTGTTTCTGTAAAATATTATAGGTAGTATTATTTAAAATAGTTCTTAAATCAGCAAAATAATAATTTGTTTAATAAAGCTAAATTGTTAACTAGAGTCACACAAAGCAAAAGAGGATTTTTTTACTACGAACATTACAAGAATTAAAGATTAAGAGACACTCTGGCAGAAAGACAAAACTTCAGGGAGGACTCACCTGGGTCTTGTCTAAAAATCCCGATAAATGCCAAAAACCAGACGAACAGCATAGGCTTTTCAAAAAAATAAAATTTTAAAGAAATAATTTCGGCACTCATAGCCGAATTAAGTTTGAGCGCTTGTGTTGTGAAAACTAGATGACGGAGTATAATGATATGTAAAATATTTAACATACGTTCATAAACACATAAACAACGATGATTTAAGAAGAAATAATGCCCCGTTCTGATCGAATCCAAATGTTTGTGTGATGAACACACAAACATTCGAATTCGAAGGCGGAACCTCATGGCCATTCGACCAAGCCGCCTATCAGGATTTATGTTGTCCACAAACAAAGTTTGTTTCATAGGATGGTTACCAATTCTACTGACTTTTGTTGTTATATTTGAGTTGATTGGTTCGTGTAGTGTAGTGGCTATGTCATACATAGATAAGCAATAATGTGTCAAGCCATATGAATATCAATTTGAGAAAATAGATTCTAAGCATGATGTGATTTGCTATTTTATTAGAAATTGTTTTTATCTTTTTGTTAAAGAAAGTGTTTCAAGTCAGTTAGAAGACTTTTGAAAATTGTAGAATAAATGATGCTTTATCAACCTATGTCGATATCTCGGAATATGGGTTTTTGTGGGTTAACACATTATATTGCTTATTACCGTCCTACAAACAACGTACCGAGTAATTGAGAAACGGTTAATCAGCGAAAGTGCAACAGCTGACGACAACAATAGAGTCAAATAAATACTAGTCATAATAGCTGTTGTGATAAGGTAGAACGAATTTAAATCCAGAGGTCCCGGGTTCGATCCCCGTGGGGTACAAATTTGTACTCAGTTTGGTTGGTGGTACCATTTCTTTCAAGACCGCCTGGCTAGCTACCACCATCTTTTTAAAATTTGTCGCCAGCCAGCCCCTCTGTTGTTGAGGGTTCCAGGTGAAGCTCGATTCCATCTTCAGCCCTTATCGTCACTTACCATCAGGTGAGATGAAGGGCAAGAGCTTCCCTGTCTAGCCTAAAAAGAAAGTTTCTGAGAGAACAGTCATCAGACAGTAATAGAACAGTCAGCCGGAAGATTTTCCCTTTTCGCTGATGACGCGGCGTACCTTGCGCTGCATATCCCCATAGATCATTTTTGTTGATTTTAACAGGGATCAGAGACTACATACATGTAATGGACTTGGCCAGTGGACACGTGGCGGCGCTCAATCTTCTCAGCGAAAATCACGTTAAATTGAAGGTAGTTTCAAATTTTTTTGCCGCTTAACTTTCTAACGGCCATTTTCAAATAGATACCTATGAATATCTATTCGATCGATTTCAGTCAGTTCAATATTCTGTTTACATAAAAACCTTTGATGTTTTAGTAGATTAACAAAAACAAATTAAATAAAAACACAAATCATGCCTATTTATTCCCTAGACGAAGGGCAGTAGACAAAGAGAAATGTGGATGTTAATATGGATTCATATCTTTCAGACTTTCAACTTGGGGACAGGCAAAGGGGTGTCAGTTAAACAACTGGTAGACGTTTTCGAAAGAGTAACGAAGACGAAGATACCCCTCAAGTACGTTGAGAGGCGTGTAGGTGATATCACAGCGATGTGGGCCGACGCGACCCTTGCCAAGCAAGAGCTGGGTTGGACCACAAAATTCACAGTCGACGAGATGTGTAAGTTGAACTGACATGTTGGATCAATAAGATTATGTATTTCAAAGCAGTATATTATTTGGGTTTTCTTTTTGTTGATTTTTCTTTGAATAATCAATATAAAGGAAACGAAAATAAAATGAATATATTTTAGTTACAAACAAAAATAGGTCAGAAAAAGTTTTAAATATTTCATTAATCGGCCTTTCGAGATAGTCCTTTCAATCATTTTTCTTTCTATCTTCTTCACCGTGCCCTGTTTCCAGTCTATCTGGGGTCGGCGCAGGGGGCGCTGTGGTTTCCTCTTCCATTCTTATTGGTCAGACGCCATCAAGCCATCCATGCTATCATGGAAGACCATCACTTTTCTTTTTATATTCATCACTTCATTACAGTTCTGTGATGGATGATTGAAAAATAAATAGAAGAGGAAACATACTGAGCGGACTACTGATAAACTCGAAACAGACCAACCAGGCTAGCATGACCACCGAAACACGATGTGATATAACCATTTATCGCTTTGAACTGTCAAAGATTCATAGGTTTTTGACAGTTCAAAGCGATAAATGGCTATATTTTATCATATCGTGTTTGGGGGGTCATGCTAGCCGGGCAGGAGGATGATGACTGTCTTGCTTTAGTTTGACAATAAATCACCCAACCATATTTATTTTGTTTCACAGGCACAGATTTTTGGCGATGGCAGACGATGAACCCAGACGGATATCCCAAGAAAATGAAAACAAACATATACATAAACGGAAACAGTTAACACGCCACCACAATCGAAATAATTATTAAATTATTATAATATTAAAACAGGTACCTAGTATAAGGTACCACACATACCTACTTTTGCTTTTTGCCTAATTTTATTTAGGTAAATTACTTATCTATTTATATTGAATAAATGAAGTTCTAAAACTTAATGCAGTTGGATTCCAAATATGGTGATGGTTGCTCACAAAAATATGGTATTCCATGGTAGTACAATCAGAGATATCCCCAGTGGCCTACGTTTCGACCCTGTTGCATTGCAAAAAGGTCGATAGGTAACTGGTCGACAACCCGGCTAGCACTACCATCGAAACACGATATGATATACCTAGCCATTTATCGCTTCAAACTGTAAACAATCCATGTATTTTTGACAGTTCAAAGCGATAAATGGCTATATTTTATTGTACAGCCGGGCAGGAACTTGTCTCATAGTAACTAAACCTATCTATCGTGGTTGAAGAAGACTGACCCCTAAATAAATAAACGCTACTCACATTTTAAGCACTGCTTATAAAGTTAAGTGGTATATATAAGTATAATTTGCATGAAAAAACGACAATTTCTGCAATACTCAAACTTTGAGTAGCGTTTCTGTATTCGGGGGTAGAAGAATGGCCCAAGATTTGTTAATAATACTACAAATCGTTCATTAAAAAGTGGAAATAAAAAAAAACATTTTTTTTTTAAATAATACAACAAATACTTTGTATTCTAAGGGCCTGTTTCACAATCGACAAGTAAGTTCGAAGTAGCATACTTTACAGTCAATTGACATATATTTCATATTAGAACTGTCAAATTATCTGCGAAGTAAGCTACTTCGATCTTACTTGTCTATTGTGAAACAGGCCCTTAGTTTATGAAAGTAAGTAAGACTTACTATAGCAGGAATATTGAAGGTACTTTTTGCATAAAGCCTCGTGTCCACTAGGCAACTGACGCATCACGTGACGGTCAACATGCACAACAAATAGTGCGCGACGTTGGCAGCTGGTTAAAGTAATGAAAAAAAAGTTCCGCGCCAACTTTTAACATGTCAGGTAACATGTTGAGCAACGTGTCGCGCACTAAATGTTGCCTAATGGAAACGCGCCTTATGGACTTCCAAGACGGTCAATCAGCTTGAGTCAAAGCCCATTAAAGACCCCAAATAATGAAATTCCTTATAAAGAATCACCTTTATTTTTTACCAGTTCATAGAGTGATTCATGTTGCCATTTTAATGGTTCGTAGCCTACACTAGTAGTATTTGGAAGGAGGTACCTTGCAAATAGCTCCAATACTTGAATATTTTCAGAATTCATCAACGGTTTCAGCAAGTCTGAAACAAAATATTATATTAAAACATTATTTGCAACTTTATTAAATCTACAAAACATGCACAACTTATTTAAAATACATACATAAGTCACACCTTTCTCTCAGAGGGGTGGGTAGGCAGAGATTACTTCTTTCCAATTGCTACAATCCTTACATAATATTTCCTTTACTTCATCCAAAGTTATTACTGTCATCATGCATGCTCATCGTTTGCCTAGGCATTCTCCTGTCTTTTTCTCCATTACTTCCGACATATACCCCTTTCTTGTCACACTCCTTTCACTAATGCATTCTACATGATCAAACCTTGCGACCATCCATTTCTTAATTCTTGTAATTTTTAAAAAAGCTTCATCTTTTTACCTAACAATGGTGGTTTGTGTGAATGCAATGCACTCGGAACACTTATTATTATTTTGTCCACTGGTATTTCTTTGATATGCCCAACTTTGCCAATTATCAGTCTTTCGTATGGTTGCTTATTACATCCCGAACTGAAGTCGCAAACGGGCTCCATGTCTACAGTCACTTTTAACCAGTACCAAGTGGTAACAAACTCTACTCCCCAACTTGGAAATATTAAACTTGTCACAGCTTCGATGCAACTTGGGGCATTTGTGCACCAAACAGCAATCAGACTGTTCGGTGAAAGCAGATTCTTCACTGGTAAGCTAGCAATATCTTCATTGAACATCATGGAGTAACTGCAATTTGTCATTATTTTATAATAATAACAATAAAATATTCTTTCTTGCACCCAAAAAAAGGAAAAAGATTTTAATACAAGAAATAGAATTAGTACAATTAGGCGGCCTTATTGCTATTGAAAAGGAACCTATTCTAGGCAACCAAGGGTGATGAGAAATATGAAATTATAGTTAATTATTGATTTTAATTTCAACATTATATAAATGTTAGAAAAATTAGTACAAAGATTTTGGTGGTTAGAAAAAGAATTTCGAAAAATTATGGTTTCCCGCGTCAAGACCATAATTTTTCTTTATACTTAGTTTTAATACAATTAGATGAAACTCTTATGATGATAATACAAAAAGTGTTGAAGACATATTTTAGTATTTAGTAAGAAGTGGTTAAATCTCTGACCTGATGTTGCCACTTTATAGTGATTCTTTTAAACACCAATTGAAAATATTTACCTCAATTTATCATTAGCACTCTTCAACCTCCTTATATACTTATTCCACCAGGGAGGATCTGCTACAAGTATATCATACTTATTTCCATTCAGTTTCAAGCACTGTTCTTTAACGCATCCACAATAAAATCTGGAATAAAATGAAAATAAAAATTTATTGCAGTGGCTTGGCGTACTCTGCCTGATTGATATGTAAGCTAAGCTATGTTAAGGCTAGTCGGTAAGGCTGGTCAATGAATGGGTGACCAAAAAATAAATAAATAAATATTTTTACATTCACACCTATCATCTAGCTAGCCCAAAGTAGATGTAGATAGATGACAGACATATTTTTATGTATATAATTATGTTTATAAATTTTGAAAATATACTACATAAACATATACACAACCATGACTCGGGAACATATATTTATTTTTATCACAAAATTTGCCCCTACCAGGATTCGAACCCGGGCCCTCTTGGCCAATACCCAGCAATCTGAGCATTCGACCATGCCGGCCCTCAAATACCAATAATATGATATTATCTTGATTTCATCTGTGTTTCAGAAGGCACATTAAGCCATTGGACTTGGCTGCATCTGCAGACATTAATACCAATCAATGTGCACTGTCAGCTAGGTAGGTTATGGCCCAGTCCCCTAATTTTCTATCACCCACAGGGAAGGTCTGAAAATTTTACTCATAGGTACCCATTAAGTGAAAATATTATAGTCAGCTAGAAATTATAGATATTTCTTTTAATATTACACTGGTAACCAAAAAGTAGAAAAAAAAGAGTAGAATAAATTCAATAAATAATTGTTTATTTTTCTCTTGATGTTTTAAAAACTAATTGCCTCCTTTTCAAATGTTTTCCCACTAAAAAATATACCATATTTATTAGAACTTCTTAGAAAGTAATTTTAAATTATAAAATATAATAATTGGCATCCCTATTGCCTAATAAAGAAGCCTTACCTTGATTGAGCTGGAATGTAAAAGTGATTACCAGCTACTGTAGTTTGCACAGGTTTATCTGAATTATTACCACCATTTATACCAACATGATTAAACTTTGTACTTTCAAATAAACCTTGAGCTATTTCACGAATTTCCTTAGTATCTGTTACATCATACTTGTTTTTTAATATTTCTTTTATTTGTTGGGGTATATTTGGTTTCAGGCTGTCAAATTGATTTTTCAGCTTCTCTGTCTGGAAATTATACATTATAAATTGATCAGACCTATTTTGCTTTGATATTATTTATGTAATAATATAATGGTCTGCTCAGACTATTGTTGAAAAAAATTTAATAAAACTTTTCGATTTTAATTTTAACATTATATAAATGTTAGAAAAATTAGTACAAAGATTTTATTCCCGCCTCAAGATCATAATTTTTCGAAATTCTTTTTCTAACCCCAAAATCTTTGTATTAATAAAACTAATTAAAATTCGTATAAAAAGTCTTCTGTCTTTTATAATGTATTTTAAGTTATCTTCACATTTGAATTTATGAATAAAAAAGACTAACCTCCTACCTCTAAGGAATATTTATCATGATCGTGTCTTCTTTTTCTGTTTTTATTATTGCTTCCTCTGATTATTCTTTTTATACAAAATAATTTCTCATTTAAGCTAACTGGACGAAAAATTGAATCACTAAAATTAATTTCCTTATATATTTTCGCGACGAACTCGCAATGATCAATAAGAAATGAATTGTGTGATTGAAATAATAAAGTCATTGTGCACTTTAATCTCTAAATAAAAATTAATAAATGTAGTTTCACCTCAGGCTTAAAAACTTTGTTTGTAAATAAATAACTGTCAAATTCATTTTTTTAATAATATTTTTTACATTCCTGGAAACAAGTCTTTTAGGAACTACTGTCAAATTCAGATTTTTAAATGCTGCCTTTCTCAGGGAAGGCAAAAGGATTTAATCCATACAGCTATGTCCTCAATACATATTTATTTCACTATACAATTAGGCCCAACTAATTATTGAAAAAAAAATTCTGACTGAGACCATTGAAACGCGCCAAACACTCTTCTCCTATTTTTGATATTATACTGCCTTTTTTAAGGAATTTAAAAAGAGTTTTTTGGCGGGACATTGAGTCTTAGCAAAACTCTTAGCATTCCATGGATTCACCTTCGGGGCCGGGTCCATAATATAGCAGAGAGGCGTCAGTAGCAGCCAGGAGCTGCCACTGACGCCCCTCGGACTTGTGACGAAGTGTACCCCCTTCTTTACGTTCTTCAAAACTAGTCTACACTCACCTTCGCTACACCGATTTCTCTCCATGCCCAGTTATCTGTGAAGTTAAGACTGAATTTCTGGATTTTTACTATATTGGGTTGGTGCTTTAAACGTGAATTTAGTTGCTCTTCGGTTTAGGAGAAGAATACAATAAAAAAACATACATACATAAATCACGCCCATATCCCCGAAGGGGTAGGCAGAGGTGAAATTCTCACCCGCGTTTCGCCAATTATGTCAAGTCCCATGTAATAGGTGGCGAGCCTATTGCCAATAAAAAAACAAATATCACCAAATTTGGCTCAGTATGTCTGTTACCATTGAATTCGCTCCAAGCACTCCCTAGATGCGTTAAAATGTGTGACACCCATATTTTAACGTAAAATTCATTTCATTCATACATTTCACCCACTGTATGGGCTAGACCCTTAGCCTTCCCTAAAACATAGGGAGAATTAAAAAAAATGTCAAATTGTCAATAGTGTCAATGGCATTGTCAATGTCATTGTCAATGTGTCAAAACAATCTATTGCTGCTGGATGGATGGAACCGCTTGTGAACCACTTCTTCATCTCATCAGTGTAATGTTCATAAAGATAATTATTTTCATTCTAGATCTATTATAATATCGTATAGTACCTATTTCGAGTGATGTGGTTTTTTTATGAGAAAGACTAAGTTCATTTTTATTAAAATGATAATATAGTCACTAGATAAACTAGCCGTATTGCCTTTAGTATATACTTTGAATTTGTGAAACCCCGACTGAAAAACTCCCCATGGCAGTGAACAAAGGTAAAGTACGATTTTCGGATGTTAATGTAAATTTTGTTTAGTTTTCTCTTAAGTGGTTTAAGGCCAAATGGACATGCAATGCATGCGTGCATGATTGACCCAGCTAATTGTAAAATAGCATTTATTACGTACTCCGAAGGTACTACACGTGTCTTGTTTATTTTACACAACTCTTTAACTGTTTATTGGGGAGGAAACAACTACAACCAGTTTGAAACCACTATGATATTGTATCATAATATTGGTGATTGGTGATAATATTTTTATTTACATTTATTACAATTCAAATAGCACATAATTTAAGCACCAGCAGAAATTTAATATGTTTGTAAAAATAAACCTAATATAAGAACAACCTAATGAGGGAGCCGAAATCATCATGTTTATTGTTGCACTCGTTGATTTTTGCATTTATTTTCTTATAATTGTACTTTTATTTAAATGTACCTATACAAACTTTGTTATCACTTTGCCCACTTTCGATAATGAATTTTAAAATATCTTATATAATTCCTTGCACCAAATATTTAATATTTGTAAAATGTGTAACATTTGAATCTTTTAGTTGCGTTTCATTATAGAATTCAATTTAATATATCTGTACACACGGCATCACAAAATCTCACCATTTAAAGATTCTACTTCAAACAACCTAAAACCATATTTGGATGAAACAATGAGAGTTGTTTGTAAAAAAAAAAAATTACTTGATCATTACAAAATTTGCTCAAAACTAATTGAAAACCTAGGTGTTATTCCCCCTTGCCTCCCTTATGTATCTTATTGTAAAATTAGGAGTTCTTCTTGAGGGGTAATGGCCCATTTCTCTATACTATCCTTGTCCAGCTCAAGGAGAAACCTTGTTGCTGGCAATTGCATGACAGAGATCCCAACCTCCTCAAGATAGTCCACACAATTTTTGCCTTGTCATTATCATGCATAATGTGGACTTAACCGGTATAGGGACCACATGCTCTTCATCGATCTTTGCGATATACCAGTGAGCAATCACATGTTCGCGAACAAGACAACGCGCGATACGACCAATGGTCTGTTTTGTCGCCGGACGACATGCTGCTCGATCTCGTATTCTACCGTCTCCTGGGGGAAGAAAAAGTGTAGTAAATGCTTCGGTAAGGCTTTGTTATTCAACATACTACCAAGCCGATAATGCCGGCCCGCTATGTGTATGTGAAGCCACAGTTAGAAAAAATGACAAACCGAAAAAACATTTTCAGCGAAACGTGCTTTCGATTAACCAATCGTCAGCTATCGCAGTTCTAATACATACTTAAATCATAACCTATTTATCCCCAAAGGGGAATTAACACCGACGTTTCGTGAATCATGTTAGGTTCTACGAAATACTTATAGGTGGCGACTAATGGGTACGTAAATTGCAGTATTATTTGCTAGGTGGTAAAAAAGATAACAAATCACCAAAAGTTAGTTTTATTGTTTTTTTTCATGACAAAAAGGCTGCAAAAATTTCTCTACTTGCAAAATAAATGCATGTGAATTAAAGTCCTTAAATAAAAACAGGATGCAATCGGTGGCGATGTGAACGTTTGCCTTTAAAAAAACTTGCATCGAGATGGGGTAGGAATATTGATTAGGTAGGGGTTGTAGTTGCGCGTGTGTGCGCGGTGCCGAGAGGGCGCGGCGGTACCCGAGCGCGAACCCTCCGTGCACCGGGAGCCTCGCAGTCGAAACCTCCTGTGCTATCCCGAACTCTTAACTTACATTATTAATCACACAAAACCACTAACATTCCACCAATCGACTACTCAAATAAATCTACACCGAACCGACGACATGCCAACGCTCCGGCACGATCTGTCACGGCAATTTCTCAACGGACGACGACGGCATAAAAATCAATAAATCACACAGTGTAGTATATGGAAAATTGCAATTTAAGCTCCCACCAAGTGCCTGCATTGTGTCGCCAATGACCGAGTTTGGTTCTATTAGTGAATTTACGTTTCAGTGATACCGAAAAAAGCTAAAGGTTCCCGATGTTTAATCACAAGTTACCGACTGACTTTCCAATGCAAACCCTCCGTAAGAAAACCAGCCCTTGCAAATGTGAGTGCTCCTCGTGTACAGCTCAAACCAGCTGCTTCACTTACGTATCTTACATCTCATATAAATAAACTAGACCTCATGTCATGCGATGTTATAGCTAGCGCTCAGTGTAAAGGCCACGTTATCGCAACTTAGTTTGTTATAATTTGCGTTGTAAGATGTAATTGCATGGATGTCCTAAGGGTTCACCCTCAAGCAACTGAGGTGCCGGCATTGCATCTCCTCAGACACGTGCTAGTGCAGTACCCATCCTGATTTTTAGTGACCTCTGGTATTTTGGACAGAGGGTCTGTTGTGGGCCCGTGGCGATTGGAGAGCGCTGGTGCGGCGGGGGGAGTAACTTACTTTAAGTCGGTACCTATATACGGGGCAAAATGCAGGTGTGTCATTTCCAACACCTCTTGCGGCAACTCGGTGAGTATTGCGCTTCTGCTAGAACACATGTCCCCGTAGCACGGCACGTGGAGAAGATCTCCTCGGGGAAAGGACAATATTTTCCTCTCGGCTCTAGGGCCGGTTTTTTGATGAATGATCAACTCAAAGATCAACTCATTTGTTAAAAATTGTTACTAATAGTTGCATATAAGTCTGTTAAGCATTAGTAATTATTTTTAACAATTGGTTGAGTTAACTTCTTCTTTTTCTTGCTCTTATCCTGCTAGGCGGGGTCGGCACAACATGTTGTTTGGTTGAGTTAACTATGCATCAAAAAACCGGCCCTAACTCCCACTGAATCCCCAGGTACCACTTTAAGTGGTGGAAAGAGATTTTGTCCACATCCCGTGCTAGGCCTCTACTGTTCATGCTTTTTTATATGTCGCATGCGACTGAACGCCTGATTATTGTGAGCTGATTAGTCAGAATCAACTTTTTTTTCGCTTGACCGGTTCATTCGATTTTTCTTAAATGATCTTTAATAATAATATGATGAATTTAATTCTTAATCTATTCAGCTATGTTTTTAAGTGTGGGTTTTTGAGTTGAATTGTAAGTGTTTACAACAAATTCTGAGTTTTATTGGGTTGTGATTGTGACATTTGAAAGAATAACACAATCGTGGCACAACTGTGTGTTTAAATTTGGCTACGTAGGTACTAGGTACCTAATTCTAAAACGACATTTGAGATAAAACTTGTTCTTATCATCAAACAAACAGTACATTCTAGAATAATACTTACCTATTGTCCTAACATCTCTACGTGACCGCCTTTATCTAGCTTTATATCTTTTGAGATACATTTTACCGTTCTATATTCGACTATTTAATGTCCTTATAAAAATTCGTAATTATTTCATAAAGCTACGTCGTTATTTATTATGAGACAACTTTAAAGATCTCCTAATCAGCATCTCTAGTAGTATGTATTGAATTAGTTAAGTCTAACCTTATGATCAAGTGGAATAGTCATTTACTATTCAATTAACAGATAGAGCCTTGGCTTATCTATTCGAACGCATAGAAAACAAAAGTACCTATGAAACTTAAGTTTTCTCTGTAATAGGTAGGTACGTCAGTTCCATACATTTTGTATTCTATGCGTTCGGTAGATTGGCCACTTCGCTAGGGGGGCAAACTACAGATTGTTCAATTAATTACCAGCTTATGGTATTTTGAAGTACCTACCTTCTGGCTGAAATAGTAAATAAAATGATACGAGACTCGGAAGATTTTAATTAACCCCAACGAGTCCTGTGATTCTAAATATAAAAACCGGAAATTCAATTAAACCGCCAACGATGCATCGTAAACAGGGACCGAAAATAGGCCACGCGACTTCACTTTTTATTTTGCACTGAGCCTCGTAGGTAGTGGTGTGGTGTGGTGTGGTGTGATGGACTAAACATGACTCCAAAGAAAGCTGAATCGGAAACCCTTCTGGGCAAAGGTGCCGTGCTGTCTTTTGATTGTGAACTAAGTTTTCTTTACGTTCCTAATGCTTATTTACCGTGCTAAGGACTTGTCCGGTTTTATTAAAAGTTGTTTAGTTTTTAAAAATAAAGCTCTTTAGGTGCATATCACAACGTTGACAAAGATATGCGTGAATGAATTCCATTGATAGTCGTTATTCGGAGATTGTGCTTTAAGATAGAGTGCGCACTGGTTACTTTTGTCACCGTAAAGGCGAGACTCCACCAGTGTGCTGAACTGTGCAGCACAGCGAAAGACCTTAAGGCGGGATTCCACCAGTGTGCTGAACTGTGCGGCACAGCGTATTTGTATACGCTATATTTCGCTGTGCCGCACAGTTCTGCACACTGGTGGAATCTCGTCTTTACAAATACGCTGTGCCGTACAGTTCAGCACACTGGTGGAATCTCGCCTTTATCAATACGCTGTGCCGCAAAGTTCAGCACACTGGTGGAATCCCGCTTTGACCGTTTCGTTTCGTCACTCTTATCAAGTCCGTGGATATGTATGGAGATGCGCGCATGTTACGAAGTGACAGCGATAACATTTGTGCATTTCCTTTTATATCCACGGACTTGATAAGAGTGACGAAACAGTCACGGTGACCAAAGGAGTGCGCGCTATGTCTCAAAGCACAATCTCCGCTTAACGACTATCAAAACAATTCATTCACGCATATATGTCAACACTTTGTGATATGCACCTAAATATTTAATTTTTAAAAACTAAATATCTTTTCATTAAATCGAACAAGTGACATAAGCAACAACAAGTGCGCGCTATGTCCCAGTGTTGGCGTTATTCTGCCACTGGTTAACACTAAAATTGAACATTGTGTTGAGGAGGCCTTTGTCCAGCAGTGAACAGTACAGGCTGATGATGATGATGATCGTTGTGTGTGAGCAGACAAGAACGAGCCAGGTCGGTTCCTCGGCGAGGGCGTCTCCTTCCGGGCGAAGCTGATTGGCGTGCTGGAGGTACCGGAGGCAAGAGGGGACCGCATGTGTCAGGAAGCCCTGGCTGATCTCAAGATGGCGATTCGTGCGGCCGGGGAACACAAGCAAAGGATCCAGGTCCATGTAGCCATCGACGGCCTGCGGTTGCGTGACGATAAAACAGGAGTAAGTTGAACCCTTTGACGACTATACATATAAGCGAACACCTCCCTACCTAAAAATATGAATTATTTATTTATTCAAACTTTATTGCCTTAAAATGTTAAGAATTTAACCCAAAGGGCAAAGGAGAGTTGCAAACAGGTGTAGAAACTGACGCTATATTTGATTTGGTTCTGATTTATTTTCAGTTATACACCGAATTGGCAGTTTCGTTTAATTATTACTGAAAAATTAATTGTTATCCCATTAATTTACTGAGATAAGTCTGGCTTATACTTGTTATTTATAGTGTGATATTTAAACATTTTACTATAATTGTAAGAAATAATATTACAAAATAAGTATTTCTATCCTTTACATTGAATAGACGAATAGTAGGGTGTACAGTCTGCCGATGATTCGGAGAATATTCCAACTATTAGAAGCTTAGGTACTTCTTATAGCTAGCGTTGTACTTGTTCAAGACATATTTAATGCTACGAAAGCTTTTCTTTTCAGGACTCCCTGTACCATCATCCCGTTCACAAAATATCGTTTATCGCTCAAGATATGACGGATTCGAGGGCATTCGGGTACATATTCGGGTCTCCAGACACGGGTCACAGATTTTTCGGCATAAAGACAGACAAAGCGGCATGTCAAGTAAGTCCAAAAGTGATTAACTGCCGCACTCAGAGACGTCAAATAACGTTAATGAGTACTTAACGTCATAAAATGACAATTCAAAACTAGTCGCTATTCTTGCCGGGCCTATGGTCTAGATTTGAATGAAAATTTTTGACATTAAATACTCATTAAAGTTAATTGACGTCTCTGAGTGCGGCAGTTATTCTTTTAAAACTTTTGTTTCTTCGGGAACTATTTTTAAAAATATGGAAGTCGGTGTGGTGAAGGTGAGTGTTGGCTAGTTGTCAAGGGGCCCCGTGTAAACCTACACTTGGGAAACAACTCCAAGCGCTGCCACTGACTCCCCTCTTTGCCACACTATAGGTCCGGCACCCGCACGGTGAATCCATGGAATGCTAAGGTTTTCGTCTCTCTATAATCTATATAGTCTATTAAAACAGTTTGCTCTGCTTGGATTGGAATGTTGTCATCTCAATCATTCTCTCCGTGCATCGGTCTCTCGACATAGTACTTTCCGTCCCTTTTCTAATTTACATTCTTTCGTCAAGAGGACCTTCCTGGTGTGACCCATAATATTATTATGAATCAAAAGGGAGATTGCTTACTGACTATTGACCGATTTGAATGGTAGAGGAATCTTACAGCGCCCATTCCACATAAACCGGGAACATGGCAGGAAGGTGATGATGAACAACAGCTCAGCAATAAAGTCAATCACCAGTCCTTTATTGTGACCACTGCTGTAGCACGCGCCTTGCCTATGGATGGAAAAATATAGGGAGCTTGAACCATAACCTACCACTCTGGCCAATGCGGGTTTGCGGGTATTAACGAATGCAGATGCAGCCGGGACCAACAACAACGAGAAATTCGAGAAAATACATTTTTTGTCAGCCATGCAATGACCGTGTGGTGACGGCAGAGTAGAATACAATTGTCCCCACCCCAAATCCCTCCCGTGGGTGTCGTACAAGGCGACTAAGGATAAATCAGTGATGAGGAATGGGCAACAGCGTTCCTCTTATACCTACCACCTAGCAAAGTACTGCGATTTTTGTGCCCGATAAATGGCAATAGGCTCGCCACCTATTACATGGGACCTAGCATAATTGGCGAAGCGTGGGTGCTAGTTCACCTCTGCCTACTCCTTCGGGGATATAGGCGTGAATTATGTATGTATGTATTGTATGTATCCAATGACCGGTCTTAACGATCATGCTTAGGTTAAATCGCAGGCCAAGCGCGCTATAGTCCGCCAAGTTCGTGCGCGACCTTTCTGAGGTGTGAGAGGGTGGCGGGGACGGGGCACTCTAGCTCCTCCTTTTGAAGACTATTTCATGTCGATTACTAAACCAATACCCACAGTTTTTGGGACAAGTTTCGTTTATGGTTGCATAATAAATTTACACGCTTGCAGGTAGTGATAGCGATGAGGGACCTGTTCCAAGTGGTTTTCGAATTGAAGAAGAAAGAAGTGGAGATGGCCAAGCAGCAGTTGGAAGGGAAGACGGTCACTGGATCGCTTATTCGCCACACCACTGCTGTAGTGTCCGAGAGCAAAGCAAAGGTAGGGTACCTTTTTTTATCAGTGTGGAATGCCTTTACGCACCATACCAGCCGCTATACCCCATTCATTTGGGCTTGAGACAAAATGTATTGATGTGTCTTTTGATATAAAATACAAAATAAAAATGTGTAACACCAATTCAGAGCAGCTAACAGTTTTATTTGTCTATACATATAGAATACACGTTTCTTGATTTTAAGAGCATTTCGTAGAATAAGAGCCATATCAAGATTGTTTAAATTTTGTCTCAAACCCAAGTGAAAGGGGTATAGCTAGGCGACTGGCGTGTGTAGGACTCGCCCGGCGCACAAAGCGCCAGCAATACCCACTAAACCACTCCGGTGGTCCTCCAAACCCTTACAGCGGGGAGAGTCTGGGATCTGCCTCGCGGCAATTTACCAGTCTCACCCCAGGCAAAGGTAGCTACCATAGAATGTTGCCTTCACAAACATACACACACATATTATTCTTGAAGACCGTGTGGTGACTGTGACGTCAGAGCAGAAACAATTGTCACCGCCCCCTCTCTTTCCCGCGGGTGTCGTACAAGGCGACTAAGGGTTATTCCAGCCAGCAATATACTGCGGTTTAGGTGCCGATATATGGCAATAGGCTCGCCACATATTATATGGGCCCACATATAACGTGGGTGTTGATTCACCTCTGCCTACCCCTTCAGGGATATAATGTATGTGATTAATGTATGTCAAATGTGGTTAGAACCCGCGTCATCTGCATTCTAGGCAGGTGCCCGGATTGCAGGGGACGTTGGATTCCCGTTTCAAAACTATAATTTTCTTACCACAATTTCCTTAGTCTGGATATACTTCTGAAATAAATATAGGCCTCAGTTGCTCGTCGATTTCGTCATGCTACAACCATGGCGAAGTATTATATTCTATATCGAATTCGGCACCATTGCTCTGTCACGGCTCGATGCTCCTTTGAACCAAAAAACTCGAAGCTGTTCTGAATTTAATGTAATGTAACAGTACGATTTGCGCTATTTGTAGTATATATGTTACAGTAAAATTGTAAATACCGTTAGATTATAATCTACCTCGCGAGATTCTAAACTGTCGAAAGATTGTGAACCGTAACATACTGCTTACAATTTAACGCGAAATTTATGGCCGTGTGGTGACGGCAGAGTAGAATATAATTGTCACCACCCCAAATCTCTCCCGTGGGTATCGTACAAGGCGACTAAGGATAAATTAGTGATGAGGAATGGGCAGCAGCTTTCCACTTATGCCTAGTACTGCGACTTTTGTGCCCGATAGATGGCAATAGGCTCGCCACCTATTACATGGGACCTAACATGATTGGCGAAACGTGGGTGCTAGTTCACCTCTGCCTACCCTTTCGGGGATATAGGCGTGATTTATGTATGTGTGTATGCAGTAAGTGCCAGATAATTGTGTATAGAAGTTAACAGATAAATTGTTACGAATCACAATTTTTCCATAGTTTACAATGTTGCCAGATGGACTATAATCTAATGGTATTTACACTTTTACGGTGACATAATACAAACAAAATGTAAGCAACTGAAGAACTCTGAATCTTTGTTCAAAAATCAATAAAGAAAAACATATGCCTGATAGATGACAATAGGCTCGCCCCCTATTACATGGGATCAAACAAATACTATTGCGAAATATTGGCAATAATTCACCTCTGCCTACCCGACGGGGACAAATCGGCGTGATATATGCATGTCGTACAAAAACTTATTGCATTTTCCATCGAATGCGTTGAGGTCGAGGTTGAAAATGGATTCTGGCAAATTTTACTGACTTACGTCTCTTTGACTGTATCTACAGGATCGTCACGTTGTTCAAGTAGGTATGGCTTCTAATGTTTGTATGGAATATGGTCGCGCGTCACAACATCCGTATACCATACTGCTATGTCAACAAACAATTGCCAACATTCGTTTACACCGCATTTTTAAAAAATATTTTCTCGATTGTTCAAAGAAAGAGTGGTACTCCCGAAGAGTCCACATCGGCTCATACGATAGTTTCAATACTCATACACTTTTGTCTATCCTATCTTTATTGTCTATAGATAGATAGATAGATATACTCTTTATTGCACACCAAATTAAAACAAAACAAGAAAAATTATTACTACTACAATAAAAGTGATACAATTGGCGGTCTTATCACTAAGAGCGATCTCTTCCAGACAACCTTTGAACGTACAGGATTGTAAACATTGCGTATTTTGAGGGTATTCATGGTGCACTAACATATTTTTACATAACGATGCTAACCATATATAAATACTCAAATACATACTTAAAAAGCTACATACATTGATACATACTCAAATAAATACATACATACTTAAATACATACAAACATACTTAAACAAACGATTAGGATTCATATCAAATTTTAAAAACACCAATTAAAATAAAATAAATTACATAGATAAATAGTGATCCTGTACCAACCTTTTAAAGGAGTCTATAGTTTTCGCTTGTCTGATATTAATTGGCAAGGCATTCCATAGTCGAGCAGCTTGGACTGTAAACGATTTATCGAGGTAGTTTGTGGAATGTTGCGCTATCTTTAATCTCAAATCTTCTGACGACCTCAGGGATAGAGAGTGAGAATCCTTAAACTTGAACCGGTTTTTTAGGTAACAAGGAGTTTTGGGATTAAATAGAATGCCATATAACAAAGAAAGTATATGTGTAAAACGAATTGGTAACCACTTGAGCATACAGCGAAATTGAGAGACATGATCATACTTGCGTAATCCAAATATAAACCTTAAACAAAAATTTTGAAGCCGCTCAAGTTTGTTTAATTGCTCCTCTGTCTATCCTCCTATCTTTATTGTCTATCCTCCTATCTTTATTGTCTATCCTTCTATCTTTATTGTCTATCCTTCTATCTTTATTGTCTATCCTTCTATCTTTATTGTCTATTCTTTTCGCACTTAAAGCAGTTAAGTATTTGTTGCTTGCTGTCATAGGAACTATTCTATATTTTACAAACTATAAGTATTTATTGACGTACAAGTGTCTACGCTGTCACAAAATATTGACAAAAAGTGGCAACTGCAAATTGAAAAGCGGTGTGAAAGGAGCATGTATAAATTTATACCCCGAATACAGAAACGCTACTTAAAGTTTGAGTCCTGCTTAAAATTTAGGTATTGTCAAAATTTACGTTTTTCCATACAAATTCTGACAGGCATTGTCAACTTAACTTTGTAAGCAGTGCTCAATATTTTCGTTTCTCTATTCGGGGGATAGTGTATCAAAACAACTTGGTTTTCGACCCTTCTATACAAACATACATTAATTCATCAATTACACCTATTATCCCTGAAGAGTTTGGTAGAGGCGTCCAATATAGTCGTAAATATATTAAGTATAATGCTAGGTGGTATAACAGGACAGGAACGCTGCTGCCCATTACTCAGCAATGTTTTAACTTTTAACTCTTAGTTAGCTTGTACGACAAAGGAGAAGAGATTGGGGATGGTGACAATGGTATTCTACTCTGCCTACACCACGCAGCTATTTATGCTATTTTCTATTATCATCCAAGTTGTTATATTTAGAGTGACTTTTGAGCCAAAACTGAGATGTAACGGATTAATGAAATTAAAATGAATCCTGTTTTGCTACTTTTGTAAGGGCAACGACCCCGTGAATCATAGCAGCATATCCCAAGTAATTTAACTGAACCAAGTAGGTACCACATCCTTATCATCTGAAATGTTTTAAATGAGTTTTACCAATTGAATCGAACTTCAAATGACTTTAAAGGTCAGCTGTACCTATATTATGAAATACTGTTGGTCTGTGCAACATAAATCCTCTGTAATTTTACTGTAAATATACAGCTCGTCCAACAAGGTCACATACGAAAAGACGTAACTCATACTCGGAAACATTCTAAACTTATGACAATAAGACTTACTGTCGCAGGAATACGATTAGGAGTTGTCTCTTTCGTATCTATTTCATATGCGACAGTAGTCACTCGTATCGAATACGAAAATATTTGGATGGTTTAACGGTTAGTTGATATTCTAAGGAAAATTAATTATCATCTTGATTAATTAATAACTCGCTAGTACGGCGGCATAGCGCGCTCGGTCTGCGATTGCGTAGACTAAGTAATGTCGCTAAGGCTGGGTGACTAAAATTTATATTCTCGGAGTGTAAGACTCAACTGCGACATACACTATTGCGAAAGACTGAACTGCGACAGATGGAACTGCGACAGTACGGAACTGCGACAGGACTGAACTGCGGCAGTATGGAACTGCGACAGGACTGAACTGCGACAGTACGGAACTGCGACAGGCCTGAGCTGCGAAAGATGGAACAGTCACTAAACTTCGAAAAACACTAATGAAACTGCGACACAATAAATGCGAAAGTAACTCTGTATTTGATTGTCTGTTATGATTTCACATCTAAACAAATAAAACGCGTTTGATGAAATTTGAAATAGAGATAGATTAAATCTTGGAGGACATCTTCTATGCCAGTCATCTACCATTAATAAAGAAACGGTATATTTTTATTTATACAAAAAAAAGAAATCACTTTAACAAAGTTAAGCTAGATTTTAGCAAAACTAAATTAACCTAACTAATAAACTAACTATAACACTTGTGTTATAGTGAAGTGATTTCTTTTTTTGTGTATGAATAAAAATATACCGTTTCTTTATTAATGATAGATGACTGGCATAGAAGATTTTTCATCAGTTTAATTTATCGCATCTTTTCAAAATAAAAAGTATTTATTTTGCATTTTCCAAATTTCATCAAAAGCGTTTTATTTGTTTAGATGTGAAATCGTAACAGACAAACAGATACAGAGTTACTTTTGCATTTATTGTGTCGTAGTTTCATTAGTGTTTTTCGAAGTTTAGTGACTGTTCCATCTTTCGCAGCTCAGTCCTGTCGCAGTTCCGTACTGTCGCAGTTCCATACTGCCGCAGTTCAGTCCTGTCGCAGTTCAGTCTTTCGCAATAGTGTATGCCGCAATTAAGTCTTACACTCATAATCTCGAGTTCCTCCGTACTTCTGAAAGGAAGCCGTTGGTCTCGGCTGCATCTGCAGTAGTTAATACCCACCAACCAATACTGCGCAGAGTCGTGGGTTATGGCAATCTCCCTATATTCTTCTATCCATAGGGAAGGCCAATGTCCCAGACCTGGGGACAATAAAGGGCTGGTGATGATGATGATCTTAATTAATTATATACAGAGTATGGCTTCAGTAGAGGAGTATTCTTCCATCCGTTGGGAAGGCCCTTGCCCCAGCAGTGGGGACAATAAGGGGCTGGTTATGATCTTGATTAATTATTTACAGAGTATGGCTTCAGTAGGGGAGACGAATGCGCCTACGGTTAAGGGCCCCGAGACCAGCGGGGAAGGGGGCGTCGCGGAGCTGGTTGATTTGGAACAAGAGCTGTGCTCGCTGCGGCGGGGACTCACGCAGGTCGAGGGCCTCACCCCCTCCACTGACCCTTTCGGAGACTCCTTTATTGTTCCTCCGCAGTCCCAAGTAAGATTCACTTTTATTTATATGACTTTAGAGTTCGATATGCATAACATGGATTTTAATGCTGACTACCTTATCTGAAACAATATAATAAAACAGCCTTAACGCTACAAATGAGTAACACTAAGCACTAGTAATTATTCAATCTTCGTTCTTTAATAATGCTTAAATGTTTGATAATTATTACTTAATTATATCAAACTGTACATAGGTACAATATACGTATGTGCCTACAAATATTACGCCTTTCTCTCTTTAATGGTGAGCAGACGTGTTTTAATAACGCCCGAGTTTCGCCAGCTTATTTTAGGTCCCATGTAATTGGCGCGAGCCTATTGCAATTTATCGGGCACAAAAGTCGCAGTACATTGCTAAGTGGTATAAGAGAAACGCTGCTGCCCATTCCTCATCACTGATTTAACCTTAGTCGCCTTGTACGACACCCACGGGAGAGATTTGGGGTAGTTCAAATTGATTTATACTCTGCCGTCACTACACGGCTTCATAAAACGACTACTACTTTTTATTAATTAGAATATATTTGAAGATTAGTATACTGTTTAATATTCTATTTATAGCACGAGAACACAATCGTTGTAACCGGTTATGCTCGCCTTGTTTACAAATTATTAAAAAATATAAGAATCGCTATTCACACGACAATCGTTTGTGTTTTGATCAAAATAACAAAGAATAGACATGATCATGAAATGGAAGAGGAATGGAACAGGAAACATACTGCGCCGACCCCAGGTACTGGGAACAGGGCAGGGAGAAGAATAGACAGGTTCATAAAGTAAATAATAGACCTATTGCTGTGTGGAATGTCAACGTCTTGCCCTGTATACATACCAGGAGACTTTTTGGTAACTGCAAAATTTTTTGGAATTCGTGCAGACCATCAACACCTACTTGGCCCAAATGTATGAAACAGCTGTTATTTTTTTCGTGAATTTGTTTTTGAGTTGCTCCCATAGTGAATTTTTTTTAGTTTGATGGTCTGAACGAATTCCAAAAATTTTTGCAGTTACCAAAAAGTCTCCTGGTATAATATTCCTATAAGACTATATCTTTTTTTTAAACATAAGGTCATAAGGAATATTTATAAATTATGGCCTGATGTGGAACACATTTTTTAAATTTTCCGGATCTGTTTTTTCTCATACTTAATGTCCGTATTAAACTATGCCACATGAATGACTAACATTATACCTATGTATAAAGTTCAAACAACAAATTATGATTAAACCGTGTTTTGTTAATATTTTAAACCAATTATTTCGCGATGTTACATAAAATCGTGCATTCCAAAATTGACTGTCCAAGTTTATTGTCACAAATCTTTTTAAATATTAATTACAGATGCCGTCACCCTAAACCCTTTAGATTAGACGTTTTTAAGAACAATACGTCTTTTTACAATCCCTTGGTCAGAATGCGTCGCCTTTATAATGAAATATCAGCAAAGAACCCCGAAGTTGACATTTTCAACAGCAATTTCTGCTCGTTTCGGAGAAGCATTGATAAAGCTCTGTGGTGTGGTCTTCCTAACTTTTGTATTACGTAGGAATTTTAAATATCATTTATATAAAACGTAATTTGAAAATTGTATAATTTCAGTTATATTATTATTTTATTCTATTACTGAACATTACATTTTTATTTTAATGTAATGTATCTACAATTGTTTAATAATCACAATTTTTATGATATTAGTATTTTATAATTATTTTCAATGTCTATGCATGTTATGTACACTATTAAGGGTTAGGGTCCAGTTCCACGTACAATTATATTTATCCATTTGTTTTTTATGACTGTAACCTGTTTGTGTACTTAAAATTAATAAATAAAAAAAAAGATCTGTGACCATAAGTAGTGATTTTTGGCAAATGTTTGTAAATGTCAACAAACAAAGTCAATGCGGGGAATAATAGTTGTGATTTATGTATGTATGTGAACATTTCAGAAGTGATTACTCCCTACATGACCTTTCAATACAATTGGTTGATTCATAGACAAACCATCCACATAGTATGACCACAGTATATGACCACCGAACACGTGTTTTGGTGGTCATGCTAGCCAGGCCACAGTAGATTCATTACAGAACTGACAATTATGGGACAAATAAAATCGTATTCTGTAATGATTACGTTAACTTAATATTTATATTAGAAAAATTAGTAGGTACGTTAGTAAAATTAGTACAAAGAAAAACCCGCCAAAAAAAATTGGAATAAATATTGTCCTGATCCGCTGCCTATACCACTGTGCAGCCGACCGGATTGGGTAATAATGTGTGGGAAATTTTCTGAACTGTTCTTCGTATCTTACCTATTAGTTAGCTACATGATCATTCCAGAAGGTTCTACTCCCCCCGCCGCTTTCCACCACTTTGCCACCACTCGCACAGTGTTCAGCCCCAACAAGGCACCGGCCACCCTTCTCTTCGACCTTCTTCTTTGTATCCTACTTATATCTACCTTAGTTAGCTATATACATGATAATTCCAGAAGGGTCTACTCCCCCCGCCGCCTTCCGGCGCCTCGAGCCGGGGTCGCAACACGCCCGCCACCACTCGCACAGTGTTCAGCCCCAACAAGGCACCGGCCACGCTCCCATTCGACCTGGCCAGCGTCGCCACGGACTTCGAACCAGCGGGCGCGTCGCTGGTCGACAACCTTCCCGAACCCACGGTGAGTCCGATAATTTGTTACAGACGAAGACTCTTACGAGCAACCTTCTTTTAATACTGCCGTGCTGTTGTTTTTAAAGTCATAAGTGTCCCCACGTAATAGGATAATTCATAACTGAGCTGAGAGATTAGGGGGTCTTACATGATAAGTGATAAGATTAGGAAGAATATGAAAATGATCATTTTTTGCTTGAACATCCCTTAACTTAAATCTCCGATCTTTTTTTTAACAAATAATAATATGTACTAAAGTTTCCTTTGTTAGCTTTGTATCATTTTGCGGAATTGAATTACATATAATTTTTTATCTTCTGACTTTGTATTTTGGTTGGGTAACAGTCGACACTTTTAAATCTTTATTGGCCAGTGCTAAAATAGTTGCCACCATAATTCGACCCGTAGAGATTTGTAATACGGGTTAAAACCAATAAAAAAATTGCATTAATTACCCTATAGAATAAAGGGCTAATATATTTTTGCTAAAAATGTACTTTTATACCTTCTTTAAAAGGTATAAAAGTACATCGCCGAATAGGCGGCAGTTTCTCTTGCACGTACAACATCCAACAATGGTGCGATTCATTTGTACCCTGATGGTACCAATAATCATGGCTTCTATTAGATTGGACCTACCGGTGAAGTGTGTTAAATAAACCTCTCGCTACCACTTTGGAGCGAATACCTACGCCCTTAAGTGAATGTATACGCAATAATACATAAAATAATAATTACCGTGTGGTAGGGGTACCTATCTCATATCAGTACGAGCTAAGACTAATAATTATTCTATTATATGTGGGTCTTTTTTAAATGCAATTTTGCCATTACAGAAGATACTACTCGATTATTTCACGGAATTTCCTAAGTTAATAAGTATGCTGTTGTTTGGGTCGCTACATTCGAAGATAATGTTAATGCGAAACAAGTTCATTGTGTTTAAACAATGAAGTATTGAATCCCTTTAAAACAAATACGAATTATTTCCGAGTAGGCATTGAATGTAAAGCATTATCGGCGTATAACGAAGAGCGTTGCTTGTATGTGTCTTTTATAGATGGGAATTATTTTAAGTACCTTTCTTGATAACTTACTACAAATAACAGTTTTTTTTTTTTAATTTCCGACCTTATCGAATGGGTCTTATGTTTTTTTGTCTGCTGTTATTTGTGGTAGGTAACCGTCTAGTCATAAACTTGGTAGATTTTGTCATCCTTTCTTGGATGTTTTTAGTGATTGTTGTCATAGAAATTAGAATACCACATAAAATAAACCTTGATCCTAATTTTGTGAATGAAAATGGAAATTAATGCCATTATACGGAATATTACGAGATACATCATTGTAATATGGAGAGATGTCGTAAAAGTGACACAGCCACGCGAAATAGCAGTCGCCGATCGAAAAACTGTTATATTTTTGGTTCAAGGCTTCTTTTATGACTTACAGCATGTTATCGGGTCCGTTATGTTCTATTAGGTCGTTTATTTTTAATGAAATTATTCAGTTACCATGGAAAAGTATCAATACACAACGCACATCAATTAGCATTTGAATATTATGCGTATTTGGTACTTATTGCTGATTTGATTATGGTCATTAGTATAGGTCAGACAGAGTATTATTTATGTCTATATTTAAAACATTTTCGGCTCCTATATTCTTCCATTCATAGGGAAGGCCTGTACCCCAGCAGTGGGGACATTAAAAGGTTAGTGATGATAACCACCAAGTAATTCAATTAAAACCAGAATCAAAAGATCACTACACGCCCCTTCGTATAGAAGATTTGTGCTTCTGTATGAAGAGTGTGTAGTGAATTGAATTTTATTGATAACTGATTACTTTCGTTAGGTATGTATTAAGTATGGGGTCTTGCACAATGGAATCGTTCTTCGTCCTTTGATTGGCCAACGCCTACTTAAATATAAATACAAGGAAGAAAGAAGGACATGTCCAATGTGACCTTAGACTTACTTTAAGATTAACTGATAACTTTTTATATTGATATTTGATTGCGTTTAAAGAAGGAATCACTAATGCTGTATCTTCCTTTGACGACTACGCTGCCTTCTTAAGCATGGCACGTTAGCTATATTGATCAAATTAACGGATTAGTCACAACGTTAATTATATTTTATTTTAAAAATCGAGGAATTCGGTTTGACTTCTAGGGGCTTTATTCCTTTAAATCTATTGAGTCTTGAAATAAAATATTTTATCATCACTATTTAGTTAATCCTATAGCGTCAATCAGATCTCTCAAATCCTATTTATTTAGTATTCCTTCTTAAAATGTTTGCTCTAAATGATATTCTTTAAGATGCTGTACAGTAAACCGCACATCAGTCAGACTACAGAACCGTCCAATATCTCCAATCAATTGTCAAGTTTAACTAGTTGGTTGTAAAGCACAAAGTTGATTTTGATAATATTGATATACTGTGCTACCTGATGTGTTAGTTCACTGTACATGGGTTTTTAGTGATAAGAGTATGTTTACACATAAATGAGTGTCGTCTTATGTCCTATTTGTTTAATGATTTGCCGAGGCCGCTGCCGCTATATTATGCATGAATCTGTCCTCCGAGGCACTTTTTTATTCTACGCAGGCGTTGTTCTTTCATTCGGGACGCGTTCAGATATTGATGCTATACTCCATTTATTATAGCAAGAGACAAAATGTAAACAATTTTGATATGTCTCTTTATCTACGTAATGCTTTTAAAAACAAGGAAGGTGTATTCTAAAATACATCATCAATTACAATTACATTTACAAATAAAACTGTTAGCTGCTTTGAAATATTGGTGTTAATCATTTTTATTTTTGTATTTTGTATTAAAAGACACATCAAGATTGTTTACATTTTGTCTCTTGCTATAATGGATGGAGTATTGATGTAAAGCTTATAATATATAACTCGCATAATTTATTGTTCTAGAATGGAAACAGTTGAAAGCTGCAGGACACTGTTTACATACATACAAGGACTACATGTTTGAGTATATAATATACCAAACAAGAACGATAGTTTCAATATCATTCACAAAACATTGCAGGCTTAGATTAGTTTTGGTCAAGACACGAGTTCTTTAAGTTCTAAATTAGAGACGACTAATTTTAGCAGAACTCTCAAGAATTAGACTAAAATTCTTGTACTCAATCTCAAGTCCTATAAAAGAGTCCTAATGCAAAAAGACTAGGCTCAGTGAACTAACATTTTATCACGAAACTCAAGCCCTTGAAAAATTTGAGTCTTTATGACCATTAAATCATTTATGACCAAAAATCATTTTTCAATTATCTTATTTGCAATATCAATATGAAGGACCTACTGGGATAATAAAAATGACCTTATCTATTTTTATTTTATTTTATTATCTGTCAAACTTTTCGAGTTAATTTTCAAGCAATCATGTAAAACACCATATTGACTGATAATTCTCTAAATCAATTGTCAATTGTGTACAGTAACAGCACGTTCGGCTACCACAAAATTTCAAATTTTCTCAATCTCCTTTGTTCTTTACTACAGATAAGTCGAGGTTGACAATTGATTGTAGAAATTTGCCTGTTTTGGGTAGTCTAAAGTGCCGTTGACCGAACATTATCAGGTAGCAAAATTATTGTCAATATCTGAACTCTATCAGTTTTATTGCAACAACAGTCAGGCGTAATTCGCAATAGTCACCCCCCTTCTCCCAGTCCCCATGTGACGTTTGGCTTCCCTGTATTTAGGCTCTAGAGTTGTGGTATGGATTGCCATAAGACTAAATAAATATGCGCAAACATGACACGTTTCTTTGCTTGTTGTGGTTGAACCAACTATGATTTCGAATTTTATGTGCTTGTATACTACGCACTTGGAGCATGCTTGCCATCCTTTAGGCAAATATGTTTTGTTTTCTTTGATTTAAACAGTTAGTAAAGTGGATCTGTGTTTTGATTTGATTTCGATATGACTAAGGCCCGAGTTCACTAACACGTAAAACAAGCGATTAAAAGATAACCGCCAGTTTTTGACAGTTCTTCCATACGATAACATGTCAAAAAGCGACAGTTAAATAATAATAGCCTGTTTAAGTGTTGGTGAACTCCAGCCTAAGAGTATCTGTATAACCACCAAATAGAAGTTAGTGTCGATGTTAAGTGTCATGCTTGGCCGCGCGACGTGTTATTTAGTCTGATGGTGACTGCCTGTTGCAGGTGAGCCAGCCCGCCCCGTCGACGCCGTCGCTCAGTTACGACGTCTTCACCGAACTAGACCCCCTCGGCACCGGCCGCAGTAAACCTTACGTTGACAAAAAACTCTTCTTTCAGGAGCTCAAAAATCCGCCAAAGAAAGTGCTCAAAGACCTCGTACCGACCACTCACAGTCAGACGCTCGTTACCGAGTCCGTGCCGGTGGTCGCCGCCGAGTCGAAACCCGATTACGGTACGGCGACCACGATGACGTCACTGTCGCGCCATTCCGGCGGCACGGTGTCAATCGCGAAACCGGCCACGCAAAGCGCCATGTTCACAGGCACAGTGTTCGCGTCCGATCCGTTCGCGGAGACGGATCCGTTCGACAACACGGACCCGTTCTCGGATTCGTTCAAGGATGATCCGTTCACGGGCATGCATCAGGAGTTTGCCAAGACGGGGGTTTTGCGGGCGGACGAGCTGAGGGGCAGGATTGGTAGTGCGGCGCTGGAGCGGCGGGAGAGGGACGCGGGGGGCGGGGAGCTGGTGCGGAGCGTGTTCAACGGCCCGCTGCAGGTGTCGCTGCCGCCGGAGCCCACGCCCAAGTCGCCCAGGGTGCAGCGGCAGGTGGGTCGCTTGTGGTGGTTGCATAAAGACGCCTCTTGACTCTTCTATAGTCCGACAACTTCGTGCGCGACCTTCCTGCGGAATGAGGGGCGGTGGCGGGGCGCAATGCATGCTGGCAGGGGTGGGTGATGCGGGGAGGAAGGAAAACCCAAACCCTCCCCGCACCGCCCGCCCCCGCTACCGTCTCGTACCGTAGGAGGGTCGCGTACGAAGTTGTCTTAGCTAAACTCTTAGCATTCCACGGATTCACCGGGTGCCGGGCCTATAGTGTGGCTGAGAGGGGAGTCAGTGGCAGCGCCAGGGACTTATGACCAGACTATTCTTTTCGAAGTCTTCGTATAAAGCGCTGTTATTTTATAGACAATCGCACTTTTTTTTTATTTAAATGGTTCACATGAATTTTTCCCCCAATACTAATAAATACACATTAACACTACACTTGATAAAATTCCGTCAGTAAAGATCCCTAATTTCCTGAAAATCAGAAATGCAGTCACTCCGTTCACTGCTACATATTTATTATTTCTGTCACCAGGGTACAGATAGCAAGTCGGTTAGACAACGACCGCAAGTGAGCCGCAACAGCGAAGGCAGTTCGCCACCGCCCCCTTTGCCGCCCAAGAAGGCCGGAGATCTAGGACGGCCTCCTTCGAAGACACAGGGCGAAGAGGAGCTCACGCCGCCACTACCTCGCCCCGCGCGGAAGAGAGAGCCTATGGTAATGACTACATATAGAAATCATTAATCACTCCTTTTTATCCCCGATGGGGTAGGTGGAGGTGAATTAACACCCACGTTTCGACAATTATCTAGGTCCCATTTAACATGCGGCGAGCTAATTGCTATCTATCGGGCACGTAAATCGCAGTATTTTGATAGGTGTATAAGGAACGATGCGGCCCATTACTCATCGCTGTCTTCCCTTAGTCGCTTTTTACGACACCTACGGGAGAGATTTGGGGTGGTGACAATTGCATTCTGCTCTGCCGTCACCACACGGCACGTACGCACATGACATAAATCACGCCTATATCCCCGAGAGAGTAGGCAGAGGTGAATTAAACACCCACTTTTACACCACACCCGAATTATTATGTTAGGTGGTGTAAAAGAAACGCTGCTGCCCATTACTCATCGCGGTCTTTGCCCTTAGTCGCCTTTTACGACAACTGCGAGAGAAATTCGGGGTGGTGACATTTCTGTCCTGTTCTGCCGTCACAACACAACAACTGCTTCTGCTAACAGTCTCCGTGGTCTAGTGGTTCGCCCACCGGAATTAGTTCACGAAGTCCCGGGTTCGATCCCCAGGGAAGTAAAAATTTGTACTCGATTTGTTTGTTGGTAGGACTCTTCTACACACAAGGCGCTTTACCAGGTACACTCGTTTCCCTGGGCGTTTCTCGCCCCCTCCCCCCACTACACGGCACGCCTGAGCCGAGGTCCGCGCCTTTAGAGGCACCCTCAGGCCTGCCGATCCAAGCTCCGACTCGGGCGCCCCGCGAGGCTCTCCGCGGCAGTATACCTCCCTCGGGAGATGCCGTCCCCGCACGGGGGACGCCTGCTGTGAAGGCACCCTCACAGGGAGTGCTCGACTGCAAGGCTTGAGGACACGTTTGGCTTTAGGTCAAGGTCTTCGCCTTCCCCAAAAAACCCGGTAGATGCTGTAAAGGCCTCTCGGCCAACAGCCTAGGTCCATCCAAAAAAAAAAAAAAATGGTAGGACTCTTCAAGTCCGCCTGGCTAGCTATCACATCTTTCCAAAATCTTTCGTCATCATAATAATTTTCGGACCGCCGCTTAAACTACAAAGAAAATTTGTGATATGACTCAGTGGTTGAGAATTACAGGTGAAGGGCTTTCAGCCAAGAACTTCCCTATCTAACATAAAAAACAAGACCCTATACTGTATGTTAAATTAGTCCTGTCATCTAGGATCAATAACACAAGTACTTATGCTGTTTCCTTTGTGCTAGATGATAGATAAGTGTAAGAAATATTAAATATTTATTTACAAATTGCTTGCTTACTCTAAACAGGAGCGCAACTCAAAGCCTCGTCTGTCGTCGTCGGCGGCGACCAACAGCAGCGAGGACGAGTACTTGTCGCCAGTGCCGCCGCCCCTGCCCGCCGCGCGAAGGTTCGACATCACGCTCAACCAGCTGCTCACGTGTTCTATGGACGAGTTGGCTACTCGGTGAGTTTAGCCCTTTTTAGACATTATATCTCGTAACTGATGGGGTAAAGCTAGAAAGAAAAAAAAACGAGGATGAGTACTTGTCGCCGGTGTCGCCGCCCCTGCCCGCCGCACGACGGTTCGACATCACACTCAACCATCTGCTCACGTGTTCTATGGACGAGTTGGCTACTAGGTGAGTTTAGGGGTTTTTAGACATTATTTGTCGCAACAGATGTAAAAGAGACGATACAAGAAGAGAATTGAAATGTGTATGGCAAATTGAAGAATACCGTCATGATTAGTACAAGCCATTTCTACTAGCTGATAACACGAAGTTGAACTTGCAACTATCCTTATCATACCTACATAAGTATATTATTTGTACGTGACGTAGATTGTTGCACTGCTCTTTTGTTTTGAATGAAGCCTACGGCGTTCTCGCGCGAGCTCGCGATAGCTATTTTTAGTGGAAAAGGGTCAGTGCGATTTCAATTCTCGTCTTGTCTCGTCTCGCCACTCTGGTGGAAAATCACTTTCATAGCACTTAAAAGAAAAGAAGGTTAGAAAAATATATCAAAAATATGTAGCTAATCACGACCTCTTACTGCCGCACTCAGAGACGTCAATTAACGTTAATGAGTACTGAACGTCAAAAAATGACAATTCCGGGTCTATGGTCTAGATTTGAATGAAATTTTTGACATTAAATACTCATTAAAGTTAATTGACGTCTCTGAGTGCGGCAGTGAATCTCTTAATACAATTATTAAATCAATAGTGGAAGAGACAGGTAGGTATATGCTATGTATCTTGCTTTAAGAGGTCTTAGTTATGCCCCAGGACGTTAGTTAATTTGACTTTATTTTTTTATGTTTTTTGACAGATTACGGGTTCCATCTGCGACGCTCTCCTCGATGACCTTGCCACAGCTTACAGAATATCTCAGATCATATCTTGCAGCAGACAACGAAAGAGCGGTAAGTGAGTGACCAAACAATCTGTTGGTTAACAATTTAAACTCGAACAGAAGTGTAAAGCTGAGAACAAACCCATTCTTGTTACAGCACATACACATCGAGCCATCATCGAAATCGGACAGAGAAGATCCGAAGCCAGACAGAAAAACAGTTTCATCTGTGCCCACGTCTTTGCCAGAGAAACCGGTAGCGAAAACATTACCCTCTGTATCATCAGTGTCCATATCGTCAGATTTCAATCCGCAATTCGAAGACAACTTCACTCCAACGTTGGAATCAAACGACACGTTTGTAGCTAATTTCGACGACTTCGACAAGAAAGCCAACCCTTCCTTCGATAGGTACGCGGTCTTCAGAGAAATACAGGAACAAGAGATGAAGGCGAAATCGATGTTAGATCCGAATCCAATGGACATCACTGAAGCCGAACCCAAACAGGACTCAGACGAAAAGGAGGAGTTGGCTGCAATCAACGACATAATGAGAGCCAACGAAGAAAGGAAAATGGAAAACCTGAAAGAGACCTCGCGTAGTCCGTTGAAGACACTCGACGAATTGACTTTGGACTCCTTCAATATGTTCAGGAACTCTGTCAGTCCAAAGCCCACGCAGATAGACGCGAAAATAGAGGACATAAAGTCTGTGATGAAGAATTTGCAAATTGAGAAAATCCGGAGGAATGTATCGCCCCGAGACAATGGTACAGTTGACGCTAAAGAGGACGCCAGTGATAGATACGCCGCTTTAAGGGAGATAACTATAACGGAGCCATCTCAGGACGAGTTCGAATCGTTACCGCCTGAGCCGTCTAAAGAACGCAAGAGATCCGACGAGAAATCGGACGGGTTCGACAACTCTGACTTCTTCGATTGCATCGACAACAGTTCGCTGTCTTTCTCCCACGTGGAGGACGCGTTCCGGAAGAGTCCGGTGGTGAAAGAGAAGGAGGAGGAGAAGAGGGAAGTTCCTAAAGAGCCGGCGCCGGAGCCGTCGCCGCTGAGGCCGGCGCCCGGGCCTCCGCTGGCCAGGCTGTCCACGGGGTCCATTAGCGACGTTGGTAGTGGCTCTTCTCCTGATACTAAAGGTACTAATGTACGGTAGATAAATTTAACAAATACCCACCAACCCGCACTGGTCCAGCGTGGTGGGTTACGGCCCAATCTCCCTATATTCTTCCATCCATAGGGAAGGCCCGTGCCCCAGCAGTAGGGACATTACAGAGCTGATGGTGATGATAAAATTTTAAAAATCAAATCAAAAATCAAACCATGCTTGCCGCATGAGACCTCAATCCTCTGTGTTCTTCATCAGCTTCTTGGCCTTAATTAAATTCAGTTGTATATATTCCCCTTAAATTATTTATTTGTATGTATACAAAAAAACGACTCCACGATTTTAGTAAATCATATTATAGTAAACTATCGACATGGTCCTTTCCGTTACTTTTCTTTACATTCGTTCACCAAAACTGAGTGGATGGCTTGATGACGCTAGCAATATCGATAAACTTGGAACAAGCTGCAGGATGATGACGATAAAACTTCTTTCTTACATACATACATAAAACACTCCTATATCCCCGAAGGGGTAGGCGGAGGTGAAATAATATTTTTTTTACACGCACACCTATCATCTAGCCCAAAGTAAGTAGCCTAAGCACTTGTGTTATGGATACTAGATGACGGACGTATTATTAATATAATTATGTATATAAATGTTGAAAATATACTATATAAACATATACACAACCATGACTCGGGAACAAATATTTGTGTTTATCACAAAATTTGCCCCTACCGGGATTCGAACCCGGGACCTCTTGGCCAATACCCAGCAATCTGAGCATTCGAGCCAGCCGGCCGTAATAATAACCACTTCTTTCTTTAAACAGATAAATGCGTCACCGGAGGAAGCGGCGGTGGCGGCAGTGTGGTTGGTGGCGTGGTGGGCGCGGGCCGATGGTCAGTTCTGGGGACTCGAGCGTCGCCCGCTTCCTCGGACAGTCGGGACTCCGCCCCTAGGAGGCCTAGGCGGCGGCGATCGCCTCAAACTAGGCACCGTACGTATAGAACAAACACCACAGATAATAGAAAATTGATCATTTCTATTATCTGTGGTGACAACAAAACATACATAACATGACAAGACAACAAAGATAAAATGAGTCACAAGAAAAATAATGGGTCAGATGGGATGGGATGATAAATGTAATTGTATGGCAATTTATTTATCCAGAACCCTTTTTTTAACAAGCTATGTTAATATAACATAAGAAGGATATTAGTGTTATATTAAGCAATGCGTATTTATGTTTAGTAGCCGTGTGGTGACGGCAGAGTAGAATACAATTGTCACCACCCCAAATCTCTCCCGTGGGTGTCGTACAAGGCGACTAAGGATAGATCAGTGACGAGGAATGGGCAGCAGCGTTCCTCTTATACCTACCACCTAGCAAAGTACTGCGACTTTTGTGCCCGATAAATGGCAATAGGCTCGCCACCTATTACATGGGACCTAGCATAATTGGCGAGACGCGGGTGCTTGTTCACCTCTGCCTATCCCTTCGGGGATATAGGCGTGATTTATGTATGTATGTATGTATTTATGTTTTAGTTTAATTATTTTACTAGCTAATTGAAAGGAATCGCATCTTTGGTCCAAATTAAACATGTACCTACATTTCGCCGATTATTTTGGTCATCCGTGCCCAAGCCCATTGGCTGTCTACCGGCTGGCACGTCAATCTCACTTTAGTGCTAAGAAACGGGAGATATTGAGATGGTAACAATAATTGTACTCTACACGGCGTCCTAACTAAACCTATAAACATAAAATTATTATAACTCTGATAAACATATTTATATTTTCAGCTGTACAAACTTCGTCCTCGTCTCGGGACGTCTCCCCGTGGGATGAAGAATTACCAGTGACACGGCTTCCGAGACCCCCGCCTCATCACAGGGATCCCAGGGACCGCGAAAGGGAATCAAGGTAAAGAATACGACTGAATATATTCTAATCACAATCACGATAAGACTCATATATAGCTAGGTGTTTTTAGGTATAATTAGGTGTTTGGCATGTATGGTACGGGGATACAGATATTTCGCCCCGTGACCACGGCCGTTGTAAAGTGATCGAAACGTTGGATTAAATAATAAACATGTTTTGTTGACATACATTTGGAGTGCACGTGCAAATATAAAGGAACATACGAGCCATAAAATATGTAATTTTGAAATCTCAACACTCGACGAATATTTTTTATTTTTATTTTCAGGCACAACTCATCCGGCTCGAGAGAATGCCTCGACTCTGGTAGTGGGCGTGAAAAAGATAAACTAAGAGATAAGCGTGACTTGCGTGACAGAGATAGAGATAAAGTTAGAGACAGAAGAGACTCGGGCAGCGGCAGAGACAGGAGAGATGTTAGCAAGGAACGCGATCACAGGGACCACAGAGATAGAGATAGGAGGGATAGAAGAAGTAGAGATAGGGAAGGTGATATGTGGGAGAGAGATAGGAACTACAATAGAGATAGGGACTTTAGGGATGCACGGAGTCGGGACAGATCGAAAGATTACCGCGATAAGGAACGGGATAGACATCGAAAGACTCGACATTCGTATGACGAAGAGGAAGAGTAAGTGAACTTCTACGTTACTTGTTGTTTTAGAGGTTAAGTTTAATTATCCTTAAATTAAACACACATATACATATATGAATCATGCCTATTCTTACCCGAAGGGGTAGATAGAAGTACATTAACATTTATCACTGACATCTAATAGGGGGCGAGCCTTTCGCTTTCTATCGGGCACGTAAATTGCAGTATATTGCTAGGTGGTTTAACAGGAACGCTGCCGCCAATTCCTTATTACTGTTATAATCTTAATTAAAATGATTAATCTTTAATCCATTTTAATAAATCAAATCTATACAACATGGAATTTATACGAAATTGTCAAATATGATGTCTTAAGGAAAGTTATAAAAGTAAAAAACAAAGAAGTATAAACGCTAAACCTAAAAGATGTGCATAATTTCTAAACACAGACAATTGTTTTTATCTTAAAATTAACTCGATCTAAATACTTACTCATAAAAGTTATCTCCATGTTACTAGTTCAAAATATTAGTTTTAAATACTTATCAGTGTTCATTATTTTAATTATATTGTTACAGCTACAGTGATGGCTGCGGGTCCGGAAGGTCATCACCTCGGGACCGATGGCCCGACCAACGGTGGAGAAGAGACGGTATTTCCTTTTTTATTTATGAAATCACTCATTAGTCCTAAAGCCTAAAATACAACAATACATATAAGATTAGTATGCCAGATGTTGTAATTATTTAAAATAAACTAGTTTTTGTTGCTCTGTAAACAAAGTTTTTATTAGAAACATATTTTCAACTAATATTACATATTAAACTAAACAAAATAATAAATTCTCACTTGTAAACACTGGAACGACATTTTAAGTTTATTTCTAACAATATCTTCCTAAATTTTATATATCTTAGTAAAATATTTTAAATGTTTTAGGCTTTCACAATTTGAATTCTAAATAACGTCTGACATTTATGACATATCGTTACTACTGTTTTACCGACAATAGCTTACGAGAATAAAATGCGTACGCATACCCGTCGTAAAAGACAGTATAAGAAGTATACTTTACTTCGTTTAAAATTATTCAAGTATTGTTTTTACCAAAAATATTTTTGTTGATGATGCAGAACATCCCTTATAAGGTTTGCTAAAATTCTCCCAAATTATTTTCGCCCTTAATGTCTATAACGCAAGGTTCACAAAGTACACGTGGAAATAAGCGATTATATTTGAACATCCCATCCTGAGTTGTAATATTGTACCATTCCAACATTTACAGAGAGAAATTATGGTTCCTTGGGCTGGCGAGAAACGAGACGGAGAGCTGAAATGAGACAAAGTGAAGATGTCAGTGATAGAAGGTAGTTTTATTTATTATTTGAACATTATATAAATATTAAAAAAATATATATATTACAAAGAAAAATAGGTCAGAAACTTTATTCCGCATGAGTACTAATAAAACCGATTACCGAAATGAAATTTGACGCAAATTTAGTTGTTTAACTCAACATAATTTTGAGGGTCAAGATAGCGATGTACCATCAGCGTTCCTAACGCGAATGGATAGCAGCGTTCCTCTTACACCACTTAGCAATATACTACGATTGACGTACCACGCAATATCCCCGAAGGGGTAGGCAGAAGTGAATTGCCAGGGGTGGCGAGCTTGTTGCCAACTCTCGTGCAGCATATTGCTAATATAAGAAATTCTGCTGCCCATTACTTTATCGCTGTCTTTCCTCGCCTTGTACAACACCCACGGGAGAGATTGGGGTGGTGACAATTGCATTTTGCTCTGCCGTCACCACATAGATTATACGAAAATGTTTGTAACAAGGGTGCTTATTATTATTTTTAGTATATTCCACCGACTTGGCTACGTGCCGACCAGTTCGTGCGCGAGCTTCTTGCAGGGTGAGAGACGGTGGCACTCTAGATGTTACATCAGATGTTAGCGGGGGTGGGTGATGCGGGGAGGAAGGAAAACTCGTGCTACAGCACCTACAGCATACAATACTACTGCCCCCCCAACGTCTCTCACCCCGCACGAAGGTCGCGCACGAAGTTGTCGGACTATAAGTTATTAATTGGAACGTCTCTCAATAGATACGGAACCACACTGGGTTGGCCAGGGCGCCGGTCAGGCTCGGGCTCAGGGTCAGGCTCGTCGCGTCGGGACCCTGACCGCGAGACTAGGAGGCGTAGACGCGAAGAGCCACGCACACGGCCCCGGGACTACAGGTTCTCGAACGACTTCTCCCCAAGGGAGCACCCATCGCCTTTTGATAACGACGTCCACGAACCCCCTGTGTCTGTTATCAAGAAGAGGGGGCCGTATTCTACTTTTGAGGGGACCCGGTGAGTAAGTAGTTGTATGATAGTGATGACATTTATTTTTTATGTTATTGTTTCAAAGAAATTGTGGCTAGAGTGCACGCCAGATAAGTCTGCGCGCTAGGGGTGGCGCTGCTTGCTAACATTGACACTACTAGACAAACAAAATAGCAGACGGAAGTGCCAATTTTGACCACGCGCAGACTTATCTGGAACGCACTCTAGAAAGAGTTAGAAAAATTATAAAATTGACGTTTTGAATGTGTTCAGATATGATTGGTTAGTTATATGTACAGAAGTAATTGAGCCGCATCTGCTCAGATATTATTGAAGTCATAAATGGTCAGATATTATTGGCAACTTGTAGTGTAATGGATTACATTTTAAACTGTTCGGAAGTATTTGGTCACTTTGACTGAACCAATATATCTGACGGCGACTGTATACAAGGTGTAATAGAGAGGTGTAGTCATATTTAAAGGGGTTATTCAGGCCATCAAACTGAACAACTTTCGCTAAGGGACCAAAATCGAAATCACAGAAAAAAAATCACATCCCCATACTAAACCGAGAAACCAGCTGACATCAGTTTGTATGGGGGAGTGTTTATTTTGTTCACCTTGTATGTCAGTCAACAGCACGTCAGACTACCACATAATGGCAAAATTTCTCAATCGATTTTGTGCTCAATTATAACCAAGTTAAGGTTGACAATCGATTGAAGAAATTTGACAGTTTTGGGTATTCTGAAGTGCCGTTGACTGTACCCTAACGGCGACTGTATATGGTCTACTATTTTTTGTGACTAATATAAGTGTCCACATTACAAGGTTCGCATTCGACCCCGAGGACGCGGCCGCCTCGCCCTTGTCCGCGAGCAGCACCCGGGCACGGGACGCCGACTCGCCCGCGACGCGATTCCGATTCGATTCCGACTCGATATCGCCCCGCTCGATGTTCGAGGACGACTTCACTAGCATGTCGACGCCGCGCGGCCGCACCGCATCGATAGCCGAAGAGGACGAAGGTGACGTACCCCCGCTGCGAGCCAAACCCCAGTCCGCCCATAGAGACATAAAGAAATCGGAATCGGTCAACATTTTCACTAGGGAGTCGGATCCGTTTGAGGGGGACGCGTTCTTCGCGTGCACCGGTTCGGATCGCGCGGCGAGGCGCGAGAACTGGCCCGGCGACTTCCAGGGCTTCGACAACTCGTGAGTCGTCCGCTCTGTCCGCTTCGTTACTCTGTGACGGTTATAATCAGGGACCGGAAAACCCCTTCTCAAAGTTAAGCCTGTTGATAGGGTAACCCTATTAGGTATATTAGGTAACCTAATAGAGTACCCTACAGAGTAGAATACAATTGTCACCTCCCCAAATCTCTCCCGTGGGTGTCGTACAAGGCGACTAAGGATAAATCAGCGATGAGAAATGGGCAGCAGCGTTCCTCTTATACCACCTAGCAATAGCAATGAACTGCGACTTTTGTGCCCGATAAATGGCAACAGGCTCGCCACCTATTACATGGGACCTAACATAATTGGCGAAACGTGGGTGTTAGTTCACCTCTGCCTACCCCTTCTGTCTGGGATATAGGCGTGATTTATGTTTTCTCGCGTTCGAGTGGACAAGAGTTAGATCTATCGGAGCCGAACTAAGCCGAATCCAAACAATCGGCTGCCGGCTGTTGGTAAGCGCAATAATAAGTCTAATGATTGGCGCGTAGAAACTAAAATTGCTTGGCCACATTCTAAACCATTTATCTACATTAGGGTAATCCTATCAAGGGGTTTTCAGTGACGTAAGTGCTTACCGCAATTAATTTGTTAGCTTATGGATTAGGTAAGCCGATGATAGGGTTACCTATTTAATAGGATTTTTGAAAACAAGTCTATCAAAAACCTGAACAAAAACCCTTTTAAGGGTAAGTGGTTCCGGTCCTTTGTTATAATATCGTAGCGACCACATTCCTTCTTTAAGTAGCAAAATAATAAGTTCCAGTCATAATTGAGACTGAAAGGTAATAACAGATTGCGAGTGGTTTTAATGAGCATTCTTCATTCATAATAAAAATTGGTGTTTTCTCTATGACTAATAAAAATGAACTTTATTGCTTTGAGTTAAGTTGAAAAATCCGATAATACGGGTGCCTCCAAATTATTTGTTGCCTTATGAGGCGCGACTGTAGTGCCGCGTTGTGCAAATTCTGAAATTTTTATAATGAACTTGATATTATAAAAGCAACGACAATTAAAATACTCAAAATGTATAAAATGTTTGTGCATGTTCCAATGAATGAGTAATTATACTTTTATTGCATAAGGAATAATACTCAAATTATGGTCGTCTAAAGTCGAGCCTCCAAAGACCACGACTAATTTAAAGGCACCGTAAAACTTATTCAAGCGTCGTTCTATAAGCAAGATTTGTTGAGTTGAAGCAAAGGAGTCTATCTAGTCAGTTTAGTACTAGATTAACTAAACCATTTCACGCTTCCACTAAAAAGACTTAGCAGTTTTATATTGTGATTAGCCAGTATTCATGTCACACGTAGATATACTCAAACGGGGTCAGGCATATTTTTACTTCACATATTTATGAAAAAGCCACAAGTATTGTACGCTTTGTCAGTGAGTAAGTAAAATTAGGTAAAATTTAAATTATAAATTATTTCCTGCGTAAAGCATTACACATACAAAATATGGCTCCTTAAATAGAAAAGAAATACAAATAAAAATTACATTCCTGCAAAAGTAAGTCTTAATTTAGTAAATTTAGAACACAAAATGTTTCTTTCTTTCTTCTTTATAAAAAAAAGACAAATTAAGGGTTTTATTCTAATATGTGAAGTACCCAAATTCTTGCCACTTCACCGCCGTACGTACGATTAAGTATTTTGTTATAGATCATGCATCCCATAATTATTCCATTGAATTGAGTATGTATATTCCAAATACATAATAAGTAAATAAACTGAAGGGTATAAATAATTGTAATAATCTATAATCTAAGTGGTAATGATACTAAATGTTAACCATGTTTTTACACCTTAGTATGAATTAATCGCAGTTAACTAAATCAGTGTTTATCTTTATACTATACCCGTCATGTTTCCTGTATTATACATATAATAAGTCATTGTATAAGTGATGTGTGGTTATTTATTGATGTACAATTTTATGCTGTATACCTAAAGACCATCGTCATCCTTGCCGTGTATATTTAAGATAATATGTCGCAATCAAATCGTCTAGTTGGGCATGGTATAAAATGTCGGAATAACACGAACCGCTGGACTTAAGATTTAACAATCGAAATCATTAAATTTTATACGATTAATACACATTTCAACACCTATGAAGTCCCGCTTCTGATGTATCACAAGCGTGACTAACTTACTGATGGGTTCAAAGTGTCGATAGATTTCTAACTGCCGTACTCGAGACGTCAATAAAATGGTAATGAGCACATAATGTCAAAAATTGACAATTCAGAACTAGTCGCTATTCTTGCCGGATCTATGGTCTAGAATTAAATGAAATGTTTTAATATCAAGTACTCATTACAGTTAATTGACATATCTGAGTGCTGCAGTTAGTTCCCGAAGTACAGACAACAGCAAGTCAGATACCACAAAATGTTAAATTTTCTCGACTTTTGGCTCTACTGCAACAAGATAAGGTTGACAATCGATTGAAGAAATTTGACAGTTTTGGGTAGTCTGCAGAGAGCCGTTGACTGTACCGATTTTTATGAAATGCCGACTTAGACGATTATCCTGCGACGGATAATGATATTGATGGGAACGACCTCGTTCATGTTTGTATTGGCCTTTAGACGCAACCTGTGATATGTATTTGCAACGCCCTTTAGATACACTAATGGCTTCATAAATGCAAACAACACGGAACACTCATCGAATATGTTCATCGCAAAATTCAATCTTAATCTCATGTATTTCGAAATCATAATTGTTTTTGAGGTTGTGCAGTTTTGTATTTAATAAGCGATTTTTGTTTTATTTTTAACGCTTTCTAGAGATGTACTATTTTTATTACTAACTTGAGTCATATTTATGAATTTTATTTAAAGTTCCAGCGTATTAGCGAGTACCTATGTATATCCTACCTATGTATATCCTGAAAATCACCTTTAGTGCTGCTTTTTAGTGTTGTTACCATTATTGATATAGGAACAAATGTATTTAACTTTTTGTAAGTATATTCTTTTTAATTTTATATATCCCCGATTTTTATGAAGGGGGTTTTACTCGGTACTTTTTATAAAATGAATTTTAGACTTGAGACTAATTATCAGCACCAAGCAATAGTTCCAATACTCCCAATAATGCTGTAGGTAAATGAAATCCAAACAATCGTTATTAAAAGGAACTAAAATGGCACATAATGCACATAAATGTTCCAGTTCTGTTGTATTTATTTATCGGTTTTTCTTTTTAAATTTTCTATGACAGTACACGAGTTTACGTCACCAAAATGGCGGCTTATATCTATGAGCAGCACACTTTCGGAGATTTTACTCTATTTACATTTATGCATTTGTACTATACTTCTATTAAATTAATGTCTCATTATTTTTAGCGTTTACAATTTGTCATATTGAAAATTGTTTTCAATTTTACTTGTAAAATGTAACTAGACATCGGTACCCCGTCTAATATTGAAGTTATTAAACTAATACATACATTCTTTTTCTCTTCAAGAACACGAGTAGAAGTAATACAAAAACTCATTTTGGGCACAAAATTAATTAATGTTTAGTTTCTTTGGAACTGTAAATATTTTGATAGGAAAAAAACTATTAATTTATAATGCTATGTAAATATATATAAACATACCTACTGTATATAAAAATGACTAAATTACACAAAGTTGATCAATCACTTAATAAACTATTCAAATTCAGTTGGAGTAGTCAGTAATTGCGATATTCACTTTTATGTAATATTACTTGCAAATAGTTGTTTTTTAAACATTGTTATTGGCTTCGCGTTTAGTTATTAATTAATGTATATCATATTGGTGTTTTGTCATTTCCATTTTTATTTTTTTGAATTTTTAAGCCAGTACTTATAAACTTATAATATTGATTATTTATTTTTTAATAGTAATCATAATATTACCTATTTGTTTAATTATTACTGTGATACTCATAAAATATTTATTTGATATTAATGTGTTTGAAAATGTTTTGTATTATTTTCGATTCTTAGACGTTTTACTAATTTTTTATATTTTATAAAATTAATGACACCAGAACAATCATGGTTTTTGTACTACCAAGTCGTAAAATAAACCGTTAAGTTACCTATATCTAGGAATGGTGATAAAATTAGTTTTTGTATTAATGAATTTTTTGTATATAAATGGTAGTTAGAGGAAATAAATTATGTGCAATTATTACCACTTCTATGGCGCAATACCAAAGGTATTTATATGTTCTGTAACTGTTGTGTAAAATACTCGAAAAAAATAAAAATATCATGAAAAGAATTCTGATTGATTTTTATTTAACTTATCGGACCTGTTTGTTTATCGCATGGTAGGTATCGAGTTTTATTATCATTCGTATGAAGCAGCAAAATAACTACTTGTCTATATATACCCCATTCACTTGGGCTTGAGACAAAGTGTACACAATCTTGATGTGTCTTTTAATATAAATTACAGAAATAAAAATGTGTAACACCAACGGCCGCGGAACGTTGCGCTCTCGCAGCGAGTGCAAATCTACCAACAATAGCTCAACGCGTCGTCACGAAAATGCGGCGATTCCGTTACGAGTCGCCGCGGACACGCTGTGATTTCGTCACGAGTCGTGACGATACGCTGGCAGAATAATCTCTCGTTCGTGGAGATTACCCGACGATAGAAGGGCGTACTTGTCGAGATTCTCTCGCTCGCGGAGGCAGCGCCCATGGGTGTCGTAAAGGTGGCGATACAAATTGCCTGCAGCAGGCACACTTGCATATAATCACCTCGCACATGCCACCTATTATCACGCGTTTACGATAACTGACATGCCTGTATCTGCCACGCAAGTAGAGTGTGCGCTCAGATAAGTCTGCGCGTGGTCAAAATTGGAACTAAAATTTTGTTTGTGTGTCAATGTTAGCGAGCAGCGCCACCCCTCGCGCGCAAACTTATTTGGCGCTTTTTTTACCTAATATATACTATTAGAATTCGAAACAATGCATCCTACTAACTTAAAACAACAACAAAAACAATCTGTTTTTATCTGATTTTTACACAATATAAGCATTTTAATTTTAAAAACGTGGAATTAATTTCATTCCCAATTATTTATGCAAGTTGTACAAACTTAGAAGCCAAGACACGTAAAGATTAATTTAAGAATCGAATTCATCCCATACTTGGCTGTATTAAGTGATTCCCTTTATCATCCTGGTGAGAAAAGAAACAATAATAAAACTTAGTGTCATCAGTTTGTTGTTGACGTTGTTGTCACTGTAGTGTCAAATTTTTGTCTTCCTTTACCACACAATAAAAAATCTGGCTGTGACAAAAAGGTTGTACAACAGCTGTTTTCCTTTTCTTTCTGCATCTTACATTAAATAATTAGGCGCTAAACCAGGTAGAATCGTGTGTATTTATCAGGAAATGTTATTAATTATTCCAGTTAACGTAGTTAGTAAAAATGAAACAAAGGTAAGAAGTATAACACTTTGCAAAAGTAGTGCATGTTATTGTTTACGTGTTACTAATTGGTGGAAACTCTTTTAGGACTCGTCAAATGCACGGCAGTGATGAATTAATACCGTACATGGCTGATGGTAAAAAAGATGATGATTACAACGATATACAGCTGCACAGAATGAAGTCACAGGATCATTTTATTGAGGCACAAGTTCAAGAAGGGGACACCTTACAAGCCCTCTCATTGCGATTTTATTGTTCTGTAAGTACATTACTTTTAGACCTCATCAGTGAACTGACATTCCTTATACCAAAATATTATTAATTAGTTGCGTAGTTTAATTTATTAATTAATTATTATTTAACAATCAATTTAGTCTAAATACCTTGTTTGTAATTTTTTTAGGTACTACATATTTTTATAACCATGTATATTTCCCACTTCAGGTTTCAGAATTGAAACGAATTAATCACATACATAAAGACAATGAAATATTTGCTAGACGCACAATTAAAGTTCCAGTGACACCATATTCAGTTTTAACTGAGCGATTACCATCTGCAGTACCTATAGAGCCTGCACCATCTACATCAACTCAAATATCTACAAACTATTCAATACAGGAATTACTACCAAATAACCAACCCAAGGACCAATTGCCACAATCTAGTATCCCAATTAATGATAAGAGTAAAGCTAATAGTGACTATGCAATAGACTGTAATGCTGTAGTTATGAATAGCACTTTGGTACCGTCTCTTGTACCTTACACAGATGAGGTGATGGAATCTGTCTCGGAGGATACGCAACTTTTGCCAAACAAACCAAAATTATCAGTGGAAGCTGTGGTTGTGAAAGAACTGACATCACACGGGGCAGATTTTGGATTGAAGTGGTTTCATCTAGTGTGCTGTATGTTAGTGTTAGGTGTTGTGATACCAATAATATATGTATTGTTTTATTTACAAAAACCTGAGCATGAACACGAACATGAAAATTCAACATGATATTGACTGTCGGATCTGACTGATGAGCTTTAAGGTGGTACTTTTAATAATCAATTTTATATTATATACTTTAACAAGAGCAATGTGATTGTTAATAAAAATATTTACTTATAAATTTATCTATGATTATTTTACTCCCCATTTGACATGCATTGTGAGCTATAAGAAAGCCTTAGTAAGTCTTAGTTAATAGGCGCGTTCACACGAGAGTGCTGTGTGGTGACGGCAGAGTAGAATACAATTGTCACCACCCCAAATCTCTCCCGTGGGTGTTGTACAAGGCGACTAAATTAGTGATGAGGAATGGCCAGCAGCGTTCCTCTTATACCACTTAGCAATGTACTGTGACTTTTGTGGGTACATGGGACCTAACATAATTGGCGAAACGTGGATGCTAGTTCACCTCTGCCTACCCCTTCGGGGATATAGGCATAATTATGTATGAATGTATTTGTGTACAGAGCGAGCAGCATCGCATGGCATTTGCCGCGCGAAGCAGCTCGGTTAGTGTGGACATGCCTCGGCAGAGAAAAGCGCGCGCGAGCTGCCGGCGACATTCAGTGTCGGCTTTGGTTTGCTTAAAAGTGCCTCTGCCGTTTGCCGCGCGCACTCTGGACTCGTCTAAGATAGATATGTTGTTACGTGCCTCATCATCATTCAGCCGAGAGACGCACATTGTTGGGCATTAGGCCTTCCCCAAGGATCTCCAAACCGATCGGCCCTGCGCTGCCCGTATCCAGCGGCTTCCCGCGACCTCTACCAGATCGTCGGTCCACCTTGTGCCTTCCAACGCTGCGTCTCTCCCGGTGCGCAGCCGCCATTCGAAGACCTTTCCACCCCAACGGTCAGTCCTCGCAACGTGCCCTGCCCACTGCCACTTAAGGTCTGCAATTCTTCGGGCTATGTCAGTGACCTTAAGTCTCCTGCGCATCTCATCATTTCTGATATGATCACGCAGGGAAACACCGATAGCCCTTTGAGTGACTTTAATCCTTCTTTTTTGGCCCATTGTAAGTGACGTGCCTCGCTCGAGTATAATATGGATTAAAGATCAGTGTTTGAAATCAATATCTGTAGGTGTATGGTGTAAATAAACACATGACTATGGAATTGGAATGCAAGTGATCCTAATTATACAAAGTACCTAATACTAAAAATGTTTGGATCCAATATCGTCTTCGTTTAAGTTTTTGTTGTCTTCCCTTTTTGTAATCCTATTTTTAAGGATAAAAGCAGCAGTGGCCACCGCAACACGTACGTATGATGTATATGATGTCTTAATTCTCAACTGAATGAGCGAAAATAATGAAACGGGCTTGCCGCGCGCGGCAACCTCGCGATGATACCGAGGCGAGGCTGCCGCGTTCATTTGGGAACAGTTTGCTCAGGACGCTGCTAGGAATATCGTGTTCTGTCCTGCTTGCTCTGTGTGGACGCGCCTAATGCCTAAAGCCTTTATGTGGATTTTTCACAACTATTAATAAAAAATATATTTGATGTGCACCACTGTCTCTTTAGTTTTTCTTGGGAATATATCTCTCTCTTCTTCCTACCCTGTTCCCAAACTACAAAGAATGTATACCTTACATGGCTGATTATAGCCACAAACTAAATTAAGGTAAAACTAAAACAGTATATTGGGAGTTATATTTTATTAAGTATATCAAGAAAAAAATCTGTCAGGTCAGCAAACTTCACTGAGCTTATCAAAAATTAGAATTCTTATATTTATACGTACGACTCGTGTAAAGCTGTTCTTGTTACTAAGTCATTACCTAGTAGGTAACCACTAGATTTGAAAATATAAATAAAAAGTATCGCTAGTTCAATGCTCACGAACGAGTCTGGCTACCAATTGGGTTTAGTTTAGTGTGAAGAATGATTTATAGCAATGTTTTCTTTTAAGTACTAGCAGACGCAATACTCATTTGAAACAACTCGTACGGCCCTGTGTGTATTATGTATATTCTTTTGTTTTATTATTATCATAAATGATGTATGCTTATTGCCTCAAGAAATAATTTATAATTAATAATTCTTAGTACCTACTTATAGATGCTATTTCTGAATATTTTAAAAGACCTTTAACTATAAAGTTATTATAGTTAATGGTAACTTTAAAGTTAAAATGGGAAAATCTTATAATTGAAATGAGAAAAAGTCTAAAGTTATAACAATAACTAGGATATTAGATGCAAAGGAAATCGATCGGAATAATTATGATATTGTCCTTATGCGAGAATCGTTACTTAATATTTACATATACACAGCCCATTTGTATGCCAACATTTGCCTTACGGCATTTGTATCTACACCACACAAGAAACCATATTATGTTGAGTCACATGTTTCATTGATTATTTGGGTATAACGTACTGGAAGTATTGAATTATAAATGTTAACGGAATATCATCATAGTTCAGGTTTAAAAACTTTGGTCTACGAAATAAATCATTCCCTCTATAGTGAACTGACAAAATGAGATTTGACTTTCGAATATTTTCGATTTTGCAATTATTCGGACTTTGGCTTTTTTTGACTACATACTGTCCTAAGACGGCCTTTGTATGTCCAATTTAACTTATATTTATGTTTTAACAGTTATAAAAAATACTATTTTTGTGTCATGGTCTTCATGAAATAATTTCATTGAGGGGTTTCATAAATAAAACAAAAGTTTTGCTCTCATAAAATAAACTTTATTTGAATTCTAGTTTTCAGTTCTCTTAAATATACAGATCGATGTAACAAATAAGTAGATCACACCAATATCTTATACAACTGTTCATAATTATTACTAAATGCATTGCAAAATTAAACTCTTGCAGATGATAAAAGAAACTCACAAATCTTTTACATAATAATTAAGTCTTTAACTTACATTTTTCGTATGGCCACATCTATTTTACTGTTTTAGTTGTAATTAACATATTTCATTGCACAATCATAAATTAAACAAATTTACAGATAAATTATTTTATAAAAGATCAAAATGTTTTGTTGATAATATGAGCCTATTAAAATTGTTAAAATGATTGAGGTGGCTACAAGTAAAAAATCTTCAGTATATAAATTATTTTATAATAACTATGTAATTCAATTAGAAGTTTCCGCGTCCGCCTAAGTTGCTCTCGTGGACACTGCGAAAAATAAAACACATGTTTTAGTGAATTTGTTGAAAATTTGAGGTGTTATACCATTTTATAGTATTATTTGATAAAAATCAGCACACAAAAGGTTAATATAAACATACAAGTTAGTAGACACAGACAAAGAAGAGCAGCATGAAGAAGATTCTTGTTCTGAAGTGTATACAGACACTTTGTAGGCAGATTAGTGATTCCTTGTTAACCAATCAAAACAACAAAATCACTAGTCTTCCATACAATGTGTCGCGAGCAGCCGTTGCCCGTTAGTCGACACCTAGAATTTTATTAATATTCAACAAACACGTGTTAGTCACAATAGCATAATGATTGTTAAAACAATGAGAAGAAAATTTACAGAATGTTTGATCAGCTGTTCAAAATTAAGATGTGAGGCAATTTAATATCATAAATAGCTATCATTAAACCTCTTAATTTTGTAGAAGGCTACAATCATTATTTCTTACAAGTTCTTATTGTCAAGTTTCGTATTCATAATTTTAAACAGCTTTCCATTTATTTATTAGGTATTATTAATATAATAATATGTACAGAATTACAAAAATATATAATTGAGTGATTGATTTCCATAGACATTGAAAAATTACAGTATGAACTCTTACTAACTACTATGAAGGCTACATTTTGAAAGAGAAATAATGAGATCCAAGAGTAAGAAGTTACATCAAAACTACATTATTGTTCATATTTTTTTACCTTTACACAACATCCTTTAGTTTAATAAATCTTAAGATTTGTTTGGGGCCAATGCAGGAAATTCTTCAAACATTCTATTGTCAAAATAATGTTATGTTAGTGGTTACAAATAAAATTTTTATTGAATTCTATTCATATTGTCATGTTAATGTAAAATCGTAAAATTAGTAGGTGACATGATTTTATTTTATTAACATGCATACTTTATTTGCGTACAATGTATGATGACATGACTTAGGAGTAATAAAGAAGCTTCAATGCACGACCTTGATGACACAAACACATAAGTTGGTAATTTTATTTATAAATAATTAAATTATCAATGTAAAACACAACTTAGCTAGGGGGGAATAAAGTATGATTAAAGGCAGGTCTCATAGGCGAATTTGTAAGCGCGGGCCGTTATTTGTTGTTAGTGCAATAAATTATGAAAGTATAATATAGTTTTGTTTATTGCATATTATGCAAGAGTCCTCAGGGGTGAACCTTTGGAATATGCTTAAATCAGTCACGAAATACCTATTAAAATTACATTACCACTCTGATGAGTGTAATAAAGTAAGAAAAACACATTGGCTCTTAATAGTACAACAGCACTTAATTAAGTAAGTATTCGCCCATGGTAGTGTTAGTTTTTTATTTCGGTCATAAAAATAAGTGTATTTGTACATGTAGGAATTTTTGATGCGTCTAATAGATATTACAGTTATTTAATGTGTTCTACAGATATTAAGTTCTGGCCTATTTTCTTTGTATTATGGTATATTTTAGGAAGATCGTTTTGTCATTACTATGCTATATAATGGTGCCTGTACCCACCTCTGCTGCAGTAAATACTGGGCCATTTGTATGCGCTGAGGGGTGCCGGTGATGGTGATGATGCGGTCGTTCGAGCCAGACAGGGGTTCGGCGATCTCGATGCGAGCGCCACTCTCGGCGCGGATCTTGCGAATGCGGGTGCCGCCTTGCCCTATTATCGCTCCAGCCAGCTAAAAAGATTGAGACACATTTAAAATATAAAGTAATAAAAACTGTCGGATGTACAACGCTTGTTTGTAAATGGACTGAGGGATAAACTACATTATTTAGAAGTGTTAACAAATTTCATAATTTGCTTGTATATTGTCATCCATATTATTGCCCATTCTTTGATACTATATTGCCTCAATTGCCTTTTGTGATATTTATTGTATTCTGCAGTACAGTCAGGACATAGATCCTTTATTGAGACCATTTACTATCCAAAACCTTTGATAATTTATACACAAATGTTTGACTAAGGGTTTGTTTCACAATCGACCGGTAAGTTCTGAATAGCTTTCTTGGCACTTCAATTGACATATATTTCATAATACAACTGTCAAATGATCTGCCCAGTAAGCTATTCAGAATTTACCCGTCGATTGTGAAACAGGCCCTTAGTCAACAAAAATACTGGCACACAGGGCTTTCCTATTGATAGAAGACTGCAGATGCAACCCGGACCACGTTCACTACTTGTGACACCAGGAACTGACTAGATAAATTTGTGGCAATATACCTTTATTAATTTTTTAGTATTAACACCCGCATTTCGGCAACAGTTTTAGGTTCCATATAATATAGAGTTCGAGTTTATTGCCCAAATACCGGTAATAATAATGGTAGTACTTCGAGGTGGACAATAAAAGGAGCGCTCTGCTCATTTCGTTATTATTTACAACCCTTACCTATGAATACTGAAACGCTACTCAAAGTTTGAGTCCTGCTTAACATTTAGTATTGTCAAAATTTTTGTTTATCCATACAAATTCTGACAGTATTGTCCACTGAACTTTAAGGCAGTGCAAAAAATATGAGTAGCGTTTCATTATTCGGGGGTTAGTCGTCGTAGGATACTACGACGACCGTTGAGCAGAATAGAAGGATACCAGTTTGGGATACCAAACTGGTATCCTTCTATTCTGCTCAACGGCAGAAATAAAAGTTTGATATACTCTATTATTCTATTCTTTCTACATCATCAAACTTTCTACATTATAATAGAGTTATTATATTTGATTGTTTTTTACACTACATTTGTCGGTTGTTATAAATACCTCGTCTTGATGTTCCCCTTAATTTTTTTTTTTAAATTATAGGTTTATGAAATAGGTGTGACTGTAGATGCATGTTGGTGTTGTGTGCTTGTTGATGGTTGTGTGTTTTGTGTTTGGTCTCCTGTGCTGTTAACAAAAACCGTGTCTCCAAGAACTTTACTAATTATTGTAGATGTGTGTATGGCTGCTTGCTTTTGTAGTATGGTTATGTCTATGTTTGATTCTAATTTATCTAAATATCTTTTTAAACTTTTTGCCACTACTCCTGTGGCACCGATAACGATAGGGATTACAGTTGTGTGAGTGTACCATAAACAGGTGATTTCTGTTTTTAAAAGATGGTATTTGCTTAGTTTTTCTATTTCTTTTGCTCCTATATTGTAGTCTGATGGTACTGTAACGTCTATTAAGAATGTCTTGTTACTAATTTTGTCCGTATATATTAGGTTCGGTCTATTGTGTGTGACTGTGACATCAGTGTGTACGGGCATTTCCCAAAGAATTTTTGCTGTGTTATTCTCTCCGACATGTGGGTGTGAGAGTGTCTCCTTCCACCAGAGATTGGAGACCTAATAGAGTATATTAAAATTTCTCATATAATCCCTTATATTCGTATTATTTTTATAATTATGCAAACAAAACGGGGATATTTTGGACGGTTATACGTCGTACTCACATCTGTTGGTATAGTGACTTGCGTGGTGGTATCCTGTTGGTTACCGCCGTTACTGTTGAAGTTGCCCCCAGAGCCACCCCCGCTGCGGCCTCCGCTTCCAAAGTTGCTGCCACCAAAGTTTCCGCCGCTGAAAGACCCCCGAGGGGGTCCATTGAAGCCACCACGCGGGCCAGGCCCCCCGAAGTCATTGAAGTTAGATCTCGGTCCTGGGGGGCCACGGTTCATGGGGGGTCCTCGGGGACCTCGACTGGGGCCCATCGGGGGCGGGCCCCGGCTAGGACCCCCCCGGGGTGGACCCCCGCGGGGGCCCGACGACCGCCCGCTGCCGCCCTGGCTACCGCCGCCACCGCCGCCAAATCCGCCGTACTCGTCGGAATAGAAATCGTCATAGTTGTGCGGGTCGTAGTTTTGAACAGCGCCTTTGATCGGAACCTGGAATATGAGAATTACATGTTCAGAAATTGCTTTGACTACATAATTATTTAAAGACTTATTTTTAATAATGACATCTATAGGAAAAATATAAAGAACCATGGCACAAAATGATATATTTAATTAAAATCTATCAGAAGTTACAAGGCTATCATCCGCTTTTGATTAATGTCATGCATCCCAGTTTTTGAGATATTGTCTCTTAATTATTCACTGCCAGTTTATTTAAGAAATTATGTCACACCTTTTTGTCTGTGAAAATGTATAAAGTGTAAAAAATGCAAACTGACTTTCATGCAAACTGAAAAAACGTAATCAGTTATTACTTAAAACTAGAGAGTCAAGTGGACAATACCTGTCAGAATTTGTATGGACAAACGCCAATTTTGACAATACATACTTAAATGTTAAGCAGGACTCAAACTTTGAGCGTTTCTGTATTTGGGGATCAGCGGGCCTAGCACGGGGACGTGGACAAGTCTCTCTTCACCGCTTGACTGTGTTTTGTCTCGGGATTTAGTGGGAGTTAGAGCGAAAAGTTTTTCTTTCCCCAGAAAGAGATGTGTCCACGTCCCGTGCTACGGGGGCAGGGGTTTAATTTCAAGGCGACTCACCTGCCGAACTAGTTCCAGAACCTCCCGAATAGCGGCGGCTACGGCATCTGGCCCCCCCACAAGCTGCACCACACGCTCCGAGCTCTGCGGCGCGGGATTCGAGAATATCTTGAGACGGGCGCCAGTTTTCTGCAATAAAGATTTGTTTATTATTATGGAACAAGAAATAAATGCGTTTCTTTCTAAAAAATAATTACTAAAAAAATATGGTTAAGAAGTTTCTTTAAATTTTTTTCTAAAAAATCAGCCCAATAACACGTGCTAGTTTGGTCAGCATTAAACTTTAATTACTAAGCTTGCTCTTAGGGCACAGTGACAGACCAGATCGTTTGGCATTCAATCATATGAGTTTCGTATAAATAATCGTCAGTAGCAAATGGAGCACTTTTTAAGCAAGTTTTTTTTTTCATTAGATTTGTATCGATACTGCGTATGGTTTAGTAGTTATTTTTCTTAACTTTTTCCAAACAGTAACATCTTAAAAATTGCTCTACTTTAACGTGCTTTGTAGTACCAAAAGACATATTTTGGAGACATAAATGACTTCCATTTATCCCCAAAACCACCGGCAGAGGTATTAACACCCGGTGGTGACAATTGAATTTTGCTATGACGGCATACCACATTACACTCTAAACAGCTATTTTACAGAATACTTTTCAATGAACAGAAAAATAAAATCCTGCATCATTATATAATAATTTACACACCATTTGTTATAATTTACATAATATCTTGCTGCCTGAGTTCCATAATTCAAAGCACAAACCCTATACATACTTTATTTTAAAAGGGATACGGGTGATGAATTTAGGAGTAAAGAAAACAATAAAATAATATCTGTACTAAAATTAACTAGTTAGGGAAAGAGCGAACAGTATCAAGGTCTTGTTCAATAAAAAAACAAAGAAAAGGTCGAAATTGATACTTAATTTGTGGCAAAAGAATAGCCAATTAACTGTGTAAAAAGCTTACCGCTTCAAAAGGTACACTGGATTTAATCCAGTGGGTCACACGTGAAAGGGTTGCCAAACAAGGGCTCGCAGGAATTATACGATGTGTATATTAAAAAAACATTTATAAAAATTCACAAAGACATTAAAACAATTTGCGGAGTTTCAGTATACCATTATTTTGTTCAGGCACATACAATCAGTTAGTACGAATAGAAATAGAAACGGCAGTGATTGAACCAAAATAATAAAGGGCATATTTTTTCATTACTAAGTAATACTGTTGAAAGCATTTTTAAACTTTCATTTATTTTAAAATTTTTCATACCTCAAAGATGTTATAAGCTCTGTAGTTATTATCAATAATAATATTGCATTCATTAATAGTTTGTAATAAACCAAAAACACATACCTAATTTTAAAAAAATGACCTATATTCCTGAACAAATAGTACCCAACAAATGAACCCGATGAAAATTCACAACGACAATAATAATCATTGTTATCCTTACACGGATCAAAGGTAAATCCATTAATAACAGATACGATCTGCGTATTGAAGTCGGGGGGGTAGGTAGATTTGTAGTAGTTGGCATGTAGAGGTTATTAGTCATCAGAGATCGATGTGTGGGCAATTAGGTACCTATATATTTGATAAGGTCGGCACCGTCACCGCGGCACGGGGTGTATCTGCCGGTGACGTTTCGACGGCGCATGCGCTGGCCCATCGACCCGCGCACGTGGCGCGCCACGCACAAACAACCGGCCGGCCGCCGCCCGCACGTAGGACACTGACACCGATTACTGATACGACACGTACCTACTAACACTCACTGGGTATCTAATAAGGTCACTATGAAAAAAAATATTTTACTAGCACTATTCCTTCCGATCAAGCTCCCAAGGAGCGACCCTTCCAGTAGGGTGTGCGAGAGTATAGTGAGCATGCGATCGTGCAACGCTTTTGCCGACCACCTGCCACCCCCCTGCACTTGCGGGGCTCCAACACACCCACGACACGACACAATGGAAGCGAGCAGAGCGGCTGCCTCTATGCACCACGTTACCTACCTATATATGTCAATTCTCTCATACGACTTTGCGCTTTAGGTGAAGCAAGTCAAGGTTGACAATCGATAAGAGATTTTCCAACTGTTCTGTATAGTCTGATGCGCGGTTGAGCGTACATCATATCCGCGGCAGCTGGCACAGCTTATGACTGTGTAAAGCTTGCATCGGGATATGAACGACCGACGAAATATTTTCGACTACAAGGATACAAAAAGTATGTAGTTCAGTTCACAAGCTCTCCGTTTATTATCATTACCTGTATCACGGAGCTTCTATTACGGAGCTTCTTATTAATTCTTGTTGAATTACAAAGAGGATGCTATAATTACTTTAGCTCAATTAAGATGATTTTTATAAGCATACATGCTTAACTCTAATGCAAGAGGATTTATTTATCTTTTTTTAAACTTGTCTTTTACCTCAAATATTGGACGTAATTGGCCTTTAGGGGTTTTCATAAAGCAGTGACAGTGATATTAGACAAAGGTATCGGGGTTTGTAACATGGAACCGTAAACGGAGAATATTGAGAAGCCATACCGTGGCGGTGGCATCGGCGGTTCGGAAGCGGAAGCGTCAGCGAACCGCTCGCGTGCGGTCGGCCTAATTGTCACCGGTACCGCTGCCCGGACCTAACTAATTACTCGCCCGTACGACATATGCCCTCACTGAAATTACACACGTTTCCACACGATATTTTTTGTGTTCCCAACGGTTTCGAACAGCAACCAGCCTGTTTAATAGCAATGCACGGGCTACAAAAAACCGCAAACAACGAAGTTCGGTGGTCAGTTCGGTTATGTGCGGGGGGTGTGACCAACCATAAACAAGTTAAGGTTTGTGGTGAGGGTGGTGCCAGTGGATTCAGCAATGGTTATTTACTGTTTGACACGTGATTTATTACACACATAACCAGAAAGATCGAAAAAGACATCTGAATCTACATGTAACATAACATGGGGATGTGAAGCAACGGAAAGATAGTAAATACAAAATAAAACAGGCAAAAAAAAACAAGCCTTAATGCGATTCGAAGATAGCGACTGCTCCAATTGATACTCCACGTCAATAAATAACCAATTAGTCGGTTTTAGAATATCATACAATGTAATAGGTACACACTTCGGTTGGCTTATTAATTCTTATGTAGTATGGCTATGGTGGCATCCATTACGGCACAAGGGCTGTCGTAAGTATGACTGAGTAAGTATTAATATATGTTCTATGAGTATCTGAGTATTATTCTATTGATGAGGCCAACCGTACGCACTTCACAAATAAACAAACCAAATATAACATTAATGTACCCTTTATTTATATTGATTACGATCTCGGCGCATCATGCTTCTAAAAATATACAAATCAAATCAGCCTGCCGTTCCGTTGCGGAATCATATGTGACCTTTTCGCGATGAAAATACCCAACTCAGGCACGGATAACAATTTTATACTAAATTACTTTTAATTTATTAACCAAATGAACGGGGGTTCAAAGCGGCGCTTTTCAACTTAAATTAAATTATGAAACAAGAATTTGGAAACCCACATTCGGTCCCAAAGTGGGGTTTATGGAGCACTACTGTACAATCTACACAACGTCAGATTACAACAATCATTACCGATAAACCTTACGTTAACCAAAATAAAGTTGAAAATCAAGTAATGCTTTAAGGGCCTGTTTCACAATCGACATGTAAGTTCGAAGTGGTTTACTTCGCAGATCACTTGACAGTTGTTATATGGAAAAATATGTCAATTGAACTGCGAAGTAAGCTAATTGGAACTTATTTGTCGATTGTAAAACAGGCCCTTAATCTCTTTTTAAGTTTTTATTACTTGTAGCATGGTTTATAAAATCTGGCCTGATGTGCTGTCGATTGTACATCCGTTGTTTTTTACTAACGCCGTTCATTTATTTGAAGGATATGGAGGCCTAAAAAAAGTTTCCCCTGTCACGTCACGTGCGGTAACTCGAGCTAGGCGCCTCGCTTTTCCGTCGGATGGAGTACCCGCCAGGCGCGTCGACGGCACACACGTGACGCCATAATATTACTCCTTCCCTCAGTTATCTAAGCCCCTTCAAGTGTATCATAATCAAAATACCAAAGTTACACACTGGTTTTCGGGTATACTAAAAAGTATTTATATTTTGTGGGTATATTTTTTTCTATTGCTATTTAAAATTTCGTTCAACGAGCAAACTTTGATGTACGAAGAAATATGCATTTTTATCTGCTTTTCAATATTTGTTTTTACATTTCTAACTCGAATATGCGAATGGATGGTAGTGGGTGGAGAGGAAGAGATGACCCCAGAGAAAAAATGGATGGATTGCGTAAAAGACAATGTGAAGGATGATTTTATGATACATGACGAATGATGACGGTGATATAAAAAAAGGAAAAAAAAATATAATACAAAAATAACGGCACACAGCAGTGTCAAAACTATAACAACGAATCACGAAACCCCGACAGACGGTCTGAATTTAATCGAACGCACCTATTACCTGATATTTCTTATAAAGTCGGAAGGTTAATCAAAGAGAGTCCGCCCGGCGGCGGCCATATGTTAGAAATGCCTATTTATACGTAAGAGAGAGAAGCCCTTGGAGCATTGTGCAAGTAGGTAGGTACAAGGCTGGGTGAAGCCCAGGTGCGCGTGCGCTTTTTGTGCGCCTTCCGGCGCGCGACGGCTGTGCGCGCACCTGCCGCGCCGACGCAGCTGCCCCCGCGCACGCGCCTCGCACGGCGGGACAGACGCAACCAAAGATGCCTCTTACTGCCGCACTCAGAGACATCAATTAACTTCAATGAGTATTTAATGTCGAAAATTTTCATTCAAATCTAGACCATAGACCCGGCAAGAATAGCGACTGGTTTTGAATTGTCATTTTTTGACGTTAAGTGTTCATTAACGTTTTTTGACGTCTCTGAGTGCGGCAGTTAGTGGTACAGACAGGGTCCCTAGCCAAGTGGCAATCGATTGAACGATTCTATCGAACGAATGCCAATTTTTGACAACAACTCAACTTAAAATTATGGTCTTAATGCGGGAACCGAGACCATAATTTTTCGGAATTCTTTTTCTAACCACCAAAATCTTTGTACTAATTTTTCTAAAATTTATATACATAATGTTAAAAATTAAAATCGAATAACTACTCTTAAATTCGACTGGGTAAATAGGTACGTCAGTTTCATACATTTTTATTCTATTCGTTCGAATAGTTTGGCTATTTGTCTAGGCCCAAGTGGCCAATCTATTCGAAAGCATAGAATACATACCTACATACATAAATCACGCCTATATCCCCGATGGGGTAGGCAGAGGTGAAATGCAAATGTATGAAACTGACGTTTTACAGAAAAAACAACTTGGCGAACCGCTGTGTCAAATGTAAGAGAATCACGCCTATATCCCCGAAAGGGGAGACAGAAATGAATGACCATGGCGAGCCTATTGCCATTAATCAATCAATTGCCCTTAAAAATGGACATTTGTTTTCTAATCGTTCGAATAGATTACCCACTTGGCTAGACCCACAGGGTGCCTGCCAAGTGGCAAACGCTACGTGTCTATCGAACGAGAGTAATTTTTTGTCAACTACTCCTTCATACATTTGACACGGCAGTTTTTATGGTGGGTTTTCAGTAATACGTCAGTGTCATACATGTTTTAAAAGTAGCATCGGCCATTAAGGCTTAGGTGTAGAGCAACTCACCCAAATGAAGCTGAAATCCAATTTCTTTAATAGCAAAATCTTTGAACTAATTCTTAGATTCAGAAAACGCCAGATAAAAATATTTATTTTACGAGCTATTATTACTTTATGCAGCATTCAAAGGCATTTGGATAGCCTACGTATATTGTATATTTTGATTCAGGTAACATTCACTAATCTTTTGAATTTGCAACCGTTTTGTATTTTTAACAAAGGTGATAGAAAAAGTATACAACATACACTCCTTTGTTCGACGGGCGACATGGACCGTAGCACTTCTGCTAAACGTTAATATTTATTTAGTCAATATAAAGATGACATTTAAGGCATACCTTACTAATTGGATTTACTAACCAATTTGTATAATATTAAAATTGCCTGTCAAAGGACAATCGACATTTAAAGCGAGCGATTGCTCGTAGAATTAATGGACAAAAGTAATTTGTTTTATTTATAAAAACTATTTATGCAATTACTTAACTACAAATAATCGATTATCTATCTATCTACTTCTGTGGCAAGAAAAGCATAAAAACTAATTTGACATAACTATCTCGAACGTACTCAAGAGTTTAATCAATTATTTAAAAAAATTTACAAATTCATTCGTAAAATACACGTTTCACAAAATTGCGTTGCCTATTCCATCACGACGAGGGGACTATTAGGTAGTTGCCTAAAAAGGCCCTATTTCTATGAATATTCTAGCAACTCTGCCCACACATGAGTGCCGCATACTCGGAACAAATTGACGGGAAATTAAGATAACAGCAAAGTTATTACATCCAACAACAACGTCTAAAACTTTGGACGTTGATGCAATCGACCCATGCCAGGATGCACTCGGAAGTAATTAAGCGTTACTTGTTAGTTCCTTTCTAGCCAACATTGTAATGATGAACACCAAGCAATTCAATACTGAGGAAATTATTTAAGGAGCTTTAATAGCTCCTTATTCTTCCCATTCCAAAAATGTCTATTTAAAGACGCAGCTGCACTGAAAATGTATAGTTTAAACCTTTATTTAAGGGTTTTGTTTAGTGTGCGTTCGATAAAAAGATTAAAAGTAGAGATTCGTCCGACAGCTGCTTACACATCTGCGCGGGGCTACATCCCCGTCGCGGCCGCGGTGCGTTCGTCCGCGCCTATGATAAAAACTCGCTTAGGAATAAAACTGTACCTGCGCCCGCTCGGCAGATGACACTGAACACATCTGCTGTGACGGCGGCATGTTACAATTTCAGGTTCCACTCACCTCACGCAATTCCTTTATCTTCGATCCAGCCTTGCCGATTACACATCCCGCGCGGCTTTGATGAATCAGCAGACGGATGTCTAGATCTTCAGTATTTCCACCTTTTGGTCCACCCTTAAAGAAAAGCAACCATAGGTAAATCAAATATTCAAAACGTAACTTGTTATGTTAATTGATACGGTCAATTTTAACTTACATCAGCCAAGTTAGGCAATATTTCTTTCACGATATCTAGAATCGTCTCGACATCAGGACCAGATATAGACAGAACCCTGTAAAATTCATATATCTAAATAAACCGCACATAATTAAGAAAACCAATATAATGCACAACACAATACTGAACAGCTGGTTTAAATATCAACGGTCAGGGAGGTCTGTTTGCCGGACTATAACTTGAAGCATGATAGCGATGAAATCGTGAGATGTCCATGGAAATATTTAAAAAAAAACCACTTATGGTAGAAAGAAACTTGGGTGATGAGGATTAAGTCCTGGGGAATGCATATCGTTATATGACGGATGAAGTTTGTGACGACACCGAAGTGTAGAAAACTTATAAGAAGACGTTCAGTGTAGCAATAGTGCATTATCCTGTGGAGTGTCGTGATAGGGACAGGTAGACAAGATAGGGGATGGAGCGACTAGCGCCGGGAGCTGATGACAGTTCAAACACGATCCGACTCCTGACTGTTGACGGAATATTAAAGAGCGCGATTTGGGCTTAATTGAGAGTAGATGTTGGCGATATAGTTTACCGTTCGGGGCCGGGGCAATCTGGGACTGTTATAGAGGCTTTGAACTGCGTGGCGGGGCGGCGGGTGCGGGGCAGCGGCGGCGGCGGGGCGGACCGGCAACCAAGACACGCTGTAGGGCACGGCTCGCGCCTCCACGCACCGGCGCGGCTTATACACGACCGATTTCAACAAAACTACTACGACTAAAGGACCACGACTGCTTTGCTTTCTCAGACGACGTCGTTGTTGAAAATGGTCGTGAGGGCGCGTAATGCGAGGAGGCGCGGGCCGCGTAGCGCTACGAGCCAGGGGCGGCTCGAGGGCGCAAATGACCTGTAACTGGCTGCCGGGGGGTTATTCTGTCTACAGCCTACGAACTCGCCGCTGGCGCGAGACTCGGTGATCGACACGACCAACGAGACTTACGAGCGCGGTGCTTAACATTCTTCATAGCTCTCAGAAAATATACGAAAAATACTTGACTCCGAGTCTGATTGGACGTTAATCAAGTATTTTTATATTTTGTGTAAACTGATGAAAGTAATATTCGCGTACTATTCAAAATACTTAAGATTTTTACATTAGCAGGCGTACCTGTGGCGAAAAAACGTTATTAAGTAGACAAATTACAATGTACATTATGAAATTACTTTATATAATATTCAATAATAACACCTTCTAACCTGTAAACTCTAATGACATAGTAACTATGAAACCAAAAATACCTACTATTTCTATGAAAGAACAAAATGATTAATGGACTGCCATTTAAATGGACATTCAGATTATCGATTAACTCATACATAAAGTAGGTAAACATACCTAGATATATCAAAAATATTATTAGTGAGTGACTAATGCTACGATAAAGTGATTTTTTCGACTTTCATAACATCACTTTCTTAATGTAATGGTACTGACCTGATTACGTAGTTTCGATATATTGGTGCCACCTTTTCCAATGATCGATCCAGCCACCTGTTAAAAAATCATTAGATTTAATTTTGATTCAAACAATAGAGTAAATATTATATTTATTAATAAAAAACTTTTTTCGTACCACCTGCTCAAAAATGAAATATTTATTGGTCAAGTAACCTCAATTTATAACTTACTTAACAACGGGTGAACTGAGGTTGATGACTTATTATTATTAGAAGCATTTAGACGAGATGTGCGATCGATATTAATTATTTAGATTTATATTATAGACCGTAACTGAAGTATCGAATCCAGTTTGAAAATCTTACTATGATATTAATATCATCTATCAATAAATATACTCGACATGGTTACAGTACCTTGCTGGGAATCAAAAAGGTGATCTCTTCATCGGTATGCCGCTGCCTCTTGTGGACCGGGCCATCGTCTCCATATGTGTCTCGCTTCATATTTTCTCCTGCACAAAAAAACTGTTGTTATTCATAATCTTATTGCTCTGTATGTTCAAAGATTTTTCTTGGGAAGCCATGATATCAACTTTATACGTAATTAATACCTTAACCGATTTTCTTGTCTTGTAAGAAGTCGTAGAATTAATTAATTCATAGAAAAGTGATGACAAGAACCATATCGAGAGACCGATGAAGGTGGAGAGATTGGAATGACAACTTCTATACTCATCAGGGGTATTTAAAAGTGATTGTCGATATGGAAAATACAAAGAAAAGGGTTATGTACCGAACTATGTTGACTAAAACTTTGGAAAAATTCTTGGACTTCATAGTCTGGCGCCCGACGTTGGGCGCCAGATATGATCTCGTGGGACAATTAAATATGTATAATGTACCATTTGGAAAAAACAATAAAAAATATTCGACACTTCAGTGAAAAGTATGACAATTCGCTTTTCTTAGTCTATGGTGAAAAAAAATTAAAACCTCAGGCAACACTGACTGAGGTTATACGGCGCGCCGCCTGCCGGACCCTCTTTGGGTTTGCCCATCTCATCATGATAGAATTAAAATTTGAATATTAAATCAGTAATACCCAGCAGCACGCACAGGTACCAAATCAGGGTTTCATTTAGGATTTTTTAAATTTTGGACATGGATGATCACTACACTTATCAACGATAATGATGGCTATACAAACGGAACACACTACAACACTAAGCTATGTCTACTAAATGAAGACTAGCCATTAGCAAATTCGGCTTGAAGGCTCTATAACTGACCCACTTTACCCTACCACTTTATTAAATTGAGCCATAGACAGAAAGCCAATATGATCATTACTATTATTGCTCTACTCCAGCTTTGGGAACGGAAACCGGCGCCGGTTACCGCACACCTCGAGTCTGGTATCGATTCCGCGGCTCTACCGGATACAAAAAAGACTGATCATGTTAACAGGTAAGTTAATCGTGTACCGTGTCATTATTGATCGAGAGGCTTGTGATTATTTGACAGCTGTTTTATGATTAAGCCCTGTGGTGACACAGGATACAATAGTCCCTACCCCCATTCTCTCCCGCGGGTGTCGTACAAGGCTGCAGCGTTCCTCCTATTATTACTACCAAGCCTACTAAGAAACATCGATTTGTGTCCGATAGATGAAAATAGGATCGCCCCCTAAAATTACATGGGACTTAATATGATTGGCGAAATCCACCTCTGGAGAAAACTCCCCAATTTATCTTCTAATTTAGACATGGACTGGAATTACATAAAATGAACCCGTATTTCGAAATTGTTTGTTTATTTAAAATTCAATGATCAAAACTCTATATAATACATTAATAGATTTGCGATTGATTGATGTAATTTTGCCACAATGTCAAAATTTACGGACATAGCATAAAATGCAAATAACCCTATTTTATTACGTTTAACCCTTTACAAACCTACAACTAAATAACAATTAACAACATATCAATGTGTTACCCACGGCGATTGCTCGTCAGCCGGGCAGAAACAGAAACATGATACTCTTTATCCTTTTGTATGTTCCCAAGGGATGGCTCGCTAGGACGGAAGTTTAGTTGGTAAATTACTACCACACAATCAAAAAATGTGATTTTAGTTTCCTGGAAACTTGTGAACAGGATGTAATTCTGTAATTATACATTCAGGGAATTCCGACAAATTGAACTATAAAATGGTGAAACATTTATACAATTCCTAGTTATGATTATTTGTAAAACGAATCCCAGTATAAGTGCTTACATACATACGTAAAACACGCCTATATTCTAGGGTAGGCAGAGGTGAATTAGCACTCACGTTTTGCCAATTATGTTAGGTCCCATGTCCCATTGCCATCGGGCACAAGTCGCAGTACATTGCTAGGTGGTATAAGAGGAACGCTGCTGCCCATTCCTCATCACTGATTTATCCTTAGTCTCCTTGTACGACATCCACGGAAGAGATTTGGGGTGGTGACAATTGTGTTCTACTCTGCCGTCACCACACCACCGAAACACAGTATGATAAAGTCATATATCGATAAGAATTGTCAAAAATCTATTGTTTTAAGACAGTCCAAAGCGAGAAATGGCTACCGGGCTACTAATGCTCTTTCAGGTTACCTACTTATAAAACGAATCCCAGTTTAAGTGTTGGATGAAACAAATGAATAGCTATCTGTTATTCAAGTAGGTAATATTTTGGAAATAAGACGTACTAGATCTAAATATCAAATTGGTTTTTATCAGGCAGCAGGTGAGCGGGGTCACTGACATCCCCGCAGGTGCGCGCCCGCCCGCGGCTCAGTTCGCGATTCGCACAAAGGGCACTCACTACGGCTCTGCCATCAAGAGTGAAACTTTTTTAATATCCTGTAGCTTTGCTTTTTATATATTATTATAACGTTACGGAAATAACAGCACATCACAACTTCCGACATAAGTGTAGAACACGTTTTTATTTAAGTTTAAAAGCTCCCATCGAAGAGAAAAGAAAATCTTTTACCTACCTAATAATGTTATAAATATTTTTTTAATGTTCATATATATAAATAATATACTGTCATATATTTTTTTAAAAAAGTTAATTTTTTCTTATTAATTGTACATTAATACAGTACAAGGACAAAACGGGATTGAAAGATGAAGAAGAACCCACCCCTAACCGGCAGGTGTTCAATGCACAGACTGTGTTCGCCGCGCAAAAAAAAAAGCTTAGAAATTGTAAGATACAGCTACGCAAATCTACGTTTTTTGCCTGCTTATATTTTATAGAGTATTTAGTTAGTAATGATCCACAAACGTAGGCTACAAAAAAATATTCTCGAATTTTGAAACTGTTACCGCTGGACTATTTTCATGACAAGTTAAAAAATAACATAAGAAAATATAGCAAAAAATATGAAAATTAAATCACAATAAATTATTAACACAACTCGTTACATCACCTTATTCGAAAGGAAACAAACAATGAAAACTAGGTTAACATATTACAGGACACTTACCAGTCTTAAGAATCTCGCGAGACAGGCTGAGACGGCAGAACCGAAAATGGTTTTTTATTGCCGCAGCCTTTTAACTACTTAAGAGAATTTGCACTTAGAAAATTTTCAAGGGACCACATTATTATAACGTGTGTAGGGAGAGTGCACGCGGCCATAATTTCCATGATGGCTGGACCGGCTCGGAAGCGCGCCGCGACTCGACTGACATCGGTGCGGCTCTGCACGGGCGTTAGTAAGACACCCCCGAGACAGTGGGGCGCCGGCGGCGCACATGCGCACCGCCGCCCGCCCCGTCGATAACACCCTGCCTCTCATTGTGCCCCGGAAACGGACACTTAACGAGACACCGCAAGACGGTACTATGCCTAAGTCACCCTAAAAGTCAGCAGCACCAAATTAGACTGGCATACCCCAGATACCCCTTTTATAAACTAGAACAATGTCCGTTAGCCGTGTGGTGACGGAAGAGTAGAAGACAATTGTCACCACCCCGAATCTCTCCAGTGGGTGTCGTAAAGGCGACTAAGGATAAATCAGTGATGAGGAATGGGCAGCAGCGTTTCTCTTAATACCACCTAGCAATGTACTGCGACTTTTGTGCCCGATAAATGGCAATAGGCTCGCCACCTATTACATGGGGCCTTCCATAATTGGCGAAACATGGGTGCTAGTTTCACCTCTGCCTACCCCTTCGGGGACATAGGCGTGCTTTATGTATGTAACAATGTCCCTATGTTTCGTGGTTGCCCAAAAGAAACTTAAGATTCTAGTTTGACCTCTTCGAGTTTCAACATCAATGACAATTGTGTTTGAGGTAACTTTTAAAAGGTATCACAAACCTGCAATAATCAGCAAGTTTGATAACATTTCTGTTCTATACCTAAGTCGCCCTGAATGTCAACAACACCAAATTAGACTAGCATACGACAGATACCCCTTTTCGAAACCAAAACAATATCCCTAACTAAGTCACGTACTACTCCGAAAGAAACTAAAGCTTCAAGTCTGGCCTGTTTTATAGTTTCGACGAAGATAGAAAATCCTACAAAACAAAATCAAAATACCTGTGTGACCTGTGTCAGGGCCCAATTTTTTGAGATCTTGCTAAATCTTTGCAAATCTGATACATACATACGTATATATTTATTTGTGTCAGATTTGCAAAGATTTACATTATGTTCAGAAGAATATTGCCAATACAATATACAGCATTTAATAAAGTATAGTTATTAAGCTAAGGGTTAATTTATTGTGATCCCTTAGAAATTAAATAGGCACTATTTAAAGTTAATATTTTAAGCTTTTATTCATTTACTTCACTTGTTTTACTTGAAAGAGGATAAATGATTTAAGTTTAAATAGGTCGTGGTAAAAAAAATGTTGCCCGATGTTGATAAACATAGAAATAATGTCAATAAATTAAATTCTGGAGGTTTTCCCTGCTATTAGTCGCGGTGGTTAAGCTGGGCTTTGTCCCTATACCGTGAATTCCATGAAACTACCCCTATTTACACAGTGTACGTTTGACAACACCGATAGGCATCGCTCAGTCAGACATTTGCATAAAGGTGGAACATGTTTACACAATCTATGGACAAACCGTATTTGTTGCCACTTTTTTTGTTAAGTGGAGAGAGGGTGTAATGATAATCAATGTAATGACAACATCTATTAATAGCTTCTTTGACGAAATAAAATATTGCTACATGAATGTTATAGAACTAAAATATAACCACTGACAAAAATAAAAGATCGGGTCGCTTAAAATGGAGGGTTGTGGGACTTGTGGGGGAGGCCTTTGCCCAGCAGTGGGATCTAACAGCAGGCTAATAAAAACACTATAGTGTTTTTATTAGCCTGCTTTTAGATCCCACTTATCAGGCGACAAAAGACCTTTCTTTTTTTAATTGCCTCTTGTAATAATTGGAATATTTTTACAGTAATTATTTAATATGACATGTTTATTATTTTTTAGGACTTATTCATTTATACTGCACGATTAATTGTTTTTCAATATACTATTCTACCACGACATCACGAGCCGGACACTTGAGACTCAGAATTACATTATTATATTAATGCGTGGGCTAATTACCAATTAATCAAGTTTCTTAATAAGCCATTAAATAAATTACGTTATTTAGTTCGCAGTTTTGAATTGAAAACACCTATTAAAACAAATATAGTTTAATACAGTTCTACTGTCCTGTAATATATTAGTTAGTCTAAAAGCTGTCATAATAAAGCTTAATGCGTGGTAAAATTATGTAACAAATTGTTGTAGTGTCAGAAGGTAAATAATATTACCATCCAAGCGAGCCGTTTGCATGCGACTCAGTCGTTAGCTTCTGATTATATCCATGTATATTATCTATATACAAGACCACTTAACAAATTGACCACAATAACTTATTGTTCACCCATTATAACTATAGTAAAATTTAGGATAAAATTATCATTTTAAAATAACGTTTGTTCACATAGTTTTACTTGCCCATATTTATAAATTATTAAATTAGTTGCAAGGATACAAATTTACTTCTTAAGTTGTACGCCCAAGAAAATGGTGTACTTTTGATTTAATTTGCTAATCATCGAAAATTATTAGGTTCATACTAGCTGACAACTGTGTGACATTTAGTCTTAGGGTGGTACACCACATTCTTGGCCGACTGTACCTACTTGAGTTTTATGCATAAATGATATTAAAATAGTGATAATTTACGAATCAGTAAGACTTCATGGTAATTCACTACTATGAAAATTGTATACGTTAATAATTAAGCGAATTAACAAAATACGTGTTAACATGGAAGATAAATTAGAACCCACTATCTGTAATTGAGATACTTAAAACATTCAGCGAGTCACATAAAGTAAATAGAGAAGAATAATTATCAAGAAGTGAAACAACCTTACAATTATGAATACAATGTTAGTATTATGAAACTTATACCAATTATAATTTTGGTATACCTAATTACAGCTTACGGATCATCAATACTATAAGATAACACACGAAAACGAAGTATCGATACAATACAAACTTTCCAATTTGTTATACCTTATACCTAATGCCCAGGTGAATTTAACGCTATTATAAGTTGTCTGACCGCTATACCTATGCGTATTGTTGGATGTGTACGTCAATAGTTAATAGTCTACCGATGAGGCGACATCGAAGACAATCGTAACCTAGGCAACGTGACAACAACAAAAATGCGCACTATCAAATTATATAACATCCAATAGGTACAATACGTCGATTTCAGGCCGTCCGTCGTACAATAAGTATAAACCTAATTTTATTTTCTCCAACGATAGACAATAAGACAAAGCAAATTCATTAATTCTTTAGTACTGCCATTTTTTCTGCCATTTGCCAAAAAATGCCTTTGAAAATTCATACTTTAAAAAAAAAATCATATGGATGATTCGTCAGTGGTCAATTTACACGATAATTTAAAAATATCAGCACAAGATTTAAAAATAAAGTTTATGAAGTCAGAAAATGTTCGAAAATTTTATCATGTAAGTATTTAATTAATTATAAAAATTATATAGTCTTCAATTATAAAGTGTGGTGACGGCAGAGTAGAATACAATTGTCACCACCCCAAATCTCTACCGTGGGTGTCGTACAAGGCGACTAAGGATAAATCAGTGCTGAGGAATGGGCAGCAGCGTTCCTCTTATACTCATACAACCTAGCAATATACTGCGACTTTTGTGCCCGATAAATGGCAATAGGCTCGCCACCTATTACATGGGACTTGACATAATTGGCGAAACGTGGGTGCTAGTTCACCTCTGCCTACCCCTTCGGGGATATAGGCGTGATTTATGTATGTATATAGTCTTCAATCTACAAACAATTTTTGTGACCTATTTTTCTTTTTAATATTCTTTCAAAAATTTATATGAATAATGTTGAAATAAAAATCAAATTAATACTTAATGTATTTGAAAGTTTATTTTAAAAAATACTGCATAATTATATTATCCACTTAAGCACTAAAGTAGTAGCACCAAGGTAGTCTAGCATATTAAAGATGCAAGTATGAGAGACATCAGGTGCTGCCGGACAGCAAAGTACTAGTTATACGTAGCCGTGGGAAAGCCGCGGCTTGTGAGACAGTAATATTGCCCTGACCTAATAATTAGGTGGCAAGAGCAGTTATTGTTCTTGCCAGCTTTTCTTTCCAACGAACATTATTTTAAAAGCATAATTGTGAAAGTCGTGAGGGTTGACGCGAGGTCTGTAATTTACCCCGCACAAGCTGCTGAAATATTCAGCGAGCTATGGGAACGCGAAGACCACACGCCATCCGTCTTCAAAGTGAAGCGAGTGGAGTATAATGTTCGTCTTGGACTATATTGTTGTCTGCGAGGAGACGCAAATTGTAGACCACCACCACCCACCAGGGAAATAGCAGCTGACAACAACCGCTGTTACTATTACATGTCTCCAGACTAACTGCGACAATAATTACAACTGAAGAACGTCCTCGTTTAATTATGCTTTCTAAGTAGAATTGAAAACATTTCATATTAGAAGTTTCAATCTAAGAAATCGATAAAGTCAGAAAAAATCTGAAAATCAGAAATTACATTGCTTCAATTTGGTGTCATCTAAATAAAACCCTGTTGTTTTAAATAATATCAGTAACTGTACTGGCATTAAAGAGGACAGAAAAGTAGATTGACTAGCTAGATGTTATTCGTTAATTAGTGGGGTTCCAACAACACAATATCTTGATAAGTGGATCATCATTATCATCTTGACTAGTTCTAAGGTAATTTGTGGCTGTTGGCCTGTTACTATGCCTATGTTGCTTCTTCAATTCGTACCGGTCTGAATCAACCAACCATCTAATCTCTTTTAATTCATATCATCCATCACACCCGAAAGTTACCAGTTAATAAGAGTATAAAAAGTGATATGTGCCATATCGAGACATCGATAAACTTAGTGACAACAATAATACACATTATGCTAATCCATACTGCTCAGTTTTGTCTGAAGCGATAAGAGAAGACGTATCTTAGTCTATTGCTGGTTGGCAACTGGCTGGCAGACTATGATATGTATTATGATAAGTCACACGTATAATAGACAGTCACAATGAAATACAGTAGGTATTCGAAATGTCTTCATCAGTGTAGATAGAAAATAAATAAATAAATTAGATAAATTGAATAGATCACCATAATAAATAATAAGGAAATAATACAATACATACACATACACAAATCACGCCTATATCTCCGAAGGGGTAGGCAGAGGTGAAAAAACTCGTTTCGCCAACTATGTCAAGTCCCATGTAGTGGCGAGACTATTGTCATTTATCGGGCACAAAAGTCGCAGTACATTGCTAGGTGATATAAGAGGAACGCTGCTGCCCATTCCTCATCACTGATTTGACACTTTAATTGCAGAGGCGCATACGTTTTGTACAAATAATCATTAGCTTGAGGTTTCCCAATCGACAAGTAAGTCCGAAGTAGCTTACTTTGCAGTTCAATTGACATATATTTCAAATTACAACTCTTAAATGATCTTCGAAATAAGCTACTTAGAACTTACTTGTCGATTGTGAAACAGGCCCTGAGACCTGAGTTTTATTTGTTAGAAACAAAAGAATGTATGATAATGTTCAGGCATCATTGCCCCTATCACCTATCAAAACCTTTATTGGCCGTTCATCAATTCAGGATTTAATACGTCGTCGTTAATAATTTTGCCTTATAAGCCTCTTGATACAAAGCAATCGTGCTTATTTCACGCTCGAAAGCACTGGCTTACCCTCCCCTGCTCCGTAAGATAATGCCCAACGAGCCGTAAAAGCATTACAACCTTACTTATGACCTCAACTCGCTAATATTCGGTGGCAATTTTGTTATACTGGCAAATTTTACATTAGTCGACACTAGTGTTGGCCGGTTGTAATTAGTAAAAGTGGTAGATCTTAATAGCGAATTTTGCTACCGGTTGCGTAAACGAGACAACGGTCGCAAAGGCCCACCATCGGATTGGTGGCCATAAAATATTATCTAATAACTCCGCCCATGGTATGCTAATATTTTGGCACATTAAGAACAGTAATTTACCTTACATTCATAAACGTACTTTCATCTCAATTTCCATCAATAATAAATTTTCCATTTGATGTACTAAACATTTGTAAATGAATAAGGCATTTGTGACTACCTGGACTTCCGAAGCCGCATAACTATGTATGATGAGATCAATAACACATTAAATTAGCATGTAACGAATCCCGTTTTAACGGGAAAATAATTTACTCATTAGGGGAAGTGGTCACATAAGTAGAACAATAAGAGGGTAAGTTAAGACATCCATATTCGGCCCCCCTGTGGCCTTTTAGACGGCAGTTATCCGTTCCGTTTCCTCGGCGGAGTGCGTGAATATTTGATGTTCCAATCGATCATAACTTCTTTGCGGCGCTACACCGGGCGCGCACAAGGTAGCTCGCTTAATATTAGTGGGCGACAGGCACATGGCACCGAGCCATGTTCGTAATGATATTTGTATGGCTCCTGGGGTTAGTATCGCGTATCCTTCAGTATCTATCAGTAGGCAAATATTAAATTCTAAAGGAACATAAAGTTGGTTTTCTCTCGACAACCCTAAAGGCTGGATTTCCCCAGTGTGATGAACTGTGCGGGCACAGCGTATTTGTTTGGTTTTTCGCTGTGCCGCACTGTTCAGCACACTGATGGAATCTCGCCTTAAGAGCAAGTAATATGAAAACGGTAAACTATTCAGCCAACGCTGCACAACAGTATTTAAGTATTTGTAAATTCAGGATAGTACTGAAGCAAAGGGAATTTACAATGATGCATTTAACTGTGTAATGGGCCGTCTCCATCACTTATGAAGAAGACATGGTGGCTAAGAAGTAAAAATAGCGGCGGCGTCGTCGGCAATAAGTTTCGTGAGCGTAATTGGAGTCTGGTAGGCGTGCCGCACGCTATAACGACTCAGTGAAGTTGGGTGGGAGACATCTTATATGTATTTGCCTCTCTAGTAATTTCCCCGTCCGTCCTTGTATATTTAAGCGGCGGCATCGTCTGTGCCGGTCTCATGCATATGTCATGAGTAGTTGCTGTGCAACGGTTTGTTGACGGTCGAGCCGCGGGAACCGCGACCACCGGTAACCCTCACCCACCACCGATAATTATTATGTTCTACTTTCGATTCCGGCAGCTATTGACACCTCCCCTCACCGCCCAGTGGTGTCTGCCCACCTCCGTTGCGAGAGGGATGAGGCGACAATTAGATTCCCACATTTCTCCCATAGTCTATGTAATGGCCATGTGGTGTGTATTGCATGTGCGCTCAAATTAAATGGTGGACACCGTAAAAGCAGTTATAGGACCAGTGCGCACGCACGCGATGGCAATAAATAAGGCTTTTATTTAATGTCCCTACAGAACAAATACTATAGTCTACGCTGATGGATTATTATTCTATAAATATATGTAATTGTTTAGATGCGAAAATGTATTTATTTTTCTAAATAAGGAATAAGGAAAACCTCACTTGGGCATAATCACAAGTGTGGTGGATTGACATTATTGTTAGGAGAAGAAATATTTTTAAGGGCCTGTGGGCCGAAAGAGGCAACTTTTAAAACAATCTGAGACATTCAAAATAGTGTTTACAAGTCTGAAAAAAATATATGTATAAGTCAAGGATTTATTCTAGTCAAATTCGCATTCACTTATAAGATTTAATTAACTTCACTCGATAGAAAAAAATCCCAAAGCAACCCGTTTTTACTAACATTTTTTCAATATTATGACGAAACTACTGATAATTTAAATTTAATTCTTGCGCACAATTAAAGCCATTAAATATTTATAGACAAATTCGCAGGGTTTGACTTGATAAAATAATTGTTTTAATTTTATTGTTTAAATACCTATAAAATGCGCGAACGCAACAGCTCGGCAGCCCCGATCAGTCGCACGTTAGTGCTCACGGACGACGGACCTGTGCCAATTTTTTTAATTTTTTCCGCTTCACTTTTATCGTGCACCATCAATGAACTTCTGACGTCATGCCTAAAATACTATCATAGTGCCATAGTAAAAGAATATCGGCAGATGTTATACAGAGGATAGCTACGATTTTTGATAATGCATATTTTGTCGAGCTCGCTAGCGAAGTGGTATAGAGCGCTTGGCCTGCGATTACGTAAACTAAGCAATGATTGCTAAAGCCGTTCATTAGATGGGTGACCAAAATTTTATTATCTCGAGTTCCTTCGTGCTTCGGAAGCGCATTGTGTGTTTGGTAGTTGGGCAATAATTAAAAATAACAATTGATTAATTGTTAATTGTGAAATATCAACTAACAATTGATTAAATGATATATAGATATTTGTATTCATTTAATATGATAATTGTATTTAAATTATAAATAATGTAAATAATATAAGATGGAGGAGTAGCTTTGGAGTGGAATTTGATCTTGAACAATTTTTTTCGATGAACAACGTGTAATGAACAGAAACACATAGAAAATGAACGTGCTTGACTCAAGCTGATTGATGCTTGAGTCAAGCATTATAAGTTTTGTAATTTATTTGACCTAACAAAATGTAATGAACAGAAACACAGAAAATGATCATCCTTGACTCAAGCTGATTGATGCTTGAGTCACACATTATAAGTTTTGTGATTTATTTGACCTAACAACATGTAATGAACAGAAACACATAGAAAATGAACGTGCTTGACTCAAGCTGAAAGTTTTGTGATTTATTTGACCTAACAACATGCAATGAACAGAAACACATAGAAAATGATCGTGCTTGACTCAAGCTGATTGATGCTTGACTCAAGCATTATAAGTTTTGTGATTTATTTGACCTAACGACATGTAATGAACAGAATTTGGTTTTGAATCTCAATAACTAATCCCATTTGTAAATTTTACCATACGTCTCAATCTGTTGACTGAGACATTTAGAAGTAATGGTGGAATAAAGAAACTCTTGTAATACATAATATTTACAATACATGAACTCGAAATAAAAAACAGCTCCATTTTGGCGATAATGAATAAAAAATACTGGGTCAAATTTTAGTAGTAATTGAGACACAAATAAGTATTACCTATAGTTAATAAACATACATAAATAAAATTAACAAAGCCACAAATTAACGATTCATAAAAAATGCATTGTTTAATTTGAATAACATTATTCTATTGCTTATTTTTTTACTGTGTCACTGGAGAGGGCATTTGTGAGTTCACCGAAGTCCCGGCGGCGCGAAGTAAGTTCCGCGTGGCCGGGACGGCGCTAAATACCTATTTACGCTGACCGACCGGCCCTTAAACTGTTATTCTTTACTAATGTGATGTTTGTTTTGTTTTAATGATTGTAATCTTGGAATTGTATGATATTATTGGGACATATTTTTTTTTGTTTTACTATTACCATTACATTGATGTTTGATTATTATATTCAATTTAAAATCGCAACAAAGGACATCCTACACTTTTCATACATTTTTGGTCCAAAATCAAAAGTGCCGGTCAATAAAAAAAAGTGCTGTATTCTGACAGAACACGTCGGCCTTAGCATTTGTTAATATGGCACTAAAGCTGTAGCACCAATATTAGACGTGCTATACAGGGTGGAAAGTTTAGATCGGGCATTAAGGGCAGTTACCAGATCCCTGGCTGCCACGCTTTTTAAGTAATGACAATCGACATTCATAGATTTTTGATTAAATGTACAGTCAACTAGAAAATCGTCAGAATGGAGATTTTTTTTTAATGCCAATCGATCCCATTCCCATAGAGGATTAAAACACTCTTTGAGACCAACTGAGGTTAGAGTTATAGAACACCTGCAAATCAAAGAAAACTTTTTATATGTTTTAGAAGGGTAAGATGATTTTCTCGCTGACTGTACATTTATTCAAAAATCTGTGAATGTCGATTGTCATCGCTGCCCTTAATGCCCCATGTCAACTTTCCACTCTGTAAAGAACTATTAATATTGGTGCTACAGCTTTGGTGCCATATTAACAAATGCTAAGGCCAACGTGTTCTGTCAGAATACAGCACTTTTTTTATTGGCCGGCACTTTTGATTTTAGGCCAAAATGGAGGATGTCCTTTTTACAACCTAGCATCTTAAGCCCTATTAGATTGTTCATCTATGTGTAAAATCCATGGAATTGATTGATATTTTTAGTGATTGATAAATCTTAAAGAACTTTTTACATTTCTATTTTAGATCAAAATATTTAAGCCTTCTATAAGTAATCATGAGATCAAACAATTTATTATATAAAGTAAAATATTTACTTTGAATTTCGAATTAGTAGGCAACTATATCACGCTACCAACATATCTACTATACTATTATAATAAAGCAGAAGAGTTTGTTTGTTTGTTTCATTGGTTAAACGCACTAATCTCATAAACTACTGGTGCAAATTGAAAAATTATTTTTGTGTTGGATAGTCTATTTATTGAGGAAGACTATAGGCTATATATAACAACCAACATCAACGTGAGCGAAGCCGTGGGCGACCACAAGTAAAAATATAATTAATCTCTGTCCATTTTAATCTCCATTCCACTCTGTCCATTTTAATTTTGGAAACCTTTGTGTATTGTATAGAAAACATGGATCCAATAAACAACCGCCTTTTTGAAGCTAGTTATAAACTTATGTTTTCAAATGCATTGAGCTGCTTTTTTTTATTCTGACTCACTTTCTCATTAATAATACTTAATTAGTTAGGATATGAAGTTTGCAAAATCCAAGCTCCTACTGTCAAATTCGTTATAAATAATAGTGAATCAACTTATTACACTGTTGATAATTTTGTGAATAAATCTAATGTCAACTAAGTCATGGTTTTCTGTGCACATTGTAATTTTATTCTTGAATATTTGTACAACACATTCAAAATTGCCAAGTGTCCTGGGCAATTTTGAATGTGTTGTAATGTGTTGTAATGAAAAGTAACTTACTACTTAATTATAGGTATATAATCAATATGTGCTCTAATATATTTAACTTAAGCATCTAGGTATAAAAAATTTGCTAATTTTTACAGGTGTACCAGGAACAATTAAAATAAATTTTAAAAGCCTGTTAGTTATTGGTGGCTATTGCTCAAGAGGTTCTGAGTCAGAATTCTGGTAGGGGCAAATGTTTGTATGATGAACATAGACATATTATATTCTTAAATTCATATTTGTTTATATATTTATGTAGCATACTGTTAAATTTTTATATTAAAAATATGTTCGTCTTCTAATATCCATAACACATGTGCTTGTGCTACTTAATTTAGGATAGATGGTACGTAGGAGTGTTAAAAAATATTTAAAATTATAGTGGGTATGACACAGGCCACCTTAGGCTTCTTTATTTACTGGGCTCTTCCACAAGCCAGGAGAAAGTATGAAACAAATGATTAACTTCTATACTAACCCCATTCACTAGAGCTTGGGACATAATGTAAACAATCTTGATATGTCTCTTTATCTACGAAATGCTCTTAAAAACAAGAAACATGTATTCTAAAATACATCATCAATAAAATTGTTAGCTGCTTTGAAATATTGCTGTTATAAATTTTTATTTAAGTATTTTATATTAAAAGACCCATCAAGTTTACATTTTGTCTCATGTCCTGGTGAATGGGGTATAAAATCAACATAATTATAATGCAGTTCTAAAAAACAAACAAAATGTAAGGCAAACCTCCAAAATAATGGCTAGATAATTACTATAGTCACATTTTAAATACCTATTTACATTTTGTATAGTTTATTGAGTCCATTTATTTGAGGATTAATCAAATCAGCACCATGTTATATCGTGTACTACACTACATAACTAAACAATTACTACTACTGACCAATGTTTTTTTTACTACTGTCTATTTATCCGTATTTTTATTATTTTATTTGTTTAAGCGATTCCTTGAGCCAGAATAAATATTTTTATTGTTAGATAGGTTATGATTGATAAATGAATTTTTCCTTTTTTTGCACTACACATAATGAGTTGAAGCTTTAAGCTTATGTCTTAATTGAAGATTTAATAAAGCTTTCTCAGTATAAGTACGATTAGTACAGGGTAACAGGATCCTTTGGGAGCCTGCGTAACTCTTGACTATGGTGTCTATAGTCATGTTTTTAATTTTTTTGGAAAGAACGGAATAGTAACAGTCGAACAAGGTTTAGACATTTGAAAGATCTTCATAAATTTATAACACGGCAAAAAATACACGACCTTCATTACTATTCAACACAGATTTAAAGAAATATCAAGCCGGGTTCATTTCTAATCGATAACATTGTTGGTGTTCAGCAATAAATGTTAGTAATAAAATTATTTGCTTACCTTTAGCCCGGGGATTTCAACTGTTTTTTTAATAATATATCAGCAGTTTTCCACAGCGTCTTTAAAATTATTTATTTAAAAATTTTAGATCGATTTCGGAAATGAACGAAAATCTAATAAAAATGGCGGCTGCATCACTCTATTCTCTATTGCGTTTTAATTCTTTCGTTTCCAAAATAGCTACAAGGAAAATCATCTTACAGCCTTATCCGTATGGAATTATTTATATGTATTTGTTTTTAGTACTAAAGGTTTTTAATGTAAAAATATATATAGAGACTAATAAATCACAAATAAATGTAATTGAAATAAAAATAATATTAAAATTTTATAGAAAAGACTAATTATTAATTTATCCGAAATTGTTGTTGTGAACAAATATATTAAATAACATGAAGCAATACATTTTTTTCAAAGTTGCAGAATAAATTATTATAGGCGTTAATAAACCCTATAGTAATTTTACTACTTACCATTTACAATTTTCCTATTTAGTCCAAATCATAACAAAACATGATCCCTTTGCTTTCTTCAGACTTTATAAAATAAAATGTCTTACTTGTTTTGACTTTTGAGGAGTGCTTGGCGGGCTTTCAATGGTGTCAGTGAAATTTTTATTTCAATCATTCAAAAATTGTTTCAGAGTGGATTTTGTGTAGTAAAAGTAGTGTTATTTTGATGCATAAGGATCCGTGTTGATGTTCAATTATGAAGAATCAATGAAATAAAACTGTTGTGCCGTGTTTGACGTTGAGAATTTTATAGTGGTTTTCACCACCTCATCGGTCACCGTCATGAATTGTTACCATTTGACTCGTGCCAAGCACTCCTTAGATGCGTTAAAATGTGTTTCACCCATATTTTAATGTAAAATTCATTTCATGCATTAAGATCATTCTTTCATTTCATACATTATTTTTATTCATTCATTTATCATTCATTCAAAATAAGAAAAGTAAACGAAAGTATACAAAGACAGTTTCTAAATGACTTGTATCCAGGAACGTTAAGCCAAATGAAAAAAATAACTTTTGAGTGTGATTGTCTGTCAGGAGTGTTTGGCGCGTTTCGTGGTGTCAGTCAGATTTATTTTCAATAATTCAAAAATTGTTACAGAGTGGATTTTGTGCAGTGAAAGTGGTGTTATTTTGATGCACAAGCATCCGTGTTGATGTGCAATTATGCAGAATCATCGAAAATAAGTCTCATGATGTGTTTGATGTTGTGGTGAAGTTCGCTATAAAAAGTGGTTTTATCCATTTCATCAAACACCATCATTAACTCTGTTACCATTCAATTCGCGCCAAGCACTCCCTAGATGCGTTAAAATATGTGGCACCCATATTTTAACGTAAAATTCATTTCATTCATACTTTTCACCCACGCATTATTTCATACGACTACAGATAAAATATACACTAAAGACTTGGCTGTATGGGCGAGACCCTTTGCCTTCCCTAAAATATAGGGAGAATTTTAAAACTAAAAAAAAAACTAAGGAGAGTGTTTGGCGCGTTTCGTGGTGTCAGTCAGATTTATTTTCGCTAATTCAAAAATTGTTACAGAGTGGATTTTGTGCAGTGAAAGTGGTGTTATTTTGATGCACAAGCATCCGTGTTGATGTGCAATTATGCAGAATCATTGAAAATGAGTCTTGTGATGGTGTTTGATGTTGTGGTGAGAACCACGCAAAAAGTGGTTTTGCTCACTTCATCAGTCACCATCATGAACTCTGTTACCATTCAATTCGCGCCAAGCACTCCCTAGATGTGTTAAAATGTGTGACACCCATATTTTAACGTAATATTCATTTCATTCATTATTTCATCCACTCATTATTTCATGAAACTACAGATAAAATATACACTAAAGATATGGCTGTATGGGCTAGACCCTTTGCCTTCCCTAAAATATAGGGAGAATTTAACCAAAAAAAAAAAAAACTAACTGAATGTCTCGGAGTAAATAAGACCTATAGTCCTATTTACTCTGAGCTCTCAGTGGATTGTGATATTTGCGATGGATTTGTCATCTGTCTGGCTGTCATTGTGCTGTCATGTCAGTGATGAAAAAGGAAGGAAGGATGGAATTAAGGAATTTAGTTTAGACTGTTAATGCAAATATTGTTACCCTTCTAATTAAAACACACTTATGTACTGTGTCCAGTGATCGACAATTCATTGAGGAAGGTTAAAAGAAAAAACCCTTTAATCGCATTGCTTGTCTTATAAAGTGCAAATATTCCGCCAAAAAGTAAACGGAGAATGAAACATGAATAATAGTTCTGATTATATTTTATACGAGCTACATTGCTCAAAAGACGCACTTACTGACAATTATGGATGGTTTATGCAATTTTTGTTAGCTGTACTAGCATTTACTTGCTTAGTTGGTATGTATATTTATTAATAATATCTTCAAGGTTGTGTGATAATTTTTTGAAATACCTACCTAATTGACGTATATACATACATACATACAAATATGAATAATAGTGACTACTGATGTGCCTAACTTACTGGAAAAATAGCTGATCATCTTGTATGTTTTTATTTAATTTTTATATTTTTATTTAATTGGAATAAAACTAAACTTTTGTTCACAGGTAAAAGATTTTGTGAACCTCGCAATGGGAGAAGACCATGGTTGATCTGGTTCTATGACACATCAAAACAAGGCTTGGGTGCTCTAATTATACATGCTGCTAATGTATGGCTTTCGCCGCACTTAACAGGAAATCCTTGTACATGGTAATTGATTATTATCATTTTTATCTATTTAATTATTATGTAAATTCTCAAAAAAAAGTCATTTAGGGATCATATAATATAATTATTGTTTTATGGAAATATTAAGTAGTAAAATAATTGTTCAAAACTTTACAGTAGTTCCTCTTTCTGTTCTCAGGTATATACTTAATTTTATGCTGGACTCAACATTAGGCCTACTTATAATATGGGCTGGAATTAGACTTGCACAATATTGTGCTAGAGAATATGATATTCCCCTTATAAATTTTGGTGAATATGGTGAGTATTTACTTAAATAATTAAAAAAATAATTGTCAAATTATACTATTGATTTTCTGCTTTAAATTAATTGACAATGTATTGAAGAACTTTAACAGTTTTTGAGTATTTTGACATGCTGTCGACTTTGCATACAAAATGTTATTATATTCAGTATATTCTTTACCCCCGAATACAGAAACGCTAATCAAAGTTTGAGACCTGCTTAACATTTAATTATTGTCAAAATTGGCGTGTTTCCATACAAATACAAATGTATATAGGAACGGACATACACACAAATCGTACACTTAACCATGCATCTTTCGGCTTCTCCTCAGTCGGCTAAAACACTAATATTTATGTCCATAACTTATAAAAAAATATTCTAACTTTTTTACATCGGTCATTGAATCTTCACTATCTTCATCTTTACTCTCATCTGATGACACATCAGAGCCTGTGCGATGATGTAGCGCTCCGTAAAACCATCAAAAGCGGCGATGCGACCATCAAATACTTTTTCTTCTTTTACTGCATGGCCACAATCATTGCCCATATATTTTTAATGGGATTAAAAATTTCACTAATACGTAATTAACTGCCGCACTCAGAGACGTCAAATAACGTTAATGAGTACTTAACGTCAAAAAATGACAATTCAAAACTAGTCTCATTAAATACTCATTAAAGTTAATTGACGTCTCTGAGTGCGGCAGTAAACTGCGAAATATTATTAATATACGTAGCTGTAGCGGTACAAAGGAAAGTGCGAGGCCGTGTATTGACAGTTGACGGTCGCACCGAGCAGTAGGCCTAGCACGGGACGTGGTAAAAATGACAGTGTTTTCTCTCGGGATTTAGTGGGTGTTAGAGTGAGAGGAAAAGATTTTCTTTCCCCCGAAAGAGATGTGTCCACATCCCGTGTTACGGGGGCTGCAGTATTGACAGCTATCAATTTAGCTAGCAGTCATCTTGAATTTTTAGGCGGTACGGATTTTCTGCCAAATTCATACAAAATCATCGGCGATCAATCGTTCAAAAGCTAAAGCTGATAGTGACAGCATGACGTCATAAACTATAGCTTTTGCTTTAGCAATAGAGTTAGGCGATAGGCCCGCAGAGCTGAATTATTGCACCCAGTATTCCTTGTTTTCATTCCCTTTAACCACCAACAATAGTATTACCTCAGAGGGTTGGTGTAAGGCAGGAGGCTGTTCATAAAAGCCTTGTCATGTTGTACTGAACCAATACCAAATAGGGTAAGAACAAGATAGTTAGGTTGCAATTAATGAATCTCTATAACCCAAACAATAACCTTGAATAGTATACTTGTAGGAAAGAAAAGCTTATTTTAATGAAAATATCAGAACGATTTTGCTAAATCTCTTCTAGTTAGAATTTCCGTTCCCTCTACGATGCAATTTGGAATTTAATTTATTTTTCTAGTAATAACACTGACATTGCATTAAATACAGATATAACATTATTGATCCCAATATCATAGTAGGTACCCAACTCTGTTTGTTTTGCTTGAGTTATTTTTTAACCCAAGGAAATAGCGTAATGTTAGAACCATACCGGCGATATCTACATTAGTCTTCAGTATTATCGTCTTTCAAGACCCTGTTCAGAAGTACGCGCGTTGTACACGAAAACGCAGATGAATTCGCGCGTAAATCGCGTCGTCTGGGCTCTAGGCTCTTACATTGTCAGAATGAAATATTGTACCATTAAATTTTAAACGTTGACTAAGCAAAACTCCAGCTAACTATATAAAATTAGATACCGATCAATAGTCAAAGATTAATTTACATGAAAACCTTTTTTAACCATAAATAGAGTAAATATCTTTAAGTTTAAGTACTTAAAAAATAATAGATACCTCCTTATTCCTTGAGAAGATACCAATCAATAGTCAGAGATATATTTTACATAAAAACCCCACCTTTTTTAACCCATTAATAGAGTAAATATCTTGAAGTTTAAGTACTTAAAAAAGAATAGATACCTCCTTATTCCTTGAGACGTGATATAAACTGGCGAAATATGGGTGTTAATACTCCTCTACTTACATTTGTTATTTTTGAGGAAATAATTTAAAAAAAGTATTTCCTTTAGGGGAGCATTTTTAACAGTTTCTACACTACAAACCGGTAGGCATGTGCATTAATCGGTCGTAGGGCTTTAATAGAATATATATACCTACATGAATCACGTCTATTCATCCACGAAAATAATATGCAGAGGGGAATTAACGCCAATGATGTTTCCATCATCATTTCAGTCATAAGACGCTCACTGTTAGCCAAAGGCCTCACCCAAGGATCTCCAAATCGTTCAGCTCTGCTCTGCCTGCTCTGCTTCTGATCATTACTAGATCGTCAGTACATCTAGTGGGGTTCTGTGTAATAGGTGGCAAACCCATTGCCATCTATTGGCCACTGAACCGTAGTATATTACTATAAGTGCTATTACAGAACGCTGCTGCCCAATCCTCGTCGATTTGTTGGCTCTTTTGTCAACTGACAGGCCGCTCGAAACAGATCTAGAGTTGACTAAATAATCAATTTTATTATACTGATCCTACATTTGAAAAAAGTTATATTGTATTGTATTATTTAAAATCTAAGTACAAACTTAAACAAAAATCTTTGGGGTAAAAAGTTAGACACCGTGGATCGGCTACATACTGATTTTTGTCATAATTTTTTTTTTGTCGCAGGCAAACCTCCAATGGCGTCAGCATGGATATGCCAATGCATACTGTACGCTGCGTTGGCGACTTTCGCGAAGTCAGTGCTGGCTCTAGTTTTGAGGCTACCACCAGTGACAGACATGTTGTCCACCTTGAGACTCTCACCGGTCACCGATCCCCGGCTCGAGCTGGCTGTAGTCATGCTCATAATTCCGTTCTTCGTTAATGTAAGTACGCCATGTGTCTTTAGTTATTGACGACAGAAAGACATCACATTTGATAGCTAGCGACTTAAGTCCTCGCTAAGAATATAGGGAGAATGGGCCATAACCCACCACGCTGGCCCAGTGCGGATTAGTAGGTATAAACTACTGCAAATGCAGCCGGGACCAACAGCTTATCGTGCCTTCCTTAGCACGGAGGTACTCGATTGGATGGCTTGATAATAGGGTCGATTCTGACAACGGTTCTCTAAAACTAAGATTAATTTGGCAACAGTGTTTCTCTTTCATTCTCAATACAGATTAAAGAGGACAGACTGATATTAAATTTAGTTTTAAGTTTAGAGAACCATGTCAGAATTGACCCTAATATCTTACCTATATGAATGGACGAGAATACATACTGCGCCGACGCCAGATAAACTGGGAACAGGGCAGGAAGGAGTACTAAGTTTAAAATAAAAATTAACACTAAGTACTGTCTGAATTATTATTTTGTTATTGTAACATTACCTATAATAAATGTTAGGAAAAAATATTTAGTATAAAATTAATGAAATTTAGATTATTAAAAAAAAATGTAATTTTATTGAGCATACATTAAATATCATTATTTCCCTATTAACATTATTTACTGTGACTTATTTATTTAAATACTAAAGAACGTCACTATATGACTGCTGCACAAACACCTGTTTACATCAGGTGCTTGTGCAGCAATCATATAAAGCTATAGAGCAAGTACACAAATCAATATAAAATAGGTATTTAATTTTTAATTGTAATCTTGTTTCAGATTTTAATATTTTGGGTGACAGACAACTTCCTTATGTATCACCCTAGAGGAGTTAGTACGAAAATCAAAACAAAGGTGAGTTTCGAAACACTATTATCTATCACAAGACAAAAAAAACGATATTCGAAAATAGATCGGTACATACTTTTTAAAGACAAGTTATACCTCTCCTCTTTCCTTCAATAACGTGTTATCTTATAAAACACAAATTCTAAATTTAAAAAACAAAAATTATAAAACGCAAAGAAGCGATCTATTTATTTTTAATTAAAATCAATTTATCAAGGTCCGCTACCAATCTATCAAGAAGGAGAAGTCAGGGTCTGATGAGGAAGACTACCCTGCCAGCACTGAGCGGCTGTTGGGCGCCAACGTATGACCATACCCCAGGCCCACCATATCTCGGGCATAGTCTTCTTGATAAGTAATATGGTGGAAACACATTATTAAAACGCGACGCGACTCGACGTGTGGACACCGAACACCCGGCGACGCGTCGGATGTTCATAGTGTGATCCTAGTCATAGAAAACAATACATTTGATTCGACTCAAAAAGCGTCGCGTTACATCGGGTCGCGTCGTGTTTTAATAATGTGTAAACTCTCAATACTCGCTAGCCTTTGCTATGAAATAATACCACTATCTGTGTTATAGTTTGCTAATAAATAGATGACGAACATTTATCAAGTCAGAGTTCAACTTTTTCTTTCATAATTGAAGCACCTACTCTAATTCATTTATGACATTGTACTTGTACCAGGTTTATTTTTAGTTCTTAGTAGGTATGTCCTACGCCACTAAGCGTGGCCTTCCGATAACCTATATTACTAAAGACGAAAACGACGTATGTCACATACTTTATGAGTAGGTAAACATTATTTGCATTCCTTTGTTCAGATAAAAAGTGAATAGGCATTCGTAATTCCATTTTGAATTTTTGACTAGCATATTATTTACATACATACATAATTCACGCCTATATCCCCGAAGGGGTAGGCAGAGGTGAACTAGCACCCACGCTTCGCCAATTATGCTAGGTCCCATGTAATAGATGGCGAGTCATATTATTGCCATTTATCGGGCACAAAGGTCGCAGTACTTTGCTAGGTGGTAGGTATAAGAGGAACGCTGCTGCCCATTCCTCATCACTGATTGATCCTTAGTCGCCTTGTACGACACCCACGGGAGAGATTTGGGGTGGTGACAATTGTATTCTACTCTGTCGTCACCACACGGCGAGCATATTATTTGATACCAATATATCTTTGTACCTTATAATATAACATTATTTACATTGTTTTATTCATGTCCTGTGATAGATCGCGGCTGCAATTTAAAAATCGTGTTCGCCTCAACTTTCGTGTTTCTTATTTACAATTGCGAATGTGCCATTGACTTTCCGATTGCGCACTTATGGCTAAACGTCAGTTGACTAAGTATTTCAATGTAGGATTACACGGCCTTGTAAGTTCATTAAGCTAAAGTTATTGATGCAATTTACGGTGTGCAAATCCAGCGCATCTCTAACGTTATAATCTGATAATGTTCTCTTGATTCTTGGCTATAAGAATGTAGTTTAGAGAAAGTGTCCAGGATACATCATCACATCACATATTGAAAAATTAAGTTTGCACAGTTATGAACTTATTTGTAAATATATTAAAAAGATCTGTACATAGAATGACTTTTGTCCGAGTAGATTATGGGCAGTTCACTGACCTCTATTAAACAAGTATTTATTTAATAGAGGTCAGTGGGGCAGTTCGGTCATGTCAGGAACATCGAAACATTTTGTCAGTGTAATAATACTGAATAGATTACTTTATGAAGTTGATGAACGTTTCCAAAGCAGCCATTCTCTTATATAGAGTCTAAAGATGCATCTTATCAATCATAACATGTATTCTAGTGCCTAGAACTCCTAGAAGAGGATACTATCCTTTTCATTTCAGTAATAGACAATAAAATACTTCTTTGTGATTGAATTCTACATTTGTAGCTAGTTTAATCACTTCTATCGCTCTCAGGCATTGTTTACATTCGATGGTGGAATAATGGTGCTTTCATCTCCGTACATAAAATATCTGTGATAAAGTCGCCTGTGGAATTATGAATTAAACCTGATGCATATTATAATGGTTTATTGAATTGAAGTTACAGAGAATATCAGTGGTTGTACACCCACATCCGAGCTAATTGACAGTGACTTTAATTCTACAAAGTAACCGCCTGCTGTATACAATATTTTGAATTTGAACCAAATATTCCGGCAGATATTCGTATTAGGTTGAACCCACATTCGGTGCATCACTAGTAGATAGGTATTATTAATTATTATTTTCAACATTTCAAGTTACACTTTATTATCAGTCACTAGTTGAATACTTAATATTGAGTTACCTTACAAAGTAAGACTTCTCTTGTAAAATTAAGAGGCCTCCAATTTGTTGGTCCCTCAATTCTGAGGACCGTGACCGCTATGGCCATGCTCGCAGAGAAGCAGAGAACCCTCCATCAGACCCTATCGGTTGCGTAGGTAGACTGCGCGCCAGATAAGTCTGCGCGGTATGGGTGGCGCTGCTCGCTCACATTGACACTCCTACACAAACAAAACACATAGTAGGCGGAGTTTTAGTTCCAATTTTGACCACGCGCAGACTTATCTGGCGAGCACTCTACCATTCGTACTTGTCAATGCGGTTTTCTTGGAAAGTTAGTGCAGTGGTTATGCATACCTGTTTAATACTATGTTCCTATAATTACTACCTATAAATTACCTACATCGAAGCTAATTAGCGGTTTTATATACCTAATAAATCTTCACGGTTTGATTTTCAATAGCAAAGGCCAGTGTTCTATGTAAGCATCATGAAGTGTACCTAATTGTAACACATTCGCCGTTGAAATTGTGTTTTGTGATATTTATATTATATTTATATACAGTTTATTATACTTTACCCAAATATTTTGGATTTGCCTTTAATTTCATCACGAAGGATAACTTTATTCTGTTAATATTATTTATTCGTCATTCGAATATTAGTTAGGTATTGTGGACTGAAAATAATAATCAATCGTTTTTATATGGGTATATAATTAAGAATACTAAATATTGAATGCTAAACTTGCATTGTGTTTATATTTGTATAAATACCAGTCGGTCTTGAATAATATATTGTGTATAATAATCGTTTAGATTATAAGAATATAAAATTTGTTGGTAAATATGTTGTACTTATTGTGAACTGTATATACTTAATTATTAATTGTTGCGTCATCGCTTTAGCGAGCTAAAGTAGTAGTCATCAGCACGCCAGGCTACCACAAAATGTCACCCCAATCGATTTTGTACTTTACGTCAAACTATTTAACGTTCACAATAGATCAAAGAAATTTACCAAATAAACCCAAAGAAGGTTGGTGTCAGGCAGGCGGCTGGGTGTAAAATATAAGCCAAAACCTTGAGCAGGATTGGCATGTAGTCATCCCAATCACTCTCCGTTCATCGGTTTCTTGACATGGTCCGTTCCGTCTCTATACATTCATCCATAACTAGCACCTTTACGGTGTGATGGATGATATGAATCAAAAGATAGTGGATGGCTTGAGGACGCCTGACAAATAAGATATGAATGGAAGAGGAAACTTACTGCGCCGACCCCAGATAGACTATGCGACTAGGGGAGGGAGAAGAAGAATAGATGAAAGAAATTTGACATTTTTGTGTAGTCTGGTGTGCTGTACTGAACCTACGATATTTTTATACTCTTATGATGTCAGTCAATATTTCCGAGTGTCATGAAATTAAAATTATGTCCACAGTGTATGTATTCACTTCAGCAATAAGATTTTAGTAGGTAGGTCGTTTGTCATTTTCTGTGATGGCTATATTTTGAAAAAGGAAATATGTGCCAAATTTATTTTAGTTTCATTTACATTTTGTAAGTACCTTAAATGCGGTACTTACGTCCTATATTTATATTTTAATATTTGGCTTACAGCTTATGAATTTTTTACGCATTTGAAATATAGGTAGATTGAGAAATGGAAACATGGCTGGAAAAGGATGAATTAGATTGGTTGATGTCGGGGAAGAAAGGAGAAAACTCCATATAGTTTTAGAAACAAGCCTGGACCATATCGGTGATAACAATTACATTCAGTTTTCACATAATATAAGTATCTACTAATAATTTTAGTTTACAAATATTTATGGGTCCATTTATTTAACATTTTACATACATTTTAATTTTCTAATATTTTTCTTTTTATTGCTTTAGTGCTAGAAATAGTAATGAACATGAAGTACCTAGAATTGACTATGTTACAAATAATATTTCGTATAAGAGGGTGCATACGAGGAAGTGTCTTAGACGCTAACTATTACGTTATGGTATTCGAAAATTACATCAACATGTTTTCAGAAATCATTTTATATTGTATGTAACTAAAGTTAAAGATAAATTCGTTGAGTAACGAACTTTGTTCATTTGTAGTATGTCTTTTATTCTGAACAGAGTTTGAATCATGTTCGTTAGAGAGACATAGAACGTGTTTTATACCAGTCTTAACTGTTTTGTAGTGTATAGGGATTTTATTGTTCCCTACATAATAAATAATAGTATAATCTTGAGTTAGTTACGCGCATGCACCCTTCTAAGCCGCGTTATTTTTGTTGTACAGAATTGCTTTCCAGTTAGAATATATAAAATATGATATTTTTCTACTTTTTTTACATATGATGTAAAATTCCATCACAGACACTATCCAACACAGTCAATACATTAAAAATGTATGATATCTGACTGTATTCTCGAAGTTTTCTGTGAATTAATATTGTATAGATTAAGATTTGGTTTTTTTTATTGTATCATCCGAATATACTTATAGGAGGTGATTATTCATAATATAATGGAATGTATTAATCATGTTACTATATGTTCTAAGTACAAAAACCCGTCGGAAATATTGTAACAAAAATGCTCGCTTGAATGCCTCCAAATGCGATATCTTCTTTTTTAATCATTACATTTATTGCAAGGGAGGCCGCAGCTTTCAAATTTAATTATTATATACCAACACCAACTCCAATTTTAGGAACACAATAATATCTACAGCAACAACACTTTATAAATTCATCCTGAACGGTTTCATGCGACGACTACACGTAAAGGATAATAAATATATTATAATGGTCACTTTATTACATTATGGGTGTTTTTTTGGCAAATATATGCTCCACTTCTATTTTTTTTTAATAAAAGTCTTCTTATTTTGTCTAAAAGAATTTCGTTGTAGCGTACTAAGTTACTACTAACCATTCGATCTGAGAAACATGAACAATGTTCTGCAGATAAGAACTTATCGCCGACGGGTTTAAATTTATAGCTGCAGTGCCATTTGTTTTAAAAATGTTATGTAACATCGAAAAAAGACTGATCAAGTCGCGTTTCATAATTTATTGCTTCCTGTAAAATGTCATCGTTGCTAATCTATGTATCAACTGCTGAACTATGTAAAATGAGATGAGAATTGAGAATAAACAAGTTTATTGTTTATAACAAGTTATCTTAATTGTAATTAAGGGGACGGTAGCTGCTTTATGATATCTCTTAAGCGGGCACACTCGTGAATACAACTACACATACGGTAGCGGTTGATAGTAAAACTCTTATTTCTTGAAAAAGCAGGGTCGGACGAGAACCTACTCGTATATTATATCCTAAGCAATAAACCAACTCAAATATAATAGTAGGTATTATATTTCAGTTGGTTTGTTAGTTTACTTATATCGTGACGATTTGTAGGTATCAACTAAAAATATGTTTTATTTTGCGCTGTTAAAAACGTTTCATATCATCTTTATTCCCGAAGGAAGTAAAAATCCATTAAAAAAAATTACAAACTGCCAAAATAAATTGGTGAATATTTCCCTGTTGTATTTTTATTGCTTATTAGAACTATACAAATGCACTTATCTGTACTCAACATGTCTCCTTCCTAACAAGATAAAAGAGAGGTTCAATTAAAATTAAGAGTAACAAAATTGAAGTCACTTATTATTTTTCAAACTGTATTTTACGGGCTTTATCAGGCAAAGAGTACCTACGTATAATGTGTCTGTAAATCTGTATGGAATATCATAGTTATGTATGCTAGTATAAATAAATATTGATATTTATAAGTTATATACGTTTCCACTGCGAGTGTGACAGAGTATTTAGAAAATGGGTCACATCCTCAGCCATAGAAACCATTGTTTGGCCAATAGTTATAAGAAATCAATAACGGTCTTCATAAATTTTCTGATTTATTATTTTTGTTGAAAAAATATTTGCTGATCTGTTACAATAACTTTATTCACATTTTGGCCTTTAGTCGTAACATGACGAGTAGGCAATGACCTGTGTAATTGATATTTGAGCATAATTATGTTTATTGTTTAAATATAATTCTCATATAAATTCTGTGGTTTTATTTTTCATTAGTATACATATATACATACATAAATCACGCCTCTTTCCCGGAAGGGGTAGGCAGAGGTGAACTTGTACCCACATTTCGCCAACTATGGCAGGTCCCAGGTTCACTAGTATACCTACCGTAAATGCTTTTTTTGTACTTTTCTATCACAATCAGTACCTACCAATAGTTGGGTTTAGGTACCGATCGTTATTAATTTATTTTATATCTCTGATCACAGTCATATAATCACATACTCTTTGTATCATCTATATACATTGTACTCTTTAGTATCATCATAATATCTAGTTACCGTAGCAACCGCATCGTTGAGCTAGAACCTGTCATATTTGTGTTCAAATTATAATTCGAAGTTGATTTTCTGAATTCTTATAGATTGAGTGGTTTTATACTAAAATATGTTTATTTTGTACGTAGTGTATTGATTAATGTGTATTTTATCATATCAATCATCTATATTTACGATGCAAGATGGATGAAAGTGAACTGAGAAAATTATTGAAGACCAAAAATGGATGTCGTGTTCCACCAATGTTGCCCATCCCTGACGTCCACAAGATGGATAAACTGCCGTTCACACCGCTTCCACCGTACAATCGAATTAAGGTATGTAATTATAATATACGTACTTTGGGAGGTTTGTATGATTGCATGTAGACGCGTCTCTTACTCATTCTGATTGAACAGATTTGGATTACCTACAGAATACACTCTGACCCAGGTCGTAACCTTAATTGTACGTATCCGCCACGCCGTGTGGCTGAACAGAACATAGTTTTTACCATGTCTCTTACATCCCATGAATGTTGTAAGACAAGGGAGCATGGCTCTTTTCATCATTTTTCTATACATTTCATTTATCACTAGCATCTTTCCGATGTGATAAATGATATGTATCTAACCCCCGAATACAGAAACGCTACTCAAATTTAGGGGACTGCTTAAAAAGTTAAGTAGACACTACCTGTCAGAATTTGTATGGAAAAACGTCAATTTTGACAATAGTTAAATGTTAAGCGGGACTTAAACTTTGAATAGCGTTTCTGTATTCGGGGGTAAAGGGAGTCTATCCCCCGAATACAGAAACGCTAATCAAAGTTTGAGTCTTGCTTAACATTTAAATGTTGTCAAAATTGACGTTTTTCCATACAAATTCTGACAGGTAATGTCCACTTAACTTTTTAAGCAGTGCCCCAAATTTGATTAGCGTTTCTTTATTCGGGGGTAAGGCTTGCTGATGTCTGACAGATGTGAATTGAAGAGGAAACATACTGCGCCAACCCCAGCTAAATTGGGAAAAAAATAGGAATATGATGATGTTAATTGGTTATTACATTGATTTTTATTTAAACATGATATAATTATGTTAGAAAAATATTACAAAGAAAATTGAGGTTAGAAAAGGTTCGAAAAGTTCTAGTCTTTATGCGGGAACTCCTGCAGCTAGACTATAATTTTTCGAACTATTCTTTCCTAATAAGTATTATACCAGTACTATTTATTAGTACTTAGTTTTTGCGTAATTGCCTCTAATAAATCAATATGAACTTTATTATTTCAGGAAAAACAATCACAGTTCAGAAAAATTCTTGAAGAGAAAGCTACTGAACGAAAGGTGGAAATCGCTCGGCCACCATTAGAGCGTAGAGAAAGAGATCGACTTGAATTATCGCAGTCAAGGCATATAGCGGTCTTGCGGGAGTGCGCAGAGAGAATACAGCCACCTCCCATGCTCAAATCGTGGGAAAGAAAAATTACTAGTTTAATACCCTCAAAACTTCGCCAATCTTTTCCAACACTAATGGAGGAACTAATCTCAGAGAGTAAATGTGAATGGGACCAAAACCTACACAACCTGGCTGTTAAAACTGTGATTCGTGAAGTCCCTGGGCTAACCCGAAAACGATATGAAGAACCTGATTTTAAGTTCCATGGAATTACTTCCAATTATGACAGAATGATTAAATACAGGAAGAAATTACAAGATGGTTCACTGCTGTTACACCCGTTTATAAGACTAGTTCTTGAGTCATCGGAAAAAACATTTCCTACTTATATAATTAAACTGTCGAAGTATAGAGCAAAAGGGCCCTTAAACTTAGATGACTTCCAAGCTAAAATATTAGAAGAAATCAAGCGCGCAGATTATCTCGTCTCGAGTACCTGGTATGCCATATTAGTCCAATGGTTAAAAAATCCTAGATGTTTGAAAGGTCTGCGTCCAAAACAGATTCCCGAATTCGTTAAATGTGCAACAAAAATGATATCGATACAGATTCAAGAGTTAATGCGTAGATCTATCGATGCCATAATTGATGCTCTAAAAGACCCAGAACTCGTGCCTATTTTAAATCTTGCTCTAGACTTCGATGGGGAGTTTAAATATGATCCATCACTTGATTCCGTGTTTCAAACATATCATAATATAGCTAACGCGATTTCTCACATATCACAAAGACTGATGCCAATAGAGCAATATCTGAAAATCGCTTATAATTATGATGCTTTACCAGTACATTACAATGAGTGGTTACAAAAAGATGGTCACGATAGATTGCAAAAACAATTAGATATTGTTTTCGAGCCTCTGCTTCAATATCTCGATCGTTTAAGACATGAGTATAGCATGCTCTATGGTTCACCTGCAAAATTAGCACTACTAAATTTCATTGAAAAATCTGTTGAGTTCGAAGAAAGTCGAGATAAAATTAAATATTTTCAAAATATAGATTCCGAAATTACAGCTGTATTAGAAAACGAATATTTTAACTGCGCAGTTGTCTGTCAGTTAAGAATGGTTAATGGCTTAAAACGTAAGGCTTTAGAATTGATAAATGATATTATTGCCGGTATAGTAAAATCTCATATGGACGAAAATTATAGTATTTGCACAGAATTCGAAATAATTGCTGAAAAAGCTTTAAAGGAACCTGAAAATGCAGCTGAATTAGTAGATCAGGGTATTTATATTTTACATGCAAAAACTGTCTTAGTTGAAGCCCTGAAAGAAAGAATAATGCGGCAGATAGAAATTATTTCTAATCTTTTAGAAATGGCTTCCCTAACACCAGAACATGTTTTTTCTAACACGCGAACTGTAAATTGGCTTATTGATATCAAGCCAATATTTGATAAAAACGCTGCAGCTTATGAAACTTTTAAAGCTGAAATGGAAGAAAATTTACTTGCAAAAATTGGGTATCTTAATAAAGAAGTAGCTGAAATGACACCATATTTGGAGCTTCTTGATAACATGGATGATATTAATCACACTCAGGAATATCTAGAATATTTAAGGAAACTTGTCCACCGATTAACTGATTGTGACAAGATAGTTGTATGGATTAATAACGAGGAAACTACTTTCAAATTTCCTATAACCTCTTATGCAGACTTAGAAGAATTAAAAGATTTTATATTACCCTTTTATTGTCTTATCCACTTAGTTCATCGCTGGAAACGTAGTTATTATACATGGATGGATGGCGTTTTTGAATATTTGGACCACAATCAAATTGAACAAGATCATGATTTCTATTATAAGGAATTTTTAAAATTAACTAAAAATTATAAAAATAAAATAAAACAACAAATTTCCGAAGGCGTAGAAAAGAGATTTCAAGGATTAGTAGATGACCCGGATGTAAATAATCTACCCGCTCCAATGAAATTATGTGCTCAAGCTATTGCTGAAATAAAAGATTGGCGACCTAATGTTCAAATGGCACATATCATGTGTAATCCTGCATTAGTGCAACGTCATTGGGATGAAATGTCTAGTATAGCGGGTTTTGATTTAACACCCACTGCAGGCACAACTCTTAGAAAAATTATAAATTTTAATTTATGGGATGACATTGATCAATATGAAATTATCAGTGTTGCGGCCACCAAAGAATTGGCTTTAATAACCAATTTAAATAAAATGATAGCAGAATGGACAGATATCTGTTTTAAAACAAGTCCATATAAAGATACAGGTATTTTTATTCTATCTGGTCTCGATGATATACAAAGCGTTTTAGATGATCATATAGTAAAAACTATTGGTATGCGAGGTTCTGCTTTTGTAAAACCCTTTGAAGCGCAAGTGAGATCCTGGTACGAGAAAATTATGAGAGTCAACGCTACTATTGATGAGTGGGGCAAAGTACAGAGCCAATGGCTGTATTTACTACCAATATTCTCATCCAAAGACATAGTCGCACAAATGCCAGAAGAAGGTGTAATGTTTGTGGAAGTCAATAATATTTATCGTCGATATATGGGTTCAGTAGAAAAAGATCCTCACGCTCTTGAACTAGCCGGAGCAACGGGTGTCTTGGAATCATTTAGAATAGCTTCAGGCTTCTTGGAAAAAATTAATGATGGGGTCAATGATTATTTGGAAAAGAAACGACTATACTTTCCAAGGTTTTTCTTCCTGTCCAATGACGAAATGTTAGAAATTTTATCGGAAACTAAAAATCCACTTAAAGTACAACCTCATTTGAAGAAATGTTTTGAGGGAATTAATAGATTAGTATTTGATGAAGAATATAATATTTCATCTATGATATCCATGGAAGGCGAACAAATTGAATTTTTAGAAACAGTAAGTACCGCAGCGGCTAGGGGATCCGTCGAAAAATGGTTAGTTCAAGTTGAGGACCAGATGCTAAGAGCTGTTAAATCTGAAACAGAATTATCCTATTATGATTATGCTAACATAGGAAGAGTGGACTGGATTTTATCTTGGGAGGGAATGGTAGTTTTAGCCATCTCTCAAATATATTGGGCTATGGATGTCCATGAAGCGCTCAATACCCATAAACTAAGCGAACTTCAAGCATTTCACGTAAGTCTTACAAAGCAACTTAACGAGACAGTGGCCGTCATACGGCGAACAGACCTAAGTAAATTAAGTAGTATTACTGTCAAAGCTCTTATCGTAATTGACGTTCATGCGAAGGATGTAATTTTCGAACTTATCGGAAAAAACGTAATAGAAGTAACAGATTTTCAATGGTTAGCTCAATTAAGATATTACTGGGAAGAAGAAAGAGTATTCGTAAAAATAATAAATGCGGTCGTAGATTATGCTTATGAATATCTTGGAAATTCAGATCGTTTAGTTATAACACCCTTGACAGACCGATGTTATCGTACTCTAATAGGAGCCTACTATCTTCATCTGAATGGTGCACCGGAAGGTCCAGCCGGAACTGGTAAAACAGAAACCACCAAAGACCTAGCTAAAGCTCTCGCAGTGCAATGTGTCGTTTTTAATTGTTCAGACGGTTTAGATTATAAAGCTATGGGTAAGTTTTTCAAAGGTTTGGCATCTTGTGGTGCTTGGGTCTGTTTTGACGAATTTAACCGTATTGAAGTGGAAGTCTTATCCGTTATTGCTCAACAAATCCTATGTATAGTTCAAGCAGTGCGGCAACATGCGGAAACTTTTGATTTTGAAGGTACAACCTTAAAGTTAAATCCTGCTTGTTATGTTTGTATAACAATGAATCCGGGATACGCCGGTCGGTCGGAATTACCAGACAATCTTAAAGTTTTATTTCGTACTGTCGCGATGATGGTACCCGATTACGCTATGATAGGAGAAATTTCTTTATATTCATTTGGATTTATGGATGCACGTAATTTATCAATAAAAATAGTTACGACATACAGACTTTGCTCAGAACAATTATCATCGCAAAATCATTATGATTATGGAATGAGGGCCGTTAAGACGGTATTGTCTGCTGCGGGAAACTTAAAGAGGGCTTTTCCGAGCGAAAATGAAAGTATTTTATTGCTTAGATCCATTACTGATGTAAATTTGCCAAAATTTTTATCGTTTGATGTACCCTTATTCGAAGGCATAATAACAGATTTATTTCCAGGAATTTCTTTGCCCAAACCAGACTATGTACATTTTTTGAACGCATGTAATGATGCATGTCATGCAAATAATCTTCAGCCCATTGAGTGTTTCTTAATTAAAGTTATTCAAACATATGAAATGATGATCGTTAGACATGGATTTATGTTGGTTGGTGATCCTTTCTCAGGAAAATCAATGACACTAAAAGTTTTGGCTGAAGCGTTAACTTTAATGGAAGAAAGAAAACAACCTGATGGATGTCGATCTCTGTATAAAGTACTCAATCCAAAAGCCGTGACTATGGGTCAACTATACGGTGCATTTGATCCAATATCATATGAATGGACTGATGGCATTGTTGCAACAATGTTTAGAGATTTTGCATCAGAAGATACACCTGTTAAAAAATGGATAGTATTTGATGGACCTGTTGATGCGGTATGGATAGAAAACATGAATACAGTATTGGATGATAACAAAAAGCTGTGTTTGACTTCTGGTGAAGTAATGGCTATGTCTAATGTAATGTCTATGATTTTTGAAGTAATGGATCTCTCTCAAGCTTCGCCTGCCACAGTATCAAGGTGTGGCATGATTTATATGGAGTCATCTTCATTCGGATTTATGCCATTTTGTAAGTCATGGATGAAAAATCTTAATCCGATATGGCTTGAAGAAAATGAAGAATTTATTTTCAACATGTGTGAATGGTTATTTGACCCTCTTGTCTATTATATTCGAAGGTCATGTATTCAGTTAGTTACTGCTGGAGAAGTAAACTTAGTAATGAGCACCCTGAATTTAATAGAAATGTTAATGGATAATGCCGTAGAAGGCGAGGAAGACACAAAATACACAAGAACTTGGTTTTTAGCTTCATTTATGTCTGCTTTAGTATGGGGATTAGGTGGAATATTAAACACTGATTCACGTGAAAAATTCGATGATTTAGTCAAAGACTATTTTAGGGGAGAAAATGGTATTCCTCCAGAACTCGACAGACTAGACGTTTCGATACCTGGTGAAGGTTTGCTTATAGATCATTATTATATGTATAAAGGTAAAGGTTGTTGGAAACCTTGGCCGGAGACAGTAAAGACTGTTCAAGTTAAGGAACAAATAAATTTACTACAGACTATTATTCCTACATTAGAAACAGAAAAATACATTTTTCTTTTAAAAATACACACTAAATTTACTAAGCCGCTTCTTCTTATAGGACCCACAGGAACTGGAAAAAGTTTTTATGTTCAAAATTTTTTAATGAATTATCTTGATATGGACAAATATACCCCTGGGTTTATAACATTTACCACAACTACTTCAGCAAATCAAACCCAAGATTTGGTTATTTCAAAATTAGTTAAAAGAAGAAAAAATAATTATGGGCCCACAAAAGGCAAACAAGCTATAATTTTTATTGACGACATGAATATGCCAGCTAAAGAAGTATATGGAGCACAACCGGCTATTGAATTATTAAGATTATACTTTGATCAAAAACATTGGTACGATTTAAAAACAACAGAAAAATTGTATATCTGGGATACAATATTCTATGGAGCAATAGGGCCTGTAGGTGGCAGTAGGCAGCTTATATATCCAAGAATGCTGCGTCATTTTAATATTTATTCTATTAATGAATTCTCTAAAGAGAGTATGAATAAAATATTTACAACGTTGTTACAATTAGGATGGAGGAGAAATGGATTCGGACAGGATACTCAGGCCTATATTGTAAATATCATTACAGCTACAATGGATATATATGATCAAGCCACTGAAGGTTTACGGCCAACACCTGCTAAGTCACATTATATTTTTAATTTAAGGGATTTTTCAAGAGTGATTCAAGGCTGTGCTTTGTTAAGAAAGGAATCGGCTGAAAATAAAAAGACTTTCACAAGAGTATGGATACATGAAATTCTACGTGTATTTTATGACAGATTAGTGGACGAGGAAGACCGGGGATGGTTTTTTGCCATGTTAAAAAAAACGACACGTGATTTTATGAAAGAAACATTTGAGTCAGTCTTAGATGTTTATTTGGATCAAAATGGTGACATAACGATGGAAAGTATAAAGAAATTGATGTTTGGCTGCTATCTAGATACTGAAAGCTTAGAAGGAGAAAGAAAGTACGAAGAACTACCAAATAAAGAATCTTTCCTGAATGTGGCTATTTCAATGTTAGCTGAGTACAACAGCATGCATAAAGCCAAAATGACTATAGTTTTATTCGATTATGCTTTAGAACATTTATCTAAAATATGTCGTCTGTTATCCATGCCATCAGGTAATGCTTTATTAGTTGGTGTCGGTGGTTCAGGTAGGCAGTCACTAACAAGACTAGCTAGTACTATTCTAGGTCAACAAGTGTTTCAACCAGAAATAACAAAGTCGTATAGCGTAAAAGACTGGCATGATGATATAAAGTTAGTTTTACGTGAATCCGGTGGATTAAATAAAGATACTACATTTTTATTTACTGAAAGTCAAATAAAAGAAGAAGTATTCATTCAGAATCTAGACAGCTTGCTTAATTCCGGAGAAGTCCCAAATTTGTATGGAATGGATGAAAAACAGGAAATTCTTGAACTTGTCCGTCTAGCAGCGCAAGGGGGTAATAGAAACTTAGACATTAGCCCACTTCAAATTCTAGCTTTCTTCGTCGGTAGGTGTAAAGCTAAGTTACATATTGTATTATGTTTTAGTCCGATCGGAAGTGCCTTTAGAACTAGATTACGGCTTTACCCTTCATTAGTCAATTGTTGTACTATAGATTGGTATGATAGTTGGCCAGAAGATGCTCTGGAAATGGTTGCACATCACTATATGATTAAAGTGAATGTCCCAGATAAAGTAAAATTGGCAGCTGTTATTGCTTGTAAACAATTTCATGTCGATGCACGGAGGGTATCGAATGACTTTTATAACCAGTTTGGCAGAAAAACTTATATCACATCTGCTTCCTATTTAGATTTAATAAAATCATTTACAACGTTAACAAACAAAAAACAAAGGGAATTGCGTGCTGCTAAGCTACGATATACTAATGGGTTGGATAAACTTGGCCAAGCCGCTGATGCAGTATCTATTATGCAACGAGACCTTAACGCTTTAAAACCACAGCTCATAGTAATGGCAGAAAAATCAACAAAAATGATGGTTCAAATAGAAAAAGAAACTAGTATAGCCGACAAAGCCGCAGCTCAAGTAAGAGAAGATCAAAAAATTGCTAATGTTCAAGCAGCTGCAGCGCAAGAATTAAAAAAAGACTGTGAGGCTGATCTAGCTCTTGCTTTACCTATATTAGAAGATGCTATTGCGGCTTTAAACACATTAAAGCCAGGAGATATTACGATTGTCAAATCTATGAAAAATCCACCAGCTACCGTCAAATTAGTAATGGCAGCTGTTTGCGTAATGAAAGGAATACCACCAGATAAAATACCAGATCCTGACAATCCTGGAAAGAAAATGTTTGATTTTTGGGGACCAAGTAAGAGAGTCTTAGGTGATATGGGCTTTTTAGAATCCTTAAAGAACTATGACAAAGATAATATTCCAGTAGCTACGATGCAAAAAATTAGAAAAGAATATTTGTCCAATAAAGATTTTAAGCCCCATATAATTGCTAAAGCCTCAACGGCAGCAGAAGGGTTATGCAAGTGGATTATTGCTATGGATATGTATGATGCTGTAGCGAAAGTAGTAGCACCAAAGAAAGCCAAGCTAAATGCCGCAGAGAAAGAATTTGCAGAAACAATGGCAATTTTAGAAGAAAAAAAAGCTATTGTAGCACGCTTGGAAGCAAAATTGGCTGAATTGAATGAAGCTTTAGAAGAAGCTAATATTAAAAAGAAAGCATTAGAAGATGAAGTGCAATTATGTATAGATAAATTATACAGAGCTGAAAAGTTAATTGGTGGATTGGGTGGTGAAAAGGTGCGATGGACTACAGCTGCGGAAAACTTACAAACTTTATTTGATAATTTAGCAGGAGATATTCTAGTCTCATGTGGCATCATAGCTTATTTAGCTCCATATACTTTGCCAGTAAGAATAGATATGATCGATAGGTGGCGTGACCTTATCATAAAATTGGATATGCCACACTCTGAACAATTTTCATTTAAAGATGTTTTAGGTACAGATATTAAAATTCAAAACTGGTGTATAGCCGGTTTACCTCGTGATTCGTTCTCCGTAGATAATGCCATAATTCAAGATAATTCAATGAGATGGTCCTTATTAGTGGATCCACAAGGACAAGCCAATAAATGGATAAAAGTAATGGAAAAATCGAATGATCTCCAACTACTGAAATTCACTGATGGAAACTACATGAAGGTCATAGAAACGTGTTTAGAATATGGTAAACCAGCTTTAATTGACTGTATTTTAGAAGATGTAGAAGCACCTCTAGATCCTGTTCTATTAAAACATACTTATATGCAAGCCGGCAAGGAATATATTGCATTAGGTGAAAATGTTATAGAGTATCACCCTAATTTCAGACTCTATATGACAACAAAATTAAGAAATCCACATTATTTGCCCGAAGTATTCAATAAAGTTACTTTAATCAATTTTGCCCTTACTAAAGAAGGCCTTGAAGATCAACTTCTTGGTATAGTAGTTGCAAAAGAAAGACCAGACTTACAAGAAAAAAGAGAAAAATTAATTGTTCAGGGGGCGGCAAATCGAGCTGCTCTCAAACAAGTAGAAGATGACATATTACGTACTTTACAAGAAACTAAAGGCGACATTTTAGAAGATGAATCTGCCATTGAAGTGTTAGATTCTTCAAAATTATTGGCAATTGATATCATGAAAAAGCAAGAAGCCAGCTTAGAAACCGAAATTATTATTGAAAAGTTCAGACTCGGCTATAGACCAATTGCATCTCATTCAGCAGTTTTGTACTACTGTGTTACTGAATTGCCTAATGTGGATCCTATGTATCAATACTCATTGACTTGGTTTATAAATTTATATATAATTTCAATTGAAAATGCAAATAAATCAAAAGATTTAGAAAAGCGGCTAAAATTTTTGAAGGATACGTTTACCTACAATTTGTACAGTAATGTTTGCAGATCACTATTTGATAAAGATAAGCTAATGTTTTCCTTTATAATGTGTTCTAAAATGATGTTGTCTAGTGGCGAAATGAATCATGATGAATATTTATTTCTCATAACTGGAGGAATTTCCATTGAAAATCCTTTTAAAAAACCAGTAGAATGGTTATCTGACAAGGCTTGGGATGAAATTTGCCGTTTAGATGAATTACCTGCGTATAAAGGATTTAAAAATAATTTCATGGAAGTAATTAAAAAATGGAAAGAAGTTTATGATGACTTAGAGCCGCAAAATAAATCTTTCCCTAGTGGGTGGGAAGAAAAAATAACACAATTTCAAAAATTACTGATTCTTAGAGTGTTGAGGCCAGATAAATTAACTACAGCCATATCTGATTTTGTAGAAAAACAATTAGGTCGTAAATATATAACGCCTCCCCCTTTTGATATAGGAAAATCTTTCGGAGATTCTAATTGTTTAGCTCCTCTTATATTCATTTTATCACCTGGCTCAGATCCAATGGGAGCCTTAATAAAATATTGCGAAAGAATGGGATATTCCCACCGGTTTAATTCAATATCACTAGGTCAAGGGCAGGGACCAATTGCCAGAGCAATGATAGAAAGGGCTCAACTGGAAGGTGGTTGGGTTTGTTTGCAAAACTGCCATTTAGCTGTTTCTTGGCTACCAGTCCTTGAAAAAATTGTTGAAGGTTTTGATTTGACTAACACAGATCTAAGCTTTCGTTTGTGGCTAACTAGTTACCCATCGGATAAGTTCCCGCAGTCAATACTACAAGTGGGTGTGAAAATGACGAATGAGCCACCAACAGGATTACAACATAACTTATTCAGGTCGTATAACTCGGAACCTTTAAAAGAATCTGAATTTTTCGAAGGTTGTCCAGGCAAAGATAAACCATTTAGCAAACTTTTGTATGGAATAAGTTTTTTTCATGCGGTAGTACAAGAAAGGAAGAAATTCGGCCCACTAGGATGGAACATACAATATGGGTTTAATGATTCAGATTTCCAAATATCTATTATGCAGCTACAAATGTTCTTGAATCAATATGAAGAAATTCAATATGTTGCAACAAAATATTTAACGGGTGAATGTAACTACGGTGGTAGAGTAACTGATGATTGGGATAGAAGATTAATTGTGACAATTTTGGATACTTATGTAAACTCAGGGGTTGTAAATGACCCGAACTATTTATTTTGCAATATAGGGTCTCAGTATGGGTTACCTCGACGGTGTGAATATCAAGATTATCTGAAACATATAGACTCCGTACCTGTTAATCCTCCTCCCGAAGTTTTTGGTTTGCATATGAATGCAGGAATAACACGTGATTATACTATTTCAATGGCTTTAACAGCCGCATTAGTACTGGTGGAAGGCGCGGGAAGTGGTGGTGAAGGAGGCAACACTGAATTAATATTAATGCAAATGTCTTCGGAAATAATATCTAAATTACCTCCATACTTCGATATAGAAATAGCCCAAAAGAAATACCCTGTCGACTATAACGAATCCATGAATACTGTACTAATACAAGAAATGGAACGTTTTAATAAATTATTACGAGAAATTAAGGTATCATTACTAGATTTACAAAAGGCTGTTAAAGGTCTTATCGTCATGTCACCAGGATTAGACAACCAAGCAAATTTTATGTTGCTAGGAAAAATACCGGATAATTGGCGAAAAGTATCGTATCCTAGTTTAAAACCATTGCCTAGCTACATTGCAGATTTTATTGAACGACTAGCAATGTTGGATAATTGGTATAAAAATGGTAAACCACCTACATTCTGGCTTTCAGGTTTCTTTTTTACTCAAGCTTTTCTCACTGGTTCTGTCCAAAACTATGCAAGAGCCAAAAAAATACCTATAGATTTATTGGTCTTTGATTTTGAGGTACGCAAAGTTGATTTTGAAACTGAGCCATCAGCGTCAGGTGTTTATGTTTGGGGACTTTTTATGGATGGTGGCCGCTGGAACAGAGAAAAACACGTAATCGATGAACAATACCCAAAAATATTAAATGACAATATGCCCGTAATTTGGTTGTACCCAATATTAAAGTCTGAATTTAAGGAAGCTTCCAGGTATAGGTGCCCTTTGTACAAGACTCTTGAAAGAAAAGGAGTCTTAGCTACTACTGGACATTCATCTAATTTTGTTTTAGCTTTTTATTTACCATCAGATAAACCATCAGCACATTGGATTAATAGAAGTGTCGCATTATTGCTGCAACTGGATAACTGATACGTTGTAAAGTGAATAGGTTGTTCAACCATTTTATAACTTAATATATTAAAGTAGGTATGTAACTGTTGTTGTTAGTAAATTTGTTAATTTATACGTCAGTCTCTTTTCGTCACCATGTCAATACATTAAATTAAATTTTGTGCTGGTTGAAAGTCGCTCGAAACAATTCTAAACTGGATAAGAATTAACTTTCGTAACTGTTTTTATTTAAGAATTTGCTTTGAAAACTTCCAACATTACTATTTGTCGTGTGATCTAATTCTATATATTGTGTAAATATTGAAATGTATAACACGCTATGCATAACAAGTTATGCATAGCGTGTTAGCATAGCATATACGAAATGTATAACAAGTTATGCTTATCAATAATAAATTCAACAAGCAGCAACATTATAAAACATGAATGTGTATCTAAACAGTTTTACTTGAATAAAACTTGCATGTAAGCATCATGGACCCTAGTTCCATAAATATAAATTCGCCTTTAGGTTACTATTATCCCAAGAAATTTTTTATGCTTAGTTTATGTTGTTCTTAGTAGGTAGTTACCTATTTTTTCTTAGTACCCAACCTCTTGTTACTCTCTATTTTAAGATAGTTGTAGTAATAAATACACAAACTTTGTAGAAACTGTATTTTATTGCATAATATAATTATTATACTATAACACAACGAGTTTTATTCTAATAATATTATTCGTTCTTTTCAATCCATCATACTTAACTTTGTGTCGAAACCTTTCTTTTCAATTCTTTTCTCAAATTTTCTGTTTCAATTAGCTTCCGCCGTAACTTAAGCATGATAGCGTTATTTCTTTTCTGAAATAGTTTTAAAACTTTATCAAAATGTTGATTCATGAAGATTGAAGATTAATTTCAAATACTTTCTGAAATCCTCTAATAAAGTAAGAGTAACTATACAAGAAAATATAGTAGTAGAAACCTTCAAAACAGTGCATTCACATTCAATGTTCTCACACTCTTTTTCAATGGCCAAAGTTTCCTTCAACATTTGATCATTCTTATCATCTATCTCCTTTTGTTTTTGTTTTTTAATTGCTTTTCCGTCTTGTTCATGTTGCTGTATCTCTTTTTGGCGTAAATCTGACTGGCGTTGTACTAACCCACGTGAAAATAGAAGAAGAATATGTTATATTGTTACAATGTCTCAAACGATATGTGTAACTGCCCCAATAAAAGACTTATGTACTAGAAAAATATGTCAAAACATGTCTAGGGCAAAAACTTAAGTATCTAATCTTAAGTTCTACTAGCTAAACTCTAGCCATTGTAGAGAGATACTTTCGTAGTCTAATACATTTGTCTAATGTCTGTGGACGCTAGTTACCTTTCATGAATAGATCATCAAATGTTGTCTTATGGTTATTAACATCATTGATGTGGGTGTCTATCTTACATTGTTCTGATTTAGCACATATCGTTACCAATGACTTTTGATGGTTCAATTCATAAATTTGATTTTTCAGTTGCTGTAAATTATGCAATTTCTAAGGTGAACATTATTTCTATATGTATTATACATGAATTACGCCTTTAGATCCCCGAAGGGAGATAGTAGACAAAGAGTATATTATTACACCCATGTTTCGCCAACTATGTTATACCTACCATGTAAGTATCTATGTACATAGATACATAAAATACATACATGGTAGGTATAACATAGTTCTCATAGACCGAGCCTATAATGCCATCTATCGGGCATGTAACGAGGAATGCTGCTCCGCATACGTTACGGGAAAATACCCCGTCTACGGGATGGGGACGGGGACTGCAGAAACATTATTTCATACAAAATGCACCATGAAGGACATTTTCACGGAGTCACGGACGGGACGTGCACGGGGCTTTTTGTAAGGGAGAGGCCCCGTCCCCGTTCCAGGTATCTTCCCGTTACGTATGTGTAATCAGGATGAGACTAGCGCAAACGTTCCGTTTTTTTATTCGGATTTTTTTACGACGCACATAACCGAACGTTAGGTTTTTATTCCGTTCGGAAAAATAAGAAAAGTGTGCACATTTTGTATGTAAGTGTACAGCATTCAGGTTTCGGAATCTGAATTCCTGTTTCGGAAACCTAATGCGGATTCATAACGTCTGTGGCCTGCCTTAACCAGTCACCTTGTACAACCACCTGAGATTTTGAGAGATTGAGAGTGGTTGCATTACCTACCTTTATTTGGTCTGTATTGAACTCGATCTCAAAGTTAACACTTGATAGCTCTTCAGTGTATAGGCATTCCATATTCCGCAGTCGTAATCCTTCGTTATCCTTTAACACTTTGTGTTTTAATACTAAAAAAAACAAAATACTCCTTTATTAGGAAAAAGGACTACTATACCTAATAGGTATATTCAGTATATTAGTAGTAGGGTACCTATATCCAGTTATGTCGAATTGTCTACTTTTCGTTATGATATGAGGTAGCTGTATTAGTTAACGTTCATTAGACCCAGCCGGAACCGCCTCGCCTCCATTATACTGTGCCTCGATCGAAGGCGTCCGCCTGTTGCCCGCGAGTTTACATACAACGACAATGCATCGACAATATGCTATTCTCCATGTCAGACGCATGGTTTTTGGTTTTACCTAATTTATTTGCTTAATGGACTTATGTATTAAGTAAATAAGAATTAATGTATTGGAATAGGGTAGGAATATATGAATAATCGATTGTTACGACACTCATGGGATGAGTCGGTACTCGGGACTGGCCGGAATTCTACGTTATTTTTTCGTTCCCAGGCCAGTATTATAACTAAATAATTGCATAATCATAAAAGAAATAAGAGCGTCATTTAAGTCTTTATTATTTGAAAAAATAAGAGGATTAGGAAGTTTATTGACTTTTCTGAACAGAAACTCAGTGTTTGTTGGTAGACATCGTGCTGGTTATACTAGTAGACATCTGTGTAGATTTAATAAATATTACGTCGTCCGCTTACCCGATGAAAGTTTTAATTTCAAAGCTTCCACTGTGTCAAGAGCAGCAGTCATTTCTCAAAATTTTAATTACAAATGGCAAATCAGATCAGATCCGCGCTTAGTTTTAAATTCTCCCTATATTTTAGGGAAGGCAAAGGGTCTAGCCCATACAGCCAAGTCTTTAGTGTATATTTTATCTGTAGTCTTATGAAATAATGAGTGGGTGAAAAGTATGAATGAAATGAATTTTACGTTAAAATATGGGTGCCACATATTTTAACGCATCTAGGGAGTGCTTGGCGCGAATTTAATGGTAACAGAGCTAATGATGGTGCTTGATGAAATGGATAAAACCACTTTTTATAGCGATCTTCACCACAACATCTAACACATCATGAGACTTATTTTCGATGATTCTGCATAATTGCACATCAACACGGATGCTTGTGCATCAAAATAACACCACTTTCACTGCACAAAATCCGCTCTGTAACAATTTTTGAATTATTGAAAATAAATCTGACTGACACCACGAAACGCGCCGAACACTCCTCAGATCCGCGCTTTTTTCAATTATTCATTTCCCGCCTTTTTTTGTTTTTTTTTTCAGTGTGGAAAACCAAAGGTAAGTGCTCATACAGCCATATCTTTAGTGTTTATATCTTTCTTCACTAATGATTGAAATGTTGGATTGAATTGAATACAACATTTATATGTGATCCTAGAACTATTTGTGACATATTCTGCCGTCTGTAAAATAAGGCAACAAAAATCAAATCTCTTCAGTATTTTTGTTTTTCGCAAATAACCTTTTATTATTATTTACTATTTATTGTTTCATACCACTCTTTGGGTATGCTGTTGTTGATGGTCCTCCACGATTCGGGTGCCCCAAGGTGCTTATTAGTCATACGGGGCAATCTTCCGCAGTCGACTTTTACAATACCCCAAATGAGCAGTCAGTAGGCCTATTCCCTAACTTTTTTTGACAGTTGAAAGTGATGATCACCGAACTATTTACTTTTCCATTACTACTTCACTATAACGCTATTGTGACACTTGTCCTGTGAAAACAGCAATGGATAAGTAAATAATTCGGTGATAATCACTTTCAACTGTCAAAAAAAGTTAGCGAATAGGCCTACAGGGCTGGCACAGTCTATGTAATTTTTACGCTTCCACTCCACACGTATACAGAAATACATACATACGTATTGTGCACATAAGCAGAGGTCAATCAACACTCAAGGATAGGGCCAATGTAATTATAGTAACTTTATATACACATCGTAATATAAAGAAAGATAATGTTAATGAATCAAGTCATTTTCTTTATAATATTTGCATGATAACTAATTAAACTGCCTCGCAGTCGCATTTTAACAGCATTGGCATCATAATTATGATGTCAATGCTTTTATCAGTATGGCAACATTTCAATATGGCAATAGTGCAATACGGCATTTTTTGGTTAAGTGTCACTTTTTGTAAAAGACTATACGCGCGTGCATTTTCTTTCCGCGTTTTCACAAAAATATGTTCATAATGTAATTCCTTTATAAATTTATTCGATAGCTATTATAGGTAATATAATTTTTTTAAGTAAGATAGTTACAGGTAATGTGTAAATCATCGAAAATGGTCTCTGGCAGTACAAGAGTTATTCAAGTGACGAACATCGCGCCACAAGCAACTAAGGATCAGATGCAAACGCTTTTTGGATATTTGGGTAAAATCGACGATATTAGACTCTATCCTACCATAAGAGATGTATCTTGCCCTGTACAGTCTCGTATATGTTACGTTAAGTACTATGATTCGGCAACCGTCAATGTTGCACAGCATATGACCAACACCGTTTTCATTGATCGGGCATTGATTGTTATTCCTATGCAATCTGGTGAGATACCTGATGAACATAAAGCTTTAGAAATGTCAAGTAATGGTACCCTAGTACCGGGCCTAAACTCAGTGGAGCCTCGTTTGCCTGCTCATGTTGTAAACAGTTTAGAAGGAGTACCGCCTAGCCAAGTAATTCAGACCCATGATCCCAAAATTGCTGCAGCAGGATTGCCAGCTTATCCTCCATTGCCAGCTGCATATGATTCACGTCAAATAGAGGAAATCAGACGTACCCTTCTAGTTACTGATATTGGTGCGCTGACACATCAACAACTTATTGACCACTTTAGTCTGGCTGGAGAGGTCAAATACCTTAGGTTTTGTGACAGAGATGCAGATAATTTAAAATATGCTTTGATTGAAATGACTGAACAAGAATGTATCATAAAAGCTTTACAGTTTCATGGATCTACAATAGAAGGTCAAATAATTAAGGTGAGATATTTGTGAATTATTTTGTCAATTTTGTTGCTTTTTGTGTTATATTTCGATGGCGAAGTGCTAATATCTTCTAACTATACAATAATTCCAAAAACATAAAAAAGTCAATATGTATCTCGAAAAATGTAAGATAAGAAGTATTGTCACTTCGCCATTAATTTATAATTTATAAATATATAGTTTAGTGAAATAACAAAGACAATACCGACCAAATGTTCTTCTTCCTTTTATTAATTTGAATATGCTATCGTACAGAAGGATAAAACTGACCAAATGTTGTTTTAGGTAAATCATGCAACACAGGCTATCTGTAAACCTCAAACAAAAAGTAATGAAGCAGCCCAAAGAGAGATTGAAGAAGCCATGTGTCGAGTCAAAGAGGCACAGAACTTGATATCTGCTGCTATTGATCCAGTTATTGGTTTACTGTCGAAAGATAAAAGGAGGTATTTAATATTCTAATTATTGTTTTCTTAATGTACTTAATTTAGGGCTAAAATTCCACTTTATCATGACGGAATTGAATTTCTCTGTCTGTTATATGCCAAGCATACTCAGTATAAAGTATTTTCATGACACTAATATAACTTCATCAATATACACCTGCCCTATTCCTATTTAGGCTTCTGGTGCAATTACTTCATTCACTACCTTATCATTCATATCATGCAATTCATCCGTTTTTATGTAGTTGTCAATATACTCTTTTGCTTACATGCTCATCATCTCTTCTCATTATAAATGCTACTTTCTCATTACTTGTAATGAGAAAATAGCACCTTTTCTCGTGTTGTTGCAATAGCCTACCACCATTTACCCCAAACTGAGCAGTTTTGATGCTTTACTTTCGCACTAGTAAATAACTCCATCATTAAGCACCTGAGATACCAAGTCTGAACAGACTGGCAATGGTATAGCCAAATCAAACCAATAGATAGACAGTACGGCGGACTAGCGGACTTGTGTACAGCATCTATAGAAAACTAAAAATGCTCATATTAATTATATAAAAGAGCACACATGCAACACTTTCATTTGTTCGATCCCAAGTGACTGTGGCCGAAAATGGCCAGGATTATTATTGTTATAGGTTGTTTTACGGCAGAGCAGAATACAATTGTCACCACCTGTGGGTGTAGTATAAGGCGACTATGAGTTAAGACAGCAATGAGTAATGGCCAGCAGCATTCCTCTTAAGCCACTTAGCAATATACTGCGATTTTGTCGGACTAACCTAGTTGGCGAAATGTGGGTATTAATTCACCTCTGCCTACAACTTTGGGGATATAGGCATGATGTACTTAGGTTGTTTTAACATTGAAACCTAATGTGTCAAGAACCAGATCCAGATCCCGCTCGAGGCGCCGGTCGCGCTCTCGGTCCCGGCGCTCCCGGTCCCGGCATCGCGGCAAGCGCTCGCGGTCCCGCTCCCGACACCGGTCGAGGCGTTCCCGATCTCGGCACAGACATCGCTCTAGGTAGGTAAACGACGAGAGCCCCTCCTTGTTTTTATTGCATTAAGAGCCTGTTTGGCAATCGACGGGTAAGTTCTAGTAATAGCTTACTTGGCAGATCATTTGACATTTTGTAATAAGAAATATATATGATTCCCGCATCAAGACCGTAATCTTTATATAAAATATATGTCAATTAAACTGCCAAATAAGTCCAGAACTACTCGTCGATTGTGAAACTGGCCTCAAGTTTAAAAGATGCTTATGTGACCGATAGATGGTTCGCGGCCTATTATATGGGACCTAACTTAGTTGGTTTAGATCACCTCTGCTAGGCGTGATTTATGTGTGTGTGTGCGTGTGTAAGTTTAAAAGAAGCACATAAATAGTATTGATGTTGATTACAACAAAACAGCGGAAGCTCGCTAGCGTAATGGCTTAGCTCGCTCGGCATGCCATTGCGTAAGTAAACTAAGGAATGGTCCTAAGGCTGGGTAACTCGGATGGCAAGTTAAGCTGTTGGTTTGGATGAATCTGCATTCGTTAATATAATATCTATCGATCTGCACTAGGACCGCATTGTGAGTGAAAATAGGGAATAGGTCATACCTATTCTCCCTATTTTAATCCCTAGGGGATATATCTATATCCCAGCAGCCTAATATACAGTCAACAGCACGTCAGTCACGTCGCTACCACAAAATGGCAAAATGTCTCAATCGATTTTGTGCTCTATTATTAGCAAGTTAAGGATGACAATCAATTGAAAAAAATTGACAGTTTTGGGAAGTCTGAAGTGCCGTTGAATGTACTTCACCTCTGGAGATAAATAGGCGTGATATATGTATCAATATAATCTTTTGTCAACAAAACATTAGGAAAATATGTGTGTATGTATCACTGTTGATTTCCTTGTTTCATATACCTAGCTTTAAATATATAATTTGTTCCATTATAATTGTAGTCTTAACAACCAATAATTCACTAACGTATTTACATAATCAGGCGTACTTAGATAAAGCACCTGTTCAATTATTTAAACTTAACCATATAAATGATATTGATAAGTTTATGTAGCACAGATAATTATTATTTATTACATGACACCTAACATAATTGGACAAAATTGGATATAAATTTACCTCTGCCTACCCCTATAGTGATAAATAGGCAAGAATTATGTATGCATGCCATCCATTTCAATCAGGCATATCATTTTCTAATAACATTTATTACACCAATTTAGTTCGATTAAGCATTAAAAGCAATTAAAAACATTTATTTTTACTACAAGGAGTTCAATCACTTTGGACAACACTGAAATTCAATGTTACATACATTGAATTAAATTATGCTAAAATTATTGCTCTATTAATTGTTATTTTTTATTAATGTATCTTATCTTGATGTCTTCAGCAGTCAATATAACACTACTGTTTTGTTCAGTGTATTATATTATGGTTGACAATTTTTGTTACTGAATTAAGTGTTATTCATTTACTTATATTATATGTCAATTAAGAATAATATATTATTTTTTACAGATCACGTTCCCGCCACCGCAGTTCAAGGCGTTCCAGATCCAAATCACGCCACCGTAGCTCGCGCTCTAAACGAGACCGTTCACGAGATCGTAAGGACAAAAAAGAATCTAGCGATAAGGACAAGAAAAATGATAAAGAAAAATCTAAGTCTCCCGTCAAAGAGGTGGAAAAAGAGGAAAAACCTGAACCGAAAGTAGAAAAAGTTGAAATAACAGAGACCAATGGCAATTCTGAAACCAAGTCTAAAGCTTCCACACCCACTGACGACAAAGAGAAGGAAGTGGTCGCAAAAGAAAAAGACAAGTCGCCAACCAAAAAGAAAGACAGGTCCCGATCGAAGGACCGGAAAAAGGACAGGTCAAGATCGAGACGCCGGTCCCGCTCACGTTCGCGCAGAAAGCGCTCGCGGTCCCGCAAGCGGTCACGCTCCCGCGACCGGAAGCGGTCTCGGTCCCGCGACAGGAAACGGTCCAGGTCACGGGACCGGAAGCGGTCCCGGTCGCGAGACAAGAAAAAGTCCAGGTCCCGCGACAGGAAACGCTCCCGCTCGCGCGACAGGAAGAGATCCCGCTCCAGGGACAGGAAACGGTCCCGTTCACGCAGCAGGCGGTCCAAGAGTCGGTCTCACAGAGACTCTAAAACGCCTCATAGCAGAAGCACTCGGGACAGAAGCCCCAACCTGTCCGTTGTAGAAGAGAAAAACACTTCTGCAATTGATAGTAAGCCGATAGAATTAAACGAGAAAAACTCGCCTGATAATATGGACATCTCCAATTCCCCGTAAATATTAAAAATGTCTGTGGATAATTAAATATAGTTCGTCTTCTTTTTTAATACAAATTAACTTAGGACTCATAGTGAATTCATTGGAATGTTAATCTTTAAGTAAGATCAATAAATACAATTATAAATAATTTGTTTTTTTATACCCACACACATTTGACCCCCGATTTTTTTAGTATACGCAATATTTCTGATAATTGTGGCATAATTAAAATTACTATTCATAAAATTTTTATTGACACTTATATGATATGATAAGTCTAAATTTCCGTAACCTAAATAATCATTAACGAAGTTCATTGAATAAACTCAATATTACATGCGTAAGCGGGATCCAGACGATTGTAACGTGTAAATGTAAAACGAATTCTACGTTAGGACGGCACTACGAGCATTAAATGTAACCTTCCTAACGTAATTCATGTTATATTACACGTTACACTTGTCTGGATCCGGTTTTACATGTGATAAATTACTCGCATCACAACCTATGCACCCACTGCATCAAGAGAAAAATTCATTTAAAGAATGTCGATAATTATACTCCATTTTTTGCATAGTATAATATTATTATTCCATTTAGGTAAGGCCTGTGGCCCAGCAGTGGGAACAATAAAGGGCTGGTGATGATAATGAGTGATGGTTGATCCAGCTTACGTTAAGTGGGATCAGTGCCTAATATCACCTATTCTATCATTTCCATGCATTTTATTACACTGGTGTAATAAAATTGTAATTTCCAATTATCTGCATTCAGTTTCATGCAAAAACAATTCAAACGTTATCGATCACAAACATCGTTAAAATGATACATTCAAGTCGTTTAGAAATTGCCAGTGTAAGTTAATTCAAGGGTGATACATATTACGCTATGTTATAAGTCATGAGTATTGATTTTTAAAAACTAAATATTCTCGCTTTTTCTTTACTTAATAAGAATCTTAGTGTCAATGCAAATCCCCAAAACGTTTAATTTTGTGCCAGATGAAAATATTTACTTTACAATATAGTAGTAATAGGTAATATAAATAAATTTTAATTTTATTTGTGTGTACTATTATGATGGATCAACTGTACTCACTCTACCACTGAATAATAGTATTATTGCAAAGAGGTACGTATACTTACGTATTATGAAAAACACATGCGTATAATGAAAATCATACTTTATCCTCAGGGTTACATGACATTTGCCATGTACATTCATTACTACATACCTGGCAGCGTCCGATTAAATACTATCGTCATCCCCTTAAGTAAAGCACCTTTGCCATCAGTAAACACCAGGCGATGGCTGGACATAGAAGAAGCGCCATATCCCGGCTACTGCCGCGCCCCAGGTAGCGACACATGTCTACCTCTACTGTGCGACTGTGAAAAACTTACCCAAATATGGAATAAAATACGGGACAAGATAAAATAAATGCCATTTTTATTTGCGTTGCCGAAATATTTCTTATATTTCGGCAACGCAAATAAAAATGGCATTTAATTACATGATGTTTATATTATTTATTCAATTCAATATAGGTACTTAGCTATACCTACTTATGGTGTTAACTTGAACAAAGAAAACTCGGAACCGTAAAAAATACATGAAGATTAACTTAAAAAACATTCGATGTTTTTTATGAAGACAACATTAGCATAATAATTTTGTTATGAGCAAGCTTATTGTTCATATTTTTTGGTAAACCAAAAATAAGAATGTCTTCCTAAGATAGTTTTCTTGTATCTTTTATTTACAGTTACGATATTTGTCATTTTGTAAGTTAAAAAAAACATAGCTTTAAATCAAATTTACATATTGACGGTAAGAAACTGTTATGGGTTTATTTATTACAATACAGTTACTTAAACATAAAATATCACTATGTATGTATGTGTGTAGTATCACTATGTGTATATTTTTTTAGTATAAAAGGATTTGGTAAATTTAAGTCCAAAACAGGCATGTCTCCCAGCCTAGTGAGGAGACTTCATGTCTGACACAAATTGAAAATAGTAAATGATACACATTTTCATATATATATTTTAACTTCAAGTAGAAGTATGAAGGAAGTTAATTATCTGCAGTAGGTACCTAATAGCTAGGTATAAACTCTAAAGGAATTAAGACTTCAAGTCACAAGTCCGGTAGGATATTCACATATTTTATTTAATTATTTAGTTTTTATTTGAACTTTATATAAAAGTTAGAAAAATTATTATAAAGAAGGAGAGGTCAGTAATGTCTCGAAAAATTATGTCTTGATGCAGGACTTACATTTATTACCGTTATGTATTTTGTATGAAGCTACGCATCTGGCCGCACGCGGAACAAATGAAAGCTTCTATAAGCTATATAAGCTTCTATAAAGTTTCATAAAATTGTGCCGGACGAGTTGGCACGTGACCAATGACTACAATGTATATACAGAAACACGTGACCGGCGACACGCCGAAGAATGATAGGGGCCTTAGAGCGCTTACGCATTACATCCCATCCGAATCCGTCAAAAAATTATTGGTCCAGAAAACTAGGACAGAGCGAATGTAGTGCGCAAGTTACCTTGGAAATAGTTCTACGGCTACAACGGACCGTGAAAATTTCGGATTCGGATCGGATGTAGTGCGTAAGCGCTCTTAGCTAAACATTGTTCTTGCTGGAATGTAACGTGGAACGTTCACAACCCGAGACTGTCGTATGAGCACTATTTTTTTTATTTTCTATTAGATTTGTTTGTTTCTCTTGCTAGTAGGTACAATATGAACACCAGAAATAAATAAAGTTACCTAAATGAAGAATTATTTAGGACCTTATTATGGTATTTGCACCAAGAATACCACCTAGCTAAGAAATCAACATTAAATTTGTCCTTGTCTAGACTCTTTTAAACACCTTTGACATTATATACACATACTGCAACTCTTAATTTGATTTGAACTATTTTACACACTGTTTTATATATTTCATACACAAATTTGTACCTATATTTTGTATGTACAATAATATGACAGGACTAAATAAATGTTCCTACTTATTAAAAGTTGGCTACGCTCATAGATAGCTATATTCGATTTCGACATTATGACATATTATAAAATGGACACCAAAAAATTGTAGTATCCAATAGCCTACTTTAAATATATACTTTAGTAGTCAATTTATAAGAATTGTTTTAGAATGAAGAGTTTTTTCTTAATACTGTAGGATATCGTGCATCGCGTACCGCCACGTCCATCGCCGCGCCAACGATTCAAATCTGGGCCGGTCCCGGACGTACATCTCGCCAATTTCTGGCTCCATGCAAACCTGTAAGATAAAAATATAATACTTTTTTAGGCTTTGTATAGACTTGTTATGAGTAAAAAAGAAATTCATGTGACTAAGGGCCTGTTTCACAATCGACAAGTAAGTTCGAAGTAGCTTACTTTTCAGTTTAATTGACATATATTTCATATTAAAACTGTCAAAATGATCTGCATTGTAAGCTACTTCGAGCTTACTTGTCGATGGTAAAACAGGTCCCAAAAGTGATGAACATGAATGTTAGACGGGATTGGAGGGATGGATAGGAACAGGCAGACCGCAGGAAAAAAACTACTGAGCCGACCTTACATGAAATGGGATGAAGGCAAAAGGATATCTAAATGAGGTATATGTTGTAGGTAGGCAGGTATATGTTTGATAGCCTGATATAATATGATGAACTTAATAAAACAAAAAAAAATGCAATATTTTGAAAAAAAAAAAAACTCACAGCCGTGTACGGATCGGTGAGCAGACTCTGTATCGATATGAGGACTTTGCTAATGGTGAGTGCTAGGGACCAGTTGTGGTGGACCGAGTCTATGCCCACGTCCCCGTGCCTGGACACGTTCGGGTGCAGGATGCGAGTCAGGAAGCGCACCACCGGGGGGCTCATCGGGTACCTGCCGAAACCGACAACTTTTCAGCACAATAACATAATATTCATAAATAAATCACGCCTATTCATCTCCGAAGAGGTGGGTATAAGTGAAATTAACATGGGAGGTATTCCATCTGGCGGGGAATATTTAAAATTATTTTTTCTCCACCATTTACTGCCGCACTCAGAGAACTTAACTTTAATGAGTATTTAATGTCAAAAATTTTCATTCAAATCTAGACCAAAACCCGGCAAGAATAGGGACTAGTTTTGAATTGTCATTTTTTGACATTAAGTACTCATTAACGTTATTTGACGTCTCTGAGTGCGGCAGTTAGAGAGCAAGAGCAATATTATTTTTATGTCACACCTGACCATAAAGTGGACTTTTCCGCCCGCTACGCGTAGGTACGGAAAATCATACTTCCAGGTCCGAACGTGACATAAAACTATGATCATACCTCGGGCGATAAAAAAGGTTCAGATCGCATTTTAAACGCCCTCGCCTTCAGCTCAGCGTCAAATACTTGCGATCTGAATCATTCTTAATTGGTTTATAATCTATACTATTATTACACTGGAAAATCATCTCCGTTCATATCAATATTATAATATGGGAAAGTTCGTCTGTATAATGACGTTTTCATCCCTTATAAGACCATTCAACGTAAATGAGCGTAGAGAACTGTATAAATGTAGAATTCAAACAAAAACTTACGCATAAGGAACTTGTATGTAGAGAAAGAACACCCCTCCCTCGTAAGGCGAGCCGTCGGGACCAGTGACGCTGGCCTGCCAATGGCAACACTTGGGGTCAAGTGGTGTTGCCGCGATGCCTTCGGGTGGATCGTTGCGCAGCATCTGCATTATAAAACGTCACCGTCACCATCCACCTGCCCTGCCCCCTAAGCACTGACCTCTAATATACTAGTACGCTGGACTATAGGTTGTCATGCAAAACATGAAGCAAAGTTGATTATCGCCATCTTGGCGCTGATGGAACTGGTGTGCGAAGGTGAACGTCCACGGAACTAATTTTATAGATGCATTTGTAATGTCCAATACAAGCAACAAATGTCAAAGGACATCCTCCATTTTGGCCCAAAATCAAAAGTGCCGGCCAATAAAAAAAAGTGCTGTATTCTGACAGAACACGTTGGCATTAGCATTTGATAATATGGCACCAATGCTGTAGCACCAATATTAGTAGTGCTATACAGGGAGGAAAGTTGAGATGGGGCATTAAGGGCAGCTACCATTGCTGCCACGCGAAAATGGTCTTAGTAGACCCTTCCCAACATTTTGAGTGATGGCAATCGACATTCACAGATTTTAGATAAAATGTACAGTTAGTCAGAATAAATTGTCAGAATTGAGATTTTTTTAATGCCAATCGATCCCATTCCCACGGAGGATTAAAACACTTGTGAAACTTGTTAGGTTTCATATATTTTTTACTTACGACGTTTATCAATTATTGTGAGGGTATGCGTCTTACAAATCTGACACCCGTCTTTACCCGTCCTTTTCCCACACGTGCACTTTGCCTTGCGCGCGAGCCTTGTCGCACGCTGGACTTTTTTTTTACTGTTGGCGGATCTGATGGACTTCTCGTCTTTTCTGTTCGCCCGGAGACGCCCCGCCATACACACCGAAAGTGAGAATTAGTGCCCGTTCGCATTTATTTATTGGACAATTAATTTGTGAAAATATATAGACTATATCTACGTGCTGTGCGTGTTGAACTGCCGTATATCCAGCTGGATGAGCCGTGGTGACGAGGAGCAGAAGGTAAGTGCATGTGTCCTATCCATGTGTCCTTTCTTTGACCTAGTTATTCTTCGTCCTACATATGTCAGATTTGCAAGCGCATAGCATTTGTTATACATAGACAGTCGCAATATAACAACAACAAAAAATACAGTCCACTTAAAAGTTATTTATACATATTTATTTCGCAATATAACAACAACAAAAAATACAGTCCACTTAAAAGTTATTTATACATATTTATTTTGTTCTTTCCGCTCCAATATGGTTTGCCGCCACCAACACTGTTTGAGACCAACTGCGGTTAGAGTAGTAGAACACCCACAAATGAAAGAAAACGTTTACCATAAAAAAAAATCTTAATTTGACAATTTTCTCGCTGACTGTACATTTAATCAAAAATCTGTGAATGTCGATTGTCATCACTCAAAAAGTTGGGAAGGGTCTCTTAGGACCATTTTCGCGTGGCAGCAAGGGATCTGGTAGCTGCCCTTAAAGCTCCATCTCAACTTTCCACCCTGTACAGCCCTACTAATATTGGTGCTATAGCTTTGGTGCCATATTAACAAATGCTAAGGCCAACGTGTTCTGTCAGAATACAGCACTTTTTTTATTGGCCGGCGCTTTGGATTTTGCACCAAAAATGTATGAAATGTTCCTCTTTAGTACCCTTGCCGCTCGATAGGACGCTTCAAATCGCCACAAGAAACATTTAACATTTCATTTTAGTAGAAGTATTCAGTCCAGCGTATTTATATAATAGAGGTCAGTGCCCCTAAGGCCTCATACGCACGGGAACTTTTTTTACGTCCGTTCAAATCATTTACAAGTTTCGCGCAGTGCTCAAAATGCAACACTGTTAGATAAAAAAAGCGTCGCGTTTTAAAAGCGCTGACGTGTGAACCTATACTTGGAAATGCATTTGTTAGAACGCTTTTCAACGGGTGTTGAAAAAGCGCTCGTGTGTATGAGGCTGTAGCCAGCCTTTTCGCTCGCGGCTTCGTTCGCGTTATGTCGGTTGTTATACAGGACGCCCTGTATAACAACCGACATAACCCACCACGACCCACGGCCATGCCACACGGAGGGAAAGTATATGAAATATTGAACGTAGGATATTTTACTAAAAGAAGACATCGTTTTATTTTTAATAATAAGTAGAACCGCATTCACAGATTTTTTAAAAATCGCCTACCTCAACCGGGAATCGAACCCACCAAATGTGATAGAAAAATTACTTGTATTTTATAATAGCGTTTGAAAGTGCTGCTCATAAACATTATTTTTTCCTAAATAACCTAGCATATTAAATGAAACTAAGATCATAAAAGTTTTCATTTTATTTAAAATTTTGTTTAGGGAAATTTCCTCTGACTTGGCCATGCTTCCAACAATTAACATTATCATTTCAAAGACCTACCCACTTGAGATACGAGATTTCCGTGGTGTAAGTTCATGATAATAATAAAGCGATACATGAAGTGTAGTAGGTACTTGTATGCATTTCTTCATGAGCTCACAATACAGAGAAATTATCAAAAGAGTGAGAATTTGTATACAACAAAACGGATCACATTTTTTTTTTAAAATCTGTGCATGCAATTCTACTTATTATTAAAAATAAAACGAGGTCTTCTTTTAGTAAAATATCCTACGTTCAATATTTAATATACTTTCCCTCCGTGTGGCATGGCCGTGGGACGCCCTGTATAGCATACAGCCTCCCTCAACAAATGGACTAGGTATCCACCAAAAACAATATTTCAATTTGAACCAGTAGTTTCTGAGATTATCGCGTTTGACCAACCAACCAAACAAACAAACTCTTCAGCTTTATAACATTAGTATAGATTTCATGATTATTATGTTTATTAAATTTTGTTCGTCATCTAGCAGGTATCCATAAAACAAGTGCGTATGCTACTTGCTCTGGGCTAGAGTGGTGTTAATGTGAAAAATAAATAAAAAAATTCAGTGAAATGCACCTTGAGTTCATTGCGCAGTCTGTTCCGCCGCCAGGCGTTCTCCTCCCCGGCAGGCTGTGCTTGGACGCACATTTGCACAAGACAGTTGCGGCAAAAGCATGATTCCACTAATGACTGATATTTCTGAAAATTAATAAATGACAATTAAACAACCCTGTGTGCCGTGTGGTGACGGCAGAGCAGAATACAATTGTCACCACCCCAAATCTCTCCCGCAGGTGTCGTACAAGGCGACCAAGGATAAAACAGTGATGAACAGTGATACGGGCAGCAGCGTTCTTTTTTAACCACCTAGCAATGTACTACTTTCGTGCCCCATAAATGGCAATAGGCTCGCCACCTATTACATGGGACCTAAAATAATTGGCAAAACGTGGGTGTTCATTCACCTCTCTCTTGACAGAACAGAACAGAAATTACTAATGACTATTAATGCCATAATTTTGAATGAATTTAGTAAAAAAGATATAACTATGCAGATACTTATGCAAGCAGTAGGTACGATAACGAAATATACCTACTAGCGGCAATGATGAACGGCAGCTAGTTACTGTATTTTTAAATTTATTATCCAACTATCATAGTTTACGAAATTATGGGGTGCAACCCCATAATGCACATGCACAGAATTTTAAGGCAGCAGCACATGAGTAAATAAACGGAACAGAGTGACAGTGAGCAGCCACTATGGACACTGGCTGCTAGGCGAGACTGGAAAAAACGAGTTTATGCTCATACAGCCAACCGCCTCCGTGGCCTAGTGGTTCTCCCACCGGAATCAAAATCATGGGGTCCCGGGTTCGATCCCCAGGGGGTACAAATTTGTACTTGGTTTGGTTGGTGGTAGGACTTCTTTCAAGTCCGCCTGGCTAGCTACCACCATCTTATCAAAATCTGTCGCCATCACGATAATGTTAACAGCATTATTGTGTTCCGACAATTGTGATAAGAAAGCCAGCCAGCCCCTTTGTGGTTGAGGGTTCCAGGTGAAGCTTGGTTCCATCTTTGGCCCTTATTGTGACTTATCATCAGGTGAGATGAAGGGCAAGAGCTTCCCTGTCTAGCATTAAAAAAAACGTTCGGATCTTTTTCTGTTTAATTTGTAGTAGGTAAGTAATTAGGCTCGAGTTCAAGTAAAAAAAAAAACTCATGTGGCAGCAGTCAGATCGTAAAGGTATTACCTTGTGCCAATCAATGTTCGTGAGTAGCGGACGGAACAGAGGCCACCGGCGTGCTGCGAAGGAGGCCCAACGCGGCGGAGGGACCCGAGCCCGCACGAGCCGCCACCACCGAGCGCACACACACGCGCACGCGCACAGAGACATGTCATCGAGGTAGCTGAAGATGCACATCAACACTGCCAATGCGAAAATAATATGTCTGTTGTCAATTTGTAACCAATAATTAATATACAACTCTTAAAGCCTCTGCCGTGTGGTGACGGCAGAGTAGAATACAACTGTCACCTCCCCAAATCTCTCCCGTGGGTGTCGTACAAGGCGACTAAGAATAAATCAGTGATGAGGAATGACCAGCAGCTTTCCTCTTATATGCAATGTATTGCGACTTTTGTGCCCGGTAAATGGCAATAGGCTCGCCACCTATTACATGGGACTTGACATGGTTGGCGAAGCGTGGGTGCTAGTTCACCACTGCCTACCCCTTCGGGGTTATAGGCGTGATTTATGTATGTATGTAACTCTTAAAGATTATCTCATAAGACATCAAGAATTAATGGAACTAGTCAATTTCGCCAACACATCTATGTTTTAACTGTTAACACAGGGGCCTCTCATTGATATATATGTTACAGTCAAAACTCTTAACCGGTCAAAACTGCTTTTGCCTGATTTCAAGCAAAATTAAAATATCATTATTAGGATGATAATGAATATAATTTGGATTCTATATGAGCACAAATCACTGGCACTCGACCGCCGCTGCCGCAGCAAGCTCGCTTCGCTCGCTCGGCTTGCGCTGTTTATTGGTTCATATACAAACCTTGTTTTTTTTTTTACCAGGGTTAAAATGCAGTTAGCATACCCTCGCAGCGGCGGGAACTCCGCCTTGAAGGGTATGTGGGACTCGAGGGAATAGGGAGGGAATATTCATATACAAACCTAACTTAACCAACTTACTAAACCTAGTTGGTAGTAAATAGTAATTTTTATCTGTCAAAATTGGTTTTGACTGGCTTAGATAATCAGTAAAAACTGGTTTTGACCGGCTAAGAGTTCTGACTGTAACATATACACATGAATAGTGGAATTCATTTAATTCATTCAATTGAAAATCAGACACTGCTGCCTGCTGCATTATTCATTGAAAATCGACACCTAACTAAATTAGGCATGTAAGCAGAGCTCAAACCACCACAGTGAAAAGCTATTATATCTTCTTATTATCATCATCACCAGCCCTTTAATGTCCCCACTGTTGGGGCACAGGCCTTCCCTATGGATGGAAGAATATAGGGAGATGGTGCCATAACCCACCACGTTTGTCTAGTACGAGTTGGTAACAACTGCAGATGCAGCCGGAACCAACAGCTTAACGTGCCTTCTGAAGCACAGAGGAACTCGAGATAATCAACTTTTTGGCGACCCATCCAATGACCGGCCTTAGTGACATTGCTTAGTTTACGCAATCGCGGGCAAGCGTGCTATGCCACTTTACTAGCGAGCTCCTCGTATATCTATCTAGTATATCCGTATAGTTTGACGGCCGCCTTGGTCAAATGCTCAGATTGCTTGGTATTGGCCAAGAGGTCCTGGGTTCGAATCTTGTTAGGGGCAAACTTTGTGATGACCACAAATGTTTGTTTCCGAGTCATGGTTGTGTATATGTTTATGAAGTATATTTTCAACATTTATATACATAAATATATTAAAAATATGTCCATCATCTAGTATCCATAACACAAGTGCTTAGGCTACTTACTTTGGGCTAGATGATAGGTGTGAGTGTAAAAATATTTATTTATTTATTGTCCTATGTATATTGTATATCCTCATATGTATATCTATCTACTTAGGTTCATAATAAGTATTTGTTGTGCATTGCTGACTAACCTTCAGAAGGTAATTTGTCTAGTAAGCCAGGAGCAATGTTATCCGGTGGACGAGGTGTTGAGAGCGCCTGTATAGAAAGGGCCAGACTGGGAGGCTGGGGCGGTGGGGCCTGCCCTGCGCCAGACCCTCCAGACCCAGTGCTGCCACTACCGCTGGCACCAAGTCCACTGGCACGGCTCACTTCGTCTTCAGGACTTGTTTCACTATCCAATGAGTTCTGAAATACAAAAATGAAGTAAGTGATATATAGGGTTTTGGTTGGATTTTAGCAAATCTGACCAAAGGATGCTTTATAAAAACTACCTATATTGTAGCATAAATTATTTTCACCCGAGAAAATAAACAGTTATAAATAACATAATTAAAATGGAGATTTTAAATCAATAGGAGTAAGATTATGCCAAAACGAAATCAAAGATGTTTCATTTTGGCATACAGCCTATTAGAAAAAAATAATTATTGTTTTATGAACGCTTTTCTATGAAGAATTAGGAAACTAATAAACTCTAGTTATTGATATTGTTATTGTGTCTAACATAATTTAAATATTTCAAAATGTTTTTTTCTTCTTCTTCTAAATAACAACATAATAGCTGCAAATAAGTAGATGTTGTGCAATAAGAAAAAAACAAGAATTAGATTGCACCAAACCCACAAAAATGTAGTGGCAATGACAATTAAATTTTAATTAAAAAAAATATTTTTACTGAACAACCTTGTATACTTACTCTGTTATACCAACATGCTGGTAACTGACATGTCCTATATAGTTTACGGTCAGCATTGTAGTTCAAATCTGACGGCTCATCATTCCCTGAATCTCCGTCATCAGTTTTCTCACTAGAGAAATAGGAGCTTGGAAGATAAGATGGAAAATCAGGAAACAGAAATGCATGACAGGTCACACACACAGGCTCTCCAAAACTTGGTCCATAATAACCATTGCATAAGTAGCAGGCATAATTCTGAAAATTAAAATAAACAATTTTATGGTAATGATAGATAACAATACAATTGAGACCAGCCTCTAAGTACTGTGGGTGTTATTCAGAGTTATTTTTTTACATACAATAATGGTGTCTGTCTTAACACCAAAGAAGTAGGTGTGAATAGCTGCTGAAAAAAGGGGCAAGCTTATTGCATTATACAAGACACGGTATTCAATGTGATGCTAGGTGGTGTACCAGAAACTTTGCTGCCTACCTATTCTTTTTTATACTAACTATGGCGAGAAATAGGCGAAATCTGGGTGTAATATACGACTGCCTACTGTTTCGGTGGTAAAACAGGCGTGATCTACTTATGTATAATATTATTATTCGTACGGAATCATTAGTAATAACACCAGTACATTAAATTCAAACTCAGCGGGCTGCTCCATCGGCGGTCCTGTGTGTGGTAGTAACTTGTCACCATTATCTTCTAATTTTTTAATAAAGTTAAAAAATTCTGGCCCCATCGCAGACATTCTGGTATCTGTTTTCACTTGTAACAAATAGAATAACAGCAATATTTTGTAACAACCTCAATTTTAATTCAAGTAAAAATGTGATAAGTTATTATTTAATATCAATTGTATCAACAAAAGCAGGAGTTTTATTTAGTTTATTTTATTCTGCGGTGTGACGTTTCAAGTACTTTCATTCATGTGACTTGACAGCTGTCAGTCTGACACTGACGTCTGACAGTTACATTACAGCCGAGCCGACAGCCATGTAGGCAACTAGGCAGAGGTGGATTAAATTCGCAATCAGTAGGCCTATTCCCTAACTTTTTTTGACAGTTGAAAGTGATGATCACCGAACTATTTACTTATCCATTACTACTTTACTATAATGCTATTGTGACACTTGTCCTGTGATAACAGCAATGTATTAGTAAATAGTTCGGTGATCATCTCTTTCAACTGTCAAAAAAAGTTAGGGAATAGGCCTACATACAGCTGTCGTAAGTAGAAAACATTTCTTTAATGTTAACGGCCTTCATGGTGTTTTTAATTTCAATACCGGAGTTCTTAGTAGCATTTTACGACATCCAATAAAACACCGGAGGTAAATCCGGAATGTGGACTAAATCTCTGTCCACCTTTTGCCAATGACAAGCATTCTATAGAACAGATAGAGGTTTGTTCTACAGAATGCTTGTCATTGGCAAAAAATGTTAATTTTTTTTTTGTTATTATTTACAACGAAATTCATGGTTGTATGAGCTGGGTTTCGTTGTCTTCTCACATAGGCAAAAGAAAACTAAAAAAAAACCAAAGACCAAAATATTTGTCGCTGATTGTCTTGTCATTAGTGTCAAAAATATATTTGTTTGTGATATTTCCCGTATATTTTTCTGCGTAACAAATCCAAAAATATTATTTTTTAGATAGTATGATAATTTATTTGCAGTTCTAAATTTTACTCAATATTTATTGCTGTAAACTACAAAAGTTGTATTTTTAAAGTAGGTCATTCTAATAATTCGGATTTTGGTTACCGGTATGAGGGACGAACGAATAGCTTTTCTAAGATAGTCCTCTGTTTGTGTGTTTACTTACAAATCGAACTTTTCCATTATAGGTGATAAACATAAAAAAGGTCTTGTGAAGTTAATGCTAGTTTTTACTAGTTGACATGGCGGATAATGATGACTATTTAGATACACTGGAAAACAATCACTTGGAAGGAACCAACGGTTCTCTAAACATGACGGAGAACAGTTTTGGTGTAAGTTTATCAGTTTTTAAACAAACTTTACTATCTTTTGAAATCATAAGTTTATTATTGTAATAAACAATGTAACGATGCCTATTTTATAAATACCACAGGGGTGGCATACAAACATACGGCCCGCTCGCCTATGGTAAGCGGTTTCCCGTAGCTTCTTGAGACTCGCGACACCAGAGGTGTCACCCGACGTTGCCGACCCTAAAAAGCTTGGCTTGTTGTGTCGTTAGGAGGATAGTCTTGCTACTATTGCCACTGCCTTTAGACGCTCGCCACAGGATTGGCTGTGATCTTCTCAAAGGTGGAGGTAATTCACCATTGGACAGCTCCAAATTCTCTGTCTCTACCATTTTTTTTTCTTCTGTTTACCAGTTTTTTTGCAGTTTACTTAATATAGTGCTAATTAAGTTATTGTGATATCTGTATAAATCTGCCACAATTATGATGCAGCATTGAAGAATGGAAACCTTTTTAGGCTGATGAATGAAAAAATATTTGAGTCTGTTATTATAACTTATTGTTTAAGGAACTCCTATGTAATTTGGTATCACTATTTCATTTTCTGTATTGCAATATAACCATGGAGCCAACTTTCAACATACACACTTAGACATTAAGTTCATATCATTATTATTGTTGGTAGTCAAGCAGATTAGATTGAATTGCAACCTAAAAGCTTTTTATTTTCAGTTATGGTTTTTATGTTTTTGTTGTGTCATTGTTGTATGTCCAGTTTTTATTGTTATAATTTAATACATTAACAGAAAATATTTTTAGGCTGGGGACGAAGCTGCGGGCAGCGAAGTACCAGACCTGGCGGCTATCAAAGCTAGAGTCCGGGAGATGGAGGAGGAGGCAGAAAAACTCAAACAAATGCAAACAGAAGTTGATAAGCAAATGAATATGGGCAGTCCGCCAGGGCTCAGTAAGTTGAATTTATGGATTTTTACTTTGGATTTATGGCCTTGTAGTGAGGATAGAGCTGAATACAATTGTCACCACCCCTATTTCTCCTGTGGGTGTCGTACAAGGCGACTAATAAAGGGTAAAGACAGCCATGAGTAACGGGCAGCAGCTCTTTCCTCTTATGCCACCTAGCAATGTACTGTGATTTCCATGCCCAATAAATGGCAATAGGCTCACCACCTATTACATGGGACCTAACCTACAAGGTGAAACGTGGGTGTTTATTCACCTCTGTCTACCCCTTCGGGGATACAGGCATGATTTATGCATGTATGTTTGATTTATATGAAGCACATACAGGCATGTCATTTACAGTGATGTTTCATTCAAATATACTTTTATTTAGTTTCTACTTCAAGTTCAAATTATATATGTTTTATAAATAATAAATGTATGTAAGAGCAAATATGGTGCCCTATTACATGAAACTCAACAAAATGATTATTCTGTAATTTTAATCTTAAAATTTTGTCACATCAGCCAGTCCCCTCAATATGTCCATTGAAGAGAAGATTGAAGCAGACAACAGATCGGTTTATGTGGGAAATGTAGACTATGGAGCAACTGCTGAGGAATTAGAGCAACATTTCCATGGCTGTGGTTCTATTAACAGGTAAAGATTGAACTCTGATTATGATGATGTATTCACAAACCGCAATATTATTTGTAAATGGCTAATCGTCAGACATCCAATAATACTATTTTATTTAGTAAGAAATTAACATGTTTTGCCATCTTGAAATGGAAAGCACAAATTGGAATGTCAGGAAATTTAAAAGTATACATATATAATATATATAATATTTCCTCCTACTACTGCAGATTTTGTAAATTTGTTGTTTCTCCAATGTACTGCATTGTTGACTAATTATGTAAGATTAAAAAGCGAGGAAAATGTTAATTTGTTCTGTCAAGTCTCGGTTAGCCAAGTGGTACATAGCAGCCAACTGTATTGTAAAACATGGGTTTATATCCTGCATTATTGTTCTTTTTAACGAATATTTGTTTGTTTTTCAGGGTCACGATATTATGTAACAAATTTGATGGTCATCCCAAAGGGTTTGCATACATTGAGTTTGGTGATAAAGACAGTGTACAAACAGCTATGGCTATGGACGAATCGTTATTCAGAGGTCGGCAGATAAAGGTGAGTAATATTGCAATTAAGTTGCACATACTATAGTGTTGTTAAAAACAAGTATGTGATTGTAAAATGGCTAATATTATTTTATACATAGTAAATAAAAGGATTACATTTTATATAAATGGATACAAATTATACGAGACTCTATATTGGCAATACTACAAAAAAGTGTTATCCCAACAAAAGTAACTTCAAGAAATTCAATAATTTGTCTTTTTAGGGGAATGTCCCATTAGATTAGATGATTGATTAAACTATCTACATACATACATACATAAATCACGCCTATATCCCCGAAGGGGTAGCCAGAGGTGAACTAGCACCCACGCTTCGCCAAATATGTCAGGTCCCATGTAATAGGTGGCGAGCCTATTGCCATTTATCGGGCACAAAAGTCGCAGTACATTGCTGGGTGGTATAAGAGGAACGCTGCTGCCCATTCCTCATCAATGATTTATCCTTAGTCGCCTTGTACGACACCCACGGGAGAGTTTTGGGGTGGTGACAATTGTATTATTAGTATTATTATTAAACTATCTCATGTAACTAAAATCATAAATAGATATGTTTGAGATACTTATTGATTTTTGGTTTTTGTATGTTCTTGTTGATTTATTTCACTTGTTAGTAGTAGAAATTTATGTAAACATTTATTATTTATATGTGTGGCTTACTCTTCTATGTTGGACTGGGAATGAAGAAATAATGTAGAAGTACCAGCCCCAACTCATCCCAAGAGTGTCATAAAATACAACTAAGGGTATTGCCCACTGTAGACCAATATGCACCATGGGGTACCCGAATGGTGGAGAGCCAACCACCACCATGAGCATAACCAAAGAGGGTTGGTCTCTGGCAGGCAGCGGTCTTTGGTTTATAAGCCAACATCTTGAGCATTATGGATGCAATCACTTTCTCCATTCATTGATCCCTTGACATAGTCCTTACTATCTCTTTTACTATTACCTTTAAGAGGAAACATATACTGCGCGAACCCCATATAAACTGGAAACAGGGCAGAAAGAAGAAAGGCTTAGACTCCACCACATGAGGAACCCCTGGTGTTATGACATATGCATAGCTTTAGAAAACTTCCTTAAATGCCACACCCACGAAATGTGAAACACTGTATTCTGATCTGTTGCTATTTCTCTCATTTCATGTTGTTCAATAATTCTAATTTATCTTGTGCCTTTTGACGACAGCATAATAATATATAATCGTCAGCATCCCTTTTCTCTAATATAATGCAGCATTCCTCTTATACCACCCAGCATTAAACTGCGAATAGCGTGCCCGAAAGCTCGCCCCCTATTTCATAAGACCTGCTGACATAATAAGCGAAATATCTACCCACGCCTTCAGGGTGGTTGTGATTTATTTGGGATGATGACACTAACAAAGAATCACTGATTAATGATTTATAATAATAATTTTGGATAAGGAGATTCGTTAAGAGTCACTTGTTATCAGATTATACTTGTGATTGATATTGATTTTATAAAAATAAAAGTACAAAACTTAGCATTACGCCATATTTGCTATAACACCGCGTGACGTCATTATTTACTTATCTCCATTTTGACATTTTATATGCCAATCAAATTCACTAGTTTAATATAGAAACAGGCCTTTTTACGAAATAGTGATGTCACACAGACGCCATTGCTGTTTTGGCGGAAATTTCAAATTGCATCATTCAAAACATGTTTTTTTCTATCAAAATCGACAGTTTTTACATACATACATAAATCACGCCTATATCCCCGAAGGGGTAGGCAGAGGTGACCTAGCACCACGTTTCGCCAATTATGTTAGGTCCCATGTAATAGGTGGCGAGCCTTTTGCCATTTATCAGGCACAAAAATCGCAGTTCATTGCTATTGCTAGGTGGTATAAGAGGAACGCTGCTGCTCATTCCTCATAATTGATTTATTCTTAGTCGCTTTGTACTACACCCACGGGAGATATTTGCGGTGGTGACAATTGTATTCTACTCTGCCGTAACCACACAGCTGTCTATCTAGTTCAACATTTGTGTAAATGTATTGGTTGTGCTCCCCAGGTGATGCCGAAACGCACCAACAAGCCAGGACTGTCGTCGACCAACCGGCCGCCGCGGGTATTTCGTGGGCGCGGGCGCCCCTCGCGCGGCTCTTACACGCCCTACTCTGGCTACCGGCCCATGCGCCGTGGCAGGTACAATCCATATTAGACCTCGCTCGTTGACGCACTCTGTAACGGTTGAGCTGCTAAGCTGTAGACTAGCGTATGTAGACGGGCTGTATCACACACTAACGGCCTTACTAATAAACACGTTATAAGCATTAAGTAGTTACTCAGTGTTTTGTCTCCCTTTTTCTCGCATTCAATATCCTATTTGTGAGATGAAGACAAAACACTGAGTAACTACTCAATGCTTATACCGTGTTTATTATATTAGTAAGAAAGTCAGACTAAAAAGTTACTTTTTATCCAATTAATCATTATGAATAATAAACATAGTAGTGGCAATAACTGGTCAGGGTTAAACTGCACTTTAATCGTGAGTTTTAATGTTCTCAAAGAATTTAATTATTAACCTTCATGCAAAAGGCAATATTCATTGTGAAAATGTTATAGTTTGTGATCACTAACATGTGGTTGACTACACAAATGTTCAGTTCTCATGTAGCCTAGGTTTAACTTGGATCCTAGTGTATAAAATATTAATATTTCCTGTTTTAATTGCAAATGGTGAAGTGGCCAGTCTACATAGCGCATATTATACTGTTCTTGTTACCAAATGGCACTATGATTAATTATAGAATTCAACTGCTCAAGTAAGGTATGCTCATTTCTATTAAGCAGTATCAGCATGGATTATGGCTCTCAGTGACTTTGACGAACAGTAATTAATAGTATTTGGGAATAAAATAAAGCTACAGTTTGCGACATGTGCATGCACTTTGTTATTTACCAATTTTCAATTGGTTTCTTAGCTATTTTATTATGAAGTTTATAGGATACGTTTTTAGAAATTGTAATATTGGAATCACAGAAACAAAGTATCTTTGTTGTCTCTTTAATTAACGAATCCTTTACTCGTTTAATGGCTCTGTTTACAAAAATGATAGTTCTATAATAAAATATTACAACTGCACTGTTGTCATATTTTAATTGTTGATTGTACTGGCGAGTAACACCCCTCACAATTTTTGTGTGGAGACTGGTTTACTTTCTTATCTTATACTGTATCGTATATGCCTGAATGTGGTTAACTAAGTATAGGTTTTGTTGATACAAATAGTTAACTAAAATGTTAAAGGTTGATTGATACTAAAACCGTTCTAATAATTAGTTATGTTTGTGTAATGAAGTATAAGTAAATTGCAACGATATTTTTTCCGTACTTGTAATTTTTTTGTCACCAGATCACCTGTGTCAATCTGACACGACAATTCAATATATGTAGTGTGATAAATTAACCTCTAGATCTATTTGAACAGCTCAATCGTTTCAGACATTTTCCGTAGATATGATAATAGCACTTATTATTTCCTATTTTATAATACAAAGTTGTTTCTTTTTAGTGCAATGGCCTTTCATATCCAATTTAATATTGTATTCCTTTTTTTTTGCAAAACAACCTTTTCAGTTTAAAAGCTTAGAAGCTTAAAACTTATAGAATTTGCAATAACAGAAATATTGTGTCTAAATCACCAGTAAATGGTTAACTAGTTATATAACTTGATCTAGTAATTTATATTGAATAAAACGAATATTTGTTTTTTGTTATAATTCTTTTATAATAATTATAAAATTATCCACAGAAAATGCACAAGTATTCAGCATAATATTCATAAAATACACCAAAATGCTTAAGATGTCTTATTTACTTTTCTTTCAGCATTTTGTGTGTACCTCTGATGATTGTAGCATGTGTATTTTGGTGCTCCATTGTCTAGCTTATTTATATAATTTGCTCTATTGGGTGTACGGTGGCATGATTCTGAGATTATAATAGTGTAGCTTATTCTTATCTTTACATTTAAACTATGGCAAACCTTTTCTTAGTGAATGATAATGTTAAGTATTCTTTTTAATACTTCTGTCTGTCACAGTAGATGTTTACTGTAAGTTGTCCACTCGCCAGTCATGCTAAGCTTATGGTGTATCTAGTACGTACATATTTTATTCGTTTTAATTTAATGTTCTGTTGTATAGATATAGACGACGCAATAAAACATGGTTGTAAAGTAGTGTGTATGCATGGCTATTGTCATATTTACCACATATACTTTTTATATACTTATTGATTTTTCAAGACATGTAATGTTTATTAAAAAAAACAAGCATTATAAGACAAGAATATTGAATAAAGTATGTAATGCAGAAATGGTATTTTCAATGCAGCATCCCGAGGTACCCTTGTAGCGTTTAGAGAGACTGAGTGTTTGCATGGCGATTAGCGTAGGCTAGGTGTGCGAGGTGGCTGCTCAGTAATATGGTGCCTTGTTTGCAGAGGTTACAGGCGCGGCGGGTATTACGTTCCGTACTGAGTGCGGTGGAGGGGCGCCGCGCTACGCCGCCCGCGACCGCTCCACGCTCGCTCCACATTGTACGCGTCGGTGATGTTCATGTAGTTAAACTCATCGCTTCAGAGACTTCGACTAACATTACTCGAATCATAGATAGGTACCGTGAATTATTACCTTTTCTCTTTTTTTTATGAAATCTATATTTTATTATTGTGGTGACATTTTTAAAAGGCAATTCGTGAACGATGTCCAACGTAGACAGTGATTTGATCTGTTGAGTAAATTACAGTAATATTACTGTATTATTATAGAGAAAATAAGCGTTTATATTAATAGCAAAATAGCGTTTGAATACAACCAAACTTACATTAAAAACTTCGCATGGGAGTGTGACCCACGTGTAGTCTATTTTTCGACATGCCCCACATGTGGGTCATGCGCAGGGAAAGTGTTAAGTTTTTCTTATAAATGTTCACAATGTATTTTAAATCAAGACTCATGTGTAGTAAATAATGTAATCAACGGAGCAGCACTAATTTTTCAATGAAGTAATGAGCATAAATCTTTGGCATTGTATTAGTATATTTTGTACCTGCCTTATTAATGTTTATAACTTTGGTGTTAAAAGCTTTTTTTATACCGATTCATAAAATGATTCCTGTAGAAATACTAATGTTCATTTTAAAACGCCATGTGTAAGTGTTCATCAATTGCTAATTGACTTGAGTAGTACAAAATTTGAATTAATTACTTACATTAATTATGTATAATTAAACTGTTATCATTAATACTTCGATTTGGTACAAAGATAATTATTGATATGTCACATAGGCTAATGTGTAATGTTTTTGGCAATATTTGTGTTCTAAATTCTGTAGCCACTTAAATTTAGGAATAGCTTACTGATAAATGCTATACACAAACACACAAAGTTGTCTTTGTGTTAAACAATTGTGATTTTATATTGGAATCAGTAATGGAAATTTTGTTTATAGTATCCAATTAATCCAATAGAGATTGCACATAAAACTCTTTAAAACATTCTAAAATTGTGATCTTACTTCTTTAATGTTATATGCTGAACATCTAGTTATGTGTATAAGGGTTTTTAAGTATTATTCGTCGATGTTTGTGATTTCGGTTTGATGCCACATTTAAAATGTTTACTGAGCAGGAAACTGTATTTAATATTAAAATCGCATATTATGAGTATAGTTAGTGCTTGCATAATCACAAATTGGCTGCTTGTATAGAAAGTGCAAAGTCCAGTTTGACTTTTGGTATATGGTGTAATTAATAATGTAAGTAAATTTTATTAACTATTTGAATTTAATTTTAACATTATATAAATGTTAGAAAAATTAGTACAAAGATTTTAGTGGTTAGAAAAAGAATTTCGAAAAATTATGATCTTGAGGCGGGAATCGAACCCGCGTCCGCTGCTATCCGGGCAGGTGTCAGACCGCTCGGCCACCCAAGATACTATACACTATAATACTGAGTATCTTGGGTGGCCGAGCGGTCTGACACCTGCCCGGATAGCAGCGGACGCGGGTTCGATTCCCGCCTCAAGATCATAATTTTTCGAAATTCTTTTTCTAACCACTAAAATCTTTGTACTAATTTTTATTATTTATACCTTATAACTTCCCACTATATTTAGCAAGTGTTAATTTGATACTTGGATGATTGCCATTTCCTTTTAATTTACTTTTTGCTCAGAAAATATTTTAATTGTTTTTACGGTCCTGATTTATTTGGTCTATTTATATCTTGTCTGGTTTTATTATGCAGTTTAATAATTTTATGAATAAATATTAGTATACCTAGATATCATTTTATCCAGTCGGGTATTTACTATTAAATTTTAAACAGTTGACTTATTTTGCATTAGTTTCTTCAAAATTAACAAACTATTGTTATTTTGATGAATCTAAAAGAACAAAAATAAATCGGTTATTGTTATGTTAGTGTTATGATGTACTGATGTTTGCATTTGTCTAATAAAATCTGTATGTAAATGATTACTGTGTAAAAAAAGAATAAGTAATAAAAAATGATACAATATTAAGAGAAATTCAAAAAGAAATGTGTTGCATAAGTATACTAAGGAATAATTTTAAGAACAAAACTTGTTTTATTTATGTCTGACCAAGACCAAGTTCGAAATAAAAATTGCTTAGCTAATATACCAAACAGGATGAGACCCAGATGTGACCCCTGTGGCACACCGGAGCTTTTTGATTGGCTAACTATGACAAAGTTCTACTTTTAAATAAGATGCAATCCATTCAAATAGGCCATCCACACAATACAAGAAGCAAGAGACAACCACAAGTGATGAATTCGGGTGTTAGAAAATTCTGTGACTAGTCCGATAAGTTCATGCCTCGTACCGCAAGAGGGTACCCCTCCGAGGGGACGGGGCACTCTAGATGCTAGCGGGGGTGGGGGAAGCGAGTTTACTCTCCCTCGCCCCCGCTTACATCCAGAACGCCCCACCACACCACCGCCCCTCATACCGCAGAAAGGTCGCGCACGAAGTTGTCGGACTATATTGCCAGCCAGTGAGCTTAGATTATAAAAGTGGCGGGAAAGGGAAGATTTTATGATCGGACAGGCGTCTTGTCTTATGATGATGAAATATAATTAGACACTAGATTTATGAATAAAACCAATTTATCCCTTCTTGATATATGAGAATAAAAAGCTTTTTGGTGGTTTAGGAATCGGCAAGGCGTATCGCAACGCTTTGCTAGACCGTAGCAGGCGCAAGCCGTGTGCCCCACGAGAGATACGGATTTAAATTTTGAAAAGGAAAAGAGGTTGGCAGGTCCCTAGCTCGCGTCCGCTACGGTCTAGCTTAATTCATCCTTTACTTTCCTTTGTACTTCTTAGAACATCAAAGAGTACTGAAGACTAGGCTAAATAGGCGAGGATACCTTTGCCTTTTCTATTGCTCTATGGATTAGCCCATTTGCCTTCTCGGAAAAAGGGAAAATTATAGCATCTAGAGTAAACGTAGTGTATTATATACTCTTTGATCTAGAGCACGGGCCAGATAAGCCCACGCGCGAAGGGTGGCGCTGCTTGATAACATTGACACTAAAATTGGTTCAGAATGGATTTTGTGCAGTGAAAGTGGTGTTATTTTGATGCATAAGCATCCGCGTTGATGTGCAATTATACAGAATCATTGAAAACAAGTCTTGTGATGTGTTTGATGTTGTGTGGAAAACCACTTGAAAAGTGGTTTTGTCCACTTCATCCTGTTACCATTAAATTCGCTCCAAGCACTCCCTAGATGCGTTAAAATGTGTGACACCCATATTTTAACGTAAAATTCATTTCATTCATACATTTCACCCACTCATTATTTCATAAGACTACAGATAAAATATACACTAAAGACTTGGCTGTATGGGCTAGAACCTTTGCCTTCCCTAAAATATAGGGAGAATTAAAAAAAATACGGAGTGTTTTGTGCAATGAAACTGGTGTCTATGGAGACCATAGACAATAATTTTTGACAAATTGTCCATCCAAGCTAAACCAAAATCTATAAATTCCTTGAAAATATTAAAATTATACTAATACATTTCTCTTTCTGTCTATTTTAAAAGAAATCACATGAGATATTCTAGTTGGCCATACTTTGTCGTGTCGGTAAGATAATTTTGATCATTGAACTGCTATTACTAGTATTTGTATTCCATAAACTCTTTTTGAGAAACTAGGTGTCGGAGAAAAATACACATAAATAATAATAAATAAATATTTTTTTACACTCACACCTATTATCTAGCTAGCCCAAAGTAAGTAGCCTCAACACTTGTGATAAGGATACTAGATGACGGACATATTTTATTTTAATTATTTAAATAAATGTTGAAAATATACTTCATAAACATATACACAACCATGACTTGGGAACAAACATTTGTGGTCATCACAAAGTTTGCCCCTACCAGGATTCGAACCCGTGACCACTTGGCCAATACCCAGCGATCTGAGCATTCGACCAAGGCGGCTGTCATATAAAAATATAGATAGCTTCATTGCTTTTTAATTTGTCGAACATAATAAAAATCCCAAAGAGAATTTTAATGTTGAAGTATCTTTATTACAGATTTTTGTGGCTATAAGTTGGGTACATATAATCTACCTAAGTTGGCAAGTTAGTAAATTATCAACTAAGAATGCCTCTCACAGCTGATGTGGCAGCTCAGCAAGTACAGGTAATTAAATATTTATTTTATTAGTTGACTTGCACAACTAAAATACTTGCAGGTGTTTAAAAAGCAAGTTTGTAAATGTGTTTTTTATGTTAACAGGAGAGACTAAGGTCTTTGCATAGATTAGTTTATGACATTGAAAGTGAAAGAGGACGTAATGAACAATGTATTGAGTCAATATTACGAGCAGAGAAAGCAGCAGAATCTCCACCTTCCAACGAAGACTCTTCGAGTTCATCACAACAGGTGAGATATTTTTAATACTTGCACAATTAAGGCATATTTATCCCTGAAGGATCATGTCAGGGAAAACTGCTGCCCACTACTCATCACTGTCTTTACTCTTTAGTCTACTTGTACAACACACATGATAATGTGTGTATGTATTATTATTTGATAAAATAATACACTACTAAACTACATTCTGGTTATACTAATTCATGTTTTCTTGTGTATAGCAAACTCAATTGAAAAGCTTATACAAATCCGGATTAACTGCTGCAGAACAAGAGGAACGGCTTTTGCGAGCAGCACTGACTCGTATTTATGAAATACGTGCTATAAAGAATGAAAGACGGATGCAGGTGATTTTTTAAATTAATTATATCTTTTATTTTTATTTTATTTATTTAATAATTTAATGTACGCAAATAATACAAAGGAGCTTATGTTAAAATATAAAATAGTACAAAAGGTGAAGCTTATTTATAAAGAAATCTCTTCCAGCCCACTTATGAAAGGAAATACCCTGAGAAATGTGGATAACATGTGTACTGTATAACAAATAATCAAAACATAAAAAATGCTGACATATTTTAGTGAATACTGAATGTTTTAAAATAATTACAGTTTTTTTTATTATTTAATATATGTAATGCTAAGAGTTTTCGTCTCTTGATGCCAGGTTGACAAAAACTGAGTCATCAGCTGACTTAAGTGTTTGTTTTTAAAAATGTATTGTTTTTTATAACTGATATAATGGATATGGGCAGGCTCGGCACGCAGGCAACAAGGAGACGATAGGCTGTGGAGCCCTGATGAAGATGCTGTTAAGCACAGCGCAGACCCTGCCGTTGCACGTGGGCCGGCCGAACGAGCGGGCTCCCCCTCTGTGTGGGGCTGTGCCTGCTGACCCTGGTCACATCGCTCGCCCCGGAGACGCCGTTGCTGCCCTCGTCAGGGTCTCCGACAAGGAGGAGAACTGGATATTGGCTGAGGTAATGTTATCTCAATATTTATTACTAGTGTTCGCTCGCGTTAATACCGGTTGCTATATAGCCTATAGCCTTCATAAATAGACTGACCAACACAAAAATAATTTTTCGTTTCTGAGATTAGCGCGTTTAACCAACCAACCAAACAAACAAACTCTTCAGCTTTAAAATATTATAGTATAGAGTCTCCCTGTCCTTGTCCTACTCTAAGTAGGGTGGGCAGAACATGACCTGCTTCCACTCTCGTCTGTTAACTCTTAGTGGGTGCTTAACACACTTCTGCCTACCCTTTCGGGGATATAGGCGTGGTTTATGTATGTATGTAAGTAAATTACCTCCTACTACCTCCTGCATGTTCATCTCTGTCCCATTGCCAGGTGGTGAGCTGGCTGCCGGCCCAGGGCAAGTACGAGGTGGACGACATAGATGAGGAGCAGAAGAACCGGCACGTTTTGAGCAAGCGGCGTGTGGTGCCCCTACCCCTGATGAGGGCGGAGCCCCGCACCGACGACCACGCGCTGTTCCCCAAGGGGGCGGTGGTGATGGCGCTCTACCCGCAGACCACGTGCTTCTACCGGGCCGTGGTCAACCGGTTGCCCTCCACCGCTTCTGATCCCTACGAAGTGCTGTTCGAGGTGATTTTGCACAACTCATAAATAAATATGTACTACATACACGGAATCTTTAGCTCGCATTAGGGATGAGTATGTGAGTATGTCAGCAGGAGTCTGAAAGTGGCGCCAATGGCACAAAATTTGAAAGGAAGTCATTTTGATATGGATATGTTAAGAGATGGAATAGAGACTTAAAATGTATTGGATATGGATATTGAAGTATGGGAAAGATGGATGAATCTATCCAAAAATGAGGTATTGATTTGAAGGTAGGTGTGGATGAGGAGGTGGCGAGTTTTTATTTATGATAAACAGGGAAGCTTTCGGCCTTCATCTGACCTGAAGGAAGTGACGATAAGGGGCAAAGATTGTCGGAAAACAATAATGATATCCAAATAATTAATGGCGACTTTTGATAAAATAGTAGTCGCTAGCCAAGCGGACTTGAAATAAGTCCTACCACCTACTAAAAGAGAGTGACACAACAGTAGTGAGAGGACGCGCTGCGTCGGCGGCGCCAGACAGTATGGGAGGGTGCGGGATGTTGGTAGATGAAGAACATAGAATAATAATAAATAAATCTTTATTAATAAAACTAAGGGGTAACTGCCGCACTCAGAGACGTCAATCAACTTTAATGAGTACTTAATGTCAAAAATTTCATATAAATCTGGACCATAGACTCGGCAAGAATAGCGACGAGTTTTGAACTGTCATTTTTTGACATTACGTACTCATTAATGTTATTTGACATCTCGTTATTAACGTTATTTGAGTTCGGCAGTTAAACAGGTAAAAATATAACAATATGCCTGACCTGATCCTGTGTTTCAGGCGGTAAAAGATCACCTTAATCATTTTAAAAATAATCATTATTATCCAAATATAAGTGTATTATAATTATGCGTTTTATGCGAAATATTTCAATTATCTATATAATTATAGAGACTTGTTGTATGTATTGTTCTCAGGATTCGTCATACGCCGACGGGTACTCGCCGCCTGAGCGTGTGGCCCAGCGGTACGTGATCGCGATCAAGGAAGGCAAAGGCCGAGCCACCTGACCGCAGTCGAGCTCGCGCGCCTCCGCCCCCACGCTCGCGCCTGCCCCCGCCGCTGCTGGAGACTCCGCCCTCCAGCACTAAGCCCTGTGAAAGACGGGCGTCTAACCCGCTTCATACAAACAAGTCAATGTTGAATCATTATAGTGCTCTCTTCAGCTGGTGTTTTTTAAATGTAAGACAAAGAGCAGTTACATACTTTACTAACGTAACAAGGGAATTATATCATTATACTGCCTGCTGCATAAGCAAAAAAGCGTTATTGTCTCAACAAAAGTAACGCCCGAGATATGATTTCAGTCAATTTATTAAATACTTCTAATATTTTGCTTCGTAATTTTTAATACTCTAGCCGTTGTAACGAGATAAAACACATAACCAATTTTGATATATCTCCTTAAAGAGAAAAAAGTATTTAGAAATTCATCCATTTTAGAAAATTAAATGGTATTGAGACTTTAGGTCTTACATATTTTGTATTTTATATTAAGGTAGATTAAAATGGTGTACGTTTATTATCTTGTCATAATGGTTAGTCTAGATAAGATTTGATAGACTTACATTTAATTTTGTCGACTTTCTATACTTTTTAAAAGAATTAACATAATAATATGTGGAATATATATATACCCCATTAGATAAGATAGATTGAACTATCCGATACAACAAAAATCTCCAATTTCCCAATTGATTTAGGTAATTTATTGAGGTTTAAAGTCGATTAGAGATCTTTGAAATATTTAAATGATATCCGTGATACACGGGTGTGATGTACTTTAATATAATTACCAAAGTGAAAAAAAGTGGACACTTTCTGGACATTTTAATGTTAGTGTTAGTACTTAGTTGCTCTGTGGACTGTGGAATTCGGATTGTTGTACTGTTTCTTACTGAAGTAAATTAACTTAGGCATGATGTTTATTCAAATAAATTGTAATATACAAAGGCTTGGTTTTTATGTAAGTCGCGTAAGGGGCGGCGCTGCTCGCTAACATTGACACTACTAGACAAACAAAATAGCAAAGGAAGCTCCCAAAAAAATTACAATTGATGGTTTCACTGAAGGAGTAATACGAAGAAAAATTAATCAGTGGTATACTGTAAAAAATGTATGTCAGTGAAAAAGATTAATGCGGAGTTAAAAGACGATAACATTCTCACGAATTAAAAGAACATTGCTCATCGAACGTCACGACATCTGCGATGGCATTACATACGGAATATTTAAAAATACCGCTAGAAAGGAGACAATAATTTTTCTTAATGTATTTTGTTTATTGCCTTCCACTCATCTGGAATAAACTATTCGATTTTAATTTTAACATTGTGTAAAAAAATTAGTACAAAGATTGTAAATTATGGTCCGAAATTCTCCTAACCTTTACACTTCACGTTGTAACCCCCCCCCCGTCTCCCACCGCGAAGGGACTACTACTACAGGAAGGTCGCGCACGAAGTTGCCGGACTAGTTTTGTGTATTCTTCGTGTGTGAAGTGAGGACAATCATGATGAAAATAACAAAGTAAGGCTAATTTAGGTAATGCTATTGCAGTCTGCAATTCCAAACAGGTTTTGCTAAATGCAAGCCCTATGGTTGATATAATATCTATCATCGGTTACCTTACTACCACACAGGATGTTTCCCGTTAAAACAATCTGTGGAATTATTTAATTTACTTGGTATTAAATGTGAGTGGATATTTTAAGAAAAATAAAATATTTTCTGAGGAATCTTTGTTTTACTATGAAACTACACTCCATAGAAACTAGTAATATAAGTTCGACTTCTTTAAATTTAAAGAAGATGACTGATACAATAATATTAAAATTTTAAAGAATGGCGCGTGTGTGTAAGTAATGAAATAAAGTTTTAAAATGGAATTATATTTATTACACCAAGAGTAAAATACGTGATACATAAGTTGGTTATGTAAGAAATATAGATAGATAGTCATAAAATTTTGATTTATGGTAAAACAAATCGATTCTCCTTTTCTCTGATTACTTACCAACTAAAAATAAAATAAATGAAAGAATACAGTTGCAACTATTTTGCTATAGTTTGATATTGACGATACACTAATATACTGTTTACGATAAAACAGGTAAAAAACAACAACAGAATTTCAGTCAAATCGTAAACTCAAATATACATCAACTCAATAATATACAAATACAACACAAAAATTTCGTTAAAATGAAATAGTGCATTTACTTTAAGTCACATTTAAGATTATATTTAATACATGTCTATATAGAATAAAGAAAGGATACTCCCTAATGTTTATCTTAACTATACAAGCGACGAACGAACCTAAGATGAGGTACCGATATTTAAAACTTGCCTTTGCATAAAGTTGTCAGCCAAACTGGCTACATAAATAAACAATGGTAAAATGCATTCCTATATAAAACAAATATTAAATATCAGTATCCACCTAAATATGGCAATCCAATATTTATATAAACTCAACAATTAAATGAGATCAAATGAATGTAGTGACTCTATTTAAGAATATTGGACTTTTAAGTGACATTAGATTTACAAATCTAGCACCAATTGATTAATTTGCTTGAGAACAGCCTAAAATAATTTAAGTCAATATTTTTATTGATTTTCGTTTTGTCAGCCTCGAATAAATTGATTTTAGTTATAATTCAAATAAAAATAACCGAAAGCCTAGAGAGCAATGAGCAAAGTAATTCTTTTTTGGTATTATATAATATGGAAAACTCTTCGAACTATATTGTTCCAAGTAATGATGATTTGTAGATGCAATCTGAAAAGAGAGTAAGGTGGTTAATTACTGATAAACATTATAGTGAAGATAATGGTTCTACTAGTGGTGATAATAATCTTTTTTTAAAGAAGCAACTAAAGACATTACCAGTAATTAGAATGTAGTTACAACAACTTTAAGAAACTTTTTGTTGCTAATGTCCCTCTGTTGCCCAGAATCAACAGAACAATTACAACTAAAATTTCACCCTTGTAGTACAGTCAACAGCACGTCAGACTACCACAAAATGGAAAAATTTCTCAATCGATTTTGTGCTCTATTATTACCAGTTAAGAATGACAATCGATTAAATAAATTTGACACTTTTGGGTAGTCTGAAGTGCCGTTGCTGTACATGTTCAGGTGTGTACATCTATAATCCAACAAGTTCTTGCGAGACCCTACTGCTGTACGAGACGGTGGCGGAGATGAGGCACAGTAGATGCTAGCGGGGGCGGGTGAGGCGGAGAGAAGCGAGTTTTCCCTCCTTCCCGCATCACCCACCCCCGCCAACATCCAGAGCACCCCGTCCCCGCCACTGCCCCTCATACCGCAGGAAGGTCGCGCACGAAGTTGTCGGACTATAACTACAAAGATTTTGGTAGTTAGAAAAAGAATTTCGAAAAATTACGATCTTGAGGCGGTAATTTTTCGAAATTCATTTTCTTCACCACCAAAATCTTTGCACAATTGTTCTCGAAGTGATTAAACACCAGAGGGCACTGACCTCTAAACCGCCTGCCGGTCACTGACCAGCCCCTGCAACTTGCGCGTGACTCCGATGGTGTACCGCCCGCGTTTGAGCACGTCCGCGCCGGCCGCGTCGCCACCGCGCTTCTGACCGCCCACCTCGCACGACACCATCGTGTTGATGGCGTGCAAGTCCTACAATGAACAGATAGGATAAAGACATTGTATGTATGTGTACAGACATAGAATAAAGACTCTTGCCGTGTGGTGACGGCAAAGTAGAATACAATGGTCACCACCCCAAATCTCTCCCGTGGGTGTCGTACAAGGCGACTAGGAATAAATCAGTGACGAGGAATGGGAAGCAGCGTTCCCTCTCATACCACCTAGCAATTTACTGCTCTTTTGCGCCCGATAAATGACAATGATGCCACCTATTACACGGGATCTACATAGTTGGCTTCGGGGATATAGACGTGATTTATGTATGTATGTATGTATGTAATTCTCCTAATATCTAAAGTGCAAAGACATTATTTAACATACGAAGATATTCTACTGAATTATTTAATATCACGCACCCTCACAAAAACAGATTATCTTATATATATTTTTTTATATTCTTACACTCACACCTATCATCTACCCCAAAGTAAGTAGCCTAAGCACTTGTGTTATGGATACTAGATGACGGACATATTTTTAATATAATTATGTATATAAATGTTGAAAATATACTACATAAACATATACACACAACCATGACTCGGAAACAAACATTTGTGGTCATCACAAAGTTTGCCCCTACCAGGATTCGAATCCGGGACCTCTTGGCCAATACTCAGCAATCTGAGCATTCGACCAAGGCGGCCGTCAATATCTGACACTTTTAGCGCAATTTAAAGATACAATTTTTTTATTTTGGTAGGTACACCTGGCCCGCTACGCGTACAGAAAATCCCTGGTCAAGTGTGACATAAAACTATGATCTTACCTCGGGCTATAAAAAAAGAAGCCCCAGATCGCATCAATACCAATATCAATTGAATACTTGCGATCTGAGACATTCTTTGTTTTATCGCCCTCGGTATAATCTACTATTTATTCATAATGATACACAATCCAGTTAACAGTTTCCACAGGTGTTAAATATATTTTTACATATTGTATAGTAGTCTATACCTTAGCAGGACTGCGACTGAACCGGTAAGTGAGTTGGTGGTGTGCGGGGGGCGGCGTGGTGAGCGGCTTCACGTACACCTGGTGGCGCTCCGACACGCGCTGCCCGGCCGGCGACCATCCCGCCTCTCCGCGCCCCGCTGGCAGCGGTGACAGTCCGCATTCCTGGCAAACAACCGATCGTGTTAAGAAAGATTTAGGGAATGCCTATCTTTGCCGTAAAGGTCATCCTCCATTTTGGCCCAAAATTAAACGTGCCGGCCAATAAAAAACAGTGCTGTTTTCTGACAGAACACGTCGGCCTTAGCATTTGATAATATGGCACCAAAGCTAATGTAGCACCAATACATAAAAAAAAATCTTAATTTGACGATTTTCTCGCTGATTGTACATTTAATCAAAAATCTGTGAATGCCGATTGACATGACTCAAAAAGTTGGGAAGGGTCTCCTAACATCATTTTCGCGTGGCAGCAAGGGATATGGTAGCTGCCCATTGCCCCATCTCAACTTTTCTCCCCGTATAGCACTACTAATATTGGTGCTACAGCTTTGGTGCCATATAAATAAATGCTAAGGCATGTCCTTTTATCCTATTAAGGGCCTGTTTCACAATCGACGACTAAGTTCTGGAGAGCTTGCTTGGCAGTTCAATTGACATATATTTCATATTGCAACTGTCAAATGATCTCCCAAGTAAGCTATTCAATTCTTACCCGTCGACTGTGAAACAGGCCCTAAATATGCTATTTTACACAAGCCTATTCATCATTCATCATTATTCATTTGCGTAAAATGTTTTAGCATAACTCAGAAATGATTTTCATTGTTATTACGGCAGATATATTGTAAATTGAAACACTTTCTGAATGCAAGATAAAGAAAAGTTATATTTTTGGATTAATAATAGGGCGGTACCCATAGCAATTGAATATATCATCCTTGAAGGCAGTGTGTGTACCATTCGCATACTCACATCTCTTTGTTTTCCAGTGAATCGCAGCGCAAAATCTTGCATACATTGCACATATACCGTATTGTAGAACTTAATCAAATCACTCCTCTCTGCCGGTTCTGAAAAAATAAATCATCATTAGTAGAATTAGCTTATTGAACCTACCAAAATTTGTATTTCACTGTCGCATTTCTTAGTTTTAAATATTAACACACTTACTGTCATCAGTCGCTGGAGAGATGAGAACTGATCTATATACATGATTATCTGCTAGGGGCCTCTGCCTGTAACACCGCATGATTTCAGCAAATGTCCTCTCTACAGGATTGTCTGCAGTATTTGATACCTGAAATTAACAATGTGGATTCAATGAATATCACCATTCACAATCATTCTGAATGCATCAATGTAGTCTATAAAACGGATTGATACTTAGTCATTTATACATGATATTTTGTTTTAATTTGATCATGTGCAACATGTTTAAAATTTAAGTTAATATGAGTTGTAATAATATCCTAAAACGTTGGACCATAACCGAAAATTTAATTTACACATTACGTCAATATTTATGCACCTTTATATTTGGTTCTTGAAATACGTGTATGTGTATAGATAAATCACGAGTTTCACGGCGGAGGCATTTTAACACCCGCGTTCCGCCAGTTTCGTTTTCAGGTCCGACTGTGATAGAAGGCGATCCTAATACCATTCACCGAGAAATCCAATCGCAGTAATTTACGCTACGCTGTTGTTAATTTCGCGTTATACTATTTTATACATACATAAATAACGCCTATATCCTGAAAGGGGTAGGCAGAGGTACATAAACACCTACTATTATTGTGATGACGGCTGAGTAGCATACAATTGTCACCAACCCAAATCTCTTCTACTATGGGTAAAGACAGCAAAGAGTAATGGGCAGCAGCGTTCCTCTTATACCACCTAGCAATGTATTGCGACGTATAGGCGTGATTTATGTATGTATGTATGCATACACAAATCACCAACAGGAGAAATGGGGTGGTGATATATATCGCTCTGCCGTCACCACACGGCAGAGGTGAATAAACACCTACTATTATTGAGACAAATATAATAATCACCTTGCAAACCACGTAAACGGTGCACATGAGTATCTGGTCCAGGTGTCGGTCGCGCATGAGGCTGGTCTGGTGGGTGATCGCGTGCTCGAGGCATGTCCACACCTTGCGCCGCAGCTCGTCGCTGCCTAATCTCAGTCGCGCGCACAAGTCGTTCATACGCACCACTGCCAGGCTGTAAAACTGAACAAACGCCACATCTTCAATATAATGCTATCCCCCGAATACAGAAACGCTACTCAAAGTTTGAGTCCTGCTTAAAATTTAAGTATTGTAAAAATTTACGTTATTCCATACAAATTCTGACAGGCATTGTCGACTTAACTTTATAAGCAGTGCTCAAAATTTGAGTAGCGTTTCTGTATTCGGGGATATGTCATATAGAATTCTATGCTGGCCTGGGAGCGAACAAATAACGTAGAATAGGGGCCAGCCCCGACTCATCCCATGGATGTCGTTAAAGTCGACTAAGGAAGATTGCCCGGTGTACAGTAGACCAATAAGCACCTTGGGGCACCCGAATGGTGGAGGGCAAACCAACAACAACAGCATCAAACATCCAAAGAGGGTTAGTGTCAGGCAGGCGGCCGGCTGTAAAACCTAAGCCAAAATTTGGAGCAGTATGGATTGGAATATCTATACATTCATTCATCACTAGCACCTTTACGGTGTGATGGATGCTATGAATCTAATGGGAGTGGATGGCTTGATGACGTCTGACTGATATCTGGGGTCGGCGCAGGAGGAGAAAACATACTGCGCCGACCCCAGATAGACTGGGAACAGGGCAGGGAGAAGAAGAAGAGTCTATGAGATGGCCTTTTTTTTAGCTGTGTTCGTTCTCGCTTCTCTGGGATCGCCATAGAATTCTGGAACCCTCAAGTTGAGGGCTTGAGGGTTCCAGAATTCTATGGCGACTACCGACAAAACCGAGTACAAATTTGAACCTACCTGGGGATCGAACATGGGACCTCTGGATCTTAATTGACAACATTTCATTTTTTCAACATACTTTTATTATGATGATATATAAAATTGGACAGAAAATGAAGACACCCATATTTTTTATTTTTTCTGAATTCAGTCGTTTTCATACAAAAAATCATGATTCAAATTTCGGTCATTCTAAACAGACGTAAGCGCCAAATGACGTCACAGTTACGAAAAAATGGCGAAACGACAATTTGGCGTTTCCGGTGGCAAAAATAAAAACATTATTTGAAATGTTAGAAATTAATTTTCATATAAAAAAACGTTTTAAATTAGTTAAAATTATAGTCTCGGAAGGATTTCAAATTTATTGTTACTTTATCAATGTTATTTTCGACGAATTTCGAATTTAAAACGATGAATTAAAGACATTGGATTTGATTCATGACTGACAGACATGATATTCATTGATTGCGTGACTCTGACGTCATCGCATGTTTTTTACATTTAATTTTTTTTCTCTGTAATTAAGTAAAAAAAAAATATTTTCGAAGTCAGGATTGAAAAAAAAAGAAACGGTATTTTTATTTTAGGGGATTATAATTTTTGAAATGTTGTCAATTCCGGTTGGCGAAAAATACACGTAATAGTTACAAAAGAAACAGCAATAGTTACTAACCTTTCTGAAGAACAATATGAGAGAATTGTTCGTTTTCTTGGTTGGTGTTGATGTAGGGGTCTGGTTTAATGGAGTGTCGCCGTTGGTAGTGGTGGTGACTGGTTCTGGAGGGCTGGTTGGACTCGATTCCGCGTTTGTGCCTGACGACACTAAAGCATAATAATACATTATTAAGGTACAGCATTGTTACTTACTGTTCCTACGACGAATGGCAATAGCCTCGACCCCTATTACATGGGACCTGAAATAATCTTAGTCCTACGTCATAGGAGAGAAACGCGTAATTTATGTGTTAATAGATTTCACCTAGTCGTACACAAGTGGTTTGAAATGGATGTGTTGTGAGAAGAACGAAATACATTTCACGAGTAGACCTAGAGGAATACCATAGAAGAGATGCATGTTTTGTATGAGGAATAAAACATGAGAAAAAATAATAAAATATTTCATGTGAAATTGTTTAAAAAAATTACCTACTTAATGATGATAATACAAAATTTTTGTTCACATCCTCTTACATTTGGCAATTGTAATAATAGTAATGTATACTAAATAATTAAGAACTGGTATAATTCTAGTATAGATATGCTTATTAGCTAGAAAAATTAAACGTTTTTAACTTAACACACCCAAAAGTGACTGTCCCGGTTTTACATTGTCTTTAAACAGCTGCTTCTTGGCTTGATCTGCTATTGGCATTAGAATCCGATCGATAGCCGAAGACACAGGCGATTGCATACAATCTGTAATATAAATAAGATTGATTTAGGATATAAATACGAGGATATAGTTTATCTATGTCTATATGGGCAAATATCGTTTCGATATTCTGTGTAATTTAAGAAAGTTATTGATTATTATTATAGCATCTGACCATTGACACCACCACTAGACACAACCAGGCGTCAAATTTACAATTTGGTCTGTATTCACACACTTTTTACAAAACTCCAAGAGAACAATGAAAACTTCAAAGGTTTCAGCAAGTTTCTTTGTTAAAATATAGTAATGTTCACCTCACGTCCCTTCATAAATTATTATAATAAATTAAATATATAAATTCTTCCATTCACAGAGACGGCCTTTGCCTTTGCATTGAGAACTACTATTTATTTATTTACTACATGTTTATTTTAAACTCAACATATTGATGATGTAAGTACTCTCTGTATGTTTATTGTTTTTCGTGTGTTAGTTATATCATATGAAATACTGACTATTAGTCTTGCGTGCATGGGTCTCGTGTACATAAACATCGGCAGAGGCTGGCACTTCACCGACTGCTAGCTGCTGCCATAGAGGACTGCCGGAACTCCATACGGACGACTCTAACACCTCTTCTTCCACCTATTAAATAAATGAAACTAATTATACATTATTTTCATTTTTATACGAACATTATAAGCAGTTCTGGGTCCATTGTGGGAATCTTCTTTCATCCATAAAGATGACATGTGCCCCAGCATTGGCGACATTAAGGGTCTATATGATGATAAAATTATGTGGAGTCAAAGCTTCAATTTTCGATTGGTATCCAATCACCACGTACAAATAACTTTTTGGCAAATATTCTAAGAAACACGCATAAAGCTATGCTATAAAATCCAACATAGGATACATAAGACCAAAGAAAAGATGGATAGATTGTGTAAAGGAAGATAATACGCGAGAGGAGTGGATAAGAAATTGGTGAAGGATATAGAGGAGTGGAAGAAGAAAATATGAAGTGCCGACCCCGCCTAGAGCGGGATAAGGGCAGCAAGAAGAAGATAGTACATAAAACTTACCGTATTAAGGTGTTTAATGATATCTCGACTCAGTTTCTCGACGACAGCTTGTACAACCAGCTCAATGACTTTGTAAAAGTTGAATGCGCTAAGCCCATAGATCTTTAGAACTCGGGGAAACCTGAGCGAGTGGACGCCGTACGCGTGGAGGACCACTTCCGTACAACACGCGTAGACTGCTAACTGGTATGTCTCCCTGGTTAATAACATCTGAAAATAATATTATAACAACAAACAACAAAGACACAAAAGTTTGTTACTTGAGTAAAAAATTTAAAGGGAGTTGGTCAAAGTATGTGGTTGACCACATTAACACACTCACCACCTAACCACTATTGAAAAGATATCAAGATAATCTCGAGTTGAAAGATATTTTATATTTTATTTATGGAATAAAATGTAATTATACACAATTTCCAAACAAAAGCTGAAAACAGATATATTAAATAACATAGTTATTTAATTACGTAATACTCATGTCCGAAATTTACTGATTTTGTTACAGACAAGGTATACAGTTAAAAATTATCTGTAGCAGAATAAAAATCAATAAAATTAATGACGAACGTACCTGCAGTGATACTTGTGGTTTTTTTCTGTGTTCCTCTCTAATGATATGCTCAAACACCTTGTAATATAAACATGTGACCATGTTACAACGAAATGCTGTTGTCTCCTCGCTGCAATTAGACTCTCTCAGGCATTTGGAAAACAGTTCCATCCATCTGTTGCAAGGCTGGACTACATTCTGGTTGATTGTCTCCTCACTTACATTACATTCACTGTAAATAGATTTATCAAATTCATTCATATATATTTCCTTTTTTATTTGAATGTTAAAATGAGATTCGTGAATTGTGAGAATTTTTTTTTAAATTATGACTTTTTTAGATAAATAAAATATCAAGACACTGTCACAAAACTGTAAATGATATAAGGCACTTTAGAATATAATCAGTGTCCTGATTATAATGTATTTATAGATTATGTGGAGAATAAACCTAAAATGATACACAAACAAATCAAACCTCTCATTTCCCGAACGGGTTCGTAGAGAGAGGTGTATTAACAACCTAATGTCGCCATCTTATGATACTTTCCATGTAACATAAGTGCAGTATCAGAACTTGACTTCGTAATAATTTTTCTGTTTATTCAAATAATAATTTAATTACAATATTATTTTATTGTGGCCCGCAACAAGTTACTCTGACTCTGGTTCAAAATGTTACCTAAATAAGCGAAGAAGTTGCGAAGAGGGCTGTGGTTTGGCCTGTCGAAGGAAGGCGGCTAACCGAGCCAAACTGTTGGTGGCTTCTGACACAGGTGTCAACTCCTCCGCCCGACGTCCGAGATACCGGCGCCCTGTCAACGGGGTATCGGGGCAGGCGCGACCAACCTGTGGAACAAAATACAATATAATATATACAAAATCAGCTCTAACGCCTATTTATCCCCAAAGGGGTAGTGAGAAGTGGATTATCTATGACCCACGTGTCACCAATTTAGGTCCCATGTAATAGGGGGCGAGCGTATTGCCATTTTTCGGGTATCAATAGCAATATAATACGTATGTCGTAGTATATTGCTGGATGGTATAAGAGGAACGCTGCTGCCCTTCGTTGCCTTATACGAAACCTGCGGAAAGGATGGGATACATCAGTGGCGTGGCGTGAAAGAACAAGTTAGGCAAGCCACAACTATATGAAGCCTCTTATGGTTTAAGCATTAACTTTTAACACCGCCTGCTAGAACACGGCTACAACTGTTCAACGCCATCTAGTGACGAAGCGGAGAACTACGTTGCCACTTTTGCGTGCTTGTGCTTTGTTTGATACAGCCAGAAAGACGATTCAACCCGGTCCGGAGCGGCTTGCAGGAGCGGCGCACGACCGCGATATTGAGTGCAGTTCACAAAAGAAATCCGCTTTTATGGCTATTGCAATAAGATCTAAAATATTTACTTTTGACGGAACTTGTTTTCGTGGGAGTTTATTACTAATGTGTGCGTGTGTCGTAGTGTATCGATGCATAAGCGCGTAGGCTGCCGAAATGCCGGCTTGATGCCGGCTTGTAGCCAAATTTTAGGTACTATTTCGCGTTGCGTGCGCCTGACAAGACTACGCTTGTCTGTGTGCGTGCAGGCGCTGTATAGCAGGCGTCTATAACTCGATATTTAGCGAGTTAGTTGAAGGAATCTAGAGAGCGGGAGCGAATTGTATGTACCTGTGTTGCATATTGTTTCGCGCGCGTTTAATACTGTTATGATAAGATTATATTGATGGATTTTTTTTATTTGCTTATAAAATGGTATTGTACTTGAATTATGGTAATGATTTTTTTATGCTCGCTCGTTTGGTACGGCTGTTGGGAATCGGGTTATATGGACGCTCCGCCACTGGGATACATACAAGGTGATGACAATGGTATTCTTCTTTGCTGTTACCCCACAGCTTTTGCAGTTTGAACTGATGTATCATTTAAGCTTATAATTAATTTAATAGCATATAATTTATTAAAAGAGGGTGGATGCATAATACAGTAAAAATGTGCTACTATGATTCACAAAATGACAACAACTCACTGGTCCAAATGTTGCTATGACTTGTGTTATCTCATCACCTGACACCCTGGTCTTTGTTCCAATATGTTCATTTGCATGTTCTCCTGAAAATTCAATATTTATTTATAGACTGTAGAATACATACAAAATAAATCAGTTTTAACAATTTTTGTTTGGTTTAGAAATTTAAATATACCTTCCTGGGCAACTAAACAACTCAAATATAGCTCCATATTTTTATTAAGTACTGCAATAAGTATTTAAAATTAATTCTCTTTTATTATGCAATGTTTATCATACTTTTATACTCATTGTGTAAGCAAACGCAATTGACATGACATAATCAAATCACATAGTATATTTATTCAAAGTATCTAGGATAATTTGAGAAAGAGGATTATTCAAAGAAATACTATTTTTATTTAAAAAACATACATAGTTTTACAAGTATCATTAAATTACTTACCTAAAAATATTCTTTCGTCAAATTCACCTACACTGAGAACATAAGTCTCATATAAATTATTTAATGATTTCTGATTTGTATCAAAATTCATAATATCCAAGAGTCCATCCAAATTGTCATTGTCCCCTTTTAATATCTAAAAAATTAAATTTTTTCTTTTTTTACTTACATTACTTTTCATTAGGTTGGTGAGTATTAAAATATACTTGGTGTATTTAGACACATTTAAAAGTTTGTATAAAATACAAATATAATTGATTAAAGTACATTCATACTGCGTGTGGCATGATTGTGCATTTTAAAACCATGGTTGTCTATTCAATTTAACGTTTTTGTTTTAGTAAATAGTGAGTAGAAAGTGTATAATAAAATATCCATATTTTTAATAGGATGTCAATTAAAAAGCTCTTATTAATATTCTACACTTTTAAATGAATATTACTGCAATGTCCAACCATTAATACGTTGATACTAACCTCCTTTTTGAAGAAATCCTTAATTACTGGTTTCCAATTATACTCTTTCATGGTAGCTGCTTCTAATGGTAATGCTGACTTAATTTCCGATAAAGTTGAAATAATACATGGAGGTTTTGCAGGAAGTACAAAGTTGTCATTCAGCCAGTCATTTGGTAAGCCTACGAAATATAAGACTTTCTTGTAAATTCCATTTTAATTAAACAATAAATATCAATCTAGGATATTGAACAATATGGTAATAGTTTTATTAATTTATAATTTACAATTGAAAGAATGTGTTGGCAATGGCACATTAAAGATGGCACATCAGATGTCAACACATCAATTAATTTAAAGATGTATCTGGATATTATTTATATTAGTTTATGGAGGGCAAAAATGGTATACTTGAAACTGCTAGGAAAGAGTCATTGTTATTTGATTATTCACTATAAAGTTATAGAAGTTAATAACTATTAACAATAGCAAATAATTAAGACTATTTACTGTAACTATTTGCTATTATTATTACTCTATTCAAAATGTATACATTAAATATAATAATTCTAGTAAAACTATATTATTTAAAATTGCAAAAATAATAACATTAAAAGCAAATGTTAATGTATGTCAATGAATTTGAAAATATACCTCTGAAGCTAGGATTTAATAAGTCAATGCGCCTAGCCATAAATGCATTTCCAAAAACGAAGTCCAAGCAGCACAACAACATGTGATACATATCAACTAGGTCATGGGCAGATTTTTGAAACTCTCCCTTAACACAAATGTACAAGCACCAAGTAAATTCAAACAGTGCATTTGTTGAGCATGGTTGCATCCTGAAAATGTAAAGCAATGTAATTAATATGATATTTCCTGACCTGGTGCAGGGTATTAATTTTTTTTTACCTTTTTTATGGACTTATTTAATGTGACATTATGACAAGGAAATAGTATGAAATAATACCACATGGATAAAACGTTAAGGCAGTTGTACAAGTATCCATTTTCATATTAACTAGAGAGATCCACCAAATAAAAAAAAATCAACTTGCTTCTTTTAAGAAAATTTTACCTATTACAAAAAAATTTCAATAGTTCATTAAAATTGAGTTTATTAGTGTTGTGTTAGTTGGTAAACAATTGTAGGACATAACTGTTTTAAGTACTGAGATTTAGTTTATTAAAATCAATTTAATCATTATTAGAGAAAGCTACACATTTCAATGCCATTTATATTTTATAAATTTATACACAACAGCATGGTACATTCATAAAAGAAGAATAAGTCATTTATACCAACCAGATATACATTTCTCACAGTATTATGAGTAATCATAAATATTACTATTAACATGACGTGATGATGATCAATACTTACAAAGATTTTGTTGGTTAGAAAAAGTTCGAAAAATTATGGTCTTGATGCGGGAATCGAACCTGCATCCGCTGCTATCCGGTCAGGCACCTCCATTCCTGCATCGAGACCATAATTTTTCAAACTTTTTCTAACCACCAAAATCTTTGTACTAATTTTTCTAACATTTATATTATGTTGAAATTAAAATCGAATAGATCAATACTTACTTGTGTTTTTTACTCTTAATGTGAGGTTTTGTAGATTCTTTAGTTAAACCAGAAAATATGTCTTGGAATATTGGCTGAAAATTCCTGAATAACACAGTAGACACAGCAAATTTGTGTTCCAAAAGTGATATCCTTTCTTTAAAATCATTTGGCATAGCTGCCATTTCCATCCAATTTTTTATTTTATTAAAGAACTGAATAAGGCTGCAAACAAAAATGTAAAACATTTGGTAAATGACACAATTTTTGATTAGGATTATTTAGAATATTTATGCTTACCTTATATTGCAAAGTCTGAGTAGGCGAGTGAGACTGACACAATTACTCTCAACTGCAGTGCCTGACTGGATAGTCGGAGTAACTGAAGTACGACATGCTACATATAAAGCACATGCCATCCAATGGACTAGATCACCCTGAAACAATTGTAATTCGTAAATAGATATAGAAAAACGAAATGAATAACGTCTAAGACAGTATTTCATTTCGTTCACTACTTCTGAAATAAAAACAATAGCTCTCCTGATTCCTGATTATTTGAATTTCACGATACGAACACACAATAAAGTCAACTAGATAAAAATAGCAAAGTATTCAAATAGCATTATGTAAGAACAAAATACTTACATCTAGGGTATAATTCTTTTTGATTTCAAAAAAAGATTCTTTGGATTTTTTTGCAGCCACCGGATCAACATTTAAATATGAACACAATCCATCTAATTGCTGTATTAATTTTTCTTCACTGTCATCAGGCATCGCCATGCTTACAAAAGTACTTAAGTATTATTGTAAAATATAAATAAAATTAGATTTATAAACAGTTTGTAATCAAGCAACTTGCTTAGCTTGCTCGCGTTTTGACAGCTCCGTGGCGGGATGGCGGGAAGCCCACCCACGCCATAAATATTTTTTTTGTCATAAATATTACTCTATGGACACGACGCAAAGGAGTCATAACATCATTAATTTTTTTCCGAAACACTTTTATCCGCATTCTATAGGAGTATAAAATTAGATTTTAATGTAATTTTAATGAGAGTAAATAAAAAGTGTGTAAATATTTCTGCATATTTTTTAACCTTTAATTTTTTACAATGAAACATTGTACACAATGAAAGATGATAATAAATATTGAACCTTACTTTATTTATAATTTCATTGCACTCTATCTCAGAGTCTATGCATTAAAATGTTATAGAATATAAAAAAGGCAGAGGCAGGCAGAACTAGGAGGCAATACTAGGCTCGTCTACTATTACATGGGACTTAAATAGGCAAAATGTGAGTGGTATTAAAACACCAATATTTTAATAATTCAAGAAAAATAAAAGACATGTCACATGGCTGTATGGGCTAGATAACGTGGCCTTTCCTGAAAATTAAAAAGAGAGAATTAAAAAGTATTGTTTTTCTGCGAAAGTTTGAGTATTTCTAAATTTACAAATAAATGTATTTATGAATTTCAGTTTTCTGTATTCAACGTCATTAACTTTGGTTATTAATTACATTAATTGATATGATAAGTTGCTGTGAAGATTAGTGGTCGGTCGTAAAATATACTAGAAATGATAACCTTTAGGAGGTTGTATCATACCTCCAATACTCTGTTTTCCATTAAGAAAATGGGTGTAAAATTAAATAAAATGATGAACCCTAAGTCTAAGAAGTAAGAAATATTTACGTCGCTTTTTATGCAAAACTTTTTGGTGATAATATTTATGTATTGAATTTATACTGACCCAAAACACTTGATTTTTAGGCAGTGGTATTCTCCAAATAATGTTTTCGATACTTTACCCTCGGTTAAAAGTTTAGCTAAAACTAAATGTGAACCTGGTAAGAGAGCCAACAGAAGAGTATCAATGCTCAATAATATTTTTATGAAACAAATCACCGATATAATGTCCACTGGAACTGTATCCATGGATATAGTTGGAAGAGGTATTGAAATTTCAAAAGTGAGTCACAAATTAAAAATATCTCTTTTATTTAATTAAAATTTATCAATAAGTAGCTGAACAAAAAAGAAATCAAACTTTATTTTACCCTTATAACCTAGAGTTATAAAAAATAACCTACAACCTATTCTCAGACCTACCAAATATACAAAAAGTGTCATATGAATTGGTTCAGCCATTTCGGAGGAGTTTAATAACAAATAATGGCACATGAAATTTTTATATATTCTATACAGTTCATTATTTTGTATTAAGAATAAAGCAACACCTTTTCCCCTAAGAGGCAAGCAGAGGTCTAATATTTCGCAAGTTTATCAGGTCCCACCTTGCAAAAACATTGGTTGGTGTAACAATTGATTTCTGATTTTCCTTCACCATATAGGGTTAAACTAAAAAATTATATTCAGAAATATAGTTAGTACATGCATTAATTTATTACTGCCTTGGAGCCTGTATGCACTACCTTTCTTATCAGGTTTCGTATGAAACTATGATGAAGATTAAACCAGTTTTGGGTGACAATATTTACTGTGTTGTATAATATTGTATGCATTCGTGACGGCCGCCTTGGTTGAAAGCTCAGATCGCTGGGTATTGGCCAAGAGGTTCCGGGTTCGAATCCTGGTAGGGGCAAACTTTGTGATGACCACAAATGTTTGTTCCCGAGTCATGGTTGTGTATATGTTTATGTAGTATATTTTCAACATTTATATACATAATTATATTAAAAATATGTCCGTCATCTAGTATCCATAACACAAGTGCTTAGGCTACTTACTTTGAGCTAGATGATAGGTATGGGTGTAATAATATTAATTTTTATTATTATTTTTATTCTTTGTTCTATTTACATGAGCAGTAATACATTTTATGTTATAATCTTCCTGTTATCGGAGGTTGGCACAGATATAATCAACTCATACAAGAACGTGGTTATAGGTTTTGGCTTAGGTTTTATAGATAGTCATCTGCGTGACACACATCTTTTTTTTGTATGTGTTGGTAGCTTGCTTTTGACCCTTTGGGTACCCCAAGACACCTATAATTTTGTATAAACACTGGAAAATCTCCCTTAGCCAACTTTTACGACACCCACAACTGGGGTTAGGGCCAGCATGGAAACTCAAATCATTTATTAAATAATTTAATTCATTAATAGGTGCAGATTACACCAGATTTTCAAATAGTCAATGTGTTCTGGGTATGTAAAGGGACTTCTACAGATGAGGAAACAGAATCTACTCTGAAAAAAATATCAGGCCGTCTTAGACATGAGCTGTCTACTCTCAGAGTCATGGGAGAAATACCATACATAACTTTTGTGAAAGGTAAGGAACATCAAAGTGTATTGTATATTGTAATTAATTTTTCTTCTCTCAATTTTTTTTATGATTTAATTTTTTTTATCCTTCTCTCAATATTTTTATGATTCATGTGTCTGATTTTTCCAACAAGGCAACTAATGCCTATAATAATGTCATACTAGTTAGAGTCGAGTTTTTAATCACTGAAAAAGCCGTGTGGTGACGGCAGAGTAGAATACAATTGTCACCTCCCCAAATCACTCCCGTGGGTGTCGTACAAGGCGACTAAGGATAAATCAGTGATGAGGAATGGGCAGCAGCGTTCCTCTTATACCACCTAGCAATATACTGCGACTTTTGTGCCCGATAAATGGCAATAGGCTTGCCACCTATTACATGGGACTTGCCATATTTGGCGAAACGTGGGTGCTAGTTCACCTCTGCCTACCCCTTCGGGGATATAGGCGTGATTTATGTTAATTAATATAAAAATATTATATAATCCACTGTGCAATAAATCGCAACATGTAATTTTTTGATGTTTCTACCACGCTGGTATTAATGACTGCCGATGCGGCTGGGATCAACGGCTTAACGTGCCTTCCGAAGCACGGAGGAACTCGAGATAGAAAATTTTAGGTCACCCATCCACTGACCGGCCTTAGCGAACATTGCTTAGTTAACGCAATCGCAGGCCAAGCGCGCTATTCCACTGCGCGTACCAGGCGACTAAAGGGTTAAAAAATATACTGCGATTTACGTGCTCGATTTAATTCACCTCTGCCTACCCCTTCGGCGATAAAAAGGTGTGATTTCTGTATGTATCCTGTCTACCAATGAGGTTGAAACTAATCACACAATTATGATGCGTATGTATTTTAATTGATAATTTGTTCACATAGGACGTTTGTAGTTTCTTTACTTTCACTCGACGTTTCACTATCGAAAACGCACTCTCGCGCAATAGACTAGTAGAATCCTTTAGGAGCCTCACCAAAGTATTCTTCTGATCGTGATAACTTTTGTCGATAGATACTTTTAGCTTTGCTAAGTTTTTAGCCTTTAAAATACACTGAATTTTTAATAAGAACATTAATTTTAAATGTCGTACCTACAAGGCGACTAAGAGTTAAGACAGCAATTACCTAACGGGCAGCAGCATTACTTTTGTACCACCTAACAATAAACTGCGATTGACGTGCCCGATAAATGGCAATAGGCTCGCCACATGGCACTGAACTGTGTCATTTATATAGGTACTTATGTATGGATAAAATTCGTTGTGGCTGCTGGGTATCCAAGTTCTTGGTTCTACTTTATCATATATTGATAGTGCTGTATAGGTATGTATAGTATGTTTGAGTTATATTTTACGATCAAGGCCTCCACACTTAGTATAAGGATAAAACTAATTTCGTCGCTATGCACCACCAGTCTCTTTAATTCTTTGATCCAAACCAAGTAAAAAACTTAATAGGTTACATGTGAGCGTATGTTAAAATGCGTGTTGTAATGTATGACAGGTTTATAGATAAAGTGACGTATGAAAGACTTACATAATTGATTTTTGGTACAGTTAACAACAACGGGCCAAGTCACTGCCAAAGGTTTCCAATCGATTTTACGCTCTAATCCTAAATACTTTAAAGTCAAAATTCAGTTAAGACATGTCTGACGATTGTTGTAGACAAACAAGAGGCGCACGTAGTGGAGCTGGACCGCGTCCTGTCGGTCGCTGATTACGGGGAAGACTTCAAGCCTACGGAAGTGGGCCATTTGCTTAAGACCGAGTTCACTTTGAATACCAAGCTATCGCCCGAGATGAAGGTAAGCGTATACCTAGTCGAGACAACACCACAAATGGCGTGTCGAAAGAGTGAAATAAATGAAAATTAGATAAAAAAGCGTATAGTCGAGACTAACACCACAAAATGGCGTGTCGAAAGAGTGAAATAAATAAAAATATGGTTCATATATGTTAGCTGTGCTTATAGCTAAGTGGCAAACGATACAATTCTATCGAATAAAGTTAATTCTTGACCACCACAACTATTATATTTGACACAACGGTCGCCATGATGTTTTCTCAGTAATAGGCACGTCAGAGGCGTTTATTTGGTTTATTTGTTTGGTTTATTTCGTTCGATCGAGTCTTTGCGTCTTAGTCGCTCTTATTTTAACACGCAGTGACGTGAGAAAGACGGATAAATAAATAAATATTTTTTACACTCACACCTATCATCTAGCCCATTATTATTATATAATAATTATTATAATAAATATTATTATATATAATCATTATATATTATATTATTATTATATTAAAAATATGTGACGGACATATTTTTAATATAATAATTATGTATAGGTATAAATGTTGAAAATATACTACATAAACATATAGTTATTCGTTCGGAGTTTCAGAGTACACCTCCTGTTTCGTACATTTTTATTCTTTTCGTTCGAATAGATTGCCCAGTGGTTTGAGACCAAAGTTATCATTACATGACATTCGTGAATCGTCAAAGAAATACGTTTAGCATTGGAATTGCGTGTGTCAAGTCAAAAGGTTTCCAAAATTTAACGCGATGAAGCTACGCCTGAAGGATTTGTTCTGGGAAAAACTAGCAAGAAACTCAAAAGTTTCTACATAAGCACCTCGTAAAGTAAAATAGCAATTATTCCAAATTACAAAACATGTACTTGTTTGAGACTTTATTATCTATAATTATTTTTATATATTTTGTTAAATTACTTATTACCCGATAAAAAATATTGTACAATATATTGTGGATATTTTTTATTATTATTATAAGTATCTTTTATTTGTAATATCTAGGTTGTAAACAATTGAGCTCATTATAGAATTAAGACAATAGTAAAAAGTAGTGACTGCAGAGCAGACTATCTGAATCCCTTGTGAACAGAAATACAAAATTTGTTTGATGACTGTTTTGCTTAAATTATGCTATTCTTGTGTTTGTGTATATTATGTTGTAAATAACAATTATGAGGAATGGGCAGCAGCGTTTCTCTTATACCACCTAGCAATAGCAATGTACTGCGACTTTTGTGCCCGATAAATGGCAATAGGCTCGCTACCTATTACATGGGACCTACCATAATTGACGAAAAATGGTTATTAATTTACCTCTGCCTACCCCTTCGGGGATATAGGCGTGATTTACGTATGTGTGTATGCTATTCTTGTGTATACCTATTATGTTGTACCTACATCTGAGCTTATCATTGTAGGCTAAAATAAAACAGCTTGAGGACGAATTAGAATACGAAGAAGACCCAATACCAGAGATGACGCATACTGTGTACGGGTTGGATCACGCCAAGATCCTGAACCGAATGCTTGCGTCGAAAAGGAAGAGCAGAGACGCTTGGGTGAACATGGATAGTGACAACCCTATCATATCGTACAGGGCTACCGACGTCAAGACCGATATCGATGTCAAAGATCAAAGGAAAGAGCTGGCCGATTTTCTGTTGAAAAGACAGGTATGTGCGCTTTTGAAATTCATTTTACACCAAATCCATACTGGTCTGGGAGCGAAAAAGCAACTAAGACTGTGCCATCCCCGACTCACCCCAGGAGTGTCGAAAAGTCGAATAAGGTAGATTGCCCGGCGTAGACCAATAAGCACCTTGGGGCACCCGAATGGTGAATGACAAACCACCAACAACATTATACCCAAAGAGGGTTAGTCAGGCAGGCGGCTGGCTGTAAAATGTAAGCCTAAATCTTGAGTGAGCAGTATGGATTGGAATGTTATCACATCAATGTTTAAAGTTTTATTAAAGTTTTCGTTGGAATGGCACTTTATTATGTTTGGATATCTTATGGATTATCACCATAAGATGCCGAAATAGTTCCTGACATCTAAATTACCGGTATTTCTTTTACTGAACCTATATTACAATAGGCGTATTTCAAAATCGGCGATAAGTTTCTCTAAAATTATTACAATAAACCATAGCTAATGAATTGCGATACATCATCAGAAATAAGTAGTAAACAATTGAGACCATTTTGCAACAGTCAACAAAGGATCAGCTTTAAGGTTGTTTACATTTTAATGATTCATCCATCAGTTTTGTTTGTTATCGACATCGGATTCCTACCTATCTACTTTTCTGTCTAGTCAGCATTTAATAATAAATTGTCTAGGCTTCCGTTTCATAGTGCAAAAGATAAGCGAGTAAAGTATAAACATCTGGAAATCAGCATTCTGAGAATTTATGTAGCGTATTGGCGTTGGTAATTGTTCAATTGTTTTTAATACATTCAGGAGATACCTTCTAAGTTCGTCCCTTGCTCCTAAATGTCTTGTTATCGGTGTGTAGTATGTATAGTGCCATATTGCTCTATCTAGGTAGAAAGCGGACCGGCTGAATGACACTGACCCTCCTAGGGAATGCTGATGTGTGTGACCACTACCCGAATATAGCGAACTATCCCGGCTGCCATGTTTTGCATAGGTCCAGAGAACCCTTCTTTAGTTTCCTCTTACGACACCCACGGGATTTAAAAACTGTATTTTGCTCTGCCATAACCACGCATATTCTATTTGTCTCAACAATGTTGCAAAACGTATTTATAAATCAATGTTTTATATTTAACAATATAGTTTCGTCACCCATCCAATGACCGCATTAGCAAACATTGCTTGGTTTACACAAAGGCAAATCACGCTAAGCCACTGCGCTATCGAGTATTTATAATAGTAAATTATATCAATCAGTGGGTAATATTAAACTCTTCACACTACACTTTTTGTAACTAAATACATATAATATATTTCAGTTACTTAAAGACTAGGTCGACACACCACTTGTTTATCTAATTAATTGTAGGTATTTGTAAATAATATACGTAATACTCATACTAGTTATTTCAATGTAAGTTGTTACAGTTACGTTTTCAATGGGATTTTACCACATTATTCATCTGAACATTAAATTTATCCTATTGTTTGTTTTGTTTAACAACTTCTCAGAAGTCCACTATTACGTGTAGCTATTAAATATCCTTATTCAATACAATTCAATGAAATAATATCTTGCTCTTATCCATTTTCGATTTCGATTGATTTTCAATCTTTAAAAATCATTATTTTGATTCTTATTGCTTCTTTTTTTATTTCAACTTTATAAATGTTAGAAAAATATCACAAAGAAATTTTTGATTAGAAAAAGTTTCTAATAATTACAGTATGCGGGAATCTAATCCGCATCCTCCGCATTCCGGGCAGATGATGCCTAAACCACTCGGCCAACCAAGACAAACTTAATTTTTTTTAAATCTTCATCATCCTGCCTTGATCCCAGTTTGTCTGGGGCGGCGCAGTATGTTTTCTTTTCCATTCATATCGGTCAGTTGGCATCAAGCCAGCCACTCCTTTTTCATTCATATCATCCACTAAACAGTTGAATGTGGTAGTGATGAATGAACGTATAGAAAAGTAACGGAAAGGACCATGTCGAGAGATTAATCATTATGTATGGAAAGAGTGATGAGGATAACAACATTTGAATCCATACTGCTCGGTTTTAGCTTAAGCTTTGTCATCATCATCATCATCATCATCCGGGTCGTCCATCTGGCTTGGGAGGACGAGGCCCCAGTTTTCCTCAAACACATCCAAACACCAATAGAATCACTCTATTTGAAAATGGAGTGATTCTATTCGTTCTTCTTAAGCACATTCCTCGCAGCGTATTCTAGCACAGCTCTGTGGAAAAGCACCCTAAGCGGCGGGGCTCCATTTCGCCCCCCTATCTGGCACTTTGGATATTATTATGCTGTTGTTGGTGCTTTGCCCTCCACCACACGGGGTGGTTATTGCCCCTAGTCGGCTTCCTGGGGTGAGCTGGCACTAAATTCTAAGTAAATTTGTCGATCTCAGACCAGTGTGGAAGGAAGATTTAAAGCAATTAAAAGGTTCATCATCATCACCAACTCATTAATGAGGCAGGCCTTCCTTATGGATGGAGGAATTTAGGAAGAATATTAGACCACATGACGCTGCCCGGGATTGGTGGGTATTAACCACTGCAGATGTAGCTCAGACCTATCAGCTTAACGTGTCTTCTGAAGCACGGAGGTGTTCGAGATAATATATTTTCGGTCACCCATCCAAAGACCGGCCTAAGCGAGCATTGCTTAGACTTGATTCTGCCAACATTAACATAATAATCGCATCTCAGTTGTATTTCAATGGCTTATTAACTCAATTCCTGTTAGCAGAAAATAACTAGTACATTTGCTCAGTAATTTGTTATTGTTATGACTGTAATTTTCAGTTTTAGGAAGCACTGTGCCAAAAAACAATACCATTGAAACCGGACTAAAACACGATTGTTACGTTAACATTGATTAGTTAATTAGAATCAGACCTCCGTTGAACTTTTTTAAATACAACAATGCCGTTTACACTAAAAAAAAGTATCAAAAACAAAGAAGTATAAAACGCTTATCGAAGTATGATGCCTTCTGTAAGACGCGCAAACTGCATTATCTTTTTTATTCGCCTAAAGCGTAAATGTTCTCTTTATATCATACAAACGAAACCTGTTTATATATAAAACAGGCACTCAAAATGGGTCAAGTCCCTGGAGGGGGGAAAAAAGTATCATTATTTTGTTGTACGCTCTCGATCTGCTGCGATTTGTCCTGCAGGGAGGGATTGAAAGTCAAAATATTGCTTGTAAAATGATCCCTATTACGTTCCCTTAACGTGTTCAATCCCAGGGACAACCATCTGCCTATATGATTAATCTTCACATGCATGGCACGAATACGTTTCCAAGAACGCGACTGATACTTGGTCAAATATCTGACTTTTGAGATCATCATTGATTTTCAAATTTGGAAATATGTATCTCTCAGGGTCTCAGGAGTAAATTGCTTGGTTAGATAGTAATTTGATCGGTGCTAAAGTTGAACATACACCTTTTAAGGTTTGTTGTTGTTTTATAAAGACCGATATACAATCATGAATTTTATGGCATTTCACTGATATCACAATTAGCGTCATTGTTTGTAATACATTTTCTGCATACGTGAGTTCCGTTTAACGTACATACTGATAGTTATTTTTAGTAAAATAAACTGAGTACCTACCGAATTCTAATCCTAAGGGAAGTTCTGGAGATATCTTATATTAATTCAGCTAATCGAATGGAGCGTTAGTAGGTAGTAGCACAGAATAATTTATGTCCAGCCCTGGAAAAATATCACTGTCAGATTCATTTAACACAACTGGGGAGATAAATTGAAGTGAAAAGAAAAGGGAATCAGACGGAGAGAACGGTCCTAATGCTTGGCAATCAAACGAAAGTATCTAATTCTTTAATGTCACGGTTGAGTTTGGTTTCATTGGGTGTCGTTATTGGGTTGATTCCAGTTATAGGGGATTGTTCGGTTGGTTATTAGTGAAATAGACTGGCGATCGACGAAAATTGATTTATGCTAGAGTCGCAAAGTGTTTTTTTTTCTAATTCTGCACTTTAAAGCCTATGAAGAACAGCAGCGTATGTATTTTACACAAAACGCAACCGATTGTAGCTGTATAAGAAATTAAACGTTGATAATATTTCTTACATTTCACAATTATTCATCTGACCATTCTACCAAATAGTCGTAATATAATACATAATGTAATATTGTATTGTCTTCTCCAGATTCTACAAAATAAACTCCACAAGGAACTACGCGATTCCCGAAGCCAATTGCAACAGGAATTCGATTCTCAAGATGAATATGATGACGTCGATGAACGCGATTATTTAGATGATGAAGAGGATGGTGAAGATGATGACTTTTATTACAATGATGCCACTGCGCCTGGGGCTCAAGACAAATTGAGCTAGCTAACAGATTAGGTTATTTATTATTTTATAGTGTTATTTACTGTATGTAATATACTGTATAAAGCCAAATTTATTGAGTTTTTATTGTAGTAAAAAATAATTCTAATACATATATTTTCCCAGCGCGTTCAATGCTCGTGTACAGTCAAATATTTCCATGTCAATGAAAGCAATCAATTATTTTGTTTAAATCAATTTTTCGATATCGTATTATGTATGCTACAGTGATAATTAACAACCTCATTTTTATCGCGTAAACAATGCTATATGCAACGCAAAAGCTCGCTAATAAATAATAAATCTTTTCGATAACAAATTGTTGTGGTCAGCTCATCAGCTGTAGCTCATTTTGCATACATTTTATTTGCTGCTAAATAACACGTTGATTGTTTTATCAATTCATTACAAACGATCATTTTCAACTCTTTTTCCAATTTATAAATCTCAAACATTTTGTAGGTAATGTTAAAAACTTAATGTAAAATTCATTTCATTTGTACTCTAAATTTGACGGTGTTACAATAAATTGTATTGAGCAAACTAGAAAATATTGCACATTAGACTGTAAACCGTGATATACGAGGTGTGTGTATGCTATGCTCGGCGGCACAATATCGATCCCGCTGCCAAGTCACGTACAGGGTAAGTACAGTACAGTTTCCCTGGATGTATCGACTCTGGGAACCCCGTTGCCAATACAGAGTGGATGTGTGGCTAATACGGGCTTTTATATCGCCATCTGAGTAATAAAGTTAATCCAGGTCTCGTGTAGTGTAATATTCGGCGGGGTGGGCGGCGTGAGGGAAGGAAACCGGCCGGCGGCGGCCACCTGTTCGCCGCGCGGTGGCGCGCGTGTGCGATCGACCCTCCTCCCCCCGACCGCCCGCGACCACAGTATACAATTCAAAACAGTAACCGCCGGACTAAGAGAAGTTAAATAACGTTAATGAGTACTTAACGTCAAAAAATGACAATTCAAAACCAGTCGCTATTCTTGCCGGGTCTATGGTCTAGATTTGAATGAAAAATTTTGACATTAAATACTCATTAAAGTTAATTAATGTGTCTGAGTGCGGCAGTAAGAGCGCTTACGCACTACGTCCGATCCGAATCCGTGAAAAATTATTGCTCTAGAAAACTCGGACAGAGATCTGATGTAGTGCGTAAGTTACCATAGAAATAGTTCTACGGCTGCAACAAACCGTATTTTCACGGATTCGGACCGGACGTAATGTGTGCTTTCGTACTTGGCGCCCCATGTAGGTAGCGCAGTACGCATTGTGAAACATCGACATAAAATACGGGAGCATAAGGGGGCGGCAGTCTCCGCAGTCTGCGCCGTGCGATCGGTGTGATAGCGCGTGTACAAGGTGATTGCAAATTCGCTCGGTGCTCGTTCCCGATCGGCACATTCTCAACAACAACAATCCTAGCGCCAACGCAAGAGTAGCCCAATAACTCGCCGACGCCGACAGGCCGCAGATAAACTACTGTTCTGTACTATACTGTGGCGCAACCCACCCCGCCCCCGCCCGCGGCCTCCCCGCCGGTCCGCGCCGGCACCCTCGCCGCCGTGCGCGCGCTTCTCCCTTCCCCGAGTCATTCGTACCGCGACGCGTCGTCTTGCCGGCCGGCTTTCCGCTAGTAACGAACCCGGGCTCATTCCCATTGCGTCTGTTAGCCGCACCGATCGCACTCACACCCCGACCGAACCAGACATGACGGAGAGCACAGACACCCCCGCGGCAGCCGCACCCGCACCCGAGAAGACACCCACTGAAAATGGCGCATCCGAAACACCTCCAGAGGAGACACCCGAAAAGGCAACCGAGGAAAAAGAAAAGGAGAAGGAGACCCCCCCGCCCAAAGAGATGCGCGCGGTCGTCCTCACCGGCTTCGGCGGTCTGAAGACCGTCAAGATCCTGAAGAAGCCGGAGCCGACTATCGGGGAGGGCGAGGTCCTGATTCGCGTGAAAGCTTGGTGAGTTATTTTTTCCAATTTTACCTTATTTTTTTTCTTGTACCTTATTTTTTTTTTAAACTATTAGAATTGGATTGATTTTGGTTTAATACCTCACAAAATAGACGTTAATTAAATATGACGAATGAAGAAGAAAAATGAGGGTGGATTTACATTTTTTTAAATTTTCGGGCGAGGGTAAACCGGTATTATCGATCCATCCGTACCTACGGACACCTTATCTTTTATACATCTTATTGTATATTTTCAAAGAGATTCTTATTAGTTTCATGTTTGATTCGAGTATATTGCGCCCTATTATATTTTCCGAAGATCTATAGGGTAACCCTTGTTACCTAGTGTAAATGGGACGTGTCCCGTTTTACGCGTGGAGCCTCTACCGGCTCATTAACAATAGCTGCCACTGAGATGCACGGCTAATGCTCCCAACAGATTGAAATTTCTGCGCACACACTTGCAGCCACCATCGGCCGCGTGACACGCCCTATGGCGGATTTACACTTCGACGACCGCCAAATCGAACGGCAAGGCTGCTTACACATTTCGCGTTTAACTCTCTTTGCCTGGCATGTTTACATTCTCGTCTTCTCGATCGATTTCGCTAGATTATTACTATTCAATAGAATATGGAAATGTACGTTTTTCGATGGATGCTCAACTAGATGCGCTCACGCATGCGTGTGAGCATTGAAGCGCGGAGTTGCGCTACCACCGCATTGACGGCCGGGTAAAACAAATTGATGTTATTTTGTCATACGAAACCGGAGCTCGGCGAGTTCGTGCGAAAGGGAGTTAAGCGCCGACTGACATTGTTCTTTGTTCTTTTTTATCGCTCTACTGCTTCAGATAATTCAGACGAGCGGTCGAGTCGAGTCAACACGCTACTTACGACGATAAACTTAATTATGAGCTATCTCTCTGTCGCTTCCCTTGTTAACTAAAACTTATTTGTTGACAAGCTTAACAAATTGATGCTGCTTATCCGTGGTAGTTTAATGCCTATTATAATATTTATCAAAACAATCCAACATTGATGAATTATGTTGCGATGGCGCTGCATAAACTATTTAAATATTTCATTTGAAAACTAAATTTTTATCGTTATATCTTTGTATTTTTATATTTTTTATCATGGATCGGGAATTGATTTATAGTCATTCAACCGTTCAGGCCTTAATCTTTCGATCTAGGCATTGTAGATAAGCATCTTGTTCGTCATTTTTAGAGAGTATTGCGTGGATGCTGGGCTAAGAAGGCGTAGGTGCACCGGGAGGTGCACGGGGCACATCCCCACTTGTGCTAAATATAGCACGCTTATCGTCGACTTACTATGTAAATGACCGCGACATACTCGATGCCAGCTGCCGCGAAATTATGAACGACTGGTCCCGACCGGTAACAGAAGACAAGTTCGTTCTCTAGTCCAGTACCCGCAAAAACGTGTGAGTTCCGCCCAAACTGCCATTGGTGAGATATCCATAGCTGCAAATTCAATTTCAGCGTTGGAGCTGTTTCTTTGTTTATTACGAACAATAACGATTTGTTATGGAACAAATATTAAAACAACAGAGCACCACATTGAAAAGATGTTACGTTACAAACACGTAATGTTATTTGGGAGTGTGTTGACCTACAATTAAATACTCGTTATGTAAGTTATCATCGCTCATAGTATAAGAAATTACCTGGTATGGCGCTGGCATGCAGTTACCCGACTATTGTGACTACATATTATTGTTGAGATAGGATATAATGCTTTATTCTTTTATACTCTTGCCTAAATAACTTTTAGACTCAAGTTGTCTTTGTGTTGCACACGACGTTGGGCTTATGGTTTTGGTATATCTTCATTCACGTCAAAATCGGAACAACGAATAACGCCCAATTATTTTCAATTAGGTCAAGTCAGTCGGCATGAAATGTTCCAAGAACAATCGGCGTACTCACGCCTCTCATAAGTGGCTTTCTTTTTTATATTCCGAGAGTACTTAATTATATGTGGAGACGAGCGAAGGGTTGATGTGATAGGTTTTGTTTTATTTTATTTTTACTTTATCTATTGGGCGTCTGGGATGTGTAATATAATTTTAAGGATGTCTTATGAGTAGTCTCTTTTTATTAAATTAGTGGCAATAGCAGTCTTTGTATGTCAAACGAGTGTGTTAATTGTTCACATCCTTTACTTTGTTGGTATATCAATTTAGATCCTAAAAATAACTTCAGCCCCTCGAGCACCGAGGCCGAGCTCTATGGTTTAAAGTGCAGTATTGTGCATTTTAATAAGCTTCGAAGCCACATAAGATGGGAGAGATGAATTTGTTTATTACCCTCTTCCTTATTGAGAGCGTCTGCGCAAGATAGCTCTCTTCCTATGAGTCACTAGAAAGTTATGTTCTTGAGTTAACTCGATTCGAATAACTGGCTGGTATACCTGACTGCGATATCTGAGTGGGTGGACTCGAATGCAATGCCTTTGTAAACTTTTGCAGTGATGCACAATTTGAGATATCTGTTATCTGTATACTATTACAATTATAATTATTTCCTGTTTATTCCTCTCCTAAGTGGGAATAATAGATCATCAAATTTCAAACTCAATAATAGATCATCAATCATCAAACTTTTCTGTCTTAAAAATATATTATTTAAATACGATTTCGCCCTTATTATTAAATCATGCCCCCTAAATTATTTAAAGTTGCATTCAGTTAAAAAATACACTATATATTTTTTTCTAAATGTTGGTGTCGATTAGTGCAAGTCCTTCAGACAGAACAAGACAAGCTACAATCACCCATCACCATCAGTCATTCATGTGTGATCCGAGACAGCTGTAGTGCTACGAATATTTAGTTGTCCATCACCGCTTTACAAGTGATATAATTATCTCTTTCTAAGTTACCTCTTTTCGCACATGTTAATTTGTTTTTTGTTCTGGTTGAACCTATGACGATTACTTAGCATAGTTTTGTAATTATTATTTTAAGATCTGAAATCATCCGATACAAATAATGTTTTGATCGAAATGTCTAATTAATACAATATTCTGCATCGAAGTAATTAAGAAGTTATGAAGATTATAAAACTCTTATCTAATTTATTGACTCACAGCTGTTTCTTATATACATAAAAATAAAACGTTATTTTTATGCTTTGTAAATAAGTGTATAATTGAGTCCCTAGTTGGAATATTTGTTATCCTCGATTCTGCCGACCATGTAATGATTTGATAGAGAAGCGGGGTTTGCACCTACCTACATTATAGGTAGGTGCAAACCCCGCAACGATCATTATCGTTGATAGTTGCTGTTTCATGATATATACTGCACAGACATATCCCGTGAAAGTATATTGTATATCGATTTACTATATGCAATACATTAGTTCGCACAGCAGATGCGGCAGGCGGACCGGGCCGCCGCCGCCGCCGCGCCCGCCGGTCCCGTCTGCCGCCCGCGGGCACATTGTTCGCGAAGTCAATGAACTTACGAAAATGCTCCTTCGCTTATTGTGCCCATAATCGAATCAAGTCGCCACTCTGTATGGTAGTCAACATGTCGCAGATTTTCTTTTCTTCTTCTTATGAATAAAACACGTGGGACAGGGTACAAATCTCCGATCGTTGAATGCAATTTAAAACCGAAAATAATAGCTTCCATTTATTTACACGCATTACCAGTGCGCTCTGCGCTGTACTTTTTGGTGATTTGCAGATACAAAGTAAATAAAGTCAGATTTTAGGAAAAATCAATGTCCTGATGCGGGAATCGAACCCGCGTCGTCCGCAATCCGGGCAGATGCCTATACTACTTGGCCAACCATGACGTTGTAAGCCAACAGCTACCTTCGCAATGTAGAAATTAATTTATAACATCCAAATCAGAGTATTTTCACAAATACCATGCATTCAGTTGGTGAGTTGTCATATTTTTACATAGTTGCTGTATCTAATTTATTTTTTCATTATAAATGTCCTTTGGGCTATCAGTTTTGTTCTCGATTGTCGGGTAAATTGAATTGGAAAATCCCGTGACTCGCATGGAAAGGGGTGTGGTTGCGTTACGGACGGGCGTCGGCGGGTGGTGTGTGCGTCGGCCGGGGGTGAGGGCGAATGTTCCTGTAATGTCTGTTGGGGCGGGCGGGACGCGGGCCGGGTCGGCCGGGCATCAGATCAATACGGCGCGTCCCCTGCCGCCGCCGCCGCCGCCGCCCGCCCGACCAATCTCCGCAGCCCTACGTCTTTCGACGCCGGTGTTTTTTTACAGCGCCCATTAACCATGCTCTTCGATAAATGAATAAGCGCATACATGTGTTAAGTTTTTTCCTCCTCTATCGGAATTCTATATAAGTCCCCTTTGTTTGTCCACACACGACATTGATGACGCCTATTATCATGTACGTTTTGATAAATTACAGTTTGAAAACTTTACATATTGTGTGAAATAAATATAAAATAAAGTATCGTTACTCATATTTAATAAATTAAATTAGACTAGACCGAATAGCTAGATTTTATTGCAGACTTAAAATAAATAAGATGTCATTTAATAAAATTATTTTCATCAGTCATGGTGTATCATTTAACAAAATTTAATTTATCATAGAACGGAATAGACGCCTTAGGAAAGTAAATCTTATTACAAAATTAAATTAGTTTGTCTTATAAAATCATGAAATCGTAGTGTTCCTATTTGAAAAGACACAATTAAATTACATTACTATAGTTGATAATTAATATTATGTGTCTATTCCAATTCTAATCTAATCATTGAGTTCCTCTGATCCTTGTTTGAGTCATGGTATACCATAGTTGTAGATCTAGCCTCTATTGTGATTGATTCAACAACTGTTATAAATAAATATGCTTTATTAGTAATCATTAATCGATATTTTTTTATTAAATTAATTATTAAAACATTATTTTATCTCAGAATTTAATTTATATTAGCTTACAATTAAAATCCTTCCATACAGTATATTTTTTTAATTAAGTTTGAAATAAATAGTGTTTAGAATCTGAATCGGTTCAAGTGGCTGACGTGGTTAAGTTGGTTTGTTACAGGATATGACTGTCACTTTATAATAAGCCGCTAACGCATCAAATGCTTTGTTTTATATCGGTATTTAGCCTCGTATATTATTCTAAAATAATGCCAGTCTAATGGCCAGTCTCATCTTTTCTTGTCATAACCGCCCAGTGTATTCGATACTTAAATCGTTTATTGTAATACCTATGAGGACGGGCGACGCACGATCGTTGTTGATTTTTTGCTGTCAGCATGTGTTCGTGCGAGGGTCGGATTTCTAGTTTCCGGTACCGTTTTGTTGGTAAAATTTACAATTCTTCAGCCCAGCCTTCTTTAATCTTTTATAATACAGTCGGCTACTGATTTTCCCTTACAAAGTTTATTTGGGAAGTGCCACATTTGACCGGCAATTTTTCTACCGGTAAATATTAATTCCACGTTCAATCGCCAATTTTGAAAGTGAGATAAGTAGGTTAAGTAAAAAAATTAAAAAATTAAATTTCTAAACGAAAATTTCAATATCAGCAATTAGAACAATTTTAGTAGTACCTATTGAAATGAGTAAGCCTCACTCACGGTGTTATCTCAGTCTTGAGTTGCAGAAAGTCATAAATATTTTATTGTAAACTAACTTCCCTGATTCTGTGTAAAACCATTTCCTGTTTGACATAATTATTGGTCGGTTGTTTATTGTCTGTACATAAGCCAAGATAAACTCTACGTTCCGATTTGTCTTTCTCTGTTTTTCATTACTAAATATTAGTTTTGTTATCGTTTCTGGTCGTTTTTCTTTATTCTTTTTATATTGGTAGATAGATAGTGGTGCTACTTTGAGAATCTTTTTAGATATGATCGATTTATCATAAGAGGCGCACATTCTTTAAGTTCTTTTTTTGTCTTCATTTTTACCGTATTCACAGATAATTTTTTACTTTCAATATTTACAAAATATTTCAAGTTTATTGTGGTGAAAATAAGATCTGTCTAATAAGTATATTTTAGTTGCGGATATGGTTTTGTAAGTCTACGCAACACAGGTTTTTTATTTAAGAAGCGAGATTTTTATTTTTGATTGACCTACGCTAGACTCATTATAACAGTGTCGAGACCGTTATATAAACTTTAATAATTTTATAGGCTTCTACGACATAAAAGTAAAAAGATAATAAGAAACGGACGCAGAAAGCTTCTGTTGCGATAGCTTTTATATAGGCCGAGTTAACGATTGTAGCTATTTGAAGCTTTAAATCAAGGGCCTGTGTTACTGGCCTCTAACTGCGATAATTGCTCCGTTATCAACAGAATTCTTGTCTGTTTTATATCGGTGGCATTTAGAACACTGCCTTCACTCTTTATATTTTATGTCTGTAAACATTTATTTTGGAGTGCTCAAAGAAGGGTCCAGTCAGGCGATGCCGTGTCAATTAGTAAGTTGGAATGTTCAGTCACCCCAATGTTGAGCGGCCAGTCGCTTTGGCATGCCAGTTCACTTCCTGAGTGGACAATTAAAGCGGATGACAGCCGCGTACTAGCACCCTGCCCTGAATGACGAACCAAGTCCAGCATTAGCATACATTGTGGCATTACTAACGAGGTTGTCGTATTTGAGAATCGCTACAGCTTTATTGCTAATTAATGTGTCATTTGTGATTTGATAAAGGCATGAATCTGATTCACCGATAGCGTAATGTGTATGTTCACTTCGTATTGATTTGTAAAACTACAAAGAGTTAGTGAAACAAAAGAAGCCTATTTGTCAGTCACCACGCTCAGCTCCTGTCTGCAATAAAATTAGGGACGTTGTGCTATTTGTTTCCACTCCTTATTGAATGTACTGGTACAGTGTTTTTCATAAGCATCATCAGATATTACATGTATCACTCAACCTTGAAACGCTTACTGCTTGGGCAAGGCCTTCTCTATGTGTTTATGTATCTAGAAAACCTAATATATCAATGCATTACACACTAATTTACTGGGAAATTTTCAATAAGCCAGATTTCACTAGTTCGCTATTAAAATCGGGTAAGTGATAGGGTTGTCTAAACGGCGTTATTTAACTTATTTATTAATCAACTTATTACACACGTAATATATGTAATAAAGCCAACGACCGTAGTGACATGTGACTTACGTGGTTCATCACAGGTAGATCGGAAGCAGATAGCGTCGCCACGCGCGTCACACATTCACGGACACCGCTAGCCGGATATTAATACGTATTTAGAAAGCATAGCATTGTTGTTCCCTAAAATTTACACCGGACGAAGGCGTAACTCCAGAGGGAACTAATTACAATGTGTAATTGCAACAGAAATAGTACAACGCTTCCGATAGGTACCTGTCGATTGCGTACGTGAGTTTTTAGCTCAGATTAAATTTCCGACACCTGCAACTTTTGAACGGCTTAAAAAGAATGCAAAAAAAGCAGGCAAGATCAAACCAAAAATATAAAAAAGTCGCACTCATTTATTATGGTACATTTTATAAAAAAAAAATGTTATTAGAAGTACTAATATTTAATGGCCAAAGTTTCGCACCTGGAAGTTTCACGCAGACGAAAAAAAATGGCCGTATATCTGTGGCCGTAACAGTGTCTCGCCGGTGGAATAAATTCGACCGTAAATTCCGAAGAGACTTGCCACTTTAAAAGTGAAAGCGCACATCCTTGCCCTTGGGGAGGTGCCAACTTTCCTGAAGACCGTTGATACAAATCGTTGCATTGAACTTGGAAGGTGGAAACATTCAACCGGTGATTCAGTAGTTTATAAGATTTAGTTGGATTGGTATTATAATATGGAGGAGCACGTGGCTTGCGAGTTCGCTCTGCCATTGCGTAAACTTAGCAATGTTCGCTAAGGTGGCTTGTTGGACTTGAGGCACTTACTGCCGCACTCAGAGACGTCTAATAACGATAATTAGTGCTTAATGTCAAAAAATGACAATAAAAAACTAGTCGCTATTCTTGCCGGGTCTAAGGTCTAGATTTAAATGAATTATTTTGACATTAAGTACTCATTAAAGTTAATTAACGACTTTGAGTGCGGCAGTTAAAGCCATTGGTCCGTAGTTAATTATAGACGTATTAATTATGTGTACATTAAAAGTTTATTATTATTTGTTATATAACCGATAAATTAGATATTTCCTTGCCACATGTCAGTTTTTATTTGGCTATTCTACGATTAGTGTACCTAAAGGAATTGTTATGTAAAACATACCCACACAAAAGTTGCTTAATTAAGTATTTCACTCAGTATCTGAGCTGTTCTACTAACAGGTAGATTATAAAAAAAACAAAGACCTATTTACCTCCATTATTTTAACAACATTTGAAACAATCGTCCATTAGGTAAATTCTCGAATCTCACACGCTATTCGTCCGACACACTAACACAATTCCTGCTTGCACGCGACACATTAAATTATTTTCAAATTCTGAGGTAGGTAGGTAGGTGTGTACCAGAATTTTAAAAGAATTTCATGTGTATGTAATGTTGGGTAAAAATAAGACTTTTGTTGTGTCTTAGCGTATGACATTTCATCTACACCGAGGTTTTTTAACATTAAATTTTCACGATTTTCACGTGTATGAAAATAGATAGATAACGAAAAAATGCGAAAGTTATTGCACGTGTCAAAAGACGAATTGCGGGTGCGGTGGTGAATGCGCTCGCCCTACGATCACCCAGGATTTAGCGATTATGGATTAGCGACCAAAAATTCAGTTTCTCATTACTTCGGAAGACATGTTAAGTTTGGCTCGTTTTAAAACCGGAAGGACCTCGTTAATCAGTTAATCACGTATTTGATGCAATAAAGTCATATCGTAATAAAATGAGTCTTGTGCTACGTCTAATACTGTTCATGTATTGCGTTCATAACATTCACACAATACGCATCGCTTCTGATTAATGTGGAATACAAATGAATCAGAAAGTGCGCAAATAAGGAAATTCCATTCGAGTCTGCCGATAAACTAAAACTATAACGTTGTATGTACCTATTTCTATTTTCATACAAGCACACTTATTGCCGTGACTGTACTAGTCATAGGGGGTATGACTCACATATTTAATACACTCGTAATCAACCCAGCCGGCAGACTAACAAAAGTTCATGAGTTCTGGACATGCAACGTTGAAAATAAAAATTCTTTGCTTTATTTTTAGATCTAGCACATTTAAGGACATGTCGTTATACATCGTTAATTTTTATTGACAGGCGTTCTAATGATAGGTTTCACTTCACACTGAAAGCGATTTATTTATCGTGTGAATTCGTATATTTGTTTGTTTATTTTGTAAAAAAAAAGATCTCGTCATTGAAATAAGTATTTTGTAGTTCACACAAACACGTCGAATATGAAGTTATTTTTAAGTTCCTCGGTAGTGCATTACGATGTGATAAGGGATGTGCTACCACGTCGTACATGAAACATGAGCCGCCGCGAGCGGATGGAATGAGGGGGCCAAGTTATATCGCGTGACAATCCCTGCATCCAAATGAACCACGGCGTTTGAAATATGAAGATATATCGACTAACTTCGCTGGAGATCCTTAATCACTTTATATGAAACCAGGAATGTCTATTATTTCATGCTCAATAGAAACTGTCACTGAACTTAATGAGTTGTTATAAATAAACCACGTACCGCCAATGTTAAACTTTCCAAATGAGAATGAAAGTAAAATACATTCACGCTGCATTCAGTTTTTACGATAACGCAAAAAGCTTTGATTCTACTTGATGAAATTGAAAGTTCAACGTGAATACGATCATAGCACAGAAAGTATACGTGGGTATAAATGAAGCTAATTTGAAGTTTATTGTTGGAACTGGTGGAACGTGACGTTGGGCGTCCGACATTCGGCTTATGCAAGTTCCTCCTCTGAAATTAGACACGGCAAGAATAAAAGCAGCTCCATCAACAATAACAAATACAGCCACAACAGTTTCGCAATCGGGTAAATACCGCAATTTGCGTCTAAATGCAAATATTTCAAGCCACCGCGGTATCCAAATCGGTGCCAGGTTATTATTTGAGTGAGTAATAAAATTAGACAACGATTACAGTTTTCTTAGTATCGGGGTGTCATTTGGTAGGAAAAACCGGACACAGCGGTGACTCAGGTATACCTAAATAATGCCTAGAAAACTGGTATTGATTTTTGGGGGACGTGTTGCCTGGTCGCTAGACTAGAGTTTGCCGAAGGGGAATCGAACACTGAATAGTGATTAGTGTCGCGAGTCACGTTAAGTGCTACGGAGTATGAGTACGGGTGAGGCGCCGACGCCCGCCGCGACGTACCGACGCCCGACGCGCCGCCAGGTCGTCGCGCCGCCGCCGACACGAACCCCGTGCAATTTAAAATTACCCCGAATCGAGGGTGCTCACTCATTCACCCGTTCAATTTAAAAATGTCCATTCCAAATTGTGGATATGCACGTGAGGGGGGTTCACTGCGATTCTGAGAGCGAGTAATTTATACAAAATACTAATTCCCTACACTCATTTCTACTGGGTGTTAATTTAACTGGAACGCGTTTGTTTTGCATGAGTATTCTTTGGTACAATCTAATCCGACCCTGTAATCGCGTTAACATTGTACAAGGGCTGACTGGACGTGAATTTTGGATTTAACGCCAATTCAACACCGTTACCGATTTAGGAACCAAGGTTAAAATTATTCTGAAAAGATTCTTTGGTATGAATAGCGTCGAAAAAACATTACCAAACAATCGACGTGTGCGTTATTCTAATTTGTTTAAGGTTTAGTGAAAATGAGTTCCGTAATTAAGATAGGTAATCGAAGTAGGGCAGGGTTGACGACTTTGGGTGGTGGCGGGCGGCCTTTGGGAAACCGGCCGTTTTCATCGACCTCAAGGCCTTTGACAGAAAGACTTGGAGACACGTAATACACCTGGCAACTGAATATTTTAGCAGTTTTCGCATGTCCATCAAATACTCTATGGTGAGGCACGTATTGCGCACGGTTTGACGCCAACGAATAAAATATTCATCTTGAAAAAAAAACACCAAATCAAACGGTTACATATCTTAAAATGGGAATTGAAAAACCAAAATTATTTACTACCTGCGCTTAACCCGGCCCACTCCGCGGATGATTGTAAGAGGAAACCATTCAAGTCTGCCTTCGAATAAGTGGTCAGGTCAGGTAGCGTGCGTAAAATTCGATATGAGACTTGCAGCCTGAGATAATCTCGGATTAACATTCCGACCCACGGCAATATGGGTGCAGCAAGATTCCCGATAGTGTAGGACAATGCTTTTTTTTTCTTAATAAACCGACACAGCTCGCGTTCAATTCACCCAATAAAAGTTATGCGGGCACTAATGTTCGTGGATTCCGTGCCGAGTATCGAGTCGCAGCGCTCCCATGTCACCGTAATTATTCTCTGAATTACTCGGTTGAAACGTTTTATATCGACACTGTCGGCACAATCGGGAAATGTTATTATTCATCCCCTATGCGTGTTGCTCACGCGTTGTCCCCACAGTGTCAATTATGCAGCTACGTCATCATCATCGCCCTGCCCTTATCCCATCCTATTTGGGGTCGGCGCAGCATGTCCTCTTTTTCCATTCTCTTCTGTCACTCGTCATCTCCTCATTCACATCCATCACCTTCATATCACACCTCACACAATCCATCCATCTTTTCAGTGGTCTTCCTCTACTTCGACATCCATCAACATTCATGTCCATAACTTTCTTACTCACATTCATGGCATCACGTCTCATAACACGTCCATACCAAGCTAAACGGCTCCCTTTCATCTTCTCTGTTACTGGCGCTACTTTCAGACTCCCTCTTACGTACTCATTCCGTATTTTGTCCATTTTTGTCACTCCGCACATCCATCTCAACATTCTCATCTCTGCCACATGCAATTTTCTTTCATCCGTCTTTTTCACAGCCCAACATTCCGATCCATACATAACGACAGGTCTTATAACAGACTTATAGATCTTTCCTTTTAGTTTCAGTGGCATTCTTGGGTCGCATGTAGTTGCTGTGACCTGTCAGCTACGTATGACAGTGTATTTGTTCTATTTTGTTCCATTGGTCAGATGGCCAATTTGGGATCGTTTATGACTTATTATATTTTTATCGGAGTTTCTATATTTAGAAGTTCAAATAACGAAAATATTATTTTGTTTTAGTACGAAAACAATATGCTAAGTAATAGCTATTGACAAGTCACATTATTAATAGGTAATTGTATGTAAATGTTTATATTGTCAATACATAGAGAATTTCCAATCGCTTAATATCGATATTAAAGCCACTTAGGCTTTTTTGCGTATTAAAAAAAATAAACTTACTTAATATAACATAATCAGAATATAAAGGATCAAATCAGACAAACATAATGGATGTTCCAAATACTTCAATAGATAGAACAAACGACTACCTTGAAAGATTTTTTCAAATAGATGCAGCAATAATTGAAGTAACTGTATTAGTTCCAGTAATTATAAAATGCAGTAGATACAGTTACTTGTTATACAATTTATAGGAGTGATTCATTCATGTGTCTACCGAATCTTTGTAGGCAAATGTGTTTAGCAAATATGTATGACTCATTATGTTATTATCATGTTTCAGCTATCTATATAACATATATTAAAAATAATTAAACAAAATTGAATTTGCAGAGCAGAACACGATTGCTACCACCACACCTCTTCCGCACAACACTAACTATTAGGAAAAATTAACGGCTATTTTCGACGCATTTTTCTTTGTATCTCTTATTTTTTTTAAAGTTTGAACCTTTCCTCACTCACATTCTCCATTGGGAGCCATTCTCCATCCTCACAGAATTTATGACTAAAGTAAATACTCAAAAACATTACATGGTTAAATTGATTTTGCGGGAGCAGATGTTAATTAGTGCGGAATAGGCCGATTTCAGATGGTATCTATTTCCAACGCAGTAGTTGAGTAGTCCAATGGCGTGTTTAAGTATCGGATTGTTTTATTCAACTGGTTCAGCGCTCCTACTTAATCCAAATATGTATCTGTATATTACATACATACATACATTAACACGCCTATATCCCCGAAGGGGTAGGCAGAGGTGTACTAGCACCCACGTTTCACCAATTACGTTAGGTCCCATGTAATAGGTGACGAGCCAATTGCCATTTATCGAGCACAAAAATCACAGTACATTGCTATTGCTAGGTGGTATAAGAGGAACGCTGATGCCCATTCCTCATAATTGATTTATCCTTAGTCGCCTTGTACGACACCCACGGGAGAGATTTGGGGTGGTGACAATTGTATTTTACTCTGCCGTCACCACACGCCATCTGTATATTAGACTATAAGTAATTACATGTTTTGTGAAATAAATCGAATTCTATTAATCAGTTTTGCGTAAATGAAATGTGCGAAAATAATATTATGCAAAACATTGTCTGTGAAATTTTGATTTGTGAAAATATCTTGATACAACAACGAGTAGGTACAACAACTATATCTAGCGAAACAAACGAAATTCTGCCTTTATAAACCTTGTGCTCATTACGTGTATAGTCTTTTGTAATATGAAAGACCACACTTAACAAAATTAATTATCCTTTGCTTTAAAGCCGCTGGGGCCCATCTGCTTCACAAAAGCACCCTAAAACTAGTAACTCATTTTAAGGTATTAATTTTATTAGTTTTGGGGTAGGTTCTAATGGAACATGTCTACACTAAGAAAACTCTTCTAATTAAATAAATAAAATAATATCTGCAGTAGGTATACTTTTACTAAATGGTACATTTTTGTTTACCCGCAATTTAAGGGCCTGTGTTTAAGACATAAGGCGTGTTGTGTAATGTTTGTAAAACAGAACCATCGGAAAGCGATCGTTTAAACCATAAAGCCACATAACTTAAAAAAATGCTGAAAACTGATCTTATTAACAACTATTACAATATTTATTAATTGAAATAAATGAACGTTTATTCTAGATGTATTTAGTTAGATTCATCTTGATCTTTATCTCGACGACTTTTTAATTTACTTCACAGTGGTTGTAATAGTCACAGACGTTTTATTTCATATCCGCAGTTATTGTGCGATCGTGATCTATAGAATTTAAGCTTCTTTTTTGAGTAGTGACCTTTTTGTATTGAATTAGAGAAATATGTCATTGTAACATATAATATATTGGGGATATAGGCGTGATTTATGTATTGAAATGTGTCATTGTAACATTAATCAGTTCACATTCGCGTGCCTAAAACAATTCGTACGTATTTAATGTTACATGTTTAGTAACAGTGCGAATTATGGCACTAGTTTTCTTGTCGGTAACCGGATCCAGCGACGTGCTAATGTACTGCCCCAGCTTCCATAACGTTTATTGAATTTGAGGTATGCAGAATGCACCGGGGATATTTCGGGCATTGTGTTAGCCCAGATGCCGTTTCCTTGTTTAGTTATAATGGTAGGCTCTTAGAACCATTACGGACGATTGACGTCTGTTATGTTCCCCGGTAAACAGTCACAAACACAGTTGCTAGGAGGCCTATTTTTAAATAGGGCGTTTCTCTATTAAGCTTTTCAGTTTCGTAACTTGAAATTGAGTGTGTGTTAAACGTCACAATTGGACAAGTGTTCTACTAAGATCTTAATTTGAATTTCGGACAGACTTTGGGTCCTTAGAAGGATTTTTCTTTTAGTGTTTTAAGCTTGGTACCTACGACCTTTGAGCCATATCTTCATTTGAAAATTTTCATTCTTCATTACATTTTAATATCTCTAGGGAGTACTTGACGCTCCTCAGAAGGACCAAGGTCTATGCCACAGAGTATATATCTTTATTCAGATGGATTCATTCAATTAGTTCACAGATATACGGTAGGTAATAAAACCATTTATTCCCAATTTTTTTATTGACCTAATCTATTTATTCTTCTATTCTTTACCTACCTACTATAAACTTATACTTAATTCATACTTAAACTGTTTATAAGTATTAATTGTTCATTATGACCAACCACATTCCCCGATCTTTCTTATTTTTGTTTCATCCGAAATGTGCATAAAAATTGTGGTAGTCGATTCAGTCGATGTTTAATTCATCTCTGGATCGTATTATTATGCAGTATTTACTTTAGTGGCTGTGATCATTGATAAATTGTTTTGTACAATCTTCTACGCTTTTAAAGTAAAATAATTCAAATAGTTAATGTATTCAAAGTAGGTGAACCACGAGCTCTATACACACCTGCAAGCTTGGAAGTGGTGTACTCAACATAAAAACATGGTGAGCATGTTAATGCACATTACATACTTACCATTAATCATTAAAAGGTATTATTTATCTACATACATAGCTGATGACGCTATAATGATCTTACCTTGGTTTCCGATTGTGTGAGTTAGCAATATTCACAAAAGTCGGTCATAAGATGGGTGACCAAAAACATTCCCAAGTTCCCGACTGCATTAGCAGTTTTTAACACTACTAATGGGGATTGGGTACGTGTGAAGTGCTAAAAGCATTCAGAAAAGGTACCTATATGTTACTTCTATTCATTAGGCAAGGCTTGTTGAGCTTGTGAACCCTCTTTGGGTATGCTGTTGTTCTCAATCTCCTATAATCGACTTATATACGACATCCCATGGTGCGATCAGCTGACACATCCTACGTTATATTTTCGCTTACGAACATACCTTCACATATGAATAATATGATTCACTATTTATCTACCGCCAATAGAAGCACCCCGCCCTCTCACGTAGCTTAATCACGATCAATCATTATCTATGATTACTGTGGCTTGCATTTATGTGATACCTACCTTGTCGAATTAAGGTTGTGCAATTTAATACCGTAACGTGGAGTGATTTAACCCCACCTAAAATAAACAAGAACGTTTTCACGGAAAAATGACTATTTATACATCTCACGCATATTCGTACTTTATGACCATTTTGTTCGAACGGCCTGCCTAACGGACCTATAGGACGATTAGCCCGGACGATGGTCTCTAGTTTGAATCCCGGGTAGGGACATTTTCTCTCCAGTCATGGTTTATTATGGGTAGTAGTATATTTTCAATATTTATCTATAATTATTATGTATATTTCTCCGTCATCTTGTTTCCATAATATTATGTAGCCCTTATGCGGTTTATTTTGCACAAGAATGATTACTTTGAAATTGTGAAAAAATACAGCTTTTCAGGCATTCAAAAGGTGTTAAATAATTGTGTACATATAAATAATTCATCTTTTTTTAAAAATAAGATAGTTCATCTAATAAGTAAAAGCAAATCATTTACTTATTACTGCTTTATTCACTGCCAAATACTCTCATTGCATAGTTACATATACAACTTGCATTATTTTCCAATTCACATAAAATATACTAACTTAATTTATAAAAGGTCCTTTTGTTAGTCTTAATTAGCAATTTAAAGGAATCAATATTTATTTTTATAGCGTTACGGTACCCCTATCATCATTAAAGAGTAATTGATATTAAAGGGAGGGGTCGACGCCGAGCCGTCACCTTTATTGACTTTCGATTGTTATAATAATAAAAGATAAAAAAATTGTTATTAAAGCGGGATCAGTTTGCGATTATCCAGGTAATAATTATTTTGTTATTAATAATTTCCCTATTAATGTGAGTGAAGTTAGTTCAATTTACTCCGTAAAGTAATGCTATACTGTTGTACGGGACATGTCGTACACTATAGAAACATACTCATTATTATGCGGTACTTGAAGGGAGACAATCGCAAAATATCGATTACGGCTGCGGCACGGTACGGTCATACTGCTCGATCGTATCGTATCATCGGAAAATAGCCCGTATGTCAAATTGGTAAAGTTGAATACAATGTGATTATTACCAGCCAGGGGTAGTGAGGTCGGGCGACGAACGGCAGCGTTTTGCAAAACATACACGTACTGCATCAGTCAATTTACATAGCTACCTACCTAATTACACGTATTCGCACCTTTACAATATTACATACATGCATGAATGTGCGTCAAATGGTTTCGCTTTTTTTGATTGTGAATTGGCAGGAATTTGACTCAATGTCAATCGTACTAAGAAATTGATATAATTTGGAGTCATTGAGTCTTTGCAAGACGTTAAATCGTTTCCACACACATGTTTTATAGATTTTTTAATAATTCATATAAATAAATTAACCAAACGCATCATTTTATTGCACAATGCACAAGTATATATGAAGTGTTGTATATCACACTATTGGTTGGTCCGAATAACTAGTTTTATGTGTTTAACATCTTCAACCTAAATAATATGATGTACCTATTACTACACCGAGATCTGTTTCATTACGTCGAAAACATTACATTTTCAATCATGCGGTTGCTTTCTGTAAAAATTTTATCGACATCTGGCTTCTGATACAAGAACTGTCGGTATCTTTATGGGTTGTGTTTCGTTAAATATTCCTACAGATCAACGGCAGAGTTACAATATCAAAAGAAACCTAAATCTTTCAAACGGCCGCACGTTACGAATAGGGAGTTAAGTAACCCACATTATTTGATGGCTATTATGTTCGATACTTAATAACAGACAGGGCGTCAGCCATAAGGGCTCTCAGCCATAGAATATTTTAATAGCACAATTGAACAAAGTACTGGATGTTGATTGTTACATCGTCATGTTTAAATATTTAAATTACGATATTCTTTATGCTGTCCATGCGTCAATTCATCACGCAATAACAAATGACTGCCGCATTCCTAAGTCCACTCCTTTAATTAGGGCTAGTGATACACCTATGTTGTATGTATGTAATGCAACCGGTCATTCTAATAACTAAGCTGTGGACTTGACAATTCTTTCACAATCGCGCTCATGCAGTGTATTTTTATACATTTTAGGTGTCTATTGGTTTTAGTATAGGCACTCCAGCTTGATACTACACTAGCCCCAACTGCAGACACAAAAAAAATCTGCAAGCGAACCCGATAGTTACATACTATAGCGGCCAATTTATTGCTCCCTGAGCCATAATTACGACTTTAATGGCGTTGTCGGTTGCTTATTCGCATTTGGTATGGAAATTATTGAACAACTGCGTATTTGTTGTTACAGGTTTTAAACCTTGAACAAAATATTGATGTTAGAAGAATTTTTCAGAAGTTTTCTTAATACGCTACCAGTCGTTTCTCCTCTCCAGAAATTCAGATAAAGTTTAATTTGAAAAGTTTTTTTATTAACATGAAAAATACGAAACCGTTTCGTTCATAGACATTTTGAATATTTAAGTATCATTCTTAGTAAATCTGTAATAAAAGTTATTAACATAGCTTTAAAACTTCGCCATTGGTTTTATTTCGTGGAAGATAGGCTCGGTAGGATAGGAATTTACAATTTATGGACTTGGAATAAAAAACAAACCCATGAACAATAACTATTTTTTAAAAAATATTGAGGTAATTCGGCTTGTAAAGATTTTAAATAACAATGAAGGTATTTATGGTTTTACGTTCTGTAGTAACATTAGTTTCTCTTGTTTCAGCGGCCTGAATTTCCAAGATTTGATCGTGAGGCAAGGCGCCATCGACTCTCCTCCCAAGACACCCTTCATCCTCGGATTCGAGTGTGCTGGTGAAATCGAGCAAGTTGGTGAAGGTGTCACTAATTTCAAAGTAAGAACTTTGATTACATAATTACATATTTTTATATTTGGTTAGGTGTAGTATATAGTATGTAGTTGAAGAAAAACGAAAACCCTTGGCATTCAATGGATTCACCGTGCGGGTGCCGTGGGCAGTGTGGATTAATTAAAATAATATCGTACGTCCAGTAGTAGGCAACCTTCCAAATTCCAATGCCAAAAGTAAAATCATAATGATTATTTTCAGTCTCATAGAAAAATAACTGGATAAAAACAATAGTTCAAAGTAACAGGGACGTCACATTACAACACACTGTATACCTATATTTTCCGATAAATTATTCGTTTCCAGTTTATGTGAAAAATTCTAACATTGACAATTATTTTTCGGAGTTATAACAATCTTAAGAGCTGTGGATTGTGACTAAGACAGCAAAAAAAATCCTATTGGAATATGTCGATTTATGGATATTAGACAGATTGAATATTGTTCACAATGATAGTAAGTTTCAATGTCCTGGAAGTTTAACAATAGTGGGTAAATTGGCTTATCAAGCTGGCGTGAATGACGTGACGCATCGTGACCAGTCAAAGGAAGACACAAGGTCAAATATTTTTGAAGGACATATCAGTTTGCAGAATAGGTTTTTTTTCTGAATGTATTGCCCTTGGTCACCTGACCTGACCCTCAAAACACAATATTGGTCTATTTATTTTATTAACACAGGTATCTGCATATCTTCAGCAGTTGAAAGTGGAATGTTTTTACTGACAGTGTTAAAGACAATGAATAGTTATTTTAAAGAAAATAATAGCTGTCATAAAGCTGTGATTTTCTTTAAAAGAATAATTAGGTACAATTTTATATTTTTCTCTCACTATTATTTTATAATTAATTTTTATACATAATATAAGCTCAGAATGTGAGTTTGTTAATTGGTTCCGATTCAGATATTAATTAAGTTTGTCACTTTTGAGAGGTACTAATTGCCAGAAGTTCATTACCTTAATGAAGTTCTTGGCGAACATTGTCTGTCTGAGAGAGTAAATTAATTAAATTTGTATCAAATTAAGATTATATTAATTTCTAATTAACAGGTGGGAATATTTGTTGAAGTATTTGCAAATAGTTACGAAATTGGTCTATTAAGACGCAATCGTATTATATAAATAATCAATTCGCAAGGTAACTTGCGGTCTTGGTAATATTAGCACATTCCTGATTCTGGAGGCAGTGGTTTTGACGAATTTTAAATGTGCCTCAAGGTTTATCTGCCTTATAATGATTTCGATTACACGATGATCCTGTTTCTTAATTTATTATTTTCATAGCCTGTAGCTCTACTCGGAATAATAGCAGTACACTATTTCGAATCGAAGAATTAAGTTTTATTTTCATTATATATCTCAGCATTGTAGGTACCCTACTCCTTTTACAGGTTATCACTGTTTTACGGTCAATCTTTCCTTCGGTCTTGCTATTCCTCCGTTTAAATCTACATTCATATTATTCATCACTGCTCCGTGGTTTTCGTAAAATTTAATTTCATTGATTCCACTCCCATTGTAGTTTTACTTTTATTAATATGGAATATTTACTGTTCTTATCCATTCTTTCACCCGTCTTCTTTTAACAATAGTGTAATCAGCATAATCCCTTGCGTATAAAATAAAAGAAAATTTAAATATTTTTTATACACATACATACAGTTCATATATTTAAGTTTCATAACGAGGATTATACGCGTTTTAACTACAGGACGTAATCAACTTCAATACGTACGTAACATAAGAAATTATTCTTATTAGCTAATTTTTGTTTTGTAACGCGTTCATGTCTAATACCTCTGTACTCTATGATTACTGGGCTTGCATCGTATCATTATCGTTTTAAACAAAGTTTTTGCCTACGTTCAACTGGAATCCGAGGAGTGAACTCCTCCCAGTTCGTTGTACCATCATAAATGATAGTGGCTTAAATTGGATTTTAAGATAATATGACCAAGGAACCATGACCTAAAAAACTGGTGGTGAGAGATCTATTTCCTCTTTGACAAATTACAAGATTCACTGTCATTAAAACTAGAACCTTTTTTGATATGATGTCGGTGACGGTATCCTCCAACATTTTAATTTGATAGTTCTAACTTTTCGTAAAAATAATTTAGAAGGTAAATTAAGGGTTGATCTACTATCAACAATGTTTATTGCAAGCAAGGATAATTTATTCAAGTTCCACGTATGATTAAATGGCGAGTTAGAATTTGAATTTTGTTTTGAATGTCGCCCGTTCAAGGAGGTGAGTTTAATTATTTTCACGGATCATATCACTTTGGGACGAGGTCCCTGGCGCGACCGGAGTGACGAACTCTTCTAGGGAGGGTGGCGGGAGGTCATACATATTAAACGGTGGTAGGCGCTATAAAGTGACAGTTGAGAAACCCGCAATTTTCCCTGGTTCTTTTATGTTGTCTCTCGGAAAATTTGTTTTATTATACTGCTTTCGGGGTGCCGCACATTTTTGTTTACGCACCTACCATCTGGAAATAGGATGGCGGAGACAAAGAGATTTACTTGTAACAAGTTTTCCGAGTTGTAATAAGTTTTTCTCCCTTTCTCTGTACTTGCAAGTTGTGGCGTGTGTAAGGATACTTTTTTACTATTTTTTTTCTTATATTACGATATATAACAGAAGTTGCTAAACAAATAAGCTAAGCTTGCTAAGTAAATAAGCTGTAGCACGTCTATCTTCAACTGTTATAATCTTATATAATATTGTAATTGATATAATAACTGATTATTATTATAACTGATATAATGTTGGAACCCGCCTTTAGAGTGGAATAAAGTTGTTATAATAAACTACGTCCGCAACAAATCGACGTTTTGAAATATTTTTCGACTTAAAAGGACGTTAAGAAAGAGCGGAAATGAATTCGGTCACACAAGACCCCTTTGGTCGAAAGCATTGAAGCGTACTTGGTAGTCTTTTTATTTGGTAGCTTAGTTATTTAATATTAAAGAAATAGTTTTGCTATAGATGAATTGTAATAAATCCTTTAAAGGTTATTATTTCAGTATAAAATATCATAATCCTGCACTCTATGCACATCTACCATAAATACTTAAAAAGTTAGAAATAATTGCAACGCACTAGTGCGCGTCTAGCGATCTTTCGATTCAGTGGAATGATTGAAATAGAAAGTATTTTAAAATTCCCAATTGTTTCACTAAAACCACATTAAAATTTGTTCATCTTGACTTCAACACTTTTTTTTAGTTAATTTCAAAGTCGCTTTTTTGACAATCTAATATAATGAAAGATTTTGACCTTTGATTTCACTAATTTTCCATTTGTATTTCTGAAGACCGGTGTGTTAGGTAACTGCTTGTTTATATGAACAGATTCTGTCAATCATGCCTCGGCTAAAATTGTTTATAAGACTTTCACTTATCACAAATGGATCGAACTATTTTCCTGCATTGAGCTTAATATTATAAATTAAGGACGCAATATTGTTCTGAGTTTAGGTGTTTTTTTTATATGTAAGTAAGTATATGTAATATAAATTCGGGACCATCTCGGGGACAAATGGGTGATGTCATCGTTCCTCGCCTGAAGAAAAATAATCTTTCAAAAACTTTATAACCCCTTTTTTCTTTGTGATTAGGGAGATATTTTAACGACTCACTTCTCTCCAGGTCGGCGATCAAGTAGTAGCACTCCCAGAGTACAAGGCATGGGCGGAACTGGTATCGGTACCAGCTCAGTACGTGTACGCGCTCCCGGCCGGCATGAGCGCGCTCGACGCCGTCGCCATCACCACCAACTACGTGGTGGCTTACCTGCTGCTGTTCGAGATGGCCAACCTGACTTCCGGCAAGAGCCTGCTGGTGCACTCCGCTGGTGGGGGCGTGGTGAGTTTTGACGCCTTTTTTCCTAAAAAAAAAAAGACAAGTGCGAGTCGGACTCGCGCACGAAGGGTTCCGTACCATCTTCTATATATACATGGATTGCTGTGTGTTTGTCTCGCTAAAACTCGAGAACGGCTGGGCCGATTTAGCCGATTTTGGTTTTGAAATGATTGTCTTGGGCCAGGAAAGGCAGGAATGGTGAGAAAATATGGAAAAAATGCGAGGAAAATAGTAAAAACAACAATCTCATTTTCCCCTATAAACTGCTTTCCTGTCAAACATTTGACCATGGCAACCAAATCGTAACCATGGCTACGGGATAATTTATATGGCATAACAACGTATGCCTGGTCAACTAGTTATCTATAAAATAAGCAAAAAAAAAATACTGCGTATGTTGTATGACTGCCCCTTTAAATATCTATTACCCAGTATTATAACACTGTTTCAACCTAAGTGGGCTCTTAGGGCTTTCGTCTCTGGCGGTTGGAAAACGAACGATTTCTCGAAACCCTTGGTAAATTTCGACCTTGGCCAACGCCCATCTATCTGTCGCTTTAGGTGTGTAACAAATTGACTGTTCTGTGTGTGTAACCAACAACGAATTCAAAAGAAGGGTAGCGTGAGGCGTTGAAATATTTGGCTCGACACTATGCAAAGCTTTGCAAGGTCATTCTTAAGTATTATAGGACGGTATCTGACTAGAATAACATAATTGGCGAAACGTGGGTGCTAGTTCACCTCTGTACTACCCCTTCGGGGAAATAGACTTGATTTATGTATGTATGTATTTGACTAGAAGAATGAATTGATAATAGACGTTTTGCCAATTTTCTGATCAGCAAACAGTAACTAAGATCTTTGCCATCAAACTTCAGATTACTATTAGATTTTTATTTTACTCTCAACTTGCCGTGTGGAGACGGCAGAGTAGAATACAATTGTCACCACCCCAAATCTCTTCCGTGGGTATCGTACAAGGCGACTAAGGATAAATCAGTGATGAGGAATCGGCAGCAGCGTTCCTCTTATACCACCTAGTAATGTACTGCAACTTTTGTGCCCGATAAATGGTACTTGGTACCTAACATAATCGGCGAAACGTGAGTGCTACTTCACCTCTGCCTACCCTTTCGGGTATATAGGCGTCATTTGTGTATGTATGTGTAATGTATATAATCTCAACTTGATAAATTCAAATGAGGAAATGTGATGGAAGTTTACGTTTAACGCATCAATGAACCCGAACAAATGTTAATCAACGTTTTTGTTGCGATGACACATTTGCCTACTCGTTATCCGAAATGTTATAGTGATAGATAACACTAAACCAATCGCAAATAGTACGCACTTTAGCTTTCCAGATTTACAAATGCCATTAAAATGCCTGTACAGCCTAAACTCGCATAATCATCTCACTGCCCTTATCACATTCCAAGTGGAGTCGTCACAACATGTCTTCAATTCCATTATTGTCCATTAACCATCAGCTCGAAATAATACCTTCTTTTTCATTCATAATAAACGTTTTTCTAGTTACATGATCATCCTTTCTAGTCTATACTAACCTGTTGCCCCTCAACTTCTCTATCACATGCGCTTCTTTCAAACCTCCCATCTGGTATCATCATAATCCTATACAGTCTGTATACTTATTATAGATATTAAATCATGTTTCTATGACAGCGAACTGCGGTACCCTTTAAGGATTTAACTGGTTTATTGAGGAGACAGTATTACGCAGCAATCTATTTTAGCATTGCTGAGTTGAGGGATTGATCTAAGTTTTTGTTACAATAACAATTCCTTCAAAGGTCGAATAATCCATATAATATTTCAACGCTTAACTTGTGGGATTAATAAGTATTTGAGATCTTTGTGGAATTATTTGTAGGAGTCTTTTGAACAGCCAGTACAAATCATTCCTCGTAATTGTTCTATAAGTGACGTTGATGTCGTAGTTGACGTCTATTGCCGTGTGGTATATAGTGGGTATATAGTGACGAGTATTGCCGTGTGGTGACGGCAGAGTAAAATACAATTGTCACCACCTCAAATCTCTCCCGTGGGTGTCGTACGAGGCGACTAAGGATAAATCAGTGATGAGGAATGGGCAGCAGCGTTCTTCTTATACCACCTAGCAATAGCAATGTACTGCGACTATTGTGCCCGATATATGGCAATAGGCTCGCCACCTATTACATGGGACCTAACATAATTGGCGAAACGTGGGTGCTAGCTCACCTCTGCCTACCCCTTCGGGGATATAGGCGTGATTTATGTATGTATGTATGTATGTGATGTCGTAGTCGTAGACGAGACGAAACGCAAACTTTAGGATTCACTAATGGTTTCACCGTGGGGCTGCCGGATCTTAGAAACAATTAGATGTTTTTTTTATGAAAACAACTTTGGCGTAAAAAAAATTTTTTGGCACAATACAAAGTAAAATACTAATATCAGATCAATTGCAAAAAATTCTAATCAGATTATTTGGACAGGTAATTGCAATTATTCTAGTAATGGTATGTATAACAGGAAAAATAATCATTACTTCTCACGTACAATCCGTTGATAACAACACAGACCTATAACCAAATTAGATAATTGTTCGAGTTTTGCATGTTGGTGTGAGATATTACATATTAAAATCAATGCTTTTAAGATTTATCACGGACCGCTAAATAATGAAAAATATCAGTACATGTATACATATTGAATAATACGGTACAGATTTAGTGGATGACACCAATCCCTTAAGCAATTTGAATAATATCATCTATAAGATAGACCATCGCCTCGCAATAGTACAGGAAGGGAACGGTTATTAGATTTACATTTTCCCGACTGTTGGATGGGCACATATGGTCCCATTAAATGGCTACCACATTCGCCCGATGTGACGCCAATGGATTTTTCATATGGGGTTGCCTTAGGGTCGGGTTTATTAATCTAACTAACTTCCGCTTATGTTTTTCTTCCTATAAAATATCCCGAAGTATGGTGCCATGTAATAAACGGCGAGCCTATTGCCATGGAAATTCCTACGTAATATATTTGAATGTTTTTTTCAGTAATCAACATTTAGAACAACTCACTTTTGACCAAAAAAAAAATTAAAGCTGCTTTTGTAATAAAACATCTGAATAGTCTTCCTGTATTAGTTTTCTTATAGTATCCCATTTAAAAAATCACTATTTTGAGGACGTCCGATATGTACTTTTAGTATAGTGTGCGTAATGTTTAAATTCAAAAAGAAATATTTTATTTGCCAAGCCTCAACATGACTTCCCGTATGTCGGCCGGCCGCCGAGGTAATTTTTGTCAATCGAATTTCATGCAGACAGCCTGTCATATTGTTAGCAATTTACGTTTCGTCAGTTAGCCACTACCGCCGCATGACACGACAATGGAATCGGTTTGTCGTCCTAAAAAGTTGGGGGCCCCTCTCCTCATTTGAAATTGCAACGTATTTCGCCAACCTCACACAAAAGAACCAACACACGCGGTTCTCGAATTTGTACATTAGCTGGCTAATGAATCAGTTTTGTATCATATGACTTACATTTCTGTAGATATCTGGAAACGTGTATAAGCTAAAAATACCTCTAGTAGCGTTGAACTTACAAAGCAAACTTAAGTATTCACATCTGAAAGCTTCTTAGAATAAGTTTCTCCATATGTAGATACAGTCAACTGCCAGAGATGTTAGCACACACTAGAATCAATAAAGAAAATAAGCTTCCATATCCAGATCCATTGTGTCGTATTTTTTTTCAAGCATATAAAAACTAGCAATAAAGGTACGTTCACTGTACCTTTATGCTAGTTTTTATATGCTTGAAAAAAAAATACAATAAAAAATAGTTAATTCGTAAATCATCTTTATAGCTTCGCGCATCTATCTACCTTTGCCAAAAATGAGAAGCTAAAAAAACTATTTTCAGTAGATATATTTCTTAAAGGACAGGTAAACCACACTGTTTTTAAAGAACAAAGGATAATGGTAAGTCATGGAAAATATACCTACTAATAATAAACTTTACTACATTTCTACTTATAACCTAATTAAATACCACTCAGAGACCTCGCATATAAGTGGTAGGCATAAATGTATCTACTGCAGCTGTAGTGTATAGGTAATGGTTGCTGTCTATATTTGGTCAGTGACTATCGATTAGGCAATGACGTCACACCCACCCTCAGTCAACGACCGGTAATTCGATTCCCAAATACAGCCAGCCCTAGGCGCGGCTCTCGTTACCTAAGTACTAAAAATAATATAGCTCCATAGGTATAGAAATTGTTCAGTTAACTTTATGCATGCCAAATATAATACCTACTATGTATTACTTATTTCAATTTAGGTATTTACTAGAATAGTAACATTAAGTGCGACATACACATAAGTCACGCCTATATTCCCGAAAGGTAAGGCAGAGGTAAATTACTGAATTAGATAAAAGCTATTGACTGTTAGGAGTATTAATTCCCAGTTTTCTTCGGAATTCTTAATGTGTAAAGGTTTTCACAAAATTTTCCTGTTAAAACGTAACTAGAACAACGACTAGCCAAGGTTACTGGAAATCGATGGTCTCACGAAATTTGCGTTGGTATACCGATTTTTTTCCTCACCAACAACGTTAAGTTAAACCGTAGTTGATGATATAAGCCGTTCTTCCTATATTTGTCCATCCATAGGACAGACCTTTGATCCAGTAGTCGAGTATTATCATGAACATTATATTCCATGAGTACCTACGTAACTACTGATTAAGATCCTCGAACGTCAATGCATGTGTACACTTCAAAATTAGAACGTAAATGGCGTAAAAAACTGTTTCAAAAAACCAGATACTGATTGAGGGTAAACATTTTGTTATGGTGTTTTGACAGCTCCACACGTATTTAACTTCTGAGCCAGCGTCGATATAAATGTCAGTCGGGAGCCCACGCTTAATCCTATGGTTGTAGATTTTATAAAAAGCTATTAGAGCGACTAAAGCTGAAGAATTTCTGTAGTAATTTTGTCCCACGCGATTTGGGCCAGTGGGCATCCTCTCATATCGTAGGATTTTCCATAAGGTTGTTTAAAACTATGTACAAACATACATAAATCACGCCTATATCCCCGAAGGGGTAGGCAGAGGTGAATTAGCACCCACGTTTCGCCAACCATGTCAGGTCCCATGTAATAGGTGGCGAGCCTATTGCTATTTATCGGGCACAATAGATGCAGTTCATTGCTAGATGGTATAAGAGGAACGCTGCTGCTCATTCCTCATCACTGATTTATCCTTAGTCGCTTAGATTTGGAGTGGTGACAATTGTATTCTACTCTGCCCTGCACACGGGTCTAAGGCCTAAATTTTTAATTTTAATCAATCAAATTACTCATAGTTTCATAGAATTCAAATTTAATGAAAGTAAAGTATGTTCTAGATTATAATCATCATCATGGTTTTATAAAGATGGTTTATTACAGCTAAAAAGGAGTTTTTGAGAAAATGGCATCTAAATGTGGGAATTGTTTGAAACCAAATAATATACCTTTTACTTAAGAAGATGGTATAGAATATTTAGTGAATTGGGCAGCTACGGTATTTTAACCAAGCCAAGAATTTTTGTCGTTTTTAAGTGAAGGATCATTAAGTTATGTGTTAGTTAATTGTACATTTTCATCAGCCAAAGCAATTTTACCTATAATGTAATTTTTATACCCCTGTATAAACGGCACATGTAAGTTGTACTAAAATGACCGTCGTCCGAGCAGGTATAATAGAAGGAAAAGTGTCTTAACTAAATTTTGAACGCGCAGAAGCATGTATCCCTTCGTTGCTATGGTTACAGGCACACGTCGCACCTCATAATACAGAACCTCAATTAATACCCAAAAACTTTACTGCGCTGTAATTTTAGTGATAATAAAATTTGCCACGTTTATGTAGGTATGTAACCTTTTTTAATTCGTCCAGGGCCAAGCTGTAGCGCAGCTGGCGAAGACGGTGGAGAATGTGACGGTGTTCGGAGTGTGCTCCAAGAGCAAGCACGAGGCGCTCAAGGCCAACAACAACAACATCGACCATCTGCTGGAGCGGGGCAGCGATTACACCAGCGAAGTCAGGAAGTAAGTACCTACTAACGCAATTTAATAGAAATAGGTTTTTGTCCCAAATTGTTCAACAAATTAATAGAACTAAATAAGACAAGCACATACGTAGTTCTACACGTCAAAAGCGACCCTCACAGAATCTTACTAGTTATGGCTGGGCAGAGGGAGAAGCGAAGTCAGGAAATAAGTACCTACTAGCGCAATTTCATAGAAATAGAATGTTGTCCCAAATTGTTCAACAAATTAATAGAACTAGATAAGACAAGCACATACGTACTTCTACACGTCAAAAGCGGCTCTCACAGAATCTTACCTAATTATGGCTGGGCAGAGGGAGAAAGGGAGAAGTCAGGGTGATTGTTGACTAGTTGTCAAGGGGCCCCGTAAACCTACACTTGGGTCACAAGTCCCAGGCGCTGCCACTGACTGTCTCTGCCACACTATGCGCCCAGCACCCGCACGGTGAATCCATGGAATGCTAAAAGCTTTCGTCTTTGTTCTGATCCTGCTTTAGATTTTAACTCTGCTTTAGTCTAATCTGGGCGACTTCCTATATTGGATTCTTAACTAAGTACTCTCGCAATGTAGGAAGGATTTTCTGAAATCTCAAATAGATAGTAGTAAAAGTTACTGGTTTGTTTTGTGAAAAACGAAAACAGTACGACTTGGTTCTATTATTCAAAGAACCGTTTCTCTAAGTTAGCTGAAATCCTGCATTGTATATCTAATCTACAATCTATAAAAATGTTTAAGGACTATTTAGTTATATTGGAATGAAAACTTTTACTATAGGCGCCTTGTAAACTACAGCAACATTTTATAGTAAGCGTCTTACTTTAAAGCAAACCGACCGGGTGAGCTGAAATTTAATGTCGACATGGCCGAACATCTGCCAGTGCCAATAGTGTTCAGTCACACGGAACACGAGGCGGTGAAAGGATCTCGGTAAATTAAGTATAAGCCAAAAGGCGGTACATAAAAACCTGAACATGCTTCAGTGAAACCGAGAGAATTAATTGTGAAATTCACAATGATCTTCAAACAAACGATCTTATCAAACAACAAGTGTTTGGACGTTAATTTGTGTAAACTCCGCTTACAAAAGTTATGACTCAACGGTATAATTTGTAACGGCCTGGGTTAAGTTCTAAAAATGAAGGGATGAAATCATGATATCACACGCCGCTAAAAATAATCTGCGGCCGGCCCTCGCTGCTAATACCTTTGTTTATGTTTCACATGAACGATCTCAGGAATGCGGGACTTCACTGAATGCTTGCGTTAATTTGACATTATTGCAGTGTTAAATTTTGTTTTCCACAAATGTCAACGTAACGTTGAATAAGGCACTTACTTCCTCAATTACATACAACGTAATAGCTCCTGTAAAGCAGTGAACTCATCGTTTGATAACAGCTAATAATTATTATGATTGGATCGAATATCATTACCAGAATTATGTCAGTCCCAAAGAGGCGTAATCTCGATGCCATTTTAAATGTGTTAAGGACCAGATTTGTTACATTTTTTTATATAATTCTCCAGAACTTTAATATTATTATTATGTTTCTATCAAAGTACATATGTCCCTGGTATATTACACCTGATTAATATAGGTACTTAGTTAGTATAGAAAGGAGCGGCGTGTAATTGAAACAGATATACTTTAATGGACTCGGACACCCAGATGAGTGTTAAAGCTTGAGATAATTTTTCTTGTCACAATTAATACTCCCCATTGTCATGCCAAAGCTCGCATGAAATGTTCCCAATCCCATGCTCTGTTAATTGGTGGTTATTATAGTTACATATTTCAGCGCTCGTCTCGATTCGTGTGATATGATACACCAGTCAAAGTAGGCCTCCTTGTTCCTTGTGGGCTCTGTATTTTAGTCAGAAAGCTACGATCCTTTACAGGTCCTGTTAATTTGGGCGGTGGGCACGTTAATTGTACAGTTTATAACCCGCTCCTTAGAGCAGCTGCTTCGTAACAGCGGCGGTATTTAATTCTCGTAAATAGACAAAGATATTTTTATATCTGGTAAGAACTTTAGAGCGTAAACATTGGAGCCACACAAGTTCAGTGTAAATAAACACAACGCAGATATCTACTGCCCACTTTACGAATATGATTAAGATGTTCCCGAATAGTTGTATGAAAATTAGAAAAGTTTTTATTAGTACGGTCTTATTTTATTGGCCTCAGCAGGAGTTCAATAGTACTACAACTTTTAATTGCCTTTTCACGATCGTAAAAGTAGATATAAACCCTAACTGCTCGCCAGTGATGCGCGCCTAATCTGTTCTATATGTACTGTAGCAATAGAAGTGTTCTTCAGTCCAATTTAGGTATATAGGACACCATTTAAGGCTATATTGCGCTTAATATAAGAATGGCATAGCAAAACTAAGAATAGATCCTCACATCGCCAGCCATTTCTCCGGCACAGGCCATCACTAGCGATGGAATGGTATGGATGGGATGGAATGGAAAAGTATAGGCAGGCCATACATGCCTATAATAATAAACCACGCTGGCCCAGTGCAGTTTGGTGAGTATTAACGACTTGAGATAAAACCAGGACCAAAACTTATATGCCTCCCGAAGCATGCAGGAACTCCAAATAATAATTGTTTTTGGTTACCGCTCCAATGATTTATCCAATATTGCTTAGTTTACGCAATCGCAGGCCGAATGCCGTAGCCACTGCACCTCGAGCTCCTCCGAGAATAACATATTTATTTTCTTTGTTTTATGATTTTTTTTCTTTTGTAATAGGGTTTCGGCCGATGGTGTCGATATCGTCCTCGACTGTCTTTGCGGTGAGGAGTGCAATCGTGGCTACTCGCTTCTGAAGCCCATGGGACGATACATCTTGTATGGTAAGTTTTATAAAGCGATAAGAAGTTTGAAATTTACTCAGCTTAAGATTCATAATGTCTTGGACGAGTAGACATTAAAGATTTGGGTTTGTATTTGTATCTACGCTATGTCGCATGGCGAGATTCAACTCTACGAGAACGGCTCGAGGTTTTTATTTTGCCTTACCAAAATTCTTTGAGCAACTTATCCAGTAATTCTGGAACCGTCAATATTATTACCTCATAGGCACTTGCATTCAATTTGATAGTTTAAAAATTACTAAACATATCATCTAACAATCTCAATATTTTATATAATATACGTCAATATACATTTAAGAATTATATAGAACAGATCGTTAATTTGCTACCCTCTTTGAATACTTACTCGCGTATGAATTATTAATTATGACTGAGGGTGTTTATTAAAATTTGCAAGACACCCCAAAAGCTTCATTATAAACGCTAATAAGAAACATGGAAAGTGTACGTAACAGGCAGCTTTAATGCTTATTTGTTTTGTTTCGTGATTACGGCAGAGCAGATTTTGTCACCACCGCTAATCTCCCCCTCAGGGGTGGTACAAGACAACTAATGGTGAACAACAGTGATTAGGAATAACCACGGTTTCTGTTTTACACCTAGCATTATCCTCGATTGACGTGCCCGATAGAGGGCAATAGGGTACCTAACCTAATAGGTACAATACCCGGCACATAAGTTGACCTATGCGCAGCGCAGTAAAACGTTTTCATGTATTAATTGAGGTGCTGAACGAGGTGCGACGTGTGTCTGTACTCTGTAACCATAGCAACGTAGGGATACCCGCTGTTGCGCGTTCAAAATTAAGTTTACTGCCGCACTCAGAGACGTCAATTAACGTTAATGATTAATTAATGTCAAAAAATGACAATTCAAATTCAAATAGTTTCTATTGTCGCCAGGTCTATGGTCTGGATTTAAATGAATTTTTGCGATGTTAAGTACTCATTAAAGTTTTTTGACGTCTCTGAATGCGGCAGTTAGACACTTTTCCTTCAATTAAACCTGCGCATATGACCGTCATTTTAGTTCAACTTACGTGCTGGGAACTATAATAGGCTCACCTTCTATTACATGGGACCTAACATAATTTGTAAAATGTTGGTGTTAATACATCTACGGGTATTATGTATGATTATCCTTGCCTGATGCACGTGTAGTCATTTGATGTATTAGGAGATAAAATATTATTTAAGTGCTTACGAGCCTAGATTGTCATCAAATGGCGCATTCATGATTAAATTCGCCTGAATTCCTGGGAAGAGCTCGGTGTCTGTGTTTCAACATGCTTATATTAGTATAAAACAATGGTTTTCTATCACAGGATCATCTAACATCGTGACCGGCGAGACCAAGAGTTTCTTCAGCGCTGCGCGTGCGGTGAGTGCCTAATGCATCGTTATCTGATCGTTTTTAATATTAACACTCGAGAACATTGTGAAGCTATCAACTCTTACTGGTGTTATCGCGACATCTGTACTCTTAAAGCTTCCAGTGAACAATTCGCTTTCTTTAACCAAACAATGAGAACCGTAAGGCGTATGGAATTTTTGTCCTGCACAAATGGGCTTAGTCAGTCAGTAGCGCTACTAATTTTTATTGCTTTGAATGTCCGGCCGATAGTGTGTTGAGATGATGACTAAACTGTGCAGGCAGTTAAGTCATTCGTGTTATCGTGTTGCTCATCGGCTTGTCAATTGATTTTTATTTATTTATTTCATAAAAGGAAACTATTGAAGGGCGTTTTACGTATTATTTTTGTCCAGGAAGCACTCTTTAATTTAAAGGGTAAAAATTCTTAAAATTAATTGTCAAGTAATACTCAAAGCAACAAATAAACCTTCCCCTTTGAACCGACGGCCCGTGCCGCAGCAGTGGGGACATTAAAGGGCCGGTGATGAGGGATAAACTGGGTAGATGCTGTAAAGGCCTCTCGGCCAACAACCTAGGTCCTAGGTTAAAAAAAAGGTGATGATGATGATAGTCCGAACTAGGCTTAACAGGTTTACTACCAGTCCACGGACCACATATGGTCTGTCTGTAGACTAAAAGCTCTACCAGTCCACGGGCCACATGTGGTCTGTTCGTCAATACAATTTCCACAGGCTGTTTTTATCAGTGGATGTGGGGAGAACCTCGCTTATTTGACGTGGACCTGATAGAACATAATCTAATCCAATTAAGTACAGACAAACAGCTCGTCAGACTACCACAAAATGTTAAATTGTCTCAGTCGACTTTTGGCTCTACTGCCAACAAGATAAGGTTGACAATCGATTGAAGAAATTTGACAGTTTTGGGTAGTCTGACACGCTGTACATAGATAAATTTCACACCATTTTTTATTTGTTAACATAATAACATACCATTTTCCACAAAAAAACATGACTGGACTCCTTTCAATGTTAAGAATGACTTGTTTGTTCCAGTGGTGGCAAGTGGACAAGGTGTCCCCGATCAAGCTGTTCGACGAGAACAAGAGCCTCGCCGGGCTGAACCTGCGGCACCTGCTGTTCCAGCACGGGCGCGCCGACTACGTGCGCCGCGCGGTGGACCGCGTGTTCGCGCTCTGGGCCGAGGGCAAGGTCACGCCGCTCGTGGACTCCACCTGGGCGCTTGAAGACGTGAGTAGCATACGTTTTTATTTAGTCTGGGCAAACCACTAGATCTAGTGCTTTGCCTAGACTAGATAAAAAAAACAAAAGCATTCCGTTTTAGGGTTCCGTGTGTTCCACCAAAATAGTTGTGCCGCTTCGAAATTGAATGAATAGATAACCAATTTGATCGACATCTTCATCATCACCAGCCCTTAATTATTCCCCACTGCTGAGGTACAGGCCTTTCCTATAAATGGATGAATATATGGCGACCGCTGGACCATAACCCATCACGCTGGCCAACTATGTTAGATAGGTAATATTTCGTGTCACATAGTCCCCGCGTAATAAACGGTGATCCTGTTACCATATATCGGACATATTTTGCTTGGGAACATGTAGATAGGTATATTTAGTTCAGCCGTCACCACACGTCTTGAAAATTGGCTAATAATTATAAGTACTTAAGGTAAAACGGACCACTTATTATAGAACTGCACCTATTGTCAGTAGTTGTATTTTTTATCTCGATATCTCACCGTTATAAATTTCTAGGAAAAAAAGCGGCTCGGCTAGCAAAAGTAACTTAGTCATAATTTCAATGTTTTCATTAATTTATAATAAATCCAACACATTGTACCTACTTGTACTTTCTGTATTTGTAAGTATTCTGTTCCTGAGGGTCTACCCCCTAACTCGATTGCTGATGATAGCTTTATAGCAATGCACTGCTTACGGCTATAGAAGCCATCCTGAATTTTTAGGCGGCACGGATTTTGTGCATACAAAATCATTCGGTGATCATTCGTTCAAAGCTATCGTTAATAGTTTAGGTACATTTAGTGCGAAATGACAGCATGTCGTCATAAACTATAACTTTTGCTTTAACAATCGAGTTAGGCGGTAGGCCCCCTGGTAGTTCATATCGTAGATTGCAACTCAAATAGAAATGTATATTATGTAGGTAACGTTAAAATACGTACTACCTACTTTTTGTACGCGACTATTCTTGACTCGAGCCCGACTGTCTTAATAGAAGATGATTGATGATGGCAAATGTACGTTACTATTTATCCAATGAGCGAGATGTCTAAATCCGATCAGTTATGTATAACTACAACGTTCGCTAACAAGTTAACAATGTAGGGCTAAGGTCAAGTCACTCGGATGTGGATGAAATGTCGGTGACAACAGATTTGTGCGCCGTCCCGAGGGATCAATTACGACAGATCACTTTTATAGCTAGAAAGTTCCACCTATGTTCAATCAAAACCAATGATCGAAGTGATCATAAATAAGACTAAAGAACGGGATTAATGATTTGTGTAGGTAGGGCCTGGGTACTTACATATTTTTAGATGTAAAAAAATATGAGTTTTTAGATTATAATTTTTTATACCCTGTGATGACAATAACATGCCATGTTATTGTAAATTATAATGCGTATGTCTGTCTTAAGTTAGCATATTATCCACTGACTACTTATTTTGTTGCAACCCCTTATCGCAATCCTTCTATAAAATAAAGAATGAATAATATTTATAAGAACAGTATCTCTCTTCTTTATTACTGTTGTAACATTGTAAATGTTGTACGGGCTCTGTGTTTTTTATTCGTAGGTTCTTTTTTAATCTTGCTTTATGAAGATTAAACACTGCACTCCATTTAACATTAATAAGTGAAGCGATAACATTGAAATGAAACTAATGAATTGATAATTGTAGAGCAAATTAGGTTTTTTGACATTTTGTGTGTGCTGTTTTGTTGCAAGCTTGCGATATTACTGTCTCTTTTCGTTATAACATCCCGATAACATAATATCTTATAAGAACATAATATCTTTTATGTCACACCTGACCATAAAGTGGACTTTCCCGCCTGCTACGAGTCCGGAAAAATCTCACTTCCTGGTAAGATGGTGACATAAAACTATGATCTTACCTCTGGCGATAAAAAAGTAGGCTTGAGATCGCATATTTATCGCCCTCGCCAGAAGTCAAATACTTGCTCTCTGTGTCATTTTTTGTTTTATCGCGCTTGGTATAGTTTAGTTAAGCTGGGCTTTTTCCGCACTTGGCCCCCTGATTGGGCCATTGTACGAGTCTCCTTATATCATCCTACTCCAACCATCCCAGACTATCCCAAAAACTTAGCAGTCTCTTCAGACCGCTGCAGGCTTCCGGGACCGATACTGGGGATTGGAGAAGCCTTGCCCGTTGGTCTGCCACGCTCGTGCATTCTAGAAGCACGTTCTTTCTGTGGCGTTTCTTCTACCTCCATGCATCCTCTGCATAGAGGACATGGCTTATCGCTCTTGGTATATAATCTACTATTGTTATTAGGTTGGTGAAGCCATGCAGAAGATGCACGATCGCAAGAACATCGGCAAGCTGGTGCTCGACCCGTCGCTCGAGCCCAAGCCCAAACCTGCCACCCCCGCCAAGGGCAAGGCTGGTAAGGAGAAGAAACCCGCCAAAGAGAGCTCCGAGGAGAAGAAGGACAAGGACGTCAAGGAAGAAGAGAAGAAGCCAGCCGAGAACGGTGAGAAGAACGGTGAAGAACCGCTCACTAACGGTAACAGCGACGAAGGTCAGTCTCGATCTGTTATGACCAAGCATGCGTAGCAACCACGCTTCAGATCGTGCGTAAGCATTTTGTTATGAATGATATACATCAATCCATATAACTATTACATAAATATAGATATTATTTTTTGCTTATATATAACTTGTAATTAAACATTGCACGTTTGATGAGACTGCAAATATTTTGGCGATAGATTATTGTGAAATCAATTATATATTTATGCGGCCTTTAGAATCAACGCTTTTATACTAGGAACTAACCGATCAAGTAAAGAATAGTATTGGTTTGTTTACCAGTTGCTCAAAAGAGCACAATCATTTTCTTAGTGATGGGTAAACAACATTCTTTATATGACCGGGAAGAAAACGCAGCAAGCGTTATTATTTTCACTACAACTACACATTACCACTTATAGACTGTTTCAATATTCTACCTGAAGATTAAGATGAAGATGCTTTCCACCTTTGATAACTCTTATATGAAAGCAAATAAGTTTTATAATTAGCTGCCATGCTGGCCAGCCCGGCTAGCATGACCACCGAAACACGATATCATATAGCCATTTAACAGCCAAAAATAAGCCTGAATTTATTAATTGAATAAGCCTCTAAGGCTATATCATAAAGATATAACCATTTATCACGTTGAACTGTCGAAAATCCAATGATTTTTGACTGTTCAACGCGATAAATGGCTATATCATATCCTGCTTGGGTGGTCATGCTAGCTGGGCTGGGAGCAAAAAATGACCTATAATGAGCCAGTGCTAATTCACAGGAAGTCTAAAAAAAGTGCCGATGATCGAAAAGTTGAGGAGTAACAGGTTAGCATGGTACGGGCATGTGATGAGGAGGGATTAATATTACGTTACTATATATACGTTGTTAAGTATGGATGTGCATGGACCTAGAATTAGAGGAAGACCCAAGAAGCGATGAATGGATTGTATGAAAGATGTTATGAGAAAGAGGGGAGTTCACGCTGAGCTCACGTCTAATAGAGGAGAGTGGAAGAAAAAAACATGTTGTGCCGTATTAGAGTAGGATAAGGGCAGGGAGAAGAAGAAGCACCTTTCCGGCTTAATTGATGATATGAATGAAATGGCCGTGTGGTGACGGCAGAGTAGAATACAATTGTCTCCACCCCAAATCTCTCCCGTGGGTGTCGTACAAGCCGACTAAGGATAAATTAGCGATGAGGATTGGGCAGCAGCGTTCCTCTTATACCACCTAGCAATAGCAATGTACTGCGAATTTGTGCCCGATAAATGGCTCGCCACCTATTACATGGGACCTAACATAATTGGCGAAACGTGGAAACCCCTTCGGGGATATAGGCGTGATTTATGTATGTATGTATGTAATGAAATGGGAGTGGGACGGGTTGATGCCGTTTTACCAATATGAATGGAAGAGTAAACATACTGCACCGACCCCAAATAAGCTGGGAACAGGACAGGAAGGTGATGACTTGTAAAAGGTTTGTAAATTTTTGCAAACACCGCATTGATAAAGCATCATATAGCACTTTTTAAATTTTTGGTATGAATATGGGCTTTTAAATTGAAATCAAGCTACTGCATTGTTTTAAGAACTGTGCGGTTCTTTTGCTACACATAATTTAGCATATATTATTACACCGATGTGACCTACGACCTTCTTTTTCAATCTCATAGGGCTATAGAGAACTCATCCTCATGAGTTTTTTTGTGGGCTAGTAGCAATTCTTACTGGCATTAAGAAACTGTAGCCGTGTGGTGACGGCAGAGTAGAATACAATTATCACCATCCCAAGTGTCTCCCGTGGGTGTCGTACAAGGCGACTAAGGATAAATCAGTGACAAGGAATGGGCAGCAGCATTCCTCTTATACCAATGTACTGCGACTTTTGTGCCCGATAAATGGCAATAGGCTCGCCACCTATTACATGGGACCTGACATATTTGGCGAAACGTGGGTGCTAGTTCACCTCTGCCTACCCCTTCGGGGATATAGGCGTGATTTATGTATGTATGTATGTATTAAGAAACTATTGCAAATAATAGATAAGTATTATTATTGTAACACAAAATCCTTTTGAAAAACCAATTTTAGCAGTTACTTACGTATATATCTATAAAATATTTAGTAGTAGTTTATTTATCTTCTTTATTAGTAGATATTTAGAGAATATTATAGGTACTTCCAATTTTTTTAATGGTAGTGCGAAATTGATAAGATGATTAACATCATGTCTTTTGCATAAGAACGTGACACCGGCTCTTATTCATTGGCATTTCAATTTCACTCCAATTATACAGAACATACGGTTTATAAACTGAGGGCACTTCAGGGCACAAATTCTTTTTCTGTCAACCTCCGTTAAGTTTATCGAACTAGGCTGGTGTTAGTAAATATAATTATACTTAATGTAACAGACAGGGATATTGAAAGAGGTTGTTCAGGCCATCAAACTGATCAACTTCCACAGTGGGAGCGACATCAAAATCTCAAAAAAAAATCCCATACAAAGTGATATCAGCTGGTTCTCAGTTTAGTATGGGGGGAAGGAAGTAAATTTTTTTTTGTGATTTCGTTTTTGATCTCATTGTAAAAGTTGATCACAAAAGGTTTACAGTTTCAAACAAATTAACTTAGAAACAAATTATTTACAGAACTTAGTATAAGGTGATGTCTAAAGGCTGTCTATTAAGTATAGGTAAAGATATAGAGTAATAAGCTTGGTCATGAGAAGTCGGGTAAAAACCTTCACGCGTGTTAACGCCTCTAACATTGTCTCGTATGTGAAACGGAAGTTTGGGAAGCGAAAATGTAATGTTACCATACTTAATATTTATTTCTGCCTGTAGATATTGTTACCATAATTATTTAGCACTAAATATTAAGATTCAAGTATGTTAGCAGATTTATTTATTTATTCTTATGGCTTACAAATGCACAAAATCGTTGCAATAATGCATTAAACAGATATGTTAACAGCATTGCTGCCTTATAATTCGCAAGACACGTGCTTTTTTTCGCCTCCATTCCGTCGCACTTCGCGAAGACATTTAATTACTATAAAACTAAGTATATATTGTATGATATTTTATAGTGTATAGTGGCTATTTAAATTTGGTTATTACAAAATAATACAATAACATAATTTGCCAATTATAAATAATAATGTTAGTATTTTAATTAGCGATTATGCATTGTGATATTCAATAAAAAAAATAATATAATATTTATATTTAGCATGCTTAATGCTAGTTGTTCGTAGTTTGTTGAAAGCCACATTGATATCTATTAAAAATTGTTTTAATCAAAATACTACAAAATATCAATAAAATAAAAAATAAAAAAAGATTTTTATTCCCTCAGTAATTATTGTAGGTATCTAACCATATTTATGGTCTTTACATGAAGTCAGTTCATATTGTCAATTATTTTTACCATAATAAAGGTTTATATGTTAATTTTAACAAAGCTACTAAATCAATGATTTTCTATGATTTTCCAGTAACATATAAAATTGGATGTATAAAACTGACCTCTATAATTATTTTTAGACTAGATTTTTGTCAATACATAAATATTCAAAAGTGACGCCTGTAGACGAAGAAAATTATTATTTATGAAACTGGTTGAATTTGGAAAAAAAGAAAAAAAATCAAATCCAATGGAATTTAATATTACAGCGTGACCTTGGTTGGCCCAATGTAATTCTGCACGTGCTGTTAAATTACGTAACGAACAATTAATGTGTTACAGAGTCTAAAGAGAAGGAGAAGGAGAAAGAGAAGGAATCCAGCTGAATTGCGTCCCCAGAGGACTGAACCCAGACAAACCACCGCCAATCGATTATTTTAGAGACGTTGCTGCCGCGCCCCGCCGCGACCACGCACTGTGTTGCCTCGTTCTTATTATGTTTTTATTATAAGTCTGAATACGATGTCGTTCGATCTCAATATTATTCATTAAATATATTTTTGTGTAATCCCCACGCTCTACCATCCGATCGAACCATGTCGTATCGATCCTTAGTTAGGTGTTTACTTATCCAGTCTATCTATCATCACATTGTATTTTGTTGGAGAAATAAAATTAAGATGAGAGGGTAACTTATCGTCGCAGACTACTTACTCGTTAACAGCGAAATTTTACAATGAATTTACTATTATTATTTTAGATCCGTTCTTTTTTCCATTGATTTGGCCTAAGTTAAGATTGTTTCTGAACTTACGAGTCTTTTTTTATTATTAGTTTAACGTTTAAGACCTTTTTTTTAAGATGAGATATTTTAATCTGCAGTTATTTTGAATGGCTATTATATATGTAAGATGCAGAGATGCTTAATCTTTATGTATGTTAAGCTTTAATATTTTATTAGTAAATGTTTAAATTTGGCCCCACGAGAGCCGCACGGCCGCCCTGGGCCGCTCCTCGGCTCACCCACCAATGGTAAACCTTGTGTGTGATATTTTGTAGTAGGTATGCTAGATGTTTTGCGGTACGTATATTTACGCTGCCATTTGATTACATGACATATTTTTTTAATTTCAAGCCTAAAGTAATTGTTTTATATTTTTTATACTTAGACATTTTGTAAATTATTTTCTAGATAAGAAAGAGAGACGAAATTTATTTTGATGCACCTGTCTCATTGTGTGGCAAGGAACTGTCGTCCGCGTTGGCTCAAAGTTAGGCCGAGATCATATCTCCGCGCCGAGGCGGAGCCAACACATCCACCTATAATATTAACGATATTTTTATAAACCAAACGATGTAACGAGGTCTCGTCTGAAGCTTTTTTACGTATCTACTATATACACAAATATTACATATCTAATCAAACTTGAACTTTCCCACGATGTATATTAGGAATAATATTTTGATACCAATATTCACTGCATTTCTTTTTGATATACCTAGCATATGTTTATCTACTCTTAATTTTCATAAGGTTGTAAAGTAACTTTTGTACCGCCATATAGTGTACAGTATGGCCGTAGGTATGTAGCCAGTACTAATGTTTTTATCTGTGTAACACATATCAATACGGATGTAAATCGTATCTGAGAGGCTAGAGTCACAGAACACAACTCCGTACCACTGCTCAAGCTCTGCGCTTGCGCGGCTGTGCTCGACGCAATAGCTGGCTCGGTTACTCTTATAGGATTTTTATACAACTTTTACCCTTTTTGAACATTTTTGCTGGAGCACGGCGTGCGGGCGCAGACCCCCCGACCGAAGGCCCGCACCAGAGGCGTTACTCTGGAAGTTTATTTCGTTCGATCCGAGTCTTTGCGTCTTTGTCGCACTTATTTTAACACGCAGTGGCGTGAGAAAGACGGATAGTGAGTTAATCGTTCGGAGTTTCAGAGTAGACCTCCTGGTTGTGAGGTTCCCCAGTAGGTCGGCTGCGCTCCGTTCGGGCGCCTCCCTTATTTGTGCCGGATCCAGACGAGTGTAACGTGTAATGTACCACGAATTCTACGTTAGGACGGCTACATGTAACGCTCGTAGTGCCGATGCCGTTCTAACGTAGAATTTGTGTTACCGTTACACGTTAGAGTACTTTACACGTTACACTCGTCTGGATCCGGCTTTAGATATCTATATAGCTTTTGTATTGTTCAACACTGGCGGCACAAGTGTCGCTAAGCGCTGCTTTGTTTCTCGTACGGTGGCTTGGTGCTAGTTTCCTATTGTATGCGGATACAGCTCGCTTATTCAGTGTCTCGGACCAATATCTTAAAGCTGTTTTAGTCCCCTCCTCGGTATTCCCCTTCGCTTTGTGTGTCAAATAAATATGTGCGAATTTCTCGAAATGTAAACTTATATATTATTATTAAAAATAATGTGTATATCAACCTGTATAATGGTCTAGAGTTATCTTTGAATTTTCTTCTATGTGTAAGGATATCTGATGAATTTCAATAGTGACGTGGAGAGCTGGTGTGACGTCTTTGCCCAAATGTTACTTTGGCAGCGCTGAGGTAGGCAACCGTCACGCCAGCGCGCCCACAGCAGACTGGGTCGTTATTGTATTAACACATTTATTTTTATAAGGGCGGGCCAGTGTGATATCTTTACTATGAAATGAATAAATAAATATGTATGATCTGTAAAAATGCTTATTCGAGTCTTTTATTTGGACCCACCCTACACCTTTAGGTACCTACGCAAACTCTAGACGTAAAAACCTACCTAACCTAACCTATACTACTGACTGGGTAACTACATATATTGACTAAACTTAAGATTATTAAATTTTAACCGATTTAGGTTCACATAAATATTCAAACTAAGCACAAAAGACAAATCTTACCAAAATATACCTACCTACTCATAATCCTAAACATCGATACTGATATAGGACAGGTTAACTTTTTAAAAAGTATAAATTTTTGTGCTTTATTCACGTCAGACAAGTGCCAGTCGATTGGGAGTTATACGACAGTTTTATATACTCTGTCGTGCTGCTGACTGCACCTACCTATTATTATTATTTTAAGAACTTCGAACCACCGAATAAACCTGTTGAAAAACCTTGAGCAGTATGGGTTAGATTGTTGTTATCCCAAGAACTCTCCTCGGTGTCTTACATGGTCCTTTCAGTCTCTTTTCTATACATTCATTGATCACTAGCACCTTTCCGCAGTGATTGATAATTTAATAAGTAAATGAAAAGGGTGTGGATGGCTTGATAATAATGGAAGAGGAGACATGCTGCGCCAATCCCAGAGAACTTAGAACACGGCAGAAATCCTGGGCCAGCGTGGTGGGTTATGGCCCATTCTCCCTATATTCTTCTATCGATTGAGAAGGCCATTGCCCCAGCCCCCGTAGCACGGGATGTGGACACATCTCCTCGAGGGAAAGAAAATCAAATCAAATCAAACTTTTATTTGCTTACCAAGTGTACAAATGTTTTCCTCTCGCTCTTACTCCCACTAAATCCTGAGACAAAACACTGTCATGTGGTGGAGAGAGACATGTCCACGTCTCCTTGCTAGGCCCGTAGCAGTGGGGACATTAAAGGGCTGGTAATGATGACAGCAGAAAGGCCCGCTCGGTTCAATACTCAATATCTTTATTGCAAAACCATAATGTACAATAAGGTGTTACAGTAGGTAGTATTATTATAGAGTATTATGGATTCCGTCGGGCACGCAAATAGGTTCACATCGCAGGCACGTTCTTGCAAAGAAAACGCAAATAGTTATTTGTTGTACGTGAGTGCAAAGTTGTTTTTTAACCGCGTGCTCAATTTTGATGACCGAGCTAGCGAAGGATTCTAAAATTGAATCACGAGCGTAGCGAGTGATTCAAAAGTTAGAATCCTGAGCGATAGCGAGGGAATCAAAAGAGCACAAGGTGAAAAATCTTTGCACTCGAGTGCAACACGTAACTTTTCATCCCCCCCAACGAGGAAATTGCAAAATACAAAAAAAAATACAATCACAACAGCACAACACCCAGAAACTTCCACAACACCCTCCCATTAACCCAAACACACTCTCAACACCCACCCAGAAACACCCACAACATTCACACCCGCAATACACACCCATCCACCCAGAAACACAAAAAAAACACCCATTCACCCAGAAACACCCATTCACCCAGAAACACCCACAAAACACCCATTCAACTAGAAACACCCACAAAACACCGATTCACCCAGAAACACCTACAAAACACCCAATCACACCCAAAAACACTCAATCACCCAGAAACACCCACAAACACCTAATCACACCCAATCACCCAGAAACACTGACAAAATACCTATTCACCCAGACACACCCACAACATCCATTCAGACACCCACAACATCCACCCAGTCACACCCACAATACTCACCCATCCATTCAGACACACCCACAAAAACCCATTCACCCAGACACACCCACAAAACACCCATTTACCTAGACACACCCTCAAAACACCCATTCACCCAGACACACCTCCAACAGCCACCCATCCACCCAGCCACACCCGCAACATTCATCCAGACACACCTGTAAGTACCTAATAAAAATTACCGTCCCTAATGGAGTTCCGAGACGGTCAATCAGCTTCAGTCAAGCACGTTGATTTTCTGTATGTTTTTGTTCCGTTGCTAGCGTAAACAAATCAAACAGACCTAAAAAGCTTTTAAATGCTTGACTCAAGCATCAAGCAAGCGTTGTAGACGATCAAAATGTTTAAAGCAAGATTGACGCCAAGCTGATTGACCGTCACGGAACTCCTAGGTTTTAACAAATATATGACGTGAAAAGAAAATGGCGCGCGCAAAGCAAATTACAAAAAAAGTACACCAAGAAGGTTCCGAGTCTGAGTTTTTAACAAATTAAAATAGGTTGCATGACAATTTCGGCACCATGGAGGTAGAAATAAATATGTATAATGATGTTTTGAATTCACAAACTCATTGCACACGATGTTCTAAATTCAAATTTACTTTAACCTCTAGAGGATAAAAACGGCTTTTGCACTCAGATATCGAAGAGCAAAAACGCTTTTTCCGAGATGGTGGGATGAAATAGTAGATTTTCCATCAAGTGCACAAAACGAATCATTTTTGTCCGAGACTTTTAGCAGCCCGAGCCGAAGGCGAGGGCTGATAGTAATGTCGAGGATAAAAATAGTTTTGTGGACGAGTTAGAAACTCTGCTTTTCACTTCGATTGCGAGGAAATAAACAGTAATTTATCTTAACATTTCTTAAAATTCAAACTAAAATTAGTACAGTTTTGAATACTGAAGGAAATTGTTCTTCTTTTTTTTTTAAGGGATTTACGTTCCTGGATACAAGTCTTTTAGGAACTCTCTTTGTATACTTTTTTCGTTTACTTTTCTTAATTTTGAATGAATGAAAATAATGTATGAAATGAATGAATGATCTTAATGCATGAAATTAATTTTACATTAAAATATGGGTGAAACACATTTTAACGCATCTAAGGAGTGCTTGGCGCGAGTCAAATGGTAACAGTTCATAACGGTGACCGATGAGGTGGTGAAACCCACTATAAAATTCTCAACGTCAAACACGGCACAACACTTTTTTTTCAATGATTCTTCATAATTGAACATCAACACGGATCCTTATGCATCAAAATAACACCACTTTTACTACACAAAGTCCACTCTGAAACAATTTTTGAATGATTGAAATAAAAATTTGACTGACGCCATTGAAATCCCGCCAAGCACTCAAAATTGTTCTTCCCTTTGATACTAGGCTTGGGCAACAGACCTATACAGCCAAGTATTAAATTAATTTAGAAATAATAATTTTCTTAAATTAATTTATTAACCTACCTTTATTAAAATTTTAATTCAAGCAAGAAGCTTGAATTAAAATTTTAATATCTTTTATGCCTTAAAAACACATTAGGCAAATAAATTTAAGTAAATAATAAAATAACAAATTCTATCTCTGAATTTATTATTGTGTTTGGCTGTATAGCTCATTTTCTTTGTCTTAATATAGACACATTTATGAGTAGATACGTTAATGCTCTAGAGCACAAAATTCGATTTTGTGCAGCCTATATCCTGCACAAATAAGCACTTTCAGAGCATGAGAAGTGAAAATAGTATTTGTCTAATTTATTTCATCAATCTAAATAAACAGCATACACAACGACATTGGCGAAAAGATGAGCGTTCTCGTAGTTGAACGCCGCGAAGGAGTCCCTCTCGTGGTCCCACAGGAACGAATGGAAAGTGTGGACTCCCTGCTGCCGCTTCTGTCCTATGGACACCACCACGATTAGACGGTATCTGTAATCAGAAATGAAATATGCCATGAGAGTTGAGGCTATCTTTAGCTCAGGTAGGTTGTACTAAGATAGTATTGTTAGTACCTACCTAAAAAGGTAGGTACACAAGTTTGCAAATTGTAGGCACTTTGAGGTATGTATATATTTTTTTTAGATCTAAAGTGAATTTTAATTACTTAGCGTCATTCTCGGCATCAACCATTTTTGGAAGTTGGCGTTGAGAAAATTTGAGGCCTACCGTTCATGGGGGTTCAAATTCTAGAGCCACAGCCAGCCACATGAATTCTCGCATAGGTACTATTCCTCCGAATGACGCGCCAATTTTTAGTTAAGTCTAGTTTGTTCATAATTATTTGTACTTTCTAAGATTTTTCCATTCCGCTCCGTAGCAATGTAGGTACATACCTAAATTGAGTCTTATGATAAGAACGACGCAGTTAAAATAATAAATTTCCTTATCTTTAGTAGCGCATAATAGCGACAGGAATTAAAAATGTTAATTGGCTCACAGTGAAAGGTACCGAGGTACCGAGGCGATACGACCAAAATATGTAATTTAATCAAACTATTAGGAATAATTATTATAAAACGAATGTGGGTAGATTAATAAATTTTTAATTGACCTTTGTTGTTTTATATGTTTATTCAAACATTTTGTGCCTACATTTATATTAATGGTCCAATAATAATTTAATAATTAGCAAAAGTACCTACGTACCTACCAACGTTTATAATATTTTAATTAACTTCAATACAATACCAACTTACCCAAAGAGGGTATTGTTGGTGTCGGTAGGCGGGAAAAGCCTAAGCCAAAACCTTTAGCAGTATGGATTGGAATGTCACTCCAATAACTCCCTCCGTTCATCGGTCTCTTGACATGGTAGGTACTTTCCGTCTCTTTACTTACTATAGGCACAATTAATGCATCACTATGATATGAATCAAAAGGCAGTGGATGGCTTGATGACGTCTGGCCTATATTAGGCAATGGAAGAGGAAACATACTGCGCCGTTCCTAGATAAACTGGTAATAGGAAGAAAAAGATCAACTTACAAAAAACATTGCTCCAAATCAATTAATTAACATCGCCTTTTGCAACAATAACAATAAAAACAAGACAGGGCTGACGCTCCAGCCAATATGGGTAAAATGTACATCATATTGTAAGACGAAACTGGTTACTTCTGGGTCTGAAAGGATCTAGGCTATCTTATTTATCACATTGCAGTACTAATTATTTACGTATTTTTTGTTAAAGTGGCGCACACGTGCTCAATAGTGCTCATGTTACGTTTAGACATTTCGGTTTTTAAACAAAAGAGACACAACTCAAAATTGCATTCCTGCAACATTAAGCCTTATTTCCATCACTTTAAAACATACACTGTTCCCGGGTATTGTTTGTGTTGCGTCTCGCTTGTATTACCTAAATTGGTGACATGTGTCAACAAATACCTGTCATAGTTTTCTTCTTTGACGAATCCTCGAATGTTTTCAGCCAGACTCAGCGTAAGGTCCGGAACTGTTTTCTCGTTGTATTCCACTTCAGCTAACTCGGCTTCTACCACACGTTGGAGCACCTTTTCGATATGCTCCACACTAAACCTTTTTTTAGGGTTCAACCGGTATGTTGGTTGGTAGATTCGAACCTGTTTTGTAGGAGGCTTGCTATCAGACATGTCGTACGTTGTTTGATCAATACTTAGTCTTACCTACCATTCCTACCAATATGAAGCCCCTCAGGAGGTAGGTATTCTAACGAAAGTAATTCATTAAGAAAGGTGATGAGGAATTAGGGACCTAACTAATTGGCGAAACGTGGGTGCTAATTCACCTCTGCCTACCCCTTCGGGGATATAGGCGTGATTTATGTATGTATGTATGAGGAATTAAATAAGAATTACTCAATTCCTTATTGTGGAGTAGGTCAACTATGACACCATACTTTCTTACTTACTTACGCGTGGTGACGCCAGAGTAGAATACAATTGTCACCACCCCAAATCTTTCCCAAGGGTGTCGTACAAGGCGACTAAGGATAAATCTGAATATGATTAGGAATGGGCAGCAGCGTTCCTCTTATACCACCTAGGCTAGCAATGTACTGCGACTTTTGTGCCCGATAAATGGCAATAGGCTCGCCACCTATTACATGGGCCTTGACATATTTGGCGAAACGTGGGTGCTAGTTCACCTCTGCCTACCCCTTCGGGGATATAGGCGTGATTTATGTTTGTATGTATGTATGTAACAACACACCATGTAGGTTACCAATATTATTATGTCAAAACTAGTTTGTGACCCTTATTAGGAACTATATCTGGGTTTCTGCTTTCCGTCTTTACGACTAATAAGTTGTAACTGACAATTGACCTCTTTGATTGGACTAGGTATGCACCACAGATATAATCTGTGGTATGCACGTTTTCACTAAACGTAGTGTATTATATACTCTTTGGTTTTCACCAACAACAACAAGTTTTGTAGGTAGGTAACATTAAAAGTTTAAGTAGGTACCTACTATAACATTAACAGTTGAAATTTAAATAATTTTTTAAAGATTTACCGATTTTGTTTTATTGCTGGTCCGTCTTCCCAACTGACTGAGTCTCCGAAGCGACGTCCTTCTATATTCTTTATGCACGTTTTCACCAATCAAAACAAGTATTGTAGGTAGGTAACATAAAATGTTTAAGTAGGTACCTACTATAACATTAACAGTTGAAATTTAAATAATTTTTGAAGATTTACCGATTTTGTTTTATTGCTGGTCCGTCTTCCCAACTGACTGAGTCTCCGAAGCGACGTCCTTCTATATTCTTTAGACATTTTCAAAGAACAAATAGGTATGACCCACCTACGTGTTGTGTTTCGATTTTATACCAACCAACTAGATTCTTCATACTTATAAACCAAAAGAGAGCGAGAAGGCTTATAGATTTGAAAGAGAAGGGTGGAGGCATACATTTTTGAGCCCATCCCAAAATAGGTAGGTGGTGCCAAAAGCGGCCCGGACCCCGTATTTCAGTTGCTTTGGTCTACCCGTCACTCTCACACTTTGCTATTATTCTCAATGAGTGCGAGAGACGAGTAGAGCAAAGCAAATGAAATCGGCTTACAAGATACGAGCGCGGGTGCGATTCTGCCAAAATTTAGTCTTATAGGCAATTTTGTCCCCCTCCTTACACACACATCTACCAGCCGTTGCCCAGGGTGCACCACGAGGTTTTCGGACCGGTTTACCCTAGAAGCAGAATGAAACGCACAGAAAATGAACTAGAACGCGAAGCTCATTGATCGTCTCCGAGGCCCATTCAAATGTGTCTTCTCGTCTTCTTCTTCTCCCTGCCCTGTTCCGTGTTCGTTTCAATTGCTCGGCCACGACGGAGAATAAGAAAAGCGACGTCATCATGGTTTAGTGCAAAAATGTGAAATTCTAATGGTCAAGAGCAAAAAATCTAGTCTATCTGGGGTCGGCGTAGTATGTTTCCTCTTCCATTCATATCGGTCAGACGTCATCAAGCCATCCATCACACCGTAAAGGTGTTAGTGATGAATGGATGTATATAAAAGAGACAGAATGGACCATGTCGAGAGACCGATGAACGGAGAGAGTGATTGGAATTCTACATTCAAATCCATACTGCTCAAAGTTTTGGCTTAGGTTTTATAGCCGGCCGCCTGCCTGACACTAACCCTCTTTGGGTATGCTGTTATTGGTGGTATGCCCTCCACCATTTGGGTGTCCCAAGGTGCTTAATGGTCTACACCGGGCAAAATAACGGGCAAACCCATGGGATGAGTCGGGGCACCATTTAAATGTGTGACACACATATTTTAATTTAAAATTCATCCCACTCATTCATTTCACTTATTCATTCATAGTAATCTTCTTTTGTCTATAAAGTCATGACATAAAATGAGGGCGCTTTTATGATAATGCAGCAACATTTTACACTCTGACCAAAAATGATTGATATTAGCAGTTCAAACAAGTAAAATAAGGAATATATAAGACACAGCAGCGTTCCTCTTATACCACCCAGCAATGTACTGCGACTTTTGTGCCCGATAAATGGCAATAGGCTCGCCACCTATTACAAGGGATATTTGGCGAAACGTGGGTGCTAGTTCACCTCTGCCTACCCCTTCGGGGATATAGGCGTGATTTATGTATGTATGTATGTATAAGACACATTACACAGTCATATTTTGTTTCTGTTTTCATAGTTACCGTTCTTATTAAAAGTTTGACCAAGAATTTATATTTCAATTAAAATAAAATTATTATAGTTTAAAAATAGATATATTGATCACTCTCATCATCAGATTCCAAATATTTAATGTCAAGGAACATTTCGTTATCACCTTCTTAAGCAGCGCTGTCATCACTACAGCTGCTGTCTCCGCTGCTGCTATCATCGCCTCAGAGAATAAGCTACTCGTTTTATAAATAAATAAATAAAATTCATTTATTTTCAGACTCAGTAGAAGAAGACTGAAAAGATGGATGGATTGTGTGAGGTGTGATATGGAGGTGATGGATGTGAATGAGGAGATGACAAGTGCCAGAAGAGAATGGAAAAAGAGGACATACTGCGCCGACTCCAAACAGGATGGGATAAGGGCAGGGCGATAATAATGATGATGATTTATTTTCAGACTCCTTGGTCCATAGCATAGTACAATCATATTACAATTGTTCATATCATTAAGTTAAATTCTGACTTATAACTTTTCACATAATTGTTGGCTATGTCACAGCACTGCTTGCGTGTCCCTTCAGTATTCTGTAATGTGAACCCCTAATTTTATGTTCGCTACATGCAATGCTGAACAATACTTTATCTTGGTGGGTCCTTTATGTGACGACTCTTTCTTATAACTCTTTTTAAGTTTTATAAGAAAGAGTCGTTTCTTTTTATTTCAGCTGCGAGGCTGCCTCTAGGCCTCTTCAACAAATTGCTTCACATCTAGAGATCCAACATTGTGTGCTGTTATTTTTCTTTTAAGTTAGCAGCGGATATTTGTCTTTTGTGATACCTTTTATGTTCAGTGATTAATATTTTGTGAACTGATGGAAATAAAAAGGTATTATTATTAAAAATATTATTAATTAAAATTTTATAAATATTTCACTTGTACCATACTAATGTACCAAATAAGTACACATGTATGCATGTGTCTATTTTACACACACATGTAACTATATACATAATTATTATAATAAAAGTGCCCTCATTCACTCTCTCCCTCATTAAATATCACGACTTTATAGACAAACTGGAACTTTATCAAGTAAGAATGGTCGTACTAAAAATATTACCTACTGCGGGCCTTCCATCACGGGGACATGGACAAGTCTCTCTCCACCACTTGACAGTGTTTTGTCTCGGGATTTAGTGCGAGTTAGAGCGATAGGAAAAGATTTTCTGTCCCCCGAAAGAGATGTGTCAACGTATATAACTTCAAAAAACGACAATTCAAAACTAGTCGCTATTCTTGCTGAGTCTATGGTCTAGATTTGAATGAAATTTTTTGACATTAAATACTTCTTCTTTTTCTTCCTGCCCTGTTCCCAGTCTATCTGGGGTCGGCGCAGTATGTTTCCTCTTCCATTCATATGTCAGACGTCACCAAGCCATCCACTCCCTTTTGATTCATGTCATCCATCCCACCGTAAAGGTGCTAGTGATGAATGAATATATAGAAAAGAGACGGAACGGACCATGTCGAGAGACCCATGAACGGAGAGAGTGATTAGAATGACATCATTCCAATCCATACTGCTCAAGGTTTTGGCTTAGGTTTTACAGCCGGCCGCCTGCCTGACACCAACCCTCTTTGGGTACGCTGTTGTTGGTGGTTTGCCCTCCACCATTCGGGTGCCCCAAGGTGCTTATTGGTCTACACCGGGCAATCTCCCTTAGTCGACTTTTACGACACCCATGGGATGAGTTGGGGCTGGCCTATTCTACGTTATTTGTTCGCTCCCAGGCCAGCTGGCTTTAATAAGTTTAATAAGTATTTGACATTAAATACTTATTAAAGTTAATTGCCGTCTCTGAGTGCGGCAGTTGAGTCCTGCTTAACATTTAAGTATTGTCAAAATTGACGTTTTTCCATACAAATTCTGACGGGAGTGTTTGGCGCGTTTCGTGGTGTCAGTCAGATTTATTTTCGCTTATTCAAAAATTGTTTCAGAGTGGATTTTGTGCAGTGGAAGTGGTGTTATTTTGATGCACAACCATCCGTGTTGATGTGCAATTATGCAGAATCATTGAAAATAAGTCTCATGATGTGTTTCATGTTGTGGTAAAAACCACTCAAGAAAGTGGTTTTGTCCACCTCATCAGGCACCTAATAATAATAACTCCTAATAATAACCTAATAATTATAACTCTGTTACCATTAAATTCGCTCCAAGCACTCCCTAGATGCGTTAAAATGTGTGACACCCATATTTTAATGTAAAATTCATTTCATTCATACATTTCACCCACTCATTATTTCATAAGATTACAGATAAAATATACACTAAAGACTTGGATGTATGGGCTAGACCCTTTGCCTTCCCTAAAATATAGGGAGAATTAAAAAACAACGAAAAAAAAAATATTTATGGGAGAGTGTTTGGCGCGTTTCGTGGTGTCAGTCAGATTTTTTTCGATACTTCTTATATTGGTTCAGAGTGGATTTTGTGCAGTGAAAGTGGTGTTATTTTGATGCACAAGCATCCGTGTAGATGTGCAATTATGCAGAATCATCGAAAATAAGTCTCATGATGTGTTTGCTGTTGTGGTGAAGATCACTATAAAAATTGGTTTTATCCATTTCATCAAGCACCATCATTAACTCTGTTACCATTCAATTCGCGCCAAGCACTCCCTAGATGCGTTAAAATATGTGGCACCCATATTTTAACTTAAAATTCATTTCATTCATACTTTTTACCCACTCATTATTTTATAAGACTACAGATAAAATATACACTAAAGACTTGGCTGTATGGGCTAGACCTTTTGCCTTCCTTAAAATATAGGGAGAATAAAAAAATATATATTTATTTTGTGATTCTTGGCTTGACTTGAGAGAGAGACCTGTTTTAGTAAAGTCTGGTGAACCTAAATCCTAAATGTTGAATTGACCAAAAAATGATTAGACGTTTCTGTACTCCTACTATACCTACCTAATATACCTACTCCTACTTCCAATCAAAGAGTATATAATACTAATCATTTGTGAGAGATCATTGATTGTTTGTTTTTTAATTCTCCCTATATTTTAGGGAAGGCAAAGGGTCTAGCCCATACAGCCAAGTCTTTAGTGTATATTTTATTTGTAATCTAATGAAATAATGAGTGGGTGAAAAGTATGAATGAAATGAATTTTACGTTAAAATATGGGTGCCACATATTTTAACGCATCTAGGGAGTGCTTGGCGCGAATTGAATGGTAACAGAGTTAATGATGGTGCTTGATGAAATGGATAAAACCACTTTTTATAGTGATCTTCACCACAACATCAAACACATCGTGAGACTTATTTTCGATGATTCTGCATAATTGCACATCAACACGGATGCTTGTGCATCAAAATAACACCACTTACACTGCACAAAATCCACTCTGTAACAATTTTTGAATTAGTGAAAATAAATCTGACTGACACCAAAGAGTATATATATACCACGAAACGCGCCAAACACTCCGACAGATCATTGAGTTTTAGGGTAAACACAACAGTAATAGTAGTTCAATGTGACAGATAGACTTGGATTTGGAGGGAAAGAAAACAACAAAAAAATTATTAATTTCGTCGTATTGCGATAAGAAAGTGCGATATTGTCTCTCAAACTAATTCTAAATATGTTATAGAATTTAATTTACAATGAGTCTTCAGTTGACAATAGATGGGTTCTTTAAATCTAAATCTTTTACATCTCAAATGGATGGTAAAAAATCCGGAATTACTAAAAAACGGAGCTTAAGCTTAAAAAAACCAGTAACTCCTACTAAATCTCCTAGAGTGAATTGTGCCGACAAAAGCATTAGTGATTCAATCAATTTGTGTAGTAGTGATGATGAGAATGAAAACAGCACTCCGAATTCGAAAAGTTCTACGAGTACGAGTAATTCACATGGGCCCGAGCCAATTTTAGCCAGTGGTGAAGAGTCGAACTTGTCACAGACAACTGTGATTTACTCTTTATCGCCTACGATTACAGAAGCCAATCCACTCACTGCTCGAAGTCCACGACAACCACAAACACCATCAAGTGTATCTTTCAGGATAAAAAGCCCAGGTTCCATCAATAAATATTTCTCTCCTGGTAAAAAAAGAGTACTGACCAGAAAGACTCCTGTAAAAAGAAATTTAGGAAAAGAATGGGAAAATGGATATAGTTCCCTATCTGTGGCTGATGATTTATTCCAAGAAGCTTGCAATGGTCTGGATGATAAAAGTAAAGTATAAAGTTTTTTGTTAAATTGAATTTACAACTTTTAAACATGGTCTAAAATCTAACATAATTAATATATGTTACCTTTTATTTTCAGCAATATTTTTGCTAGATATCATTAATAAATTTGTCAAAAATGTTTCATTAAAATGCTTGCTAAATGAGCAATCACAACAACTGTTGGAAAAATGTATGTACATAAAAAAACCTGGTATGAGGTTGGTTTGTAGGTTGTTTTGGTTTAAAAATGGATGGTACAAACAAAACAAGGTCCGAAGTATTCTGTTCACAGATAATAGAGAAATAGATGATGTACTGTTTAATGAAGTTCTTAAATCTTTATTAGAAAGTGGTTTAATAAAGTCAAGTGTATGTGATGGTAAGTTTGATGATGGTAACTTTTATTCTTGTTTCTTTAATTATAAGTAGTAGGGATAAGTAGGGATGGAATGAGTGGAGTTTGTAGATTGATTTAGGTTACTCCAAATCAATCATTATCATATTCCATGCTGGCCTGGAAAAAAAAAAACAGAATATTCCTACTCTGATTCACTCCAGGTGGTCTTAAAGACAATTAACCTGTTGATAGATCCATACTATTACATAGATATTAAAATCAATCCTAAATATGGAGTAAAACACCACAGATATTCAACTTATGTTATGTTTTGTTATGTACCCCAATCAAGCACAAATAAAGACTAATCTATTCTTTTTAAAAGGTATATAGTTCAGTTTGCAAGAGCAGTTCAAGGAATTATCTGTAAAAGAGATCTCTTCCAGTTAACCCATGAATGTTGGTGATTAAGTTAATTTACTGTAGGTGACTAACAAAATGCAAATGAATTTTGTTAGTCACATTTAGTTTATGTTAGTCATTTATGTTTATGTCGTGATGAAAGAGTATATAGAAAAGCTTTGTTCCTAAGTCGTCTTAAACCCCTGGGATTAGTATGAGCTAGCACATTCTACATTATTCGTTTTTTATACCAGGCCAGCATTGAATGATTTTAAATATAATTTAAAAAAACTACCTATTGATGTAGTTTAGGTAAACAGACTTTGAAAGAACAAAACTTTTTGTATTTAATTTAAATTTTCATTTTTAATATTGACCTGGATAACTGTTTATTTTAGGTGGAATACAGACATTTGAAGATTATTCATCAATTCTAGATTCTAATGATATGAAACAAATCTGCAAAGATCTGAAGTTAAAAATTAGCAATAAGAAAAGTGCTATTGAGGCTCTTCGAAAATACTGTAGACAATCATCAATTGGTAATTTCTACACAGGCAGCAGTAACAACAATGCCAAGAGAGTTTTAAAAATGTACAAATGATAATTCAGATATTCAATTATTTACAATATTCTAGTCAAAGTAATAATAAAATCTGTCATCTATTTTTGTTTTAGAATGGCTGCTAAAGCTGGAATGTGCTATAAACTTTCAGAATGTGCTAAGAGAGCTATTCACAAATTGTATGTTCTCATGTATCTTGGGATAGACTATACTCTTATAAGAGATAAAAAACTGGAATTAACATTGAAATGGGATAACATTAAGATAGAGACTTATCCCATCGAAGGTGACATCTTAGACAGTGCTAGTGTTGTATTCAAAAGTAGTGAAGAATTTGAAAGGTTTGTTTTTTTACAAAGTAGACTTAAAAGTAATAGCTATAAACATTATTGTATCCCTCATCAGTACAATAATTATTCAATTTTTTTCTGATTTTATTTTGATTTAATATTTTTTGTAACATTTATATAATAAAAATGAAATTATTTTTAAAAATTTACGAAATATTACTAAAAAAATTCAATGTTGATACTGAATAATATATTTATAATTTTGCCTTGGTTTTCAGATATGTCCAAGCCCTTATAACATATGAACATTATATTGAAGAAACTAATGTAAATAAGAAATGTGACATGGTGACATCAGTATATCATACTTACAAGAATTATACAGAGGAGGAATTGATGAGGTAATTAGCTAGTATTATTACCAAAACAAATACAACATCTAATTGTAAAAATCTGATTAATGTTACAAATGAAAAATAGGCAAACTTTTCCCATAGATATAGCATGGATATGCTAATAAAAAGATAATAACTAAATAATAAAGTGGTGTAAAAGTACTAGGCTGACAGAATTTAGAAAACAAAAGGTAGTATAAAATCATTCCAGGCCCCTCCCTCGCCAAAAACCAAACTAGTTCGGGAGATGTAGTCTGGTCTAAGTTAAAGGGAGGGAAGTAAATCTACAAACTATTATTTTTGAGATATTATTATTACACAATAAGGTATACTTTTGTGGTCATGCAAAATATATTAAAAATATATAGTAATAAGAAATAATAGTGTGCTATTCATCAATTCAATGGCTTGTTGGTGTATATGTTAGTAGATAGACCAATTTGCGCATTCTCCTTTATAATGACATGACATATTTTTTATTGCAAATTATAATATATTTTTTTAATTACAGATATAAATCGATACCAAGCTGGCTTCGGCGCTTTACTCCTTTAAATTTCTACATAAAAATATTAGACTTGGCAATAATTGACTTAAAGAAAGACTGCAAATATACACTTGTTTTAGATATACTTAGCAGTTTGATATCTCAAGAATCATTTAGACAGCATAAGAAAGCAGAATGGTATGGCGAGAAAGCACTAGTCCTCCATAAAGAAAAACAAAGTGATTTGGTAAACCTCCTCTTTTAATTTGCATATCACCTCAGAAAAAAAATATTTGCTATTGCTGTGGTTACAGCAGAACAGAATACAATTATCACCACCCCCATCTCTCCCGCTGGTGTTATACAAGGCGACTAATGGTTAAAACAGCTAAGAGTAATGGGCAGCGTTCCTCGTAGACCACCTAATAATGTAATGCGATAACCGTGCCTGATAAATGGTAATAAGCTCGCCACCTACCACATAGGACCTAACCTAATTAGCGAAATGTGGGTGTTAATTCACCTCTGCCTACCCCTTCGGGGATATAGGCGTGATTTATGTATGTATAAAAGAATAAAGACTAATTTAATTTTAGATGTTGAAATTGTTTATTTTTAGGCAGCACAAGTTTTGTTAGAAGCATTCAAAACAGATCTCAATGAAGAGGATAAAGATATATTGCGAAACCGTGCCAAGATTTTAGCGAAAAATACTAGTCAAGAGAATATTAAAATGGAATTATTAGGGCATGCTGAAAAAGAAAATATTTTGGAAAAAGAATTGCGGGAAGTGCACATATTTAAACAGCCAATGGAGTAAGTTGCAAAATTTTAAATGAATTTTTGCAAGTGTTCGAATACTGAACACTTACAAAGTTTTTACCAAAAAAAATCTTATTATTTAGGCCATGAGTTACAAATTACTTGTCAAACTATTACTGAAAATGAATAAAGCAATTTACAGTTTCTCTAAATATCAATACCATTTATTTCCAGTCGTTTACAGTCTAAGGGTAAACTTAAGTATGAAACACGCACATTGGATGGGCTTGTAGTCCAGGACGTTGAGGATTTTTGTCTGTCACACTATATTCAGAGTGGAGAATTTAATAATGGTAAGTTTAAAAGTTACATAAAAATATGTTCACATAATTTGCAACTGAGAATGAAACTTTTTGTGTGTTGTAGTATTTTGTTATTTATACTATCCCTTGATAGTTTTTATTGTAGACCATTATTGTAATATTACTTGTTTGTTATTGATTTATTTCAGATCTAACAGTAAAATTTCAATTAGGTATAGGTACTATTGAAAAAAATAACCTTGAGCAGTAGGTGTGTAATAGAATCATCTCGGTTTCTCGACATGGTCCATCATTTTTTGTTCATTAATTGCTAGTGATACCTTTTTGTGTGATAGATGATATGAATAAAAACAGAGTGGATTGCTTGATAAAATTAAACCTGTCGTTAATTTTTCTTTACATTAATTGCTAGTTACTTTTTGGTGTGATAGATGATATGAATCAAAACAGAGTTGATGGTTTGACAAATTATATGGTGCTCTGGCCAATATGAATGCCAGAGAAAACATACTGCGCCAATCTTAGAGTCAATGGGAACATGTTTGGATGGTGAACGAAATACAATTTTTTTCCTACAAAACAGGAATCATATTAGACACAGCTTTACTTTCTATCACTTAGTTTAGGTTTAGCTGGACCTCTTCCACACTTAACTCCCCCCTCCCCTTGATTGGGCCACTGTACGTGTCTCCCTATATCATCCTACTCCAACCATCCCAGATTATCCCAAAAACTAAGCAGACTTTTCAGACTGCTGCAGGCTTCCGGGGCCGATACTGGGGATTGGAGACGCCTTGCCCGTTGATCTGCTACGAATGCAGGAGCATTCTATTTTCTATAAGAACGTGCTGTGGCGTTTCTGCTACCTCTATGAATCCTCTGCATAGAAGACTGTTCTATCACTTTCATTAAAGTGACTCCACTAATAACTTATTTGCTATGATGTGAGTTTGTAATATACAATACCTTATTTATTTTGTAAATTTCAGGCAAGCACTGGGAGGGCCGGATCGTGACAACCATGTTCTTTCTCCTATTTTGGGACATTATCTACGTGAAGCCTCCAAATTGTACAGGAATATTCTTGTGTCGCTATCAGAGGTACCCACTAGATATGTTCTCTGAGAGTTTCTACTCGAACAGGAAGGAGTTTATTGATGAAAGACTGCAACGTTTGGAAAGCATGCCAGTTCCAAAGATTTTAGAAATCATGAAAGAGATATGGACCTCTAGGCCTGAAGGTGAGTGAAGCTTTTAATTTGTACTATCTATACTAATATTATAAAGCTGAAGAGTTTGTTTGGTTGGTTGGTTCAACGCGTTAATCTCAGGAACTACTGACTCAAATTGAAAATTTATTTTTGTGTCTGATAGTCCATTTATCGAGGAATACTATAGGCTAAATAATAACCGACATTATCGCGAGCAAAGCCGCGGGCGGTCATTACTATAAAATAAAATAATAGGAAATATTATAATTAGCGAATGCGGCCTTCGATTTCGACTTGTTCGACTTGTTTTACACACCGTACAGGAGCGTCGACGTGACTACATCAACATACATACATACATAAATCACGCCTATATCCCCGAAGGGGTAGGCAGAGGTCAACTAGCACCCACGTTTCGCCAATTATGTCAGGTCCCATGTAATGGGTGGCGAGCCTATTGCCATTTATCGGGCACAAAAGTCACAGTACATTGCTAGGTTGTATAAGAGGAACGCTGCTACCCATTCCTTATCACTGATTTATCCTTAGTCACCTTGTACGACACCCACGGGAGAGGTTTGGGGTGGTGACAATTGTATTCTACTCCGCCGTCACCACACGGCAACTGACCACATCAACGCCTACAGATATTATAACCGGGTAGTATTTGTGTATGAAATTGAAATCGAATATAATAATGAAACTAACGGCGATTGCGTTTCCTAGGCGAGCACTCCGGCTTGGTCCGCGAGGGTGTCTCGTGGGAGGAGGTGGGCGAGGTGGCCTCGTGCCTGGGCGGGCGCGGGCTCGCCGCCCTGTGTGCGAGACTCGCCCGCGATTACCGCTATTCGCACAGCGGCTTTCCGGATCTCACTCTCTGGAACTCGCACACCAAGAAGGTACAGTTATATACATACATACATAAATCACGCCTATATCCCCGAAAGGGTAAGCAGAGGTGAACTAGCACCCACGTTTCGCCAAATATGTCACGTCCCATGTAATAGGTGGCGAGCCTATTGCCATTGCCATTTATCGGGCACAAAAGTCGCAGTACATTGCTAGCCTAGGTGGTATAAGAGGAACGCTGCTGCACATTCTTAATAATATTTATTCAGATTTATCCTCAGTCGCCTTGTACGATACCCACGGGAGAGACTTGGGGTGGTGATAATAGTATTCTACTCTGCCGTCACCACGCGGCTAAATTATAAACACAGTTATATACTGTGTTTATAATTTAAGGTACAATAATACTTCATAGTTTTCAGCGAATCGAATATTTTTTTTCATATATCAATCTTTTTTATTAATTTAATTTAATAATTTACAAGATTTTTTATTTTTATTTTATTATTTATAATGTGATTCAATTTATAAATTTAATATCCAATTCCAGTCAAAATTTATCATTATTTCTTGGTAATCTATTCTTTTAATGTTAAGAGATAAAAAATTTCATTGCGTTTTCAGCGTGTAAGCCTTCCTTGTGATTTCTACTATTCACTATCTCAAGCACAACGATAACACTCACACAACCACTCACCACACTAACACGGGCGCACACACATCTCACAGTTTGATGATGACGACTAGGTACCGACATTTACTTTGTCTTAGAAAATGTTAGCGAAAAGTAGACTCAATTTCTTGTTTTTATCTACCCCATAATAATAATATTAACCTAACATAGTAGAAGTTTGTAATTGGCATATGTTTGGTTTAAATTATTTGTGTATAAATTGTTATATTCATGCTGTTGACTTCAGTAAATAAATAAATAAATAAATATTTTTTGCTTCAATATGCGACATCAGATAACTTATGCTTTAAAACAGAGTGAAAAATACCTAAACAAAAACGAATCAATTATTTATTATGCATCAGGTTATTAATTAGTGATTATTATTGCATTAAAAATCAAAACAATAATTAAACTTTGAACTTAAGAAGCCATTTGAAGCAAAATGATAGCGTTTAAATAGTTTCGGTCCCTGTCACATGGCACTTGACATAATGGGGTTCCGAGACGGTCAGCTCGTTCATTTTCTCTGTGTTTCTGTTCTGTTGCTAGGTCAAACAAATCAATCAGACAAAAAAAGTTCTCTTTGATCTGCGCCTCCGTGGTCTAGTGGTTCGCCCACCGGAATTATGATCCAGAGGTTCCGGGTTCGATCCCCAATGGGGTTCAAATTTGCACTCGGTTTAGTTGGTGGTAGGACTTCTTTAATGTCCGCCTGGCTAGCTACTACCATCTATCGCCATAATAATAATGTTAACAGCATTATTGTGTTCCGACAATGTGTGATAAGATAGCCAGCCCCTCTGTGGTTGAGGGTTCCAGGTGAAGCTCGATTTTATCTTCGGCCCTTATCGTCACTTACCATCAGGTGAGATGAAGACCTTCCCTGTCTAGCATAAAAAAGCAACAATACAAAAACACAGAAAATGAACTTGACTCAAGCTGATTGACCGTCTCGGAAGCCCATTACAATGAACCTCTTCCCCATATGTATTTATTGTTTTGCCTGTTACAGATACGATTTGTTGAAGTGAAGAGCTCCTCGGACAAGCCTTCGATCAAGCAAATACAATGGATGCACTATTTACAGAAGCATGGCATCGATACCGAGTTCTGTTATGTCGGAGCAACACTACGCAAGAAGAGCCAAGCAAAAACGCAATGATTTTTAAACAACACCGAAAAATTACTATTAGTTAAACTACTTCCATTGCTGCTATAATGAATGCTAAAAAAGGCTTATTAATAAAAGCAGTGATGGATATGATGTCGTTTATTTTAATGACAAAATTACAGCACTGCATTGGCAAATCTATTTGGCAAATATTACCTATGAGGTGATTAGTGGTTGGTCAAAATTCCAAAAATAAATGTGATTTAATTTTAAGGTAAATACCTAGGTTAGTGGTTGGTTTTAAATGGGGCATTATTCAAAATTCCAAAAATAAATGTGATTTAATTTTAATATAAAAATGGTCTAAAATCGTATGGATTGGTTTTGTATTATTATTGTTTTGTTATGTGCCATATAGTGTTTTTGTAATCATAAAAGTTTGTGGAATTTGTATTTTATTATCAACTGCTCGTTGCGTAATATATACATATTACATACTTAAAATTATGTATAGCGTACCAGCTATTATAGGTATTATGTTTATGACATATTTTAGTTTTTAATGTATTGTTTTTACATTAAGTTGTGGATTTTGATCTTAATAGTACAGAACACAATTTCAATACATATTTGTTCCAATTCGAACAATGCAAAATCGAAAATAAACCTGATAAACTTAGTTAGTATGGGCTATAACTCTGACGCATGCGGGAAAGTAGTAATTGATCAGCTTGGTTTGTTATTATATGCTTAACAATTTGCTGTTCTCATAAGTACACAAGGGGTCATAAATTGACCAATCATAGCGCCCAATATGAACCACTAACGTCTGGTCCGTTGAAAATGAAAATACTAAGAGAAGTAGAGAATTTCAGATGTATGCATGAATTTATTTTATGCACAGGTAGACCTAGCACAGGACCTGGACATAATCTCTCCCCACCCCTTGACAGTGTTTTGTCTCGAGATTTAGTGCCAGTTAGAGCGAGAGGAAAATATTATCTTTTCCCCGGAGAGAATTTCTCCACATCCTGTGCTACGGTCTGAAAGTGGTCACGTTTAACTAGACCGGATGCTTATAAGTGTCGTCAAAAGCCGATCAGCTTAATGTAAATCTAAGTTTATAATTGTTATTGAGGTTTACGACTGGTGCTATAAATATTTAGTTTTAAGAGAAATTCGTTATTTTATAAATAGATGTATGAATAAATATATTTTACACAAACGTGGTTATTTTTTTATTTCGTTCGGTGGCTGATTTAGTTTCAGTTAGTCGCGATTGGGTTCCTTATTGTGCAATTTACAGGCGTTTGTTAAATATTGGCAAATTACAGTACGTACAAAATCGTCTTCAGCATTCGTACATATTCATGTGTATATTTTTACCTACGTACGCACCACGCTAGCGCAGTGGCACAGCGCGCTTGGCCTGCGATTGCGTAAACTAAGCAATTTCGCTAAGGACGGTCATTGGATGGGTGACCAAAAATTTATTATCTCGTGTTCCTCCGTGCTTCGGAAGGCACGTTAAGCCGTTGGTCCCGGCTGCATCTGCAGTCATTAGTACCCACCAACCCGCACTGGGCCAGCGTGGTGGGTTATGGCCCATTCTCCCTATATTCATCCATCCATAGGGAAAGCCCGTGTAGTGGGGACATTAAAGGGCTGGTGATGATGATGAAGACGCACGCACGTAAACAATGCCCCATCCAGACTCTCCACGAGGCGACACGAGGGAATGCGAGTGCGAGTGTGCTCTCGTCTTCCTTTGCCTCGCCTCTTGTTTGGTGTCGGTTTTTCGGACGCGAGTCAAAGGACGCGGGAGGGTGAGGCGAGGGAATCAACCACACTCTCGCGCACGCTCACTTTGTTGTTAACCGCTGCAGAGTAAGGACGCGTGCGTTTTTTCATAACGTCAATGTCTGAGTGGAGTAACGATTTGTATTCCCCTTTTATAGATCTATCTTTATCAAATAGAACTAATATTATGGAATCCCACAAAACGTGGGTGCTAGTTCACCTCTACCTACCCCTTCGGGGATATAGGCGTGATTTGTGTATGTATGTACACCAACGGCACTTCAGACTACCCAAAACTATCAAATTACTTCAATAGATTGTCAACCGTAAAATGGTAATAATAGAGCACAAAATCGATTGAGAAATTTTGCCATTTTGTGGTAGTCTGACTTGCTGTTGACTGTATGTGTATAAATCCATATCTCAAAGATAAAAATAAAGTAAATGACACGTGGGATCGGATAAGCAAGGAATTTTATATTTTTTAATTTATTATATTACTTATAATTTTTTTATAATACATATTTTTTAACTAAGCAACGTTTAGAGGCACCTAAGAAAAAAAAAGTTGAGATGCATTGATGCCATCCACCACCTTCTCCGTTTTGACTTTCTCTTTTTAATTAGGTCATATGACGCAAGACATTATTAATATTGGTGGGCACATAAAGTAGCTAACGCAGTCATTTTATTTTCAATCACGTCCATATTGTAGTAGACGTATCCAAAGAGTATATAATACACTAGCGGGCAACTGAATAAATTGAGAGTGTAGATCACAGATATATCAATATATGATATATCTGTGGTGTGGATGCTAGCACTCGTGTCGCCTCCGCTCGCCAAGACTAGTGGAGAGAGCCTCTAGGAGGCGCCTCGCGAGAGTCTGGATGGGGCTTAAAATTATACAAATGTGGTTGATATTTTTTTTTGTTTTTTCAAGGTCAACCGTCATACGATACGAATACTATAGAAACGCATTTGATTATCACCTAATATCTATGGGCATGAGGCATGATGTCACATGGTAAAAACTAATTTGATTGACGTGGATGATGACGTGTTCTTTATTGTTCTATCTTTTTGTATAAATGGTTCTTTATTGTTGTGTTTATATGATTTTCTCATGCTTGCCGGAGCTAGTAATTTGATGCTGACAGTTTATATTCCTCTAATAGCGATGTCTGCAGTATCAGCTCTTTCGGTCCTGTATTTATGCTGTAAGAGCCATGCCAACAGGAGAAAAGGTTACATGGATGTTTCTGAGAAGCCGTCGTCTCGAGAGTAAAATGCTGTTCCTAGTGGAATACCTATATTTGATTTATTACTAATGATCTGAATATAAGTTATTTAGAGTTATTATATAATGAGATTTTTTATTGTAGAATTTGCAGTAATTAGATTCAATGACTGGAACCGCTAACCCTTAAAAGTGTATTCGTTCAGGATTTTGATAGAATTGTTTTCAATTCAAAAACCCTATTCCATAGGTAACCCTTTCATCAGCTGACCTAATCCATAAGCTCACCAATTCATTGCGGTAACCCCTTGATAGGGTTACCAGTAGGTAAAGGGTTCAGAATGTAGCTAAGCTGTTAGTTTCTACGAGCCAATAATTAGACTTATTATTGCGCTTCTTACTAACAGCCGGCATCCGATTGGTTGGATTCATTCTCGGCTCGGTTCCGCTTCGATAATGTGCATCATACACTATCTCTTGTCCACTCGAACGCGAGAAAAAGAGATTGGCAATCAAAGATGTGTGATAGGGTTAGGCTGCGTTTCGATAGAAGCGGAGCTAAGCTGAGACTTACAAAAATTGACCAATGATATTGCTCAAATCACACATCGCACCTCCGCTCCGCTCCGTTCTATGGAAACTCAGCCTAACCCTATCAATACCGGAAAACCCCTTTTCAAAGTTTAACGGAGAGCTATTTGCTAGCCATAGTATGAAGTAATTTAGTGAGTTTGAAAGTTTAAATTAATATCACTTACTTTGTATCTCTCTTGTCACGGGTATTCTAAATTTTATGCTTTCTTATACAGACAAATTAAAATTGAAATAGGAGGACCTAGTTCTGCAGAAAGCAGACATCTTTATACGGCTGCTTTCTGCAGACCTAGGTCCATTTTTGTTGGGCGTTGAAATAGTATAAGTATAGAAACCACGTATTTGGTAACAGATTATTTATTAAAATATATTCTACAAATCGTAAATATTTATGTACATTCAACAATACACCGACCTACAGTATGTAGGGTATAAGGCACTTACTATTAAAATATTTATCATAAACCAAAACATACATCTCAAACCATAATAAAATTCATTCTATTTCCCTACGGTAAAAACTTTCACCTTGTTCCATATACAATTTAAACCATACCAAACAATGGCAAGGGACTTACATTGAGCATTTCATATCAATAACATGATACTTAAATGATAGAAAACCTAATAACTAACAATTCTACAAAATGTAGATACAGTCTACAGTTCATGTATAACAATTGCGTACACAAATATAAATAATACAATATTTTGCCTAATGTGCTTAATTTGATATTATATCACACATTTAGATTTATAAATTCCAATTACCTGCATCAGTCTGGTAACACCGATAATATTTACTTTAAAAAATGTAAATTTTGGATAACTTAGCTAAAATCAACTATGATTTAAATGGCCAGTAATTACTGATTGACTAATAAACATCAACAAGTAAGTATTAACAAAATTTCTACAATTTAATACATTTCAACTTTATATGAATTTTGATTGGAAATTGCCATTGAATATTTAATGACTTAATAGGAGAAATACTAACAAAAAAAGGAATATGGTAAAAATTAATTTATATTTTACACAGCCTAAAATATAATTGCACTTTTAGACAACTTTTACTTAACTTTCTAATATATATAGTGTATAAATAATGTTGTCTATTGGCAAAAACAGTCACCTACACCTATTAAAAATAAATCTGCCATAAACCTCGCAAAGGTAAACAAAATAGCACACCATATGTGACTATTTAATAAACTTATATGATACATAAAGTCGACGTATATGCAGTTTCTTTAAAATATAAATACATAGTACATTTTATATTTAATTCTAAATTCTATGAGCTAAATATATTCTTATATTTAGCTTGAACGGTTTAAAATTTGGAAGTAGTTGCTAAACGCTGCGTAAAATTTTTAACACTATAGCAACGTTATGTCAGCTGTGTTCAACACCGACGTGTGTTCTGGACTCCTGGTTACAGATTAAAAAAAAACCTTCAACTTAATTTTTTATTTCACGATCGTCCATCCACCAAATGCTTATTTTACAGACATAGCACCGTTCCCCTCATTGTTAGTATTGTAGGAAAAACTAGTTTGGGCACACGGATACTATAATTAAAATGAGATCTAAAATGTATAAAAGAATTTTTTTACATATCGCTCATTTAATACAAAAGAGGCGCAACCAAAAAATAGTTAAAGCATTGTGTGTTTTAAATTTATGGCAGTAAGACTTACTGTCCAGAATTATTACGACTCGTGAATAATAATTAATTAATAATTCCTTCGAATTTTTTTCTGTATGTAGTCAAAATATAAGGTATGCCTAGAGGAAATGTATGTTATGAGGCTAATTGGACAAGACTTGCTAAGTATGATCGATTTATTGATGCTAAATTTAAAAAGTAATAAAATTTTAAAACAATTGATTATTTCGTACATTATACGGTATGGTACAATGGTTGGTTAGTATCCAGCAGCACCGGAAACAATTGACATTGATACCTATTAAATCAATTTATATTCTGTGTTTTTTCATAGTAATGAGGTATAATCATCAGCACTCTAACCTACAGGTTTGTGTGTGTTCAATCAAAAGGAAATACACATTAATATGATAAGAGTTATATAGTATAATATACTACTTGGTCTTCTCTTTATACGCCTAGGTCGGATTTTTTTACAAAATGTGTTGCTTATACCCAAATTATTAATTTATTTCATTATTAGATGTATGAATATGTCTTTTAAATCCGACCTAGGTGTTAAAAGGGTTATTTAAGGCACTTTTAAATGACAGTATGTTATTACAAATACAATGGTAATAAACTATGTTTAGGGCCTGTTTCACAATCGACATGTAAGTTCTGAGTAGCTAATAATTTATATTATAACTGTCAAATGATCTGCCAAGTAAGCTACTCAGAACTTATTTGTCGATTGTGAAACAGGCCCTATGTTTAAAAGAGCTAAGTTTTTAATCATTGCATAAAACTTTTCAATCGGTTAAAATATTAGAGACTTAATTTGGTCTCTATTTCAATGTCACCCGTTATACAACAATATCACGAAAGAAGAGACATTTTTTTTATTTATCAATTGATTGCGATATTAGAATAATAAACTTTGTATAGAGATAAAAAACCAGCCTTTATTTAAACAACTGTTTTATAATAATAGTTTTGTGCACTTCCTACAAAATAATAAATAAGAAAATATCTCTGTAACAAAGTTCAATAAACTATCATTATAAAACCACCCGCATGGCTATGAATATAACAATTCACTGTACAACAAATATTTATCAAAAATCACAACAAATTTTGCAGATAATGTCGATCCCCGTATTTCTTAATAACAGCTTGTTTCGAATTGATTTATTGTTTCAAACCCGCTGTGGTAAAAAGTCTTACTAAAATTTTGTGCAAACTTATTGATTATTTAAAGTCGGGTTTCCACATTCATGTAACATCTAATGTCAATGACATAATTTGAAGACAATATATTGAGATTAAGATTTATGTACTAATCTATTAGAGGTCAGTGGATTTATGATAAATAAATAACGTTTATTAAGCCTTGACTGTTTTTTGAGAAAATGATAATTAAGAATAAAAGTCACAAAGCACAAGCGCGACTTAAACTAGAAAAGTTAGTGACCCCAGAGACACCATATACATATAATACCTTAATTGGCAAACCATCTTACTCAATATGGGCAAATTTTTTTGGAGACACTATAATTGTAATTACATATTATATTTTTAGTAATCATATAATAAAACTAAAATACCTTTGGTAGATATTATGGTAATCAATTATTTTGTTGTTGCTGTTTTTGCAAATCACGGCGAATCACTGTTCAATTCAATCTGAACCAAAACATATTTTTTGACAAGATGTGGAGTTGGCTGGTTTGCCAATTAAAGTACCCGTGAAAAATGTCTTAAGCTACCGACCATGACCATAGTGATATTGTGCATTCAAACAGTCCAAGATATCCACCAAGCCTCTTATCTGTATCCCTTACTCGGCATGACTCTCTCAGGCCCGCAATGTTTATTCTGCTTATATTGATGGTACTATTTAACTGTACTTTAATATTATCGGTAGCGACGCGAGTTTCTTCTACACATTGTCTAGTGCAGACCTTAGATGCCGCCACCGCGCCCTCACCGTGCCGCCGTAATACATTGCTAGTTACGTACGTAGAAATGTGTTACTAACAACAGGGCCCGTAGCCAAGTGGCAATCGTTTTATAACGATAACGTGTCGAAGTTCGTCACGATCGGCCATATTACTTTGGTATCTACAGCGTCTTAGCTTGCGCTACCAACATAACTAGGAACTTACGAAGACGATTTTGGTCACGTGATTTCACGACGACTCACGTCAAATCCCATACATTTTGCTTTATTGAACTTCGTTATCTTTGTCGGTATGTTACTTTGTCTAGCAGTATAGTGGAGCGGTAAAATTATGGTTTGACTGTGTGTGTGGCGGCGGCATCGTGTGCAGGAGCGCTTATACCAACTGTTACTGTGAAGAACGCTCTACGCATAAAGAAAAAACTGCGCTCAATGGTGATGATGATGGAATAATTTCAAAAGGAAAATAGGACATTAATTTCATTTGACATTTCATACTTTAATATTATTTATCTATTAAATTGATTCAAATTGGCATTGCTAGTTTTAATATTATTTCATTCAATTTCTGATTCAAATTTGTCACAGTTTAAACAGTGTCAATGGGGAATACCCCATTGACACTGTTAGTTTTTGTAATTTAAAAATGAATAACTAAAAAAATAAGGTTTTGTGGGCTTGAGAGAGCCACCCAAACGCAACCACCATATACTAAAAGATGCTGAGGAGTGGATTGGTCGCTCACATGTTGGGCTCTTGCTTAAAGGGCGCCGCGTCCATATAGGGCTCCAGAGGCTGCGGCACGAGCGCCGGCGACGAAGCCCCCGACAGGGGCGAAGGCTCCGGCCCGGCGGCGGCCGGCTCCTCCATGGTCGCATCTGTTGACGCGCCTATAGGTAGCAATGGGGGTACGATTGTAGCATTGCACGAGACTCAAGGCGGCATTGAAACTTCTATATAGCTCATTCAGTTGAGCTTGAGACAAAATGTAAACAATCTTGATGTGTCTTTTAGTATAAAATACGAAAATAATAATGTGTGCGTAAAATGTAGTGTAACACCAATATTTCAAAGCAGCTAACAGTTTTATTTGTCTATAATTGAAGATGTATTTCAGAATACGTTTCTTGTTATTAAGAGCATTTCGTGGATAAAGAGACATATCAAGATTGTTTACATTTTGTCTCAAGCCCAAGTGAATGGGGTATAAGGTTGTAATCATCATAACCAGCCTTTTAATTTTGATGGCCGACTGCTGGGGGCCCAGGCCCTCCCTATGCATGGAATAGATCAGTGCGGATTGGTAGGCATTCAAGACTGCTTAGCTAGATTCACCCGGGACCAATGGCCTAACATGCCTTCCCAAGGATGCAGGAACTCGCGATATAAATACTTTTCAGGCACCCATCCAATGATCAGCCCTGGCAAACATTGCTTAGTTTACGGAATCAGCTCTTTAACGTCTCTACTGCTGGGGAACAGGCTTTCCATATAGTTGGAAGAATATAGGAAGAATGGGTCATGACCCACTATGCTTACCCAGAGCGGATTGGTGGGTAGGAAGGCTAACGGTTGTAATGTTTTCTGATATAACTAGTTTATAGGAACATCGCTACCTAATAAAAAATAATGCTGCCTTATTTCTGCAATATTTTTTCGACATATTGTTTTTGTCACACCTGACCATACAGTGGACTTTTCCGTCCGCTACGCGTACGGTACCTCCCACTTCCTGGCCATAAAACTATGATCTTACCCAAGCGATTAAAAAGAAGGCCTAAGATCGCATATTTATTACTTGCGATCCGAGTCATTTTTTGTTATCGCCCTTGGTAGACAGGGTTATTTTTAAAACACGAAAAACCTTCCATGACTAGATAGCAAACATAATAAAAAAACGTTTGTTTAATGAGTTTTAATATAATGCAATACATTGCGCAAAATTATTTTTTTATTGTAACTATCGTCGTTACATTTTTACGTCTATGTTTTCATTCATAAACGAAAGGACGACGCTACGCTAGGCCCGCGCGCTGCTTAATGCCGATGCAAGTAGGTGTACGTAGAGTTATTGACTTTTAGAGCCGAGCGGTAAATTAAATTAGTATTTACTTTTGTATGAAAGTAAAATCTTACGAATCATCAAAAGTTGTAGAACAAACATTGTTGCTTATGATGTTAACTCTCTACTCCTGTGAGGTTTTTCGTGTTTTAAAAATAACCCTGTATAATGTACTATGTTTCGTCTCACACGCATCACATATGCTAATCAGCCACCATAATATGCTCACTTAGCACCAGATCTCACCTCCCAACAGCATCTCCTGTAGCAGGCTATCCACGTGCGCGACCCCGAACAGCTTCGCGAACTGTATCTGCTCGATCATCTGCCAAGTGATGCTCTGCAATGGCGGCAAGCAGAGGAGCAACTCGCCGAACCTTCCGCGGCCGTCGTACTGGCGGTCGCTTATGTAGTCCTCTAGGTTGATCTGCACCTGGTAGCGGAGCTGCTTGATCTTCTGCGGCTGCGAGAGGCCTTTCGCGTCTGCGGAGGACATTGGTTAACATAAGAAATACATAGTAGATCAGCAGACTGAAGATGAAGCTGTATGGGCTAGATCCCCTTGCCTTTCTTCTCGTAAAGGGAGGATTTAAAAAAAAAACGTAGATTATAATATACGAAGGGTGATAAAACAAAGAATGACTCGGATCGTAAGTATTTGGCGAGGGCGGTAAATATGCGATCTGAGGCGGGCGGAAAACTATGATGTTACCTTACATAAAGATACAGATAATACATACATAAATCAATATACTGTACATAATAAACTTAGGTCCCATTCATTATGACTATGTTAGCATGCGTAGTATTCAAGGTGTGCGTTATTTCAATTACACGTTGTATATTCGGTGACCGAAAAATTGAGGAGTAACTGGTTAGCGTGGTACGGGCATGTGATGAGGAGCGATGAATCTTACGTAACTAGAGGTAAGTTAAGTATGGATGTGCATGGACCTAGAATGGGAGGAAGACCGAAGAAGCGATGGATGGATTGTGTGAAAGATGAGAAAGAGTGGATTTCATGCTGAGCTCGCATCTAGAGGAGAGTGGAAGAAAAAGATGTGTTGTGCCGACCCTACTTAGAAGAGAAGAGAAGAAGAAGAAGTTGTATATTTGGTGTACTTACTGGGGTCGAAGAATATGATGGCCTTGAGGCAGGCGAACTCCGTGTCGTCTATGTCGATCTCGCGAAGCGGCTTAACGATCTCGTCCATCACGCGCATGCCGATCATGCTGATATCGATGTCCATCCGTCCATCTGAAAGGAACAAGCTCTTCGTTACACTACGAAGTATAGGAATTTACACTCAAATATAAATGAATTTATAAAATATGTTATAGAAAAGAAGATGATATCTATACGGGCCTAGACAAAGTAACATAGCGACAAAGATAACGAAGTTCGATAAAGCAAAATGTATGGGATTTGACGTAAGTCGTCGTGAAATCACGTGACCAAAATCGTCTTCGCAAGCTCCTAGTTATGTTGGTAGCGCAAGCTGAGACGCTGTAGATACCAAAGTAATATGGCCGATCGTGACGAACTTCGACACGTTATCGTTATGAAACGATTGCCACTTGGCTACGGGCCCTGGTCCATTTTTAAAACACTACAAATATTTTGTTTTATATGAAAATTTCCCGCAAAGAAATATGTAACCTTTCGAAATCACCTTGTAGGTAACACTAATATCGTATTAATTCAGTTTGGTTCAATTCAGTTTTCGTATCTACCTCACATATTTTTTGTGTGCTTTTCTTCGACCTAAATATGCGGGAGGAAAAATTGTATGAATAGTACATTATATACCAAGATTAAAACAAAGAATGCCACAGATCGAAAGTAATTGACGACGATAAATATGCGATCTGAGGCCTTCTTTTTTATCGCCCGAGGTAAGATCATAGTTTCACTTTTATGTCACCCCCTGTTCAGGAACTGTATGGTCAGGTGTGACATAAAATCCATTTCTAACGTGCACTATGTAGCACTTTGGACAAATTTCGATTCCCAACTCGGGAATCGAAATTTCTCCCAATATATTGTAGTAATTCAATTGTATATTGTATATATTGTAGAATACAATTGTCACCATCCCAAATCTCTCCCGTGGGTGTCGTACAAGGCGACTAAGGATAAATCAGTGATGAGGAATGGGCAGCAGCGTTCCTCTTATACTACCGTCCTGACAATGTACTGCGACTTTTGTGCCCGATAAATGGCAATAGGCTCGCCACCTATTACATGGGACTTAACATAATTGGCGAAACGCGGGTGAGAATTCACCTCTGCCTACCCCTTCGGGGATATGGGCGTGATTTATGTATGTGTATGTGTGTATGTATTGTAGTAAGCTGCTCTCTCGTTAGTAATCTGCCACTTTTTTCCCGCAGTGTGTTATTTTGCATGTATTATTTTCAATACTAACCAAGTGTGAACAATGTACTTTTTTCAATACTATTACTAACCAATGTTGTGCTTGGCGATGATACAGTTGTTGCTGAGCAGCAACACGTCCTGGAGGTGCAGTGAGCGGCGCGCGCACCCTAGCAGCAGGTGCTCGCCGGCATGAGCGCGCAGTAGCGCCACCTGTAATCACAATCTAACGTCATATCACAACTCAACTCACCCCCTGTACCCCATCACAATCTAACGTCGCATCACAACCCAACTCACCCCCTGTACCCCCATCACAATCTAACGTCATATCACAACTCAACTTACCTCTGAATACAGAAACGCTACTCGAAGTTTGAGTCCTGCTTAACGTTTAAGTATGTATTGTCAAAATAGACGTCTTTCCATACAATTTCTGACAGGTATCGTCCTTATTAAGAAATGCTCAAAATTTGAATTAGTGATTCTGTATTCGGGGGTCAGTTATTCCTTCAGTTTGTCCTACTGTACTGAACTTGTCTTATTTGGCAAACATTAACAAGAAACCACAACATACAAACAAGCCGAAAATAAAAACAGGCGAGAACATTTCCGAATTCATCATCATATCATCATCATCACCATCCCTTTAATGTTCCCACTGCTGAGCATATGCCTTCCCTATAGATGGGAGCATATAGGAAGAATGGGGCATAATATAATAGTAGATTATACCTAAAAGGCGATGAAAGAAATCGCATATTTATCGCTCGGCTAGGGGGTCAAATACTTGCGATCTAAGGCTTTCTTTTTTATCGCCCGAGGTAAGATCATAGCTCAATATCACCCTCTGACCAGCCCGGCTAGCATGTCCACCCAAACACGATATGATATAGCCATTTATCGCGTTGAACTTACAAAAATCATTATATTTCCGACAGTTTAAAGCGATAAATGGCTATATCATATCGTGTTTCGGTGGTCATGCTACCCGAGCTGGAAGTGGGATTTTTCCGGACGCGTAGCGGGCGGTAACGCCCCTTTTATGGTCAGGTGTGACATAAAGATATTATACCTGATCATCGAGATGCAGCTCAGTGAAGGCCGGAATGTATTTGGCCCACTCGACCAGGATGAGTAGCTGCTGCTTTATGGAGTCGCAGACGTCGTTGATCTTGGCCAACTTCCGGTTGCCAATCTCAGAGTCGGACACGTTGATCGTCTACAGATAAAAACAAAGGGTAATGACTATTAAGGGTGGAGTTCACCAACACTTAAACAGGCGATTAAAAGATAATCGTCAGTTTTTGACATTTTATCGTATGGAAGAACCGTAACGAACTGTAGGGATAAATCAGTGATGAGGAATGGGCAGCAGCGTTCATCTTATACCACCTAGCAATGTTTGTTTGTGCCCGATAAACCTCTTACATGGGACTTAACACAATTGGCGAAACGTGGGTGCTAGTTTACCTCTGCCTACCCCTTCGGGGATATAGGCGTGGTTTATGTATACATATATGTATGTATGTGATTTATGTATATATGTATGTATGTAAAAACTAACGATTATCTTTTAATTGTTGTTTTACGTTTTGGTGAACTCGAGCCTAAATGTACGCCCGTACCTACGACGGGCGGAGGAGACACCGCCGGGGTTATTATTTATTCATTTACTCATCACACCACAAACAACATTACAAGAAGAAGGGTTTTACATGTAGCTTGAGAAAATGTTATTCGTAAGCCGAATGCTTTCGTCTACCCGTCACTCTCACTCATTGAGAATAATAGCAAAGTGTGAAAGTGACAGGTGGACGAAAGCAATCGCAATCGGCAATAAATAATAACCATTAATTTTTAGCCCATTCGTTAATCATTAGTTACTTTACGTTACTTTTATGAACAGCCAAAGCGTGTCCAGAAAGGCTCGTATGGCTGTTCATAACGGAGTGCTGGTTCCGACATTAATGTATGGAAGCGAAAGTTGGGTATGGGAGAAGAAGCATGAAAGTAGAATAAATGCAGTAGAAATGAGAGCGTTGAGGAGCATGGCTGGAGTAAGGCTGAGCGACCGATTGTATAACAGTGTGATAAGAGAAAGGTGTGGTTTGAAAGAAGATGTAATGACAAGGATTGAGAAAGGGATGCTCGCATGGTTTGGTCACGTCGAAAGAATGGATGAAAGGAGAATGACAAAAAGGATTTACATGGCGAAAGTGAATGGAGAAATGGCAAGGGGAAGGCCTAGGCGGATCTTTCATAATCAAATTGAAAGTCTACTGAAAAAGGGCCAGGTCAAGAGTACCCGAAACCGACGGGCATGCATGAAGAGATTGATGAGATTGGACGAAGCGAAAGAAGTATGTAAGGATCGTAGCAAGTGGAAGGAAGTGATCTCTGCCTACCCCTGTGGGAGAAGGGCGTGACGTATGTATGTATGTATGTATGTTTGTTAATCATTAGCACCTATCCGGTGTAATGGTTTAGAGGAACTAATTAAAGAGGATAGGATGGCTAGACGTTTGGCCGGTATAAATCGGAGTGGAAACATACTGCGTCGACCCCAGATAACCTGGGACAGAAGGATGATGATGATGTATTCATTAGCTATGAATTAACTAGCTATATTTTGGTTCCAGAATATTCTTCTTATTAGTTCGCGCGAGATTAGTATTCGCTATCGGAGGTGGAATCTTCTATACTTTAATTGGCAGATTGTTTTCAATGTCATACTGATTATTGCAACTGTTGATGAGAAACGTAATTAACGTTTTTATACCAAGACTATATGGAATATTTCAAGATACAGCAATTACACTACGAATCATTTTACCTATGCAAAGAGGTAAAACATTGGAATCAATCAAAATAACATTCGTCTAATAAGAAATATGGTGATTCTTTTAATGTGGTGGTGTCGTAAAAGTCGACTATGGGAGATTGCCCGGTGTAGACCAATAAGCACCTCGGTGCACCCGAATGATAGAGGGCAAGCCATCCACAACAGCATACCCAAAGAGGGTTGGTGTCAGGCAGGCGGTCGGCTGTAAAACCTAAGGCAAAACTTTGAGCAGTTTGGATTGGAATGTTGACAACTTGACATTCCAATCACTTTCTCCGTTCATCGGTCTCTCGACATGGTCCGTTTCGTCTCTTTTCTATGCCTATATTTATCACTAGCACCTTAACGATGTTATGGATGATATGAATCAAAGGGAGTGGATGGCTTGATGACGTCTGACCGATATGAATGGAAGAGGAAACATACTGCGCCGACCCTAGATAGACTGGGAATAGGGCAGGGAGAAGAAGAAGCTTCGTACATACAAACCTCGTCTATGTCATATGTATGTAAGTAAAAAAGTTATGGACATAACTGTTGACGGATGTCGAGGTAGAGGAAGACAACTGATAAGATGGATGGTTTGTGTGTTGTGTGTGGTGTGATATGAAGGTGATGGATGTGGGTGAGGAGATTGACAGAAGAGAATGGAGAAAGAGAACATACTGCGCCGACCCCAAATAGGATGGTATAAGGGCAGGGCGATAATGACATACCTCGTCTATGACTTTTCTGCTGAGCAACTCGGCATTTAGTAGCGACACGACTGACAGGCCCTTTGACTGTGTGGGTTCTTCGTAAGATGGCCGCCTGCAGTTGATGCGGTCTCTCTCGTTTTGTACGGCTGGAACGAACATTTTCCATCGGTTAGCATTCAGCGAGCGATGATAAAACATCTTCGAAGTTGTTGTTGTTACGCGCTGAACATAAAGAAAGGGCGTTCCCTTCCTTTGTTTCTGTTCAACGCGTAATAACGTGAGTGTGTAAGTGTGAGCGTCCCTTTCTTTCTGTTCAACGCGTAATAGCGTGAGTGTGTGAGTGTGAGCGTCCCTTTCTTTCTGTTCAACGCGTAATAGCGTGAGTGTGTAAGTGTGAGCGTCCCTTTCTTTCTGTTCAACGCGTAATAGCGTGAGTGAGTGAGTATGAGCGTCCCTTTCTTTCTGTTCAACGCGTAATAGAGCGTTGATAAAACATCTTCGAAGTTGTTGTTGTTACGCATTGAACAGAAAGAAAGGAATGAAGACAAAGAAAGAGCGATACTGGTTTCTCGAGGCACTTTCTTGCGATATCTTTAAAGTTTCTAATATGGTTAGCCAAAACCTTTCGGCTTGCCATAAAATATTAATAAATCTCATTAATATCTGTTTCCAGAAGAGTTTTTGTTATCTATTGCAATGAAAATTAGTTAAGTGAAGTGGTAGGTATATAACACTTTTAATTTATATTAACGGTGCCTACTGTGTGTTCAGAATAATCTTCGAGTTCTTGTGTTACATAGACTGATCATTTTGCTTTGGTGCATATAACAAAAGTTTTACTTTATAGTCATCTCACCTTTTTAGTGGTGGCAAAGTGGCAATGCTAAGAAAATATTTAAAATAAGATAGTCTGATTTGAAATTCAAATATTTTTTTTCCTAAATAATATTTAAGAAAATACAATATTAACTGAAAGACATGTAACTATTTCTTATATGTGTTTGTATAATATATTTATAGATAGATCCGTTAACCTGACGCCTGATAAGATAACTAGCATATAATCCCAATTACATTACATTAAAGACATGAATAATGATTTTTATCTGCAATATTCCGATAAACCGCCTGAAAAAACATATTAATATCTTACAAAAGATGTGCGAGTGTGGATCATATTGTTTACTTAATAATTTTCCTGTGCATTCTGTGCCAACATGAAGTGACCATTATTTCTCGGTACAGTATTAACGCACGGTAGCAAGTCGTGACGGAATCAATATTGTTTATGACTAATTGAACTGAGTAATTAAAGCACAGTGATACCACAGCATTCCCTGACGATAACTCTGGCTGGGGACCATCTCCGCAGGGATATTATCGCACAAAGGGAACCAACTTCATACGTAATTTATTGTTTGTTTGTCCATTACTTGGCACTTTGTGATATCATTAAGCCAATAACCGTTAAGACAGCAGTGAGTAATGGGCGGCAGCGTTCCTCTTATGCCACCTAGCAATGTACCTACTGCGATTTCCGTACACGATAAATGGCAATAGGCTCGCCATTTCTTTTTCGGAATCAAAATGAGGTTTGACATGTCTATTACAGTGGTAGTACTAAGTACCACGAACATTATGGGAACGTTTTTGGAAGCCACATTCTAGACTACGAAACGAAGAGGAGCAAACGAAAAATTGCGACATATACATAAAGAAAGAATTTCTCCAACAAATTGTAAACAATACTTTTGGGAACAATAAATATTTTTAGATTTTCTATACCAATCAATACGAAACAGTTACCAGACCGAAGACGAATACTCCTTAAGGGAATCTCTTATTTATTTACGGAGTAAATTTGTTCTAATCTTTCTGGGCTTTTAAAGGTGGCTCTAGTAGGTAAATGCCCTGAAGTAGTCCCCACTGTACTTCAGTGTTATAGAATAGGCTTCCTATGTTTATTATGGAGCATAGGAAAACTACCTCGCCTGTAGAGATAAAATACCACGGCCAAATTAAGTAGGCAGGATTGGGTACTTAACACCAATAGGTACGAAGATTACATGCATTAATTAAAAAGCCAGAATTCGAGCTAATCGGTTTACTTGACCCGACATGTTTACCTAACGACATTGTTGAGATAGCGGGGTGGAAAGCCGCTCCATTTGCGTCGCACGCACCGCATTTTAATAATATTTCGAAATATGTAGTAATTTAGTTGCTTAGTCAGATCCACCTTTAGGTGGATCGAATAACCTGTAAATAGAATATTATAACAGTATTAAATTCATTAACTTGATAATAAAGGAGTGGATTGGGTTTTGTTTGAACCGAAACCCATGCACCATGGATGCATAGCATGCTCATTACGTAGCTGTGTTGCTAACAATTCTCGATTGAAATTAAGGATTTTTTTCTTTGGCAATTATGTATTTACGATTGGATAGTCTTTTGCGACGCACTCTGTTTCTGTCTTTGCATAGCAACTGAAACTGTAAAATCGTAAATACAATTTCATTAATTTCAATCGAGACTTGTTAGTAATCATCATCATCATCATTATCATCATCACCAGCCCTTTAATGTCCCCATTGCTGGGGCACGGGCCTTCCCTATGGATGGAAGAATATTGGGAGATTGGGCAATAACCCACCACGCTGGCCCAGTGCGGGTTGGTGGGTACGAACGACCGCAGATGCAGCCGGGACAATAAATAGAATAATAGAGATAATAAATTTTTGGTCACCCATCCAATGACCGGCCTTAGCGAAATTGCTTAGTTTACGCAATCGCAGGCCAAGCGCGCTGTGACACTGCACCAGCGAGCTCCTCCTTGTTAGTAATAGAGTAACGTAATCAACCTACAGTAAAGATAGCTGTACAGACATCGGTGTGGACTTTTTAATCTGTAAATTTTACCTCATCGTTTATCCAAAATTCACGAGGTAGGTATATAAGATAAAGGCCGATCGTTCATGTTACGTGGGAATTAATCATGATAATTAGGTAATTTATTTTTATACAGGTGTATCAATATAGTTTAAGGACTTACCTTCTTTTTTCATGCCCGCCTTAAAGCACTTTCTTAACCTACAATATCTGCACTGATTTCTTTTGTCCTTGTCCACCACACAATTTCTGCTAAATCTGAAAAGGAAACATAATATTCATTAACTAAAATACGGAACGCATATTCAAGACGTCGCCGTCGTATACTTATGTCTGTCTCTCTCGTATATCCTTCACACATTTTGAATGCTGACAAAGAGAGAGCGGGAAAGGGCTGTAATTTTTATGGTAGTAAAATATTATCATTATCTATTCATTAGTCTCAATTGTCATGACAAAGCTATGGGCATATTAAAGCAGCATGACTGTGTTTTTATACTTCACTATTACAGCGAACTACACGATTCCAATCACAAAGAGACATTTGTAAAATCGCAATACTGAGCTGTGTTCAAATAACACACCTATACCCTCGGAGGGGTAGGTATAGGTGAATTAAACACCCACTTTTTACCAATTTAGTAAGGTCCCGTGTAGTGTAAATCGCATTATACATATTACTAGGTGATATAAAAGGATCAAATGCTTCTGCCCATTATTCATCGCTGTGTTTACCTGTGTTAGCCGCCTAGCACGACACGGCGAACTGTTTAAATAACATAATGCTAATATTCATCGAGCCTGCTATATGTACATCTTACCCGCCCTTCCCCTAAGTTAAAAAATGGAATGGAATGCAATAGGATAATTTGATAGGTGGCACGTGGTAACTTATGGTTGTAGTTGACTTTGTTAATTTTCAACACAATGACATAGATATAGAAAGGCTACCGGATAATCGCCAATACAATTACAACTTACACTCGGTGAAACACGTGGATGGGAACATATTGCATTGACACGTGAATTTAATGTCCTTTAATTTTATTGCATAAGAAAAGATGGCGATATCTTTGTGAAGTAGGTAAGGTTACTAAATTGGGAGAATATTGCCACCGATAAACCATCTTGATGATAACATTTTAAAGAAATAATTCCCAGAGATTATTCTTTAAAATGAGAATTACCATATTTGATTTACTGAACTCGTTTTATTTCTATAACGAAAAAGTGCATTCCTTTCTGGCCCACCCTGTACCACGCATACGACGAGATCGCAAGCGAAAGCTAGTAAATTAATAAAGAAAAGAGTTGATACCATTCATAAAGAAAAGCGTTGATTTGATACCATTAATAAAGCTAAGCTTCCACTGCTAAGTTTTTGGGATTATCTGGGATGGTTGGAGTAGTGCGATATAAGAAGACACGTACAATGGCCCTAGCTAAACTAAACTAAACCATTAATAAAGAAAACAGTCGAATACCTGCACGTGTACAGATGATTTTTCCTAACGCTACGCCTGAAGAATCCCTTGCATCCGTCACAGGAGGACGCCCCATAGTGCTTCCCGGTGGCCCTGTCGCCGCAGATTGCGCAGTGTTGCGACAGCGGTGTCGAACTCGCGGCGCTCGCTTCACTGCTGCTGGTCTCCAATTGTATGTCGCTGTCTGCAACAATAATTATAAATATATAAACATTTTATACCAACATTACCTTACGATAAATGTTATCTTGAACTATTTAATTTTTCTGCACATAACTAATTTCGAAATTTACACCTGAAATTTGGTCTAAGCCCAAAATCTCTGTTTGTGCCATACCTGTGTTATTAATTATAATTTTCTGTTATAGGAATTCAGTAATTGGAAGTACCGATTGGTATGGCAATTAATTACCCACGTACCTAACGCAATTTACTTCATTACCTTCTTCGATGGGTCTCCTCGTTTCGTTGGTGTTATACCTACATACAAAAAATAAAAACATTATCTAATTAAGATTTTTAATTTTTTTGGTAACCACTTCTTATATCAAATTACATAATCGTAAATTATGGTGTGGGTGCTAAATTACGTGAGTCGACAAAAGATTGCTCATATAATATACAGGTAACATTTTATGACGATATTGACGCTTATGGCACAAACAACATTTTACATCATGCCATAAATTGAACTATTGTTACAAAAAATACCCATAAATGCAAAACATTCCACTACTAGGATAGATAATTATAAAAGTTATATGAAAAAAGGGATGTACAGTCAACAGCACGTCAGATTACCACAAAATGGCAAAATTTCTCAATCAATTTTGTGCTATTACCAAGTTAAGGTTGACAATCGCTTGAAGAAATTTGATAGTTTTGGGTAGTCTGAAGTGCCTTTGACTGTACGTGAAACGTGTGTGTTAATTCGCCCTTTGGGGATAAATATACGTGATTTATGTATGTTTATAATAATACTTTGAAATTAGGATTAAGAATAACAATTAATATTCATATGACATCCAAGAAATAAATTATGTATGATTCCTCTGTAAGAATGATCTATTTCATAAGCTAATTAGTGACGTAGTATCTATTTATCAGACTAATTTTATGGACTGGTGGCAACTCAGATGAAAAAAATGGAAATGAAATGCTAATGAAAACTATTATTTATTACCCTGACGCAAATTTAAATTCGGGTTGATGCACACAGTAGACCCAGAAGAGACAGTCTTTATTCATTAACAAGTTTGTAAGTTACACCGCTACGTACCCGAAGCCATAACGCTAAATTAATTATATGTATTATCAGCCAACTATATCGCATGAGCGCGCGAAATGACACCGAGGTGATTTTTTGATCAAAAGGCATAATTAATGATTTATGTATTTATTATTATTTAGCGTTTCACATGGTTAGTAGCACCTAATTCAATGTAAATTCATTAGTAAATGTTGATTTGTTTAAAAAAAATAAAACAATAATAAGTACCTATGCAATGCAACCCTGCCGTGCAAAACTTAACTCTTATTTATAGTAACTTAGGTTAGATTACGCAACCATTGGGAAAGCTGTTTCCTTGTAAGTACTTTTTTAATATACACAATTATTACTCATCAGGTGGGTTTTTCTAGAATATTTATACATGTCAATTAGTCCTTTCGTAAATAGATGCATCCTTCACAAAAAAATATGATACTATATACCTATATCATTAAAATTCAAGGCAGGCAATAAAATATAAAAGGAAAAAAAGGACAACTAATTTTATAGCGAACAAAAAACACGAGGCATCGTGTACTAATGACGCAAGTTGAACCTAAAAGTTAATAATTAATAGTGTTTTGCAGTTTTCGAGGATATAAAATATGCTACTTAACCAACATATAATAGACACATGTGCCGGATGGCAATTAGAACCAATACGTCATAAGAATACATGCTCCGTAAATGTAGGTTGTATTTATTTCTGTATTATGTATTTATTTCTGTATTATTTGAGCTCAGGGAATTAAAGTGGGTCTGAGTTGGATTTTTAAAACTAGAGATCCCTACCAAAATTATATTAATTTACTAACCCAAGGTATCAATCAATTTGACTCTACGTCATTATTTGACGTACGCTGTCATTTTATTAGATACCATGGCACTTAAAATTCCAATATGTTTGACTTGAATTTCTGTTGTTAATTTATTATTCATGACTTTGACAGTTATTTAGAGACATCAACACGTGCGAAGCTGAAGTAACAGCTAGTAATAAACATACATACATAAATCACGCCTATATCCCCGAAGGGGTAGGCAGAGGTGAACTAGCACCCACGTTTCGCCAATTATGTTAGGTACCATGTAATAGGTGGCGAGCCTATTGCCATTTATCGGGCACAAAAGTCGCTGTACTATTGCTAGGTGGTATAAAAGGAACGCTGCTGCCCATTCTTCATCGCTGATTTATCCTTAGTCGCCTTGTACGACACCCACGGAAGAGATTTGGGCTGGTAACAATTATTGTATTCTACTCTGCCGTCACCACACGGCACTAATAAACAGTACCTACATATTTCATTTGTCCAATTTTTTTTCTTCATCATCTTCTTCATTTACCTTATCATTGTAGAAAATTGTTTTGTTTTATAAAATGGCAATTCTTCGGGCTAGATAGAGGTCTTTAACCCAGGGCTTCATAAATTCACGATCAGCCCCTGGGCCCAGATAGGGGACAATTTTGACTTGCTTGTTTATCCACCCATAGAAATGGCCCGTGCCCCAGCAGTATGCAGATTAAGGCTTATGAATAATCATTCAAATTTGTGTGTACTTTTGTAAAACAAACAATTTATACACACGTGTGTTCTTTTCACTTTGTGTTTAAGGAGCCTAATCTCATCGGGAATTTAATTAGCTTAAGGTGTAACGTTGATAATTAAGAAAATGGTGTTAAGTGCGGGAATATTTTGTTTAGACTAATCCAACCATATCGTACATATACCTACACTGAAAATATTTTTTTTGTATGTTTAAATATTTTTTTCTATATTTTTTGGACTTATGTGTTCAATATGAAAAGCCAGATTGTCAAATCAGGCAGTAGGTATTATACGTATGTGCGACTCCGCTAGTGAATTTCGAAATATAAGATTGGATAAGTAAATAGAAAGCACAGGTAGTCAAAAATTATACGTCCTTCTGTCATTTGTCTAAGCAATCAATATAAAAAAAATATTTTCAAGATAAGATATCCTCAAGACATAATCATCAAAAATTTGCGTGTTTGTTTCTCACATTTGTATGCCATACGTTCGATCGAATAGATTGGCCCCCAAGTTTATCTATCGGCACGGCCGGCAGCGTGCTTTACGTCAAAACTGCTAAGGATGACAATTGAGCAGAGATATCTGACGTTTTGTACAGTATGACGTTCTGATGAATTTTTCAATGGATTTACCTTCCATTGTTTTAATTTTCAATTAATTTTAATCTTATTTGAAACATTGCCTGGGTGTGTACCTGTTGCTGTAAAGTGTAAACATAATATAAGAACGAAGAGATTTTGAACGATTTCCTTATCGAAAACGTTATCACCGTTTAAGGATCGCACCACATAGGTGGTACGTCACGTTATTTGTATTGTTGATGTAACCAACCATGGCCTTGACGCTATGACACGTGTTATGCAAAGAGCAGGATCTGATCAGCCTCCTATCCTACAATCACCATGGCACCACTGACCGATAAAATCTAGGTATCATAATACAGAATCGTTCGTGACACGTTATTTCGAATAATTATGGCGATGCACGACTGCTTGTTGATTCCAATTAGTCTACAAAAATATAATTGCAGAAAACAAAGAACGCTGAATTATGTTCATCATCACATCCTGTACCTAATACAAATGATGTAACTGTTCAATATGTTGGTCCAGTCATAGAGGATTTATCAGAATTATTGACAGTACAGTTATCATAAGTTCATCGATAGGTCAGTAAACAATCACAGAGATTGGTATTTGTCAACAAACCTTCGTTGTACTTGTTAGGGTTGTGCTCTATGGTGGGTCTGCAGTTGTAGGTGTTGAAGACATGCTCTGGTGCCTTTTCCCACACGGGCGCCGGCACCATATACTCTGACGGCGCACTGTACCCCATCATGCAAATGTCCTGCGATGCCATTTTTTCGTATCCGAGGACGGGCATCTTTTAATACACGACACTCACAAACTTTATCGACAACTGCACCCGCTGAAGGCGGATCCAAATTATCGATCAAAACACACTGTTTACCAACGACAAATCAATGCTATTTACAGTCACGATCATCAATGAGATTGTTTCTACAACACAAACACAACGGTTCAATATTAAAATCCCAGCGTTTTTCAGAATGGAAAGAAAGATGGCATGGTTCCGGGTATGTTTGGGTTTTTATCACTAATTGTCTACTTCGCGATACAGTTGTTTACAGAAAGGCCGGTGTCGGGTAACTATTAGTTATGAGTCGCCGACGCGACCTTCCCCGTTCGCGGTGCGATTTAAACTGACACTGATTTTTGTTTACACTCGGGACAACATCCGTTTCGATGTGAATCTGTATGAATGGCCAGGCTCAATATTGGAGGATCAGCGCGAATGGGGAGTGCCAGGCCAGCGGCGCTCGCGTTGACTCACCCGTTATCGGAAATGCAGCGGATGCGTATTCGATGCCTACTCATTTGGCAGCAGCTGACCGATTCCAAGCACTTACCATATACGACTATACTTAATATACCTAGCAAATAAGCAAATGACAGTGACTAATTGGTTGTGGGCATAAACAATTACACTCTCTTTGTGTCTTTGTTGCTTCAGTGATGTGGAGACACGTAATGGAGCGCCTTTTGCGGTAGCTGGTTGTCCAACAAAGATGCCAATTTAAAAACAATATACACAATTCTTTATTTCATGAATTTCTTGAATGTCAATTTCTTGAATGTCTGATGTCAATGCGATTTAAAGAAAAATAATATAAATATTTAACAAAAAGGTCGTTAGGCAAACGAGCTGTAAAGTTGATGAATCCGTAATTAATGAAAAAAAAACAGTCATTAATTTTTAATAGCGGTGATTGTTTATTGAGGTCGATTGTTTGATTAAAGAAGAAATTTCGAGAGTGATGCCCATCGACGGAAATGCTGATCTAGTTGGTAATTACAAAGTAATAACGGCTGCTTTGCCTTTGCATTGTTTTATATTTATTGTGTTAGATATTAGATCTTTATTAACAAAACATGAAATTATTATGCTTTTGCTAATGGTGTATTTTGTATATTAAGTAATAATAACACTTATAAAAGATATGTTGCTGATTATAACATGTTGCTTTATTATCGCTTCTATGATACACCCAGAGTAGATTAATCTGTGTCGGTAGTATCGATGGTGCTATTTGTTATCGTGTAGTACCAAAATGTTACTCGAAATTGATAGAACCATCGATAGTACCGACGTAATTTTACGATACTATCGACAGCGAGAGCAACGATAGTACCTATCTATTATAATTTTGCAATATATTACGAGTCTCGGGTCAAACCGGTTAATTAAAGACTCTTGTAACCCGCAAGTGGGTCAATATTAACGATAGTATTTTAAGAGATTTGAATATAGATACTTGGGTGCCTCGACATTATAAGTTGACATAAAACGCTACAATTGATAAACCAGCGACGAACACGCATGCTTCAGCGGATCCAGATTTCAGAAAAGCGTTTGTCACCTGCCCGGCTAGCATGACCACCGAAACAAGATATGATATAGCCATTTATCGCTTGAACTGTCATAAATTCAATGACTTTTGCCAGCTCAAAGCGATAAATGGCTATATGATATCGTGATTCGGCGGTCATGCTAGCCGGGCTAAGTCACTTGACTAGATCTATAGCCATGGACAAAGGCAACAATCAATAAACTGCGGTTCTTCTACTTTTCCAGAATTTGAAAAATTCAAATTATAGATGGTATAAGTGTGATGTGTGATGACTGATTGATAATTGTTAAGGGCGTCGCACGTAGCAGCTGGCTGCAAAATTACAAGCGATAAGATATAGCAAAACAACAGCGCAGTTATTTCATTAAAATGATAAGTGTGCATTCTCAATTATTTGTAATTATTAATGTCAGTAAAAATTGTCACCTAATATCTATATTGAATTAACTTAGTCAAAGTAGAAAATCCAACGCGGATAGTCCGCGTTAGATTTTCTACTTTGACTAAATTAAAAAGTTCCAAATTAATAAGTTCACTTTACGAATGTATCTAATATTGTGTTGTGTATGTTTAAATTGTTCAAATTTTACAAATTAATGTGAATATAATTTAAATTTTCGGATAATTCTTGATGTAATGTAATGAATGTAATGTTCAGAAATTCAAATCTTCTTCTTCTTCTCCCTGCCCTGTTCCCAGTCTATCTGGGGTCGGCGCAGTATGTTTCCTCTTCCATTCATATCGGTCAGACGTCATCAAGCCCTCCACTCCCTTTTGATTCATATCATCCAACACATCGTAAAGGTGCTAGTGATGAATGAGTGTATAGAAAAGAGACGGAACGTACCATGTCGAGAGACCGACGAACGGAGAGAGTGATTGGAATGACAACATTCCAATCCATACTGCTCAAGGTTTTGGCTTAGGTTTTACAGCCGGCCGCCTGCCTGTCACCAACCCTCTTTGGGAATGCTGTTGTTGGTGGTTTGCCCTCCACCATTCGAGTGCCCCAAGGTGCTTATTGGTCTACACCGGGCAATCTCCCTTAGTCGACTTTTACGACACCCATGGGATGAGACGGGGCTGGCCTATTCTACGTTGTTTGTTCGCTCCCAGGCCAGCATAGAAGAAAAGTCATAAACGTCATAAATTCAAATCTAATCTATATAATGCGGAAGAACTGATCTCTGCCTACTCCCACAGGAGTATCCATCCCAGTCCTATAGGAGATCAGGGAAAGCCGTAATATGTATAAAAATATGATATGTTATGTATAAGCCAGAAACGTATATACGACCTTTAAAGCAATTATGCGGTAATGCGCGATGATATTTATTATTTTCCCAGAGGTAATTTTTATAGAATTCTTTTCAACGTTAAATGTCTACCTTCCACTTCCTAAATCGGCATTCCGCATAATTACCTAAGCACCTTGTAATTCGTAATATGGCTGACTGCGAGGCGTTAGAAGTAAATATTTATCTCACCGACAACGTGTTATCGGCAGACGGTCCGGGGCGAGGTCACGATCTACAAGCTAGCGGAGATAGGGCACAGTAGAGCTACCCCCATTTCAAGTCTCACTGGCCACGCGATAGGAAATTCTTCTATCTTATGACGGTTTTATCGATGCTAGTGACGTTTGGTCAGGTCATCTTCGAACACCGAAAAAAGGTCATAATCACGAACCCTTCAATGTCCCCCTCACTGCAGGGGCAAAGGCATTACCTATGGATGGAAAATATAGGAAGCATATGCCATAATTCACGCCGGCCGATTGTGGATTGGTAGGTATTAACGACTACAGAAGCAGCTTAACGTGCTTCCTTAGCAAACATTGCTTAGGGCGAACTATAGTTATCGGAATCGAAGGCCGTGCGCTATCGTGCTCAAAGCTCCTCGAAACAAATTATAAAACATGTAAGCATCTAATCATGTTACGCCCCCCGAACAAATGACTATTATAAAAAATTCCGAGTGACAATCTATCATCTACTTTTAATTCTTTAGTAAACTTTTGTCAGCCACAGATAAGGACGTTCGTTTTAGACAACCGTACGTTATTATGCATAGTTTCAGATAAATAGTTATCAGATATATCTGTCAACATTTTAGAAAGGATATCCTTACCAAGAACCTGCCACCATTGGTCCGATAACACAAATAAAAAAAAAACAAGCATTCATGGCTTTTACTATGTAGTTTTGATATGGATTTGGAATGTTGGCATCCCAACCACTCTCTGTTCAGCGGTCTCTAGACATGATCCTTGTTTTCTTTTTGGTAGATGATCATATGAATCAAAGGGGACTGGATGGCTAGAATGACGTCTGACCGAAATGAATTGAAGAGGAAACATGCTGCGCCGACCCCAGATAATCTGGGAACAGGGCAGGAAGATGGCTGTGTGATAAGTTTTGATTTCTAGGTCGAAAAAGTAAGACGGAGTGTTTTTTATGCAATAATAGATTAAACTGTTTACTAAGTTCTGCTAATAATGAAACGATTTGAATTTTTCATGGCAGGTATCTCGAGGATGGAACCAACAGGAACCAACAGCGGCCACAGCGTTTCAATTGTCTACTATAGAATAAGGTCTACGTAAAAATATTGTGGAAATAACAAATTTTCCAGTAAGTATTAAAAAATAGTAATCTTGTGAAACATGTTAATATTGCATATATTTAAAAAAATGAATACCTAGTAAATTTGAAAATTCTAATTAACCTGACGATGAATATTCAAGGTCCATCTTATTGAATTACAGATGGCTTTGGAGTGACGAGGAAATTCACGCGACTAAACTGGTTTGAGTGTCTCTAGCCATGACTGGCAAGATTTAACATAAACACGACAAACACGAGCTCAGATATGGGATTTTTCACTTGGCAATAAACGTGTTATTGAGCCAATAATAAATTGTCCGTTGCATATAAAAAAAGAGATAAATTGCAGTATATTTCCATTTGAAATTTGTTGATTCCAAAATGGTATTAATTTGGGAGAGAACTGAATTAGTTATCTACAACGATCTTGCTGTCAGACGAGAGTAGATATAAAATCGTCGGTTACGACATACAGTGCCGAGGATTGTTGCACTTCTGATCGATTTTCATAGTTGCATTATGAAATGAGAATTAAACCCCTGTGAACAGCGTACAGTCGTTCCAATGTACAGTAACACTTATTATTGTAAGTTTTTGTTTGCATCCAACCTCAACGGAAAACAGTGAAGCTTAAACATTATAAAGGTACGATACGAAGTCATACATGCAATCGATAATTCTATACTAATACGACAGTTATATTGATTATGACTTTTTTTTAGTTATTATAGCTGATGAATTTCCCAAATACAGAAGAAAATAAAACAGAAATAAGATGTTGTCAATATTACACCCGTAAAAATAGGGCATACATTTGACGATTTTTGTTTGGCGATGTTGATATAGTTTCGTAGATTATATCGACGAAATAAGCTAGGTTTGTAAGTATAGTAAATCAGCAATCGTCACATTTATGATGTTGGCAAGATAGAAAGACAGTGAGCGAGAAAATTAACATTGACGCAGAAACAACAATGATTCATCATTGTTATTATTTTTAATTCAGGTCAGTTTTTTATTATAAAAATTATTAGGTTGGGGAAAAAGTCTTTGCGCATTATAGTATGTATAAACTTGTAATAAAATCTCTTTGGCTATACTATTTGTATCTGGCTGGTTTTGGTATCATTGAAAGTTTAAATTTTAAAGAACATAATTCCAAATTCAAATTAGGAAAATGTGATTTCGTACCGCCAAGATGAGTGAATCTAATGAAGAAATTCGATACATTTTAAAATTTTACTACAAAAAAGGTAAAAATGCAACGCAAGCCGCGAAAAAAATTTGCGATGTTTATGGACCTAGTGCAGTGTCTGTGAGAGTAGCACAAATTTGGTTTAAGCGTTTTCAATCCGGAAATTTTGATGTCAAAGATGCACGTCGCTCTGGTCGCCCTATTACAGATAAAATGGATGCCATTTTTGAAAAAGTGGAGCAAGATCGGCATGTCAGTAGTTACGACGTAGCTGAAGAACTGGGATTTGACCACAAAACAGTTTTGGCGCATTTGAAAAAAACTGGGTACACAAAAAAGCTCGACACTTGGGTACCTCACGAGCTCACTGAAAGAAACCTAATGAACCGTGTACTCATTTGTGATTCTTTATTACGACGTAATGAAACCGAACCATTTTTGAAGAAGCTGACAACTGGTGATGAAAAAAAAGTGGATCACGTACGACAAGAACGTGCGAAAAAGGTCAAAGGCCGGTCAGGCTTCACAGACTGTGGCGAAACCCGGGTTAACTCGCAACAAGGTGATGCTGTGTGTGTGGTGGGATTGGAAGGGCATTATTCATTATGAGCTGTTACCACCAGGCAGGATCATCGATTCTGAACTCTACTGCGAACAACTGATGAGATTAAAGCAAGAAGTTGAGAGAAAGCGGCCGGAATTAATCAACAGAAGGGGTGTGGTTTTTCATCATGATAACGCTAGACCTCACACATCTTTAGCCACTTAGCAAAAATTAAGAGAGTTTGGCTGGGAGGTGTTAATGCATCCGCCGTATAGTCCTGACCTTGCACCTTCAGATTTCCACCTGTTTCGGTCTCTTCAGAATTCTTTAGGCAGTGTCAGGTTAACATCACGAGAGGACTGCCAAAACCACTTGTCGCTGTATTTTGACCAGAAGTCCCAAAATTTCTATAGCAATGGCATCATGTCCCTACCTACAAGATGGCAAAAAGTTATCGAACAAAATGGTACCTACATACTTGTTTTGAATTTTCTTAAAAAATGCGAAGTAACTTTTTCCCCAACCTAATATATTCACAGAGATGTTATATCAACAGCTTTTGTATTGAGGATAACAACAAATCTAATTTAATAATTACTATAATTGTTGCAGTCCTATTCAATATTTTTGTGGTGTACCACAAGGTTACAAATTCAGCCCGCTATTGCAGAGTTAAGGATTGCAGCTGAATTAAGATTCTTCAAATATAAATGAGTAGCTCGCCAGCGCAGTGGCATAGCGCGCTTGACCTGCGATTGCTTAAACAAAGTAATGTTAACTACGGCCGGTCATTGGATGGGCGACAAAAAATGTTTTTTCTCGAGTTCCCCCGTGCTTCGTAAGGCACGTTAAGCCGTTGGTGCCGGCTGAACCTGCAGTCGTTAATACCCATCAACCAGCACTGGGCCAGCGTGGTGGGTTACGGTCCAATCTCCCTATATTCTTCCATCCACAGGAAAGGCCCGTGCCCCAGCAGTGGGGATACTTAAGGGCTGGTGATGATGAAATATATTCATCATCATCACCAGCTTATCACCAGCTTTATGTCTTATGAGTGCAAGGGAAATTATGAAACGGAAAGTAACATAAACAAACTTTACAATTACGACCTAAGTTAAGCTAAAGACATTCTTGAGTGAGTCAAGGTGTAGGTCGCGGAGACGTCACGGACGCACACTGAAGACGCTAATTACCATCAGACGTCTTTACCTGCTGTTTACGTCATACTTTACATCTCTATATCAGGATGTGGTATAAAGCGAGAAATCAAGAGATATTTTTTTGCCATCATACAGGTATTGGACTTGTTATCTTTTTTATTGAACGCTAACTTTTTTCGGTCATCACTTATGTAATTAATATGGCGTTTATATTGATTTTTGGCATTGAAGAGCTGCAGCTGGCATTGAGTATGTTTACTAACGATAGGCAAATCCTAACAGCATTTAAAAATTTTTCTTTAGAATAATGTAATAAAATTAATGTTATATCCGTAGACAGTAATTAAATCTTGAATTGTAGGAACACGGGCAAATACACTGGATCCCATTGCACAAGCAGATCACTACACATTTGAAATAAAAGTAACAGATTTAACGCGTGTATTTTTTACATACATACATACATAAATCACGCCTATATCCCCGAAGGGGTAGGCAGAGGTGAACTAGCACCCACGTTTCGCCAGTTATGTTAGGTCCCATGTAATAGGTGGCGAGCCTATTGCCATTTATCGGGCACAAAAGTCGCAGTAGGTACATAGCTAGATGGTATAAGAGGAACGCTGCTGCCCATTCCTCATCACTGATTTATCCTTAGTCGCCTTGTACGACACCCACGGGAGAGATTTGGGGTGGTGACAATTGTATTCTACTCTGCCGTCACCACACGGCATATTTTTTATGTTAACTTAAATTGATTTTACTTCGGGGACAGCCAGATGTGGTTTGTTATTTATGAGTCATTATGGCGTTGATAGTGCAGTTTGTTCTTTAAGCTGATGTGGGTGGCATAGAGTAGAAATATTAACACTGCCCAATTATGTCAAATTACAAGATCGTCATCTTTGAGAATTCTACTGCATTGACGTCAAATTTCGCCTGATATCTTACCCAAACCCTCGGTGATTTATTTTGTTTTCAAAATATTAGCCACATAACGTTCCATGTAACGATGATATATTTCTATCGTTTTATGAGGAGTGTCTCCTGGGGTATTATAATTCTGATAACGTTGTTGACTTAACATTCGTATTTCAATAGTATTGTTTTTTGAAACAGTTGCCGTTACTACTAAAACGGAAAATAACAGATGCATAGATATAAGAATAACAGATGACTCAACAAATGTATTAATAATAGCAAATAAATAACAAATAAGAATCAAGAGATCAGATAGATGTGAAGAGAAGACGTGGGTTAAGAGAATCAATTTGAATAGGTGAGAGTTGCTGACCAGTTTGTAATTGCAAAATGAAAATAATACATTATATGATGTTGGAGACGGAAGGATGTGTTCTGGAGGTAGACACATCTATTGACAATTATGAAGAAGTTTAGTATAACAAGAGCAATGATACAGAAAATAACAAAATTGACTGAAATAACACAAATGCGGTTGCAATGATTCATGGCTAGATATTCTGAAAATGTACGTTCCTTTTTCTGTGTACACAATAAATGACTCAGTAAATTGCATTAATTGTGTTTACAATCACTCAAGCATCTTCATTGTTGGAGCCTATGGATATATTTATAATGGTAGCCCTTTTACCTTATTGCTACTCAACAGTTACCAAGTAATACTAAACATAAATTACATTATTAAGGATAATATTTTCTAGCGTTTCCAATAGTAGAGCAACTGTATTGTCTGGAATTCACTTTAGGCCTAAGTTCACACCAACACTAGTTCTAGCCCAGTGTTGTCAGAAAACCAATCCTTTTTCTTGGGACTTCTAAGCGTATACAAGACCCTGTTATTTATAGAAAGAAAAATTATAATCAGGTGACTGTGCACATGACTGTGGCACTGCTACCTCTCCTAGGTCGAAGTCGAGGTCGCCTTGAAGGACCTGGTTAAATGGGCACTAAGTCATAATTAGCTTAATATTTTAGTAGGTTGTTAGTTACCTTTACACTATAGTCATACCGGATAACCAATCATTAAATCACTATACAGCTGCATAAAGATATGCATATTTCTAACGAATATTCAAACTATTAAAACCCGAAACAACAAAAATTTTAGAAATAATAAATTATGATAGCAAGAAAAGAAAAAACTAAAGGCCATGACGCAAGTTTCTAGAAAAACAAGATACAAATTGCCTATCTGTACGACTAGTCGTGGTTGTTGGGAGTCGATTGGTCCACTCTTACGTCACAATCATAATTGGACTTTGCACTGACGGCCGACAAAATCGAACTCGTCGAATTGATACTTTAACGCGTGCCCCCAAAAGCGTGTTTCCAATAAACTCATTCAATCATATGTCCTTACGGTCATTAGACTAGAATGAAAAGTCGCCGCCTCATTCAATCTTTGAGATAGTTGCAGTACAAAGTCCAATTTATCATTAGGGTTGGCACATTTTGGGTAAGTTTTATTAATGTGTGGTAACGGCACAGTAAAATACAATTGTCACCACCCCAAATCTCTCCTGTGGGTGTCGTACAAGGCGACTAAGGATAAATCAGCCATGAGGAATGGGCAGCAGCGTTCCTCTTATATCACCTAACAATAGTACTGCTACTTTTGTGCCCTGGCAAATGGCAATAGGCTCGCCACCTATTACATGGGACCTAACATAATTGGCGGAACGTGGGTGCTAGTTCACCTCTGCCTACCTCTTCGGGGTTATAGGCGTGATTTATGTATGTATGTATGTATTATTAATGTGTAAACGTAGGTACTTATTAATGCGGTTAATGTGATTGGGTGAGAGTTGTTAGCTAGAGTTAAAGAGATCCCGATTGGGTGATTGAAGTGTAGTATTCCCGGCAGCACCTTGAAAGGATGACTGAGACGAGTGGCTGCCACTTGGATCTAGGTACCCAAACAGGGTGGCAGCTATATCGAAAACTTTATAGTTTGGTTGTCAAATTTAGGAGAGGCCAATTTCCAATGGACTGATTATTTAATGCTAATGAAGTCGAACGAAGGCTACAGACACAGCGCGAGAAGCAAAATTAATCTTAAGTCGTTTAGCATCGCTATATTTTGGTATTCGGTTGTCGCATAAAGAGGAACTCAAACAGAAGTTTATTTTCGTGAATATATTTGAAATAAAACAACTTTTACGGATAAGATTCGCGTATAATTTGGTGTTTGGCATATTAATTATTTAACCCGACGTTTCGATCACTTTACAGTGGCCGTGGTCACGGGGCGACTAAAGATGACAGGTGTCCTCACAATCAAGTAATAATTAACTACCGTCATAATATTTGATATTTTAGGTGTTCCGATTATTTACACAAACAGAGCATACAGTATCATTGTTTTTGGCAGTATGAGGACGGTGTTGGGATTTAATTATTCTAATAATTGGGTCCCAAGCAGGTGGTATGTTCCAAACATTATCCCTATTGAAGTTTGGATGTTTCTTGATTTCAATAGCTTCACGTATCATTCTAGGTACATATCGTTTCTCTTTTGCTAGAATTTGCGGTTTGTCAAATCTTAAATAATGGTTGGGTCCGTCTAAGGCATGTTCACATACTGCAGATTTTGTTTCACATCAGCTATGTGTTCTTTTACCCGGGTCCCTATACTTCTCTTTGTTTGGCCTATATAAGAGAGCCCACAGTCACAATCTAGCTTGTAAATTCCTGCATCTTGAAGGGGGATGTTACACTTTACAGGTCTTAGAAATTGGTTGATCTTCTTCAGCGGCTTGAAATAAGTTTTAATGGAAGCACGCTTCAAGATGTTCCCAATCTTGTCAGGAATTTACAAGCTAGATTGTGACTGTGGACTCTCTTATATAGGCCAAACATCTTGCCAACTCGTTTTGGGAGTTGCCAACCCTGGTCGTATTACAATACTTGGTATAAGTGTATAATGTGTAGCGTAAGTAAGCAATACGACGATGACTTGCAAATTCATGCATTAGGTAACTTCATAAAAACAGCTTGCATTAGTTATTTTAATGTATTCATGTTAAATGTTTAATGTAGCTAAGCATATGGCTAGGAGCGTTACTAGTTTGCCACCCATCAGCTTTCATAATAAAATTTGACAGTTGGTTTGGTCGATTGGTCAGATCGCTGGCTACCGGCCAAGAGATCCCGGGTTTGAATCCTGGTAGGGGCAAATATTTGTGATGAACACAGACGTTTGTTCTCGGATCATAGTTGTTTAATGATGACTACCTAATATTATTTAAATTCTAAATTATATATGTACCTATTTGAGTTGTACAAGTACAAGATATACAAAAAAAATATTTTTATTCAATTTTGTTCCCATGTAATTTTAACTGAACAGCAAATTTTGGCAAATTACCCTGAAGAAATTTATGTGTATCCTGGTTCATACACTTATTCAATTAGGTAGATGTTATAATTAATAATAGGTTGGGGAAAAAGTTTCTTCGCATTTTTTAAGAAAATTCAAAACATTTTCTAATATAGTTTATTTACATTTAACTAAAGTATGTAGGTACCATATTGTTCGATAACTTTTTGCCATCTTGTAGGTAGGGACATGATCCCATTGCTATAGAAATTTTGGGACTTCTGGTCAAAATACCGCGACAAGTGGTTTTGGCAGTCCTCTCGTGATGTTAACCTGACACTGCCTAAAGAATTCTGAAGAGACCGAAACAGGTGGAAATCTGAAGGTGCAAGGTCAGGACTATACGGCGGATGCATTAACACCTCCCAGCCAAACTCTCTTAATTTTTGCTGAGTGGCTAAAGATGTGTGAGGTCTAGCGTTATCAAGATGAAAAACCACACCCCTTCTGTTGATTAATTCCGGCCGCTTTCTCTCAACTTCTTGCTTTAATCTCATCAGTTGTTCGCAGTAGAGTTCAGAATCGATGGTCCTGCCTGGTGGTAACAGCTCATAATGAATAATGCCCTTCCAATCCCACCACACACACAGCATCACCTTGTTGCGAGTTAACCCTGGTTTCGCCACAGTCTGTGAAGCCTGACCGGCCTTTGACCACGACCTTTTTCGCACGTTCTTGTCGTACGTGATCTACTTTTCATCACCAGTTATCAGCTTCTTCAAAAATGGTTCGGTTTCATTACGTCGTAATAAAGAATCACAAATGAGTACACGGTTCATTAGGTTTCTTTCAGTGAGCTCGTGAGGTACCCAAATGTCGAGCTTTTTGTGTACCCAGTTTTTTTCAAATGCGCCAAAACTGTTTTGTTGTCAATTCCCTCCAGTTCTTCAGCTACGTCGTAACTACTGACATGCCGATCTTGCTCCACTTTTTCAAAAATGGCATCCATTTTATCTGTAATAGGGCGACCAGAGCGACGTGCATCTTTGACATCAAAATTTCCGGATTGAAAACGCTTAAACCAAATTTGTGCTACTCTCACAGACACTGCACTAGGTCCATAAACATCGCAAATTTTTTTCGCGGCTTGCGTTGCATTTTTACCTTTTTTGTAGTAAAATTTTAAAATGTATCGAATTTCTTCATTAGATTCACTCATCTTGGCGGTACGAAAAACAAATGAAAATCACACATTTTCCTAATTTAAATTTGGAATTATGTTCTTTAAAATTTAAACTTTCAATGATACCAAAACCAGCCAGATACAAATAGTATAAGCCAATGAGATTTTATTACAAGTTTATACATACTATAATGCGAAAAGACTTTTTCCCCAACCTAATATTTTCCTACAAATAGTCACCATGACTAAACAACAATAGAAGTTTTAATACCTTTATCTTAATCAGTAGTCAGAGAACCAACGGTAGCATTATTTAATTGTGTGCTCTTTGATTTACTTACTAAGTAATTTTGATTACCTATTATTGATGTTATAAAACTGCTCAGTTGCTACAGACAGAAAAACATATGGATAAAAAACAAAATAAAAGATTACAAAAAGGTTGGCACATTTATCTATTAGTTTTCAGTCAGCTTGCTGACCAAATTGTAGTTTGTCATCGTTACTAACAATAATGAGTTTAAAGCATTATTAGGTATTCAATAAAAAATTGAAATGTGTTGTGGATTATATCCTTAGGAGACTAAAAAATTTCACTTGATAACAAATATCAAATCAACCTTATCAATGTTGTTTCAACAGATTTGGAATATATAATACGACAAATAAACTATCATAATAAATAGTTCAATTCTAATTGGGTAGACAATTAGATAATGACCACAAATTTTAATAGCCTTGTTATAAATTAAAATTAACATAAATTTCAATATTAGTCTTAACTTTCCAAGTTTTACATGTTGTTAGAATAGATCTCACATGATAAATAAAAATTGTATCTTTTTAATATTTGACTGCCGCACTCAGAGACGTCATATTACTTTAATGAGAACTTAATGTCAAAAATTTTCATTCAAATCTAGAACATAGTCCCGTTAAGAATAGCGACTAGATTTGAATTGTAATTTTTGGACGTTAAGTACTTATTAACGTTATTTGACGTCTCTGAGTGCGGCAGTAAAACTTGTTTTTACAAGTGTATAATATTTATTTTGTTTAGTGTTAAGGTAAAAAGAATAGTAAGATATAAACATGTTACTGAAACGACAATATTTATTTAAAATTAATAAATTAAATGGTTATATGTATAAGTGTGTGGCAAGAATATTGACTAGTTTTGAATTGTCATTTTTTGACGTTAAGTACTCATTAACGTTATTTGACATCTCTGAGTGCGGCAGTTAGTGTACACCAGCTGTAGTGGGTGTATGGTAGCAAATATACAAATAAACAAGCTGAACTCAATTGCTAGTTCTTGTAGTTACAGTGTCACAGAGTGCACAATTGAAACTAATTGTTTTGTTACACTTGCCTTTGCTGGGTAGGTAGTTAGGTAGGTACTTACTGTTTAACACTATTGCTTAAAATATAACTATTATGCATTTTATTTTTTTTGTTAAAGTAAATCAGTAAAAATTGTGATGTCTAAAAGTTAATCACACTTATTTGATTGCATTAATCAATTAATTATGCAAACACTAGTAGTAGGTACACAGTATTAAAGTTTTGAAACTATTTTATTAATGTTCTGAGAAATAATAAAGTAATTAGGTAGAGAAAGATCCCAAGATATTTTTCAGGATAAGTGAAATGGTACAGAAAAGTTCTACAAAGTTAGATATCCTAGTTTAATAAACTTAGGGGAACTATTAAGAGGTCAAACTTATTCTCACATGGAAGTTCCGTGATAGATATTATAGGTGACAGTAAGTCCCAATGAATGTAAATTTAAGTAGGTTTAACTAAGCTAATTGGGATGTTCAGAGTAACATAATAAAATAATCATTGTGAGAAAAGAGAGAAGCATGAGATCCTACAAGCACACCACTAAACGTTTGACAATTCGAGAAATTATGTCATAACGAAACAGGTAAATAAAAGAAGTTTAGACATCATAGAAGTTTCTTGGAAGTTAAACTACTTGAGAAACAAAATTAGTCTCGAAAACAGAAACAAATATGTTATTACATACCTTCATCACAGAGTCCCATACTTGTTGAAACTGCCTATAATTTTATTTTAATATCAAAAAGAAATAGCCAAAAAAATAATTTATTTTCATCAACAACTAACTACTATGACGTAAATGTCATTCAATATCAATATCATTATTTGTCAAATATGATTTTTGACATTTAGTAAGCGGAAATAAGAACGAATGATAAGGCAGTGTTGCCTTAAGAAAAATAAATGTTGACGAATGTTTAGTGCCGTCTAGCGGACAAAGGATTAGTAGTATGCTTTAATAAATAATACAACATCTCAACGGTAGATGGCGCTAATTACAAAAATAATTTTGGGTTAAATTATTATTAACATTAAAATTCAGTGATAGGCCTTTTTAGTTTTATAACAAATATTAACCGAGGTAATAAATACGTCAGCATAGGCGTATAATTTGTTTATTTTTTCTAATTCTCTATACATACATAGATACGCCTATATCGCTAAGAGGGGTAAGCAGAAGTGAATAACACCCACGTTTTGCCAATGAGGTCATGTCCCATGTATTAGGTGGCGAGCCTATTGCCATATATCGGGCACATAAATCGCAGTACATTTATAATTAATTATTGCTACGTTGTATGAGACGAGTGCTGCTGCCCATTGGTACTCATCGTTGTCTTTACAATTAGTCGCCTTGTACGACACCCACAGGAGATATGCTGGTTGTGACAATTGTATTCTGCTGCGATTAAAATTATTCTAAAAACGTGGCTTCGCAATTTCGCCGTCTTTTCAATAATGTTGGTATGAGTGCCTAACTCAACACCGCCATTTTATTTGTAATTTTTCAACACAAATCTTTTTATAATTAAAAATAACTTGAATTTAAATTAAACGATCGCTAAATGTAGTGACTAAACGGAAACCTACATAAGTACAATTAGGTTGCAATTGTGTTGATGGCCACCTTTTGTTGCTAGCTCCGTCACAGGCTAGATGTTGTGGCTAGGGCATCTTAACGTAATAATGCACGTGCGATCCTCGCGTAGGAAACATGAACCAAGACGGCTTTAATTTGCGTAGGCGCTTGCACATTATTAATAGAGTAGGTAATGATCCCAGTGGTTTCAGGCTACACTTAACAGAAACCATTTATTTTATGATCTCTAAAGGTTGGTTTGGTAGTACGTACCTACTGTGATAATTCTAAGTCAATTTATGACTTCTAATTATCTTTTACCTAATATTCCGCTACAGTTCATGTCTGCCTCCTCTTCCATTAATATCTGTCAATCTCATCAAGCCATCCACTTCTTTTGGTTCTTGTTCATAACATCCCCATACCGGAAAGGTGTTATAGTGCAGGTCATATAAGTCTGCGCGCGAGGGGTGGCGCTGCTCGCCAACATTGATATTCGTAGACAAACAAAATGGCAGACGAATTTTTAGCTCCAATTTTGACCTCGCGCGGACTTATCTAGCCCGCACTCTAGTGATGAATGAATGTACAGAAAAGTGATGGAAAGGATTATGTCGAGTGAGGTCGAGAGACCGATGAGGTGAGTGATTGAGATGAAAACATTTCAATCCATACTGCTCAAAGTTTTGGCTTAGGTTTTAAAGCCGCCTGCCTGACACCAACCCTCTATGGGTATGCTGTTGTTGGTAGTTTTCCTCCCACCGCTAGGGTGCTCAAAGGGCATATTGGTCTACACCGGGGAAACTCCCTTAGTCGACGTTTATGACACTCACAGGGTAAGTCGGGAATGGCACATTCTGCGTTATTCTTTCGGGATGATAAACAGTTAATAGTGACTTATAAAGCACAGCTAGTTACTAATAAAGTTTTCATCCCCCCATCTCGGAAAGTGTTTTTGCTCTTTGATATCTGAGTGCAAAAGCCGTTTTTATTATCTAGAGGTTAAAGTAAGTTTGAATTCAGAACATCGTGTGCATTAAGTTTGTGAATTCAAAACATCATATAACCTATTTAATTCTCCCTTAATGGTGCCGAAATTATCATGCAACCTTTTTTAATTTGTTAAAAACTCAGACTCGGAACCTTCTTGGTGTACTTTTTTTTGTAATTTGCTTTGCGCGTGTCATTTTCTTTTCACGTCATAAAGTTAAAAGGGGTGTTTGGAGCGTTTCGTGGTGTCAGTCAGATTTATTTTCGCTTATTCAAAAATTGTTACAGAGTGGATTTTCTGCAGTGAAAGTGGTGTTATTTTGATGCACAAGCATCCGTGTTGATGTGCAATTATGCAGAATCATTGAAAATAAGTGTTGTGTTGGGTTTGATGTTGTGGTAAAGACCACTTTAAAAAGTGGTTTTGTCCACTTCATCAGGCACCATCATGAACTCTGTTACCATTAAATTCGCTCCAAGCACTACCTAGATTCGTTAAAATGTGTGACACCCATATTTTAACGTAAAATTCATTTCATTCATACATTTCACCCACTCATTATTTCATAAGACTACAGATAAAATATACACTAAAGACATGGCTGTATGGGCGAGCCCCTTTGCCTTCCCTAAAATATTGGGACAATTAAAACACACACACATAAAGTTAAAACCTGTGAGTTCCGAGGCGGTCAATCAGCTTGGCGTCAATATCGTCTACAACGCTTGCTTGATGCTTGAGTCAAGCATTTAAAAGCTTTTTAGGTCTGTTTGACCTAGCAACGGAACAAAAACACACAAAATCAACGTGTTTGACTCAAGCTGATTGAAACTGTCTCGGAACCCCAATAAGGACGGTCATTTTTATAAGGTTCTTGTTTACAGGTTTTAATATGGCGAGTAGAAAATAATATTGTGGTGGGTGTGTCTGGGTGGGTGTCGAGGCGAATGGGTGTTTTGTGGGTGCGTCTGGGTGAATGGGTGTTTTGTGGGTGTGTCTGGGTGAACGGGTGTTTTGTGGGTGTGTCTGAGTGGATGAGCGTGTGTTGTGGGTGTGCATAGGTGATTGAGTGTGTGTTGCGGGTGTGTCTGGGTGAATGTTGTGGGTGTGTTTGGGTGGATGGGTGGGTGTTGTGGGTTTTTTTAATATTTATTTTTATATTTATTTAATAATTTTAGAATCCTTCGCTGGCTCGGTCATTAAAATTGAGCACGCGGTAAAAAAGCATCTTTGCTCTCACGTTTAACAAATAACTATTACATACTACAGTCAGACCCATGAATCTAGCCAATAGGAAGTAGTTCTAGGGCCTAAATTATAGTCATAACCTTCTTTAAGACACTAGTTTAGCATTAGTTTTGCATTACCTAACTTTAAAAAACGTGTATTTTACATTATTTTTTGAATGCATTTTTTACACCCAACAATATATTTTCATAGCATAGGCAGTTTGCCTTGAAACGACCAGAGAATTAACACTAGTGTCAAGTGAGTTCTCAAACAAAACCAACAAATTTTGTAACTACAAAAGTGTAGTAAAGTTGTGAATGTATTTACTATTTCTCTTAAGATTTAAGTTTTGCTAAATATTAGTAACATAAGGAAGTACCTACATGAGTTAGTAATATAGGAAGTCATGTTAGCTAGCGATTGCGATCTTTTTCCTATAACTTGAACTTCTAAGCAATTCTCTTTTCTTCATCCTTTTGAAAGTAGATATTTATAATGACGGCTGCCTTGGTCGAATGTTCAGATTGCTGGGTATTGGCCAAGAGGTACCGGGTTCGAATCCTGGTAGGGGTAAACTTTGTGATGACCACAAATGTTTGTTCCCGAGTCATGGTTGTGTATATGTTTATGTAGTATATTTTCAACATTTATATACATAATTATATTAAAAATATGTCCGTCATCTAGTATCCATAACACAAGTGCTTAGGCTACTCTCTTTGGGCTAGATGATATGTGTGAGTGTAAAAATATAAAAAAAAATAACAACTAACAAGAGACATACATACCTACGCCTATTTGTTCGTCCTTATGCAGAGGTGAATTAACACTCACGCCTCGCATCTATATTAGGTAGGTACCTTGTAATTTGGGGCGAGCCAATTGCCATCTATCGGGCATATAAATCGCATTCACAGTTCATATTGCTAGGTAGAAGAGAGGAGAGTAGAGGAATGCTGCTGCCCATTACCAATCTTTTACCTTTTATAGTCACCGTGTACGAGACCCGCGGTAGTGATATGTGGTCACAAGAAGTATACTGCTGCTAGTGGTATTCTGCTCTGCTGTCATCACAAGGCACGTTTATACTGTCGTTTCTATAAATCAATATTGGGATAATGTTACAGTGTTCATTAACTTTTCATTTTCATTTCATCTCCTATTACATGTTGTGGGCTGTAGGTGTTGTAGCCGCTGGTGGTAGAATCAAATATGGGTTTGATTGTGAAAGTTTTATATTAGTTAAATTGCACACACAGTGCAACGGTTGCTAACAAGTAAGGTGTAAGGCAATTCATATGGACGCGGTCCAAGTAACCCATAGACAACAAACCAATAGTTTTAATTATGAAGATTTTAGTCAGCCTGGCGAAACTTCCATACTGCAGAAAAAATGTATGGAGTTTAGGCAATTTTTAATGGCGACTTGTTTTGTCTCTTACTTCCGATCTAACCTTCCTTGTCTCGCGCTGCCGGAGTGTGTCACTAATGTCATAAGCATAGAGGACAATAATACTACGGATATAGAGAGCCCGCTCGCCGATTTTTTTTGCTAACCGCTAATGTCAATTCATTTCACACTAGCTCTATCTACAAATTCCATCCGACCTTTGAGTGGGTGTCAATGTGTGCGTGAGCTTATACGTATTTACCCACACATAAACGTGTTCATTTAATTTAATATTACGTATTAGTTTATTGCAAGATCCTTATAAATCGGTAACTGTTAGAATTTCAAACAGTTACGGACAATAAAGAGTTTCATTAAACATCAATACAAATATAAACATCGACATTGCTTACAAATACGCAATATTAAACTAAATAAACACATGTAACTATTTCTATTCATCCTAAAATAAACGCTTTCCAACATGGGTTCATATCATAAAATAAAAATCAAATGTATTTGTTACAATTTATATTGTAAATGGTAAAATATACATAAATAATAAAAATTATGGACATATGCCATGAAAGTAATTAGGTCAGTTAAATGTATTAAAAAAGTAAAAGACGGAAATAATAAAATTCAATTAAATGTTGACAAGGGCTTCTGTAAAAAAATATAAGAACAATTCAAAGGGTTCAAAAATTATTAGGGACAACATTAGATTAGGGATATTACTTTTAAACCCAAACATATGGGCTTGATGCAATGTTCACAAGAAATATAAACCAGGACCCACTTAAAAACTTTTTCGGTAATATAAGAAGTTATGGCGAGAGAAATACGGCACCTAATACAATATAGTTTAAAGGTGTCTATAAGTCTTTACTACTTAATAATTTCAACTCGCCCCATTCCCTTCACGCAAACTGCGATATACTTCTTATATTACCCCGACAATGAGGTACCACAAAGTCCTCGTGGAAACACAGAGGAAATTGTGGTGACTTTTAATCTGATGTAGTTAATGCAGGTCAGGGTAATTATGTCAGTTGGTCCCACCAACTGACATAATTACCCTGACCTGATCCTAGGAAAATATATGAAAAAAATAAGTAAGAGTTGTAAAAAATGTAAAGTAGTGATACGGTGATCTCGAAACAGATACACAGTGAGTCTAGATTGGCCGAGCGGTCAGGCACCTGCCTGGAAACACAGTGGACGCGGGTTCGATTCCCGCATCAAGACCATAATTTTTCTAAATTATTTTTCTAATCACCAAAATCTTTCTACATAGATACATAGTAATTAAATATAAAGGTAAAAAAATACAAAGCCAATTGCAAAAGTTTGCAATACAATCCAAAAGCTTAGAAAACGGTTGACAAACAAAAAATTCTGGTGACAAAAAATATAGTTCCCAATACAAAATATTGTAGCGAAATTTTTAAAAATCATGTCTTAAAAATGTGGAAAAATTATTAAATTAATTCGTATTTTGATTATAATTTATGCATTAATAATTTTCCTAACATTATAAATGTTAGAAAAATTTTTAATTTGTGGTTAGGAAAAGTTCATAAAATTGTACTCTTGATGCGGAAATTGGACGTCCCTTTTAATTGTATAAAACACAAAAATGAATTAAAAACCTACTTCGAAAACACAACTATAAACATTTTCATTTACAACTGGTGACAAGCAATTAATTTGTGTTAATTTATTGAAAAAAATATTTTAACTCATTTTTGCGGTACAGGAAAGGGTCACAATAACGTTATAGTAATATACTGTAGTAGTATATCAGTAAATACATAGCTCGGTGATTATCACTTTCATATGCTAAAATAAGTTAGCGTATAGTCCTACAGATAATCTTGATTCACAAAGTTGTGAGTTTTTTTTGCGTGATCTGGTCATTTCTGCTTGCAAAGTTGTAATCTGCCTTCGGAGAGTATGCAGCAAAAGCGACGACAATTGTTGTTGACGTGTTGTCTCTGCAAAAAAATTATTCCTATGAATTTACGCACTTGATGATAAAAAAAAAACCATTGGAGTTATTTTAATTCTTGGCACGAGAATGGATATTAAATGCAGTAATATTTCCAATCAACTTTTGATGTGTTGGTGTGAATCATTACCAGCGGGTCCCTATATTCTATCTATAGTTAAAAATAAGCTTACTAAAGTTTAGTTGCCTGCCATTTTTTTGTTATATTCCAATAAATAACAGAAGTTGCTAAGCAACTAAGCCACAGTACGTCTATTTTCAACTGTAGATAGAATATTAGTTAATAATTATTTAACTGTTTATTACAAACGAGTAGGAGTAAAGCATTGTACGCGATAGCTAAGTCGTTCTTTATGTTTAAACAATCTAAAGACACCTCCCATACTAAGTAAAATAACCGTACTGATAAACGATATGATTGATTTCCAGATTAATAATATGTACCTGTTTACATTACCCAGAAGTAAGTGGTTGACTTTGTTTAGGCATAAGCGATACTTCTTGTATAGGGACTTTCTCCTTAATATCTGAAATAAATGTATTAATGTATAAATAATAAAAAGGTGCTTGGAAGATTGAATAGGGTCCGTCATGCATGTTTTGACAAAAATATTTCAATACAAATCACAGACAGTACCAACAATATTTGTGTCAGGACATACAACGTTTTTCTTTACCTATTATGTTAGGCAGTGAAGTAGATGATTGAATAGGTCCAGGTATTTCTGAAATTTCTGCTGCGGAAACATTAACCTTAGAATCTGAAATAATTAAATATTATATTATTTATCTTAGTCTTAAAATGAATGAATTTAATTTATTGATAAAAGTTGCTAGAAACTCTTACTTCTATCAAGATGTAGCGACGGTATTTCTTGATAATTTAAACTATTGTTACGGTTCCAATCTGTGGTAGTGAAATGAATATCACTCATGAACTTCTTTCTATAAAATTCATAATCAGCATCACTCTCCAATTTCCTCCAACCACGTGTACCCAAGCCTTGAAACATTGTGGTTTCTTCTTTGGATTAGGTAACTGATGGTATGAGGTTCCTAAAAAAAAGTAATTTGAATGTATAGCACATTCAAATTGATTCATGATCCAAACATTTTTATGAAAGGTAATGAAATTTAGACCAAAATTATATGATGACTTGGATAAAGGGAGACTGTAATTTGCGATTAAGAATTTTAGATGTTAGGGCCTATTGCCAAACATCCTTATCTTAGCCTTGTTTTCAAGGCTGAGATAAGGACGTTTGGCAATAGGCTCGCCACCTATTACATGGGACTTAACATAATTTGCGAAACGTGGGTGCTAGTTCACCTCTGCCTACCCCTTCGGGGATATAGGCGTGATTTATGTATGTATAAGGATGTTTTAAATTGAGATTATTACACCTTGCCATCCGCTGCGGCAGAGAAAAATCACATCAACCTACAAAGGGTTTAAACAGGTCATAGAAGGCAACTAAATGATATTGATCATCTTATACTCAGTCGACCAATACACATTGTGCAACCTTAGTGGACTATTGCCTAAACTGTTGTTGGTGTTGGCACATAATTGAAGATTTAATGATAAAGATACTTACTAAAATCCATTGGACATCCTAATACTCAACGCACGCAATTTTCTAAAAATGTGTTCACTTCACAGCGAAGGAGTAAAAACTCAATCAGACGCAATCAGTTCAACACTTTCACGAAAAATTAAACAAAAACTGGGAAACGACACGGAAACTCACGAGATACAATTAATTTTAAAGTTTTGAACTCGACAAACAACTGACATTTTTGGGCTGTCATTCATGGTCACAGACAGAACAATCAAGAAGTACGAGAACCATGAAGGTTCTGTCTAAAGAGGATAGTATACCCGTAGTCTAGTATCCTCTTTGCACAGGACAGAACACATAATATACCTTCATGGTTCTCGACCTTTTCGATTCGTGGCGCCATCTAGTTAAAAAAATGTTACTTAATTTGGGATCAAGCTCGGAATTTTTATGTAGATGTCGCATTTTACAAAAAATATCCGTAAAATATTCTTAGTTCTAAGTGTCCACCCCCTGGTCATAAGTCACTATGCCGTTTTGAAAATATAAAATAAAGCGTTGTTTTAGTTTAGTTTTCCATCTTGTGCTTATTTATTGTCTTCAGTGACTTATCATTATTGTATATCTAACTAGTTTGTGTCATTTATTTATGTGCATAACAGCGAAATGTTTTACAAAAGGTGTGAAATATGTTGACTAAAATCTAGTAGGAAATTAAACCAAAAGAGGGTTTTCATGGCCAATTCCCACTAGATGAGAAGCGGTAAGTAGTTTTCCATGTTATTATATAAACGCTAAGTAATTAGAAATAAGTTCTGGTCACTTTAATCAAAAATCATATGCGCCGTAGCGATGTCCTTACTACTTACTAAATTATTGATAAAAAATCTATTTTCGTAAATTTGAGTATCAAATGTACTTGAGATGTTTCATTAGTTTTATACATATAAATATTGTCTATTGCAATATATTATAATATAGTATATCATATATAGGGTTATTTATAAAACACCAAAAACCTCCCATCACTAGATAGCTAACATTAACAACAAAGTTTGTTGTATGAGTTTTATTATTCATCTCTCATTATCATCATCAAAAGTTCTTCTGTGTTCAACTCCACTTATTTTTCAGATCACAGCGTGACTTGTTGAAAGGCGATGAGAGTCATGGCTGCAAAGCATATGAGAGTGGATCGGCATTAACCCCGTTGAAAAGCCGTTTCGGTTTGCGACTGACAGAGATGAATATAAAAAGCTGACGGCTTATCTTCCGAATTGAAGAGGCACTAGAAGAAGACAGCGTGACTGCCGCCTTGCTACACGATGCCCGTCGGGTGTGATCGTTGCCTGCAACCGCATAAGCGCCTCTATTGGTAAGTTACATAACTTATCTTTCCGATATGGTTTGATAGCTCAATTCCTGAAGCTAATGAGTGGTTTATTTCAGAACCAGATTTCATTGATTGGGCAGAACCAGACCTTTGGGCGCGTTACACATAGTCCGCTATGGTAAGCGGTGAACAATAAATTGAATTGATGATGACCAGCGTAAACTCAAACGATATATTTACTAATCTCTATTTATTATTTCAGATCTAAATGTCCTGCTTACTTGCTTACACAACATTGCAAAAACGTGTGTTGATCGATCAGCTAACATCTGAAGACTCCGCCTAGAATATGAGATCAGAAAATTACCAACAATTTTAATTTCCACATTGTAAACATAACTTTTATTTTTTGTTGTTAAATAATTGTATTAAATAATTACACGTAATTTAATAATACTCAATATTTTCAAACGAACAGAGCTTTTTATTTTGCTTTTGTAGGATTAAAAAACCTGTCTGCAAGTTCTGCAAAGCAGGGGGGGGGGGGTACCCATTCGTTTTTATCGATATCGACACATTCTGTAGCGTACACCACATCCTTAGTTTGCTTTTGTAGTATGTTGGCATTACTTTTTTATCTGTCTCTGTTGGTTGGTACGAGATCTTAGCCTAAACTGCGAGTCAAAATTGTCAAAAAGCTTGAAGTCCCGACTCTTAAACGTAGTGTATTATATACTCTTTGATTTTAGTGTATGCTTGGTGCTACCAACACATGGACCTAACAAAGATGGCGAAATGTGCATTATTTTTTTTTATTGTGAAAACCAACAGCGTTACATGTTAATAAAACAAGTTAACATGATACATGTTATAGTAAGGTCAATTAAAGGTTTCCCTGAAACTACTTAAATAATAGGTACTTAACATTAAAACAAAACACAGAAGATACAAAACCCTTTAACTCGTTAATTGCTATAAGTAATGTATTTCTATCCTATATTAATTATTTCAATGAAATAATTATTTCGTCTCGAAACGGTACGGAAATATACACTTATCAAAGTCCATTTAAATAAAGTTTATTTTTAATTTTTTTTTAGTTTAAGTTCAATTTCCGGTAATCAAAGCAGTATCAAAAATTCTATCTGTAGGTACATACTTCAAAGGCAAGTATTATTAAACAATTTAATAATTATATATTTTTTTTTTTATATAGGTATATAGATCAAAGATGTAACAGCAAATAACCAATCCTTAGGAGAGCAGACAGAGTGAAACAAGAAACACAACCGTAACCTGGCCCAAGCAGTGGCTTGTGCGGCGGCGCGAAACTGTTCATAGTATGAGATTATTACACTAAAACATACCTCATAATTAAGTGTTATTTACTCATATTTAGAGTTAGAAGACGACTTGCTATTTTGGATTTAAATGTATGGTCTACGCGGTCAAATGCTTTTTCGAAGTCAGTGTATATTACATCAATTTGCCCACCGCGGTCCATATTAGATAAGATGTGACCTGTACCTAATACTCCTCTTCCTACGCTTTCGAGGGTGTGAGGATGAACAGGCATGATTTATGTATTGGTTCATTTTGTTTATCTTGTCTACCTCAGTCTGCCCCTCTAGACAAATGGCAAGTCTATTCCAACAAATAAATTACAAATGTATGAAACTGACGTATACGGTCGCGTCGTCACAAATTTAATAGAAGCTGACAACAATTGACATTTGTATTCTAATATTCGTTAGAACAGATTAGTCACTTGTCTAGAGGGATAGATGGCCTAACCTAGTGGCCAATGTATTATGTAGGTACGAATAGATTCAAATGCATGAAACTGACGTATTGGGAAGAAAAGAACATGGCGATCGTTGTGTCAATTGTAAGAGAAGCTGTCAGAGGGAGTGTTTGGCGCGTTTCGTGGTGTTAGTCAGATTTATTTTCGATTATTCAAAAATTGTTACAAAGTGGATTTTGTGCAGTGAAAGTGGTGTTATTTCGATGCACAAGCATCCGTGTTGATGTGCAATTATGCAGAATCATTGAAAATGAGTCTTGTGATGTGTTTGATTTTGTGGTAAAAACCACTGTAAAAAGTGGTTTTGTCCACCTCATCACTAACCATCATGAACTCTGTTACCATTCAATTCGCGCCAAGCACTCCCAAGATGCGTTAAAATATGTGACAACCATATTTTAACGTAAAATTAATTTCATTCATATATTTCACCCACTCATTATTTCATAAGACTACAGATAAAATATACACTAAAGACATGGCTGTATGGGCTAGACTCTTTGCCTTCCCTACAATATAGGGAGAATTTAAGAAGAAGAGAAGCTGTCAACACTACAGAGGGCCTAGCCAAGTGGCTTATTATTTAGTCGACCGCATAGAAAACAAAAGTATGAAACTGACGTACCTATTGTTTTCTCTGCAATACGTCAGTTCACCAGTTGACATTTGTATTCTATTCGTTCGATAGATAAGCCACTTGGCTAGGAGGGCCTATGTACCGAAGGAAACAATGTTAGGCTTAGGACACGACCTAGGGTAAGAATCAAGCGACTGTATCCAACTGCATCTATATGCGAATCGCCGAGCCCAAACCGCACCGGGCGCGATGGCATCGCATCGGTATGAATGGATCGCGTCACTGTGACAACGGACTTATAAATGAAGCATGTCATTGAACGACCGAGAGCAGCGTGCCAAGTGTTAATGCCAATATCAAAGTGACGTCACGATGCACATAATTCATTTCAGCAGTCCCCTCTAGTTGCATAATGCATTATAATAATATCTGCATGAGCGCATCGAAGCTCTGTTATGATCTACCGGTGATATTCTGGACGAGAATATGCTGTGTTTATTATTGCCAAAAGACTTATTAGCATAATTCGCTTCACTATTTTTAGGTTTTAACAATAACAACTTTGCTATTCATAAACCAGATAGATAGACACAGGCCTATGTACTGCTCTCATAAGCCAACACAATATATAGAATTGTGAGTTTACGAAATGTTTCAGTAGACTTTCTTTACTTTTTAAATATCCCATTAGGTACATTGGTAAATTGATTAAACTATCTGATATGAGATATCTACTGCTTTTTATTCAGGCATTCGGGGAACATGTGGAAATTGAATTTCCTTCATTTTCATGTGGCACTCTGCACTTTGTAACCATTTTTGGGCTCTCATGTTAAATAACTGTCGAAAATACTATGTTTCCGTAGTTCAGTGGTTTCCACAGAACAGGGACACCACAGAAACCTACCGCCTAACTCAATTGCTAAAGCAAAAGCTATAGTTTATGACGTCATGCTGTCATTTCGCAGCAAATGTACCTAAACTATTAGCGATAACTTTGAACGAATGATTTTGTATGAATTTGCACAAAACCCGTGCCGCCGAAAAATTCAGGATGGCTGCTATAGCCGTAAGCAGTGCATTGCTATATAGCTATCATCAGCAATCGAGTTAGGCGATAGGCCCCCAGGTTTCCACAATAAATAATCTTAAAGTCTTCGAAGCGGTAAAATTTTGCTAGACTGATTTATTAACAATAATATATTTTTGTGCAAGGTCAGTAATATGACTGGAAGCCACACTTTAATTGGTATAGTGTCCACCATCAAGCCAAATCGGTTCTGCCAAAAACAGATTTACGAGTAAAGTTTAGATTACTGCATTTCAGGAAGACCGTATTCTATTTAACAATGTCTCTTCCCGAAATGATCAAAGTGACAATAATATGCATATGAATCCATATTTAAAAAGACTTAACAAAGCTTTAATATAAGCCAAAAATTTAATTCGTAGCTGAGTAGGGACAACAGTGTTCTGTGGTAGGGACGGTAGAGCAAGAAATAAAGGTACCAGTATTATAAAGGTTTTTGGGAAGTAATATCTTTAATTTCTTACTCATCCACACAACATTGGTTCAGGTTCAGTATCTTCCGTTCAGATAAAATAAAATATTTAATTCAGTTACAAATTACTGTGCCGTGTGATAAACGCATAGCAGAATACAATTGTCACCACGCGCCATCTCTCTCGCGGGTTTATTCTGAATCGCCCAGCAATATGTACTGAGATTTATGTCCCTGATAGATGGCAATAGGCTCGCCCCCACAGATCACCCCCTATTACATGGGAATAATGTGGTAACTATGTGGGTGTTAATTCCCCTCTGGCTACTCTATGGGGATAAATAGGCGTGATGTATAAGTAACATGGGTCATTGGATGTGTGTCGTATGAGAAGCTCGATACCGTAGTGGCTTAGCGCGCTCGGACAGCGATTGCGTAAACCAAGCAATGTTCGCTAAGGCCGGTCTTTGGATGGGTGATCAAAAGTTTTTTTTTCTCAAGTTTCTACATGTTTCGGGAGGCACGTTAAGTCTTTGGTACCATAGGTAATAGTCAAAGTACATTTGATTGATACATTTTATACAAAATTTAAGTTTAATACTTTTCTGATCGACTGTTTCATATGAAAAGCTGTGGGCACCATGTACTTGGTAGGAGGTCGAATGGGCACCTTTTTGTAGGTAAGGTCCAATTATGGAGATACCGAACCATAGGGAAGACCTGTGCCCCAACAGTGGGGACATAAAAGGGCTGGGGATGATGATGTATGTAATTGTATCTACATTATATAGCTAGAGACATTGTGTTGCATGTCGCATGCTTTGGGTGCATGTTCACTGTGAGCTCTAGTTGGCATTCGTCGTGCGGACACTGGCACCGAAAAATCGACACAGGTTATTAATACCTACCATCCATCACACAAACATAAATTAAAGGGGCCTCCTTTAAAGGGGACAGCCTCCTCCTAATAGTAGATTATACACGCAAGGGCAGTACCATAAAGAATGTCTCATATCCAATTATATGCGATAAATATGCTATCTAAGGCTTTTTTTATCGCCCGAGGTAATTTAATAATTTTATGTCACCCCCTGACCAGGAAGTGTCAAAGTCAAAGTCAAAGTCAAAATTCATTTATTCATATCTGGTATGATTACAATACACTTATGAATCGTCAAGACGCGGGATTTTCCGTACTCGTAGCAGGCGGAAAAATCCATTTTTGGTCAGGTTTGACATAAAACCTATTTATTTAAACCAATTTCTGTCAATTTTAAGTGGATTATTTTTATTGCATTTTTCTCTTAAGTTTGGATGAAACTTAAAGAAAAATCAATAAATAAATAATTTCAAAGAAAAGGAGGTCAGAAAAATAGTGATAATTTAATGGCCTGTAGCGAGAATTCTGATCCACATTTTCTTAATAATATGAATGGTTATTCCCATTTTCTCGACATTAGGACGTAATAGGCTATTTTTTATACGCCCAGGTGATAAGGGAAAAACGACGATTGCCATTTCAGCTAGTATTCATATAAATAAATAAATATTTTTACACTCACACCTGTCATCTAGCCCAAAGTAAGTAGCCTAAGCACTTGTGTTATGGATACTAGATGACGGACATATGTTTAATATAATTAAAGTGCCGACGCGTGGCGTGAGTAATTCGTACATTTTCCTACATTTCCTTTTTGAATTGTTTCGAGCTATAATGTTTTTCCCCCTAAAACTTTACAAATATGTAAACTTACAAACTTTAATATAATTATGTATATAAATGTTGAAAATATAATACATAAACAAATACACAACCATGACTCGGAAACAAACATTTGTGGTCATCACAAAGTTTGCCCCTACCAGGATTCGAACCCGGGACCTCTTGGCCAATACTGAGCAATCTGAGCATTCGACCAAGGCGGCCGTAAAATCAATATCATCATTTATTAATTTTTAGTCCTTCCTTTCGTAACAATCGAATGCTTTTAAGATACTAGTTTTTCTCTTCATTTTAAATAAACGTTAAAATGATGAGGATTGTAAAGTGCCGATACGCGTCGCGTGTAATGGCGACATTTGCCTGCATTTCCTTTTTGAATACTTGTCTCGAGCGATTACGTTCTCAGTCCCCTAAAACTTTATAAAATGAGAAAATTTTGGTCTTGTTAGATTCAGTACATCCTAATCTAGGTCTGTAAGTTTTCACTTCATTTTTAATAATTCAGTTTTTTTGAATTAAAAAAATATATAAAATGCCTGAGGAAATATTTATGTCAAAAATAAAAATATTTCGATGCTAAGAACGATTATCGTAAGCAATACTTCGTAAAAATAAAAACTTACCAAACTAGTTTTATATTATTTTTACAACATATCCAAAAATTGTTAAGATTGGACTATGTTTACTGGGTGAAAAATGTTATCGCTTTTTGTACTAAAATTTACAGCTTCACAATCCTTTTTATGGGCAAGCTGTAAGTATGTAAATTGATGTAATAACGCTTATACTTCGCCAGCTTACATCAGGTCCCAATGTAATTTCTGATTGATGGTAATAAGCTAGGCTTATTAGCATTCATCAGAAATATCACCACACAACAATACAAGAGGTTAATAAAAAAGAGGACATCTTTTATCTGTTCTGTGCTTATCACAGTAATTTACTGTTGTTTACATAATTTTTCTCTTGGATGATGGCTTAAATTTTAACCAACTTATTATTATAACATATAAAAAATAAAAATAAAAATTTCTTCCTTTAAATTTTACAATAGTACAGTTTTCCAATTCGCTCGTCCGTTACGAAATCTGCATTGTCACTCCTTATCAATTCACTTACATAATAGCTACGTGGTCCCGATGTTAATTTGTAGATTATTTTTATCGCTTTATTGTTTACAATCTTAAGGCTAATTTAACGATTAGACATATTGACAAACTTGATTACCTACCGAGTTTGAAATAGAGCGTCTTACATTTATCCGAAATTTTAATAGATCACGGAATAACGAACGACAATATATTTTAGTAATTTTTCAAACTTGACAATTTAAACTTGAAGAAATCTTTCGTAAAGTTTGCGTGTGGTGCCGGCAGAGCAGAATACAATAATTGTCACCTTCCCCATCTCTCTCGCGGGTGTTGCAGGTAATACAAGGCGATTAAGGGTTAAGACAGCAATGAGTAATGGGCCGCAGCGTTCCTCTCATACCACCTAGCATATACTGATTTTTGGCAATCTAGGTCCGCCACCCTATTACATGCATTGGACCTAACCTAATTGGCGAAACGTGATAGTGTTAGTTCACCTCTGCCTACCCCTTCGGGGATAAAGGCGTGATTTATGTATGTATCTATGCATAAGTTAATGACAGTTGTCTTAAACTTCTGCATAATAGCAAATGAGCTACATGCGTCAATAAATATTATAGGTAGAGCTAGGTACTTGTTACATGTCCAGCCGATCACATCGAGAAGTAATAGGCGCAATGAGGAGCGTGTTATACTTTTAATAGAAATCACGTTGTTAACCCTATGATGCACCACATTAGTATGTCGCCCTGGTATTTATCTAAATCAACTATGTACTTATATTCTCGACTGCTAGTAATTGGATGCCGCTGATGTATTATAATAATAAGATCGATGAAAATTTTCCAAACAGAAAAACTTTGGAAAATTACAACCGTTCTTGGGTTTCCATGCAAAATTTTTGGAAAATGATGATTTGGAAAATACCAACCGTCTGACAAATGTGCCAGCACCGACTCATCACTCATAAAAGTCGACAAAGCGAAATTGCCCGGTGTAGACCGATATGCACCTTAATGCACCCGAATGGTACAGGGCAAACCACCAACAACAGCATACCCAAAGTCAAGAAGGTTGGTGTCAAGCAGGCGGCCGGCTGTAAAACCTAAGCCATAACCTTGGGCAGTATGGATTGGAATTATGTTGTCATACCAACCACTCTCTCCGTTCATCGTTGAACTCGACATAGATCTTTCCATCTTTCTTCTATACAATAATTCATCACTAGCACCATTCCGGTGTGATGGATAACATGTATCAAAAGGGAGTTGAAATCAAAAAGGAGGCTAGATAACATCTGACCGATATGAATGGAATAGGAAACATACTGCGCCGACCCCAGATAGACTGTTCCCAGTCCAGACAGGAAGAAGAAGAAGAAAACCGGGGTCCATCGTCAATATCTCAAAAATGGGACCTGGGGAAATGGGAAAATCTCCATATTTTTTTTTCTTTTTCAAAATAATTACATTACACGCAGTGTCAAGAGCAACTCAAAATGATCCCCAACTTATGCCAAATAAAACAAATGTAACTAACATAATGAAAACTTTAATTACTGTTTAACTACCACTTATACAGACGTCACTTTAGGTCATTTTGAAGTCTATTTTTACAGTAATAAGGTATTGTTTCATGTGACATGTGACTAGCAGACGAATTCTTGAGGTCACCACCTTCATTGTTCTCCACATGGATGGATATATATAATGTAGTTTCGTGAATTTCAATATTTTATTCATGTTTGTTTTATTCATCTGACGTGACAGTCGGTACCACGTGTGCACTAAGTAAATAATGAATTTTATTTCTAAACGATAGCGTAAATAAAATAAATGTAGTAATACACCACACCCCTTGGGGGATATCCAGGCGTGATTTATGTATGTAAATATAAAATAACGCTTAATATTCCTCATAGATAACGTTTTTTTTTAATAATTACTAAGATATTCAATTATCTTTATCTAAAAGGTACCTCTTACAGGAGCATGGCGTGATTTATATATATTTTTGTATTGTATTAAGTGTTTATTTTGTTTTTTTCTTTATAAAGAACTTTAAAGTTGTAACTGAGTTAATAATTAAGATAATAAAACATTCAAGATACAACAACTGTCCACTCTAAAGTTGTCTTTCGAAGTATTATACCATTATCTTGGGGTTATTTACTACCATCAAACATGTTATCATCCTCAAGTATGTACTCGTAAATTTCAATCTCATTAGAAATCAAGTATTCAGGTATAATCGCAAAATAGACTCTATTTGTGAATATTTGTGTACAAAATCCGGGTCAGTGTATCTTTATCTTCTTATCAGGTATTATTATTAGCAGTCGTGGTTACATGACTCTCTCTTAACTAATTATGACGGGGCTTAATTGCTATCCATAATTGCATTTAGTTAAGTAGATGTGATTTGACAATTAATAACAATAACAAAAATACAAGGAAAATAGTTCAGTAATTTTGCGATTCGGTCTTTTTTCCACATTAGACATGACTTTCCTCAATTTTTTGGAATATTTTATTAGTAATAGGTAATTCAAATAAAATCGAAATAATAAATTGTATGTTTAATAATTTTGAGGAAAAATTAAGTCTATTTATCTGCGATGAGAGAGAAGGGTTAGGCAGACGAAGGAAAATCTTGCCATCAACCTTGTGATTGATGTTTTTAATAAAATAAATTAACTAAGTTGGATGCAAGTAAATTTAAACATCCAGCAACGAACGGATGAGTTACTATTATGACATTGGTTTGGTCATAGTAGTAGGCTTATCATAGCGCATGTCTTTTAGTTGACTGTAAAGATAAATAATTTAGTAATAAAAGTAGATAAGTATACTTAAGTATACTATCGTTGGCCTTATCTTCACCTAGCTAGTTATTATTTGAAATGTTCTTTTTAGCTTGTTAAATTTAATTTTAAAAAAGATAGTGAATGAGGAGATACAACAATTTAAGATTTTGAACATGACTATATTTTAAACATTATAATATAAACAAAACAAAAGACGGCAAATTTATTGTTCTCAACGATATTAGTTTTTTGATACAATATTTTTCTAAATAAATTGCATGGATATAAAAATCTAATCAAAGAAAATTAGATCAGCTTTGTTTTAATTGAACATGACCATCAGGCTCGCCAAACCCACGTTTTTCTATAAAGGTACCTCTACTACATAGGCTTGGACGTAATCTTGTAGAAAATTTTCTTAAATTTTTTTCTTTCTTGATTTGTTAATACAATTATTTTTCCGTCATCAATAATATCAATAATATTTTGATCCGTCATCGATAAAACAAATAATTTCTCAAATCGCAGCTATTTGACAAATGTTCTTTTTTATCGCCCGAGGTCACCCCCTGACCAGGAAGTGTGATTTTCCGTATGCGTAGCGAGCGTAAAAGTCCACTTTATGGTCCGGTGTGACTTAATGTAAGTTGTACCACACGCAATTAATATGTGAGTATCATGCAATAAAATTCAAAATTATATACTTATTTATGGCATTTTAATCAACGTTTATTCGTATCATTGTTTATATTATCATTAACTCAGTGTTTTTATTCTATATCTGTTTTGAAAGTTATCTGCAATTGTATGATAATATTATCTCTTCAAACACGAGGACAATTATCAGAAAATGGAGATTTATGACAGATTGACAGCAAAACGTATTTGTTTTAAGTTTGGCCAAGTACACCATTATCTTGTAATTTCGAAAACTTGATACTTGTCCCTCCACATTGTCTGCGTCCGTCGGGCGAAGGTATGGAATAGTAGATTATATACCAAGGTCGATAAAACAAATAATGTCTCAGATCGTAAGTATTTGATAAATATACGACTAGCATGACTTTTGGACTTTTCCGCCCGCTACCCTTTCGGAAAATCTCACTTCCTGGTCAAGAGGTGACATAAAACAATGATCTTATCTCGGGCGTTATAAAAGAAAGCCTCAATATTTATCTGCCTCGCCTTCGGCTCGGGGGTCAAAAATTTGCGATCTGGGGCATTCTTAGTTTTATCGCCCTTGGTATACAATATACTATTATGTCACACCTGACCATAAAGTGGACTTTTCCGCCAGCTACGCGTAGGTACGGAAAATCCCACTTCCTGGTCAGGGGGTGACATAAAACTATGATCTTACCTCGGGCGATAATTTACTTTACTTATATGACTCTCGCTTCGTTCGCATTGCTGACGTAGCTCGGTTCTGCCCTCGTCTTAGCACGGGTCGGTCGTGGGCAAAATCTCCTCGGGGAAAATAAAATATATTCCTCTCGCTCTAACTCCGACTAAATCTCGAGACAAAACACTGTCAAGAGGTGGAGAGAGATTTTGTCCACGTTTATAGGCGGTGTGAAACAAAATATGAAAAGAGGTGAAAAGGGAGATCGCTCGCCCGCCCGCCTGCTGGTAATATGTAATATGGCCTGTGGTTTATGAATCTTATTGAATTGTCTTCAAGGGATCAGCGAAATTGTCTTTTTGAAAATGTCAACAAGAGTAATTTTAATTTGACCAACTTTTTTGTTAATTGTATTTTGTGTAAGATGTAATGTGATGTAAGGCTAATTTAATGTTTTCTTATATTTGCACGAGCACTACACATTTGAAATAAAACAACTTTTACGGATAAGACTCGCGTATAATTGGGCCGTCCCCCCGTGACCACGGCCACTGTAAAGTGATCGAACCGTCGGGTTAAATAATTAATATGCCAAACACCAAATTATACGCGAGTATTATCCGTAAAAGTTTGTTTTATTTCAAATAAGGCTAATTTTATAATTTCGGAGCTCGTGTTTCAATTCTCCGACAGTCTCGCAGCTAGAGTATATCAAAGAACTGCGAAACTGTCGGAGAATTGAAACACGAGCTCTGAAATTATAAAATTAATTAGCCTTTTATTTACATCACACACAAAATACAATTAACAAAAAAAAAACAATAAATCATAACATGACATCTCCGTTGTAAAAAAAAATAAAATCATAAACAAACCATATGGTTCCAAGATCCTCCCCACCATGGCGCGTGATACCAGATGTAGTATCCCGTGCCATACTTTACAAGCAAGTTTATGAAAAATTTTAATGCGGACTTTAACTTAAAGAAATGGTTGATCAGCGAACAGATTCAAACAATGGAATCAAATGAATACTACAAGACCTGAATATCGAATATCTTATAATACTAGATTTGACGAAGTAAATTAGTACTGCAATCCTCGAGCACCAATCCGGCTCGGACGAAGATCCCTTGCCGCAGATTGGTGCGGGCAGTATCTTTCACATTTTAACGTATATAAGCTTTAAACATAAGATAAATTGAATACGGAATAGGGACTAAAAGCTAAATTAAAGGTAGAAAACCTCGCCTAGGTCTTCTGAGGCCAGACCTGAGTGTACCAATAACACTGGCTGCATTAACTTGCTGAATGGCGAGACTAATATTTTGCGCGAAATACAGACCAGCCTTATTGTCACCTACTGTCTCACGTAGCCATTTTGTAATGTCCCGAAAAAGTCGGTGAGCTCCTGGACCCCATGGTCCCGGAGTCTCTACCCCAAACGGCTCAAATAGGGAGTCTTCTGAGAGTCCGGCGTATTTGCGCCGTTTGAGGGATTCAGGGGAAGCTGCAGCCGATCCGGACATTGCTGAGGTAGCTGGAATATAGGACATTGCTAGGGTGTCCACGCAAGTGGCGTCACATACCAGACATTTTCCCTTTTTCCAGGGAACCATACCGTCAGACCTAATACCATCATCCCGTGCTAAGCCATTAGGCTCCAAAGCAGCGGGCATTCCGGTAGTCACAAGGGCCCGGCGGATGATGTCATTAACCTCAGCATGTCTTTTAAATCGGCCTGCACTTCTCGTGCAAAAGAGACCATGGTGACCAAGATTATCGACCATTATGCCACAGTGGCATTAATGGGGGACATTACAGGCGATACCTAGGCGCAGGCATGTTGCAATTCGAAATGCAGTGCGATCAAGAAGTGCCCCTATATTAGCCGATGGCAAAGCCTGCAGCCATTACCCGGATTCCCACTCCCTATAGCTAAGAGACGAGTCTGATCTGCAGAATGGTATGCGGTGTTGAAGAGTTCATCTCGTTAGCAAATTGCAGAGTGGCATTATGACAAATATAATACAACTTTTTTTTGAAACAAACAAATAAACAAACACAATATAAATTTTAAAAATACTATCTCTCCGGCACTTTGACTAACCGCCCAGAACGAGTCGTCGCTCGTAGTGTTAGGTGTCGCTTGGACAGGACCTGGGTCAGGTGTATTGTACTTTCTGGCGATTAATTCATCGGAATCCACACAATTTAATTCTAATGGGTAAAAAAAGATCATAATTTTTCGAAATTCTTTTTCTAACCACCTAAATCTTTGTACTAATTTTTCTAACATTTATATAATGTTAAAATTAAAATCGAATAGTCTAATGGGTAAATTAATTTCAAAGCTCTTAACCGCTCTCAATCGCGGATCTTTACCAGAGCAACCCCCTCAAATACCTCTGTGATCATTCCTAAAGGCCACTCTACACGCTTCTTATTACCTTCCTCTATTAGCACTATATCACCGGGCTTAACGGTATTGCGTTGTCTTTGATATAGATAGGCGGATCTTTCATAATCAAATTGAAAGTCTATTAAATAAGGGCCAGGTCAAGAGTATCCGAAACCGACGGGCTTGCATGAAGAGATTAATGAGATTGGATGAAGCGAAAGAAGTATGTAAGGATCGTAGCAAGTGGAAAGAAGTGATCTCTGCCTACCCCTGTGGGAGAAAGGCGTGATATATGTATGTTGTCTTTGAGAAAGATCTTTGTTAAAAACCAGGGCTAAATACTCCGATCTAAATCGCTGTTTTAAGTCTAAACCTAACTTCTTAATATAACGCCATTATTACCTCAATTGATGCTTTAAGTCGCTTGAATTTTAGGATTCATTCAACAATCAAAATGATGACGGTGTTAGAGGTTGCACATTCTCAGAGCTGTCAGTTAGCGGTCGTCATATATAAGTTAGCGGTCGCGAATTTACTATCGACTCTACTAAATCATTAAATTGAAGAGCAGCTTTACCTAACACGCGTCGTAAAATCTCCTAAACAGTACGCACCATTGAAAAAAAATTGAAAAATTGTTAATTATTCTTATAGACTTGCTTTTAACCGCGGCTACACGCTCGCGTTGACGTCTCAGAGTAAATAGGACGTTGACGTCTTTAAGCAACTGTAAAAGTTTGCCTGTCAAACCTTTATTATAATACCTAATTAACGACAATTACTCAATTATACATAGTCGAATCTTAAGTGTCATAGTAACTTTTTATTATGATGATTATTTATACCAATTTTTATTTTCTCTACCAAATAAAATACTGAGTACCTATGTTACTCGCTCATAATGTAGCTTTCTGTTCGTGAAAGAATTAGAATTTTTAATTTCAAATGGGTTTAGTGCTTTAAGCGTAACAAATAAGCTATAATCTCAATAGAACAGCAACACAAAAAACAGGACAATACTTCGAAGTTTTTCTGACTTCTATTTCTTTGTAATGTAGCCTACTGGGTATTTTTAGAGAAGATGATGACTGTCTGTGAGTCTTGAGGACTTTATTTCGAGTTTAAATTATTTATCGAGTATCCTAGCTTGACGAAAGTGGATAAAGCAATGAGCCTAAAAGAGGAAATATGAAAGTAGCACCATTGACAGAGAACATAAAAGGTTTAGGTTTATTTAGATTAGGCTAAAGACGACACACAATCGACATTGCTCAGTCAACATTGAGAGGCAATTTTTAATAAATTCTTTTAAGCTTTAAACCTGTTTAAGTCAGATCGTTCACCTTTTCAATACTGGGTTCTACTCGTCAATCTGATTAGACATTCTCAGTATATTATGAATGGATGTGGAAGCATACTGTGCCGACCCCAGATAATCTAAGAAAAGGACAGGTAGAAGAAAATAGACACCCAAGCCCTTTAACATCCCCAATACTGGGGCACAGGCCTTATCCTCTATGGATGGAAGATTATAAAGAGTGTGTCATAACCCACCATGCTGCCGCGCTGGCCCAGTGCGGAATGGTGGGTATTAACGACTGCAGATACAGCCCGAACCAAGGGCTTAACGTGCCTTCTGAATTTTGGGTCACCCATCCAATGACCGGCCTTAGCGGACATTGTGTAGCTTACGAAATCGCAGGCCGAGCGCGTTAAAAAACTGCGCTATCGAGCTCTTCAACTGCAGTTATGGCCCGTGTAATTTGCCTTGTTTTGTATCCCATATCATTAGGTACTGCAGTTGGCTTGGCCAAGATCCAAACATCAAAGCGAGTATTGGATTTAAACTCTTTTTAGCGTCAATTTAGTTCTGTTTCGGACAGCCGTATCTATAAATAAATAGTAACAATTTAGGAACGTAGGTATGCTAAGTATTCATGCAAATAGTACACCAGTAGGTATACAACGCATATTTGGATATCGGATTATTTCGACGGTCGAACACTCGGCCTTTCGTCTTGGTTGCTCTTACTGCCGCACTCAGAGACGTCAATTAACTTTAATGAATATTTAATATCAAAAAATTTTCATTCAATTCTAGACCATAGACCTGGTAAAAATAGCGACTAGTTTTGAATTGTCATTTTTTGACGTTAAGTACTCATTATCGTTATTTGACGTCTCTGAGTGCGGCAATTAATGTTTTATGGAATCGCCAAACAAAGAAACGTGATAAACATTGGAATCCCATATCTAAGGCGAGTTCAGGATATAGGAGTTACGTGTATATATAATATTTGTATGAAACAGGAAGTAGCGATATTGATAAACTAGACGCGAAGATGCATAAATCACGCCGTTGACCCTTAGGGGTAGGCAGAGAAGGTGTATTTAGCACTCATGTTTCGCCAGCATAGTTCATTCAGGTTCTACGTTAAAGATAGCATCAGCCTATTTTAATTTATTATTTTTTTTAGATCCAATTACTATAAAAGTTTGGGTGATTATAAATGAGTCCGCCTACATTATGGGCAAAATGTACTTGTTTTTTTCTGATGACATTTTATTCTTTTTTGGCAATAGGCTTGCTACTAATGACATATGATTTTAAGGAGTTGGCCAAATGTGAGTGTTAAACACCTCTGCCCTACCCTTTGTGGTAAATTGTGATCGTGATTTATGTATACACTTGCTGACCCGGCGAACTTCGGCCTAACAGTCAACGAATGCCGTGTTAACTTTTAGCTAAACTTAATTTAGGATTTAATTAACTTAATAAAACGAGTAGAAATTTAAATAAATCAATAAAACCACAAAAGTCAAATGTTTCAAGGGCTTGTCAGCAAGATATTTGCTTTATTGAAGCTACCTATGTATTTTGGCTGCATGATTTGCACTTTGGTTGATTATATTTTGAATTCTGCCTTGCTTATGTTTGATACTTGTGTTTAATACTCAAATTTTATGAACAAATTTAACTGAAAACACCAACATTAAAACACACAGTGACAAAGCATTTCTAAAATTAAAAGCATTTGAAACATAATACATACAAACAGCAAGAACCACTGCGCCTTATTTTCAAGGATTCACATACCTAGTAGTTTAGTAGATAAGTACCTAAGTATACAGTTTTTATTACATCAGTCACGCCCCTTCTGACTGGAGACTTTGTAGACCGATCCAGCCCTAAGAGTAGGTACACGTTCGACATTCATTCATCACTAGCACCTTTACGGTGTGATGAAAGATATGAATCAAAAAGGACTGGATGGCTTGATGACGTCTGACCGATATGAATTGAAGAGGAAGCATACTGCACCGACCCTAGATAGACTGGAAACAGGGCAGGGAGAAGAAGAAGACACAGGCTCTTTAGTCTACTGAGGTCGAGCGAACACAGTTGACTAAAGACTCATCCCACGAGATCTGTTGACCTAATGAATGTTTCTTGTCTTTGGTTTTGACGATGATGAGGCATTACTAGTGATTCGAGTTCTCGGATGTTTTATACTTAGAATTCGTAGTCATTTCCAGAGCTCGACTATTTGCAACGAGGCTCGACTACTGCGTTCTTAAGTGAGCCTCTAAGCGTGATATTAAAGCTAGTCTTTTTCTTAGTTCAAGTCTTCTTCTATACACGCTACACACGAATCTTTTCAGCTCTCGAGTCTTTTTCTACGTTGAAGATTTGTGTTACGAAGATTTTAGCAATTATAATGGGATCAATATATAGACGTTTTCGAATTAAACAACGGTAGCGCAATAAACATAGAAATTGCCTGTTGGCCATACTTCGGATAACAAATTTAATTAAAATCAGTCGCCTCAACTTCTTGTTAGGATCAAGCTTCAAGTCAAATATTTGAAATCGGAAGTTTTTATTGAAGGTTATTGAAGAATCGATCGCTTTTGAAGGCTTGAGTCTTGGCTTAAGGGGGCTATATTATACGATCGCTCCAATCCACATCGCTTCACCCCATCACTCTAAAATCAAACAAAAACGTTCCGTGTATGCGGTAATTTGGTAATTCATAGAAGGAAGGAATGGATAAGGAAAAATTTTAAATTTCCAGTTAATACAAATCCGTCACTTCTTCGCTCCCAAACTACAAATCCAACGCGATCATGTGTGGGGAATCTTAGATAGCTGGCGCTCGACTAGACTCGGAACTCCGAGCCTTTTAAGCTCAGACAGACCTGTAGACTGCAAAATTAACTCAAGTCAAGGCTTGTATATATTAGTCAAAACTCTTAGCAGGCAAAAGCAATTTTGACTAAGACTGCTCACTTTTAAAAACAGCCTTAGTCAAATTTGGTTTTGATGTGACTAACTAAGAAAATCAAGTTTTATTGACTGGTAACATCATACATCACTTGATATGACCATGTTAGTTTGTAGTATGTACCACAGTATCATAAATAATATTAAGTAATTTGGAGTCAGTGCTTATACCGCAGAACTGTCCCAAAAATCTATTCGCACGGAGCAAACTTTATCTGCGGCGTATATCTTCGCTATACTTAACATCGCGTTATTAATGTGTTGTCTACTAAACAGCTCTTAACAACGGCAGAAGGCAAATAAACGTTAGTGTAAACACGTTCTAAGTGGTAGTAAAATATTATGCATTACGCTTGGTTTATTTTTTGATGGGGTTATGTTAAATAACATACAGTTACAGCATCTCCTGTGCTGTAGCTGTGAAGGCTGATATAATAGTCCGGGCTTACTATACCAGATTGAAAGTGCTAGCGGTATACTGACTATTATATAAGTATACTATAGTTTGTGTACCGTATTATTTGTAAAGGGAAAAAAACCATGACTGAGTTCCCAAATAGAATGCTCATTCCTACGGTAGTTAGGTACTACCGTAATTCCGACATGATTCTCTAAACTCAAAACTCAATTTAATATAAGTCTCTTCTCTTCATTCTGTATTGAGAATGACAGAGAAACACTGTTGTCAAAATTAATCTTAGGCTTAGATAACCATGGTCAGAATCGACCCTACTGTCATACGACATGCGACGCGACGCTTTTTTTTTTTTTTGATGGACCCAGGCTGTTTGCCGAGAGGCCTTTACAGCATCTACTGGGTTTTTTGGGGAAGGCCTTGACCTGAAGCCAAACGTGTCCTCAAGCCTTGAAGTCGAGCACGCCCTGTGAGGGTGCCTTCACGGCAGGCGTCCCCCGTGCGGGGACGGCATCTCCCGAGGGAGATATACTGCCGCGGAGAGCCTCGCAGGGCGCTCGAGTCGGAGCTTGGATCGGCAGGCCTGAGGGTGCCTCTAAAGGCGCGGACCTCGGCTCAGGCGTGCCGTGTAGTGGGGGGAGGAGGCGAGAAGCGCCCAGGGACACGAGTGTACCTGGTAAAGCGCCTTGTGTGTAGAACGACGCGACGCTACAGGCTCGAATTCACCAACACGTAAAACAATCGATTAAAAGTTAACTGCCGGTTTTTGACATTTTTTCCATACTGTTGAAAGTCAAAAACCGACGATTAAATAATAATCGGCTGTTCCAGTGTTGGTGAACTCCAGCTAGGATTATTAATGTGATGAAGAATGGACAGCAGCGTTCCTGATACCACACTTAGCAATAAAGTCATTAACGTGCTCGGTTGATGGCATTAGGTTCGCCCAATGTACGATGCACAGCACGTCAAACTATAAAAAACCGCCAAATTAATGTCTCCAATCTATTGTTCACCTTTCATTAGGTGCTGCCCCCGTAGCACGAGTCGTGGACACATCTCCTTCGGGGGAAACAAAATCATTTCCTCTCGCTCTACATACATACATGAATCACGCCTATATCCCCGATGGGGTAGGCAGAGGTGAACTAGCACCCACGTTTTACCAATTATGTTAGGTCCCGTGTAATAGGTGGCGAGCCCATTGCCATTTATCGGGCACAAAAGTCGCAGTGCATTGCTGAGTGGTATAAGAGGAACGCTGCTACCCATTCTTCATCACTGATTTATCCTTAGTCGGCTTGTACGACACCCACGGGAGAGATTTGGGGTGGTGACAATTGTATTCTACTCTGCCGTCACCACACGACTATGCTCGCTCTAACTCCCACTAAATCCCGACACAAAACACTGTCAAGTGGTGGAGAGAGACTTGTCCACGCCCCGTGCTAGGCGCGCCTGGATTGACGTAAAACATAGAGTCGATTGAGAAAAAATAACATAATTATCGAGGTAACCAGTAGGCCTATTCCCTAACTTTTTTTGACAGTTGAAAGTGATGATCACCGAACTATTTACTTATCCATTACTACTTTACTATAATGCTATTGTGACACTTGTCCTGTGATAACAGCAATGTATTAGTAAATAGTTCGGTGATCATCACTTTTAACTGTCAAAAAAAGTTAGGGAATAGGCCTACTGATGTGCTGATGGTGACTGAACACAGTCGAATCTTTCGGAATGTGTTTTTAATCCACTCTGTTATTTTACACACCCCAATTATTATTAAGCTCAATGAAATTGCATCTTTATGTCTTACAACAGAAACATTCCAAGATAATTTTGTATACTTACAAACATAACGTGTTTTTATATAGTTTAACAAAGAAATTGTAGATAATATAAGACTTTTATTATAGCTTTATACGAAGTGGATAACCACGCTTACTACTACGTACTACGCTTTGAACAAGTACAAGGGCTCCCCTGATGGGTTTCGATCATTATCGTATCTACAGAGCGTTTTAGCCACTTCGTCTTCACGAATTGATGGCATTATGACGACCATACTAATTTAACCGACGAAAAAAAATGAAAGATCTCAGTAAAAAGGGGCTACATTTGGTTGGTGGAACATCAAATTTTTTTGTTGTCTAATATGAAATATTATTGTTTCGTTAAAAAAACTTGACATATGAAACGAAAAAACACGAAAGTACTATAATTGAATTCTTGTTTTGAATCTATAGATAGAAGCTTTACCTTTATTTTTCATTCTGATTAACCGATTAGGTGACCCCTATTGCACATTTAGCTGAACTATAGTTTTTTATAAGAAATATTTTTGAGAATGTATAAAGTTATAATCACTTTAATTAAACGCACGAACTGACTGCCAATAATAATTTCTGTAAAGGTTATTTTATTTATAAGTCGCCACTGTGAAATCAGGATTTAAAACTTGCTTTAGTTGTTCACTAAACGAACATATCGTCCCAAACTGCTAGACTTGTCGGTTCAGTGTCAAATATTTTAAACTCGGTCAATGTTACGCATGATTCCAGGCACGTAGATGATATAACTGTAATTTATGTATTTTAAAAATGATTTCAATATTATTAATCTTCGGTAGTGTCTTGTTTGAAAATAGAAAAGATTCTACTTACTTAGCAGAATCTTTTCTATTTAGTTACATGGTGTTCGTATTAGTATTGCGGGAACTTTTCTATTCATAGGGCCCGAGTGACCGTAAATAAGTATATCCTGTCAGTAAATCGTGTGATACGGACTATTTGAATTACAACTATGTACTTACGTACCGAAACACTTAAATGTATTTTGGTAACGTTATAAATATACTTAAACTATGTGGTGTGAAGTTTGCTCAAGCACTTACCCAATATTTGCAGAAAGCTATCGTCCAGCCTCATAGTTGACGATAGAAGGTAATCCGTCCCCTCCAGCTCACTAGGCGGTAGCACATCGCTTCTCATTTTGAAGCCTATGTCCGCTTGCCAAGATCCAATATTCAGCAGCAGCTTACATAAGCACTATAAGTACACCTCAACGTGGAGCACTACAACTTTTCACACACGGTTTATGCAACCTATCAAGAAAGTTCATTTAATTACGTCACATTATGCACTGCTTCTTAGGTGGTTGTTTCTGCAAGTCAGTCCATTGGGCCTCGCCGGCCACTAGTGCGGTAAGCGTCGTAAACAGGCACGGAGCCGGTTATTGGTGGTTCACGTGTTATTTTGTGTGATAACGCGGTAAGATAATGCGCGGGCGCCGCCGGTACGCGTCGCGCGTGTCTCCACCCGAGCTCTGGCGCATCGTCTACTTACTAGCCCAACGCGCCCATCAGCTGATTCGTCTACTATAAATAATGTATGGAACTATTTGGATGCAGTTTGACACGGCACTCCAACGCGCCTTCGCATCGCAACATCTGTAAACAGATGGGCGGCGATTATTGTGAAGAATTATTTTGTTATTAGGAGTTTGCGTCAGATTTAAATGAAAAGAAATAATGTTTGGGCGCCGCGTTCTGTGAAGGTGTGTTATGTAATCTTTAGTGGGGTTTTATTGTGCGCTGGTGATCGTTAACAAGCAATTGCTGTAGTGGTAGCCTGTTATTAGTTGGTAGGTATGATAGGTACTTTGCGGAATGCGAGATGACAGATGCATCGCGGTCGCGAGTGGAATTGCATTGCAATCAATAATAATTGTCATAGGTAGGTACTATGGAAATTAATGAAATTGTGTGCTCTGGTTTGGAATTATATTTTTTTATAATAAAATTTGCACAAACAATGCAAGTCGACAGATGCATCGCGGTCGCGAGTGGAATTGCATTGCAATCAATAATAATTGTCATAGGTAGGTACTTTGGAAATAAATGAAATTGTGTGCTCTGGTTTGGAATTATATTTTTTATAATAAAATTTGCACAAAAAATGTGTAGGTAATTCATTACCAGTATGTTAACACACACAAGTGGGCCAAAACGTACATGCTACCTTAAGCGGGTATTCTTGAGTATAAAATTGATTTTCAAGACGGATATATCGGATGTAAGTTTGACAGGAGTCAAACTTATTACCTGCTTACTTGAGAGAAAATGTGAAAATAAAAATCCCCATATCTGTATCTTCGGATACATACATAAATCACGCCTATATCCTCGAAGGGGTAGGCAGAGGTGAACTAGCACCCACGTTTCGCCAACTATGACAAGTCCCATGTTATAGGTGGCGAGCCTATTGCCATTTATCGGGCACAAGAGTAGCAGTACTATTGCTAATTTGCTAGTTGGTATAAGAGGAACGTTGCTGCCCATTCCTCATCACTGATTTATCCTTAGTCGCCTTGTACGACACCCACCGGAGAGATTTGGGGTGGTGACAATTGTATTCTACTCTGCCGTCACCACACGGCCATCTCTTCGGATATATGAAAAATATTACACCTAATAGGTAGGGGCACCGCTTAGGCAGCATGCCCGTTTTGGGCTCATTTCCCCAAACGAATAAGTTGGCAGAGATAATCATGTTTTTAAGAAAACTCAATTTGACATGTGGATTGATTTATTCTTCGTTTCGCCCGCCGAGTTTTGTTCCACAAAAAAAATCTTATTACCAGTAGATGACATTATTGTTGCTGGAAAAAAGATGTTTGGTCAATTAAAGAATCTTTACGTCATAGGATATTGAGTAAGGAACTCAAATAAACATCTTGAAACATGTAGTCTTTCTATTTGTAACAAAATGAATAAAGTATCCACATCACAAGCACTTTTAAAATCCCCACTGCTGGCGCACAGGCCTTCCCTTTCCCTATGGAAGGAAGAAAATAGGGAGAATGGACTGGCTGACTGACCCAATGAGGATTGGTGGGTAGTAACAATTATCAATTACAGATGCTGCGAAGACCCAACGGCTTAACTTACATTCCGAAGCACAGAAGAACTCGAGATACAATATTTATGTCACCAATATCAATTGAAGTCTAAACTCACCTATTCGCATCGGATATGATTACAATAATCGTTAAGAGAAGAATAGGGCGGCGTATAATGATGGGTCTCCAAAATCCACTCGCGATCCGATCTGCCAACGAAGCATCGACCCCGATACATTCAATACCCATAGATGTCACTCCACTCGGTCCAAACTAGTTTGTCAGTTTACTTACATTACGTTATTTTCTACAACTAAGAGGTTGGTGGAAGTGGCCATGTTTGAAATACAGGATTACAATCTTTAAATAGTGATTTGAGCTATAATTAACTAAATCACGATGACCAAAAATAATACAGTCGGCGCGTTTAAATTAGGCCACCAGTTATATTACTAGTTAATACCTGATAATATGTATGATCTGAGTCTGATTAACGATTTCTGATGATGATTCCTCGTATTCTAAGTTTACCACGTCAGTCATTTGTTTTACTATACACACAATGCACAAGCAATTTACAATGTCAAAACTTTCGCAACTGAAAATACTTCAACTTTCTCTGCAATCTTTAATCCGATACAGGGACTTGAAACATTCGTAGATTCTGTATTGTGCAAAAAGACATTACTTTATATATTGTCGTTGTTGTAAATAGTCAATAAAACATTCACTATTTTATTTTGTCATAAAAATAGCAAATATGACTCTCCAATTTCGAAGGAATCTTTAAGATACCTGCCTAGAATGTCCTGATAACTCTGGAAATATCGATGATAGAGGAATAGTTCTTAGATTAGATAGATAATTTTGCACTGTTTTAGTTTGCATTTAAATACCAAAAAAAGGTTCGATAGGCACTGCGACAAGCAGTCGGCCTAGAGCCGCATCGCATGTGCCATCATGGAACTATAAGTCTATGACCGATGGTAGTAGTCCTCCAGTCTCACTTAATCAGTACTTATTAAGTCTGAAATTGGAAATCGATTCGAGGAATTTTATACAATCTGGCGTGATGTTGTACTGTACCTAGCAGCAACCTGCTAGTACTGCGTGGAAACAGGTAAAAAAATAAAAGATAACGCGAATATAATTTAGGCCAATAAATATAATTATATTGGCTATAGGTATTAGATACTTTTGAAGGAGAGTTTCTAACGGCATAATAATTTCGATGATAAGATAGGTAATACTAGTTATCATTATCTTCAAACGGTTATTGATCGGTTTTATATTTGGTATTTATATTGATAAGTTTATCGTTAAATTAAAAGTTAGTAGAACGTTACCTTCTTGCCTATGTTATCTCAGATTTTTGTTATCTCTCTCATTTGGAAAATTGTAATAGTCATATTTCTACTAAGAAGGTAGGTACTAAACTGAGAGGTAATGTAGGTAGTTTTTTTATATTTATAACATAGTTGTAATTTTACATACTTGAGTGGATACAGGTGACATGTGACATTTTTGGATTTTGGGAGACGCAGCGTTGGTAAGCGCCAAAATACCCAAGAGGGTTGGTGTCAGGCTGGCGGCCGGCTGTAAAACGTAAGCCAAAACCTTGAGCGTGATGGATTGGAATGTTGTCATTCCAATCACTCTCTCCGTTCATCGGTCTCTCGACATGGTCTTTTCCATCTCTTGTCTATACATTCATTCATCACTAGCACCTTTACAGTATGATGGATGATATTAAAAAGGGAGTGGATGGCTTGACGTCTGACCGATATGAATGGCAGAGGAAACACACTGTGTCGACCCCATATAGACTGGGAACAGGGTAGGGAGAAGAAGGATCGTTGGTAGACCCCCCGAGGTGGACCGACGACCTGTAGGCCTATTCGCCAACTTTTTTTGACAGTTGAAAGTGATAATCACTGAACTATTTACTTATCCATTACTACTTTACTTTAACGCTATTGTGACACTTGTCCTGTGAAAACAGTAATGGTTAAGTAAATAGTTCGGTGATCATCACTTTCAACTGTCAAAAAAAGTTAGCGAATAGGCCTACAGGTCGTCGGTCCACCTCGGGGGGTCTACCAACAATAAAGAGTAAAGGTCGCGGGTAGCGCATGGACCGTACTGTTTTGAGATCCTTGAGGCCTATGTCCAAAGGACTCTGAAGTGATGTTCACCAAATATAATTTATAATTATTTCAAGTAAAATGAAACAACAGTATTCTTTCATCAGGACAGTGTAGGATGTTGGAGGATTGCACTTTTATTTAGGTACATTACAAAATTAACGTCCTTTGTTTTAGTTATGAAACCACTAGGTACCGTACCTAAGTACTATATTTATCAGTACAGCGCATGCGCTATTTATTAGAGGATTGATTGATTTCGTATTGTTTAAAACAGAGGTTCCCAAACTTTTTTTCTCATAGACCACTTTAAAAGTTTTGTTGGTTCCGGTGGACCCCCTCGGCAACTAGGCACATTTCTACCATATTTTCAAAAATCGGCAAAAATAACTATGGAAGTTTGTATCAACCACGAAAAAAAAGTGAGCATTGATTGGTTAATTAATTAATTGATTATGCTGTTGTGAGTGAATAACTGCAAGTCTTTAACAGTCGTTGAGCTTTTTTAAATATTGCCTACATTTGATAGGTGAAATCAAGTCAAGATTTTAGTTCTTTACTTACTTTGTTATGCCAACGTGGACGCTCGTCGAGTCTCCTGTGGACCCCCAGGGGTCCTCGTGAAACCCCATTTTTATACACCAACGTAGACCCCCGTCCAGTCTCCCGTGGACCCCTGGGGGTCCACCTGGACCACTTTGGGAATCAATGGTTTAGAAGATAAATGATTATTAGTGATTAGTAGTATTATCCGGCTAAATACAAGGTCACTCTCAAGATTATTAAATAGTCCAATTAATTAGGTGAAGGTAGCCGAAAGCAGGCATACTGCCTAAACCGTATATTTTCCCGTTAAAAACCTAATGCGTTTTGTCCACATTACTTAACCACATTTCCTACTCGATTAAACTCTTGTTTATTGAAGAGGAAACTTAATATCTGAAGACAAAATGCCCAGGAGTTTCTTACTAGAAGGTCCGCATAACGTGTATTTTTCCATTTTAAAGTTTTACACTGTTAGGTTCTGTGCTCCGGAACACTATTTTCTTTTTATTTCAATTGTTAAATTTAATTACGCTTTAGGCACTTCTATTTAAATTATTGTTATTATTCAGAATCCCAATGAGTTATAGAATCGGAATAATAATAATACGGTTCAAGAAAAGCAGTACTATTTTAAGTATAACGATGTAGGGTTAATGAAAACAAAAAGTTCTTATAAAAATACTTTATATTTTCACATAAAAAGCGTCACATTAAATGTAAATTCATATAAAACGTTTATAAAAATTCATAAAATAAGGCATACAATGTTTAATAATACTAAGAGTAAGGCACGAAGAAATCACTATTACAATAAACCGTTGTCCTAATGAAGAATGCAGTAATTTGGAATAGGTATAAATACCTCTCAATAAATTTCCAATAATTAGCGGCAACTACAGCTGAATTTAGAGAACAGACGTTTTCTAAATTCAGCTGTAGTCACCTTTTGACACCATTTTATGTGCAAATCCATTCATAAAATGGCGGCTAAGTGTCAATAAAATGTAGTATGTTCAGTTACTGTATTTTTCATTAGGATGACAGTGTTAAACTAGTGTTATGGTAAAAATGTACCGATTAGAATATAGGACCCTGCGACAGAGAAAGATTTCTTACAGTATTTATGGGACATCATAAATAATATATCCCTGCCTGTCGCGTACTAGATTCTTTATGTATAAAGGCACAAATCTACAATATAATGGCATGATTTTTGTACAAGCAACACAATTGGCACTCGGAGATTCGTTTGTCACACGATTTGTCACATGACATTTGCTATACATTTTATTATTATAAGTAGTTTATTAACACTAATTACTACCTACGACGTGTAACATGACTAAAGCAGACCACGAGAGTAATAATTAGTATATTTCATTTCAGACGTTTGTAACTGCAATCATAAAATTATCCTCTCATCTGTGGCAGTTACATTGCCATTGCCAATATTTTAGCTAAATTACTATTTCGGCGTGTAAATCAAACAAATGCGTATGACGCCTGAGGGCCTAGACAAAGTAACATATCGACAACGATATTCGATGAAGCAAAATGTATGGGATTTGAGGTAAGTCGTCGTAAAATCACGTGACCAAAATCGTCTTCGTAAGTTCCTAGTTATGTTGGTAGCGCAAGCTAATACGCTGTAGATACCAAAGTAATATGGCCGACCGCGACGGACACCGAAATCCGCCACGTTATCGTTATGAAACGATTGCCACTTGGCTACGGGCCCTGGGGTCTATCTGTGATATCGCAATGCGCAATCCATCCGGATAACATATTTTATAGATTGATCATTATTGGACATTTAAAATGGCAATACCAACCTAGTTGGTCGTATCGTACTTTTAGGATGTGCATTTACTATGTTACACGTTGTATGTAGATACACTCTAATTAAGAAGATTTTATAAGACAAAATAATTTAAATTGACAAGAGAGCACAAGGACGGACCGAAAAGTATAAAACTAATATTAATTTTTCGTTTCTTCGTTTCAATTGAATCTAATTTTAAACATTATAAAATATTTTTATAAAGTACACTCTTTAAAATAGACATTAATTCAAAAATAATTTCAGAAGTCTTGTTAACTTCTATATTAAGCTCTAGTGAAAAAGATATGTAAATTATATTCCCATTTTCTGAATAAAATAATAAGTAGTATCATTCAATTTGTTTGATCTATACCTATTGGTAAAATACTGACTTAACTATATTCCTAAATCTACCACTAAAAGTTGATCATAACAATCAATTAATATTGGAAACAGATGACGACTATTACGTATTTATATTCATTATTAATATTTGATCAAAGTTTTTAAAAATTATTGATAATCATGACTTATTTTGTAATAATAACAATAAAGGCCTAGGGGCGGTTCATATTATTCTTCCGAGACACTTCACAAGCCTAATTTCTCCACTCTTTGAACCACTACAAACAATTCGAACGACCAAATCGAAAATCGATTAGGGACTCAAAAAATGAGAATTGGCCCCCTTGGTTCGCATTATTTAGCAATATAAATCTATAATCGGCATAAAAACAATTAAACGTTACAAAATCTTACAAAAATTAAAAGTCTTATATTAAAGCTACATTAAAGAGTTTGTTTGAGTTGTGATGTTTGAATAAATAATTAACTCTTCACGGTTTGAGCCCTATTCTCATTTAGATGTTGAAATAACAAGCAAGGCGTTGCCGACCATTGATGTTAATTAAAGTAGACGAAAACATTCTGACATTTACATAAATCACGCCTGTTTAACCCCGAAGAGGTGTCAAGTGGATAACCACACAAGTTTGGCCAATTATGTTGGGTCCCATGTAATAAGTGGCGAGCCTATTGCCATCTATCGGGCACGTAAATCGCAGTATCTGGCTCGGTAGTACAAGAGACACGCTGCTGCCCATTACTCGTCGCTGTCTGAACCCTTAGTCACCTTGTATGACACTCCCGGGACAGACTGGGGGGGTGGTGAAAATTGTATTCAGCTCTGGAGTCACCATAAAGCTTAACATTTACATGTATAGATAGATAAATATATCTAAAGAGTATGAGTTTAGTAACTTAGAATGTGTCAGCTCCAATACACCCCAGGGGTGTCGTAAAAGTCAACTAATGAACATTACGAACGGCAATGAACATTTTTTGGGTAATAATTTTAAATTACATAATTGTAAACATTTTTATTTATATGATAACGCTCTTACGGCGGCCGCATACCAGGAGACGGAGCATTGGTAAAAGTTTTTCCCATAGTATGGCACTTTCGTCTCTTTTTGTCAAAAAGGTCCCATGAATGGAAGAAATAGGGAGAATTTATTCCCATTCTCCTCATTTTCTTCCATCCATAGTGAATGCCAGAGCACCAGCAGCTTCCGGTGATTATTAAGAGGGGACGCGGGCACTGTTTTTTCCATACAAACGTTATTGACTGATTCCTCTTTGATTTTTAACATAAGAGGCATGAATTTCATACAGAAATAAATATTTCGCATATTGTATGCTTCTATGTTTTCCTTTTTTCGATAACTTGTTTTTTCATGGAAATAGAAGCCCTCAAAAATGCCAAAAAATACATAATTTTTATCACCACCACTTTTTGTATGGAGATTCAATAAGTATAATAAAAAAAAGCAAAACAAGGAGGCTTTTGTCGGAAGAAGAATTTTCTGGGAGGAGATCGTCGAGAGCCAAACCTTACATTTTGCAATTTTTATTCGCAATATTCAGGGGGATCTGTAGGTGTCCCTATCGTATACTATTTTGACAAAGCGAGACAGACCGTGTGGTGACAGCAGAGTAGAATACAATTGTCACCACAACAAATCTCTCCCGTGGGTGTCGTACAAGGCGACTAAGGATAAATCAGTGATGAGGAATGGGCAACACCGTTCCTCTTATACCTACCACCTAGCAAAGTACTGCGACTTAAACTGCGAATAAATGGCAATAGGCTCGCCACCACATGGGACCTAGCATAATTGGCGAAGCGTGGGCGCTAGTTCACCTCTGCGTAGGCGTGAATTATGTATGTATGTATGTATGAGACAGCAACCGTTGTTTCAAATACCTAATTTTCAGATGTTTCTCAGGTCGTGTCTCCTCTTAAAAAGACAACATTAATCATATTGAATTACAGACACTTTTTGGCTTATGAGCCCTCATAAGCCTAGTTACGTTTTAATACTCCCGATTGAAATTGAATGAGGGTAGCTAAGTTGCGAAGCACATTCTATATATATAAGACCTATTGTATGACACTTACTGCCGCACTCAGACGTCAAATAACTTTAATGGGTACATAATGTAAAAAAAATAATATTTAAATCTAGACCTAAACCCGTCAAGAACAGCAACTAGTTTTGAATTGTAATTTTTTTGTATTAAATAATCATTAACGTTAATTGAAGTCTCTGACTGCGGCAGTTAGTGAGCAATAAAGTATTTGAATTTGAAATGGTACGGGTACTATAGACCATTTTGGTTTTATGCCAGTTTTGCCGTTTTCAGCGTTTGGGCGAGTTATGAGAATGTCGGCTACATACACCGTGTGGGGACCAAGTTATAGCGCCTGCGCGTCCTCCTCGCCGTAGTCAAAGTCGTCGTAGGTGAGGTCTTCGTCGAGTGCGTTGTCCGCGGTCGCTTTGCCACCGGGGCATGCCAGGCACCTGGAAACGATAGCGAACGAGCATTTTAATATTTCTGTGGCTATTATTTTTGATTTTATATCAACATCATCATCGTCATCACCATCACCAGCCCTTTTAATGTCCCCACTGCTGGGGCACGGGCCTTCCCTATGGATGGAAGAATATTGGGAGATTGGGCCTTAACCCGCCACGCTAGCCCAGTGCGGGTTGGTAGGTATTAACGACTGCAGGTGCATCCGGGACCACCGGCTTTAAGTGCCTTTCGAAGCACGGAGGAACTCCAAATAATAAATTTTAGTCACCCATCCAATGACCGGCCTAAGCGACATTACTTAGTTTACGCAATCGCAGTCCAAGTTCGCTAAGCCACTGCGCTATCGAGCTCCTCATTTCAAAGAAAATTAGAGGCAGAGGTGTCGTGGCCAAATCGTAGAATTGATCACTTCATGATGTGGCCCACCATTTCATGTAATGGCCAACTAAAACTGACCATATCATGATAATGGTCTGGCCAGATCAATGAATAAGCAACGTTTAATGATATGAACAGCTAAACGCATGGCTTTTTCATGATATGGCCAAACATTATTATTCATATCGTAAAATAGTTACATTAACCACCGTTAGAGGCGCTTATTTCGATTTGTTTATGTCATGCATCATGACGGCGGACAATAATATCCTAATAAACAAACTATTAGTAATGTTGTAATGGAAGATAAAAGTGAAGTGAAATGTTACTACACCAAATTACTAGAATTTTACGTTCTAAGTTCCCCCAAAAAACCAGCGCTACGTGAAAATACCAAACATTAACTACATTAACGATATGGCCAAACGTGGATGGACATATCATCAAACGTTGACGTTTCAACAATATGGTCAGTGTTAGCTGGCCACTTCATGAAATGCAATCATTTCATGAAATGGTCGGCCACATCATGAAGTGATCAATTCTACGATTTGGCCACGACATAGGCATCTGCCCGGAATGCGGAGGACCCGATGGGTGAGCAAAATTTTTTTATCTCGAGTTCCTCCGTGTTTCGGAAAGCACGTTAAGCCGTTAGTCCCGGATGCAGTCTGCAGTCGTTAAAACCCACCAACCCGCACTGGGCCAGCGCGGTGTGTTATGGCCCAATCTCCCTATATTTTTCCATCCACAGGGAAAGCCAATGCGTGCCCCAGCAGTGGGGACATTAAAAGGGCTGGTGATGATGATGATAAGCATTTGAATAGTTTTGAAATACAAGTGTCAACGAAGTGCATTTTCTGTAAACATTAAGTACGAGAGCTAAGACTGTTTAACACTAAATGAGTTGTAGTTTTACTCCATTCACTTCATAAACACAATACAGATCAGAAAAACTCCACGTTCATTAGCCAAAACTTAAAAAAACGTGGACACAGAACACCACTTTTCCTGTTGACTGTACCCAACATTAACGCTCACGAGATGGGACAAGCAATTATGGAATTGGAAATTAATAATGATTAATTTAATTAACGTTCGCCACCTGTTGGTAACTTGATACTGTGGTAGCTGCGCGTGCGTCGCGACTATGCTAATTCTCAATAAGAGGTCGTCCTTGTAGGCGAACTATACTAAATAATACCAGCACCTGGTTTCGCAAAACTATTTATTAAGCTAGCAATAGCTTATAGCGTTAATAATGTAGCTGTTGAATCGGGCAATGCATTTGGTATGGTTATAATCTACCTACACAATTAGCAAAAAACTAATATTTGACACGACTAGTTAAAACGACCATAAAGTGCATAATTCTAGATAAAATTTTTAGTTTTAATCATATTATTTTCGCATAAAATTAGCATTCTTCAACTATTAAGAAAAATTATAAATAATTCCGTATCCATCTCATCTCATCTGCCCACATAAAAAGTATGTGAAAAACAAGCGTGCAAGCGTAGGTTTCTTTCAACAACAGACCGCTCGCCGTAAAGATAACATTTAACAATGAGATAAATAGCATTCACGGGAACAGTTAAAAAATTACTACGTAATAATAATTAAAACGCACCGCACAGAATCTATCAAGTGTTAGGTACATACATACATAAATCACGTCTACATCTACGAAGGGGTAGGCGTAGGCAGAGGTCAATTAGTACACTCGTTTCGCCAATTATGTTAGGTCCCGAGCCGAGGTGGCAAGCCTATTGCCATTTATCGGGCACAAAAATCGCAGTACATTGCTAGGTGTACATGTATATATAAAAGGAACGCTGCTGCCCATTCCTCATCACTGTTTTAACCCTTAGTCGCCTTGTACTACACCCGCGATAGAGATTTAAGGATGTTCAAGCGATATTTGTCATTAATATTCATCAAAGGAAATCAAAGGCCACCCAAGACACTGTCTTGGGTGGCCGAGCGGTCAGGCACCTGCCCGGATAGCAGCGGACGCGGGTTCGATTCCCGCCTCAAGATCATAATTTTTCGAAATCCTTTTTCTAACCCCAAAATCTTTGTACTAATTTTTCTAACATTTATATAATGTTAAAATTAAAATCGAATAGAATATTCATCAAAGTCGTCTCATGCACTGACATCTATTTTGCTATAACGGCGCCTGTGTTTTTACGGAAACTGTATGAGAAAACGAAACCGTAAAAGATAAGTAAACTATTTGATGTTTTTTTTGTGGTCAAGCGTCGGTTGTCCATAAAAAATGAAAAATCGGAAATTGCAATACATATCACATTCGTAATACCGTAAATAGATAATATTATTCAAAGAATTGTATTATAGGCATATTAATCGTAATACCTACAAAGTTACATATAAAAAACGCGAAATCAATTCTTGGAATATAGCAGGAATTGAGAACAGTATTTAACATAAACATCGACCCGAAATTAAGGATAGTTTAGGCGTAAAGGCCGCCAAAGATATATCTTTTAACATAGTATTTATTGTATTTACCTGCTTTCATTGATTCCGTAGTACAAACACTTTTCACCAATACATTCACAGCATCCATCGTGGAACCATCTGCAATGTTAAAATGAAAAGATAATAAAAATACGATACCTTATTTGTCAATAAGAGGTAAATAAAGTATAATTATTGAAGCAACCAAAAACGAGATAGATGCGAAATAAAGAGATCTAACACACATTTATGCTAGTGAAGATGAATTCCATGTTGTATTTTCTCCGATTTATTGACAGCTTTTGACTATGTAATTTATACATACATAAATCACGCCTATATCCCCGAAGGGGTAGGCAGAGGTGAATTAGCACCTACGTTTCGCCAATTATGTTAGGTCCCATGTAATAGGTGGCGAGCCTATTGCCATTGGGCGCAAAAGTCGCAGTACATTGCTAGGTGGTATAAGAGGAACGCTGCTGCCAATTCTTCATGACTGATTTATCCTTAGTCGCTTTGTACGACACCCACGGGAGATATTTGGGGTGGTGTCAATTGTATTCTACTCTGACGTCACCACACAGCTATGTAATTTAGGTTATAGCAAATTTCGTTTATAGCATCTCATAATTCATTGCGAGTAAATCTATTTTAGTTAATTATTAAAGATCGAGAGGATCAAAATGGCAGTGTATAGGATGTTGTTATAAACATGGATGCCTCAGGGAGCAATATTAGGGCCTCTATTTTCTACTATCAAATGGTAAACTATTAATTTATTCTAATTTACTATCTGTAATATCGCTTGCATTAAAATATTTATTGAAGATTATTGTAAAATAAATATCTTTTAGCATCCTACAAAAAACAGCACAGGACCTTTTTAGCTGACGCATTTCGTTATATTTTTAATAAAGCTTCTTTATATCTTCTTTTGGATGGATTGTGAGAAAGATGATAAGAGAAAGAAGGGAAATCATGCTGAGCTCACTCTAAGGGAAATACATATTGTGCCGACCCTACTTAGAGTAAGGACAAGGGCGGGGATAAGAAGAAGAAGAAGAATAGTAGAACCAAAAAGTTAACAGTTACCTCAAACTGTTGGCGCCGATGGAGCGACACGTAGCGCGGCACTTGTCGCACGACATGCACTGCGACATGTAAGCGACAGTGCAATTCAGTGTGACGATGTCGCGGCTTACGGGTTCCGAGTCCTGCTCTACACTCTCTGTAAAAAGTACAAAAAAAAACCATGATCTTCCTACCCTGTCCCCAGGTTTTCTAGAGCGGGCACAGTATGTTGCCTCTTCCATTCGAATCGATCAGGAGGGTGATGGGGATGCCAATTTTATAATCATACTGATTAGATTTTACAGCCAACCGTCTGCTTGAGACCAGCCCTCTTTGAGTATGCTGTTTGTTTGGGTTTAACTTTTACTATTCTGCCTCCCAGTTTCATACCTTTGTTTTCTATGCGTTTGAATAGATAACCCACTTGGCTAGGCCCTCTGGTGCCTCGAGATGACCCGGAGCTGCCACGCCAGTACTTCTAGATCGTCTAGCTAGGTATTAGATATATCTTTTAGGCCTTAACAAGTATACATAATAACTGATAGGTAGTAGTTAAATACGAAACCCGCACAGAGATCCATGGATTGCTTTGGAGACGTAGCGTTCTAAACAGCCTCTAATTAAACAGCTCTATAGTGCAATGCAGTAAGGTATTTGGCAAGATATATAACACGTGTAACCATTTGTTTATAACTTTAGACTATTCACTATAAGAAACCTAGGTAATCGAAAATCGAATATTTATCACTTAATTCTACGGTGTTACTATGTTGAAAGATACTTTTACAGAGTACCACACCGAGTTTCGTAATTTTTGTAATGCAAAGGACTAAAGACAATTATTGACAATGTTTGCGCTTGAATGTTCAATCTTGTGAAAGCGTCCCGGGATTGAAATTATAAAATCAAATACGTCTTAAAGGATACCGATATCCCTGGAAAGTCACGCACTAAAAAAAAGATGAAATATTATGACAGTATAAATCTTTTTTTTAGTATGCTGAGTAGACGTTATTTAGTAGCAACTTAATTCTTAGATTATTCACTTGCCCTGTCAATTTCTTTCATAATTGACGCCAATTTATATAATTAATTTGGCGATATGGAGAATATGAAATTAATAACTATGTATTCGTTTAACTATTTAAGCACAAGCTACGGGCAAGTAGGATATTTGTGATGTTTCTAAAATAGTGTATTACGCATAATAATTTAATACAGCATTTTCTGAGAAAACAAGTGTTCGTGTGTATTGTAACAAGAAACATGATACGCGGACGTCGATGGCATCACTGGCGTGTAAGTTTATAATACGAATAACGCAGCTGCGAAATCTAAAATCAGACTGCGTATAACATACATACCTAAGCAGGTACCTGTCATTAATATAAATGGTTTACGATATACAGAAAACGCATGTATAGATGGCATATCGATGGAAATAGGGTCATATACTAAAATGTCAGTTGTAAAACACTTACAAACTTATAGGTATTATTGTAAAATCTGTAAGGTTATGAAAATACTACACATCTTCGATAATGAACAGCAAGGAGCGAAAAATTTACCACGATATTATTTAAGTGCCTAGATACTTTGGTGATGAGTTTAGCAATAATAAGGGATGCTGCTTTAATTACATTTTTACGTGCGATGACGAATCCGCACTGCCGAGCGTGGTGGGTTAGGTTTGTACGACTAGTTCTTCAAGTAATAGGGAAGGCCTGCTCCCCAAAACTGGGGCAATAAAATTTTCAAAAATTAAATGTTATCATAGCGTGAGGTAGCTGGGAATGGATCTATCTATCAGAAATTAACAGTTAAACTATCGAGAAGTTTGAATAGAATCAAACATAAAAGTACTTTTTCTTTTTGAGCGTTTTTTTTAAATTTCTTACGGGGTTACGAAAATTACACAGAATTTTAACATTGTGTTAAATTGAAATAAAACAATAAGTTAACCGTATTACCGAGCGCATCCCGACGGCAGGTAGCGAGGCATTCTTTAATGATGACTCACAAGGCACAGCATGGCGCCTATTTAACGGCTTCTTTATGTTCCTGTGAGGTCTCAATTTCCATGTAGATTGTATTATTCTTCTATCTTAAGCTTGCATTCACTGACTCAAACGGTTCGCCCTTACTAATCCTTCTTTGCATGTGATGTGCCTAATCATCCTTCGTATAGTAGTAGTTGTTAAATGTTCCCACACAATTCCTCAGGATGCTTTCTTCTCCGGAACGAACTAGTGGTAATTTATATGGACGATGTGGCAAACCAAACTCTTTTCTATCATATTTAATTTTATTACTTGTTTTGTCTATTTTATATATATGTCATTTCTGTCACTTTGTTTTTCATACGTCTTGTAAAATATTAGCTTAGCAGTTTTGCACAATAAATTCGTTGCACATTTACCTATTATTGTCCTCTATGGATTCCGCCTCTTAATTTCCCTGATCCCTCACATCGCGTACAGACGACTTTAGGTATTTACGAGAGATGGAAAGTGTGATAGTGATATTGAAAAGCGGGTGAAAGCTGAGAATATGGTCAACTGGGCTTTGCACACTTTTGTGAGCAGCCAAAGCGTGTCCAGGCTCGTATGCCTGTTCAGAATGGAGTGCTGCTGGTCTCGACATTAATGAATGAAAGTGAAAGTTGGGTATAGGAGAAGAAGCATGAAAGTAGAATACATGCAGTAGAAATGAGAGCGTTGAGGAACATGGCTGGGGTAAGGCTGAGCGATCGATTGTATAACAGTGTGATAAGAAAAAGGTGTGGTGTGGTTTGAAAGAAGATGTAATGACTAGAATTGAGAAAGGGATGTTCGCATGGTTTGGTCACGTCGAAAGAATGAATGAAAGGAGAATGACAAAAAGATTTATATGGCGGAAGTGAATGGAGAAATGAGAAGTGGAAGGCCTAGGCGGATCTTTCATAATCAAATTGAAAGTCTATTAAAAAAAGGGCCATGTCAAGAGTAGGTACCGGTAACCGAAGGGCATGAGATTGGATGAAGCCAAAAGAAGTATGTAAGGATCGTAGCAAGTGGAAAGAAGTGATCTCTGCCTACCCCTGTGGGAGAACACATGTATGTAAACTATGTATGTATGTAAGTTTAGAATCTGTTAAAATATTTGATCACAATTAAAGAGATTTTTTCCCCATTATGATTAACTAATGTTTAACTTACGAATGTAACTAATAATAGCCAAGGTTCAAAAAATAATAGATCACCCATTTCCGATTTACATAATATATTTTCCAAAAGATGGAGGAATTATATTTTTGGTCACCCATCTAATGTCCTTGCTCCTATCAGGATTCGAACTCAGGACCTCTCGGCTGATAGCCAGTGAACTGACTATTCAATCCAAGCGGCTGTCTTTTTTTTATGATAGCTCTTAAAATTCATTTCAACTGAAGCTAAATAATGATAAGGGCCAAGATGGAATAGTTTCATCTGGAATCCTCAACCATATTTTTTCTTTCTTATCATAGATTGTTAGAATGGAATAATGCTGTTAACATTTCATAATTATATTATAAATGGCAAGAGATTTTGATAAGATGGTAGTAGCGAGCCATGTGGACCTCAAAAAAGTCCTATCACCAACATAATCCATTACAAATTAGAATTTCTCTAGGTATTTAACCCGAGAAATCAGGATCCAATTATCAGTAGCGAACCACTAGAACACGTATTACTTTTTGTAATTTAACATAAAATGATAGGCAACAAAAATCTGTGGGAAGCATATTGAAACCCACCGAAACCATAGAACATTTAATATTGAATTAAAGTTCTACTTGTTGGAAATTGTCATGCATGTTGTTAAAACTGTTCTGTTACATTCAGTAAATATAATAACAATTTATTTTCTGTAAATGTTATTTAGTTTACATTTTAGGCAAAGTGATCAAAATCATTAGAATAAAATTCCATGGATTCACCGTGCGGGTGCCGGCCCATTGTGTGGGACAACTAGTCACAACTAGTCAACACAATTAAAATTACAATACTCACGTAGATGGTACACCAACTGTTTCTCAGCATTTGGTCTGTATGCCGACAGATCTATATCTACAGGATAAGTGATTGACAGCCACCTCTCTTGAGGGTCCGCATCATTGGTCAGTATAGAGAAGAGTCCAGGGACTCCATCAGCTAACTCTTCAACGTAAGACGTTTTGGACAGTGCTGTATGTGTGTCATTAGGTTTTGGACACATGTCTGTGGCAAAAAGAAATTTTAATTTATTTTTAATTGAGGCAATTTAATTAATTTCTAAGTATGAATGTAAGTTTAAAAAGAAAAATTAATTAAACTAACACTTTCAATACTAACAGGTGATGTTATAATTAAATTTATTTTGATCAATTGAAGGCATAAATACATTGACTAGGGCAAAGCATGATTTTAATGATATATTAATCGTTTACAGAATAACAACAAATGAAATGTGTTACAACTCAAAATGTTTGATGATTATGGGAATTAAGTGATGTTTTATGTTATGATATTAAAATTAAATTATAGTGAATATAATTACCAACACAGCTGCAACATTCGCTATACAAGGAGCTGAGACAGTTGAAGCAGTCTTTACAACAGGAACAATCCTTCAAATCGCACTTACAAGACCCCGTTAACATACATTTGGAAACAACACTCGCACAAATAGCTCCGTTACATGCGTATATTATAGGCAGCATGGTGATGAACGCCACGAACAAGTATAATTTATAAGCCATTTCGATCTACAATAGAATTTAAAATAAACAAGAGAAATCTAAGAGCGAAAATAAACAACTTTACAGTACACGATGTTTATAACAGTTGCTTGCAGAAAACCTATCTAACTAATTCTATTTTAGAAGTTGTGACCGTTACTAAATGTTTTAATACTCTCGATTTAATAATACAACTCGATATTAAGTAAATAAAACTAAACACTAGATTTTAACACTTGTGTATCTCCTTCAGACAACAGTGCACAAGTGAGTGAATGAGAACAATAGAGGAAAAATTACAATACAAGTGGAATTATGAATGAATGAATGAACTATTAAATGGTGCTGTCAGTGTCAAAACGCAACCGGAAATCATGTATTGGGGTTACCATATTATTAAAATAGATATATATATATTTAATTTAATATTCGAATTTCAAAAAGCAAAGGGATCTACTAAGTTTACAGTCTTGTCACAAACCGTTATTTTTGTATTAATCTGGTTTATAATCTTGTTGATTTCATAAGTTTTGCATTTAATATGGTAAACTAAGGATAATTATATTTATCTTTTGTCCTTTGCAATAAAACAACTGATTCATCTCGCAATTGTATGTTTACATTATTATTATCTAATGTTTAAAAATCTCGTGTTTGTTAAAAACTCCTCCGAAACTCCTATTTTTTATACCCATTAGTCATAAAGGCAAACTAATATTTGCCGGATCAGCTAGTTGTTTTAAATAAAGTGATACAAATAAAAACAATTTAAATAAAAATACACGTAAATATACGTCCTTTAATTATTAAAAATTAGTCATAGTTATTATATTAATAACTAGGAAACTATTTAAAACAAGATTCCCGGACTACGGATAAATGAAGTTGGATATTTTAATTAACTTAAAATATCCAACTAAGGTATGTGCTTTAATTAAAAAGGTAGGAACATGTTTTGCTAGATGCATTGGGTTGGTTTTCACCAAATATGATTATTAGTAAAAAAAAACTAAATCAGCATGGGAGTGAAAAAAATAATAGAAATGGCCTGTCCCTCATACCATGGGTGTCGTTAAATTCGACTAAATGAGATTGCCAGGTGTAAACTAATAAGCACCTAGAGCAAACCACCAACAACAGCATACATAGGTACCCAAAGAGGGTTGGTGTCTGGCAGGTGACCGGCTGTAAAACCTAAGCCAGAACTTTGAGCGGTATGAATTGGAAGGTTGTCATTGCAATCACTCTCTCCGTTCATTGGTTACCGCCGTTATGTCTCTTTCATTACGAGCACCTTTCTGGGGGCCTATCGCCTAACTCGATTGCTAAAGCAAAAGCTATACTTTATGACGTCATGCTGTCATTTCGCACCAAATGTACCTAAACTATTAGCGATAGCTTTGAACGAATGGTCACCGAATGATTTTGTATGATAAATTGTATTGTAAATCCGTACCGCCTAAAAATGCAGGATGGCTGCTATAGCCTTAAGCAGTGCATTGCTATATAGCTATCATCTGCAATCGAGTTAGGCGGTAGGCCCCCTGGTCTGTAGGCCTATTCCCTAACTTTTTTTGACAGTTGAAAGTGATGATCACGGAACTATTTACTGATACATTGCTGTTATCACAGGACAAGTGTCACAATAGCATTATAGAAAAGTAGTAATGGATAAGTAAATAGTTCGGTGATCATCACTTTCAACTGTCAAAAAAAGTTAGGGAATAGGCCTACTGATAGATGAAATTAATCGAAAGGGAGTGGATGAATTGATGAAGTCTGACCAATATAAATTGAAGAGGAAACATACCGCGCCGACCCCAGATAGATTGGGAACAGGGCAGGGAGAAGTTCAGAAGAAGAATGCTTAAATAGCGATATTTAGGGAATACGCAAGTAGGTGTTCTTTAAATATAATACTTTATTACACACCTGCCTAAAATTATCTATCAGCCAATTAATTTTAAGGTATTAATCTGTAATCAGACCAACAATCGGCATTATTATTTTTAGGGTTCCGTACAATTAATAATTACTTTAGTAGTTTAATTTCAGAACCTGAATTATTGTAGTAAGCTCACATTCACTGTACCTATACGTAAGCTTACAACAAATCTGTAATGTAGGCCGATTTATAATAATTTAAAGTCAATCCGTTAGAGTCTATGAGCGATTGAAGGATATACAGTCAATAGTATGCCAGACTGCATATTGCCCACGTCTGCACTTACACCCGTATTCATAAACATTACTATGAGGTGCGTTAACGCACAGGGTCCCAAAAACCTTTTCATAGACAATACTTGAGTCACAAAACGCATTGAGAAATGTCTTACTTCGCACAGTGTTCCTTCTTTACTTAAACAAGTATTGTTTGTGAATACGGGTGTTAGCACACACGTAATTGGGCCAACGGGATAATGGTACAGATATCAAATATGTGTAAATAGGTTTAATCATATTCGCTTGTTTTACGTGGTGTTGAACTCGAGCCTAAGAGCGATTGCGCACTACATCCGATCCGAATTGACGGTCCGTTGTAGCCGTATAAGTATTTCTATGGTAGCCATAGAATTATTTGTAAATTCCTTGATGGTAGCTTACGCACTGCATCCGATCTCTGACCGAGTTTTCTAGACCAATATTTTTTTGACGGATTCGGATCGGATGTAGTGCGCAAGTGCTATAACTCATTCAATTATAAGATCAGGGATCCGTGGGAATATAAAGGTAGGTTCCAGTTCTTAGTGAGAAGGTGGCCAAAACTTAAAACTAATAAATGAACCCTAACTCTTACTGAGTAAATAACGACATAGGGACCTAGGTACACGATTAAACATGTACGCAAATAGGTATCTACTGCAGGAGATGGTATCTATCAACCTATTTATCTTGTTTTCGATATACGGAGATTACTGATTACCTAAGTATTTATTTATAAATAATCAATCACTTAATTGTTCGAGTTATTTGTAAGGATTCTTCGATAGTATTTATTAGTAAACTGTGTTGTGTTTTCGAAAGGAGTGGAAGTATGGTAGGTACTTGTTTTCATGAAAACCACACTATAAAGTGCAAAATAATGTGATTTCACAGTCACATCCACGTTTCGCCAAATATTTTAGGTCCCATGTGACACGTGACGAGCCTATTTATATCTATGGAGCACGTAAATAGCAGCAATATTGCTAGGTGGTATAAGAGGAACACTGCTGCCATTGCTTATCGCGCTCTTTACCATTAGTAACCGTGCCCTATTATAGATGGCGCCACCTATTACATGGGACCGCACATACCTAAATCGCGAAACTTCGACCAACACTGTTGCCTATGCCTACTGAATGAATTGGCGTGATTTATGTACATACATACATACATAAATCACGCCTATATCCCCGAAGGGATAGGCAGAGGTGAACTAGCACCCACGTTTCGCAATTATGTTAGGTCCCATGTAATAGGTGGCGAGCCTATTGCCATTTATTGGGCACAAAATTCGCAGTACATTGCTAGGTGATATAAGAGGAACGCTGCAGCCCAGTCCTCATTACTGATTTATCCTTAGTCGCCTTGTACGACACCCACGGGAGAGATTTGGGGTGGTGACAATTTTATTCTACTCTGCCGTCACCACACGGCACGGTGATTTACGTATGTATGTAGAATATATTAATATCGAGAGGTCTAATGTTTTCAGGGTAAACCTATACTTTTGTTACTCGCGACTTTCGCTTTAGTAGCGAGCGCATACAAGAACCCCTACTATGCTCCTGGGCGCTCGGTAAACGTTCACCTGTTCGAGTGGAAGTGGGACGACATCGCGGACGAGTGTGAAAGATTCTTAGCGCCCAGAGGATTCGGCGGAATCCAGGTTTGTATCGGAAAATCGGATGAATTTTATATCAAATCATCAAATTATGTCAAAATATCTGTTCAGTGTCGTAAAATTACATTAAAATCGTTTTACAGTAATCTTTATAATAAATATTCAAATTATTAAAAAAATACATAGGTATTTATTGCTATTTAAAAATTAATAATAGCATGAAGTGTAAGTTTTTGACCCCCGAATACAGAAAAGCTGCTCAAAGTTTGAGACCTGCTTAACATTTAATTATTGTCAAAATTGACGTTTATCCATACAAATTCTGACAGGTACAGTACTATCCACTTAACTTGATGAGCAGTCCCCAAAATTTGAGTAGCGTTTCTGTATTCGGGGGTGAGACAGTAAACAACTTAATAAATACTTGAGGTTTATTACGAAAAAAAAAATGTGCTACTGCTTTTTAATTACAGGTTCCATAAGTTACGTATCTAATACAGTTACGTATGTAATAATTTCAAATTTTAGTTTAACTTCATTATTTTCTAATAGCTTAAAATAGAAGCCTTCGTGACGAATGTTGCTCTTGAGATTATATGCATAGTATCTTTGTATTTCAGTATCTATTAGATCTAGCTAGACTAACGGCGGGTCCCTATATTCTATCTACAGTTAAAAGTAACCTTACTAAAGTTAAGTTGCCTTTGCCTGGCATTTTTTGTTATATTACAATAAATAATAGAAGTTGCTAAGCATTTGTTGCTTATAGTAAGTAGTCGTTTATCTTCAAATGTTGATATAATATTGGGACCCGCCGTTAGCGATAGGTTTGAGTGTGTTTATAATAGAAAAACAATTTCTCCACAGATCTCCCCTCCCAACGAAAATGTAATACTGTGGGCGTACAACCGGCCTTGGTGGGAGCGATACCAGCCAATGTCGTACAAGTTGGTTACCCGTTCTGGAGACGAGAGACAGTTCGCTAACATGTTGAGGCGATGCAATGATGTTGGTGTCAGGTAATCATCAAAATTTGACGGCCGCCTTGGTCGAATGCTCCAGATTGCTGGGTATTGGCCAAGAGGTCCCGGGTTCGAATCCTGGTAGGGACAAACTTTGTGATGACCACAAATGTTTGTTTCCGAGTCATGGTTGTGTATATGTTTATGTAGTATACTTTCAACATCTATATACATAATTATATTAAAAAAATATGTCCGTCGTCTAGTATCCATAACACAAGTGCTTAGGCTACTTACTTTGGGCTGGACGATAGGTGTGAGTGTATTAAAAAAAAAATGTCATACATAAATCCTGTCTTTCTTCGTAATGGGTAGGCAGAGGTGTTTTAACATCGCGTTGCGCCAGCTTAATCTAGATCCCATGTAATAGGGGGCGAGCCTATTGCCGTTCACCGGGAACTTAAATCGCAGATTGCTAGATGGTGCACCAGAAACGCTGCAGCTTTCCTCTTTATTATTATAATTCTTACCCCCGAATACAGAAACGCTACTCAAATTTTTAGCACTGCTTATAAACTATTCGATTTAAATTTTAACATAAATGTTAGAAAAATTAGTACAAAGATTTTAGTGGTAAGAAAAAGTTTGCAAAATTTTGATCTTGACGCGGCCAACCAAGACGCTAAGTGAGCGCCGAGCGGTTAGGCTCCTGCCCGGATTGCAGTGGACACGGGTTCGGTTCCCGCATCAAGACAATAATTTTTCGAATTTCTTCTAACCACTAAAATCTTTGTACTGCTTTTAAAGTTAAGTGGACAATACCTGTCAGAATTTGTATAGAAAAACGTCAATTTTTACAACACTTAAATAAGTGTTAAGCAGGTCTCAAACTGGTTTCAATATTCGGGGGTAGGTCCCCTTGTACGACTCCCACGAGAAAGGCAGGGGTGGTAACAATTGTATTCTTCACTGATCACACCGTCTATTATAACAGGATATACGTAGACGCTGTCATCAATCACATGACAGGTGAGCCGCTGGAAAATGTGGGTACTGCGGGCAGCACAGCCAATTTCCGCGAGTGGGATTACCCGGCAGTTCCGTTCAATAGGAACCACTTCAACTGGCCACCGTGCGGCATCGACGGCATGGACTATGTGAACAACGCCTGGAGGGTAAGCAATAGGGCTACCAATAAATACCGGTACTAATTTTCCCGGTGTTTCCCGGTAAAATTACCTTTTACGCGGTACCGGTACTGAGAACTAATTTCACGCGAAATTCGGTAGGTACTTTTGCTAAACTTAACTTATTTATATTATGAATCCGCATTGCGTAAATGCCGCCATTTTGACACACGAACTGAATAAATGAACAATACATTGGTGCCGCTGTGCCACATTATCATCACCAGCCCTTTAATGTACCTATTGCTGGGGCACGGGCCCTCCCTATGGGTGGAAAAATATAGGGAGATTGGGGCCATAACCCACCACGCTGGCCCAGTTCAGGTTGGTGGATATTAACGGCTGCACATGCAGCCGTGACTATAACGGATTAACTTGCCTTCCGAAGTAAAGAGTAAATCGAGATAATACAATTTTGGTCACCCATCCAATGACCGGCCTTAGTGAATATTGCTTAGTTTATGCAATCACATGCCTTAAGTGCGCTATGTCACTGCGCTAGCGAGCTCCTCAAATGAATGCAAACGTAGTTCTTTATATTTGTGCAATTTACCTATTATCAATCATAAGCATTTCAATGAACCTAGAATGCTGCATGTTGCATGCAACTTTTTCGTCATTAAAATGCTTTGCAAAGACTTGTTAATAAAATGTTGCATGCTAACTACAACGAGATATTAGTAACGAAGATTGTGTTACTGGACTAATATGTGTATAAAGCTTATGTTTGAGTACCTGAGTGACACAATTCCTGTAAATTATGAATGCAGGAAAATGCAATTTTTTTACTGCATACATATCCTTTTGAAAGGAGTCACCTAAGCAAAGTTTAACTTAGGATTCGTGAAAATGAGTATTATACAGTGCAACGGTTAAAATAGTTCAAAACATTAGGGTTGGTGATAGGGCGTGATGGTGATAATGAGGTAGGTATAATACAACGAATCATGAGAAAACACTGTAAGAAATTTATGTGTATAGGTATGAATGTGTTAATATTGGTCACATTTTATTTTTCTTAATCCGTGGAAATTTAAACTGTCAATATCACAGATATATCAATTTAAGGATATATCTGTGGTCGCTATTGAAGCGATGTGTACTGCAACTACCAAATAATTTGAACTGGTGCTTATTTTATCGACATACAACATAAATCACGCCTATATCCCCGACGGGGTAGGCGTGAAGTAGAGGTGAATTAACACCCACGTTTCGCCAATTATGTTAGGTCCCATGTGTGGCGAGCCTATTGCCATTAATTTTATCTGTAATGTTATAAATGTAATTCGTTGCAGGTACGCAATTGTGAATTGGTGGGCTTAAAAGATCTGGACCAGTCAATCGAGCACGTTCGTCAGAAGATTGTCGAGTTTATGAACACTCTCATCGATCTTGGCGTAGCTGGCTTCAGGTAGGCATCCATCAGAAAAAGTAATGAATTAAGCTATTTTTTTTTTTAAATCACAGTTTTATGGCGGGTTTTTATAATATAACAAAACAACGAATGGTTTCGACTTCGAAGCGCATTAAATTATAAGGTAAAAATAGTAGTTCAATGACAAGGCGTAGTATTTTAAGATATTACCCTTATGAAAACTGTCAAAAATCATTCCATCATCGTCTTTTTCTTTTATGAACAGAAATGTGATTCATCATCATCATTCGTAAATAGACTATAGACACGGTAATTTACCGTGCTACAAAAGTCCGGAGTAAAAGTCAATATGAATTTTTAACGAAAAACAGAAGAAGCTCCAAGATTCTTCGTCGATTCGTCTTGGATCGTAATGATAATTTTCGAAACAATGAAAATGGACAGAAAAAGTCGAAAAAATTTTGTTCTGATTTGGGAACATAATTATGATTACGATTATTATTTAACATTATGACCATTATTTACAAATAAAATCTCCTGTCTGACGAGCGAAATTTATTTATTCAGAATCGACGCAGCCAAGCACATGTGGCCCGAAGATCTGAGGATAATCTACGACCGCTTGCACAACCTGAACACGGCGCACGGCTTCCCGTCCAACGCTCGCCCCTACATCTACCACGAGGTGATCGACTACGGGGGCGAAGCCATCAGCCGAGACGAGTACACGCCCCTCGCAGCCGTCACAGAGTTCAGGGTTGGCAGAGAGCTGTCTAGCTTCTTCAGGGGCGGCAACCAACTCAGATGGCTGGTAGGCTGGGGTCCCCAGTTCGGTTTATTGGCATCCGCCGACGCTTTGACATTCATTGATAATCACGACAACGAGAGAGACCATGGCGGCGGCGGTGGAGTGCTCACCTACAAACAGGCGAGACCGTACAAGGCCGCCATTGCGTTCCTACTGGCCCATCCATACGGGGAGCCTCAGATCATGAGCAGTTTTGATTTCGTCAACACTGAGATTGGACCGCCTATGAATAGCCAGGGAGACATCATTTCACCTTCAATCAACTCGGTGAGTTTTATTAATCGAAAATTTACGTTCAGACTGACCCGCTGAGAGGAGAGCAGATTTATATCGCATTGAATCTAGAATGCCGTGTGGTGACGGCAGAGTAGAATACAATTGTCACCACCCCAAATCTCTCCCGTGGGTGTCGTACAAGCCGACTAAGGATAAAACAGTGATGAAGAATGGGCAGCAGCATTCCTCTTATACCACCTAGCAATGTACTGCGATTTTTGTGCCCGATAAATGGCAATATGCTCGCCACCTATTACATGGGACCTAATATAATTGGCGAAACGTGCGTGCTAGTTCACCTCTGCCTACCCCTTCGGAGATATAGGCGTGATTTATGTATTATGTATGAATCTAGAATTATTGAAATTAAGGTTAATTTTTACCTGTCACTGCTTTTGCTTTGAACGACTCTTGAGCATTTTTGATGAACCTTATTTTGATGCCTCAAAACTCTATTTTAAATGCGTTAAAAATTATGCTCTCTTCAGCACTTGATGTAAAGGGCTAATGATAACTTAATGATTGTAATGTAACTACATCTCAAACTAATTTCATATATTATTCCAGGATGGGACGTGCGGCAACGGCTGGGTTTGCCAGCACAGATGGAGACAAATCTACTCTATGGTAGCTTTCAGAAATGTGGCTGGCAACACCGGAGTCAACGATTGGTGGGATAACGGATCCAATCAAATCGCATTCTGCCGCGGTGGTAACGCGTTCATAGCCTTCAATAACGACCTTTGGGCGTTTAACCAAAACTTGCAGGTAAACTTCTTCACGTACAATTCTTCATTCAGCATAAAAAAAAATTGTCCCACCGGAATTAGATCGCGAGGTCCCGGTTTCGAGCCCCATTGATTTGATTGTTGGTAGATTTTTTTTCAAGTCCGCTCGGCTACCGAGTTACTGTTACTTTGGACTAGACAATAATATGGTGTGAGTGTACCAACCGACGGTGGTGACGGCCGTGTGGTGACGGCAGAGTAAAATACAATTGTCACCACCCCAAATCTCTCCCGTGGGTGTCGTACAAGGCGACTAAGGATAAATCAGTGATGAGGAATGGGCAGCAGCGTTCCTCTTATACCACCTTGCAATGTACCTACTGCGACTTTTGTGCCCGATAATATATAAATGGATATAAATGGCAATAGGCTCGCCACCTTATATATGGGACCTAATATAATTGGCGAAACGCGGGTGCTAGTTCACCTCTGCCTTCCCCTTCGGGGATATAGGCGTGATTTACGTATGTACTTACGTATGTACCAAATATTAATTATTATTAAAACTCCGTCTCCCTTTTTAGACTTGCCTCCCGGCTGGAAATTACTGCGACGTGATATCTGGACAGAAGAGTGGCAACACTTGCACAGGCAAGACGGTGACAGTAGGCGACAACGGTCGCGCGCAAATCTCCATCGGTCCACAAGACTTCGACATGATGCTAGCTATTCATATCGGACCTGAGGTGAGAATATAAAAACTATATAGACTTCACATTGTCAACAATGCATAAACTGTGCGTGGAAACAAAATAGGAACTTCGATATTTTTTTATTGTTAGTTATAGGTAGTTCTGAGTCAGGTTTGATGCGGCTGTTTACCGTATTCCTTCTTTCGAGTCTTCTTTTTTTTCTTTAGAGTCTTAAAATTTAGATTTTCCATCTCCACTCTCTAATATATGGTTAAAGGTAGTAAGTAATATAGTCACGCCCTTTTATGAAACTTTTTTCATTTGGGATATATTTATACTTAAATAGGAAACTGTAATTATCAAAGGTGATTTCATTACTGTTTACCAGTTATATAAAATAACTTTTTAGTTATCTTCACACATAGGTGTACATTTGTATGTTTAAATCACACTGATATCTCAATCAAGGTCTCATTACGTATTCATGGCAAGTAAGTCAATGACATTATCATCTACATATATTATATGCCGCTTAGTATTTCATGTAGTCAGAGTTTTATCTCAAAGAATTCTGTACATTTGACAACAGATCAATTCAACAACACTACAAGTTGTTGGAAGGTTGTAACAACCTTATGTCCCTTAAAAATAGAGCTACTCTTCAAATCGGTATTATAGTATGTAAATATAACAAAATGTTTATGTGCTTATCACATAATACTTAATATTTTACAATCTATTATCCGTTTCTCTCAAAGTTGACATGATTTCAGTTTAGTTATATCCTTGAATATATCTTAGAATATATATCGTAAACAATCATGATTATTTAGCTTGTTCTATCAACTTTAGGAATACCCATTTACAGTTCACACGATTAAAATGCGGAAACATTTACAATAGATTTTATATTATTTTTTCATAGTATTTTCTGTTTACTGTGATTTTTTAATATTATTTTGTTTCTAGTCGCTGGCTACATTTGATTTTGTAAACTAAACAAACACCTTGTCAGTTAATTTCACGCTCCTAATGAATATCTTATTTTTAAAACACAGAACGTCTGCCGTTTCGCCGACAGATATTTCCACTAGTTCGCGAAGTTTGGCACGATTAAAATAGAGAAAAAATGAAGCAATATAAATTAGGAGTGACCTATGTAGAAACATTTTGTAACCTATTTTTGTGCTCTAAATACTGAAAAATAAAATACTCTAATATTTCAATAGAACGAAACATAAAATTCCGTTCTAATGGCAATGCCAATACCTTAGGGTACCTACTGATATAAAATTGGAGTATTTATAAACATAATAAAATATTTAATAAAAAATGTTTCATTTTCAGAGTCGCCTGTAATCGCTCTGGGACTACGACGCGTCTACGAGTAATCGTATAAATAATAAAATTCATTGTATATTTATAAATATTACGAAATTGTTTTATTTTAAATAAAAATTTGCCTCATCTTAATTTTGTATTTATAAGTTCATATTATATTATTATAGTATACCATAATATAAACTTTTAATAATTCAAATATTGGCTTGATTTTTCCATCAAGTTCAGTATTACAAATATCACATACCTACTTCTACGTATAACAATTTTCTTTTATCTTAGAAACGACAAAATAATCGATGGGCTTATTTTCTATTTATACACTTTAGGCAGTATTTGCCTATTAGGTCTGAAATCCAATTAAATATTAAAATAGATGACATGCCTATGTAGAAACATGATGACCTTTTTCGGCAGGAAGTAGATAATAGTTAGTTAAGTTCATTAATTTACACAATATTAACACGCAGACAAATTAAGGACAACAAATCTTAAACTCATCTCAATTACCTAGTTAGTTTATAAAATGGTTCAGTAAATCGAGCACTCGTAGTAAAAACTGAAACATAGCAAATACAAATCAAAAATCGACGCAGAGAAATAAGAGAAACAAATCTCATGCGAAAATAGAATTCGATCACGAATCGGATATGTAACGCCGAATAACTGGTACGTTATTAAAACATACCGAAGTTATATGAAAAACAGGCCTATGACATAAGAGCACGTCGTGACCTTCTCTGATGGCACGTACCAAATCATACATACCAAATCTTTATGGCTGGTTGTCTTTTTTCCTACCGAAACTTAGCGAACGTTTGACTAAGTTTGTTATGTAGTTTCGCGAAGTACAGACGTGTATTACGCGGGCGCGGTGGTACAGTGTGATAATAATTAGTTAGTTAATTAATTAGTTAAGTACCAGTATAATTGTTCAGTGTAATTGAGGTCCCAAAAGATTTGCTACCTGTTGTCTTTAAATTTAAGTGAACTCTTACCTGAAACAAGTTCTTATCAAACCTTATCTTTTGAGATGTCGATGAGTTTTCGAAGCTTGGATATTTTTTAGTAAATATAAGAATGATGACTGAAGACTATGAGAGGTAAGAGAGCTATATTTATTATGATTTGGTAATAGGTACTTAATTTAAAAATGACAATTAATAAAAGTACCAGGGAATGTTCGAAATATACATTTTTAATCGGTGCTTAAAATGTTTGATAACAACTGAATGCATTCTATTTAGTTAAAATATTGACTTTATTAAAGATTTGACATTAAAAATACTTTCTTAACCAGGTACCTACAGCTGAATAAAATTTAATAAGTATAAAACTACGGAAAACAAACAAAATATTTACAAAGCAAGTTGACTCTACCAAATCTATTATGATTCACTGTTTTTTGGTAAATGATACGACTATGTTATAAATATAAATAGTAAAATGTCGCATTTAAATTGTCCGAAGTTGTTAGAGAGTACATTGTACCTACAGCACAGATCAGTGACCTGTTTTTAAGCCCGTAATTTTTTTGTTTAGCTATTTTCATAATTACACTGATAAGAATGATTACATCTAATTATTATATGTATGAAAAGAAAATAACAGTGTGAGTTTTGGGGTAGCGTAGATTTTATACGTAGATATACGTAGTTATACGTAGATTAAGTAACACTTACAAATCTTTACTATAACTACAATGTATTGCTTGTTGTATAGTCAACATAATACAGCACACCTAACTAAAATATGGTAAGTTAAGATGTAGAGATATTTGACAGTTTTAGGGACCCACGTGTAGTTGCTACCATACATACATACATACATAAATCACGCCTATATCCCCGAAGGGGTAGGCAGAGGTGAACTAGCACCCACGTTTCGCCAATTATGTTCAGTTGCTACCAAGTTATAAAATAATTATTGTGACAAAGTCTTTATGTGTTCTATCACATATTATTATATGAGGCCGACTGAATACTAGTCAAATACTATTACATTTAGTGAGAAGCTCGATGCAATGACTTAGCGCGCTCTGTCTGCGATCACGTAAACCAACCAATATCCGGCCGGTCATTGACCAAAAACATATTATCTCGAGATCCACGTTAAGCAGTTGGTCCCGATTGTATCTTGTAGTCCTTAATCCAACCAATCCGCACTGGGCCAACGACGTAGCCTAGGTTATGGACCATTATTTTTCCACCAATAGAGTAGGCCTGCAACCCAGCAGTAGGGAAAATTACAGAGCGGTGACGACATTATAAATGTTAAGTATATTTTTTTAATTTATCGCCATTTAGGGCCACATCAACGGTAAAGGAGTAGTTTCTTGATAAGGAAATCAAATAAAGAATAGTAAAGTATCACAAGAGTTATTTGTACACCTTTTAGAATTGACAAGAATAGATCGTTTGTCATTAAATATCGGATGTGCCGGTAGCGACGACGGCAGAGTAGATTCCATTGTCACCACCCCTATCTCAACTACCTCACGACATCGTACAAGGCAGCTGTATCCGACGTAAGGACCTAATACCTGGCCAAATGTGGATGTTAAGTTCTTATTGCTGCCCTTAAGTGGGAGTGGAAGCACTTTCACAAAGGAGTTCTTTTTTAATAAAATAATAATACATAATATATAGGAAACATAAAATATATGCCCGAAAAATAATATTGTATTATTTTATTTGTTTGTTATGAAATAAATCGTTTCTATCAGCGAGGTAATGCAGCCAGCGTTATTGGTACACTTCCTGTCTCAGAAGACTTAGGCGAGGTTTACTACCTTTAATTTAGCTTTTAGTCCCTTAGTTTTATGAATGTTATATTTGTGCATGTTTTTATTTTATTACATACATACATACATAAATCACGCCTATATCCCCGAAGGGGTAGGCAGAGGTGAACTAGCACCCACATTTCGCCAATTATGTTAGGTCCCATGTAATAGCGATTGGCGGCGAGCCTATTGCCATATATCGGGCACAAAAGTGTCGCAGTACATTGCTAGGTGGTATAAGAGGAACGGTGCTGCCCATCCCTCATCACTGATTTATCCTTAGTCGCCTTGTACGACACCCACGGGAGAGATTTGGGGAGGTGACAATTGTATTCTACTCTGCCGTCACCATTTTTTATTTTATTGAGGTCTACAATTAACAAGGTTATATTGAGGTTTTTTAGTCACCAGTTTTCATTTCAGCTCAGTATATTTTAGGTCCCATGTAACAGGTTTTGCATTAATTAACATGCAATTAATCTCATTATATTTTTAAATTTGGAAAATCTGCTACTTACTATATTACACATAGGAACCATTGAATTATCTATCAAGAGTATACCAAATCATCTCGTAAAATCTTCATCCTAATTGACAACTCAATCGATACCTGCCTGAAAATTGAACAGTCACCCATTAACCCAAATCTCGTGGATCTAAATTAAGCTTTGTATACAAAAGAGTATCACACCCGCCAGATTTCTACGGAACTTGCGCTAGTTCAGGTGACTATCGTACAATAATAGTTACTGTTGTTACCGTTGCTTTATTCGTTGAAGATAAGGCATTGTCACGGGAACATAATGCGTTAGTTCTTAAACATATTTGTCTATGAAGGAAATACAAATTTTGCGTAAGTTCGAAAATAAAATTTCGGACCTGGGTTACAACTCGACTCGCTCATGTTATAGGATCATTAAAAAAAATTGCAACAATAGGTATTTTATTTGTACTTATTTTTGAGTGAAGATGCAAGGAGGATGTTAAAGTTACTAGTACTACATATTACGACTACCTACTACATATTTGCAATAAATAATAAACTATAAATAAATACTATACTTGATTATAATAAAACAACTTACAATACACCTAATTATACGGGAGTCGTATCCGAAAAGTTGTTTTATTTCAATGTTTAGTGCTCGTGCAAATAACATTATACTATACTTGATATATAAATTTAGAACTAAGAAATAGAAGTCTGCTATTTATCGAAAAATTGTTCTCCGATGCGGCGCGGCGTCCCGCATAAAATTGTAATAGTCTTGCAAAATTTTTCTGATCTTAATAATTTTGATTAGTTTTTTTTTATTTAATTATTTATTTGGACCACTAGCAGAGGTACACAGAATTTATAATAAACATTAAAAACTTCCATTTTAAACAATACAAATTAACTACATGTTTAAATAAAAGTCAAATATTAATTAATATTATCACTGTCGAAAGAAATGGTCTTCCATGCTGGCCTGGGAGCGAAAAAATAACATAGATTTGGCCAATCCCATTTTATCCCATGGGTGTCGTAAAAGTCGAGTAAGGGAGATATTGCCCGGTGTAGACCAATAAGCACCTTGGGGCACCCGAATGGTGGAGGGCAAACCACCAACAACAGCATACCCAAAGAGGGTTGGTGTTAGGCAAACGGACGTCTGTAAAACCTTAGTCAAAACCTTGAGTAGTATGGATTGGAATGTTGTCATTCCAATCACTCTCTCCGTTCATCGGTCTCTCGACATGGTCCGTTCCGTCTCTTTTCTATACATTCATTCATCACTAACACCTTAACGGTGTGATGGATGATATGAATCAAAATTGTTGTGGATGGCTTAATGATGTCCGACCGATATTAATGGAAGAGGAAACATACTGCGCCCACCCCAGATAGACTGGGAACAGGGCAGGGTGAAGAAGAAGACGGTTGAAAGAAATAGATATTATAAAATTTGCGAAATAATCTGTGTGTGTATCAGACGCAATCGATTGACCAGTTACCAACTATCAATAGGTAACGTATTTTTTCTATTTACGTCACACAGCAGGCTTGTAGATTTTACAGTCTTTAAATAATGTTTTGGCATTTCAGATGTGAAAATACTGCGCTGGGCCATAAAACTATTTTAGCGACTTGAAACACTACAAAGTCTTATCGGGCGTCATTCTCTTTAGCGGCTGGAATTACACAGCGTTATAATAATAATAATATGCTTCCTTTGCTTTTATAACTCAACTAGTGGTCGCCCGCAACTCCGCTCGCGATAATGTCGGTCAAAAAATGGTCTATCCAACACAAGAAGAATTTTTCAATTTGAACCAGTAGTTTCTGGAATTAGCGGGTTTAACCAAACAAACAAACTCTACCGCTTTGTAATATTAGTATAGATTTATTTAGGATACGTGAACGAATTATTTTTAGAAGTATAATGAAAGCTCTATCATATTAACGATGCTGTATGATGTATATGCTGTTGTTGGTGGTTTGACCTCTGTCATTCGGGTGCGCCAAGGTAATATATACTTACCACCGAGTAATCCCTTAGTTGACTTTGATGAATCACCTCTGCTGCGACAACTCGGGGCTGGCGCATTCTACGTTATTTTTTGCTCCCAATCAATCAAAAAAATCAAATTATCGAATCTAAAGTATAAGCGGGTATATTATTTATTTAAAAGTTTCGGAGAATGCCTATCCACCACGCTGGCCCAGTGCGGATTGGTGGATATTGCTAACTACAGATACAGCTAAGGCACGTTTTATTGGCTTAACGTGCCTTAGGTTTGGTCACGCATCCCATGACCGGCCTTAGCAAACATTAGTTAGTTACGCAACCGCCAAAGCCAAGCGCTGAGCCACTGAGCTGCATAGCTGCTTCGCCATCGAGCTTTTAATTATAATTATATCATCATCATCATCCGGGTCATTCGCCTGATGGCGGGTTTGGTCTGGGACGCCGTCTAAGGCGGCGGGGGTCGCCCCTCTGTGCTCAACCCCGGTCTGGTGGCGAGGCCCTCGGCGCGGTCTAACCATATGCCGGGTGATTTGCTGTGGGGCAAGGCCCAGCTCGGAGCCAGCGAGCGGGTCTCGGCTTATGCCATGTACCCGAGGGAGCTGAGAGTAGGGGGGAGAGAACCTGGTGGGGGGTCGACAAGATAAGTGGGGATGATGATGACGGTATGGTCCAATCCAGTGGTGTCATGTCCGGTGAGGTCACGGCGATCAAGCGCGGAGATGGGTTCGCGCGATCAGCCGTGACTTGATTGTCGTGGCAGCAGGCCGCGTGCACGGGGCAATGTCCCGCGCTCGGCGGCGGGCACGGTGTCATCAGTCCGGTGGGCGCGTCGTCTGGGGCGGCGCGCCTCGAGCCATAGACGACGCGGAATCTCGGCCGGGGGATGGCGCCTTGTCGCGGGGATGCAGCTGGTGCTGGTGACATCTCCGTCTCCACGGCTGGTGGTGACTGGAGCTCTATTAGCAGTGCTCGTCTGGAACAACCTGGGGGCACTGGGATGTAGGGTGCGATGTGTTGGAGGTGGAGGTGGGACCCGTTGTCGGCGCGGTCGAACATCCGAACCGCCAGACGGCGACGAACTCCTCCACCCTCGGCATCCGGAGGTCCCTGGCGATCACGTCGTTCCTAACGTACCGCCCCGCTCCTGTAATCATGCGGAGGGAGATGTTCTGCTGGGCCTGCAGTCTGGCCTTCTGGGTCAGGGAGCTGAGCGCGTACCAAGCCGGCGCCGCATAGGTTAGCCGCGGCAGGACGTAGGTCTTGTAGACCATCAGTTTGGTACGCAGCGGTAGTCGGGATGTCAACACCGGACGAAGCAGGGTTCGCGCCATTTTCGCCATGCAGATCCAGTGATCGGCCTGCGGCGTCATCCGGAGCGAGCGGTCGATGTGACACCCAGATACTTCACTGAGGTCTTCACTGAGGTCCTGGCCACGGAGCTTGAGCGGCAGGGGCACGCGCGGCCTCGACCCGACTAGGATAATTATAATGCTGCAACATTTCCTAAGACTATTTTTAAGGTATTTCTGGATTTCTGGTGATTGTTAATTAGGGTTCTGTAATTCTGTACCCAAAGGGTAAAACGGGACCCTATGACTAAAACTCCGCTGTCCGTCCGCCCTCACCAGGCTGTATCTCATGAACCGTGAAAGTTAGACAACAAATACTAATAAACAGAAATAAAGATTTACGGGGCTCCCTTACAACAGACCGGTTTGTCTATTTTTTTATAGACAATGAATGGTACGAAACCCTTATTGTACGAGTCTGACACTCACTTGGTTGGTTTTTATTTTTTAAATGCTTTTTTCCAAATTAGAGGTTATTGTTAACTTGCAAAGTGTTTCATGATACTGCTAACAGGACAGGGAGCGGTCAGGTGGACTATTCTCCTGAGTTTTAATGGACACTAAATTAATTAGGTCAATTCATTTAGTTAAAAGCTGTGTAAAGTAAGTAGAGTCACAGAGCATTGTTCTAAATATACCGTGTACAAATAAATAGCAGCCGAACCTTAAACAATGGAATTGTTTGCCAATGTTTCAAAAACAACGTTGTATCCCTTTTCCCTATGGGTGTTGTCATCAATTTTTTATTGCATTCTATGTTCTATAATTATGACGACACGGAAAAGCTTCTTTCTCGTATTGTATAGTTTATAAAGTGTGTACTATTGTTGTGTGTAATATAAATGACACCTTTTAGCATGCTTCTTTTTTGCATGGTATTAGGTCTTCATGTGCCCACCAGAATATACATTCCTGATTGCACGCTACATATATACATTCACCAACATAGACCATACATACATTTACATCCACACTTACTCACATACACACTTAACTCAGGCTTTTTCTTTATTCCTTCTGTTTTGTTTTCACAATTGTAATTGTTGTAATATATTTTGTCCATTTTAAGGGGTGGAGACCTGGTGGCCAGAAATACAGGCTTTTAGCTTAGTTCAGGCACCAGTCTTCCACGATAGGCTTGTAATCTTTAATAATGCTGTAATGTTTTTTTATTGTATTGTGGAAGAAATAAACAAATTTTTATTATTATATTGATTTTTATTACATTTCAAATACATACAAAATCATATTTCTAAACATTACATTTTTACAATATAAAACATTAAAAAATATAACATTTAAAATTTATTATTATTATTATTATGCATTCATAATCACTCATCCGTTCATTGGTATCTTGACTTGGTCCATTCCATTACTTTTCAAAAGAGTAGACTAGGTAAGTAAGTAAGTGGCTCGCAACTGAGGCCCCTCGAAACTTATCACGCCTGTATAGGCGGCGGGGTCTAAATAAAAATTGGTTTATTCACATCTGATATAATGACAATACACTCATGAAGCCTCGCTGTTTAAATGATGGGTCTCTAAAACCCACCCACGACCCGATCCGCCAACGAAGCGGTGACCCCGACGCTTTCAATAAATACCAAACGCGCAGTTCTCCGCGTTTCAACTGCGCGGCCACGTTCGAACCCGTGTAACTTCCGAACAGTCACTTGCACATTTTTTTGCTCTTGACCATTAGAATTTCACAATTTTGCACTAAATCATGATAAAATCGCTTTTCTTATTCTCCGTCGTGGCCGAGCAATCGAAACGGACACAAGTTATTAGTTAAGATACCATTAGCCCAACGTCTCACCAAGTCTCACTAACAAAACGGCACACAAGTAGGCCGTAAAGAAACCCATCAATGTCAACGAGTAATGAAATTGTACAATGTTGCACCATATACAATCCTAACAAAAGCAAACTCACCAATCACAAAAACTAAAACAGGCTTTATCTTATTTTCCTATAAAATGCATTAAACTAATCTATCTTAAATATTATTCCTCCTGAGTTTATTATGGTGACCACACCTTTACCTTATTGGCTTTGTATTTATAAATTAATTAAATTGGTGAATTTCAGAAATCCGGAAGAGAACAAACTGCATTTGCAGGATACATCTCAACCCAAAAGAAAGAGAAAAAGGAAACCATTTGTGGATAATTTGAAAGAGTTCTTCGATAACACATCTCTTCATGGCTTCCACTACTTACTACACGACGACTTCTCATGGGCTGAAAGGTTAGTTAGAATGTTCGGATTATTTTATTGTATTTTGACTCATTTTATTGGTGCATTAAAATAATTATTTCCTCGTGAAAATATGTCCGTATTTTTTGCAATTACCTCAATCGCCTGCAGTAGGCGATTACATTTACCGCATATTTTATCTTTCAGAATATGGTGGGTGATTATGGTGTTTAGCAGTATATTTGTATGTGCCATCTTCATCAACAAGGTCTGGATCAAATGGGACGAGACGCCTGTCATTGTCAGTTTTGCTGACACTTCCAACTCTGTCTGGCATGTAAGTGTTTCTGAAGTAGTGTATCTGTCTGTCTTGTTGTAGCCTAATATCTATGGAAAAAGTAATACGGTCTAAATTAGTTTAAAGCTTATATACGTTAAAATGTGAAAGATACTGCCCGCACCAATCTGCGGCAAGGGATCTTCCTCCGAGCCGGATTGGTGCTCGATGATTGCAGTACTAATTTACTTCGTCAAATCTAGTATTATAAGATATTCGATATTCAGGTCTTGTAGTATTCATTTGTTTCCATTGTTTGAATCTGTTCGCTAATCAACCATTTCTCGAATACTCGATATTTTGTGTTGCGCTGTGACGCAGCCGATATCCCACTCTTACTAAAACAACGACCGAATCAAAAATCGCAAAATTTTGGGAATCGACGTCAAACAATTTTTTACTGAGTTACCTCGCGCGCACAGGGAGTAGAATATGGACTCAAATTATTTTATAACCTTATTCCGTAAAAAAAGCATATTTTTTTCTTACCTAAGTTTTAGAGCTTTATCTTTTTGGTCGTTAAAAACTCTCATTTTGGCAAAATTTCGGATTAGGTCGTTGTTTTATGATTAACAAGCCTATTGCAGACATTGCTATCTTCTTAAATAAACTTCACTAATTGATTTCTGTCAGGTGAAATAAGGTCATTAGACGTGCTCGAGAGACCGAAACCTAAACATGCAGATTGGACAAAAAAGATAAAAATTCGAATCCCACCTGATAAGCGCGAGTGGAATCAGGCACCAATAGTTATTTGTTATACGTGAGTGCAAAGTTTCTATTTAACCGCTCAATTTTGATGACCGAGCTAGCGAAGGACTCTAAAATTGAATCACGAGCGTAGCGAGTGATTCAAAAATTAGAATCCTGAGCGTTAGCGAGGGAATCAAAAGAGCACAAGGTGAAAAATCTTTGCACTTGAGTGCAACACGTAACTTTTCATCCCCCCCAACGAGGAAATACTAAAATACCAAAAAAAAAAAATCAGAACAGTTTCTGTTTTTACCCAGAAACTTCAAAACACTCACCCATCAACCCAAATACACCCTCAACACCCACCCAACCACCCACAACATTCACCCAGAAACACCCGAAACACACCCATCCACCCAGAAACATTCACAACGCTCACCCATTCACACCCACAACTCACCCACCCATGTACACCCATAAAATTCACCCAGAAACACCCACAACACACCCATCCACCCAGACACACCCATCCACCCAGACACACCCATCCACCCAGACACACCCACAAAACACCCAGTCACCCCGATACACCCATAACACACACCCACTCACCCATACACACCCACAACACACACCCGTCCACTCAGACACCCACAAAACACCCATTCACCCAGACACACACACATCCACTCAGACACACCCACAAAACACCCATTCACCCAGAAACACTCGAAACATTTATCCAGACACACCCACCACAATAATTTCTACTTGCCATATTAAGATTATAACCTGTTATCTAATAAAAATTACCGTCCCTAATGGGGTTCTCGAGACGGTCAATCAGCTTGAGTCAAACACGTTGATTTTCTGTGTGTTTTTGTTCCGTTGCTAGGTCAAACAAATCAAAGAGACCTAAAAGGCTTTTAAATGCCTGACCCAAGCATCAAGCAAGCGTTGTAGACGATCAAAATGTTTAAAGCGTTTAAAGCAAGATTGACGCCAAGCTGATTGACCGCTTCGGAACTCCAAGGTTTTAACAAATTTATGACGTGAAAGGAAAATGGCGCGCGCAAAGCAAATTACAAAAATACAACAAGAAGGTTCCGAGTCTGAGTTTTTAACAAATTAAAATAGGTTGCATGATAATTTCGGCACCATGGAGGTAGAAATAAATATGTCGTCTCCTCGGAGTAAATAGTCTGAGGTCGTCTCAGATGAGGGTTTTTATTTTAATGGGCATACTTACCCCCGAATACAGAAACGCTAATCAAAGTTTGAGTCTTGCTTAACATTTAAATGTTGTCAAAATTGACGTTTTTCCATACAAATTCTGACAGGTAATGTCCACTTAACTTTTTAAGCAGTCCCCCAAATTTGATTAGCATTTCTGTATTCGGGGGATAGTTTATTAAATACGGCGTGTAATGATATTATGCCATAAGTCCAGTTAGAACATTTGCTCATATTAGTCCACTAGTTGACCCAGTTTACGGACAGCTGTAAACGTTACTGATATCTCGATCCGAGTCCTCATATTAAAATAAAAATAAATATATATGACTGTTTGATAAAGAAACAGCTACTCTTGAATAGATGGTTATTGGTTACGGCTTATATCTGATGAAATGTATGCTCATTTGCTCGTCATCTCTTCTCATCCTTAATAAATTGGACAGCCACATTCTTTTCAGCTTCTATGTCCAAACTTCCTCTTATATTACTAATTTTTTTATCTTGTCAATTAAATTATTCGATGTAATTAATATTTTATTCTATAATTTAAAATTACCAACAAATAACAGTTTCACACGTAGGTATTGCTATATTTTCCAGATCCCGTTTCCAGCTATAACCATTTGCAGCGAGACAAAGCCCAAGCAAAGAATTTTCAACTTCACACAAGCGACTCTTGAAAGGTGGAGTAATCCATCGACGATTAATCCGGAAGAGTAAGTACTTATCTTGTACCGTTGTTCTAGTGTATAAGACTGACGAGTTAACAACACTTATCTCTTCCAAAAGCAGCCTCTAGAAATAATTAAAATATTCGATTTACTACATAAGATACTCGAAGTTAGACGATATTCTTGTTACACATACTTGCAACAATTGTACTTTCTCAAAAGTCCTATACATTTTGTCCGAGTTAGGATTGATTTAAGTAAGAAAATTACATTTTTTCATTTGTTATTTTAAAATATCATAAAAACAAGGTCATTAACAAAGGTTTTATTTACATTGTATTATTAGTATTTAAGCTGTAGAGTAATAATCTTAACATCGTTTTGTAGAACGACGAAACGATGTTAAGATTATTACTCTACGTACAATAATTCCAATGTAACTGTTATTGTTGAAACAAAGGGACCCCTTCGCAATAAGCGCGTTATGTATTTATTTTCTATTTTTACTATCAAAGAAAATTTTGGTTAGAAAAAGTTCGAAAAAGTTCGAAAAATGGTACAGACATCAAGTCTATACCTTTTCGAATTTTTTCTTACCACAATTTTCTTTGACTAACTTTTCTAACATTTTTGTAATGTTCAAACATTAGCTCTGTTACAATAAAATAACCGCCTCCGTATAACCGCCTCCGTGGTCTAGTGGTTCGCCCACCGGAATGAAGATCCAGAGGTCCCGGGGTTCGATCCCCAGGGGGGTTTAAATTTGTGCTCGGTTAGTTGGTGGTAGGACTTCTTTGAAGTCCGCCTGGCCACCAGCATCTTATCAAAATCTGTCGCCATAATAATAATGTTAACAGCATTATTGTGTTCCGACAATATGTGATAAGATAGCCAGTCCCTCTGTGGTTGAGGGTTCCATCCAGGTGAAGCTCGATTCCATCTTCAGCCCTTATCGTTACTTACCATCAGGTGAGATGAAGGGAGAACTTTACTTGTCTAACTTTAAAAAAAAAGTTATAATATATATTTTTACTTATTTCAGTTTGAAAAAATATCACGACATGTTGATGTTGTGCAATAATGACCGTAATGATGGCCCCGATTTTGCAGAAGCTTCTTCTCTGAAAACTTTACGAGATGTAAGTTAAATTCTTTGACGTTTTACAATCGTCTTTGAATAAAATACTTAAAAGGAGAGCCTTTCATGTTAGACGGTAATTTATTATATTTTCAAACAGAAAAAACTTATTTTTTTATCGTTGGTATTTATTTAACACTGTTGTAAACAATGATATTATATTTAAAAAGAATATAATATCATTGATTGTAAACACGTCAACATGACTGTTTGGTATTGAACCTTATATTATCAACTGTCAACATTTAAACTTCCGCGACGAAGCAAATGCTATTTTTAACATACAATACCAATGATATTATATTTAAAAAAAGGTAATATTATTATACAATATTATGATTTAAGTTTTACAGTGTGTCCCGCGATAAAGTGCAATGCTGCAAGGGGGTGAAACTATATTATAAATTATCGACAAAATACATAGAAAAAAAATTCATCATCATCATCAACCCATGTTTGTCCACTGTTGGACATAGGTCTCTCCTAATGCACGCCACTGCTCCCGATTTTCGGCCACTCTCATCCAGCCCACTCCAGCCAGTCTACGAATGTCATCATCCCATCTTGTCGCAGGGCGTCCTACATTACGTTTACCGAGTCGCGGTCTCCACTCAAGAACTTTACGGCTCCAACGGCCGTCAGTTCTGCGGCTAATGTGACCAGCCCACTGCCACTTCAGTTTGCTGATTCGGTGGGCTATGTCGGTAACTCTGGTTCTCTGACGGATTACATCATTTCTGATACGGTCCTTCAGAGATACTCCGAGCATAGCCCTTTCCATAGCTCTCTGAGCGACTTTAAACAGGTGGACTAGTCCAGCCGTGAGTGTCCACGTCTCGGCGCCGTATGTCATAACTGGTAAGACGCACTGGTCGAAGACTTTCGACTTGAGACATTGAGGGATGGGTGACGAGAAGACTTGACGAAGCTTACGAAATGCTGCCCAGCCTAACCGAATTCTTCTATTGGCCTCTCTCTCGAAGTTGTTTCTGCCTAATTGGCGTTTGTCCGAGATAGACATATTCTTGAACAACCTCGAGAGGCACTCCATTAACAGCCACCGGACCCGGATCAACGAGCTCGTTGAACATGACCTTGGTTTTATCCAAGTTCATCCGGAGACCGATGCGTTTAGAAGATTCGGCCAGGCTGCTCACCATCTCCTGTAGGTCTTGCAGGGTCTCAGCCAGGATGACGATGTCGTCAGCAAATCGAAGGTGTGAGATGTACTCGCCATTTATATTGAGTCCACGTCTTTTCCAGTTGAGCGTTCCGAACATGTCCTGCAGCGCAGCGGAGAAGAGTTTCGGGGATATTACATCCCCTTGCCTCACACCGCGGCGCAGCAAGACAGGCTCGGTCTGGCCATTCGGGAGTACGACGGACATATTAGCGGCGTCATACAGACATCTCAGCACCTCGATATATCGCCAGTCAACTTGGCACCGCTGCAAGGCCTCAAGAACAGACCAGATCTCGACGGAGTCAAAAGCTTTCTCATAATCCACAAACGCCATGCATAGGGGCTGGTTATACTCCTTGGTCTTCTGTATAACCTGCCTCACTGTGTGAATGTGGTCTATGGTGCTATAACTCCGCCGGAATCCCGCCTGCTCCGGCGGTTGTGCTTCGTCAAGTCTTCGTGCAAGGCGATTCGAGATGACTCTTGAGAACAACTTATAAACGTGGCTCAGGAGTGAAATTGGTCGATAGTTCCTCAGTAAGGTCTTGTCGCCTTTCTTGAAGAACAATACGACCAAGCTCCGATGCCACGCCCTTGGAGTTCTCCCGTAGAAAAGAACAGAGTCAAATATACGCCGGAGCTCCTTCAGCACCGGTTGACCGGCAGCTTTTAGAAGCTCGGTTGTGACTCCGTCCTCCCCCGGGGCTTTTCCATTTTTGAAAGTTGTGATTCTATTTACGTAAAATAAAAACAATAATCCTGTCAAATACTTTGTGTTCATGATAAAATAACAAATAACCCACAAAACACTGGATATTGGGTCATAAATTATATTTTTTGTACAAAACATGCACTTTTTTAAGCTAATTATATCAATAAAACTTAAATTTGTTAAAATAAAGACTATATTACCATTTAATTTTATGAGTTATTTCTCAATCATATTAGCTTTCAAATAAAAAAAAATCTAGACTTATCTACTAGACTATCTTATCTTGAATAACAACCTAGATACACATTTTTAAAGTTGACTGTGATTATTAAAAACGACTATGATTAGTCACGTCAAGTCAGTAAAAAAAAGGGGCTACTAACCCTTTTTTTTCTATTTTTGGCGCTGGGCTTGTTCTGTTTTTTGGCCAATAGAGATAAAGGGGCAGGAGGGGTTGTTCACTCCTCATGCTCATAAGCTTTTGTGTCCGATAAATGGCAATGGGTTCGCCACCTATTACATGCTACTTGATATAGTTGGCGAAACGTGGGTGCTAGTTCACCTCTGCCTACCCCTTCGGGGATATAGGGGTGATTTATGTATGTATGTATCTTTCCCCGAATGACGTCCACGTCCCGTGCTACGGGGGCAGAGATTAAAATGGAATTTTACTCCCGCAGTGCAGGGAGTAAAGTGACATTTTATGAGTATACATACATACACCGCCTCCGTTTACCGCCGTGTGGTGACGGCAGAGTAGAATACAATTGTCACCACCCCAAAACTCTCCCGTGGGTGTCGTACAAGGCGACTAAGGATAAATCAATCATGAGGAATGGGCAGCAGCGTTCCTCTATTACCACCTAGCAATAGCAATGTACTGCGACTTTTGAGCCCGGTAAATGGCAATAGGCTCACCACCTATTACATGGGACTTGACATAATTGGCGAAACGTGAGTGCTAGTTTCACCTCTGCCTACCCCTTGGGGGATATATGTATTGTTTTTTCTATTATTTGGTTTACTTTTTTGGCAGTTGGCGCCAACACTCGATGAGACGTTCCTGGACTGTTTGTGGGAAAATCTGACCTGCAGTCAGATGTTCTCCCACACGCTGACCAAGGACGGCTACTGCTACACCTTCAACATGCTTTCAGCCGAGGAAATGTTCCGTTTGGAGAAGTATGCCTTCAAATTAAAAAATAAATAATTGCGCGCAAAAGAAAACTTCAAATTATAGAGTTTTGATCATCATACGTACTTTGTGTTGTTGTTCCTTGTACGGAAATGTTTTTATTTAAATAGTTACTAACTTACGTTATGAGAAATGAAAAAGACCAATTAAAAAAAAGTTTTAAAATAAGGCCGGTATATATTTTTCTACTTTTTGAACAAGATCCGTTCAAAACGGGCTCGATGCTCGGCGTATATAGTATGCTTATTACCTTATTCGGAACATAGAAAGTTGCCTTTACATTTAATGGTCCTGTCACGAAGTACTTTTATTTATTCTGTAGTCCTATTAAGTGACGTCACACTCATGGATACTCTAACCCCCGAATACAGAAACGCTAATCAAAGTTTGAGTCTTGCTTAACATTTAGGTATTGTCAAAATTGACGTTTTTCCATACAAATTCTGACAGGTAGTGTCTACTTAACTTTTTAAGCAGTCCCCTAAATTTGAGTAGCGTTTCTGTATTCGGGGGTTAGAATTATAATATAATGATAAATGGGCAGCAGCATTACCAGTGCATCATCAATCAAATTACAGTGATTAAATTTACCGGCGAATGGCGTGCGCCCTGTAACATGGGCCTTCCCATTATTACCTACCCCTCATGGAACAAAGCCAAAGGCATGATAATAGAATGTATTATGTTATATTGTGAATATCTTAGAAGGCATACAAATGTATGTTACGTCGGCTGTCAAATGCTCATAACATTATAATTTTTCTCTAGTACCTACTATAAATAGTCACGAAACCAGCGGGAGATTTTGGGGGTGGTGACAATTTGTATTCTGGTCTACCGTCACCACTTACCTACCACGATTTGTGTAATATCTTCGACGTTTCTTTTCCACTTTCCACAGTTTACACAAGGATTACTATCACGTGGCGGGCAAGAACAGGAGTCGTTGGACGTTATCCAGCGGTTATCCACCTGGAGAAACCATCAAAACCTATCCGTTGAGAGGACCGGTATGTTAATTTTAATTGTTCAATACATGAAAATGATGACTATGGACGGACCAATTTTTTTCATTTCTAGTTTAATTTTATATCTAACTAGTGGTCGCCCGCGGCTTAGCTCGGGTTAATGTCAGTTTTAATATAGCCTTCCTCGATAAATGGACTATCAAACACATAAAGCACTTTTTAAATTTGAGTCTGTAATTCCTGAGATTAGCGCGTTCAACCAAACAAACAAACAAACTGTTCAGCTTTATAATATCAGATATAGCTTTTTACGCGGATATGTGTATTTAATTAAAATTTGTTAGTATTCTAACTGCCGCACTCAGAGACGTCAATTAACTTTAATGAGTATTTAATGTCAAAAATTTTCATTCAAATCTAGACCATAGACCCGGCAAGAATAGCGACTAGTTTTGAATTGTCATTAACGTTATTTGACGTCTCCGAGTGCGGCAGTAAGATTTTCAACTTAAAAATAGTAGCGTTTATTATTCGAATGAACCTAAGAAACGTTTGACATTTAAATTCACATATTTTTCGGAGTGAGGGTGATTATGTTGGAGAATAGGTGACGCTGAATCACTCATTGTAAATAGCTACTTTTGTTTATAAGATGAGACAATAAAAAGTGTAACAATAATTTTATTAAGTTTTAATTTGGGACTATTATAAAACGTAAATAATTAGTCTGACAAGAATAATCACAATAAAAGAGATATTATCTTAATCAAAACAATTCAGACAATAAATAATCACAAAACTCTTATTCTAGTAAATAATAAATTTAAATGATTGATTAATAAATTAGGTAATCTAATTTTAACTAATAAAAAGGGGTTCGATTCAGGTGTGATCCGTGTCACATTTAAGACGTGCGCACTGGTCCGTTGCCTTAGCAGAAGTGAAGTCTCGCCATTTTTTTTTTTTTTTTTTTTTTTTTTGTGCCCGAAGTTGGAAAAGGGCAACCCTCACGGGAGGGAGGTGGACAAAACCTAATGAGTTCCCCCGAGGCCGTCCTGGGAGGATATGTAGGACTTTCACCCACTAAAACCACCTTTCTGCCTTACCCGGGAAGGGTCTACAGGCGTCATCTGTAGCGATCACACCCAGAGGGGGGGTGACGCAAGCGCTTCACCGGACTAAAAATAGCCAGTACATACGCGCTGGGAAGTACGAGTCGGTCCCCAGAGTGGGGCCGGTCGTGTCTGAACCTACGGGCCTAACGGAAGTTGCGAGTCAGTGTGTGTTATTCGGCTGATCTTAAGTGATCAGAAAATGGGGGGAGTGTAGATACATAGTATTATGTCACATTATTCAGCTGATCTTAAGTGATCAACATCTAGTGAGATCTGATTGGGAGCGTCCGTGAGGACGTGCATGGGCCTACGGTATATGTGTCGAGGGATTGGGGGGGCGTCTTGCTTTTATAGACGGCCGCCCGGCCGGTCGCTTCCCTCTGAGCTATGACTCACGTGCACGTGTCACCTGAGCCGATGAGTGGTACGACTGGTACGACGATATTGTAAAGGCGCGCCAGCTGGCAAGTTAAATACCGACGCCGACACGGCCATTCTGCAACACGGTCGCCCTCGACCTGTAACTGACACAAAACTTGTGGCACAAAAATATATCAACCACTCTTTAAATCATCATGTAAGGAGGCCCCTGTCCTCAACTAGCAAATACTCTTAATACAAGGAGGCCCCTGTCCTCAACTTGCAAATACTCATATTAGAAGGAGGCCCCTGTCCTCAACTTTCAAATTCTCATATTACAAGGAGGCCCCTGTCCTCAACTTGCAAATTAAAAGGAGGCCCCTGTCCTCGACTTTTAATAAATACTCAAACTACAAGGAGGCTCCAGTCCTCAACTTGCTAAATTCATCTCAATATAATAATATGTAATTATGTTCTGAAGTTATTTGGTATGAATTGATATGCAACATACTTACCTACTCAAGTGTAGCTCCATGAGCATCTTCTAACATTGGAAGTTGTGCTGACTCACCATTAGTGGAAGATGCATCTCTTGTCAAGGTATCATCATTTGGTGCCGCCGACACGGACTCTTGTTCGACGCATTCGCCAGGTTTTGGTGCTAACCTAAGTTGATCGTGTGCCACTTTTTTTTAGGCCTACCTCTTCCAGTTAACTTCTTCACCTGGTAGCGATCATTCGCAAGTATTTTCCAGATTTCGTAAGCGTCTGGATACTTCAACTCGAGCCCTATCTGGCTTCGAGGATTTGTTTTGAATAATACTATTTCTCCTTTTTGAAATCTCTTGACTTTCGCTTTACCTTTCTTAAATCTCTCTTTGTCTTCCTTTCTTCTTATTTCAATTTTCTTTTGCATGTAACTATCAAGTTGATTACGATCCACGGTACCTTCAGCCTCGTCGATCAACGATATCAATTCTGCTGGTACAGCGTCTTGCCTTCCGGTGAGGGCTTTCAGTGGACTTACGTTCGTCGTCTTATTTTTAGTGCAGTTGATAGCCAATTGAAGGGCGTCTAAACCTTTTTTTCAGTCCTTTGTTTCATAGTTGCGTATAATGGTTAGTCCATTTTTAACTACAGCCATAACGCGTTCCACTTGACCGTTAGTGCGGCTTACTCCTGGAGCTATAAAATGCTGATGAATGCCATGTTGCTTGCTTTCTGTTTGACAGTAATGCCTTGACCTTGTCACGACTCGGCTGTACCTGACCTTTACATAATTATCTCAATCCCTAAGTGGCTAATTTGGGAAGTCAAAACTAAGCACTTGTACAGGTTGATCGAAAACCCGAATCAGTTCTAGTACCCTACGTAAAATAGTGAAACCCTATTACTGCTATGACTACGTCAATACTGTGGATAGATTTAAATCAACTACAAAAGTTTACATCGTTCATATCACGTGTTTCGGAATTCTGTTTGGCACAACACGATTTTACCTTGTGTCCAATCTTCTTGCAAAAAGAAAAAGTGACTGGGTTAGTCGGTAGGTACTTTACAGACGGTGGCACAAACATCTACCTTCGATTTCTTACTAACAGTGTGCTTGATTATGGCCCGGCTGTCCACACAAAATACGTTTGCCTTCCTCGAAACGACTCGAAGTTTTCTCTAAAATGAACTAAAGACATTTTTATTTCTTTGATTGGTCTAACTATCACCTTTTAGAAGTACTGAGCTTGACAAAATTTAAAAGAAATTCAACTAACTCATTGGACCTAATTTTAGTGTTGGTAACTAACGCTCATATTTGCGGATTGATTGAACCATGAATACTATGAAATTATTGCTGCCATCAATTTGTCACTGGGTCTACGAACTATGCGTAACCTAAGAAAAAAACCTACGAATAAGGATATTCAGCGTAAGACGCATATTTATCAGAGCCAGTACACATCACGTCCTACAAAATATTAACAACATCAGAAGCTATATAGGAGTTATACCTAAGTATAGGAGTTGTATAGGAGTTATATAGGAGCTTTTAAGCAGGTACCTCTCTGCGACAAACATTCATGGTCGGTCCAGTTATCTAAAGATTTCTTATTCATAAAACGATCTGCTACCGTCAAACCAGAGAAGACCTCACTGTAGTATTGATTGTGCGAATCGCATCTACAATACGATCAGTTACTATAGAATGCAACAAAGTAGACCTTACCGTAGTATTGATTGAGCGAATCGCATCTACAATACGGTCCGTTACCATCGAGTGCAACAGAGTAGACGGCGCGGGGCGTTTACTTTGCTGGCCACACGCTCCAACGCAGGCTCATTACACCCACCCGGCACCGGCTCGCCGCGGGGACGCCACATAGACGCCTTTTCTTTATGCAGCGACAGTGGTCGCGTAGTGGAGAGCGCCCATTCAGCCGACGATTGTGACGCCTCGTGCGCTCGCGCACCGGCTGGGCAATCGGCTGGCACCGTGCTGGGGCGGCGTCACCCGACTCGAGTCCCTCGGTGCGAACGGCATGCACTCACGTTACACCGAATCTTCCTCCCGACCAGCGTGCCTTTCTACACACACATTTTTGCAAAGCAAAAACCGATTAACACAATAAAATTTCGTTATATGCGACACATAACAATGAAACACTTTAAGTATTCAACCCTCTCAATGCCTCAGCGGGCATTATAAGTCAGCGGTCGTAGATGCCTAAGGCCGAAGCAATCCAGGCCTCCCATCATGTCTTCACCCTTACTGAACTCATCAGCAACTGGCGCAAATTAGTCAATAACACAATATCCAACACATGGTAATAATTCACCTAAACAATCTACGGAGCACAACTAAAGTAGTAAATGTTTTATATTCTTACATTAAAAAATAGCACCCGCATCGGGTATCCTGACTAGTAATACGAATATACATTGATGAAAGTTGTTTATTCAACACAGAGAACAATTGTCCCTTATAATTCGTGGATTCGAATCGTGTTATACAATTCATTCACTACACGTGATCGCGTGATATTATTTACAAGTCGACTATTTCTTATAAAACCGATTTAGGACATCGGTTTTAATAAGCACCGAGATAATTACAAGACACAGTATAAAAATCTACCTCCAACGTGATATCTGAAATTCTGCCGGTAATGTGACATAAAAATCAATTCAGAACACATCACTACACCACGCCATATCTGTACGTATGTCCAAAATATTATGGCACGAAAAACGAATGACAAGATCGTTTGATATTAAAGAAATACTCGAACCACTATTATTTAATACATCTGTGCGTATGTCGCTATAACGATGCGTTTAGTGCAGACGTACCTACGTCTCGACAAAAGTTAACATCCCTTTGCAAAGCATACCTTTTCAGTGTGACTTCGGAGGTAGTTACAGAAATGTTTATATTCACATTCTGTATGGTAGATTCGATTTTTAATAGTTTTGTACAAAATCTGCTTTGATGTCCGGGTAGATTACAATTAAAGCAATACATTTTTACATTTGGATTGTATCCAAAGCTGGTCATTAGAGAGAAAGACTTATTTACTATTGCACATGAACAATTTGGTTTTATCGAAATCGATAAGAATTCTGGCATTATTTAAGCACTACTGGCGACTGCCGGTATAATAATATGCGAATCTTTTATGCCGCGTATTATTTACATAACAGATCGTCACTTAATCCTTTCAAGACACTTAATTGTAATTTCGATTTAGGAACATAATCTGCATAAATGGTGTTCTTATCGGATTCGTTACACATTAGGTACATCAAAGGTAGGGTTGCAACGTCGATGCGTCGTGGAAACAAGGATTTCAATTGTGATTTAAAATTGACCAACTGTTATTGTTACCACTCCACTAGCGTAATCAAGTACGCACGTGACTTTTTAGAAATAAGCCCACACGGACTGATCAATCCTTTTCATCCTACTGGATATGTAAAAGAGCGCGTACGACTTCCTCACACCATGCATTGAAATCGTAAATACTAGGGTCGAAATCAGACACATAATAATAGGTGGATCTCACCGGGTTTATCGAGCTGAGTGCTGACACATTCACGCTCGGCGCACACGAAATTGTGTCTGTCGCTACCGTGCAAACTTCACCTCGCGCACCCAAAAGGGCGGCAAACTCACTCGCCAGGGCAGGCATATGCAAGGGCGGCGTGTGTGAACGCGCCGACTGCGTAGGCGCAGCAGCGTTGCACACGAACGAGCACCAGCGCTCTTGCTCGCCTCACCTAAATGCGATCCCTAGTATCTACACCAACAAACAAGAAATTATTGTTCGAAATTGTTGTGTTCGATACCCGGAACGGAAGAACGTGCTTTCGAGGTGTACTAATAAATTTCTTAGACATTTCGACAAATTCAACTAGAGTAATTTAACGTCTCAATTTGAACTATCAGTTTACGGTATTTCTCTAAAACTTAACAAAATCGTTGATAGGTTTCCACTTGTACCCACAAACCATAACGATGGCGAACGTTAAAAATAGCACATAGTGAATCCCACTTCTGATTTCGGAGTGAGGGTGATTATGTTGGAGAATAGGTGACGCTGAATCACTCATTGTAAATAGCTACTTTTGTTTATAAGATGAGACAATAAAAAGTGTAACAATAATTTTATTAAGTTTTAATTTGGGACTATTATAAAACGTAAATAATTAGTCTGACAAGAATAATCACAATAAAAGAGATATTATCTTAATCAAAACAATTCAGACAATAAATAATCACAAAACTCTTATTCTAGTAAATAATAAATTTAAATGATTGATTAATAAATTAGGTAATCTAATTTTAACTAATAAAAAGGGGTTCGATTCAGGTGTGATCCGTGTCACATTTAAGACGTGCGCACTGGTCCGTTGCCTTAGCAGAAGTGAAGTCTCGCCATGCGGCGTCTTGCTTTTATAGACGGCCGCCCGGCCGGTCGCTTCCCTCTGAGCTATGACTCACGTGCACGTGTCACCTGAGCCGATGAGTGGTACGACTGGTACGACGATATTGTAAAGGCGCGCCAGCTGGCAAGTTAAATACCGACGCCGACATATTCTATGTTTTTTTTTCTTTTAGAGCTACGGCGGTGAAGAGTTTGAGGCTATTATGTTGACTGACACCCGGGACTTAGACCAAATATGCCGTGGACCTGTTCAAGGATTTAAAGTAAGAGAATCATTTTAAAACAATTTGAAAGTACGAGCAGAACGATTAATAAGCTGACCTCAAAAAAAGGACTATATTCTTTAGGGTATTTTTGTTTTAAAATATTTCTTTTTCGAAGTGACTTTTTGTAAAAAAAAATCTTTTAATTAAATAGGTACATACCTACTATTGGGTTAGGTTAAATAGGTAGGTACTGTAGGTTTTTGGACTGCTTTTAGCTTAACATCAAATTATGCGTGATGATACCTACTACATGTAAGCACTTTTAGTTCAAATGTAAGCAAGTGAACTTTTTAAGAAAATTGTTGTTATAAAAACTTAGAAAAACTATAGTCTTGATGCGGGAGTCGAACCAGCGTCCTCTGCAATCCTATACCACTCGGCTAACACGTTACGTCTTGGTTGGCCGAGTGGTATAACCACAATTTTCTTTGTAATCATTTTCCTAATATTTTGTTACCAGATATGGCTACACAACCCAGCGGAGCTGCCGAACATGGGGCAGAACTTCTTCCGGCTGCCAATCAACTACCAATCAGCTGCTGCCATCACGCCCAGAGTGATGGATACCTCGGATGGCCTTAGACATTATTCGCCTCATAAGTGAGTATCTACTGATATCTATAAATAGTAGCATAAATACCAAGGGCGATAAAATAAAGAATGTCTCTGATCGCAAGTACCTATTCGATAAATATGCGATCTGAGCCCTTCTTTTTTGTCGCCAGAGGTAAGATCATAGTTTTATGTCACCCCCTGATCAGGAAGTGGGATTTTCCGTTGGCGTAGCGGGCGGAAGAGTCCACTTGACGGTCGGGTCAGATGTTGATTTGTTTCAGACGCCAATGTTACTTTCCCGAGGAGCGATATCTGCGTTTCTTCCGAACGTACACACAAAGGAACTGCGAGCTCGAGTGCTCGTCCAACCACACGGCGCAGCGGTGCGATTGCGTGCCACTCTACATGCCCCGTACGTATTTTTAGGCCTCTCTCTCTGTCCGTCAGTTTTTCAGTGGCAGTCTCAAAGGAATCATAACCTATCCTATTTATCCCCGAAGAGCAAAGGCGAATGAACACCCATGCCTCTTAATTTGTGTTATGTTCAGTGTAATAGGGGGCGAGCCTATATCTATCGGGCACGTAGATATCACAGTATAATGCTAGGTGGTATACAGGAAAGCGTGTGCCGTGTGGTGACGGCAGAGTAGAATACAATTGTCACCACCCCAAATCTCTCCCGTGGGTGTCGTACAAGGCGACTAAGGATAAATCAGTGATGAGGAATGGGCAGCAGCGTTCCTCTTATACCATCTAGCTATGTGCCTACTGGGACTTTTGTGTCCGATAAATGGCAATAGGCTCGCCACCTATTACATGGGACTTAACATAACTGGCGAAACGTGGGTGCTAGTTCACCTCTGCCTACCCCTTCGGGGATATAGGCGTGACTTATGTATGTATGTATGTATGTTGCCCCTTACTCATCGCTTACTCTGCCCTTAGTCGACTAGTATACAATATGACGGCTACTGGGGAGATTGAGGGTACAAATTGATCCCAAGGATGTATTTCTGGTCATTGTATTTCGCACCTTAATAAAGCAATTCTTGTTTGTTTATTTCAGATGGTCCAGAGACGAAAATATGTGGTGGCGGCAAAAGAAAATGCATTTTGAATGCTCAGGGTAACTGTTTGAAATGATGCTTGTTATTATTTCTGTTTGTTTCTTTGAAATGGTTTTGGATAATTTAAGTTATCCAAAAACTTTTCGGGTCGGATTTGCACAGCTATTTATTCTTAAATATTTTAGCTACTTATTTGATTAGATAAATCCTGGTTAGAAAATCCGTCCTTTTAAAGGTTGTTCAAGACTCTAGCATATGGACAATAGTAGCAGAGTCAGCTGCCTTCCTTCCTATGGTCCTTCGAGCCGGATTAGTATGTCTATTGTATGTGTATGTGGACAGGATTATTAGATAGGAACTATTCAGGAATAGCCCTGTTAAGTAGCTGGAATGTGGTGGTCGGGAGCTAAACCTGGCAGCGCACCGTGGATGAATGAGTGGGATCCACCCAATGTGACCGTTTGAAATGTGATTTATTGTATAAAGGGATACCATTTATGGTAAATAGCTGTTTATGTCTCTCGTGGGTGTGAACTACCAACGCTTAGTCGATGTCTACCGAGTCTAGATCACCGTAGAGTGCTGAAGAGTCAAATTTTTGACTAGTGGGTAAAACTTAAATATGACTAAGCTCTTTACTAAGCCCTTTTTTTCTAGAGGAGCTATCTCTATCCAAGTCACATTTAACGAAGAACAAAGTCAGAGTTCACCAGTGTGATTGTTTGCAAGCCTGCACTGAACTGAAGTATGACGCAGAAGTGTCTCAGGCTGTTTATGACCTAACCACGTATAGGAGACATCCTAACGAGGACATTGCTAAAGGATGGTAAGATATTTTTAATTTGTATAAAATTTTGACAGAGTCCCATAACTAAATTTATTTGAAATTCCTATTTTAAGGTGAACACACTAAATGATTTTTTATTAAATGATAAACCAAAAATAAAATTCTTACTGAGTAGCTTATAAATTTACGAGTATGTGTACAAAATTTTCTTGCTGTTCTCTTAAAATATCATTAATAATTACTAGATAAGGTATTATGTTTGCGTATTCTAATGCTTTGACTAAGCTCTTTTGGCATTTTTGAACCAGTTCCCAAATTAGCGCGCGTTTGTTTTTCAAAAGCTGGGAAAGGGTTCCTTAAAACAATATAGGTACCTTTGTACCTAACATACATTTGTAAGCCGTAACATACATTTGTAAGCCGAAATTTAATATGTATTTATATGTTTTGCGTTCTAAAGGGATTCCTTGAGGTCAGTTAAACATATGGTGGTGGTATGTATATTAATGACAGAACCACATTTTTAAAACACGACGCGACCCGATGTAATGTGACGCGTGTTGAGTCGAATCAAATGTATTGGTTTTCTATGACCAGAATCACACTATGAACATCCGACGCGACGCGACACTTCGCCGGATTGTTCGGTGTCTACACTTGGAGTCGCGTCGCGTTTCAAAAATGTGTCGGGGTCATTATGCTTATGTCTTGTGTGGTAAAAGCGATTGGATGGAATGTTACTGATGCATGGTACTGATATTTGTATAAATCTATATTGGCTATATAGTTTTTAATTATTGTTTTTTTGTAGTATCGCTTCTTGACGTTATAAACAATTACCACTTTCTTTCATGATATGCAAAACACTTAAAAATATTCTGATTTAAAACAATGTAATGATAGAATAATTATTTCATTTGCTAGAATATTAATTGAGCACCGAGCACTAACATAAACTAAAAATATAACTTAAGTTACGTGTGAAAGTGCTTTTGTATTCATAATGCAAATCATAATAAGTCGATACCTACTTATTTTAAAGCAAGGGGATTTGTAGATCAAAAGTTGAAGAAAATAGAAATAGGTAACTCACTGATTCTTTGTGACACTTGTACAGTAAACAGCACGTCAGATTACAAAAATATTATTAAGTAAAGTTTTCTCAATCGATATTTGATGTTTTGGATTTACACAAAAAATTAAATTGAAAATCGATTAGAGATATTTGAAAGTTTTGTATATTCCGACGTGCTCGTAGCTGTACAATCAAACTCAAAACTTTCTAAAATCATGACATTCTAAATAATAATAAATGGATCTTTTTAAAAACATTTTACTTATTTTCATTGAATTTTTAATTTAATATTTTAATCTGAATGAATAATTCACTAATACTATACATGGTACCTAATTTAAATCTGTTGAATTCATCAATTACAGTTTTGCTAAAACAATTCTGGTAACTAAATCGTCATGATGTAGTCTGGAAGCCATGAGGTTTTTATTTGATTTTGTGGAAGATTGCCACCAGTGCTAAGAAATACTTCTGGATCAGGACGAGTAATTCTTAGGAATGGGGGGTTCTGTATAAGACAAATTGTAGAGTTGTCTCTTAAAAATATCCAGCCGGTCTTGATCAACAAAAATAAATTTGTAGGTATTGTAAGATAGAGTCACCTTCTCACTGTTAAGTACCTACTTATCCAGTTACTGGATAAAATTTAAATGTTAATTGGTTGTCATTTACCACAGGCGGTTACCATCAGGGTTAGTGGTGTACTTCAGTGAGGAGTTATTTACTTCTTTGCGGCGCTCTGAGCTGTATGGAGGCGTGGATTTCCTCGCCAACTGTGGTGGTATCATGGGACTGTTCATGGGATTCTCATTCCTGAGCCTTTTGGAGGTCGTCTACTTCTTCACTATAAGGTATAATTATATAGTCTTCAATGAATTGTTACTATAAGACCTGTCGTCAAGTATGGATCGGATTGGTGGGCTGTGAAAAAGACGGATGAAAGAAAATTGCATGCGGCTGAGATGATAATGTTGAGATGCATGTGCGGAGTGACAAAAATGGATAAGATAAGGAATGAGTACGTAAGAGGGAGTCTGAAAGTGGCGCTAGTAACAGGTATATAGTCTTCAATGAACAGGATATAGGTAAAGCAGGGGCTGTGTAACTTAGAACTTAATAGGCGATGTATAAAATCAAATGTATAAAATTGTATTATTTAAGTAAATTTTAATAAATTTCACAGGCATGTAACAGTTAGATAGGGTTTAAATACAAAATGTAGAGTTATAAGAAAAAGCAAGCAAAAGCGGCATGTCATTCCCTAAGTCACTTAAACGTTAACATCGATCATTTCTTTTTTGAATCAATATATTATTATATTGCAAGTCATAAAAATTATTCAGTAGCAATTTACCAGCATGAGATTTTAGTACAAGAATTTGTAACTGCTTCTCATTTCATATAAATATATAATATAACGTTGAAGCAGTTGTTTCATACAAAATGATAATACCTACTTGACCCAAATGTATGAAACAGCTGATATTTTTTTCGTGAATTTGGAGTTGCTTCCATAGTGAAATTTGTTCAGTTTGATGGTCTGAATGAATTCCAAACATTTTTGCAGTGATAAAAAAGTGACCTGGTATAATTGTTTTTGTATTTTTACAGATTGTGGTGTCAGTTTCGAAGGAGTCCGAGGACGATCCCGTAAACAACAAGAAAACCTGTATTTATATTTTGTCAATTTCAGTTTCCGATCATAGTAATTTATTTAAAGTGAAAGTAAAATTACTGAACCATGGGTGTTATTCACCTCTGCCTACCCCTCCTGGGATATTAGGCGTGATATACTATGTGTATGCATGTATGTAAGTAAAATAGCTATTTTAATTTTATAAAAATAATCATTAAATACTAGGACAAGACATATAAGAATAACATCACCCCTTCTTACCTAGATTGAGTAAACAGTACAAACGAGATCATCAAAAAGATAGCATTGTTGATTTGTACATACTATAATAGTCCATCTGTTTATAAGAGAAAAGACTATAATAAATAATATTATTACAAGGAAAAAGTGGTAAGATTTTTTTTGAAACAATGTAAATGGCCCATGAAGTTATTTTAACTTTCTTTTTTTGTAGTACATACTTAGTCGGTGCTGTACTTATTATCATTGTTGTTACTTAGCGAATTATAGAAATTGTAATAAGTATTCATTTGCCTTTGCAAATCAGTCAGTCAAATCTCAGTATATAATAGATATACGGTACGTATAATAGGTGCGTAAAAAGTGAATACATACCTACCTAATAAAAAAATTTAATAAACTTGTTACTTGTTTTATTTAAATATCCGGGTAAGAGTGTCATAATAGGGTAAAGGACAATATTTGTACATTTTACTGACATGTTATATGTATAAAGTAACGTTATATTTAATCGTTTCAAATTCACACAGTAATTTAATATCTCATCATATATGTGAGGAAAAGAGTGTTTATTTTTCGTATATCTTTTGAAGTGCTCTTATATTTTGCACCACAGCCTTATTTTAAATTCAAATTTAAGACAAGGCTACTGTTGGAATATCTATCATATTCTTTACACTTAAATTTACGGAATTATAATTGTAAATATCTTTTGTCAATTCCGTTGACAGTCTCTACCAACATCTTGTCTCTAACAGCTACAAATTACTAAAATCACTTAGTTGCTTAGATCCGCACTAGCTAGGATCAACAACTATACTTTCCTAGTTTGAAAACTTCATAGTTTTCTTGGCACTAGTGGTATAAGTAGCTATCTACAGTCAACTGTACATAAGACAATACAAAACTCTCATACCAATACAAAAAATCTCCAATATTCAACCCTAACTTAATCCGATAGTCAACCCTAACTTTTTCGGAATAAACCTGAAAGTCGAATGAAGAAATTTGACATAAAATATTATGGCAATCTAGCATGCTGTTGACTGCACAGCATGATTCATACTATACATAACCTAGAACACTTCATTAGGCACCTTTCACGTTAAGTAAAATGTTTTCCTATTAAAAAATTATTATCCCAAGAGCATCGTGATGGTTGAATAAGTATCTACGGTATTAGAGATAGAACTCTACAAATTAGAGAGACAACTCAACAGAGGAATATGTGGTAATGAGACTAATAAGTTAAGTTTGTCATGTTAGTGATGACAAATAGTTCAAGAAAGTAAAGATTGAATCTGTCAGAGAGTAATATAATAAATAACAATAACGCCGCCGCCTCAACATAAACAAAACAGAGAGAAGGAGTTGACGTTGCCTTGCCATTTAACAGTAATAAGAATCAAATTCGAACTACCGTGTTAACATTGAGCACCTGTCGATTGTATAAACGAAATGGAAACCTGCGTGACTAGTCTCCAAGGGAGGCGGTCTCGTCATATTCCGCCTGCCTGCCGAGCAGAGGCGCGCGCGCAGTGCGCAGTCATTCGACAATAATGGCGCTACGCTCTCAACTCCTGCGCAAAGGTAAGGCCATTTTATTACTATTAGTATTATTTATTTAAACATAGTACGGCATTTTTTCTATGTTTATTATCTTTGCAACATTTTAAAATCCGTTTACTTTAAACAAATTAACATACACGCTCTATGTGAGTTGTTTTGAGAGTTTATTGTTTAACTTTATCTTTATAACCAGCCGGCACATATTTTACCTGTTCCAGTACGCGAATGTGTTAGCAAATGGCAAGGCTTGTAGCGATATTTCGAGAAAATAGGTTTAAACAAGTGCTCTTAAATTAATGAGCTATAGATACGTATTCGTATACTTCATAATACGTCAACCAAATAGATATTGTTTACATAAGTACCTACTTACGATACGTATACGAATGCAAATAATAAGATCGCGTTGTGTATTGGTGATCTTTTGCAGAATTTTTCCTTGAATTTAATATAAATTGTACCATTACATAATTGCTTGAAAAAGTTTTCTTGCAGCTGCATCAGCTAGATTTAGCTGATTTTGTGGAAATAAGTTACGGGTATTTAATTTTATGCTGGCCCTTATGAAACTTATTGTATCGATCCCTTATTCTTTTTTAAGACGTACAAAACAGGTCACAGGTACAAGGCGTCAGGTAGATAGAGCCCAAAAAAACAAATTGAATATAACTTGGTTTACGTTGAAAGTGTTGAAACTCATAAGAAAATAGAACAAGAGCAGAAGAATAATGATCATGAATTAAATAAAAAACCAATCTCTACTATCGTTTCTAAAATTATTTTAGAAAATTAAACAGAATTCCTTTTGTTAAATATTGCCCGTTATATTGCATTCAATGTGGATTCATTACATAATATATCTCAGGGCCAATGTCAGTAAAAAACTGGCATTTAGAACTGCATCGCGTGACATGTTTAATGAACGTTAATCCTTTAAATATACCTTTAGAGTATAGTCACTTTACCATCTTCCTACCTCTAAGTAAATTAGTAAGGAATTTTAAATGTCGGTAAAAGAAATGAATGACTTAATTATAATCATAGGGTTAGCTAAAATTAAATTTTCATCGTCTAGAATCCATACTATGGAAATTTAGTCTAGATTCTAGATCAACTTGTTTCTTGCTGGCCTAACTGGTCTCTTATACGAACATAGACTCTTAAGGATAAGTAGAGTTTTTTGTAGAATTCTGTTCAATCTTTAATTCGTGTCACGTATAGTCAACAAGCACGTCGAACAAAATCACGTCAGATTTTATCAACCTAATAGTTCGAAGTAGATCACAAATTTAGTTGTAGATCACGAATGTCTTTTTTTTTCAGTTATCAACGGCTCACAGGTTCGTCAGCTTCACGAACTGAAGAGTAAAGAACGAGCAGGTGTCGAGAGACTAAGGGAAGTTCTGGGAGACCGCTTGCAAGAAATCAAGAAAGCGAAAACATGGAAACATGAAAGGATACTAACCTCACCACAACAAACCAAAGTAAGCATATTACGTGGCTTCCTTTTCTAAACTCATTCCGTCTTATTAATTAACTGGTAGTAAACATGGTATAGTGAGCGTTTTGTTTTCGTCTCACAAACATGATATTGAAGGCGAGGAAAAGAGACAAAAGTAACTAATAGTCTGTACATAAACCGTGTTTATTAATAACGACGATTCTTTTGGTAAAGATGGTTGTGTATATTTATTACTGCAGAACAGATAATTTTTTTTTGTTTGCTTGCTGATAATTCTCGATTCAAATTAATGAAATTATTACAGATAAAATAACATTTTCGACAAATTATTGTCCTGATGCTGGACGCATCAATAATTTTACGAAATGTATTTTACGTTTATTTAATAATTGTAAATAAAAATCAAATCATAATGAAAATGTTGCTTTTGTGATTTTTATTGTAAATAAATAATAGCAAAAGTAACAATTTCATTAATTCCAATCGCCAATTCGCTGATTTAATAAAGGACAAAGAGATTTAATACAATAGAGACGCAACTGTAAAAATAGCTTGCAAAATCATTGTGTGTTCTAAATTTATGAAAATAATGCCGTTAGCCGGAATGTAACTTTTAATTTAAAGAAGCGAATTGATATATTGCTTAGTACTTACGCTGGACATATGCCTTACAGCATTCAAGAGACCTATATATTTCGCTCTGTGTTTATTTACTTCGGGGCGCGCTGCTCGCGTGCAGCTGTTGGCCAACAAAACGGTTCAATCTTGTTCAATGTCAAGTTGAACAATAATAAAGTAAATAAGCGAGCAGGCACACTGTTTTACCCAAGCGTGTAACCTTGTCACAATCTTCCTCTTCCCATAAACATACATATATACATAAATCACGCCTATATCCCCGAAGGGGTAAGCAGAGGTGAACTAGCACCCACGTCTCGCCAATTATGCTAGGTCCCATGAAATAGGTGGCGAGCCTATTGCCATTTATCGGGCACAAAAGTCGCAGTACATTGCTATTGCTAGGTAGTACAAGAGGAACGCTGGTGCCCATTCCTCATCACTGATTTATTTGTCGCCTTGTACGACACCCACGGGAGAGATTTGGGGTGGTGACAATTGTATTCTACTTTGCCGTCACCACACGGCTAACCGCGTCCCATAAAGTCTCACGTATTTATTGTTAATTCACCTCTGTCTACCTATTCGGGGATAAATAGGGGTCATGTAGTATATTAATATGGGTGTGGGGACGGCTGATTAGAATATTTATTTATCATCATCATCATCCGGTTCATCAGCGTTGGCGTGCTGCGGGCATCGAGCGGTAGCTCATCATTGATCATCATTGAATATTTATTGTCATGTCACCACCCCCATCTCTCCGGCGGGTGTCGTAGGTTCAGCATAATAAGTAGACGAACACTTTAGCTCAGTCTAGAAGACTAATGCAAAAACGAGTATGCATATTTCTACTTCAGGGTTTTACGTTTATACGTTTTGAATTAATTGAATCGGTGAGGTTAAGCCTTTACTACAGTTCCCACATTTTAAAACGAAAGAAAATATACTACGTATCGCACATTTAACTAACACTCATTTTAAGAAAAGTACTAGTTTGTATCAACAGAACAATAATAAAAGAAGTGCTATATGGAATGTACATAGAAAACGGCCCGGTGCGCCAATCATACTCGTAATAGTAAATATCCATACCGTAGCCAAGTGGCAATAGTTTCATAACGATAACGTGTCGAAGTTCGTCACGATCGCCCATATTACTTTGGCACTACAGCGTCTTAGCTTGCACTACCAACATAACTAGGAACTTACGAAGACGATTTTGGTCACGTGATTTCACGACGACTCACGTCAAATCCCATACATTTTGCTTTATCGAACTTCGTTATCTTTGTCGGTGTGTTACTTTGTCTAGGCCCCCAGGCATTTAATAAATAAGGCAAAATATATGTGCGGCCATATACATACTACTCGGACAATCAGGACTTTTGAGAATTTGATGTAGAAAATTAACAACTATTTCGATCACACTTTTGCTATAGGACCTACTGCCTGTTTCTTTTCCAGGTAACAGTAAAAGGAGCACAAGGAGAATACCTTAATTTCTGCGCCAACAATTACTTAGGATTAGCCGTGAGTATTTACATGAATTGGACTCTACTTAACTTTATTAACATTTATTGATAAGTGTGATGAGATTGAGAGAAGCTTGCTAGCGCGGCAGCATAGCGCGCTCGGCCTGCGATTCCGTAAACTAAGCATGTCTTAGCCGGTCATTGGATGGGTGAGCAAAAATTTATTATCTCCAGTTCCTTCATGCTTCGGAAGGCACGTTAAGCCGTTGGTCCCGGCTGCATCTGCAGTCGTTAATACCCACCAACCCGCACTGGGCCAGCGTGGTGGGCTATGGCATGCCCTAACCTCCCTGTATTCTTCCATCCATAGGGAAGGTCCGAGCCCCAGCAGTGGAAATAATAAATGGCTGGTGATGATGATAAGAATAAAAACATAAAAGCCATATAAAAGCAATTGGTAAGGTACTTTACGACAATAATTTACTTTGAAAAAGAAACTAAATAATTCCCATGGCAATTTGATTTGAGAGAATTGTCACCTAACCTGAATCCTTGACCGCTCATAAGAAGTGGTGTTTATATGTTAATTGACGTCTCTAAATGCAGCAGTCAATTTTTCTCAAAAAAATAATAGTCGATTTGTCGAATTCAGAATATTTGTAATACCTGTTACAGTCATAGGTGTATATCACCTTCAACCATTCATGTTTTCAATTATAATTATACTTAATCAATACAAACAAGCTATTGTGAACGTAATAAGTGCTTTCTATCTTATCGCTACAGCGCTGTTAGAACAACATCTCTTTTTGTACTATACCTCCTGTTATTCAAAAGATACCTATAGTCATTTATTACAACTACTAAGATAATTTTTAATGTTTCACAAAGACAGTGCTTGTGCTTAAATTTCTTCGATAAGTAATCAAATCTGATAGAGCAGATGAAGACGTGGCGGGCGGGCTTGGGTATGAAACTCCTAGCGTCAAAACACACATCCAAATCGTATTTTAGATACTTGCTTTTTTCTTTTTTCGAAATGTGTGAATCAGAATTAAAGATATACCAGAAGACTTTTTGGTCACTGCAAAAATTTTTGATATTTGTTCAGACCATCAAATTGAACAACTTTCACTGTGGGAGCAACTCCAAATTCACGAAAAAAATAACAGTGACCAAAAGGTATCCAGGTATGAGTATGGATTAGAATTGGGCAACGAAAGCGAGGGATGAATGAAAAATGCCTGCAGCGGAAATGAGAAGAATGTTAAGATGGATGTGTGGTCTGGTGTGGGTCACTGCGATAGGCAGGATTAGATATGAGAGGATTAGAAAACTAGAGATATGTTAAATATGAATTTCCCATAAGTTAAGCACGATAGACCCAGAATGAGAGGATGATCGAAGAAGGGATGGATGGACTGTGTAAAAGATGATATGAGTAAGAGAAGAGGTGAGATCATGCTGAGCTGACGTTTGATAGAGGAGAGCGGGAGACATGTTGTTGTGCCGACGCCACATAGAGTAGGATAAGGGCGCTTTTGTAAACCATAAACCGATATAATTATGTAACCCCATAAAATGTTTGCGTTTGCAGAACCACCCGGAAGTAGTCGAAGCGGCGAGGGAAGGGCTCAGCAAATATGGCGCTGGGCTTAGCTCGGTACGATTCATTTGTGGCACACAAACATTGCACAAGGTGAGCAAACTTTATTTCGTTCTTTCTAATGGTTAATAGCGTTATTTTTTACTTACCTTATTTATTACCTATACCTAGATTTTGACGGCAGGTGTGGTCGAATGGTCACATTGCTGGATATATCGGCCAAGAGGCCCCGGGTTCGAATCCTGATAGGGACAGATTTCTCACGTTCTCGAGTCATGTTTGTTGATATGTTTATGTAGTATAGTTTCAATATTTAAACACATACATAAATCGGGCCCATATATCCCTAAAGGGCTAGGCAGAGGTAAGTAAATGAACACACACGTTTCGCCAATTATGTTCGGTCCCATGTAATGGGGTGGCGAGCCTTTTCCCATTTATCGGGCAAGTCAATCGCAGTTTATTGCTAGGTGGTACAAAACTAATGCTGATGCCCCTTACTCATAGCTGTCTTAACCATGGTCGCCTTGTACGAGACCCGCGGGTGAAATCGGGGTGGTGACAATTGTATTCTGCTCTGCCGTCACCACACGGCATCAACATTTAAATATATCTTTTTATATATTTAGAAGGTTAAATACTTGTAACTTAAATAATCAATCAGCTAAGCTGGTTCAGCACGCTCTATGCAAAAAACGCGTATCAAAATATAGTAATATAGTAATGTAACCTGTATTTAATTTGATAAACATATTAACATACATAAATCACGCCAATATCCCCGAAGGGGTAGACAGAGGTGAACTAGCACCCACGTTTCGCCAATTATGTTAGGTCCCATGTAATAGGTGGCGAGCCTATTGCCATTTATCGGGCACAAAAGTCGCAGTACATTGCTATTGCTAGGTGGTAAGAGGAACGCTGCTGCCCATTCCTCATAATTGATTTATCCTTAGTCGCCTTGTACGACACCCACGGGAGAGATTTGGGGTGGTGACAATTGTATTCTACTCTGCCATCACCACACGGCATATTTGATAAACGTCTCCGAAATTTATTGCTTCTAAGTATTTGTTCTGGACTACTGTCTTGTAGGACTTGGAACAGCGGCTAGCCCAATTCCACGAGCGAGAGGACGCGATCTTGTACGGGTCTTGCTTCGACGCCAACGCCGGTCTCTTCGAGTCCATGCTCACACCAGAGGACGCGGTGTTCTCTGACGCCCTCAACCACGCCTCCATCATTGATGGCATTCGACTATGTAAAGCCGAGAAGCATCGCTACCCGCATAGAGACCTGAAGGGTAAGTGGAAGATTTGTGTTGTAATATTTTAGTTAGTGATCCGACAAATTAATGCCATGTTGCGTCAATGGAATTTTATTTTGAAGTAAGTAATTAGGGTAAATAAGATAGATGTTTTGATAAGTAAAAAGAAAAATATTTATAAAAGGAATCACAAATTACTAGTACTATTTTAACAAATTTGGATGCTGTCTGTCTTACTGCCGCACTCAGAGACGTCAAATAACGTTATTGAGTACTTAACGTCAAAAAATGACAATTCAAAACTAGTCGCTATTCTTGCCGGGTCTATGGTCTAGATTTGAATGAAAATTTTTGACATTAAATACTCATTAAAGTTAATTGACGTCTCTGAGTGCGGCAGCTAGACTTTGCAAATGTCACCAGTTTATTACGACACGTAAGTAAATAAAACTAGCTAACCAATTGCGTGAAGATGCTTCAATCAAACGGTTCTTCTCAGAGCCTGTCCTATTTCTTGTGATTTATCGAGAGTGAAACTGCGACTATGTCCAATAAAACGGCTCTTTTCAGAGCCTCTTCCTTGGCGACAGAGTTGTCCTTGATAAAACGGCTCTTTTCAGAGCCTCTTCTTAGCGACAAGATTGTCCTGTGGTTACATATGCATCATCACTGCATATATATATAATATTGTAATATTATATAGTACTATACTATAATATTGTACTCAATATTTGTTAAGTCTTGGGAATGAGCGAGTCAACCCCAACACAAGTACTGTATTACTTACTGGGGATGTCTCAACACTAGTTGTAATTAATTATTGAGCAATAAATTATTTTTTATTTATTTATTTTTATTTTTATTTATCACTCTACGTGTACCCCATAGGTACTATTTTCGGTCGGCGCAGTATGTCCTTTTCCATTCATTTTAACATACTTTACATGTTAATTGCAATATCTACTTGTACATTTTCAGAATTAGAACACCTCTTGGCTCACAGCGAAGCGCGGATAAAGCTGATAGTGACCGACGGCGTGTTCTCCATGGACGGAAACGTAGCTCCTATCAAGGGTTTGCGGGAGCTCGCTGATAAATACAGAGCTTTGCTAGCGGTGGACGACAGTCATGCTACCGGCTTCTTCGGGGAAACGGGCAGGTGAGTTTGTTTTCAGAATTTAGCAGCTATTTGTGGAAAACAGTTTTTAATTGTCCACTGCTGGACATAGGCCTCTTTAATGCGCCTCCGAGACGGTCAAGCGGCTTCGCGTCAATCACGTAGATTTTCTGTTGTAGGTACTTGCTAAGCAGTGTGATTGACCATAGTCACATACATTTAAAATTACATCAACCTCGTATCAAGCTCATTGTCTAGGGTCAAGCTTCTTGACAGGCGTTTCAATCACACTGTTTACTATGCACAACAGGAAATCTACGTGTTTGAGGCAATGCCGCTTGACCGTCTCGGAGGCGCTCTTAAGATCACGACTGAGGAGCTCGCAAGCGCAGTGGCATAGCGCGCTTAGCCTGCGATTGTTCGCTAAGGCCGACCATTGGATAGGTGACCATGAATTTATTTATCTCGTGTTCCTCTGTGCTTCGGAAGGCACGTTAAGACGTTGATCCCGGCTGCATCTGATCCAACCAACCCGCACTGGGCCAGCGTAATGGGTTACGGCCGAATCTCCCTATATTCTTACATCCATAGAAAAGGGGATGTTAAAGGGCTGGTATGGTAATATTGGTGAATTGGTGTATGGTAAACAACCTATAAAAGTCCTCTGCTGGATATTAAAAGGCCTCTTTAAGATCACGACATTGAGCACACATAGGTTACTAGGTAATTTCCAAATGTTCATTAAAACCGTGCCATGCAGTAGTCACAGGCTATCTGTTACAAGTATGTAAATAACATAAGTAGGTAATGGATCCTCAAGTGGGTCAAGTTTAACGGCAAGTAAATGGCTAAATAATTATATATAACAGGAACTTAAGTAGATAAGTCTAGTTCGCAACTTAGGTCTTTTTAATAGGCTACCGAGCAAAATTACGCAAAACAGCATTTACGGTCTTCTCAATTACCTATTCCAGTGAAAGTCATAAAAAAATATTTGTAAACAAAAGTGTAGGTACAATTATTCCGAAGCCAAATAAATTACTTTATATTCATAAAAATATTGTAAATTAGAGCAAAAAAACTGAATAAGGCGTGTTGCGTTCGCTAAATCGGAGTTAGATTTATTTAGGTAGGACCTATTAACTGTCTGCAAAAATGCAACCTCTGAGAACCGTGGTTTGTTTATAAAATTTGATATTTGTTATCTGGGGTCAGCGCGTACGTATGCTCCCACTTCCGTTCATATTGGTCAAACGTCATCAAGCCATCCACTCCTTTTGATTCGTATCATCCATCATGCCGAAAAGGTCCTAGTAAAGAATTAATGTATAGAAAAGATGTGGCAAGATCATGTCGAGAGACTGAAGAGCGGGGTGAGTGATGGGAAATTTTAATCCATACCCCTCATTGTTTTGACTTAGATTTTATAGCCAGCCGCCTGCCTGATACCAATTCTTTTTGAGTTTATTCTATTGTTGGTGATTTGTTCTCCACTAGGCATTGTTCCTTAGTTAGTACTCTCTTATAATATTTAATATAATTAGGAAATAAAATAAACAGTTAGCTAGTTTATTAGTACCATAATAATAGTCGGTTTTCTTCTTGCCTTTTTATCCATTCACATCTCTGATTATTGCGTGCTATTTAGACTAAATAGCACGTAAACACAAACAAGTCCAACCGATTGTCAACCGTAACTAGTTTTATGCAAAGCACAAAGTATACTAAGAAAATCTAACAACCAGACGTGCCTGATATCTCTGAAGATTTGTGAAGCAAATGAATCCGATTCAGAACTTTCAATCATGTATAATCAAAGGTGATAAAGTGGGAACCAATTTCTTTCTTCTGTCAGAGGAACAGAAGAATACTGCGGCCTCATGGGCGCGGCTGACATCATCTGCTCCACCTTGGGGAAGGCCGTGAGCGGGGCCGCGGGCGGGTACACGACGGGTCCCAAGGAACTGATCACGCTACTGAGGAACGTCTCCAGGCCGTATCTCTTCTCGAATGCACCTCCTCCGCCAGTTGTGGCGGCGTCGTTGAAAGTGAGTTCTGCAGATTTAGGTATGCTTAGCTTAGATTCATTATGGCAGTGGTAAAATCGTTGCTACCGAAATTTGAACCTTGTGATGATTAGGCTTAAAATCAATAAAAAAATCACTTAATGCCCTGTAAGGCAAGTGATCTCAAATTTTCTAGTTCGGTTGTGAATTAATTTAAGGAATTTATTATAGCTGCGTTAACTCATAATACCTACCTTCCGACTGGTCTGGTGCGTTATGTTATGGCCCATTCTTATCCTTGCGATAGTTGTAAAAGAGCTGATGATGATGAAGAATCAAAAGTAGACCGGAATTTCGATCCAGAAGGATGTTTAATTTAGGTTAGGTACCTTATTGTAACTTGCACAAAACGGCTACAACCTCGGACATTGTGTAAAATAGGTGAATTTTCAAAATTACTAAAACATACCTTCTAAAATGGCTTAAAAAGGTTTTGCAGCCAGCCGCCTGCCTGATATCAGCCCTCTTTGGGTGCTTAGTGGGTATCGGAAAAGTCGACTAACCCCCGAATACAGAAACGCTACTCAAATATTGAGCGCTGCTTATAAAGTTAAGTCGACAATACCTGTCAGAATTTGTATGGAAAAAGGTGAATTTTGACAATACTTAAATGTTTCTGCATTCCGGGGTAAGGGTGCCAGTCTCGACTCACCCAGTCGAAGCTGGCACATTCTACGTTATTTTTTTCACTCTCAGGGCAGCATGGAAACCCATCGAAAGTTTAATGTAATTTTTCTTTCTACTCAAGTCTCTAGATCTGGTAGAAAACAGCACTGAGCTGCGGAACCGCCTTCGTGAGAACACTCGCCAGTTCCGAGCGGGGTTGAAAGCTGCCGGGCTGACGGTAGCTGGAGACGAGCACCCCATCTGCCCTGTCATGGTCGGGGAAGCGCCTCTAGCCGTGGATCTCGCTACGGGCATGCTTGGTAATTCTTTTTATCATATCAAACAGCTAGATTATCATATTATCAAAGACCTCGTCGTAAAACTGTTTCTCAGTTATAAATTATACATACACAAATCACCTCTATTCATCCTCGAAAGAAAGGGAGAGGTGAATTAACACCGTTTCGTCAATAACATATATTGGATCCTATGTAATAGCGAGCGAGACTATTGCCATCTATCAGACACGTAAATTGCAGTATATTACTAGGTGGTATAAGAGGAAAGTCGCCTTTTACGACACCCGCGACAGAAAGGGGTAGTGACAAGTGTATTCTGCTTTGCCGTCAACCACACGTACATTATAAACTTGTAGGTAAATATGTATAATCAGCATTCACTAACAGGTTTTTACTACTTGTTTCAGGCCGAGGAATTTACGTGGTGGCATTCAGTTATCCAGTGGTACCAAAAGGTGGTGCTAGGGTTCGCGTACAGTTGAGCGCGGCACACACGCCTGAAGACGTAGACAGAGCTATCAACGCCTTCGCCGAGGTCTCAAAGAATATCGGACTAGTCAAGTAGAAATGCTTGACTTCTAACGGCTTTATTAATAAACACGGTTTAAATATAGACTAGTTATTCAGTGTTTTGTCTTTTTTCCTTCCATTAAATATCATGTTTGTTAGACGTAGACAAAACGCAGAATAGCTATACCACGTTTACTACCAGTTTATTAATAAGACGGTAAAAGTTTTATATAGATTTCGAAGTAAAACGCTTCATCCGGCTCGAAGGACCAATTTTCAGAGTTTCTGTAGGATACCTTTTCTTGTAAAGTGCACTTCTTTTGTCAAGTTGTAATTTTAAAAGTTAATTAATTAAAAAATAATTTAATTTAAATAAATCGTTAATAAAATAATACTGGTTTATTATTTGAGATGGAGACTTCTTTATTTACCATTTTCGTTCTGAAAAACTTCTATTGATGGAATTTTTTTCTCACACCCTTTGAACTCTGTTGTAAGCAGCACCAGGTAAGAAAGGTCATGAAGAAAACGAACATCTAATAATAATTGATCTATTAACAATAATTTATTACAATTAATAAAACGCACACTCTTACCGACGACATCAGACACACGGTGCGATCACAAATATCTCTCTACTCTCGAGTTTATCTATAAAATTATTTATTAATATTTACATTGGTATAATAATTGTATCTCACTAGCCACGTGTCGCATTTATAAATTGTTTTTTATAAAGACCATCCGTTATCATTCGGACTAATGCTCTAACGTCGATGTACTGACTTCTCGTGAATTACAAATCACAAATGGATCTGTGTGTCAACACATTTATAATCAAATCATAGTCAATCTCTCAAAGTGCAAAAATATTATTAATATTTATGCGAATATTTATAAAACCTGGACAGGTAAGTCACTTCCGAAACTAACAAACGAAATAAAATACATAATAAGAAATACTTGCTTAGAATTAATACTAGTTTCTGTTCTATTTACACCAAGACACGCAAATGTTCACAGAACAAAAAAAATATTTAAATACTTTAATGACAGTAATAAAATTAACAGACAAACACAGTCACTCTAACGTTCAAAATCACGTTACGTTACTATTTATATTTGACCAAATCTTTCTAATTCACTTACTTCACATACCGTTCATAAAAATATCAACATTCTTCAATCTTGGAGCTTAAATGTAATGTTGGAGGGTACATTTTAAAAGACCTTACGCCTACTGGGTATTTGTCGTGTGGACGCAATATCTTGACTTGAGACTGAGCAACTTTAATGGTGCATATAGGTTTCACAATTTGAAGGATGCCATTTTGTCTCCTCATTGTAGTACGTAAGGTTTCGCTGGTGGACCTGAAATAAAGCAATATTTCAATCAAATACATAGTAACACAAAGGGTTGAACCATAAAATCTTCTCATTCTTCCCCACACAAATTGTTCGGTCGTAAAGCAAAATGTATGGAAAATTCGAAAAATAATTTTACAATTTAGATTTTTTTATATCACCCTTGTTTTTATGACTATCCCCCGAATACTCGTACAAAAACGCTACTCAAATTTTGAGCACTGCTTTTAAAGTTAAATGGACAATACCTGTCATAACTTGTGTGAAAATACGTTAATAAAGACAATACTTACATATTAAGCAGGACTCAAACTTTGAGTAGCGTTTCGGTATTAAGAGATAAGTTATCATAGGTAGGTAGTGTTAAGGGTGTGCGTTATTTCTGTTACATGTCATATATATATTTTTAAACCTACTATTGTCTAACGGAGATTCGTCACCGTTGCAATTGTTGACATACCTGGTGGTAGTGTAGTGGTCGTCGTCGTTGTGGTCGTTGTCGACGACGTTGTACTGCTAGTGGGCGCTGCCGTGGTCGTGCTGGGCGCTACAGTACTCGTTGGTTTCTGCAACCCATAAGTAACGTGGTCAAGACACTAAGCTTAAAACATTAACCCCCGAATACAGAAACGGCACTAAAATTTTAAGCACTGCTTATTAAGTTAAGTGGACGTTACCTGTCAGAGTTTGTATGGAAAAACGTCAATTTTGAAAAACTTTAATGTTAAGCAGGACTCAAACTTTGAGTAGCGTTTCTGTATTCGGGGGTAAAGAAAATAAAGTTCGAACTGTCCCCTCATCGCTGGCAGGGGGACATATCACACTATTTTGTCTGTTCTGTCACCCCAATGGGACAGAGCAGGGTGACAGATCTGAATAATTCATACGAGTTAAAAAATTGAATAGGTGAGTTTTAAATTAAAGCTCGCCACCTATTACATGGGACCTAACATAATTGACGAAACGTTCACCTCTATCTACCCCTTCGAGGATATAGGCGTGATTTATGTATGTATGAATGTATTATTTTACTCAAACAAAATTTGAAGGTGATGCCTCTTTTTCTCGCTTATAACTTTAGATAGCAATAACAACTTAAATTTTGTTTGTACTAGGATAACAAAAATTCGTACTCGCTTTAGATTTTCACACTAATTTAAATGGCCATCATAAAAACAAAACAACAATGAGACGTATTTATAAACGAACACGACATATTGTGGCGTGTCCATGGTTAATTTACTATATTTACGAGCTTCCTGCACTAAACTGATAACCCACTATGATACATGCATTACAACTTACATGACTGCGTGTTATTGCACAGCCCGTACTATTAATTAATTACGTGTTGCTACTTGAATATGGAAAAGGCACAAATCAAAAAGACTTTTCTGTCAAATAAATATTAATTAATGCTATTAATTTTGAATGCAGATCATTTCGAAGTATTTTTAGTTGTGCCTTTGTTTTATTATATGAGCAATATGAGTACAGTCTACGGCAAAAGTAGATGATCCAAATCGGACATTAAATGCTTGATCGTAATTAGTGTCAAATAGTGTGGCGGTAAAAGTACGTCATTGTTAAGTGTACCAAATGTTAGGGTAATGGCACTGCCTTCCAATATTCATGATTATTCATAAACCCAAAACCTTTATACATATTTAACGTCACAACTAAGAAACGAGATATTGTTTCAGAACAAGATGAATACCAGATGTATCAAAATTGATTTGTCGTCAAATAAATTTTGGTACATCTGATATTCATCTTTATTGGTTTGGTCCAAAGAGCCAAAAGGTCCCGGGGTCTTCAAATCCTGGTAAGGGCTAATGATTGTGTGACGAACCCAGACAGACCGAAGGCCTATTCGCTAACTTTTTTTGACAGTAGAAGTGATGATCACCGAACTATTTACTTATCGATTACTGTATTCACAGTACAAGTGTAACAATAGCGTTATAGTAAAGTAGTAATGGATCAGTAAATAGTTCAGTCATAATCTCAAGTGTCGAAAAAAGTTAGCGAATAGGCCTACTGAACACAAATAGACATTATAGACTGAGGCTATCCGTTGGACAAATGGATTTTCGATGTTTAGCGTCTTGAAGATTCATAAGTGGATTGTAATCATACTATACTTCAGCCATTATAACGAGATAATGTACAACGTAAAAAAAATTGACGAGTCTTTTATTATAAAATACAAAAATAATAGTAGATTTTCCATCAAGTGCACAAAACGAATCCTCGACATTACTATTCATATAAAAGCTAAAAGTCTCGGATAAAAATGGTTTTGTGGACGAGTTAGAAACTCTGCTTTTCACTTCGATTGCGAGGAAATAAAACAGTAGTTTATCATAACATTTCTTAAAATTCTAACTAAAATTAGTTCAGTTTTGAATACTGAAGGAAATTGTTTTTCATTAGGCTTGAGCTGCAGACCTATACAGCCAAGTATTAAATTAATTTTGTTATAATAATTTTCTTAAATTAATTTTATAACCTACCATACCTACTTGAATTAAAATTTTAATATCTTTTATATCTTTTAACACATTAGGCAAATAAATTTAAGAAAATTTTATAAAATAACAAATTCTATATCTGAATTTCTTATTTTGTTCGGCTGCATGGCTCATTTTCTTTGCCTTAATAAAGACACATTTATGAGTCGATACGTTAATGCTCTAGAGCACAAAATTCGATTTTGTGCAGCCTATATCCTGCACAAATTAGCACTTTCAGAGCATGAGAAGTGAAAAAATTTGTAATACCTACCTATTTCTCGAAATCGCAAATTATTTTGATTTTCTAAAATGGATTTTAAATTTTTTTTAAATGCGTCCTTCTTATTTTTAAATGCATTTTATCGATAAAGATATATCAATACTGTTTTCGTTTTTTATCTCATTACAATGGCTAGGGTATATCGTTGGTTTGTATGCTGTTGAGTTGGGAGCGACGGGTATACCAGCTAAATCCCTATATTCATTACTAAAAGACCTGAGCTTTGGTAAGTTCTACACTAGAACGTGTGTCTAAGGCGGCTCTCAAGAAATCTTATCAAATATGGCTAGGCAGACCGAGAAGTCAGGGTGTTGAAAGTGAGTGCTGACTAATTGTGAAGGGGCCCCGTAAACCTACACTTGGGTCACAAGTCCCAGGCGCTGCGACTGACTTCCCTCTCTGCCACGGTATGGACCCGGCACCCGCACGGTGAATCCATGGAATGCTAAGAGTTATCGTCTCAACAATAAACGAATTTGGACTTTGACAAACAAGCAACTCACATTCATCTGGTCGATCTTCGACTGCAACGCGTCCACTTTGCCCGTCAGCGTGCTGTTGACCACGCCCAGCTGGTCCTTCAGTTCGTCCTGCCTCCTGCCGCTCGCCGACACGTTGGCCGTGGTCTCGTTGGTCTTTGCCTCTAGGCCGTGAAGCATGGTCTTCACCTCCTCAACGCCCGACGCGGCGGTGGCGGCCTGCTTTCGCGCCGAGTTCAATGCGTCATCGAACCCGTTGATCTGTCGAAAGAGAGAATTTTCATTTACACTTGTTTCATACATACATACATAAATCACGCCTATATCCCCGAAGGGGTAGGCAGAGGTGAACTAGCACCCTCGTTTCGCCAATTATGTTAGGTCCCATGTAATAGGTGGCGAGCCTATTGCCATTTATCGGGCACAGAAGTCGCAGTAGGTACATTGCTAGGTGGTATAAGAGGAACGCTGCTGCCCATTCCCCGTCACTTATTTAACCTTAGTCGCCTTGTACGACACCCACGGGAGAGATTTGGGGTGGTGACAATTGTATTCTACTCTGGCGTCACCACACGGCACTTGTTCACTTGTTTCATGATGACCTATTATGATGATTTTGTAGATACACTACCTACAATATCGCGAAATTAGTGCAGCATTAATCTTAGATACCTATTTAAGATTTTTAATAAGGATTGACTGTTTTTGATACTACTGTTATTCTGTGAACGGACATGACTACATTATTCCCATACCCATAAAAGCCCAATTTATTTGTTATTTTCCTTTTTTAAATCTACTTATTTCGAAAGTTTGGGAAACATGAGTTATATTAGGTATATAATTCGTGTTTCCCAACTTTCAAATCGTAGGTTACGTGTTGTTTTGCATTAAAACTATTATTATTATTTCATTGCGTGGTATTGGAATTACTTGATAAAAAAGATATATTTGTTTTCTTGGACAAGACTTATTAATACTGTGAGACAAGCTTTGTTATTAGATAAAGAATCTCTAAATATAAACAGTAAATAATAATTAATAACCTAAAAAGCAACATTTAATATTATCATTGCTTCTTGGCGCCAAAAAACAAAAAAGTTTGATTCCCGAAAGTGTTTTAATCATAAAATATCATTTCATAATCTCTGTCTATGTAAGCCGGTGGAGCTTAACGTGCCTTCCTAAGCACGGAGGAACTCGAGATAATAAATTTTTGGTCTCCCATCCAATGACAGGTCCTAGCGAACATTGCTTGGTTTACGCAATCGCAGGCCAAGCGCACTATGCCACTGCGCTAGTGAGCTCCTCTAAATCTCTAATATTACAATAGCCGGCTGTAAAACCTAAGCCGAAACCTTGAGCAGTATGGATTGGAATATTGTTATTCCAATCACTCTCTCCGTTCATTGGGCTCTCAACATGGTCCGTTCCGTCTCTTTTCTATACATTCATTCATCACAAGCACCTATACAGTGTGATGAATGATATGAATCAAAAGGGAGTGGATGGCTTGATGACGTCTGACCGATATGAATGGAAGAGGAAACATACTGCGCCGACCACAGATAGACTGGGAACAGGGCAGGGAGAAGAAGAAGAAAAGCGACGGAAAGGACCGTGTCGAGAAATCGACACACCTTGGAGAGTATTAGGACTGACACATTCTGTGTTATTTAAAAAATACCCCAGTTTAATAAATGTATAATATTACATTACAATGCAATCAACCCAACCCACCTGGGATCCGAAGTACGCCACGGTGCGTTGCAGCTCCGCCAGCCGCTTCGGCGTGTCGGCCAGCATCGGCTCCGCCGCCAGCTGTTCCGACACGGCTGCCAGGTCCCCTGCCGCCTGATCGACCCTCTTCGTCAGCTCCTGGTGCATCAGCTCGAGCTTCGCCAGGCGCGCGCTCAAGTCGCTCGCGTTCGCTTGCAAATCCTTGGCCGCCGAGTGGCATATTTGCAGAGCGTCACCTACACTGTCGCTGCTCGTTGTCACTGTAAAGAAAATACTGAAATAAGTGGCTTGAAAGAAAGATTTTTCTAACATTTATAACATTTATATTAAAAATAACCCTGTTATTTTTAAAACACCAAAAATCTCCCATGACCACATAGCTAACATCATAGACAACAACGTTTGTTTTATGAGTTTTAATATAACGCAATACATTGCACAATTATTTTTTGAAGTTTTTGTGTCGTGACAAGTTTTCATTCATAAACGAAAGGACGATGCTACGCTAGGCCCGCGTGCCGATGCAAGTAGGTGTACGTAGAGTTATTGACTTTTGGAGCGGTAAATTAAATAAGTATTTATATTTGTATTAAAGTAAAATCTTACGAATTCTCAAAAGTCGTAGAACAAACATTGTTGCTTATGATGTTAGAGCTATCTACCCCTATGAGTTTTTGGTGTTTTAAAAATAACCCTGTATAATGTTCAAATTAAAATCAAAACAGTAATAAGTGTCTTGGTCAAGCGTTAGGTACACTTTTATCGAGGTTTAATGAGGCGAATATCGACGTCTTGCGCAGCGAAAGTAGCTCGTTTATTCATCCTTCGCTCGTTATTAAGGCACTTTAGAACCGAAGTCCAGCAGTCTACTAGCAATGGACTCGGTATCACAAAATATAATCAAAATAAAATCTCTGAACTAGCTCTCAGACATTTACCAACCAAGACGTTACTTCTTAACTAACACCACAAATATGTAACGGAAACCACAAATTTCGTTGTTCTAATTTTTCTTACATTTATACATATTCAAATAAAAATATTAAAAACCATCATGCCTAATAAATGAGTTAGAGCAAGTACAGCTTCATTAAGCAGTCTAGGCTGTGCAGCACTAGACTACATAATAAAAATATTATGAGATCCTTGAGTTCTACGTCTGGTTACCACAGTGGAAATGTAAAATGTTCTCAACAGAGTTTGTGATTCGTTACATGTAACTGTCTTATTTAAATGATTTCATGCAGAACTCTTATGTAAATCAATACTTTCAAGGATATCGACTGCTTCAAATGTAGTCTGTGTACATGGCATTGAAATACAAAACATGGTAAATAAAAAATATTAAAAAAAGTATAAATATGATGAACAATTCCTCCTTGCTATTTACGGTGTTTTGGGAAGGTAATATTAGTGGATACACTGTGCAAATTTTATTAAAATCGAGGAAAAATTCTGCTTGACAAAGGCTCGTGATCTAAACACAACCTTGTCATAATCTTCCTGCCTTTTTTTTATTCAAAGTTTATCTGGAGTCGGAGCAGTATGTTTTCTTTTCCATTACCGTTTGATTCATATCATTTATCACACCGATGTGATGAACACATATAGAAAAGTGATGGAAAAGACGATGTTCTGTGACCGATGCACGGAGAGAGTAATTTGGGTGGCAACATTCCAATGTACAGTCAATAACACGTAAGACTATACAAATACGTCAATGTCTCCAGCGACTTTCAACCATAACTTGTTTCACGTAAAGCTCAAGGCAAATATGGGTTTCCATAGACCTTATTTGCGTGCCGTTTTGATAGTGAGGCGTAGGGCTCTCTGACGCGTTAAGGATATCAACTTTGGTATTGAATGCGCCGGGGTCAGGGCGCTTCGTTGGCGGATCGGGTTGTGGGTGGGTTTTGGAGACCAATCATTATAGACTGGGGCACTCGTCTGTCCTCCCTTGGACACACAGATGTACTGTGTCTATCGTCTTGACGATTCATAAGTGTATTGTAATCAAATTACCACGAAACACGATATGATAAAGCCATTTATGGCTTCGAACTGTCAAAAAATTATTGAGTTTTGACAGTTCAAAGCGATATATGATTATACGAATTTTGATTATACATACTCAATTTTGGTAAACGGACGTGCTGTACTAACAAAAACATGCCCTCTATTATAAATGGGCACCAAACCGATTTATAATAGTTTAATTGGAAAGGCTGCAAATATAGAATAAGAACCGAGGTGGTAAACGAAGTAGGTACCTGCCACATACCTGTCCAAGACCTTGTTAAACTAAGGTCGAATGAATAATCAAAATTTAGGTAGATACCTACCTGCCAAGAGATTGATAGATAGATTCCACCATGCTACTAATGAGAACAGGTTATAATTTGTGAACTGACTATTTACAATAATTTGACTGTTGTAATAATATTGGCCGTGTGGTGACGGCAGAGTAGAATACAATTGTCACCACCCCCATCTCTCCCGTGGGTGTCGTACAAGGCGACTAAGGGTAAAGACAGCAATGAGTAATGGGCAGCAGCATTCCTCTTGTACCATCTAGCAATATACTGCGATTTATGTGCCCGATAGATGGCAATAGGCTCGCCACCTATTACATGGGACCTAGCTATATTGGCGATAAGTGGGAGTTAATTCACCTCTGCCTACCCCTTAGGGGACATAGGCGTGATTTATGTATGTATGTATTAATATCCGAAAAAGGCACCCACGGCCCACGGACCATCCACCATGCACCAGTCGCAGACTCACAAAACACATCCAATAATACAGTTGCAACTTGCACCTACGATAAATTGTCTGACAAGCTACAGCAGGCCTTCATAAATGAAATTACGACATTCGAAGGTATATAATAAAAAATGCATTCTACAATAATCAATAATCGATCTAAAAAACCGGAACTAACCGCGCACAAGATATCCATCACGTTCACAATACACGCTAAAGTGTTAATTAGACAAACCAATATAGGTTGATTCAATTTTTTGATAGTGACGCTAAAAAACGCTAGTATCGGCACTTGAGTAAAGAAACTCTGTGTGAAAACATCCTAATCTCAGTATCTTATTCGTTAGGTGATACTTTTTACTATAGCGATATCACTCACGAATGTGAAAAAAACATGTTTTGATTTAATGGTTTTTGGTACCAAAATATCACCCTTCAGTATAGGGAACGGTGTGCCATATACCTACGGTTTAGATTATAAGATCTTTGCTCGTTGATTAGTCATATTGTCGTCTAACATCAGCCTTGTTTTACAAAATTTGGATTAAAGTGTTGTAAAGATTATGGCACTGATAACGTTAAGAGCGACACGAATACTGACAGACAGACTGACGGAAAATTTGAACTGAACCACAGTAATTATTCCAAAATTATTAAATGGTTTTCCACTTAGAACATTTTTAAAAATTACCACGCCTGCCGTTCTGTTCGATTGAAATTGACTAAAGTATACTGAATACATTAGGGGGAACTTAGCTATATCAAAATATAAAATAAGACAACATTGAATCTGAGCTACTTATTTACAGTTGTTTACAAATGCCACTAATTAGGTATATCTAACAAGTCAAAACAGTTATAAAACAACATTTAAAATCGATTAATTACACATTAATTAACGTCACATTTGCATTATAATATAGCAAATAACGGAATAGTAGGTCCGTCGGAATTTCAAAACAATGGAATACTACTTATCGAAATACAATTGTCATTTAGCTGTTCTGCGTTAATCCCTCCCACCCAGCGGGGACGAGGACAAGTCTCTCTCCACCACTTAACAGTGTTTTGTCTCGGGATTTAGTGGGAGTTCGAGCGAGAGGAAAATCTTTTCTCTCCCTCGAAGGAGATGTGTCCACGTCCCGTGCTACGGGGGCAGAAGGGCCGTCGCTTCCGATGACCCTTCTCAGGTAATGTATAAGGTGGTTTTCAGTAGGTAAGAGCACGACATAATAACCTTCAGGCCGGCCTGGAGGTATGCATAATGCAATTCCCATCCTTGCCCGCATTTCGAAGAGTTACTCCATCTTGGGCCGTGAAAAAGCCAAAATTCTCCCCAAGCAACCTACCTTTATCCATTTCCATCCGCAGAGACACGATCTGCCGCCTGACGTCCACGAACAACCACAACACAGTTGCGGCTGAGACGACGCACACACACAAGGCTAGGGCCGCTGCGAGGCGCACGAAAGGCCTGGAGCGGCGCCGGCGCGTCGTCCTCCGACTCCAAGGCTCCCCTTCGTCACTGGAGGCAGAGAGGAGGCGGCCTCCACGCGACACGCCGCCCCCGACGAGCGCGTCTAGCTCTCTCCTTTTCCTCATCTTCTTCCCGACCCGCAGCGGCACGGCTGCGTGCACTGCGCTCTCCATCACGTTGCTACCGCACTAACATCCGCTCTCTCCGTCACAGCACTTCGCGCGTCTACTACACACTGTGTCAACTCCGCCAATGTCCACACACAATCACAGAGCTCCAAGGCGGCGGTCTGGTTGATTACAGGTTAATGTATTTTAGGGCAACCGCGAACATGCGATTAAGTTGAACACCTAAGTTGTATAGTCTGTGGTTTGTTGCATAGAAGCCCGTTCTAATTAGCTATCAGTCGATGGTTTTAACTTAACTTTTAAGTTGCACGATTTAATCGGAAAGATGTGCAGGCTATCATACGTTTCTATGACTATTGGTCATAGAAACGTATGGTCGGTCAACCTGAAGTCGTATGTCTGCGGTCGCTCTAAAGCAAGACAACACAAGTTGGCCGACCGGCTATAGGTTATGTCGCGTACAGCTACTGTTTGTCTGTTGCCGTGTAATGTCATATAGCGGGTCCACTCGTAAAGACATTTAAAAACTACGTCGTGCCCACACGGGTTCCTTCCGTGTGAATCAATTAAAGTAAGGTCATGGTAATAATTATTATTACCCAATTGAAAACTATTCGTAAGTTGTAGTCAATAAGCGTCAGTTTGGCTTGAAACAAATAACAAACGAAAAGCGACTTAAAGTCGGTGAGATCGAAATTAAAATATAAGTAACCTAGTATAAGTAGACTCGGGTCCACTCGATAATTTCGTGTTCGGGCATGACAGAACCAAATCATTTAATTATCAAATATAACAATAGTTGAGTTGGGTGAATCAACTGTCCCTGATTTACAATATAAAACATGAATGTAAAGTGCAACATTAATAATTCCAATTACCTACGTCACTAATTACTTACGGCCAGTTTTAATATACAGAACAAGAAAGCCTTGATCAATTTCCTTTACGTAGCAAACTTTCACTATTCAGTAATTTTACATACATAAATCACGCTTATATCCCCGAAGGGGTAGGCAGAGGTGAATTTATTAACACCTTTCAAAACTTTAGTAAGCCTATTTTTATCTATATAGATACAGTAGAATTTGTAGATAGTTAGATACTGGCCGTTAGAAGTTAAGAACGCCGTAAGTCCATGGAATAACAAAGGTAACTCGTTTGCCTTTACGGTGCAATTATAACAAACACATTTAGCTTCAAAAACGTAATGCTGCCCATAATTCAAACGGTCATGATAATTATTTAAATAGCAGCTTGTTTTTTTCTTGCCATATTTGGTGAATAATTACGTTCTATAAGCATAATAATAGGTATTCACAAATAAAAAGGTATTTGCGTTAAACTCTATGTTTAGTTGCTTACTACAAAGAAACATAGGTCAGAAAAATTGTGTTATGATGCGATTTTTTAGAAAAATTGTAGAGCTCTTTTTTATAAATATTTTAATTACATTTATGTAATGTTCAATGAATAATGGTAGTTACTACATTTGATATAGCTACAGACTAATTTCTATAAAAAGGCATACGAAGATAAAGTTCAAAACTGGATTGAAAATCCAATGTAATTCGGGTAATCTTGTTTGGCTAGTGAAGAAAGGAAACATGAGCTCATGTTGTATTTATGTTTCGTTTAAGAGTTTATGGTGGAGATAAAACTTTTATGTGCTTGCAGGAGAGACGAAAAATTGTTAGGCCGGCTCTCCATGTTGGTCCTAACTACCCAATGCTCTAACTTTGGTTGGCTGTTTTCGTGAGGCATCCACATTCCACACGTTGACAATTATTATACCACATAGTGATGTACCGTCAGAGTTAACCATGACTCGAAAACAAATTTGCCTGTGTTCATCACAAATATTTGTCTCTACGAGAATGCGAACCCGGGGCCTCATGGTCGATAGCCAGCGATCAGAGCATTCGACCAGCCCAGCCGTATAATAATAGTGAAGTTTATCAGGTATCAGTAGGTACTCATAAACCATAATAAATTAGATTGTGCTCCTTTCCCAACCTTCGTGGAAGACCTTAGAACGTGCTTAGAACTAACAGCCGTATCCACTGAATACGGCTGTAAGTTCTTTACCTTAGTTAAAGGGTGTTTTTCGTCAAATCAAAACTAGTAACAGCTATGAGTAATGGGCAGCAGCATTCCTCTTATACCACATAGCAATATACTGTGATTTTATGTGTCTGATGGATGGAAATAGGCTCGCCATCATTACAGGGGACCTAACTTAATTAGCGAAAAGTGGGTGTTTAATTTTCCTCTGCTTACCCCTTCGGGGATATAGGCATGATTTATGTATGTATGTAAAAGTAGTCTATGGTCTAGAATTAAATGAACTTTTTTTGTATTGAGTAATCATTAACGTTTATTGACTTCTCTGAGTACGGCAGTTAGACAAAAAAAAATGGTTAAGGAGTTTTTAGTAACCCTGCAACTTAGGGTCACTAAGAAAGGTCGCCCAGTCTACATTTTATTTGTCAATGCATTTACGATTCACGCTCTGCATTCAAAGCATCTTAACATTAATGCAGATAGGAGGCGATTACAATGCATCCTCTGCAATTTCCTCAAGTGAATATTGTCATTGCAGGTAAAATATTTTTCCCTGATTATACATATTATGGTTTGCAGTCACAAAAGATGGTCTATATAGACATACTGTTTTCGTCACGAATTTCATCTCTTTTATTCTTATTAACTTGTATACTTATAATTTAATCTTTGGCGTGTAATATCTACCTATGACAATAATGACCCTTTCTTTGCTTTCTCAATAATAAGTATTGCATTCACAGAAATGTTAGTGTTATGCTAACTTATCTAAGACACGTATGTCCGTATGGTTACGTCAATGGTAGCGTAAGGCGTGTTTATGCAGCTTTGATAAGACTAATTTTCGTTCAAATGCACCTAGTGACCTAATAAATAAGGGTCAGTTTGCAAACAACCCACCAGCTTTATTTGCTCCTTATTGTACGTCTCGTATCGACCTGGCAGCCTTGGAGAGGGTTCTGAATGAGCATTGCGCATGCGCTCAAAGAGATAAGGTTCGTAGGTACTGAGAGTAAAAGCTCAACTTATTTGAAATAATATTTAAAAAATTACATATCTGATTAAGTCCTAATTTACTAATCTGGTATTTGTTAAATTCAACTCCATGAAATATATTATTATCATTTTATTTTTATTTTCCAGTTAAAACATCATCATGTGATATACTTCAGGCATATTACCGTGACAAAAGTGATACCAGATTTTTATCAAATGATGGCTTATTTTAACTTACAAAATAGCTGAATTAATGTAATTGAATATCCTGCAATTTAAAAGTAATTGTCTGACACTAAACTGGTTTCTCTTTTAGGCTTTAATTTTACTTTTGCAGGTCATCGTCTTAATATTACAAATCTATGTAAGCGTACCTACTGAAAATTAGCTATTTAGTCACACAAACACGTATTTCAAAGTAGTATTGAAAAATAATAAGATAATATCGAACATTCTTCGACAATATCACTAACAGGCACCGCAGTTGTAATGCACTGCACAGACAAACGATTGTAGCCACTTGCTTCGATATGCCTAAGAATTTCCTACCCGTTAATAAAAAATTAAATGTATGTGATAATTAAATTCTCTCACAGTATCCACAATAAACAGTGTTGAGACCCCAGAACGGCTGGGTTTCACAAAGACGCACAGAGCAGAACTAAAATACTAAATATTCTGTTAGGTCACGCAGGCGCGGCGACGCATGCGTACTGGGTACCGCATAAGATGTATGTAGACGCGTCTTGGATGATAAGTTATGACAATAATGTACTCTTATATCTGCACGAGCAGTACACAATTGAAATAAAACAAATTAAAGGATAAGGCTCGCTCATTAGGCTTAGGCCGTAAAGTCTCCCCGTGACCACTTGGGGAGTCTTTTTTTTTGACGTATTGGGAACCCAATTGTGTGCCGTAGGTTCCAGCCGCTAGCTAGGTGACTGGCGTGAGTGGGACTCGCACGGCACAGACGCCGCCGGGAATACCCTCTAAAACTACTCCCATATCCCTTCAGTTCTTTAGCGGGGAGAGTATGGGATCTGCCTTGCAGCAATTCACGCCCCAGGGCTTCCCGACCTGTGTCAGATCAGAACCCGCGACGAAGGCGGTTGTACGGGAATCCCGTCCTACGGCGCATCTGTCCCCATTTGCGCCGTCTCGGAGAAAACAAAATATGTATTTTTCTTTCGCTCTGTCTCCCACTAAATATCGAGACAAAAAATACTCTCAAGTGGTGGAGAGATTTGGTCCACGCCCCGTGCTGGGCCTATAACAGGTGAGATAGCCAATGCACACAAGGAGAACTAACCCTGGTGAGCTGGCCAGTGGCACACTCTGGGACCTGGAGAGGACGGATACGTATACCCGCCTCCTTCGGCTCGATCGCCTTTGCCGGCGGGGCCAGTGGATCTTCTTTCCGCTCCCTCTCCGCTATCCCCTTGCCCAAAGAACTATGATGTGACTGCAGTCTCCCATACTCTCTCGCTGCCAACCATTTCTCCCATGGATAGCCAGGCCAGGCACTCACAAAATGGGTCAACCGTGTCGTCAGGAGCATTGCAGTGATGACACCGCGGCGACTTCTGCCGAAGGGCGCTCTTGTAAAGATAGTGACCAAAACAACCATGTCCTGTTAACATCTGTACAGGGCGGTAGGTGAGGCTGCCCTGACCAAACTACTCCTCTAACACGGGACGAATAGCCTCAGTCGTCCGGTAGCCGGCACGCGGGGTTAGGAGTGTCATTTTCTACAGGCGAAAGTCTCTTGGCCAGTATACGCACCCGTCTAACCTCCACGAGCACGTGATGCTCCCAATGCACTCTAGCCGCGACCCACACTCGATTAACCTGGGACAGAACCAGCGCATCGAACTTCTATGGAGGCTGTCTGCTAGAATGCAGGCAGCCTCGTGTCCCAAAGTATGATAGGCCCATACTGTCCGGGTCGCGATGACCGTCTGCGGTTGACGCAAGAAGGCTCTCTTGCGTTAGGAGAGACACTCAAACCGGGGCTCCATAAAGTACTATTAATCGTATCACATTTAAGATCATCTAGCTAGCTTAAAGTTACTTCAGAATAAAAAACACAGAAAATGTGATTAAACAGAAGAAAAAGTCAGAAAAATATAGGTTATCTTGTGGGACTTGAAATCAACCTACACCACTCAATTTATGAGGGGTAGTTGGATTGACCATTTCATGAAATGGTCAATCCAATGATCGGCCACATATGAAGTGATCAATTCTACAATTTGGCCACGACATAAATAATAGTATAATAATAATATTATAATAAATAATAGACATAAATAATAGTAAAAATTGGCATAATATAGATATAAAATAATGGCCTCCTTTATCGTTCCTAGTAGTGACTAAATAATATAAACTTCAACAGTCCTCTATTAACATGATTATAATAAAACTTACCTTTGACAATTTGCACTTTGATGATAGACACTTGGTCGTAGAGAGTAGCACATATCCATGTAAGCATTAACAGCCATAGCACAAGAGTGCCCCTTAATGCCCATTTCAGTGCACACCTTACTTCTTTGCCAATATTTGGATCTGGTGCCTTAGAAACTCCGCCACGGGTACGATCTCTCCTAAAATTATTATTATTTATTTATACCTATAAAATTTTTAATTAATCTATGGCGTAAATTTCTTGTCTTCACGATTCATGAGTGTATTGTAATCATACCAGATATGAATAAACAAATTTTTGATTTGATTTGAATAATAATCACCTTGCTATTGATCTATTTTATCTAACTATTTTATGTGGTACAGCTGAACAAATAAACAATTTGTAGTGTGATTAATGACCTATGTATTATGTTTAATATACTTAATTTATGTTTTGTTAGATAAATTTTATAAGAAAATAAAATGTAAGTAGGAACACAATCAGCATGATCAAGACAGGGCAAACATATTACAGAAATTGCATTATTTTTTTGAAATGTATTTGAAAAAACACTAAAAATTTGTAGTAAGTAGGTACTTTATTAAGCAAAATATTTTTATAAACAAGCTGATAGACATAGGATTCTTAGTTACTCACCTGGTTATTTTCTTCTTACGACTGGGAACAATTTCTAAATGCAAATCGTCTGTTTCCTCGTCACTTGATAAGTCCAAGAGTCGAAAGTTTTCTTTGTTAACTTTAGACGGTAAAGACATCGTATGAAACTATTCAACAACATACTATAAAATATGTAAGACCACACGTTTCACGCAGTTTGTGGAGATTTTAATTTTCCATTGCAATAATAAATTGTAATCTAAATTTATTTAGCAGAGGTTATGTGTTGTGTTTGTTGTAACCAAAATATTGGGTGATAGTAAAACCATAAGTAATATCGGCATCAATTGTCACTAAACATTTTTTTGTATCGACAAGGAATTATTTAAAACTAGTTTGTAATAAAACAGAAAATACATTATTTTTCATGTCCTTGTGACAGCAACAATAATATGAATGAATGAATGACAAGTATGACAACATCTGTCTGTCACGCATTACTGTTGTTTTAAAATTCTCCCTATATTTTAGGGAAGGCAAAGGGTCTAGCCCATACAGCCAAGTCTTTAGTGTATATTTTATCTGTAGTAGTATGAAATAATGAGTGGGTGAAATGTATGAATGAAATGAATTTTACGTTAAAATATGGGTGCCACATATTTTAACGCATCTAGAGAGTGCTTGGCGCGAATTGAGTGGTAACAGAGTTAATGATGGTGCTTGATGAAATGGATAAAACCACTTTTTATAGTGATCTTCACCACAACATCAAACACATCATGAGACTTATTTTCGATGATTCTGCATAATTGCACATCAACACGGATGCTTGTGCATCAAAATAACACCACTTTCACTGCACAAAATCCACTCTGTAACAATTTTTGAATTAGTGAAAATAAATCTGACTGACACCACGAAACGCGCCAAACACTCTTCTCACGCATTACTGTCATTGTTTTTTTAGTAGTTTTAAATTCTCCCTATATTTTAGGGAAGGCAAAGGGTCTAGCCCATACAGCCAAGTCTTTAGTGTATAATTTATCTGTAGTCTTATGAAATAATGAGTGGGTGAAATGTATGAATGAAATGAATTTTACGTTAAAATATGGGTGCCACATATTTTAACGCATCTAGGGAGTGCTTGGCGCGAATTGAATGGTAACAGAGTTCATGATGGTGGTTGATGAAATGGATAAAACCACTTTTTATAGTGATCTTCACCACAACATCAAACACATCATGAGACCTATTTTCGATGACTCTGCTTAATTGCATATCAACACGGATGCTTGTCCATCAAAATAACACCACTTTCACTGCACAAAATCCACCCTGTGACATTTTTTGAATTAGCGAAAATAAATCTGACTGACACCACGAAACGCGCCAAACACTCTGTTTTGTTTTTTTTTTACTTTTTTAAAGAAGGCTAAGGAATTTAGTCTACACCGCCACGTCTTTAGTTTCACTTTTCTTGAATTCATTTTAACGCATCTAGGGATCTATCTAGGGTGCTTGGCACGAATCGTATGGTAACGAAGTTTATGATAATGACTGACGAGGTGGTGAATTACACTATAAAATTCACAATAATTCAAAAAAGATCATTTTATAAAAATTCATACGTAGAATAGTATTTTTGAATAATTTGGTTAATTCCCAATCTAATATTACGATAACATGGTGCTATTACTGTGTCATTGTAAGTCTATTATCTACTAGAGTGCGCGCCAGATAAATCTGCGCGCGAAGGGTGGCGCTGCTCACTGACATTGACACTCCTAGACAAACAAAATAGTAGGCGGAATTTTAGTTTCAATTTTGACCACGCGCAGACTTATCTAGCGCTGCTATATACATACACTATTTTTAAGTAGCATCAAATGATTATAGACTATTTTTCAGTTACTATTATTATAAATTTTAATAAAATGTTAGCATTTTATTTAATGATTTAAGTTAGTAAAATTTGGTTGGTAGTTTATAGAGCCCTTTGCTTAAAATTTTTAAGAAAACAAGTGTCAATTTGAAAATGTCATTATAATTGGATTGTCAAAATATGACACAGGCACGGCAGGACAGGACAAACCAATGAATAGAAATGGTTTTAGAATTTATTTAAATTGAAATTTTAAAGATTTGTAATGAAATCTTAACATAAATGTAACTATTGCTGTTTGAAAATATGAAAGAAAAATGGAATTATATTTTATATCTTCTTTGGTTTACCTACCTTATTTTGTCCGCGGGACTCATGTTCGGGCATGGTTTTCTTTTATCTCGTAAATCTCTGAATGATATAACAAATTGTTTACCATTAAGTGACTATGGGTGTGACGGCTGGGAGAAAGGGAACTCTACAAGGTTCTGTAGCGGTGACGAGAAGATTCGTCGTATATTATCAAATCCAGGGTCAGACATTGCTTGTGTACCGGTGCGGTCTCGCGTGGTATTCTTATTGGTCGATGCTTTGCGGTATGACTTCACGGAGTACGACCCTAATATTGAAAAGCCTCTGCCTTATCAGAATCGGCTGCCGGTTATTAAGGAATTACTGGATAAATCGCCAGAAAGTAGTAGACTCTACCGCTTCATGGCTGATCCGCCGACCACTACATTTCAGCGGATAAAAGCACTTGTTACTGGATCTCTCCCTACTTTTGTTGATGCCAGCTCTAATTTTGCTGCTATGGAATTACATGAGGACAATGTTATCCACCAGGTTAGTTTGTAAAAGTTAAGGTTTTATAAATTGTTATGTAAAAAATTCTTAAATTACTTCATATATTTTTAATATGGAAAATTGTTTATTTATTTCTTATGGTGAATAGATTACAAATGGTGGAGGTAAAGCAGTACTGCTAGGTGATGACACATGGTCTCGATTAATACCAGGAAAATGGCTGAGATCACATGCTATGTACTCTTTCCATACTTGGGACCTAGATACTGTGGACTCAGGTAATTAATTTAAAAAATATATGTGGCATTAACTTTGTGATTACAGGGACAATTTATTCCTCGGTGTATTGTGATTTAAAATGGTTTAATTTCTAACAAAAAATCTTGAAAAATGCTAAATATAATGTAAAACGACATATTATTACAAATGATTAAAACAGTAAACTTTAAATTTGTTTTATGACATTGTGGAGTTGATATGCAAATTCTATAACTATGGTAACTGTTCACATACTAAACAATTTAATAGTAGAGACTAATATAGAAGCTTTCATATTAGTAGTACTTCAAAACAATTTGATTTGTGTACAATAATAATAATTGTTTAATTTATTGCAGAAGTAGATGCGAAGATCTATGATGAGTTAAAGGAGTTTGATTGGGATATCCTAGTAGCCCATTATTTGGGTGTGGATCATGCAGGTCACAGATATGGCCCAAACCATCCTGAGATGACACGCAAACTAGATGAAACAAATGCACGATTGAAAAAGGTTATTGAGGTTCTGCCTCCAGATGTCTTGCTCTATGTTGTTGGTGACCATGGAATGACTGAAACAGGTACCTGAATGTTATAATATTATGAACTGTACATACTTGTCAAAAAGGGTATAAATGAATTTACTACTAAAAAAATAAATGATGAAAGAAATAAATACTACAAGGTAATACTGTTATACTAAATCTGTTTTAACATGAACCTTTTTATTGTAAACCAACCTAAAAACAATATTTCAATTAATGTAACAGACTTAAATTTGGTGCAAATGATCCAGCCAGAACAGCCTTTAGAACATTCAGAATAAATCGTTTTTCATGTTTTCAAGTCTGTCACACCAAGACATTAAAATTTAAATTTTATATAAGTAATATGTATTATGTATATTGTTGTGTCAGAATAAAATATTGCAAACTTATCTCAGGAGCATAGTTTATATATGCATTAGAGTTCAGCTATAAATATTATATATTTAAATAGTAATTATTTAACTGGTCCTGGTACATTTATGACTAGATATTCATGTCATAAATCTAACAGTTGATTACAGTGAACTTGGATGTCTCAAATATTCAATATTTAGTTAAAAAATATTGTATTATTTAGTCTAAAGTCTTTTTCATATTGTTTTAGACTCACAAGAAGGAAAGATATTGAATGGTGGGTACTTAGTGCTTGACAGTAGAACATGACAATTATGTGTTGATTGATAATATTTTTATACATTTGTAATTTTGTGTTGAAGCTATTTTTTGCTAAAATGTGTGTGAATCTAAAGCATTAATTTTATCTTTCAGTAGTAGCTTGTTGTAATGATTTATTGTTGTATGTATTAAGTACCTAGGTGTTTTTGCAAATTCTCTTTTAGGATATGTTAAATAAAATTATGTAAATATTTTTAACTATTATGTATGTTTAGTATTGTATGAATAGTCGTGATTTAAATGAAGACGATGATAAGCATTGTAATAGAGATGCTGGCATGTTTTGGTTGTGTAGAAAGGATGAGTGAAAGGAAAATGACAACCCTTTATACCCCTTAATTTCTTTATGTAAAATTGAAAAATTATTCTTAAATTTTAAAAATCGTGATTCTCCTACCTCACGCCACATGATAATTCAATTCGTGAATAATTAAAGCTACAGTTTTTCTTGGTTCTATTTCAATACGGAAAGTTTTACCTCAGCATGTGCCATTAGAATAATTTCTATGTTAAAATGGCGATTTTTAATTTTCTCATGATTACATTTGCCTATTCTTAGGTGATCACGGCGGAGAAAGCAAAGCGGAACGAACAGCGGCCTGGTTTGCATACCGTCGGAATGGATTAGGGGGTGACGGCAATACCAATATTGGTTCAGAAGTCCAACAAACTGACCTGGCTCCGACACTCAGCGCCGCATTAGGGCGGCCGCCACCCGCACCATCACTCGGCAGCGTTTGGATCCCTGTTCTACCGAAAATGAGTATACCACATACTCTGTTACATCTAAGCAATAATTTGAAGCAGGTATGTGGAGGACTTTTAGGAATGATTCTCATTTGACTATCTATCTTTTTATTTTAAAACATTCGACCCGTGTGTATGATGCGACGGCCGTCGTGTGGTGACTACAGAGCAGAACAATTGTCACCTCCCCCAATCTCTCCCACAGGTGTCGTACAAGGCGATTAAGGGTTAAGAGACAGGGATGAGTAATGGGCAGCAGCGTTCCTCTTAGATCACCTAGCAATATACTGCGATTTACGTAATCGATACTATCGTGTCGTGTGGTGACGGCAGAGTAGAACACAATTGTCACCACCCCAAATCTCTCCCGTGGGTGTCGCACAAGCCGACTAAGGATAAATCAGTGCTGAGAAATGGGCAGCAGCGTTCCTCTTATACTCGTACAACCTAGCAATTTACTGCGACTTTTGTGCCCGATAAATGGCAATAGGCTCGCCACCTATATTACATGGGACCTGACATAATTGGCGAAACGAGGGTGCAAGTTCACCTCTGCCTACCCCTTCGGGGATATAGGCGTGATTTATGTATGTATGTATACTATCGTATGGGACCTAACATAATTATAAATATTGGCAAAACGTGGGTGTCAATTCACCTCTACCTAACTAACAGGAATAAATTGGCGTGAAATATAGGTATTTATATAGAACATTCTTGAAATTTTCGGTATACAATACGGAATATACTATTCTTAACAAGTGCTATTATTTAACTTTTCAGATTAGACAGTACTTAGTGCGATATGGGGAAGAATCTCAACAGATAGCGTTAGACAAACTCGCTCACCTAATTAACGCAACTAGAGAAGAACTAGATAAAGCGGCCAGTGTGGAAACTGAGCAAGATTTGGCTGTTTACATGGCTGATGTTAGGTAAGGATTGTTTGATATCAGCACGCTTTGAATCATCTTATGATAAAAAGAGTCGCAACTTAATTACAAAATACACATTACCTACTGATACTGCCAATTGCGTTAACTGATTTTCACTAAGGCCGCTCATTCGAAAGGTGACCAAAATATGCCTACCTCCCTTAGGTAGGCATATTTTGGCTTGTACACAAAAACAGAAAACTACAACATAAATTGCTCCAATGCGAAAAAAAGGACAATGAAATTTAAAGAATGCGCAATGTGAATCAATTCGCAAGTTCTTGCGATGCGTCGTGGGCAGCTAGTCGATTTTTCTGATGCGACGTTGCAGTTTTGTGTTCAAGCCCTCACTATTTTGAATTCTAAGCCTGTGCTAAGGTTACCCTCGCAATGTTAAAGTAATTTACAAAACTATGACGCATTGTCAAAACCAATTTTTGAATTATTTAGTTAGATGACCTTCATTTATTTGTAACGTAATATGTTCATCATACTTTTTTGTTGCAGGGTATTGGTAGATAACATAAGAAACGTCTTCCGTGAAGTGTGGGTAGAATTCGATTCTTTGTCCATGTTGAGGGCTCTTCTATTGTTCCTGCTAGCTATATTCTTTAATTGGTTAATCACTGAGGGAGTGCCAATGGACCGGATCCCTTTAATATTCGCTAGCTCGTTCGTCCCAAATGGTCTATCCGCCATAGCGGTTTGCATAGGGATATGCTATACCGCATTCTACTTTGAACTCATAGAAGATTTGGAACACGCAATATATTTGAGCACCGGCTTAATTTCTGGTGCACTAACTTGCACTTTGGTGATAATGCACTGGGACGGCATCACCCAAAGGTGGTACGAGGGACGCTCCTTGTTTTACGAGAGATTTGCAAGAGCCGCTCTTGTAGCTTCCGCTACCGTTTTAGTCTCAAACAGCTTTATAATTGAAGAGGGCGCTAGTCTTTCGTTCCTAGCTCTGACTGTTCTAGGTTTGATGGCATGGAATGCCAAAACTGTCAAGGCGTTAGTGATGTGGGTGTGCTGTGGCCTGGTGTTGGCTGTGTCCAGGTCGTACAGGGGATGTAGGGAGGAGCAGGGGGATTGTTGGACTGCCGGGGGAGGCGCCCCGACTGGGCAGGCGACTAGGGCAGCGTTAGTGCTAGCTTTAGGCTCGGTAGCGGCAGTTGTGGCGGTTGCTAGGCGGCATGTCGAGTGGAGAGGGTACGGGGTGGTGCTAGCCGGACTGTTCGCTTGTTCGCATTGGGCTGTTGGATGGGGATCGCTCGGATCGCCCAGCCGATCGAGACTGCTCGCTCGAGGCGCTTGGCTGGTTGTTGTCACTATGTTTGCCTTGCTCTGGGCTAAGGAGCGCAAAGGACCGTTACTGCCTTTAATGGTCTGCAGTCTCCTGTTGTATATAGCGAACGCGTTAGTGCTCGGTGCTAGCTTTGCGCCGTCGGCTGCGTTGGCCATCCTAGCTGGATATCTGGTGTTGAATGTGGTCTCGACGCTGAAGAGTGCTGGGAACTCGAAATTTTGTAAGTACTTACTTGAAAATGATTATTTAGATTTTTATTCCGATAATTGTACGGCATCTTTTTCTTTGTAATAATTTGCTTCTTTCTTTGTAGAAAATTTCTTATTTTCGCGGTACTATATCATCATACCGCAATCCGTTAATGAGCTTTGTGTTTAAATTGAATAGAGTGTTAAATTTTAATGATTTAGGCGTATACTAAGAGCTCGATTGCGCAGTAGATTAACGCGCTAGGAATGAGAGTGGTTGGGAATGAGAGGGGTTTTGGCTTAGGTTTTACAGCCGGCCGCCTGCCTGACACCAACCCTCTTTGGGTATGCTGTTGTTGGTTGAAGGCCCTCCACAAGGTGGACCGACGATCTGGTGAAGGTCGCGGGAAGCCGCTGGATGCGGGCAGCGCAGGACCGACCGGTTTGGAGATCCTTGGGGGAGGCCTATGCCCAACAGTGGACGTCTCTCGGCTGAATGATGAATGTACTTATTAGTCTACACCGGGCAATCTCCCTTAGTCCACTTTTACGACACCCATGGAATGAGTCGGGGCTCCCAGACCAGTATGGAAGACAATGGAAGACATGGAAGGCTTTATAACAACCGGCATTAATGGGAGCGAAGTTGCGGGCGACCACAAGTAATAGTAGATTTACCATCAAGAGCACAAAACGAATCATTTTTGCCCGAGACTTTTAGCATAGATAGTAATGTCGAGGATAGAAATGGTTTTGTGGACGAGTTAGAAACTCTGCTTTTCACTTCGATTGCGAGGAAATAAAACAGTTAGTTTATCATAACATTTCTTAAAATTCTAACTAAAATTAGTACAGTTTTGAATACGGAAGGAAATTGTTTTTCCCATTGATATTAGGCTTGGGCTGCAGACCTATACAGTCAAGTATTAAATTAATTTTGAAATAATAATTTTCTTATATTAATTTATTAACCTACTGTACCTACTTGAATTAAAATATTAAAAAAATTTATGCCTTAAAAAACACATTAGGCAAATAAATTTAAGTAAATAATAAAATAACAAATTATATCTATGAATTTCTTATTGTGTTTGGCTCATTTTCTTTGCCTTAATAATAGACACATTTATGAGTAGATACGTTAATGCTTTAGAGCACAAAATTCGATTTTGTGCAGCCTATATCCTGCACAAATAAGCACTTTCAGAGCATGAGAAGTGAAAATAAATAAGCGTAATACTTTTCAGCGCTCTCAACCCGCTGCAACTCGAGCGTGGCCTGCGTGTGGGCGCTGTTGGCGTCCTACCACTTCTACGCCACTGGTCACCACGCGACACTGAGCCATGTGAGGTGGGCGCCGGCGTTCCATGCGGGAGACCCCAACCACTTGGCGTTCGGGACTCCGATCATTGGGGCGTTGGTGCTACTGGATCTGTTTGGTACATTGCACTTAAGTTAAACATACATACATACATAAATCACGCCTATATCCCCAAAGAGGTAGGCAGAGGTGAATTTGCACCCACGTTTTGCCAGTTATGATAGGTCCCATGTAATAGATGGCGAGCCTATTGCCATTTATCGGGTGCAGTAGCTACGTTGCTAGGTTGTACGAGTATAAGAGGAACGCTGCTGCCCATTCCTCATGACTGATTTATCCTTAGTCGCCTTGTGCGACACCCACGGGAGAGATTTGGGGTGGTCACAATTGTATTCTACTCTGCCGTCACCACACGACTTAAGTTATATTGATTTATAAACGCCATGTGGTGACAGCAGAGCAGAAAAAATTGTCACCTATCTCTTCCGCGGGTGTCGTACCTACATATCGGATACCACGCGACACTGACCAACATGAGGTGGGCGCCAGCGTTCCACGCGGGGGACCACAAACACTTGGCGTTCGGGACTCCGATCATTGGTGCGTTGGTGCTACTGGATATGTTGGTATGTTGAATTGTGTCACTTTCAACATACCAAACAGATTGCCGACGTAAGTCAGCCTAAAGACGCCCTCTGTTGGGCATGGGCCTGCCCCAACGATCTCCAAACCGTTCGGTCCCGCGCTGCCCGCATCCAACGGCTTCCCGCGACCTTCACCAGATCGTCGGTCCACCTTGTGGGGGGCCTACCAATGCTGTGCTTCCCGGTGCGTGGCCGCCATTCGAGGACCTTTCCGCCCCATAGGCCGTCATTCCCCCTCGCAATGTGCCCTGCCCACTGCCACTTAGGGTCCACAATTCTTCGGGCTATGTCAGTGCTGACCTTAGTTCAACAGCGACAGCGACTTAAGACAGCGACGAAAAATGGGCAGTAGCGTTCCTCTTATACCGCCTAGCAATGTACCTACAGCGATTTTGTGCCCGATAAATGGCAATAGGCTCGCCACCTATTACATGGGACCTAATCTAATTGTCGAAAAGTGGGTGTTAATTCACCTCTGCCTACTCTTTTGGGAACAAATAGGCGTGATATATGTATGCATTTCGTAGTCTGATCTGCGGGCCTACCGCCTAACTCTATTGCTGATGATAGCTATATGTATAGCAATGCACTGCTTACGGCTATAGCAGCCATCCTAAATTTTTAGGCGGTACGGATTTTGTGCCAAATTCATACAAAATCATTGATCATTCGTTCAAAGCTACGCTGATATTTAGGTACATTTGGTGCGAAATGACAGCATGACGTCATAAACTGTAGCTTTTGCTTTAGCAGTCGAGTTAGGCGGTAGGCCGATCCGTCGATCGATAACATAATTGTTATGCGTTTAATTATACAGGAATGGCCTTGATGTTCGGCGCAGCGGTACCACTACTGGCTCTGTGGGGGAAAAATGGCGCGACCAATGTTGGCCCTAGGACACAACTGGCAGCCGTCTTCTCGCTGTGTCTCAAGTTTTCTCTCTGTTTTGCTATAAGGGTGAGTGTAATACCTTGAATATCACCACGGCAGGCTTTTTAATATAGGGAACATTACTGCAATGTTCTGCCGCTAGGGCGCACCACTAGCGTGAAACGTAAACATGCCAGTTTTTTCATAAGTCTCAAGCAACATGAGGTTAAAAATTTCATTACTTTTTTTTTTATTAACAAATTAATTAACAAATGGCCATGCATGCGGTGTTTATATTTAATGAATTGTGTATAGTTTAAGAATTTTAACTGTTTAGCTGCTATAAAAACTTTTACATGCCTGCCCGGCTAGCATCACGTCCAAAATACGATATGATAAAGACATTTATCGCTTTGAACTGTAAAAACTCCATACATTTTTGTCAATTCAAAGCGATAAATGGCTTTATCAATCGTGTTAAGTGTTCACGCTAGCCGGGCTGGTAAGTAAACTAAATAAATCGTGTTGTCCACAGGTGTTCGCGAGTGCGCTCTCAGCAACGATACACTGCCGCCACCTGATGATTTGGGGGGTGTTCGCGCCCAAGTTCATATTCGAGTACTTTACCTGTGTGTTCGCAATGTTGGGCACCATCATTGGAGCGACGCTCACCACGTGGCACACCTCCGTCCAGCCTCGAGCTAGTTGACCAAAGCGTACGTTTTGAATTTGTAGTTTTATTTCTAATGGAACTTTATTTATAAATGTTAGAAAATTTATTGCAAAGAGAAGGAAAGTTCAGAGAAATTGCGAAAAGTAATTGTCCTAAGGCGGAAATTGAGCCCCGCATCAGGAGACAATACTTTTTCGTGGTTTTACCTATGTTGGGGTCATAAAATGAGTTTGTTAGAGTGTCTTCAAATTCGTCGTAGGTTACCTACCTACGACGGGACAGAAAATGTACCTCCTTTATTCTCGGTGTGTCATTTTGCATGATAACTTTTAAAGGTAATAAGCAACTTGATATGGCATTTTTGACTTTAGTGAAAAAAGTGTGATAAAGAATCTAATTTCAAAACTGGTAAACATTTTCTGATACTATCACGGACCCGGACGCTTGATCAGGCTTAAGGCGAAAATCGCTTGCACACCCGCGCGGCCGCACGTACGTGCCAGTGAGACGACGCGACGTGTCGCAATTCCGAAGGCCACCGAATCAGCACTTTATTTTACGCACTTAAGATACTAATTAGAATAATATCTTATTGGCCGGAGTAAAATTGACTGATTGATTGATTTGATCGAGCGTTGGAGTCCGCAATAGTATCTTACCTCGTCGAGCTCACTGACGTAGGCACGAGTTCGAACGCGCCTAAGCGTATTTTAGCGTCACACCACAGTCGCTACGCCTTTCTTGTAGCACACAGACGTAGGAATGTTATAAACATTTTATGAAATGACTTCTTGTGTAATCAAAAAATGAGTTAAATAGGTAGGTACGAATTTTTTGGCTAAGTATAACATTCGACATTAACATTAACGAAGATCTTTAAAACAAGTATGTGCCAAACATTTGGAGTACCGTCAGTCAAGTATGAAACCAATATTTGTTTACTTTTCGTTTTCACGAAATAGGCAAAGACTCATAACTTTATCCGACTAACTTTATTTTTTTTACAACAGCGCTAATGGCGCGGCGCTCTATAAAACCCAGATTCAAATAACTAAACACCTCGCTGCCACATTGTGGAAGTAGAATTAACTACTTACTGCATAAATTCATAATTGTAACGATAGCGATACATTTGAAGTCGCTCTGACTCTCCTTTTGCCTTTATTACGTCATCTTATCATCATTATCGTTCTTCCTGCCCTGGGGGCCTACTCTGGAACTCCGAACGAACATCTATCCGTCTTTCTCACGCCACTGCGTGTTAAAATAAGAGCGACAAAGACGCAACGACTCGATCGAACGAAATAAACTTCTAGAGTAGCGCCTCTGTTCTCAGTTTATCTGGGGTCGGCGCAGCATATTTTCTCTTCCATTCATATCGATTAGATGTCATCAAGCCACCCTAAAAACAACAAACATCCCTAAAAAGGCGTAGGCGCCCTACGCCAAATAAGATTAGATATGAGCATTATTACCGTTGTTTGAATATACCTATCTACTGAGTAAGTAATGTATTTAAAGAAGCCACGTTTTATGACCTCAACCATCTGCTGTATTGGCACAGCGTAATCAAGGGGCTTTCAACTAGAAAGAATTAAAGTTCTAGTTTACTTAAGGCGATACCTCGAGAATGTTGTTTCGGGCGTGAGGGATAGAGATAATTATGACCTCTTAGCGCGGGGAAAAAAGACAACAACAGTGTGCCCGGGCGTAACGTAAGCAATGCAAGTGGAAATAATTTCTTTAGTAAAAAAAAAATATTTTTGAAAACAACTCTATGGAGAATGTTTGAAATAAATGTTAAATATTCGCGAGGTAGCGCCTTGGGGCGGTTTTTTGATGTATAGTTAACTCAACAAATTGTTACAAATGTTCAAATATCAGACTAATATTTAACCATGAGTGATTAAAATTGTTATTAATGGTTAAATATCAGACTGATATTTAACAATTGGTTGAGTTAACCATGCATCAAAGAACTGGCCCTTAGATGGAGGAAATGCACACTTTGTGAAAAAGGTTGTTTGTCTACATACAAAAATAAATTTTTATCGATATACATACTTCCAATGATGCGTTAATTTATTATTACTTAAATTATTTATTGAACAAAACGACACATCCAAAAAAGACAACTGGTTTTTGCATAGAATCTACTGGAATGGGGTGTGTTTTTTAAAGTTTTGTCCATTTTATATTTTAAGAACCAAAATATGTAAGTATGAAGTCTTTTCCAAAAACAAGATTTCCTTAGAAATAAATAATTACATACCTACTGTCTTTAATACTGAAGAAAGCAGATAAAAGATAAATCTTCTTCGACTAAGTTGATTACGAAATCGACGTAAATTAAGTTTGACTTAGAATGACTGTTAGTGCCTATTCGTCGTTGTGGAAAATCACTTTGCACTATAATGTTTAGATATTATGATTTTCTTGTGTCAATTTCACAGTAAGATAATTTGTATACCAGCAACAAGTTTACAGATACCGACTACTTTGCCACTAGCTATTTCCAGTGATGATATTGTATTAGTTATCAAATTAATGAGATTATTAGATGTATTCTGAGAAACTTCTCGAAACCAACACTTAAGAAAATGTTATTGAATGTAAATAATTAAACAGAATGTTATACATACACAGGTTTTGGTTTTGTATGTGATTGTATTATAATCGCGACACCTTTGCAACAGAACAATTTTGGATCGACGCTATACATATTATGAAATCTCTTATCACATAAAATTATCTAAATCTAATTCTTGAATTGATTTTACGAATTTAGTTTTATCATGTTTGGCGAACGATAGAAAGGGCAATATAGATTGAGAATATTTTTGTCAGTATGATAATCTAATCTGTAACAAAAACTGTCTAACTTTTACAATCATCTATTTACTTGGGACTGATCTATTTTGCTGATAAGGTTGAAATTCGATTCGGTATTTAACAGTTTTAGATAAGTTTTCACTGCTGCAGATAGCCTGGTGAAAATTGGTCCGTATCCACAGAGGTTCTTAGAATTGCATTACCTAAGTATTTGACATATTTTTAAAGATTACTAGAATTATTTTTCTCTTTGTTTTGCACAAACACCTATTTGTTAGATGATTGTTCACTATTTAAGTTTTAAATATTTTATTTGAATAGGTATATTAACTTTCACAATACGATGCCACTGAACAAAATATGTGTTCGACACACTACATACCTATTTATTAATTATAATGAGTATAAAATATTTATTTATTCTAAGCGTTGTTTGTTATCAATGCATAACCCAAATAGTGTTAAAACGAGGTGTTGTTAAAAATAGCGCAATTAAGTTGCAACAAAAAAAATCCAGATTTAAACTAGTAGGTAGGTATGCTATTTATAATACAAACGAAATTTTGCTTTCAATATTATAATAATTGTATAACATGAGTTTGAGACTAGTGTGGGTAGATAAGTATTAAATATCATTATTGTCATTGAATAATTACAGTTTAATGTAAGTGGTGGTTGAAAAGAAAAATGGTTGCATTTTATTAGGTATTAGAAATGAATTTTACTGCTTTTTAATGTATAAATTTTAACAAATTGTACAGTACCCATTTAGGAAATAGTAAATTAATATTCACTGCCAATGAAATCAGGCTGTTAAATATTATAATAGTGTGTAATATTGTTGTATTTAAATATTACTCTTTCGTTTACATTTGTGGTGTTATACTGGTTTTTCTAAATTTTAGCTATGTATAAAATATTAGAGGTTGGAATTCCGAAAAAACTGCAATGCGTGTCTCTCTAAACTTCAAATTAATCGGATTTCGCTCTGTTCTTATTGTACGGAATCAACACCACATTACTATAGTCCGACAACTTCGTGCGCGACCCTCCAGCTCACTATACGGATTATAATATAATCCAATCCGACAGAACACAATGTTAAATTTAATTTTGAGTTTAGAGTATGCATATTGCATGTGTTAAGGGGGCTTGGCCGTGTTTTTAATGATGCCAATGTGTTTGACATTTTTGAAGCTGCTATGTATCACAGAATGCTATTTTGGCAACTGCTTTAATATTTGATGGTTGCTCGGCATCCGTACTTTGGTGTAAAATCTTTGTGAGAACAACATGTTCTTTGGAGAGTTGAGTCATGTTTTAAATACCTCGATTTTAGGTCTCTTCTCCTCCTTATAGTGTACTCTCAAATTCACCAATGCGTCAATGATGTTTTTTTTGTATAGGTGCTAGGGACCAGGGAATTTGCATTCTCCGCGCCAACAATAATATAAATTATAAGTGCCCACTTTATTATAATATCTCTAAATTTAAGTGTGATTAAATCTGTCTTTTAAACGAGACCTATAATAAATTTGTAAAGTGAGCTAAAAAAAAAATAATGCATCTGAATTAATTAACAAGTCAACCAGAAATTGTTGAATTGTGGTTATTTTCGATTTAATAGAAGCCTACATTTTTATAAGTTAGTATGGCGATCAACTACACATAATTTTAGTAATATCTAGTAAACACATACAATTTGTACTCATCAATATAACTATGATAGTAGTTAACTATGCCAACATTTAGTTGGATCATTGCCTTAACCTAGATTTGTAAAATTGTGGTGATTATTGCAGTGCAAAATGTGTTGTTCATATTTCGATAATTTTAAATACACAAATTTTATTCAAGAATAATCTTTAATTTCTAATAAAAAAGGACATTATTATTATCACTAAGATACAACGGTATGTTGGTTCTTCAAGAAGGCAAAAATACAATATAAAGCAACATCTGCTTGTGACTGATAGCACCAGTTCCACACAATGCTTGGATATAATTATATCATACAGAATATAAAGTTATTGCTATAACTGTGAACAATTTGATGGTTTTAACGCTCAAATATGTTATATAATTGTATTTAGTATAATATAATTATATTTAGTAACCCCAATATTTCATATACCATAAAAATAAATAATCATTAACCGACAACAAAAATGATATCCTGAACGCATTTTGGAATTACTCTCATATAGCTGGTGCAGGTGGTACATATGGATTGACCAGGTAATCGGAAAATGCATTGACGGCCGCAGCACCCCTCACTTCTTTGTCTAATAGAGGCAGTTTTGTCACATGGAAGTCCTCATACAAATCCGCGATTTGTTCCAAATATTTCTCTTGGACTTTGTGCCTTGCTGCACACAAGTCGCATGGAGCTGATGTCCGCATAAGCAACTGATTCACTATAATGTTGTGTGTATCTATGCCACATCGTGTAAGCTCTTGGACTAATCGTTCAGTTTCATAAAGAGAAAGAAATTCAGCTATGCAAACACATACAAATGTAGTCTGATTGGGATCTTTGAATTGTGTGTTCACCTGCCTGATGACAGAAAGCATTTCATCCATTTTGTTGCTGAACATATCCGAGTTGAATTCTGAAAGACCAAATAATGTTGCCAATTGGTTTATGAATGGGGCAACCTGTAATGAAAAAATAAAGATGTAATCATTTTCAGTTTGGTTAGAGTATGACATTAAAAATGTCATTTAGTGATAAACTACATTTTTTCAAATACCTAAATTATATCCATTTCTCAAAATAAATCATGTTGTTGGGATTAAAAAAGGATAATTTTTTGTTAATAACTGTTTTCTGGTAAGTTACATCCATTGATATTGTCATTGTTATGTCCTATTGCTCCAAAATCTATCTACCATCAGGATTATTAATACAGGATATAAGTAATGCTAGTCATTTACTCTAGGTCATTAATCTTAAAATAAAAGTAAACCAACAATGTATGTACCTTTGACTTTAAACGCATCAATTTACCCAGACCACGCTCCACAACTTGGGGAAATGATAAGAGGCGTAGTGTGTGACCAGTGGGAGCAGTGTCGAACACGACTGCACTGAAGTTCATACCTTTCACAAGTTTCATTACCTGAATCAATCATAAAATCATACAGTTGAATTTATTATTCTTCTACACATTAATCTATGGATGATTGGAAATGAGCTTGATGATGCAGTGGTTAGCTCACTCAGGCTGCTATAGTATAAGCGAAAGAAATGTTCATTGGATGGGGGACTAAAAATATACATATTATCATAAGTCAGTGTGTGGCAGAAAGTATGTTAAACTGATAGTCCTGGTTGCATCTCTATCATTAATACCCACCCACCAATCCTCACATGGTGGTGGGTGGGCCTACTTGGGCCTTAGTAGTGAGGACATCAAAAGGCTGATGATGATAAATCCTCACTAGACCAGTGTGATGGGTTAAGTCAGACTCTTTCTTCATGCCCTGTTCCCATGCCTTCCTATATTGTTTGTCATCATATTGTCTAAGCTAAGTGGAATATCTTCCTTTACAATTTCAAGTTTAAATTTGAGTAGGGTCATTGTGCCCGTTTGCCGACCGCTTCCTGTATTCGCCCATTTAACCGCCGAAAAAACGCCAAAAAATAGCAAAACGGTCATACGTAGGTCCTTAAAATGTTTACATATTACGACCTGAATAACTTCACAGTAAATACATGCCTACACAGTTCATTGGAACGCGGCCATTAACTAGCATAAACCTATTAAGTTTGAGGTACGCGGCGAAAGAGCGAAAACGTGTCAAATATTGCAGAAAAAATAGTGCCGTCACCATTGAACTACTATTACTCAATGGCGGTCACTATTTTTTCACAACTCTATATATAACAGTTCTATTGTGTTTTTTGGTTTGTTTACTGTTTAAAACGGTAACTTGTTATCCATAAAGTGTGGACGAATAGTTTATTACCCTGATTTACAATAATTAATAAAGAAAACTAAGTCGACGAGAAAGGGTACGCCCCTTTTATTAGAAAGTCCTAATCTCAACATATACCTCGGTCTTTAATAGCCCATGTCGATTAAGTTCTGTCTGTTATTCGAAAATGTAAGTAAACTAATTTTTATTTAGCAATATGAACTTTATGTGTACAAATATTTGCGATGGCCAATTTACGTCCACATATTGCTATAATAAAGTATAAACCTAATACATCGAAATGGCCTATGGTTGATAAACGGACATAGAGTAAAATACGTATGTCCCAGTTTTCGACTTGTATGTATATTGTAACTTTTGTCAATAATTATTACCAAATATTTTTTTTGTGTACATAAATTAATAAATAGGTAAATAGAACTCTAATTTGACAATTATTATTGTTAATTTGTTTTAATAATATGCTTTAAAGAAATGTTGTGTGTGTGATGTAACTATAGTCCGTAAAATTTAGCTTGATCGCTGTGACAGCAAGCAACAAATATCAAACTCCTATAAGTGCGAAATGGATAGACAGAAATTTGTATGAGTATGACAGCTGTCAAATCGATCATCCTATATTTTACAAACTATAAGTCTGATCTCTTGTATTTATTTTATTAGATACCAATAATAACTTTTTACATATAATGAAGACTGATTTTTAGACTACAGTTATTATGTTTATAAACAATTATATTTTAAAACATACTTTTAAACATGAAATCCATACTTAATTGATGCGGTCGAAAATAGGACAACGGTGTACGAAAACTGAACCTTGCGGTCATAAACTAGTAATATTAGCATTTTATAACATAATTTCAAATATTAAAAACAATATTATTGTCACCACTAAAAAGTTCGCAAATAGATTAATATAGTTATTAATTTCAATAGTTTTTGTATAAAATTATAGAGAAGAAATATTTTATTTTGATTTTCAAAGTTGACAACTCCACTAAGTGGACGATAACGGGTGTGATGACCACCCTACTTAATTGTTTTTTTAATGATTATTTGAACTTCTTGTGACTTTGTATAACACAGTAAGAAGACACTCAACTCAATAACTGAGAAATTAACATGATTTAAAATTCATTTTAAGTTTTCAGAAAATCTAAATCTAGTCTAAGGTGAGTATAACTTCAGCACCTAGGTACATTATGCAAGGCATACCACTAAACAATTTCAAATTTGACAAAAAGTGTATTGACAAATTTAATGAGTTTAAGTATTAATGCATTAATTTGGCTTGTATAAAACAGCATAGGTAAAATAACTATTTAAAAATAATAATAATGTTTTACATTGTAAATGTTACCTCTGCATAGCTCATAGCTTCATCAATACCAGGAAAAGCTCCAACTATCTCTTGCATCACACCCTTACCGAGCCTCATGGCCTCAGTTTCACCTTCAAAATATTCTTCTGGAAGCTCAGTAAGGCCGACATTGGGATCTATTTCCATAGCAAATAGGTTATCAAAACCCTTAACTTTCGTAGGAACCTAAAATATAATAACAAGAAAAATAAGATTTTCCTTCTTTTTTTATTACGTACATACGTTCGTCGGAAACGTTATTAAAGTTACAAATTGAAGGTGAATATTTTACTAACCTTTGAGAATTTCTGATCGAAAGCGTCAGAAATATTGTGTGCTGGGTCTGTTGATATGATTAGAACAGACTCTCGAACCATCGACAATTGCACAGCCAAACTACAACTAAATAAAAATAAAAAAATAGTTAAATTACTATTATGAGGCGTAATTTCATGATAAATGTATAACTTTCATACCTGCAGGTGGTCTTTCCAACACCTCCTTTTCCCCCAACAAATATCCATCGAAGGGACTTTTGGTCGATGACATTTTTGAGCGAAGGTTCTAAAGGTACGAATTCTTTCGTTTCGTCCATTGTGATCACAACAGAATATATAAATTTATCTTTTAGCCGCCGGAGACTTGGCAATTTCGTATCTAGTAAAGTCAACCACAAACTTCCAATCCAACCAAACTAAATGATTGTCATGATTGACAGTTGACAAGTAGTTTGACAATTGGCACGTCATTATATTCACAGATTCAATTCCATAGTTGTACAGATTAGATATGGGTACAGTTTGTTTTTCTAATTTTTTTCGTGTATTCCACGGCCATAGAGAATTCATTTTGGCTCGTCATAACTTTTCACTTTTGCCTGTATTTTGATTCATTAGCATCTGTGTTGAAGTTAAATTTTATTATTATTTTGAAGAATCATTGAAAACTTAATCACCTCATCAGTTGCCATTAACAAGTCTTTTATCATAATATAATTATACAGGGTGACTTTAAATAGGTGTAATTGTTTTAAGGGGGTAAGAGTACAGCCCATGGGATGTTCAAAAATGTGTGGAACACCTGGTCGAAATCTACTGGTTTCGGAAATACACGATACTTTAACTTTTTTAGGAAAATTACCAAAATTCAAGAGAAACCCTTAAAAATAAAAATAAATACTGGATGCATGGATTTTATTTTTATTTTATCTGATTGCTGGATAAATTATCCATAAAATAAAAACATCAAATGTTATGAATTAGTTAAAATTTTGGAGAGCTAAAACTTGTAACAATAAAAAAAATTGCTTTATTGAAATTTCAATTGATTTTAGTGAAAAATATCCACTCCGAACTGGTCGTACAAACGATGTCATTAAATTCCTTGTTTCCTTAGCTTTCTAAAAAGGTATAATAAGTGTACAAAATTCTCAGATAGCGCCCAACATACTCAGTTAGTCCCGAGCAGGTAGTTATGATCCCTATTGTTAATGTATTGCAAGCCGAGCCGATACCTGGAATTCTTAAAACCTTTCTCACGGTTTCACTATGCGAGAGTGAGAAAATCGATTAATATCACAACGTGTGTGAGTGAGATAGCAATTGTTGACGGTTGGCCGTTGCCTTGCGCTTGGGCCCCAAGTATCTAAGTACTTCTTAGATACTTACGCGTGCCGGTCGTACCTATTATTCGTACTAGTTATTTCATCCATCGGTTTCTTTGCTTTATTTCAATGGCAAGCTACAGTAGCGAAGAGTACGCAGACATTGTGTTTGTGTACGGATTCTGTGACGGTAATGCTGCAGCGGCCAGTAGGCCTATTCCCTAACTTTTTTTGACAGTTGAAAGTGATGATCACCGAACTATTTACTTATCCATTACTGCTTTACTATAATGCTATTGTGACACTTGTCCTGTGATAACAGCAGTGTATAAGTAAATAGTTCGGTGATCATCACTTTCAACTGTCAAAAAAAGTTAGGGAATAGGCCTGCTGAAGGGAGTACATACACCGATTCCCAAATCGTCGCGCACCTAGTGTACGTGTCTTTTCTGCGGCGTTTCAACGGCTTAGAGAAAGTGGAAGTGTTAATGAGCGGCGTCACGATGCTGGAAGACCTCGTCAAGTGGATGCAGAGCACGAAGAAGAAATACTGGATCGTTTTACGAGAGATCCCACTACATCTACACGCATAGTAGCCAGGCAAATGGGATTATCTCAATGCAAAGTATGGTTTACTTTACATGCAGCGCGACAGTACCCATACCACTACACACCTGTTCAAGCGCTAGAGGAGGGAGACCCTGCAAGACGAGTAGATTTCTGTCGCTTCATGCAGCATATGGACGCTGAAGACGCAATGTTTTTAAGTAAAATCTTATGGACGGATGAGTCCAAGTTTGACCGAGACGGCATAACGAATTATCACAATCTCCACTACTGGACTACACGGGGAGAAAATCCAAGAAAGTCCAAGAAAGGAGTTCATCAAATAAGATTCTCTGTAAACGTATGGATGGGCGTTATTGACAGATACTTGGTGGGGCCATATTTCTTACCAAACAACTTAAATGGCGAAGCTTACGAGGATTTTCTTCGAAACCATTTATTCAACCTTCTCGAAGATGTTCCTGTTCGGGAAGATTTTCCACTAACTAACCGGGAAGAAATGATCTTCCAGCACGATGGCTGCCCAGCCCATTACCGGGCTAGTGTTAGACAATGGCTGGATGAAACGTTTCCACTTCGTTGGATTGGCAGAGGAGGCCCGACGCCGTGGCCAGCGAGGTGTCCAGATTTGACCCCCTGTGATTATTACCTATGGGGTCACATGAAGACATTAGTGTATATAACTCCCGTCAATAATGTTGAAGAATTGAAAGCTAGAATCATAGCAGCTGCTATTCAAATACGGCAAGATCTTACGGGAGTTGTTACTAGGTCCAATTTTAGAAAACGACTACGGGCGTGTATTAGGAACCAAGGAGGTCAATTTGAGCAAGATTTAAAAAAATAAGGTGTTTTAATTAAATCAAGTGTTATAAAACGTGTTTTTCCTACTGTGTTTTTGTTATTTATTTATGTAAATAACTTGAGTATTTTAATTGTAAAGATAACTTGCGTTTTTTCTTATTAAATCTTATTATTTTGTATCAGTATGAGTATTATTTCATCTACATTAGATATTTTTTTCATACTACTCTTAGTAAAATTAACCATAGTCATCCTTACTTGCTTGGAGAACCAAATGGGCAACAATACACAATGCATTCATAAAGTCCACTAAAGCAAATCAATGAGACGTCTTACGAGGTAAATTAATGACACTTAAAGAAAAAACCTTAGCAGGGTAGTATGGTAAAGTGCTAATAATGTTATTAATGTGCAGTTTACGTATTACCTACTCGGCAATAACTGAGTTTGTTGGGCGGTATCTTAGAATTTTGTACACTTATTATACCTTTTTAGAAAGCTAAGGAAACAAGAAATTTAATGACATCGTTTGGACGACCAGTTCGGAGTGGATATTTTTCACTAAAATCAATTGAAATTTCGATAAAGCAATTTTTTTTTATTGTTACAAGTTTTAGCTCTCATAACTCTAAAATTTTATAACATTTGATGTTTTTATTTTATGGATAATTTATCCAGCAATCAGATAAAATAAAAATAAAATCCATGCGTCCAGTATTTATTTTTATTTTTAAGGATTTCTCTTGAATTTTGGTAATTTTCCTAAAAAAGTAAAAGTATCGTGTATTTCCGAAACCAGTAGATTTCGACCAGGTGTTCCACACATTTTTGAACATCCTATGGGCTGTACTCTTACCCCCTTAAAACAATTACACCTATTTAAAGTCACCCTGTATTATGATTCGCACCAAGGGCTCCCTAGATGCGTTAAAATGTGTGACGCCCATAATTTAATATAATATTCATGAAAACTAAAATTACAAGCAAGCCGTGTGGTAACGGCAGAGCAGAATACAATTGTCACCACCCCATCTCTCTCCCATAGGTGTCGTACAAGGCGACTAAGGGTAAAGATTGCAATGAGTAATGGGTAGTAGCATTCCTCTTATACTAACCATTAGCAATATAGTGCGACTTACGTGCCCGATACATGGCAATAGGCTTGCCACCTATTACACGGGACCTAACATTTGGCGAAACATGGGTGTTATTTCACCTCTGCCTACCCCTTCAGGATATAGGCGTGATTTAATATATAAACATGGTTGTATGTGATAGATCCTTTTGTCTGCCTTCCCTGTAAAACGAAAAGTAAGGAGTGTTTGGCGCGTTTCGTGGTGTCAGTCAGATTTATTTTCACTAATTCAAAAATTGTTACAGAGTGGATTTTGTGCAGTGAAAGTGGTGTTATTTTGATGCACAAGCATCCGTGTTGATGTGCAATTATGCAGAATCATCGAAAATAAGTCTCATGATGTGTTTGATGTTGTGGTGAAGATCGCTATAAAAAGTGGCTTTATCCATTTCATCAAGCACCATCATTAGCTCTGTTACCATTCAATTCGCGCCAAGCACTCCCTAGATGCGTTAAAATATGTGGCACCCATATTTTAACGTAAAATTCATTTCATTCATACTTTTCACCCACTCATTATTTCATAAGACTACAGATAAAATATACACTAAAGACTTGGCTGTATGGGCTAGACCCTTTGCCTTCCCTAAAATACAGGGAGAATTTAAAACTAAACGAAAAGTAAGAGTCAGTGTTTGGCGCGGTTTCGTGGTGTCAGTCAGATTTATTTTCACTAATTCAAAAATTGTTACAGAGTGGATTTTGTTCAGTGAAAGTGGTGTTATTTTGATGCACAAGCATCCGTGTTGATGTGCAATTATGCAGAATCATCGAAAATAAGTCTCATGATGTGTTTGATGTTGTGATGAAGATCACTATAAAAAGTGGTTTTATCCATTTCATCAAGCACCATCATTAACTCTGTTACCCTTCAATTCGCGCCAAGCACTCCCTAGATGCGTTAAAATATGTAGCACCCATATTTTAACGTAAAATTCATTTCATTCATACTTTTCACCCACTCACTTCATTGATAATAAGTCTTGTGACGTGTGTGATGTTATGGTGAAGACCACTATAAAAAGTGGTTTTTTCCACCTCTCATGAACTCTTTTACCAATAAGTCCAAACACTCCCTAGATGCGTTAAAATATGTGGCACCCATCTTTTAACGTAAATTCATTTTATTCATACATTTCACCCACGCATTATTTAATAAAACTACAGATAAAATATACACTAAAGACTTGGCTGTATGGGCTAGACCCTTTGCCTTCCCTAAAATATAGGAAGAATTAAAAAAAAAACGAAATGTGCATGCGACCGCTGTCCCAGAACGGGGACACGAAAGAGTATATAATATATATACTCTTTGATATAATACACTACGTTTAGGGGACACCACAGAACACTATTACTCCAAAGAGTATATAATATTACTCTACGACTACGAGGTGGACACCAAAGAGAATACAATACTAGTGGACACATCTCCTTCGGGTGAAAGAAAATCTTTTCTTCTCGCTCTAACTCACACCTAGGCTCGTATTCTGAAACGACACTTGAACGTGAATCACGTTTAAACTAAGATTAACATGGACCCTTTATTTTAGAACAATATTTAAGTATTAATTCACTGATCTCTGTTTTCGTTTATTCTGGAACGCCACTTGGACAACAATCGATAGATATTTAAATCGAGATTTAAGCTATGATCACGCAAAACACCTCATTGCCACGCTTGAGTAGAGTTATTATCCTTTAGTGCTACACCTTTTCGCATTTTATGGGTAGAATAGGGATGTTCCGACTTAATGTGAATCTAAGCCGTTTTGGAATAAAACTATATTCGATTCTATATTTAAACAATAATCACTTGAATTCAAATTAAACTACATTTGAGTGCCGTTTCTGAATACGGGCCTTAATTCCACCCAAGACAAAATACTGTCAAGGCCGAGTGGTGGAGAGAGCTGAGAGACTAGCACAGAACACTATTATTCTAGGGAGACTAGTGGAGAGAATCTTGTCCACGTCAGGCCCGCTGCGCAATGCGCAACAACTTGCATCGTAAACAAAAAATCAAACAATACCTACAATCTACTACATGAAAGTAATAAATAGGCACATGTTAATAATTTAAAAGAAATAAAAAGTTGATTGCTATTTACGATAAAAGTATGGCCGGGTAAGTTGACAATAATAATTAAGACTATTCATTACCGGTGTTATGGAATTGTATTTATTAAAATGAAGTATATACAATAAAATTCAGAAACTTCCATCAGTTGAACGAATAAGTACTACCTACTTGTTTTTTATGTTTGCAGGAAAGCTTATACTATGAATGAAATGAAAAGCATTGTGGAGTATATAACTGATCACAAAGCCTATCAGGAATTGAAGGGCAAAAAAATGTGGATGGACTTTGCAAACTCTCAGGTTTGTACTCAGTTTACACTCGTTTTCAATTGCAATATACTTTATTTAACACACCCTGCTCAATGTCAAATCTTTAATTAAAATCAAATCAAATCAAATCTTTAGAATTAATGTCAATATTCAAATATTAAACAAAACAACATACGGGCTTGAATTGAGTAACCTCCTCCGGTTTTTCGTCGGTAAAATATATAATGTCTTGGTCTCCTAAACTGCTACGATAATTTGTGTTGATTGCATTTAAGTTAATTGAAATGGTGACCAGAATGGTTCTATTTAGAATAAAGTCACCTTGTGGATATTGGCCATATGCCCTTAAACAATTGTCGCTGTTCAAGTTGTGTAAATAGTGATTATTAATATATTATTACTATGAAATTAATGGTACTTTTGGTTACACTCTACTCACACACAAAGTCAAAAAGGACTCCCCAACACTCCATTTAAAAAGTTAATATGTAATTATGTATATCAGTTGTACTTGTTGAAAAGCTAAAGGTTTTCATGATCTGGCTGGTCATGGCTGGCAGATCATGAAAAATTACCAAAAGAGATTTTTTAAACTAACATTTGCTATGAATGTCTCAATATTGCAAGTGATTATTCCCATGCTGGCCTGGAAATTAAAAAATAACAGAATGTGCCAGCCCTGACTCATCCCATGGGTGTTGTAAAAGTTGACTAAGGGAGATTGCCCCATGTAGACCAATGCCTTGGGGCACCCAAATCGTTGAGGCCAAACTATCAATAACAGCATACCCAAACAGAGTTGGCGGCTGGCTGTAAAAACTAAGCCAAAAGCTTTAGTAGTATGGATTGGAATGTTGTCATTCCAATCACTCTCCTCGTTCATTGATCTCTCAGCATGGCCTATTCCGTCTCTTTTTTAAACATTCATTTGTCACTAGCACCTTTACGGTGTAATGGATGATATGAATCAAAAGGGGGTTGATGGCTTGATGACTCCTGACCGATATGAATGGAAGAGGAAACATACTGCGCTAACCCCAGATAGACTGGACACAGGGCAGGGAGATGAAGATTTAAGATTTAATAAAATCTATTTTCAGTTGACTAACCGGACTTGGCAGAGTCTGAAGGAGACATTTCAAAACAGAATTTTACCTGATATACATAATCCCTCCTATAAATTGACTAAAGAACAGATTATGAGTTTTAGACAAGGGTATGTATTATTGACATTATTGTGAGTTGTCCAGTGGGGTTATTATGTAAGACAATTGCAGTTGCTTTCTTATGCTTGTCTTTCTTACACATTGAGAATAATAGCAAAGTGTGACAGTGACGAGTAGAACAAAGTCATCAAAATCTACTTACATAATATTAACTCTGATGCGGAAATCGAACCCATCCCCCACAATCTGGTTAGATGCCTACACTACTCGGACATTGGTAAACTTGCCAAAATTTATGATTGCCGAAACTAATTGAATAATTAAAAAAATAATAATATACCTACATAATTTTATGGCAGGTGTGTTATAGAAGCAAGTCAGACACAAATACCAGAGAAACATGCAGTGGAAGACTCAAATTCAAATGGTATCTATTTTTTTATTAATAATGCCTTCCATATAATTATTGTTAACTAAGTGCAAAAGTTGGGAGATGTTCCTTATCCAGCTTTCAAGACAATTTTTTCTTTACAAGATAATATGTTAAGCTTTCACAATGCATTAAGCACTATCTGAATTAACTGTCATTGATAAAGCGTAATTTTTGCGTATACTTTTGAATTTTATTTTATTGAAAAAGATTTATTTTCGTTGCTAAATTCAATTGGGTTAGAAATTTTAGCTTTAGAAAATAAAGACAGGCTCAATATTTGTCTGACCTTCCATGATCAGCATAGGCTATTAATAACGTATTATCTATTTAAAGCGCAACAATTTTTAGATGAGAATCAAGAAACCAATGGAGAAAATAACACTGATAGAACTATAGATAAGGAAGTGATATCAGGTGAGATTTCAAATTCAGAAGTAATGGTTCGAGATAGAGCCTCTGTAGATACAGTCATATTGGAAAACTGTAATGATGCCAATGCAGGTAATCAACCTATCCCAACTCCTAGTATGGATGAAGAAGGTAACAAATCTCCAAGTGTCTCACTTAGAGATTTGATTACATATTCTGAGCCTCTGACTCCGATGTTGCAAGAAGTTTTGCATGATATTGACACTGATGACAACTCTGATGATGGGGAACCAAAATTGCAAATAGTTGAAAACAATTTAGGTATGCAAAAACAAACGCACCAAAAAAATTCAACTCCCATCTTATCCGAATCACGGGAAATCTGTCCAGGGAAATCTGAAATCGTTAATAATCCTAAAAAAGCCACAATTCCTGATAATTCAGTTGGTTTAGAAAAGGAATCGGATAATTCGGTCCAGCCTAAGATAAAGACCTTACGACTAAGAAAAAAACAAAAAACTGGTGACAAATATGTCATATTAACAGAACCCAATGTGGTCAAAAAGGATGTTACTAATTCTTTAACTAATGGTACCCATAAAGAGGCTATACATACAAGTGGCGAAGATAATAAATCTAAATCAAAAATATCAAATGATTCAACTCAGATGACTGATACACTTTTACCAAACAATCCAGAAGCCCTAAATAATTTGCCATTAAAACGAAATGATTCAAGGACTTCTGATAGTCAAATAAATATTGTGAGGTCTACAAGTAATAATGTCATAAGAAATAGAGCTAGTTCCCATGATGCACCTGGCTCAAAGTCGGGAATTAAAAAGAAAGGAGATAAAACTTTATTGAAGCAAGTCTCAACATCAGATACTGATATCCAAAAAAAAATTGTAAAAAAGAGACCTATAAAAAAATTAAAAAGTGATCGTAATATCAAGTTGCCTGTAAAAGTAACTTCAAATGCTGCCCCAGAAAATACGGTTCATAATAATAGTGATGAGGTTTTCGATAAAAATACCCAACCCTCACAAATTAATCCATGCTTACAAAGTGTAAGCCTGTATGCTGAGCAATTTAATTTAAAACGATACAATGATGATACCTCATTATCTAGTGACAATAATGTCAATGAAAATGTAGCACCAAATAAAAAAAATGAAAATGAAAAAGTATCTGATAGTGAATTAAATAATGACCAGGAAGAAAAAGAAGAAATTAGACAAAAAGTAGCGACAAAGCAAACTGTAGAAAAAAGTAATGTTTTAAATTCAGATTCTGATTTGAACTCAAACACTGTTTGTCTAACTAAATCTCCAACAAAAAATGTCGATCCAAAAGTTAGAAATACTGCTGGAGCCTTGGTTGTAGGCAGTATGCTAGGATATTCCACAGGTAAGTTCAATGCCTCCAAAATATTAAGTAATGGGGCTAAATAAATAAAACTTAACAACTTTGTATTAGCTGCAAGAAAGCTAATTTTGATTTTACTGTTTAATTTCATATTTTAAATTAACTTAAAAAAAATCAAATGTAAAATAAATAAGAAACACAAAATTAGATTACAATACACTTATGAATCATTAAGAAATGTTTCCATAGTTTATTAACCGCAGTTATTTTTTTAAAGGTGCAACTAATAAAAAGAGAAAAAGGTCCAACCATCGTTCTTTTCGGTAAGTATTATAATAGTGATTATTAATAATAACATTATAATATCTTTTAAGTGGGCTACTCTGTTCTCATCAGCCAAAAAGATAATTATTATGTATATTAAAAAAAAATTCGTATATAGTACCTATCCATAACATTGGCTAAGTGACAGGTGTGAGTGTAAGAAATATTGATAAAGCAGTTTCTCGAAAAAATCTCTACTTCTGATTTTGATGTATCTGTAACGTAATCCTTTATAGGGTGAGCGAGTTAGCATGCATAGCATGCAATTTTTAATAGGTTAAAACAACCTCATTACAACTCGTGGTTTATGTTATGTCTGTATTATTTATATTGAATTTCATGGGGCTCACATCTGTGGAGGTAACGTTTTTTGACTTAGGGCAGTACTGCTAGCGTATCATGATTTTTAAGTGCAACTAAATTTTAACAGGAAACATGGTTCTTCAGAAACCAGCGAGTTGACTTCGGATAGTGATGATTCCTCTCCTTCGACAAGTAGAATAAGGCGAAAATCTGCTTCGAAATATATGTAAGCTACTGTTACAATCTAATCCTTATTATGAAACAGTCATAAGACAAAATTGTCGGTTTCTTAATAATTGATATTGTTACAAAGCAAAATAGATCACAAAAAGTTCGAAAAATTCTAGTCTTGATGCTGGGATCGAATCCTCGTCTTCTGTAATCCGCGCATCAGCGCCATTCGGCCAGCTAAAAATTAAGAATAAATTTTTTAACTTTTTCTCACCTATTTTTCTTTTAAAGTAATAATGTTTCTAACATGTATACTGGGTGTAACAGTCATATTTAAAGGGGTTATTCAGGCCATCAAACTGAACAACTTTCGTTAAGGGACCAAAATCAAATTCTCAGAAAAAAAAAATCACTTCCCCATACCCCATACTAAACCGAGAACCAGCTGACATCAGTTGATCAGATTTTTTTTTCTGAGATTTCTTTTTTGGTCCTTTAGCGAAAGTTGTTCAGTTTACATACATACATACATAATTCACGCCTATATCCCCGAAGGGGTAGGCAGAGGTGATCTAGCACCCATGCTTCGCCAATTATGCTAGGTCCTATGTAATAGGTGACGAGCCTATTGCCATTTATCGGGCACAAAAGTCGCAGTATTTTTGCTAGGTAGTAGGTATAAAAGGAACGCTGCTACACATTCCTCATCACTGATTTATCCTTAGTCGCCTTGTACGACACCCACGGGAGAGATTTGGGGTGGTGACAATTGTATTCTACTCTGCCGTCACCACACGGCCAGTTCAGTTTGATTGCCTGAATAACCCCTTTAAATATGACTACACCTCTCTGTTACACCTTGTATAACGTGCAAATAAAATGAATATTATAAATAATAATATTGATAATAATGCTTAATTGATATTGTTGTCAGGAATCTAAGGTCTGGCCATGTGATGTTACCCGATGGCACGTTGTTCGCAAGATTCGGAAGGAATATATATCCCATAGTTAAAGCACAAGGGACGAATGAGAACTATATTTCCTACTCCGCTAAAAGTGAGTATTATATCATACATTTTTGATTACATACATACATCATCATCATCACCAGTCCTTTTACTGTCCCCCCTGCTGGGGCACGGGATGGAAGAATATAGAGAGTTTGGGCCATAACTCACCACGCTGGCCCAGTGGGGGTTGGTGGGTATTAACGACTACAGATGCAGCCGGGAACAACGGCTTAATGTGCCTTCCGAAGCACGGAGGAACTCGAGATAATAAATTTGTGGTCACCTATCCAATGACCGGTTTTAATAACACTGCTTAGTTTACGCAATCGCAGGTCAAGCGCGCTATGCCGCTGCGCTAGCTAGCTTCTCATTAGTACAAAGATTTTGGTGGTTAGAAAAAGAATCTTGGGTGGCCGAGCGGTCAGGCACCTGCCCGGATAGCAGCGGACGCGGGTTCGATTCCCGCCTCAAGATCATAATTTTTCGAAATTCTTTTTCTAACCACCAAAATCTTTGTACTAATTTTTCTAACATTTATATAATGTTAAAATTAAAATCGAATAGCTTCTCATTTACAAACATACATACGCCACTCATTTCTTCCACAGGGGTAAGCAGATCCTTACATACTCTTAACTTCATCCAATCTCATTAATGTCCTCATGCAAGCCCATCGGTTTCGGGTACTCTTGGCTTGGCCCTTTTTTAATATACTTTAAATTTGACTATGAAAGATCTGCCGAGGCCTTGCCCTGCCGTTTTACCCATTCACTTCCGACATCCTTTTTATTACTTTCGTTTCACTCATCCTTTCTATACGACAAGTATCAATTCCTTGTAAAGTAGCCAGAGACAGTTTAACAGTCTACAACCTGTCAAACTATATTTACTAAACATTACCTTATAAAATAAAACTTTAGTACGTTAAACTTATAATGCATTTCCTGTTTTTAAAGCTACATATTTCCCAGTGTCAAATACTATATGGGTCAAATACTTATATTTTTTTCATTTCGTAGCATTTGAAAGGTCTGAGCAGGAGTCTGAACAAGAAAATTTCTGGAAGAACAAGTATTTAGAGGAAAAACAGAAAGTTGAAAAATTGAAAACGTAAGTGTAACCAATGGTAATCAATCTATAGCAAAGTTAAATTGCCATAACTATTATAATGTTTGGTTATAAGTTCATTAATACGCAAAATAATCTATAATTCCTTATTAAAAGAGGACTTCAAATATTGTTTCAGATTGGTAACCACTATGAAACAGAAATATGTTGTAGGTAAGTTAGAATCTGTTTACGTTTATCGGACGGAGGAGACTTATTTAGGCTTAAGTACCTACACACTTTATGAACAGGATCGTATTTAAAGGTCTATCTGCACACAACAGTGCCGACACGTAACATAGACATCAGTGTCAGTGAAAAATTATATTGAAAAATCATGTGTCGGGATAGGGCTTAATTTAGCTGGTACTATTAACGTGGAAAATGAAATGATTTGGTCTATGTAATTTTCAGACAGCGAAGCAGTACCCAAAGTGCAAATTGAGACTGGCCAAACACAAACCAATTTACCGCTACCACCAACTGAGCAACCACAAACCACTGCACCCCCGCAAGGCCTGAATATAACATTTGTATGCAATGAAACGGTAAGATTGTTGTTACTGTGTTCACTCACGTCAGGCAGGCACAAATTGTTGAATTTTCTCAATGGAGTTTGTGTTTTTTCTGCCAACATGTTAAGGTTGACAATCGATTGAAGAAATTTGACAGTTTTGGGTTGTCTGGGCCGTACATCCTGTTGATCCTGTTTGCTTTAACATTTTCGTATTTGGTAAATTTTTATTGGAACATATTATTGTCATTCGTTTGCGGTCGGCGGAGTATTTCATTCTCATGAGTATTCCATTTCTGACTTTTATATAATGTTCCAATAAAAATCAAAATAATATATGATACCTACTAGCTGACCCGGAAAACGTTGTTTTGCCCGGGTATAAAAAATTGCTTACGACATATTTTCAGACTTACGCAAAAAAAATATCTCGAAAATCGGTCAAGCCGTTTTGGAGGAGTTCGATACCAAACACTTTGACACGAGATTTTTGTGTATGTATTACATTATGTATTATTAGATTATGACCCCGGCACATTTTTGAAACTCAACGCGACTCCATTATTCGGTGTCTCCAACACCGAATAATCCGGCGTCGCGTCGGATGTTCATAGTGTGTGGTCATAGAAAACCAATACATTTGAATCAACACGCGTCGCGTTACAACGGGTGGCGTGTCCTAAAAATGTGTTTCTAGCATAAAAGTTTGTTTTGTTGTGGCACTATTAATAAAGGGGATTTGTTTCAGATGGCGTCGTTCAAAGGCCACTGGTCTGAACTCAAGCCGATTGTGACAAACATGGTAGACTCCTTCTTTATGAAAAAACCCTTCCTAGCTGATTATCCTACAATTCTAGAGCAAAACAAACCACATAATTCTAATATTGATACTTCTGTAAATGATAATGGTAAGTTCAAGTTGTGCTTAAGAATTTTTTCTTGATATCATTATTGACAAAATTTATCAAATATTCCGATACATTTGCATTATTTTAGCCAAGCCAGTAATTCAAGAGGAAGATATGAAAAACGAGACTACCACAGAAGCTCAGCAAAATTTGACCTCTGAATCTGGACATGGACCAAGGTAAATACACCAAATATTTTATTTTAGCCAATACAGATATTAACATAGTTGATTTGATTTCATTTCTCGATGGATTCATCAAATAGTTACCGCTAATAAGATACCTGAAGTGACAACAAATTTAAAATACACAATAATGTAGGTTAAACAATTTGATTGTATTTAACAAAATACTTATTTTAAAAATAAGTCCCATCAAACAGAATTAATGAAGTAAACGTTGTAGGAAAGCAACAACTACATATGTGCAATGCACAAATCACCCAGCTAAGTCCTGAAGGTATAGGCATAGATGTATTAACATGCACATTAACCACGTTATGTTATTTCCCATGTAATTTTGTTGGCTGGCTTGGTGGAGTCGTCAGATCGCTCGCAATCGGTCAAGAGGTCCCGGGCTCGAATCCTGGCAAGCGCAAATGTTTGTAATGACCACAGACATGTAGTCATGCTTGACTGTATCTGAGCTAGCAGTCGAGAACTCAAAATGGACGTAGGCCTCCTCAACAGCATTCCATTTTTTTAACTGTTACCTGCAATCATTTTCCAGGACCAGTGCCGTGTGGTGACGGCAGAGTAGAATACAAATGTGACCACCTCAAATCTCTCCCGTTGGTGTCGTACAAGGCGACTAAGGATAAATCAGTGATGAGGAATGGGCAGCAGCGTTCCTCTAATACCACCTAGCAATTGCAATGTACTGCGACTTTTGTGCCCGATGTATGGCAATGGGGTCGCCACCTATTATATGGGACCTAACATAATTGGCGAAACGTGGGTGCTAGTTCACCTCTGCCTACCCCTTCGGGGATATAGGCGTGATTTATGTATGTATGTGTATGTATTTTCCAGGACCAGGGATGCTAATACTAGTCCTTTGCGAAGTGATATGTTGGCTACTCAACAGCCAGTATTGAATAACCAGTTACCAAAAGCTCCTAGTGCTATCGAAAGCCCGAAACAACAGACTAAATCAAAATCAACATCATTCGCTGAAGAATCGAAAGTGGCGGTGTCACCGCGTAATAGAAGGGCTAGTTTGAGACAGTCAAATGTCACAAAGGCGAGTATCGCCTCTGAAACACAGAAGAGGTCTCCGAAGAAAATTAACCCTAGAGGTAACTATAACAGTGCTACCGGACGCAGGCCTCCCAACAGATTTTCATTTTTATTTGAACATTTTAAAATTGTTAGAAAAACTCTTACAAAGAAAAAGAGGACAGAAAACATTCGAAAAATACCACTATAATATACCACTCCGAGTGGTATAGGCAGTCATGCGGGTCGTGGAGGACGCGGGTTCGATACCCGCATCCTGGACAATATTCTTTGGATTTATTTTTGACCTCATATTGAATTCCATTAAACGCGGTCATCGGCTTTCTTTATGCAATACCAACTGCTATGACTACATCACATACTTCTCCTTCTCCCTGCCCTATTCCCAGGCTATCTGGGGTCAGTATGTTTCCTCTTCCATTCATATCGGTCAGACGTTATCAAGCCATCCACTCCCTTTTGATTCATATCATCCATCACACGGAAAAGGTGCTCGTAATGAATGGATATAGAAAACTACGTAGTTTTCTATTTTCATTAATTCGTCACACATTTAATTCGTCACTTGGTTAAAACGACATGAAATCGAGATGTATTTTTTTACGTTTAAAGCAGCTCCTTATTTTCTTTTGTTTCATAAGCAGTGATCTCAAAGAGAAAAATAGTGCCTAAAGGAAGAAAATCCAAAGAGTCCCTTAAAAAGTTAATCAGATCAGTCCAATCAGAGGATGCCAATGATGATGATGTACGGTACATGTTCCCACCGAACAGGACGCTAAGCAAGAACAACCAAACTACTAAAATCAGCAAACAAAAAGAAAGAAAACAGTAGTGAGTATCGGACAATGTAAATTTTAATACTGTACTGCCTGTACTCCATCTATCGAGTTTCGATAATGGAGCTAAGGTAGAACATTTAACCCTTTAAAAGATATTGGCAAAATTGTTGTATCAAATCAAATGTGCCGTAAGTCATAAGTACAAATAAGAATTAGTAGTTGCAGTTTAATTCTTAAGGGTAAGAAACCAGGGTATTTATGGGATGACGTTTTGAAGAAACTGGCTCAAAAAAAAAAATTGTTTGGTTATTTTGTTAAGGCCTACCAAAAAAGGCCTTAAATTAAGGCCTTTTTGTTGCTACCCAATATGTTATTAGCTCCTATTTCGTTTTTACTTTGAGTAAATTACATAAAATTTAAATGTATTTACTTAGAAATACTTTATTGCGCTCTATGTTTATGTTATATGTTTGAAGTTTTCGCAGGTAAAGCGATACAACTTACAAATATAGTACTCACTTCTGTAGGTACGTGTTTACGTTACGCCGTTAGTCTTTTATATTTTTCTAGGATAGCTTTAAACCCACAAGTGGTAACATAGGCTGATGATCTGATCACTTATAGGAATATTATAACTACGACGATAAATTTACACATTTTTTTATCTTTCTTCAGTCCATTACAGAGAATTTATTTCGTGAAAATGATGTGAATAGATATAACCAAAAAAAGACTGTGATCTTTCGTAGTAGGTTTTGTTAATGTTGCAAAATTAATACTCTCCTTTTTATAATTTAAAAAACCGATTGAAATGCGAGAGAAACGTTTCATCATTTCGATTCTATTCACCCTATTCTACTATTATCAAAGTCGCTAATCTTTGTAGCAATTTATAAAATCTAGCGAGGCAGTCAGTAAGTCTTTGGTTTAAAATTATGTTTAATAATTATAATAAGTAACAGAGCATAGAGTGGGGCATATTTTCGTCTATCTCCAATGATAGATCTTAATAAAATTGTTTTGAAATCATCTAGATACTTAGATATTTTATACCCTTAAGTTTAAAAATCATTTATATGAACTTTTAGCCAAATATTAAAAAGAAAGTCTATATTTATACAAAATTGACAAAATATAAATGCCAGATAACTATTTCCTAATGAACATTTGTAAATAACGCTTAAAAACATCTGCATTGTTTATCAACGATCCCTTAATTTACTTTTTGATATTTTCGTCTTTTTTCGCCCATTAATACACTACTATGATCGGTTGTTATATTAACAATTCTGTTATATTTTTATTTACCTTTTAAACTTATTAATAAATTGTTTGTTTATTTTTGATAAATTTACCTGAAACTTTTATTATTTTGTATTATTCGTATCGTCTATTCCAAATACTATATTATACTTACTTACTCATGTTAAGTATTAACATTCAATCAAGATGTTTGTTCGTCTTTTTATACTTACTTTAAACTTATTGTAATATACTTTAATATTTAATAAGTATATATAATTACTTTTGTATTAAAAAATATATATTTACCTAACATAATTGGCGAAACGCGGGTGCTGGTTCGCCTCTGCCTACCCCTTCGGGGATATAGGCGTGATTTATGTATGTATGAAAAATTTATTGGTTAATTTTGACAGTAGACAAGTGTTCAAATGTTATTATTAAATTTAAGTATGTCACCGTCTTCCCTGTCGAGGAAAAGGTGTAGTTATTGTATGTTAAAACTTAAGTATTCAATTGTTAAGTACCTCAAATGAATTTTAAACCCATAGATTTATTAAACACAATTTTGTGATCGGTACAACAGTTGTCTTGTTGGTAATAGAAAAAGGATATTATCGAATAGTCTAAACCCCATCTTTATTTATTATGACAACACCGCGCCGCTTCTTATCATGGCAACTGATACAGTCCTTTTTCTACAACCACATTGATAGCCAACGATGAACTGAAATAAAATTTAATTTTAGTAGTTATTAAAGCCTGTCAAATAATACTGAAAATTAAAGATTGTAAACATTATAATCAATTTTTTAGGAAGTCGTCCGTTGGCGCTATAATTACTTGGATAAGTTGACGATACTGAACATAATATGTTTAGTTTAGTTAGATATTATATTTACACAATGTCGCAACTTATTTTATTAAAAAATCCTACTGTCGTAAAGGTGCTTACAATGCATCGAATATATGTATGGGAGCAGGTGTATGCCAAAAGAGGTATATAATAAACATGTCTATGTCTACAATTTAGTTGTGTATTATTTTAGTTTTTAATATATCACCGTAACATTAACATTTGCACAGTTGTATAGTGCATTAATTTCCTCAACCTGCATCCATCACCTGCTTCTAGCGCATGTAGCTATATTGAATAGGTACTACGCAATTTATTTGCTATATCTTTATATTGAATTCAGCAAACCAAAAGTACAAGGAACATGACTGAAAATATGTCGAGCAAACGATGTGCTTTTCTCGCGCGATCAATACCTACCTACATATTAGGATGGCTTACATCTGCAATCATGATACTCTAACTGCCGCACTCAGAGACGTCAAATAACTTTAATGAGTACTTAATGTCAAAAAATCTCATTGAAATCTACACCATAGACCCGGCAAGAATAGCGACTAGTTTTGAATTGTCATTTTTTGACATTAACTACTCATTAACGTTATTTGACGTCTCTGAGTGCGGCAGTAAGACAATTTTGTTTAATAGTGAGGAATTTCTTTACCTTGCGTTGAAATCAAATCTTTTGCTCTTAGGTACTATCACTTATCCTTTAGTATTTTTATGGTATTTAATTTAGTGCGCATTCCGATAGTGTCAGTTCAGGGAGCATTTTTTTTACTTCCCACCTAATGTCATGATATTGTCATTCCTGTAGCTTCAATTTTTACATCCCCGTCTCATTGAACCGTGTTAATATTAAACTGTTTCTTTCCCACAGCCCCATCCCTAAAATATTCCTATCTCGAAGTTTATCGATCGATACTGAATCTACTCCAGGATATATAGATTCAGATGTCAGCCTCGCGTACTTAAGTCCGAGGAGGAAAAGGAAGTCCAGTTTTTCTTCCGCTTTGCCCAGAAACAAACATTCAAGAGTAAAAAGAAAATCTTATCCTATGATGCATACAGATCTATCAAGTGAACCTAATAGCTCTTTGTCGCAACTTGTAACATCCAAGATTGACAATAGCATTAAGTCTGAAGCTTACAAAACTGACTCATATCAATTTCTAATGCCTTATTATAAAAAAGCGTTTCAAGTGTTAGAAAATATTTCTCTAGAGGAATCTCTTTTTACTGACGATAGCATAATAAGCAATAGATCCAATTTAGACACTGTTATGCCTCAAATAAATTCTAGTAAATTGACCAATGATACCAGTTTGACTTTATCGCGTGACAACAGTGATTTTGTTGAATCTAGCAGCATTTCTTTGCCTTTATCTCCTGAACTGTCACATGTAGAAAATTTGTCTCTAAGTAAAGAACAGATACAGAATGCTTATAACGTTCCTAGCTTAAATGCAATAGAAGCCTATGACATAACAGGAATTGATAACGCATCCGTAATATCACAAATTGGTGATTCAATTGAAGAAATATATGGTTTTCATTTACATGATACTATAAACCCAGATTACAGCAGCTATATTGGAAACTATAATTCTACTTCAAATAGTGCACCTTTATTAAATAGTGATACTGCTGTAGCGAAACCATTGTCAGATTCCTTTGAAAGTAGACTTGGGAATTTGTTGTTGGAAACTGCAACACAATTAACAGCACAAAATGTAAAGCTCAGCGATGCTAGAGAACATAAACAAGATAAAATTTGTTCAATACCTGAAGAAGACATTGTTGTAGAGGAAGAATGCTTGAAGATTTGTTCTTACGGACCGTCAATGCAGTTCGTTAGTGACGAAAATTATGCCAATATTTTAGCAATAAATGACAGCATTTTGAAGTCATCGAAAAATCTGGACCCAAATATTGGCAGAAAACAGAAAGATACATTAGGAAAAAAGAAAAAAAATCGCATATTTGAGAAAATCTCCGAAAGTGTTGATTGGGCAGTTCAAAAAATTAAACCAAATAAAATTAAGATACATACAAAATCTGTAGCTGAAGCTGAAGAAAGTGAAATAAATGTCGATTCTGAATCCACTGCTTTTAACGATAGTTTAGACTTAATGCATAATCACACAGAAACTTGCCTGCAAGTAGACCACATGGATGGTAGTGTTATGTTCAAAGAATACACTACACCCACTACATCATCCCCCATTATCTTCCTAAACTCTAATTCAACAAAATCTAGTCATGCAGATAGTTTAGAACAAGATTTGGTTAAAAACTGTAAATGCCCACTAGAAATGTGTAGTAATGGTGCTCAGGATTATATTGGTAAGTTAAGTAACTATAAATATTGCTAGTAAGGGGCGTACTACCCTTCTTGTAAAATATTTTGTTAAGAGGTTCTATTATACCTCTTTATATTTGATACTCTCTATTACCTTTGGCTTTGTATCATATCAACAATACGTTGCTATAATAGAACCTCTTAACATCCCATCTCCTTTTTGTTCAAGCCAACTTGTTCATGTAAATTTTTAAGTCTTGGCTTGAATAGCGGCTTGGTCATGAAATCCGCAAGTTGACTTTTTGTATCTTTAGAACCACGCTCTGCTACCACTTTAATGTATTAGGATTTCATGGAAAAACTTAGATTTGCTTTTAGTAAATATATTACAAGAACTGACGACAATAATCGATATCAACAATACGTTGCTATGATACAAAGCCAAAGGTAATAGAGAGTATCAAATATAAAGAGGTATAATAGAACCTCTTAAAATATTTTAATAGGCAATAATATTTTCTAAACAAGTCAAATCTGATGTTACACTTTATGGGAGGATAAAGAGCGTATTGATATTATATTAAATCAGTTGCCTATTATGATATTTTGTAGTCATGTACTAATTATTTTACAAGTTAGTATTTTTTTTTTATTAAAGCCAGGATGTAGACCGCCGAAAGATGAATAGATTTTGTGAATTTGGGGATATGTATAACAAAGAAATATTACGTAACTCTGTTAACCTAACCTAACATTTGGCATTGTTGGTTTTGCGATAGTGTGCCTAGCCTATTTACTATCTTACAGTCTCTCACATGGCACTGTTAGAAACTGAAACTATAAAATCGTAAAATTTATACAATCGCAAAAGCAACTTCTTTCTGCCCTGTTCCTTATCTGGGGTCGGCGCAGTATGTTTCTTCTTCCATTATTATTATCGGTCAGCCGTCTTCAAGCTATTCACTTCCATTTGATTTATATCATCCTTCACACACACTGCAAAGGTGATGAATTTATGATAGAAAAAAGACGAAAAGGACCATGGCGAGAGACCGACGGACGGAGGGAGACTCAAGTTTAAAAAATGATAAAACTTTAAATTAGTTAAGGCCCAAGTTCACCATCACGTAAACAGGCGATTATTATTTAACCGTCGGTTTTTGACATTTTTCGTATATTAAAAATTTACGGTTGTCTTTTATTAGCTTGTTTTACGTGTTGTTGAACTCCAGCCTAAGTTATTTCATAATTTAATTTTTCCCAGATGCAGAAGATATTATTATGAATGACGGTAAACCTGAGACTCCACGTGAATTTGTTTACCAGAGCCCACAGTCAAATCAATTGTCAATTACCAGTCTGATGACAGAAGATTTATCCGAGGAGTCTTCCCCACAACAGCCCTGCACAACAAATATGCACTTAAATAAAGATGATGATACTAATAATTCATGTTCTCAAAATGCCTCGCGATCATTTAGTTTCTCAATTCTCAAACAACTCTTCTCAATAACTTGTACAGGGCCAAACGTTTCTACCATATCAGGAATGGAAAAAGATTACGAAAATAGCAGCAAACCCATAGAAGATTTAAACTGTGCCACACTTAACGATTTTTTGTTATAACAGTTATATGAGACAAATTGCTAACTTCTAACATAATTATACATTAAGTAATTATTTGAGTACTTAGTTATAAAAAAATATCTTTGTTAACTATAGGTTAATTGTAACGTTAATTGTATTACATGGCTCCCTATCCTCTGTTGCAAGGATGTATGATGCAGTAAATGAACAGAATGTGTGAAAAATAATAATTATAATCAAGATAATTATGATTAATACATTTACTAAAATTGCTATATTACCTTTGTATTTTTGTTTTACACCTATAAGTTATTTCAGTGTGTTGTAGTGTGCGTGTGGTGACAGCAGAGGAGAATACCATTGTTACCACCCCTATCTCTCTCCTGGGTGCCGTACAGGGCGACTAAGGGTTAAGACAGCAATGAATGGGTGCACTCTTCTTAAGTCACCTAGCAATGTACTGTGATTTCCGTGCTCGATAAATGGCAATGTTCACATCTGCCTACCCCTTCGGGGATATAGGCGTGATTTGTGTATGTATGATATTCTAAAAGACAAGACAGATTTGTAGCCGTAGACGTATTTTATTTAACGAGAAATGAAAAGATAGCGTAATAGCAGTATCACATTACGATCAGTCTCAAGGTTCCAGTGGTTCTACTCATTGAGAAGTGTGAGAGTGGCAGGTAGACGATAGCAATTATTGCAAAGGCTTATATAGCCCCGCTGATGCTAGTTTACATCGATTCATATTACTCTTGCTTGACTCCGGACTGACTTTCAAAAATTAAAATAATAACTAGAAGAATATGTATCAATGTCTATTTAATTGCAATAAGATTCTTCAAGTCCATACCAGCGGGGTTATTATATAAGCCTATTGCTTTTCATTTATCCGTCACTCTCGCTCATTGAGAATAATAGCAAAGTGAAAGAATTTTAGACGTAAAATAATTTTATGTCTAATGAGACTGTACGACTGTTAATCCATGTTCTGAAAATAAATTAAAATAACCTCCGTGACAGCTGACAGTGACCATGACAGTCAGATTCACTGTCACTGTGACAGCACTGACAGCAGTATTCCTTCAGGCACACAGGCAGCAGTCCATTTTTCGCCAATGAAAAATAATCTATTGCACAAATTTTGACTGAAATGTTTTTATGGAATTGAATCAGAAATTTGTGGTCTAATTTATCTCCGCCATATGCACCATTGTGAGATGCGAGAACAAAGAATATGGAATAGTTAGCGAGTCTAACAATAATGCTCTATCGTCTCTTTCGCGGTCGATTGACATTTAAATTGTATTTGTTCTTGACTATTGTTTTACTGGTATCCTTGTGTGGATATTTGTTTCCTCAATTCAGATTTTATCCTATTGCTCCTGTGACTGTTTCACCGAGTGCTTTACATACGCGGTCGCCTAAACATTTATCAAAATTATTGACTGTAGTTTTCCGTCAGTTTGATGACTTCGAGAACGATGTTGCGGATAGTGTTCAGTCATTTGTCTCGGCGTTCCCGAATATGCCTGTGGTGGTGGTTAGTGAAAGCAAACCCTATCCACCGTTCCCATTTTCGGCTACGAACGATACGCTTCGGAATGTGAAGGTTGTGTCATTGGAACTCAAATTGGACTCCTCTCCGCAAGAGTTGGACCCTCTGACGCACATTGCTACTGAGTTCACATTATTTGTGCCTGATTCTGTCAGAGTCTCACGCAGGGTTCTTCAACAAGTAGTTGTTACCGCCACCACATTTCCAAATACTGCAATAGCTATTCCCGTAGCCATCTCTCATCTTGCATGCCTTCAAGTGAAGTGGAATTACATTGACTGGACCCTACAGTATAATAAGGATGCCTCCGGGAAATTGTGTGATGCAGTCCACGGTCAACATGCACTATTAATTAGAACTTCAATGCTGCACAATTTGCCCCAACCATTTGTATTTCCTTTTCCTGAGGCACTTTACTTGCAAACTGCTGTGAAGAATATTAAGGTAAATATGTAACTCATAAAATTGTTCTTCTTTTTGGGTTCGGATAAAATATATTTGTTTTATCCCAATGTTTCAATCACTCTCGTAATGCTAGTAGTTCAGTGATCAAAGGGACTCCCAGTGATCACGGCTGCAGTAAAGTGATTGAAAACGTTATGATATAATAAAAAATGTCAATATCAAAAATACACTTAAAAAATAAAATACATTAAAATGCTCTGTTATGAATTTCTTTGCGATAATTTTTCTAACATTTATATAATGTAAAAAAAAATCATATTAATATAAATAGTTGTATACAAAACTCATTAATAGTTTTTCCAATTACAGATACAAATAGCTGATGGCAAATTAGGAGCTGGTCGCAGCTTGATGAAGTCTCCTGGAGCGAGGCAACGAGTGTCTCGTCGCATGAGAGACTACAGAGTAGCATTGTACAAACAACTTGGTGTCAAAGCAGCTGTTAGGGAGGATGGTAGACTGCAATGGTTTGGGTGCAAAAGGGAATCTCAGGTAATGTTATGGAAATGTTTCATGCTTTGTATAATATTTTCTATGTTTATTATGCAGACTGGAAACTGAACAAGACATGCTATCTTAATAATTTCCTATGGGAATTTTATCTGCAATTTTTGACTTTTATTAGTGATCCAACCTATTTAGAAACAGAATTCTCTCGTATTTCGAAAATTTTGAGAATAGAGATATTCTCGGCAGCACAATTGTTTTGTCCCTTGAAGGTACAAGATGGAACTAAAGGTCCAGAAAAAAGACGGAACTTCTCGTTTTGCGTATTGGTTAATAGTTTTGTACACGAGCTTTAGCTTCCCCTAACACTTCTGTTTTAGAGCGATATTTAATTTTTTATGTCACATGTGACCATAAACGTCTTAAAATTAATATCTTACCTCGGGCGATAAAATAGAAAGCCTCAGATCGCATATTTATCGCCTTCGCTTTCATCTCGGGCGTCAAATACGTGCGATATGAGACATACTTTGCTTTATCGCCCGTGGTATATAATCTACTCTTTTTTACATTTTCCAGAGATGTTACCCCTCGGTGCAAGGTGTACCTTCGTATATCTTGTCTGGACGTAATACGCCGCCATGTTGCCGACGCAATATGCGCCGTACGGCCGGCCACGTCTTGAGAGCTCTGCTACAGGCCGGTGCGCGTTGCTGGCTGGAGACCACTTCTCTACTAGGGGCGGTTGTGCAGTAAGTTGAACGGAATAGAACGGAAATTATAGAGTTTGCTGCTTAGGGCCTGTTTCACAATCGACGAGTAAGTTATCCTCCCAGGACACACATGGGCTTTCGATATCTAAGACTCGACAATTCATAAGTGTACCTATTGTAATCATAGCAGATATGAATAAACTAATTTTGATTTTGCTGGCTACATATTAAATTTACCCGGATTTTTTAAACAGTACCTACTCTAGAACTTTCGTCATCGTAAGCTCTATACTGGAACGTGTGTCGAAGGCGGCTCTCGCAAAATCTTACCAAATATGGCTGGGCATAAAGAGAAGTCGGGGTGGCGATGGTTAGTGTTGATGTCGTGGCCAAATCGTAGAATTGATCACTTCATGATGTGGCCGACCATTTCATGAAATGGTGCCATTTCATGAAATGGCCAATTAAAACTGACCATATCATGATAATGGTCTGGCCAGATCAATGAATAAACAACGTTTAACGATATGAACAGCTAAACGTATGGCTATTTCATAATATGGCCAAACATTAATAATCATATCGTAAAATAGTTACATTAACCACCGTAAGAGGCGCTTATTTCGATTTGTTTTTGTGATGCATCATGGCGGCGGACAACTATCCTATTCAACAAACTAATAATATTGTTGTAATGGAAGATAAAAGTGAAGTGCAATGTCGTTACGACATCAAATTACTAGAATTTTACGTTTTAAGTCGCTCAAAAAACGAGCGCAACGTAAAAATACTAAACATTTACTACAGCAATGATATGGCCAAACGTGGATGGACATATCATCAAACGTTGACGTTTCAACGATATGGTCAGTTTTAGCTGGCCACATCATGAAGTGATAAATTCTACGATTTGGCCACGACATTGATATGTTGTGAAGGGCACACTAGGGTCACATGTTCTAGGCACTGCCACTGACTTCCCACTCTGCCACACTATGGACCCAGCACCCGCACGGTGAATCCATGGAATGCTAAGGCCCGGCACGGCAAGGGATCCTTCGGCATCCCTACATGTAAGCGCACACTGGCGGTAACTATGCCGTGGTATCCTTAAGCCGAGGTCTTCTTAGGTCTTGTCTTGTCGCGGTATCTCTCGGTATCCCGTAGATTGTCAAAGCGTTCCGAGGGATGCCGAGGCGTTCCGAAGGCTGCCGACTCGACATGCCTAAGCATCCCACGGCATTGTTTTTGTATCTACGACCTTCAACATTTCAACTTAATTTTTATACTCATTAGTTATATTTTTATTCGCCACCTCAAAGTACCTACCCTGTCATGCAGTCCCGCCAATCTGCACCGGCCCTAAAGGTCTCTGCATACGTAAGAGTGGGGACGGGGACGGGGCATCTCTCGTTCAAACCGCCCCGTACACGTCCCATCCGTGACTCCGTGACATTTCCTTCATTTACATTGTGTATGAAACGATATTTCTGCAGTAACGTCCTCGTCCCGTGCACGTCCTGTCGGGGGTTTTTTCCCCGTTACGTATTCAGAGACCTTAAGAGTTTTCGTCTCTCTTTGTTTGCAGAAGTGATCTGCTGCCCTGGGCCGAGTATGCCGAAATCGGAATCCACGCATCTGACATTTCCCGAGTGTCTTGGCTGCAGCGTGGCGGCGCGGACGCCGACGGCTTCGTATGGGAGCGAGCCACCAAGGGCCATTACTACAGAGTCGCGTACTCGGCCACGAACAGAGTTTATGTTCTTGTACTCCCGTTCACGGCTAGAAACGGGACGATGTGGCCCGCGGACTGGGTACTCGCCCATCAGAAGGAGTTCCCTGAGCGCCATCTGCACCCCTTGGCGCAAGTAAGTGAAATAGTAATTCAGTAGGCCTAGCACGGGACGTGGACAAAATCTCCTCGGGGAAAAGAGAATATTTTCATCTCGCTTTAACTCACACTAAATCCCGAGACAAGACTCTGTCAAGTGGTGGATAGAGATTTTGTCCACGTCCCGTGCTAGGCCTACAGACAGATCAAAGGTTTAATCAATCAATTATTTTCTCCCTGTACAACTTGAATTCGGACCCAAACATATCGCGTACTTGGTGCAGTAACGTCAGAAGGTTCGTGTTCAATTGTTTATCTCCAAAGAGGCAGGCTGTGGTATGTTAAGGCCCAAAGGACAATGCAACTTTTCCTTTGACAGCTGGCCCAAAAATATGAAAACCAATGTACAAAACAAAAAACAATGTACTAACGTTTGGCATAGGTTTCAAACCTATGCCAAACGTTAGTACTAATCATCCTTAACAACTTTTACATTGGGCCAGATAAATCTATCAGGAAAGAAATATATAAATAGGAAAAAAAATATACAGAGTAACCAATGTTGGAAAAAAAAAAAATTATTAATTAATTATAAATCAGTGATGAGGAATGGGCAGCAGCGTTCCTCTTACACCTCTTATACCTATATTAATATAAGGATAAATCAGTGATGAGGAATGGGCAGCAGCGTTCCTCTTATACCGTCTAGCTATGTACCTACTGCGACTTTTGTGCCCGATAAATGGCAATAGGATCGCCACCTATTACATGGGACCTAACTTAACTGGCGAAACGTGGGTGCTAGTTCACCTCTGCCTACCCCTTCGGGGATATAGGCGTAATTTACGTATGTATGTATGAATTAATTATAGGTTTTGTTTGTTTTAAACGTTTAAAATATCGCCAATTGTAAACATTTGGACAATAGAACACCTAAATAGGATGTAGGATAGGATATTCAGATTCAAAATAAAACAACATAGTTCGACCAACAATAGTTCAAATAAACATTTGTTAGCACATGGCACCATATTAATCATTACATGGATGATTGTATTATTGTTTCCAGATATCGTTTGCTGACAAACAAGCGCCAGCGCCTAACGATGCACGCGCTTTTCTCGATCTAAAACTCGGATCGGGAGCAGTGGAGCGCTGCAATAGAATTGGACCCAAGTTGTTGTACCCTTAATAATGTGTTAGTACTTATACGAATTTTATATTAGAGATCTTTTCTTTATTATAGAGGCTTTGCTTCAAATGAATAAATTAAAAAAAGCAGTACGTTTCCAGTAACTTTTCTTTTAGTTTTTGGATGCTGCTTATACACTTGTAATCTTTAATCTGATCTCGAATGAGCATTTCTGGGTCTGTTGGATTCTAAGGTATTCATTAAGCAATTTTTGCCATTTCTTTAAAAAAAATACCCATATTTGCTTCATTATTACTGTTTAAGGAAAGTAAGATGTTTGAATTTTTAGCAAGTATTTTCAATTTCAAATCGTAGAGTTTGAAAATTTTATGAAAAAATTGAGTCTATGTGTCTTCTCAACACTAGTTCTTGTTGTAGAAACAAACTGTGTAGATATTTTTTAAAACTCATTATTCTAGTCATTACCGTATATAGGATACAGTATAGAGTATATTTTTAAAGCTTATTTAATTTAGAATACAATACAAATTAATATTGTTAACGTGAAGGATTTGCATTTAAGGATTATAATGCAATTGCCTTTTTATATAATTCACATGTGACTTTTTGAGTACAAAACTTATTAGAACAAAGTTAATTTTCACCAATTGTGTAAACAAATTAGTTCTACCTAGTCTGAATACTTTTATTACTCTATAATGTAATGGTGCAATCTTTAAGATTTAGTATTGTATAGAAATGAAATCTAGTCATCGGTTTTTTGAAATCTCCCATTACTTTGTAAGTTTAATTAATTATAGTATTACTAAGAATAGATATCAGCCATTTCAAAAATGGTTTGTTTTGTTTTAGAAGAGTCTATGAATGCTGTTTTTGAATGTTTAGGGAAAAGGAGTGATGATGGTTTTGACAATTTCTCATGTAATTTTTTTTCAATAGTAGCCTAAGAAGTGATTTTTAATGCTTTTGCGTCTAATAAATACACAATAATATCATAAATAACGACTTTTATTTAATTAAGTGAACACAATATTTAAATAGGTATTCAGTCATCTTCGAATTTCTCGTCTACTATTCCCGGGGTGAATGGTGGATCCCGTACTAAGCTAAGTAGCTTATCCAATTTCATTACCTAAAAATGTAAAATATTAATTACAAAGTACATGAAATACGTTTTATTTATTATTACTAAATATTGTATTATTATATGTAATAATTATTATACTCTGTGATTGCTACAAAATAATATTGCAATCTGTGCCCAATACTGACCTGCAATGTTCTTTGATCAACTCCCTGTGCTTTTTTCGGTGGCTTGCACATGACTCTTAAATTTGGTGATAATTTCAGAACGTGGCATGTTCCCCTGAAAAATAAAGGAACGTTAAAATAATCTATAATATACCTGCTTCCCTTGGTCACACCATAACTAGAGCGTCTTTACGTATTTCATTTATTTTATGTTTTCTAATATTCGGTAGAAGGTTCATAAGGAAAGAAAAATTAAGAAAATTGCGCAGATTTTTTACACGTTGGAATATTTTTAGCGGTAACTTAATTCATCAATTTTTATTATTAACTTATTGAACTGTAAATATTAATCGCTAAAACATTACATCATTTAATTGTGTCGGCTTAACTTGTCACTTTAAAAAAATCTTCTAGGTGATACAATTTAGTATACAAATTTTCTTATACATTTAGATTACTATGTAGTTATTTTATAAAAAGCATAAAAACTTGAAAAATAAATGTTAGGAATCTACAAAAAGTAGTATAGAACTATGCCCCCAGAGAGATTTGAACTCTCGACCCCTGGTTTACAAGACCAGTGCTCTAACCCCTGAGCTATGGAGGCTACGACTTGGATTGCGAAATTTTGATTTAACTCCATGGGCTGATATTATACTTTGTGTCTGTTAATTTTCTGGCTATTACGTCATTTCGTATTATCTTTAGATTTGTTCAAATAATTACTAAAAATAATTGTATTAATAAGCTTCTTCTCTTTACATTTAAAAGAAAATTAAAATGAATGATTAACAATAGCAGGATAATTATCTATTTTTCTTGAGACATTTTGCATCATAAGTACTAGTAATTATTTCCTACCCCAATACATCGGCTCCTATTGACTTACTTGGTGTCCCCACAAACAATAACGGGCAATCGGGAGTTGAAGTCGATCCTGGTTAATTTTTTCGTCTTCTTGGAAACAACAGCTTGCACGCAAATCGGTCTGTACTTGTTCACGTTCAAGTCGTATACGTACACCTACAATAAAATCAATGGTTATACTTGATTTGAACATTATCAAATAAATGCGTAATTTATAACACGAGGAGTTTGATCGCACAGTGGCTAGAGTGCTCAATTTGCTATTGCGTAAGCTAAACAATGATTCTATAGACCCGGGAAGGGTCATCGAAATCGATTATACCTAAGCACCCACTTATAGCCGTATGTTGACGGCAGAGTAGAATACAATTGTCACCACCCCAAATCTCTCCCGTGGGTGTCGTACCAGGCGACTAAGGATAAATTAGCGATGAGGAATGGGCAGCAGCGTTCCTCTTATACCACCTAGCAATAGCAATGTACTGCGACTTTTGTGCCCGATAAATAACAATAGGCTCGCCACCTATTACATGGGACCTAACATAATTGGCGAAACGTGGGTGCTAGTTCACCTCTGCCTACCCCTTCGGGGATATATGTGTGATTTATGTATTAGGTTGGGGAAAAAGTCTTTTCGCATTATAGTATGAAAACTTGTAATAAAATCTCTTTTTATTACAAATTTTTATAATAAAAAGAGATTTTTCTTCGAACATAATTCCAAATTCAAATTAGGAAAATGTGTAATTTTCATTTGTTTTTCGTACCGCCAAGATGAGTGAATCTAATGAAGAAATTCGATACACTTTAAAATTTTACTACAAAAAAGGTAAAAATGCAACGCAAGCCGCAAAAAAAATTTGCGATGTTTATGGACCTAGTGCAGTGTCTGTGAGAGTAGCACAAATTTGGTTTAAGCGTTTTCAATCCGGAAATTTTGATGTCAAAAATGCACGTCGCTCTGGTCGCCCTATTACAGATAAAATGGATGCCATTTTTGAAAAAGTGGAGCAAGATCGGCATGTCAGTAGTGACGACGTGCTGAAGAACTGGGAATTGACCACAAAACAGTTTTGGCGCATTTGAAAAAAACTGGGTACACTAAAAAGCTCGACATTTGGGTACCTCACGAGCTCACTGAAAGAAACCTAATGAACCGTGTCCTCATTTGTGATTCTTTATTACGACGTAATGAAACCGAACCATTTTTGAAGAAGCTGATAACTGGTGATGAAAAGTGGATCACGTACGACAAGAACGTGCGTAAAAGGTCGTGGTCAAAGGCCGGTCAGGCTTCACAGACTGTGGCGAAACCCGGGTTAACTCGCAACAAGGTGATGCTGTGTGTGTGGTGGGATTGGAAGGGCATTATTCATTATGAGCTGTTACCACCAGACAGGACCATCGATTCTGAACTCTACTGCGAACAACTGATGAGATTAAAGCAAGAAGTTGAGAGAAAGCGGCCGGAATTAATCAACAGAAGGGGTGTGGTTTTTCATCATGATAACGCTAGACCTCACACATCTTTAGCCACTCAGCAAAAATTAAGAAAGTTTGGCTGGGAGGTGTTAATGCATCCGCCGTATAGTCCTGACCTTGCACCTTCAGATTTCCACCTGTTTCGGTCTCTTCAGAATTCTTTAGGCAGTGTCAGGTTAACATCACGAGAGGACTGCCAAAACCACTTGTCGCGGTATTTTGACCAGAAGTCCCAAAATTTCTATAGCAATGGGATCATGTCCCTACCTACAAGGTGGCAAAAAGTTATCGAACAGAATGGTACCTACATACTTTAGTTAAATGTAAATAAACTATATTAAAAAATGTTTTGAATTTTCTTAAAAAATGCGAAGAAACTTTTTCCCCAACCTATTATGTTATGTATGTACCCACTTATAGTACTTAATTCATTACAATCGGTCGTCCATAAAGTCATTAAAAATTATAAGTATTTTTGCTTTTGTTTTCCATAAGTGCAGTAAACAACATATAAACAATATTGTCCAATTTATTCATGAAATTAGTGCTAAAATTTAAAATTACCTTCAACGACTTTTTTTTAAACTAAAATTACCTTCCCATCTGCAGTGCAAGCGGCGAAAACGGTGCTGGAATACGGCGCCCATTTTATGTCCCCCACCGGTGAACCCAACTCGAACATGAACAACGGTTCGCTGTCGAGGCAATAAAATACTTCAGTACATACGTACCTAATAGTTGTTATACTAAAAGTTTAGTCGTTGACACTACAATACCGCTTAGCCAACAGTGGCAGATACCGCGGAGCTACAAAAAAAAACAAATGTGAAATTCCCACGTAAAATTTTTCACTAAGGATAAATCATTATGAGGAATGGGCAGCAGCGTTCCTCTTATACCACCTAGCAATGGCAATGTACTGCGACTTTTGTGCCCGATAAATGGCAATAGGCTCGCCACCTATTACATGGGACCTAACATAATTGGCAAAACGTGGGTGCCAGTTCACCTCTGCCTATCCCTTCGGGGATATAGGCGTCATTTATGTATGTATGTATGTATGTAAATTTTTCACAAAATCGCGTCAAATAACTTAATTACATATAAAACTAATTTTTTTTTGTAGTTCCGCGGTAATGGCCACTGTTGGTTACGCGGTATTGCAGTTATCAACGACGCTATATGATTCGCAGCGCAAAGTTTTGGTTAGTTAACACGTAAGCATACATTTTGATTACAGTTACAATCGGGGCTGAAATGTAACTGCCGCACTCAGAGACGTCAATTAACTTTAATGATTACTTAATACAAAAAAAGTCAACAAAACCTAGACCATAGAATAGTGAATTGTCATTTTTTTATATTCAGTACTCATTACCGTTATTTAACGTCTCTGAGTACGGCTTAAAGTTATAATACATACATAAATCACGCCTATATCCCCGAAGGGGTAGGCAGAGGTGAACTAGCACCCGCGTTTCGCCAATTATGTTTGGTCCCATGTAATAGGTGGCGAGCCTATTGCCATTTATCGGGCACAAAAGTCGCAGTAGGTACATTGCTAGGTGGTATAAGAGGAACGCTGCTGCCCGTTCCTCATCAATGATCTATCCTTAGTCGCCTTGTACGACACCCACGGGAGAGATTTGGGGTGGTGACAATTGTATTCTACTCTGCCGTCACCACACGACATAATTTAAGTTAAAGTTATAATTTATTTATAAAAGAGTAGCTCGCTAGCGCAGAGGCATAGCGCTCTTGGCCTACGATTTCGTAAACTAAGCAATGTCGCTAAGGCCAGTCATTGGATTGAATAGGTGATCAAAGACTAATTATCTCGAGTTCCTCCGTGGTACGGAAGGCACGGCTGGCTGGTGATGATAATGATGGTGACGATGAGAGCTGAAATGTAGGTGCATAAAGTTATCTATAAAAGCCCCCTTAAAAAATACTTACTCCCTACCGTCCTCCCAGATCTTGACGCGCCAGTCGCCCGAACAGGACGCGTAGATGCTGTTGTTGAAGTAGTTGTAATGGATCCTGTAGACGGGCATGTGGTGCCCCTGGACCGAGCTCACGTAGTTCCTGTTGTACTTGAGCGAGCACGTGTGCACCATGCCGTCCTCCGTGCCGACCATGAAGATGTCCGCCTTCTCCGGGTGAAAGCATATGCAGCTGCCGCAACCTAGAGGAAGGTGAAAAGCCAGTCAGCATCATAAGTCGATTAACACTTTAGCCCTCTGTCATACCAAAGACAGCGCCTGCGCAGTAATAATTGCTACAAATTTGTACGAACAATATTGACACAGAGTAGTTAAGTGTTAATCTACCTATGATGCTAACTGTTATACTGAGAGCTATGGCGGAGTGGTAAGCGCGTTCGGTCTCATTTCATTATGACCATCCCTTACATGCCTTCATTGCTGGGGCACAGGCCTTTGCTATGGATGGAAGAATATAGGAAGATAAATGGTAATAGGTTCGCCAGCTCGCCACCTATTACATGGGACCTAATCTAATTGGCAAAACGTGGGTGTTAGTTCACCTCTTGCTACTCCTTCGGGGATACAGATAGGCATGATTTATGTATACTATTATGTACTTGGTCACACAAATTATCGATTTCCTGCCATACTAAAATAATACTTACTATTGACCGACACCATGGTCCCATCGGGCCCAGGAATCGGTGGGATATTAGAAGACAGCGTGATGATTGTAGTAGCCTGCAACTCTCCGGGCATAACAGCCCACTGAACAACTCTGCCGTCACCGGATATGGAGAAGAATGAGGCTTCCCCGTCAATCATACGGGCGCCCCAGCGAACCTGATAATCCCAAATGTATTATGATAGGAGTAGCCTAACGCCAGCTCCACACTTGACGGAAATTACGTCGCGGATCTTTCGCGACGGAACGCATTGGCGTTAGGTATATATATTACATACATACATAAATCACGCCTATATCTCCGAAGGGGTAGGCAGAGGTGAACTAGCACCCAGGTTTCGACAATTATGTTAGGTCCCATGTAATAGGTGGCGAGCTAATTGCAATTTATCGGGCACAAAAGTCGCAGTACATTGCTATTGCTAGGTGGTACAAGAGGAACGCTGCTGCCCATTCCTCATCATTGATTTGTCCTTAGTCGCCTTGTACGACACCCACGGGAGAGATTTGGGGTGGCGACAATTGTATTCTACTCTGCCGCTACTTCTATCCGCGACGTAATTTCCGTCAAGTGTGGAACTGGCCTAAGTGGCATAAAATCACTACGGATATTGAAAATATTGTGTTAGATTAAATATGAAATCAAAAATCAAATCATTCGCTTATTCATTTTCTTGTATGATTATATTATTCTTTTGAGTTGTCAAGACGCTAGACTTAGAAAACCTGCGTGTGTAAGGGTCGAAAGGTTAGCTTTGAGGAAAATACACAACAAGAAAGTGAATAACTGATTACTTATTTTATTTTGTAATATTTTTAACTTACCTCCCACACTATGTTGCTATGTTTATCTCGAACTGAGTCAGACTTGTATTGATATGAAGACTCCAGAGTTAGTTGAGCATTGTACACGCAAACATTGCCATCGTAGAGTCCTGTTGTCAATAGGTCTATTCGTATTTATTGATCTATTATACCTACCATTGGGTCTATTTAATCAAATACATTTATTATAGGCTTCCATTCAAAAACGTCGAGAAAAATTTCTTGGACTCTATCTGAGAAACCTACTAAACGTTTGAACGTTTTTCTTTGTGAAAGTTTTAACGTGACCTTTAAATTTATTTTTTCGCAAAAGTTCGTCATTGTTTGACCGACATTTTAATTCTTGTGAATTTCGTTGAGAACTTTGCATCTAGAGGACTATCATTAAGTTAAAGTTAAACGTAGACTTGATAATTAACATTGAATATTTTGTGTTTTTTCAATTGAATATTGTTATAAATATTGAATATTGTTATAAGTTTACAAATCCCCAAACTATTCAATAGTTTGGGGATTTGTAAACTTTTTGTCATGAAATCCCCTGAGTTGAAAGCAGCATGGATAATTAATACTGATTGATGTACCTATTGAATATTGTGTGTCTTTTCAATTATAATAATTATTGTTAAAATTGAAGAGTTTGTAAACTTTTTATTTGGCATCACAAACTTGCTCTCGACCTTCCTAAATGATGATGATCCCGAAATTATAATATGTAGTTTAAACAATAATTTTCAACAATTAAGAATAAAAAAAGCTATTTACTCTATACAGAGGCATAATTTAGTTCGTTTTAAGATCAATATATTTGATACTGCTTTATTTCAGACTATCCTAGCAGATTGCATTATAGTATGTTGATTTACAAATTCGCAGCTGAAAGCCGAGAGTTAATTAAACAATTCTCAAGTTATAATGGACTTACTGGCATGTAATATAATTACATACATAACAGAAAAAGAAATCTATACGAACTTACCAACACAGATAAGGTAAGGGGTCTCCTTATAAACGTCCAGACAAATGACTGGAGACTCGGTAATCACTGCGTACTCTGGATACGCCGGGTTCTTAATGCTGTATAGGCACAGGCATCCATCCTTTTGTTGATTGGTAAAGTCCACTGTAGGAAATATATTATTATTATTAGTCTCGGGGTGCCATAAAACTATGATCTTACCCTGGGGCGATAAAAAAGAAAGTCTCACATCGCATATTTGTCAAATACTTGCGATCTGAGACAGCTTTTGTTTTATCGCCCTTGGTATATAATGTACTATTTATGTTCAGTTCTCTTACAGACTCTTCTATTGTTTTTTTGTTTTGAAGAAATGCATGTGGCTAAAAGAGTCATGAACATGAATATTGGGGGATGAATAGGAAGAGGACGACCACAGAAGAGATGGATGGATTTCGCGAGAATTGACAACATTTCAAAAATGCAACCTCACAAAATAAAAATACTTTTTCTTTATTTTCCAATCCTGACTTCGAAAATATTTTTATTAAATTTTTTTATTACTTAATTACAGAGAAAACGATGACGTCACGGTCGGGGATGTATGAATTAAAAAGTTTGCCTTCCTAGATGGAAGAATAAAAAAGTTATCATAGACATGATGACAGACGTCAGTCATAAATCAAATCCAATATTATTAATTGTCATCGTCGAAATTAACAATATAAGAGTAGCAATAAAATGAAATCCTTTATAAACTTTAATTTAAAACGTATTTGACTTTGAAATTAATTTCAAACATTTCAGATAAAATGTTTTTATTTTCGACACCGGAAACGCCAGTTCATCAATTTTGACAAGTGATATTTTTTTTTCGAGTCAAGAGTGTGTTCGCCATTCGTCCACGACAGTGACGTCATTTGGCATTTACGTCTGTTTAGAATGACCGGTATTTCAATCAAGATTTTTTGTATGAAAACGACGGAATTCAGAAGTAATAAAAAATATGGGTGTCTTCATTTTCGGTTTAATTTCATATAACATCATAATAAAGGTATGTTGAAAAAATGAAATGTTGTCAATTGACATGACTGTGAAGGAAGTGAATGACGAGAAGATAGCTAACAGGAGTCAATGGAAGGAAAAACATACTGCGCCGACCCCAAACGAAATGCAAATAGCCCGCCCCCCACACTAGCCAAGTGGCCAATCTATTCAAACGTATACAATATAAATGTATGAAACTGACGTTTATCAGAGAAACAACTTGGCGACCGTCTTTTCAAATGTAAGAGAAGCTGTCAAAACGTTGGCATTGGTTTTCTATTCGTTCGAATAGATAGACCACTTGGCTAGACTCCTAGAGCCGACCGTCCACCACCAACTAAACTAACTGCCGCACTCAGGGACATCAATTAACTTTAATGAGTATTTAATGTCAAAAATTTTCATTCAAATCTAGACCATAGACCCGGCAAGAATAGCGACTGGTTTTGAATTGTCATTTTTTGACGTTAACTACTCATTAACGTTATTTGACGTCTCTGAGTGCGGCAGTAAGTTAGTTTCGCTTAGCTTAGCTAGATTAGCCACGCAAGATAAACTAACTTGGTTTATTTCGCGGTGGACAGTCGGCTTAATAGTGACACTCAATCCAGGTACAATGCAACACTTACAGGAACCATAGGCAACGGCGAACAGATCCTGGTAATGAGGGTTCCACTGCATGTCGCAGACGGCGTGACTGCGCATGGGTTCGAATTGGAACTTCCACAAGGGCAACAGAGATCCCATTCCCTCGCGGAACTCGTCAGATGGATCGTCCCAGTACCGGTAATCTTGAGCTGTTGAGGTTGAAATTAGATTTATTACTTTACCAGTGGTCGCCCGCGGCTTCGCTCGAGGTAATGGCGGTTACAAAATAGCCTATGGCCTTCCTCGACAAAAGGACTACTTAACACAAAAAGAATGTTTAATTTGAACTAATAGTTCCTGAGATTAGCGCGTTCAACCAAACAAACAAACAAACCCTTCAGCTTTTTATTATTAGTATAGTATAGATTACTTTGATTAAATGTTAGAAAATTATTAAAAAGAAATTTGCGGTTTAACGTCTTGGGTAGAGTGGTAGAGCCATCTGCCTGGAATGCGGAGGACGCGGGTTCGATTTCCGCATCAAGACTATAGTTTTTCCAAATTCTTTTTCTAACCACAAATTTATTTATTACTTTGACACTGTTTTTCGGTTGATGTAGATTCTTTAGAAGGAAAGTATGAACTATTAAGAATTATATAATATGGATTGACAATTCAACATAAGGTGAATCGCTGGATCCGGGCAGCGCAGGACCGATGGGTCTGGAGATGTTTGGGGGAAGCCTATGCCCAACAGTGGGCGTCTCTCGGCTGAAATTATGACGATGAATCGGGTTAATGTATTTAGAAGAGTTGAAGTTAACCATTTTATTATATATAACACAACCTTTCCGTCAATAACGTATTTTGTATTTATGTTACTTTAATGTCTCCTACATTATACTAAATAATTTTAATTGGACATATCTACCTACGTTTTAGCTTTTTATGTTACTGTATTAGACAGTGTCTGTATTAGACAGAACACTTTTAATAAAAATATTAATTAATTTCTATATATGAAGTCTCTTCATGTATCAAGATGTAATTATTTCCACTGTCCCGATTTGAAATTGTAAGTACAAATAATACTTGTTACTGTGTTATTTAAACTGACAAGCGAAGATTATTTAGGTCGCAGTAATTTTACGATTTCCTTAAAGCTCACGCAAGGAAGCCATTAAAAAAATTTCGTGTCAAAGTTAGAATGTTGAGGAAAATTTTATTCTTATCAAAACACGCACAAAACGAGGGAAGGAACTTTAAAAAACTTTAGGTCGTATTACTTTTCTAATTTCTGTAATTTCTTGTAACATAAATCTATGTATTAGGTACTCTAGCCATTACCTATAGGGAGATAAAAAACGTAAACAGTTTTGATATGTATGATATAGGTATTACAATTTTTTATTTCTGTAATTTATATTAAAAGACTCATCAACGTTGTTTACGTTGTTTATCTCGTTATAATGGCTGGAGTATAGCTTATTAGAATCCAATTAATTTTTTTAAATTAATTAAATTACTGTTTAAAATAAAAATAAAAATAGTTCACTAAAGAGCGTCAAGTTTAAGATTCCGATACGTGAAATATGTTATTCACTGCGTTATTTCGCTTCTTGATTTTTCTTCAAAAATATTTTGTTTTATAATAGGATAGCGCAGACGAAGTAACGAGAGGATACGTTGTGAAGGGGCCCCGCAAACTTACACTAGGGTCACAAGTCCCTCGCGGAGAAGGTTATAAGCGGGAAAGAATCCGAGGAGAGGTCGCGCGAAGACGACCCCTCGGCAGACCCGCTTAGACGTCGTATAGTGGGCCGCAGGCGTAGGGCTTTAGCCAACCCTCGCGCCCCACTATAGCGAGCCAGACCTGGCAGGAAAGGTCGCCTGCCAGACAGCCAACTGACCCCGGGGCAGATAAAACAACGCTTAGCGTTGGGCGCTCGAGGCTAAGCGAGTCTCCTATACTCGCCAGAGATGGGCCTGTGCACGGGCAACCGCTAATCAGAGGAACCTAGTGGATAAAGGCTTGGCTGATACCACTTCACCCCCTGTCAAGCGAGAGGATGGTGCACGAGGGGTTTTTAGTGGAGTAGTCGCGGTGCTCTCTACCCACCGCGGAGTCCCACATAACTCTGCGCCCCGCCCAGGCGCAGAGTATGCGTAAAAGCATTTCCCCCTCTAAAAAAAAAAAGGGTCACAAGTGCCTAGGAGCTACTGACTTCTCTCTCTGCCACCCTATGGACCCGGCACCCGCACGGTGAATCCATGGAATGCTAAGAGTTTTAACCGCCCCCGTTGTCTAGTGGTTCGCGCACCGGAATTAAGATCCAGAGGTCCCGGGTCCGATCTCCAGGGAGGTACAAATTTGTACTAGGTTTGGTTGGTGGTATCTTATCAAATTTTGTCGCCATAATAATAATGTTAACAGCGTTATTGTGTTCCGACAATTGTGATAAGATAGCCAGCACCTTTGTGGTTGAGGGTTCTAGGTGAAGCTCGATTCCATCTTCGGCCCTTATCGTTACTTACCATCAGATGAGACGAAGGGCAAGAGCTTATCTGTCTAGCATAAAAAAAAAACATTACCGATATCGTCGAAGATGTTCTGGTTAACAAGCCTCTCAAGAATGGCCCAAGCTTCCCTTATCCTCTGCGCTAACTGCTCATCATGGATTTCTTGTGCCGACTTGGCATGTTTAGCCGCCTTTTTACGCAACTGTAACCAAATGTTTGATTGAAATTAGATCTTCTTCAAGGTAATAACCCCCGAATACAAAAACTCTACTCAAACGTAAGTATTGTCAAAATTGAGGTTTATTCGCACAAATTTTGACAAGTATTGCACACTTAACTTTTAAGCAGTGCTCAAAATTTGAGTACCGTTTCTGTTCGGGGGTGAGTGTTTCTAACTTTTTTTGCATGCACGTCGACTTTATTAAATGACGTATTCGAATCAATTCTCTTTGTATCATTGTATGTAAACTTTACTATTAATCATTCTAGTAATTCATTATTTTCAACATGACCTGCAAATTCATAAAATATGACAATTTTAGAAGTACGCAGAGGTTTTACAATTGTTATTTGAGCTAGACTTTAAGGTCCATCCGCAGCTTTATGAATATTAACTAATGTAAAAAATAAAGAAGTAACTGTTAAATACAAAATGCCATACTCTCTTTGGTTTTTCTTCTTCCTTTTCTTTCATCTTCTTAGCATAATCTTCTTGGTAGTAATCGAATATGATGCATTGCAGCGCCGTCGAACCAAAGTTTGCACGGGGTGGCGGTATAGTTTGTGTGTCTACGGACTGAAAAATAATAAATTAGTTTCTACATGTCACTTAATTACTATCACAACAAAAAAAGCTTTGAATTACTGTGTTAATGTGTTTTCTAAATTTATTGCATTAACAGTCGTACTCAGAGAAGTCAATTAACGTTAATGAATACTTAATAGAAGAACTGTCAATTCAAAACTAGTCTCTAGTTTCTCTCTTGCCGGGTCTATGATCTAGTTTTGATTGAAATTATTGTGTATTAGGTACTCATTAAAGCTAATTGATGTCTGTGAGTGCAGTATGGGCAGTATGGGCCACCGCAGACCATGCGATCAAGTTGGACAACTAAATCGCAGATCGTACCAATAGTCATAGAAACGTATGGTAGCCCGCACATCTTTCAACCTAAATCGTACATACGTTTCTATGACTGCGATTTAGGGCCGATTTCACCGTCTCTTATAGAAACTGAGTTTAATTAAACTTGGTTTTGATTAATGCTAACTATGTAGCGGAACTCAGTTTAGAGCATAAACCGAGTTCAACTTCTACTGATCGCGTTTAATTCTGCGGTGAAATCGGCCCTTAGTCATCCAACTTAATCGCATGCCTGCGGTGGCGTAAAGAGTTACATTCACACGAAAATATATTCAAGCGATTTTGAGCTGTGTCCGTTGTGTATTTAAGAAGCAATCTACTAACTCGTCTCGGAAAGTTGTAGGTGAGTGCCGCCCTTTCGCAAAAATTGAACTGGTTGGCCAGTTTCTTCACGCGCGGCTTAATTTCCAGAACTTCCTCACCACCAACTTCACCGGTAGTTTCTTCCTCTGTAAAGTATCTTAATAAGTTTTCTTCTGCCTCTTCTAAGGATATGTAGTTATTAAATTTCATTTTATATTATAAAAGTTGTGAAAACGGTCTTGTCGCCTGCTGTATCATCATTATAACATACGTTATGGGTTGACTGGAAGAGATCCCTTGTAGAGATAAGTTCGCCCTCGCAAACCATTCGATGCGACAAGATTTATTATGTGTTTATGTGTCATATGTTTATGTGTGCCGTGTGGTGACGGCAGAGTAGAATACAATTGTCACCACCCCAAATCTTTCCCGCGGGTGTCGTACAAGGCGACTAAGGATAAATCAATGATGAGAAATGGGCAGCAGCGTTCCCATTGTACCACCTAGCAATAGCAATGTACTGCGACTTTTGTGCCCGATAAATGGCAATAGGCTCGCCACCTATTACATGGGACCTAACATAATTGGCGAAACGTGGGTGCTAGCTCACCTCTGCCTACCCCTTCGGGGATATAGGCGTGATTTATGTATGTATGTATGTGTTATGTGTAATACAAAGTGTTAAAGGAATGCATCGCTTTATTCATAGCAGTGGGATCTTATAAGTTAATTAATAAGAAATTCTTACTTTCTTCGGGTTCAGCTTCTTCCCCCGGTTCATCTCCTCCTTCGGCTCCTTCTACTTCTTCGGGTACAGTATCTGTGGGCTCGTCGATTACTTCTGCTGGTTTTTCTTCATCAGCTGCGTCTTCTGTAAGTAACAATTGCTTACAAATCAGAAATATTATAGTAATTTTAAACTATACAACACTTATAATTGGAATTGCTGCTAGGTTTGTAACTACTGATATATTTATTTAGCAAGTTTTAACGGACTACACCATGCCCAGTGGTATGATTTACATTATTGGCTCATCATCCCTATTTTTCCATTAATTAGGGTCTTTAAATGGGCTGGTTATAATTATGATAAGTCTTTGCTTTTTTGAGGTAACAATTGGGTGGTTTCTATTTTTTTTTTTTATATATATTATTTGTTACATGCCCTTTACCTTCTGGCCTAGTTTCATCTGCAGCTGGTTGATCAGCTTCGGGTTCTTCTTCTTCTTCTTCCTCTGCCGACGACTTTTTCACTTTGGCTCGCTTTGGACCAGCGTCATCGAAACTTGCCATTCCTAAATCATATCAATTCTTGTATCATGTTTTTCATATTGTAATATCATCACCAGAAATTTGTAGTTATATTATATTTACTTTGGTTGGGGCTAACACTGTTCTACAAACCTTTTTATACTAAGAAATTATTGATTTAATATCTTACCATAGCCTGCTGCGATTTGAGCTTTAGCTTCATCAGAATCTTTGCGGATCGCTGTCCCTTGAAACACATATAGTGGGTATGCTTTGCCAAAACTTGGTTTGGGCTTAGAGACGAATTTTCCTTGGCCATAGTGGTAAGCTACTTCATCTGCCACCCATTGAGGATTAATCGTGGTTAGAATACGACCAACTTCTTCTTCTAAATCCTGATAAGTGCAATGAAAATTTAATCACTGATTTTACTAGGCTATTAAATAACATAATAATATATTGTTTAGTTTAAAAATCGAGTAATTAATTATTTTTTTGTACAATATACTCACTGCTTCAGTGACTTCTTCTTGGTCATCAGGTTTCAGAAGTGCTCGCGGTTTCAACCAATCCAAGCCTTCGTCTTCTAGGAGGTTGCCTCTCGATTTGTTGACTACCTCTTTCTATTTTAATTTTTAAAGATAAATAACGATTAATGTTCTTGAAAAATTGCAAAGTGACGACGGCATAGAGATTGGTAATGTGATTAAAAAAAAACTGATCTCGTTTTTTAAATCCAAAATTTTACCAACCCCTATGCATTATTGTTGTTTATGTTGTTGTACTACTGATGTAATGTGTCGAAACAGGTGCAGGAAACTTTGATTATTGCATTGAATCGTAAATACACAAAATATACTAAACATGGTGTAAACATATAATTGTTGACAAACACACGTAAGTAAGTGATTTTGCAAGTGTGACTAGAAACTGATAGATGAACACATAATTGCACACAATATTGCAGATATTCTCTTGTAATGTAGTTCCTAGTAACGTGCATTAAAGACTTAAACATTAATAAGAACATAGATTAAATTGATCCATGCAACAAATACGAAGTTTGAGAGGTTGATAAAAGCAAAATGGTAGTAGGCATTTTCAAAATTCAATGCCATGTGCAAAACTACGTTGGTCGCAACTGCGTTGATTGGTAACTATTATGTATTTAACGCAACATTTCCAATAATTTGCTCATAATTGCTTGTAGGTATTAATAAATACTAGATTTAGATAAATATATAATGTGCTTTCTACATACACACCAAAGACCTTTTCACTGTGTCGTCATTTATGTTGAGAGCACGTTTCACCATTGCCTTCAGCATTTTTAATCAAAGTATTTTCGCTTCACTAAAACTAGACACGAAAGCTTTCGCTGGCAGCAAATAAAGCACTGTTCGCTTTCTATCATTTGTGTATCAAAGATTTACGGCTAAATATTTTCGTAGGTATATATTTGCATACTGTTAAGACTTTATTGGCCACGGTCATGGAACTGGATAGTAATATAATTCGAAGCACTTTTAGTTAAACGTAGCAAGCGTAAACAAGCTATAGAGTTTTGCGTGCAAGGTACTTGATTACAATCTTTATTGCTTTTAATTTAACCTTTATGGTAAAGGTAACGTCACTCACGTCTGTATCTTCATCAGAGGATATTATTTCGTTTGATTCGTCAATTTCTTCTATTTCGTCCATATTGTTTTAATAGTAATTTTTTAAGTTAATAATAACGAATGCTGTTGCATTGGCAAGTGAAGGAACCTGGTGTTGTTTCATGCCGCGGAATGTATAATCAAGTTTTAATCTGCATTGCATGTAGCGATAATGCCGCCAATGTTTCAGTGCGCCGTAGGGATGGTCAGCCAGATTGCAAGATTTTTATTTCTGATTTTATGAGGATCTCTGATTTCATCAAATCTTATTAAAATTGTCTGCTGTGTGTAATAAAATGAAAATTAACGAAAAGGAGAATAATCCATTTTCATCCAATACATACATTGTCTTTTTAGTGTTAATATATGCTGCAGATATACATACATACATACATAAATCATGCCTATATCCCAGAAGGGGTAGGCAGAGGTGAACCAGCACCCACGTTTCGCCAATTATGTTAGGTCCCATGTAATAGGTGGCGAGCCTATTGCCATATATCGGGCACAAAAGTCGCAGTACATTGCTATTGCTAGGTGGTATTAGAGGAACGCTGCTGCCCATTCCTCATCATTGATTTATCCTTAGTATCCTTGTACGACACCCACGGGAGAGAATTGGGGTGGTGACAATTGTATTCTACTCTGCCGTCACCACACGGCTTGCTGCAGATATTAGATTTTCAAATGGCTTCACAAAAGTTTCGCTTTAAGTACACTCATAATAAAGAGTGGATTCGCGTTTACACTCTATCAGTATTAAAAGTAAAAGGAAATTTCCGTATTTAATTGCACCGTACTACGAGGACAAGTCTAAAGCAAATAAATTGCGTGGGTATTTATTGTATCTTAATAAATGAAAAAAGAAAGTAGGAGCAAAAGTGGCGTCAGTGACAGAAAACTAGAGACGCTTCGACTTATTTTTATGCAACTGGGATAAAATCATAATCGTATCCTAGATGGGAGATCGATATGCAGGGTGACGGGTTTTGAGGTATTGGAGATCACAAAAGAGATGATTGTAAAGAGATTGAGAACTTAAGTTTATAATGACGAGTAACAGCAAATATTAGGGTGGGATAAGTACAGAGTGATAATTATTTAAATATTTTATGATGTTATCATGTTTTATAAAGAGAATAAGATGCAGACCGTACCAAGTAAGAAAATGACAGCGTGGCTGGGCGTGTCGCCAAATTCTAATTAGTCCCCGTGGCTGGTGTAAGGCAGCACTGAGCTACCGGCAAGTAAGTTTCTAACGGCGAAGCATAATGACGTACTGGTGTTTATCGATAAAAATATCGGTGAATTGTAATAAAATAATTACTTTCCGGCACCAGATATCATCCACTGCAATTTTACCACCAGATATCGTCCCATGAATTTTTGTTATCATATTACCGACAAATCTTCTCAAAGATGATCAACTTATCTTCAAGCTTCGCTAAATTAGTTCTAGCGTATCTTAATTGTCAGATTTTCTTTATACCTTTGCTGTAGGTATTCTTATTACCTGTACAAAACTACCTACTGTTACATAATGGGTTTGTTTTAATGTAAATAGACGATACAAAGATTTATATAAAAATCGAAAGTATTTAATATATTTAAATAGAGCTGTTTACACTAAAAACCGAATCGACATTAATGTAAATAAATGCCTTCCCACATCTCCTTCAAACGTTAAATGAAACAGCTTAAGGTTAATTATAATGATTTGACAGACTTACTGAGTTTATCATTTCATTTATTACATCAACTTAAAGACTTTGGTCTCATACTTTCACAGTAATAGATTATATACAGGGCATCCCACAGTTATGCCCCATGAGTAGATATTCCGTTTATTTACTCGTGTGGTTATGCCCCATCGAGAGAAAGTATCTTAAAGATTGTAGAGGGACAATTTTGCTAAAAAGATACTTCACTTACATTTTAAAAACAATTTTACCTCCATTCAGAATTTTGTGGAAAATCACCAATCGAACCCGCCAAATGGAAAAATAATGATTATCTACGGTATCGATCAAAAGGTGCAATCGTAATGATTAGTTGTTTCTTAATAAATAACGTAGCATCTTAAACAAAAGTAAAATCATATAATTTGCATTTATTTAAAAGAATAGGTTTTGCTAACTATTAATTTAATTTAGCGAATGCTCCAAATGTGTCCCATTCTGTAACTTTGTCATTTTACATACATAAATCACGCCTATATCCCCGAAGAGGTAGGCAGAGGTGAACTAGCACCCACGTTTTGCCAATTATGTTAGGTCCCATGTAATAGGTGGCGAGCCTATTGCCATATATCGAGCACAAAAGTGTCGCAGTACATTGCTAGGTGCTATAAGAGGAACGCTGCTGCCCATTCCTCATCACTGATTTATCCTTTGTCATTTTAGGTTGCTTAGAATAAAATACCGTACTTCAATCTTCTTCTTCTCCCTGGCCTGTTCCTGTCCATCTGGGGTCGGCGCAGTATGTTACCTCTACCATTCATGTACCATATACCATAATACCGTACCTCAATATTTAGCTTTAATATTATAAAACAATCATTCAGTTTAAAAACACATTAACTCAACTATATTTTCAATGAAGTATTGTGGATCGGATACTATAAAACAACTGGCGCCTCACTAGTATAATGGGTCGTATTCTGGTTTAATGTTTCACTGCTTTCAGTTCAGGTCTAAATTTTTAGTTGTTTCAGAGTTCGCGACAAAGCAGTACTTGAAAATAGTTGAGTGTTTTGAAAACAGTCGTTATTTCAGTTGCACGATTGATGAATGTTTCCCCTTGGGGTGCATGTACATAAGAAAATGCGGAAAAAGATTATGGAGGTAAGAATAATTTTTCAATTCTAATATGAGTAAAATTCTAACAATACAATGGTATGTAATTAATATAATTATTTCTTGTGACATATGCCATTGATCTCTACATTTTCATTTTTAAGATATAAAAAGATGTGCACAAATTGATTTAGCACTTTATATTCATATTTTTGTGGTGCAGTAAGTAGGATTGATCTAAGTGTAATATTACTGATAAATTTTATAATATAATCGTGAATACGTTCTATTTAAAAAAAGTTCAGTGATTGCAAATGTATCCAGGAAAACTAATTGCTTAATTGTACCACAGAGTTACGAATATATGACTAAACATTGTGACAGAATACACAAAATTAGAAATAATAACTCCTTGTTAAAAATATTTTTTATTGAATGTGACAGTTTGATAATAAAATGGTTTCTTGGTAATAAATTAAAATTAACGCTTTTAGAATAAAGGAATAGTATATTATGCTACGAGTATGCTACGTTGGTCATTACATACGAGGCATTATTGCAAGCGCGAGCTGTAGGCGAGCGCGGTAAGGAAGCTGAGTATGTAATGATCAATACGAGTTGCATACGACGTTTTTCAACACAATTGCGAGGAAAAACAAACTTGTATTGTTAATTGTTATTAACTTTACCCAATAATTACGGAAAATGGCGCCTACAAGTTTGGTTTTTGTTCTTTTTTAATGAACGGACGGCAAAGGGAACTAGCACATACAGCCTCATCTGATGTAGTCTACTTTCTTCAGTATTAATCGCATTAAAACGCGAATGTATCACGTATTTGTATTTAATGCATTTTGGGAGAGTTTGGCGGAAATTTACACTAACAGGCTATTGATGGAGACTGACGAGGTAGATCGACCACGAAAATGCTCATCGCCTTTCTCATCAAATGCACTTTTGTTTCACTAAATCTTATATTATAATAAATATTATAATCTATATTGTTCATCGCTGTAGACACTTATTACACAAAACTACACATTTTTTTAGCAGTAAACATCACTCTGACACAATATTAATTTAATAAAACAAATATGACGACTTTCAAAAGACACAGAAAAACCGGCTGTGCATCCGAAGCAGCAGCAAAATAAAAAATTAAATAAATAGTGTTTCTAAATACGATAGTTATAGTGTTTATAAACAAGGAATGAAATGTTTATTTATCATCTTAACTCATTCGTAAAAAATAATTCGTAAAAATATTCAATGTCCATAGACAAATTCAATAAGCATAAATTTTGGTGTGTTTGGCGCGTTTCAATACAAAAATTGTTTCAATTGTGGATTTTGTACAATGAAAGTGGTGTTAGTTTGATGCTTAAGGATCTGTGTTGACGTTCAATTATGAGGAATTATTAAAATTAAGTCTCGTGATGTGTTTGTTGTTGAAAATTTTATAGTGGTTTTCACCACCTGATCAGTCGCCATCATGAACTCTGTTACCATTCAATTCGCGCCGAGCACTCCCTAGACGCGTTAAAATGTGTGACATCCCTCTTGTTTTTTTAATTCTCCCTATAGTTTAGGGAAGGCAAAGGGTCTAGCCCATACAGCCAAGTCTTTAGTGTATATTTTATATGTAGTCGTATGAAATAATGAGTGGGTGAAATGTATGAATGAAATGAATTTTACGTTAAAATATGGGTGTCACACATTTTAACGCATCTAGGGAGTGCTTGGCGCGAATTGAATGGTAACAGAGTTCATGATGGTGACTGATGTAATGGATAAAACCACTTTTTATAGTGATCTTCACCACAACATCAAACACATCATAAGACTTGTTTTCAATGATTCTGCATAATTGCAGACTATTTTGGCGTTTGGCGCGTTTCGTGGTGTCAGTCAGATTTATTTTCGCTAATTCAAATTTGTTTCAGAGTGGATTTTGTGCAGTGAAAGTGGTGTTATTTTGATGCACAAGCATCCGTGTTGATGTGCACTTATGTTGAATCATTGAAAATGAGTCTTGTGATGTGTTTGATGTTGTGGTAAAAACCACTGTAAAAAGTGGTTTTGTCCACCTCATCAGGCACCAACAAGAACTCTGTTACCATTCAATTCGCGCCAAGCACTCCTTAGATGCGTTAAAATGTGTGACACCCATGTTTTAACGTAAAATTCATTTCATTCATACATTTAACCCACTCATTATCTCATATGATCACAGATAAAATATACACTTAAAACTTGGCTGTATGGGCTAGACCCTTTGCCATCCCTAAAATATAAGGAGAACTTAACAAAAAAAAATGAATTAAAAAATATACGATTACGCACTAGTACGTAATATATTATTATGAACGAGTGCATAATTTGCTTCATTATGGACCTTAAAACGGTGTAATGAGAGTCAATTTACGAGCAATTGTGTTGAAAAGTATATTTCTTTTTTAACCTACAATTAATAAAAAAAATACAGGAGTAAATTGAGAGATTCAATCGGAATATAGTTGTTACAAATTAAAATAAAATCAAATAATTTGCTATTGACCTCCTTATCATCCTTATCATCATTAGTCTACATGAAGAAGTTTTAAATGGTTGTGAATTTGTGAAGAAGAACTGTCCAACAGTACAGTGTCATGTTGATACCTTCTTACGCCATAGCGGCAGAGGTCTCCATGGCGGCCATTGCGGAGTAGAGCGCGCCTTTTTTGATTTTCTCTTTTAAAAGAAATATTTTTATTTACTTTTAATAAGTGCTTAATTAAAACAATTTATCATAAAAATTGTTCGTGGTGCGATTTATTGGTCTTTATTACATTTTTATTATTTTATCAGCGCTATTATTTTGTTACCTAATTTAATTAGGGACAGGATATCGAGTGTCTATGTCTGAAACCGCATTAGTAGCAAACTTAGCTAGGCAATAAGGAATGCTTTAGCATTGCCATAGGGTCCGAAACCTAAGTTTGATAAATGACGAGACGATAGATTTATAAGCCAAGATTTATAAGAACAACAAACTGTTGTTCGACAAATTTGCTACGAACTATATTAATATTTTTTGTTATCGCAACTTGTGGCATGTATATTGCAAGGTTGTATAAATATAGAATTATTATATCGTCTACAAATTTTACAGCAAAAGTCTGTTTCTTTTAATTGACTATCATCGTCATCACCAGTCCTTTTAATGGATGGGATGGTAATGGCAATAGAATGGTGATGAGTACCTATGGATGGAAGAATATAGGGACAATGGGCCATAACCCATAGGCCATAACCCACCAAGGTGACCCAGTGCCGATTGGTGCGTAGAAAGACTGCAAAATGAACCGGGACCAACGGCTTAACGTGCCTTCCGAAGCACGGAGGAACTCGAGATAATTTGGTCATCTATCCAATGAGCGGCATACATTGCTTAGTTTACCGACCGCGCTAAGTCGAGCTCCTCAATGACTATAAACCCTTATAACATCAAAAGCGCTATGATGGCTTTGCTCGCTCCACTTCGGATGCTAACAAGATCTACCAATTGTTAGTATCATAGGTTATTTCCCCATTTTTTTTCAAATATAAGTTTATTTTTTATTTACCTGCTTTTTATAAAAAGCTATTGCTTTTTATAAAATTACTTTTGATCTAAGATCGATTGTTGGACAAACTTGATCTTAGATCAAAAGTAATTTGGACAATCAAAGTTCTGAGCATACGTAACGGGAAAATTCCCCGGACGGGACGGGGACAGGGCCTCATACAAAAAACTCCGTCCCTGTCTCCGTGACATATGTCACACGGGGACAGGGCAGAAAACAAGATAGCAGGATAGACCTGCTATCTTATCGATTAGTTTATCGAAGCCAATATGCTTCCTCTTTCATTCATATTGGTGAAATGTAATCGAGCCTTCGCTTTTTTCACATCACACACACATCACACCGACCGGAAAGTTGCTACAGATTAATTAATGTATGCAAAAGTGATGCAAAGGACCATCTCCAGAGACCGAGATGGTCATTTATATGACAACAATGCAATCCATACTGCTCAAGCTTTTGGCTGAAGAAGACGGCCGCCTTGGTCGAATGCTCAGATTGCTGGGTATTGGCCAAGAGGTCCCGGGTTCGAATCCTGGTAGGGGCAAACTTTGTGATGACTACAATTGTTTGTTTCCGAGTCATGGTTGTGTATATGTTTATGTAGTATCTTTTCAGCATTTATTTATATACATAATCATATTAAAAATATGTCCGTCATCTAGTATCCATAACACAAGTGTTTAGGCTACTTACTTTGGGCTAGATGATAGGTGTGAGTGTAAAAAAATATTTTATTTATTTATTTATTTTACAGTCGGCCGCCTGTTTGACGTCAACTCTCGTTGGGTAAGCTTTGCAAGTTTCATAAATATTCGTGTCACCTCGGTTGGTTTGTGGCATTGTCGCGTGCCTATGAAATTAATTTAGAGTCAAATTTCATTTCCGCACTATCGCATTACCAACGACAATAATTTCGGTCACATCTTATTACCATATTATTATCTTCGATTATATACCGCAAGCTTGTAGCAGTATTTTGAGAGATGACGTCAAACGTGAATTACATTATCACGTTCGCTGCGTTTACATTTTTGACTGACTTGCAATTACAACTGCATCGGGTCTTTAAGATCCTACCTACGCTTGACTTTTTGAAGTGCGTTACCAGGTCGAAAGGATCCGTTAGAGTTAGTTATGTTTTTATATGATTATCTATGGAAAATAATGACCTTGAGTCTCTTTTATGTTTTAAATGTATTTGTAATGAAATTATGGATGTACAGCTGAGTTCGTTAGTAATTCTTATTAAATATACTTCAGTTATTAACATTTTTAAATATCGGATCTTTTCAACCCGGTAAACGCACCGATTGCTTGATTGATTGATTTATCGATAATAATCAGTGTCGGTACGAATAAGACATCGATATCGAAAAAACAGAATTATAATTATTAATGTCGAAATCGCTATCACTGTCGTTATCAAGGCAAGCGGGCTTATTCACAACATCTTCCAATATTTTGGGTTTTAGTGATGTAGGGTTGGGTGTCATCATTGGTACAGATAGGGTGGGTCGAAGTAGTGGGTGAGGTAGAGGACGTTTAATAACATTTTGAAGCACTTGCGATGTATGATCAGTCGATGGACTTGTATAAAGAGTTTGACTTACACTTGTACCTTGGTGGTTAATTTTTCGGTAGACATGAGGCTTTGGTTCTGTTGATACAGTCTTGGAATCTTCTTCTTCTTTTAAATCATTATTACACATCTTAAGCATACGTCTTGATCGCTTCATTTTATATTTTTATAGTTAGATATCCATAAATAATAACTTTACTTAATGGGAACGTCCACGGTAAACTGTCATCGAACACTGCACTAGGTCAACTAATAAGTAATCTAGTGCTGTTATCGGGTCATTGGTCATCGGATCTATTTAACCCGATAAACGCACTAGGTGAAATTTTTCTTGTACCGTCGTTATCGGGTTGAATAGATCCGATGGATAATTTTAGTGCCTACGTAAAATATTTAACGAGATCATTGGAACTGTATAGCTATCTCTCTTGTATACGAGACGAAACCTGCTTAAACCGTTTCAGCAGGAGCAAGAAGGTGAACTTTTTGGCGCCGCACGGTAGGCTAGTAATGCATCGGTTATTATCAACCCGATGACGCAGCGAACGTGTTAATAATAATCTTGTGAAGTATCGTGTGTAGTCCAATATTGGCGTCGGAGTTAAGACGTAGGCAGACTGAAATGTCGAGTTAGTAATGGTTTTGTTGAATTGTTCTTCAGTAAGTTTTTCATGTTTGCCCGGTTTTGCATACAAAGCGTAAATTTTATGTGGACAATATAATTTCAAAATCCTGCGCCTCATAGGAGGTATTGGTAGGTCCATTCCAAGAAATAGGTAATCCTTACTGCATTTCTTTTACTTGTTTCATTGGTACTATTTTGTAATGCTAATAATGAATCTTGTAAGGACTTTCCTGCTAAATTAATTGATAGTTACATATCGTCTAAGACGTTGTAGACCGTTTTAAACAGGAACCTATCATTGCCGGAGCTGTCATGTTTCAGCAGTTTTTATTGGTTAAGGGTACAAGGTCGCGGCGTGCGTTGCCGTAGGCACATTGCTGAACACAAAATAATAAACCAGACACACACAAAACATAAAAGATGCTATATAAAAATGTTATGGCAACGAAAATAGAGGCGATAGCCGCCTTACTTCTCTATTTTAAGCCTGTAAATAGTATTCCAAGCGAATGGATGTAAGTTCTGTGCCATTAGGCAAATGTTGGGTAAGAGACGTACACATATAGCAGTCAAACGCAAGACACGGGCAGACAGACACAAGGTGATATAAATATATTATATACAGCATACTGAGGACATGCCGGATACTCACTCTCAGTCGCTTCAGTAGGTTTCCTAGAGATTTCTCCGACTGTTTACGCCAGAGATCTGGCAATTTTACGGGCTTTGTCAGCCCTAGCATGTTGGGTATCTAAATCAGGTAGTCAGTGATTACTTTGGGCACATTTAATACTTCAAAAGTTGATCTGTTAGTTGTGTTTCAATGATTTCGCGCTGAATTTGTTGTAGTTTACTGTTATTCTGTACACTGCTATAGATCATGTTTCATTTATATGTTTATGGCGAAGTATGAAACTTGAATACGCATTAGTTCGATTGGACATAATAATATTCATGAATAATTTGGTTCTGTTTGGGATTAAGACGTTCAAGCCTCGGTTACACGCGTATGTTACGAATTGAACAGGAATTATCATTGTGTACTAAAAAGCTGGTATCTTAAAACAATATCGCAAAGAAATATTTTAAGTAGAGTAAATTTTGTGTGTGAAAGCTCCTTGTGGTGTTCTCTGAGTTTGTCTACACCTTTAAAGTAGCTGGAAAGGTTTGTCATCAGTGTGTAGTGTTGTTTTGACGTCTAATTACGAGTATAATTATGAAGCGTGTGACAATTATGTAACACCAAACATATTTAGGTTATTGGGATTGATTATCATGCTTTTCACGTTTTACTATGATTCCGAATTCGACAATACCGTTTGTTTCAACTGGTGTTGAATTGAGCTGATTTTATTCATCGACTGCTGGAGTCATCTAGAAATGTATTTATTCGGATATGACAGTATCGTATCGGTCAAAATTTTTATTTTAATTGCAATTTCAAATATATTTACTTTTGAGCAATTATAAAATAATTCCCGTTTGACTAAACAAATACATCATCCATGTAAAATTCTACAGCTCACAAATCATATCTTCAAAGAGTTATAAAATGTTCTTGATAAGATACATCCATATTTGTGATTTACTAATTATATATACGATAAATAGTCTATTAGAATTTATTAAAATTAATTTTGACAATGTGTGTCGAATGCGGAATTAGTTCTAATGCACTAAAATCACCCATTAGTTCTGGCCTCTCTAAGTTTGTACGTGTGTTGGTAGATATACTTACTTTTAAACGGGTTCCCTACATAAAATCGAAAGTTACAATATCAAAATGTTACGACAAAGGCGAAATCATTGTGCTAAATGGTCATCCAACAGTTTTGGCTACTTGTGCCTTTTTATGTAAAAGTACAACTTTCAATTCAAGCTTATTCTTTATCTTCAAGAAGTTTAGCTTTGATATTTATATCAGCAACACTACTACGATGATTTTGATATTTGAGTCTTTTCCTGTATAATAATATGACGTGTTGAAATGGTAACCTATCATATTTTCGAAAATTCATTGTTCGAATATCAAAATTCCGAAAACGGTTGACCGAAGTTTTGAATCGCAGATATATTTCTTGACATAATATTGTATGTAATAAATTTATTTTCCAACTGTTTCATTTTCCAGAAAAACTTATTGCCGATTTTCAAAACTTCTTTTTTTCCTTTTATAGATGTTTTTTTTGCAATAATTTTGTATTCTAGATGTTTCAAATATCAAAGTAACGTATTCTATATTGGTTCAAACACACTTATTTATTTGCCAACATCGTGATATTCTACATAACCAACCAACCAACTAACCAACTAACTAACTAAATAGGTCGAAATGAGTTTGTTAATAAGTTGGTTAGGTTAGGTTTGTACATGAACCAACGAACAGCCACGCCAACGCCAGTAACTTGTGCTTTTACAGAAAAGTTTACAAGTTAAAGTTAAACAATATTCTATGTAATACATACTTTTATTTGTGTTTTGGTATTATAGAAATCAATTTTTTGGAAAATAAGTCATTTAAAATATGAAATAGTTATCAAAGGTTGAGTGAGATTCCGAAACATATAGAATTTGAAAAAATGCTTTTTTGAAAATCGGATTGTCAGCTATATGTCAAACGTTTTTTCGGTATAATGAAAATATGGTAAACAAAAAAGTGGCGAAACGTTTTCGGAAAAATGAAATTCGAACTAGAAAAATTCGGTAATAAGATAGGTAACCGTTGAAATTTATCAAGTTAAACCTTAGTTTATTGTATCATTGAATTAAATAAGTACTATTATATTTTAGGATTTTATATCATCTAAGCGATGATTGCAATTTGTCATTAGACTATGTTTGAAAAAGATTCTTTTCAATTGTCCAACAACGACATAAATATCTTATAGATTTGTATAATATCTAACTTATAATAAGAGCAAACCTTTATGCTTAGTGAGAATAATCTACAAATTGCATAACTAAGGGTTGTTTAATCAATAGTATTCAATCGGTTAGCATGTTAAATATTATCGAACTTACAGATTTCAAAGACAGATAACAGTCTATCAAGTTTTAAGGACACTCAGCCACAAAAGGATTTATGCTTTACTTCATGATAAAGAAGATAAAGTTACCAGGGCTGTTGGACATCTTTCAATCTTTCACTTCCTAATTAACATCTAATTGAAAGTACTTTTTCTGTAATAATTTTAAGCGCTTACCTTTTTCGGTGCCATATCCGCCCTCAGCAATAATTACCAGCACATAGGGATCTGAGTAAAAAAAACCTAGTTTTCAAAATCAAACTTGCTTGCGAAAAGTTTGACAATTATGTAAATGTGTTTGACGTAGGTAGATTGTGAACGGACGGTGGTGCGCGCGCAGGGATGTGTTCCCATGGCAACGGGGGGAGGGCCGCGCTAGGAACCCCGTCTAGCTTTACCTGTGCGTAGTTGGATCTGCGGGTTGGTACTGTAGCCGGGGCGCTTCTAGTTTTTCTGGAATTCGGTGCGTTTTCCAGTATATATCTAGGTAAAATACATTCCTATTTACTCATTCTATTTGCAAGCTTTATATTTTTTGTTGAAATCTGGTGAACATCGGTGGTAAATCCAAATATTACTTCCCATATGGCCAGTGCAAGGTCATCCCCGGGCTGAATGCACTAGGCTCGCTCTGTACGTTACTTATAATAGATTCAGTCTAGATTGGCTTTTCCCTGGTAATATTATTGATCGATAACATTTATAAGGCACTGCATCATGCGAGTATAATTTCTTTCTGTTAATAAGTAATAAAAAGAATAACTTATTCGGCAAAATGTGTTGTGTTTTGCAATTGTAATGCAAGGTCATTCCCGGGAACGACCTTTACCGAGAGCTTGTTCTATATTTAGGATAGCATAGTAGACATCAATAATGCTTGTTTTGAAACAAAGGCGTACTGCGTATTTGGTTTTAGTGAACATTAAAGTTTAGGCAAACTGTTTTAGATGTGTTTATTTTGTTTAATAATGTTTACTTACAAGTTTGTATACTTACTCAGCCGTGTGGTGACGGCAGAGTAGAACACAATTATCACCACCCCAAATCTCTCCCGTGAGTGTCGTACAAGGCAACTAAGGATAAATCAGTGATGAGGAATGGGCAGCAGCGTTCCTCTTATACCATCTAGCTATGTACCTACTGTGACTTTTGTGCCCGATAAATGGCAATAGGCTCGCTACCTATTACATGGCACCTAACATAACTGGCGAAACGTCGGTGCCAGTTCACCTCAGCCTACCCCTTCGGGGATATAGGCGTGATTTATGTATGTTGTTTACTTATTATTGAATTTAACATAGGACGTCAAATTAAAAGAGAAAGACAAATGAATGTCTGCCAATACGACCGATTGTAATAAGTACACTTATTTTAGGCATTTTCAATAAGGAACGTTCATTCATTTGGATGGCTTTTGAAAATGTTGGTTATTTTTGAGATAAATTGTGATTATTTATGATGAATTTTCTGAAAACCGTTCTTCACAAAACAATAATAAAACCGCGTAATAATAAAACTATTAGCGTATTATATAATGAGAACTGTTAAAGTTTATGAGTTTTTGAGATTTATGTCTATTTTGTAATTAAAAAGATAAATTAAATTGGCGCCATTTTGGCTTCGTATCATCTGGATTTGAAATGGCGCCAATGGTCTCAAATTGCAAAAATTTTTTTTCTGGGATCTTTTTAAAGATAATGAATGCGTGCGATCTATATACATAACTTAACACAGCCCGGCCCACAGTAACAACTTTCTTATGATATAGGTAGTGAAAACCGCCCAAACATGTCCATGTTATACATTTATTTTGGCCGTGTGGTGACGGCCGAGTAGAATACAATTGTCACCACCCCAAATCTCTCCCGTGGGAGTCGTACAAGGCGACTAAGGATAAATCATTGATGAGGAATGGGTAGCAGCGTTCCTCTTATACCACCTAGCAATAGTACTGCGACTTTTGTGCCCGATAAATGGCAATAGGCTCGCCACCTATTACATGGGACCTAACATAATTGACGAAACGTGGGTGCTAGTTCACCTCTGCCTACACCTTCGGGGATATAGGCGTGATGTATGTACGTATGTATGTAGTGAAAATGTAGTCACAAATTAATAAAGTCTTTGAAAGAGTTTTCAGTATTAAAACATAAGTGATTTATGATTATGATTTATTATGTATATAATGGGTTAGAAACACCCGTGGCGATTGCTTTGAAAATTCATACCTACTTGTTTATCTTGTCATTTCAGAAATATATCGGTGTAAAGGATTAATTTGCCAAAATGGAGGAACGAAACTACGAGAGGCTTCTCAATAACATGCTGCAAGAGATAGATGACAGTGGTATAGAGAGCGATGGAAATGAGTCGACGGACGGTTTGCCTCGTCGAAGATTGGACATTGTAAGTAACTACACGATAAAACTCAAACGATTCCCACAACATGAAAGGGTTATTTATTATTTTGATTTCTTAAAAAAATCAATAATGTCGAAGTAATTTAACATTTTGTAAATGTTAGCAAAAAAAAATAGCCGTGTAGTGACGGCAGAGTAGAATGCAATTGTCACCACCCCAAAGCTCTCCTGTGGGTGTCGTACAAGGCGACTAAGGATAAATCAGTGATGAGAAATGGACAGCAGCGTTCATCTTATACCACCTAGCTATGTACTGCGACTTTTGTGCCCGATAAATGGCAATAGGCTCGCCACCTATTACATGGGACCTGACATAGTTGGCGAACAAAAGAGGCCAGAAAAAGATCCACTTTAAGTATCTAGATGTGATGTTCCGAAAATTATTCTACTCACATTTATGTTATTAAAACTCAAAACTTATAGAACTCTAGAATTGTCCCTACCAAGATTGGCGATAGACAGCGAGTCGACTAAATTGGTTGTCAAAACATTGTAAGGTAACAATGATATTTTGAATAACATCAATATACTCTATTAAGTTTATTATGCAATATCTACTGAATAAGCACTAGTTGGAATCCTTTCTAAGTGACCTAACCACGCGAGCATCCCTTTCTCAATTCTTGCCAATACTAAAAACCTCACCTTTCTCTTATCGTACTATTGTATGATCGATCGTCTTGCCTTATCCCAGCAGTGCTTCTCAACTATCTAATTTCGACTGCATTTATTCTAATTTTATGCTTCTTATCCGATGCCCAACTGTATATTGTTGTATTCACTTAAATATAAATAGTAAACCATCTTTAAAATGTTTCTTTCTAACTTTGCAGATGATTGGAGCCGGGGCCTGTAACTGTGGCGAAATGCAAAATGACCCTTTGGATTGGTCGCTGGATAGACTGGAAGAGTTTTTCCAGGTATGACCATCGAACGGTTTTGTTGCTCAAACTGAACCCGGGTATCCAAGAAAACATAAGGGAGCGCGCAGCATGCCTTAGTCTATAATGATAGGTTTTCAAAACCCACCCACGCCCCGATTCACAACGAAACGTCGACCCCGACGCATTCAATACTAAGTTGATACTATTCGCACCAGAGCCCAACGCTCCGTTAGCAGAACGGCACGCAAGTGGGTTGTAGAGAAACCTGCAATGTCATAACTCGTTGATAATGGTGAATCAACGAGTTATGACATTGCATTTACATTGTCAATTATGCACCAGATACGATTTGCACAGTCCATTTAATAGCACATCATGTTTCTCCAGTTAAGCTCATTAGAGCTACCTGGAACTTACGCGCGTGGCGTACTAGTTGACATTGCGTGGATCGATAAGTTGATCTGGTGACTAGGCCTCAACGCGTGTTTCATTATATCTGAATGTAACCGTCATAGTGGTCGAGTTTAATGAAGAGTAACAAGAATCAAAACATTCCACAAAAATATAGTTCTGTCTGAGGCTGTCGGATGATCATGAAATGGATTAGCATATACCTACATAGTTATTATTATAGTTATAGTACAGCCCAAATTTTCTTAGAGAGCGGTTAGCGTAACCATTGATTTAAGGTCCAAAATCAAATCGTAATTGGTAAAGTAGATAGGATGTTCGCAGCAAAATATAAACTTGTTGAGACTGGAATTGATGCTTTATGATTGATCTCGAGATGTAGAATATATTAATATATATAATAATAACTGTTAATTTTCTACTATCCACAGATTTCTATTGCGGAAAATCCTTATCCCTTCAGCCCGGTACAAGACAAATGGCCTTACAATTATCGCCACGTCGGATTGAACTCCCATATTCTGATCGATCCGGAAGAAGATAGCGCAGCTTCCTGGTCCCCGTTCCGCCTAGTGAATCGCCCTCCAGGCGCGGCACGTCAGAATAGAGCTACTCCCGTGTTTCCTTTCCAGGAGCAGAATGGTTCCGCTTTCTTTTTTCCTGTCCGGCAGCAGACCCGCGCTTCTTCTTGCTTCGCCCTCCAGCAAGAGAATCGCGCAGCTGCCCCGTCTCTCCTAGACCAACAGATTCGCTCAGTCTCCACTTTTTCCCTGCCGCAAGACCGTCGCCCAATCCGCCCGTTCTCAAACCAACTTCAGAGTCTACTCGCTGCCACGTACCCCTCGTACCAGCCCAATCGCGCCGCTACCTCATCGCCCCCACTCCTAGAAATAGAGCTGACCGCTTCTGAAGATGACGACGATGGATCTGAGTTGGAGCTGGTGCTTCCTGCGCAGCATTCCAAGTATATGCGCGTGCCGACCTCTTCTCCCAAAAAGTCGAAGGCAAAACAAGCCAAGCAGAAGCTGAAGAAGTTCTACCATTTCTTTTTATGTTGCATTGGTAAGTAAACAACCGTCAAGTTTGGATAAAATTATTCTACTTACTCGATGTTGTGTCTCACGATTTAATTTTGTGTGCGAATTTTGAAGTTCTACCAATATGTCTCTGATTTGGTTGAAATCAATTTGCACTACTTAAATAATATCTATTATATTGTATGGATGGATTGTTAGTATTATGAATATTGTTGTTTTTGTTATTACTATTTGAATGTTCTCGGTTGGTTCCTAGTGAATCATTTGAACCTCAATTAATAATCTCAACCTTATTTATAAATTCACGATTTATAAACAATTATTTATTGTCATTAGTGTGGAATTCATGAACGAATATTTCAAATTTCTTAGATTTGTTCTATGAGGTAGCGATAATTGCCACTTTATTGACTGTCAACAAATTATCCCAGTACCTATTGTCAAAATATCAGTAATAAGAAGAATCTTCATCACATGCAAACTTTGTTATTCTATTCATTAAATCAAGTTCTTATAATAACTAGAGTTGCTGTCGCTTTTTTCCATAAAATTGTCTGATTCATTAGCTTATTGCGAACTGATTTTCCATGTACAGGATCAGAATATAATTTTGGTTTAGCTTACCATTTTTCTGGATACTATGCGAAATATTCTATTAAAATGGAGCAACAGCGGGCGGTAAAAAGAGAGCATCAGATCGCATTTAATCGCCTTTGCCATCAGCTCGGACATCAAATACTTGCGTTCTGACACATTCTTTGTTTTACCGCCCTTGGTAATGAATGTACTATTACAGATTTGTACGGTTGGTAGCTAACTGGGCGGTAAAGCCTATTTAAACAAACTTACAAAAAGTTAACAATATTTATAATGTCTTCGTAGTTTGAAACATTGTTAATGTAAGCGCTGATTAACTTAAACATTTTGCAACAGTTATATTGATGTTTCCTTATGGCAATTTGAGCTGTTCCTTATAAATAGTATTTTATCACAATTATTTTATTGCGAAAACGATTATCGATATTATATTATATTATATACATAACGTTTCTAAAAAATCATTAAAACAAAATTGGTAGAACGGTAATACTATGTATATACATAATAATAGTTTATTAATTACGATTTTAATAGAGTGTTTTGTCTGTGACTGTTCTATAAAATTCTTTGTAGAATAGACAAATATGTATTGTCGATGGATTTATTGATTTGCCTATGGATGGTAATGTCTGTATACGAGGGAATCAAAGTTACCTTGAATTTACGAACTTAACTGTAAAAAAAATGTAAATGGAGCCATTATAATAATTGGGGCCCTAATAAATTATGAAGAAACATTTGTAATCGAATTTAATTTTTCAGATGTATTTTTGTAAATTATATTAAAAAAATATTCTAAGTAGAAATGCAGTAAAGCATAAAAAAGGTGCGATGAAGTGAAACTGAATGTTGTTCGAAGTCCAAAAAAGGAGTCAATTTTCGGAAAAAGGGTACGATATTTTATGGATTTTGTGCTGCTTCCGCTAAGATTTTATTTCAGAAATTTTACTATTTCAATCTTCAATACTTTTGAGAGACTTAAAATACCTAACATATCTGAATAATAATTACCTACTGGCAAAGAATTTCCAAAAACTGTATGCAAGTAAATAAAATACTATATGAACTTTGTATGATATTTTAACAAAACAAGGTTTAAATATTATCCTATACTTACAATTAAGATACATCGGCAATTTTTTCCTAGAAATCGAGACTTGGGTCACCGTAGAGGGTGTAAGTACTTGGTAACTGCACAATGAGTATGAGTTTCACACCAATAAAATTAGTCTTTGGTTGACATCATAAATAATGTTAAAATCGATGTTATTTATTGTATCAATAACTATTACGTTAACGTTAGAACATTTTGAATTCTTTACCTTATTTTTTGATATATTTGGATTTTATGCCTGAATCATAATTCATATTTTAACAAATTGCCAAGGAATATTGCCAATTGTAGTTATAATAAAAAATCATAGATTATTTTTGATTATTGCAGAAGCAAAAAAGAGACAATATTTTAACAAAAAATAGTAAAATTATTATTGTTTATTATGTATGATTATTATATTTATATTTGAAAGTAAGTTGTAAGTCTAGTTTTATAATATTTAATATTTTATGCGACTGATTTTCATTTAGATAGTTTCTTATAAAAACACAAAAAATGGCGACTAAATTTGTATTGTTAAAAGACTGGTGACAAACATTGTAAATGACTTGATAAGGAAAAGAGTATTGTGTGAATGGAACGAAAATACTGCGAGTTAAGAAAATATAAAGCTATCACTGGAACGAGAACTCTACTAAAGATTATTTGTATATAAACATGAAACATAGAATTCAATGATAATCTAGTCGGGTTGGTGTGACTGTAACTTCAAGGTGGTATAGGTATTTTTATTATTTTCGTCTTTAGCATACAGCCGTGGACGTTGGAGCAGTGGCCGTATCTGCATGTTGCGGCATCCTAAATGTGTGCTAACGTCTCTTTATTCAGAATGCTAATAACATCTTTGGTCTTAGAGACCTTAACTTTTATATTAGAGGTAGGTAATAAGCTCTGTTTTATACCTACTATTCATTTCTAATATTGTATCTGAAATAATATTATATACTATCTTTGTTGTACTTCGATAAGATAATGTCTAGCCACGGTAGTGAGGCTACTCAATTGATGTCTTATTAAATAAATGTATCAAATAATAACATACCGTTTGTTTTACTTAAGCTTTTCAAATAAGATATTGCGATACAACATAATAGATTGAGGTGGTTACTGGTAGTAGTAGGGATCCGACAAACCCTCTTGGAGAGGCCGGAGGAGTGCATGATGTATTTTCGGGCAAAGATACATAATTTTCCGTAGCGTGAATAGGCACATTGCAGATTGGGAAGGTAAGAGATAAAGCAAGGGCAGTGCTCACGTCTGGACCTCATCTCCACGTATAACCAGGTGTAATTAATTTATGCACCTTGACAAAAAAACAGCCTAAGGCTAAGCAGAAATAAATTCGTTCTGCTTCTTAAGATCCTGTCCTTTTATTAGTACTTTAGCTACTGTTCTTTGTTGCCTTACGACATTATATTGACTTCGACACACACACGTGTGATAATTACCTTCATAAAATATTAATATTTCTGTGTTTGTAATTAACGATTATTGCGGACATAAAATACAGCATGTGTAGTTTGAACCTTATAGCTTACTTAACGTGAGAACCATTGCCACAAATATATGTAAAAGCTATAAAAAAATTATATTGTATAAAAAAATTATAGCGGGTTAAAAGCTATAATTTTTTTATACACTTTGTACAGTATCAATAAATAATGGTGTAGTGGTTTGGATGTGTAATTGGGTTTGCATGCTTAGCAGAGACCCCTTTGCTTTTAGGTTATGTTCATGGGAAGGTGCCAACGGCAAACCTATTCATTCTAATGGGAGTCCCAAATATACCTACATAGGTAGGTAATACCTACATAGGTTTTAGGTGGCGAAAAGATATTCATCGATCTAGGTACGAATGTGTCATGGGCATATTAGGCATCATATTTTTTTTGTATGTTCTCTCATTTTCAGGAAGGGCAAAGGGATCTGGCCAACACAGGCTGTAATTTTCTTATTTTTCTTGAATATTATATTAAAATATGGGTGTCACCCATGTTAACGCATCTAGGGAGTGCTTGTCGCCCCACTATAAAATTCTTAACGTCAAAACACATCATAACACTTTTATTTGAATGATTCCTCATAGTTGGTCGTCAACACGGATCCCTATGCATCAAAATAACACCACTTTCACTACGCTCGCTACGATTGCTTAAACTAAGAAATGTTTGCTAAGGACGGTCATTAAATGGGTGACCAAAAATATGTTATTTCAAGTTACTTCCATCCAGAAAAAACGACAGTGCCTCAGCAGTAGGGAAAGTGATGATGAAATGCAAAATAGGTAAAAAGGGTGTGGGACCTTTTTATGAAGGCTTATACGGAGGCAGGCATTATGAGAATAAATGTTATATAAGATGTTTTATTTTTAAGTTTTATGGATATCTCGCTATATTATTTCATCCATAGGGAAGGCCCGTGCCCCAGCAGTGGAGACATTCAAACGGTTGCTGATTATTATGATGATGATGACAATATTGCTAAACGCTAGAACAATGTGTATAATTATATTTCTTTTCAAATTAATCGAATCTGGAAAATGCAACAGCAGGTATTCTGATAGAGAAATTAATATGTTTCATTCACATATTATCGCTATGAGAGTTTACACGAAGAATCAAACCTGCTCAGCAAAATTTCAACAGCTGCTCACGTGACGTCGCAGAATCAATACAAGACCGTCTATACGAGTTTTCTACTTCTATATTAATTTTACTGTTGTGCTCTGAAGAGTCAGAAAGCGTGCTTATTTTTATGCGCTACTCAACGATAGATGGCGTAATTTCATTTACGGGAACAGTGGTTTTCCTATGTAGAAGCGAGGTTTGGCTTTGAGTTGAGTTTTAATAATTTTATAAAAAGCAAACCTAGCAATAGATGCCTAAATTCATCGTATGGCAGTAAATAAAGAGTAAACCAAATTTTATGTATAAACCGAAAATATTTAGCAAGCATAATATTGTCTTATTTCATAAAAATCGATATAAAATATGATTGATCGTTTACAATTCTTTACCTACTACAGAAATTCGTTTCATTTTAATGATTATTTCTGTTTTCAAAACATATAAATATTTATAAAAAAGGTAATTGAAACAGCTTCCTTGACTTACCTACTCGTCCGATTTTAATTTTAACATTATATAAATGTTAGAAAAATTAGTACAAAGATTTTGGTGGTTAGAAAAAGAATTGCGAAAAATTATGATCTTGAGGCGGGAATCGAACCCGCGTCCGCTGCTATCCGGGCAGGTGCCTGTTCTTTTTCTAACCATCAAAATCTTTGTACTAATTTTTCTAACATTACTACTACCTACTTACTACTACTACTACCTACTCGTATTATCTCCTCTCATCATCAACAACATATCGAGAGTAAATGTTTGTCTCAGAAATATAATAAAATAAAATCTGTCCAATTAATTATAAAAAGTAATGCATTATAAAGAAGGTCGATTTACATACATGAAACTCGAAGAATCCGCAAAATGCATTCTTAAAACATACATGAATCAAACCTGCCTAAGGGGTAGTAGTGGGCAGAGGTGTATTAACACCCACATTTCGTAATGCATTCTTAATGTGCTCAATAAATGCTTGACTCATAAAGCAATAAGCCACCCCTTATGTCATTATTACTGAAGCAAGTATTATAGCGGCAAGTGGTTATAGTATAGGTAATGGATCATAATGGTGCTTGGCTGATTAGTGATGCATTGATTTTCTAATACAATTGCTGGTTTTGCTAGCAGGACGGGGTTGCTTAGCGAGTCCTTTTTAAAACGACTAGACTGAATTGTTGCGACTTCATTATCAAGTGAGTCCTCGCAATGTGCTCTTTGTTAAATATAAATAATTTTATGTCCACCTGATTGTGGATTTCTCCATCCCACTTCCTGGTCAGGGGATGACATAAAACTATGATCTTACCTTGGGCGAAAAAAAGAAAGCCTCAGATCGCATATTTATCGCCCTGGCCTGCTCAGGCGTTAAGTACTTGCGATCTGATGCATTCTTTGTTATACGCTCTTTAACGTCCCAACTGCTGGGGCACAGGTCCTATGGATGGACGAATATAGGGAAATTGGGCCACATAGCAGGCCCAGTGCGGATTGGTTAACGACTGCAGATGCAAGTGGGACCGACCACAGGGAAGCACGGAGGAACTCGAGATAATGACTTTTTTGGTCACTCAACCAATGACCGGCCTTAGCGAACATTACTTAGATCGAAGGCCGAGCGCGCTAAGCCACTGCGCTATCGATCTCCTCTTTATTTAAGATTTTATACGAGTAATTACCTACTCAGTAAGTACCCGTATTATTAAAAAAAAATGTAGATAGAACTTTTGTTTTGCTAGTAAGACATAAAAAAATTATTACTTAAGATTACAAATAATCTGATTAAACAACACTATTTAATGGTTATGAATTTATCTAAAGTTTCCCAGATTACAGATTGAATGCATCTTTCTCAAATACAAAAGGTAGGTAACTCATAATTGCTTTCCTGCAATGTCTGTTTTATTGTCACAAATTTAGATTACCTACTAAGTATTTTTGAATCATGTCTCTCTTGTATTAAATGAGCTACTTCTTCCTTTTTTTGCAAATATGTTTTCTTCCACTCCTCTCTACCGTTTACCAATTTCTCATCCAGTACTTTCACTATCATATCCTCCTTTACACAACCATTCGTCTCCTTCTACGTCCTTCCGCCTTTTTGCATTATTTCTGCTTTGATTCTACGTGGGATATATGATATTACAGTGTTCCTATATTGTGAATGAACTCAAAGTCTAGACCTAGTCTTCATTGTTCGTGTTTCCTGATTAGTGGAGCTCTGTTGGTGGTAAGTTTTGCGAGGAACAATGGCGGTTTTGTTCACGATATCGTGTTTGGAACGAGTAATCCACGTAAATATGAACGAGTTATTTTCATTGAAGTTTTTCCACGGCGAAACAACCCCAGAACAGAGAGCTTAACCTCTATACAACTGAGCCTAACCTCTATCTTTAAATAATAATTGGGATAAAACGGGATTCATACCGCGTACATGGATGACTGAAAGAAATATGAAAGTGACCACGTAAACATAATATTCTTAACCTCAATATTCTTCATTTCGTTATTTCCGGGTAAATTATTTCTTATTTTCTCTTTTATTATTAATTGTATCAAGAAAGGAACTTAAACAATAAGACGTCATACATTTAGCTTTCTATATTTTATATCCTTATTTTTAACTTGATGTGAATCTACATTGTAATGATTACATAGGAAGAGCGAGGCTTTCCCAACACAAGAATCTTCTGATTACTTTCTGGGAAGCTTTGCGAACTAAATTGTAAAAGATTTACAGAAATAAAACACATTTTATTTTATTTATTTATTATTTAAACAAGGGTTTTATCAATTTAGTATTATATATTTAGGTTTTATCAATTTAGTATTATAGAACGCCTGGTCTCGGCAAAGGAGATTACAACTTGTCACCAGCCCCCTTTCTCCCGCGTCGTAAAAGGTGACCTAGCGTAAAGAAGAGTAAGGGTAAAGAAAAAGTAATGGGCAGCAGAGTTCCTCTTAAACAACCTGGTAATATACTGCTAATTACGTGCACATAGATGGCAATAGGTTCGTCCCCTATTCCTATTTACCCTAATTTAATAATATTATATAATATTGAGACCTAATTTAAAGGGCTTTCTAATCACCTCTCTCTCGTATTTATATCGGTATTTATAGAATTATTCAGTATTTTTTATTTACTCCGGGGATAAATAGGTGTGTTATATATATATAGTATATAGTATAAAGAATATAGTGGTTAGAAAAAGTTCGAAAAATTATAGTCTTGATGCGGGAATCGATTTGCAGTGGACGCGGATTTGATTCCAGCATAAAGTGTTTTTTGTCAAACTTTTTTTCTTACCACCATATTCTAATTTTTCCAACATTTATGTAATGTTCAGAGCCCTATTACATTTTGACTGTGATTTTTGCGTAAAATGGCGAATTTTGGCGTTCTTGATCTCAGAAACAATAAAAATTGGCAATTTTGAATAGATATTGGCATGTTTCATAGCAGCCTCGGTTTTTGTAAATTTTGCTTAACTTTTTAATTAAAACAAAAATTGTAGAGATAGTATTTTATAAAATGCTTCGCGCATTTTTTTTTATTGGCCCTTTTTGAGCTCCCTGGAGTGAACTACTCATCTACGTAAATGAAATAAAAAAAATATAGAATTTTATCTGTAGTATAGACGAAAAGTTCGAAGCGGCCTCGAAATTTTGAAACATCATTATTAATTATAGAAAAAAAAAATCTTATTCTAAAGCTAAACAAATAAACTTCGAAAATAGCCGTAAGTTAACTGTGAATATCTCCTTTCTACAATAATATTTTTGAGCAAAATTTATACTAAAATAAATGTTACTTTGTGAGGAATAAAGATTTTATCATTTTAAAGCAAGAATTTCTTATCCTATCTCAATAAACACGATAAACATAACTGCAAAATTACTATGAAATGCGAAGCACCGGCCGTCTGAGTATGAGAGGAGTGAGATTTGTAATAGGGCTCTTAAAACAAAAATCAAAAATAGTATGTATATTTTTTACTCATAATCTTCATCTTTTGAATTTACCTGTGGTTGGTGCTTCTTTCTGCCCCGTTATCGAATTATTGGCGGGTTGGTCCAGTATATTTGTATATGTCTCATACTGCCGCACTCAGAGACGTCAAATAACGATAATGAGCACTTAATGTCAAAAAATGACAATTCAAAACTAGTCGCTATTTTTACGGGGTCTATGATCTAGATTAAGTTGATATTTTTTGACATTAAGTAATCATTAAAGTTATTTGACGTCTCTGAGTGCGGCAGATAGTCTTCTAGGATATAAATAGGCTTTAATAGCCGTTTCAGAGACCAATTCTAACAAGGGTCGCTAATGGGCACGATGATATGGCCGGGTCCAGAACACTCCTATAGCCACCTCTTATTATAGATGGATATATAAAACAGATTTCATCACCAGGAATGGTCGTACCAAGCGGTGGAACTTTAGGACGCTTTTCCACCAGAGATGCGAGGTAGCTTAAAGGGAAAATCCAAGGTGAAACTCGATTCCATCTTCGGCCCTTATCGTCACTTACCATCAGGTGAGATGAAGGGCGAGAGCTTCTCTGTCTAGCGTAAAAAAATAAAATTAAGTTTTTGTTGCCCATCAACTCAACGTTCAGCCATTTTGAACACAGCTCAACATACACAATCGCACGCCGAGCGCATTCAACTCGACATCATTACACCCCGATGGACTTGGTGGTTAAACGCATTGGGCAAATTAAAGAAATATATATAAGACGTTGTTTATAGATGGGCTCACGTGAAGGCTGAGTCGGGCAGACGGCCGCGTGGTGAAGCGCGCGCCGGCTCAGTCGCGCCTATAGCCCCACCGGGGCTGCACGTGTCGTCGCTCTCCTCCGCGACTTATGTAACATCCGCACGGTGACTCCGCAGCCTCCAAACCCCCCATCGACCCGACCCGGTATCGACTGATTGACGTGTAATCGAAGTGATACAATTGCAACCCGTGGTGAGTTATGCTGCAGTCCCGTTATATAACGGGAGCCCGTCCGGCTAGGATGTGACGTTGACGTTCGCGAGACCTGACAGTGCTATATCTATATGTCGACTCCACATGTGCGGAAAATGTTCGGAGACCCTTACCCGTTTAGGTAGAAGGAGAATCTCGCACGGAAAATTTTTAATTAACAAACTCACCCGCGGAATCGAACTTTGTTTTGCGGTGTCACTCGCAAGGTAACTTGGAAGTTGCCGTTTCCAAATGCCAACTTATTATAATACGTTTTGTTCGCCAGTTTTGTTTGCGGCTATCAAAAACTCGGTGGGCAATTTAATGTGAAAAGGGTGGAGAACGCAAGACAAAATCTAATTGGATGGCCGGAACGGAGCAATTATGTCTTTCAATTTGGGAATCTTTGGAAAAATTTTGGCGGTCGGAATTTATTTAAATAGTACGATTATTTTTCTCTTGAGTGCGGTGCCCGATTGTGAGGAGCGTCGCTTCGGAATTTCGCTATTCTTTATGTATTCAATTTAAATTAACAACGGACGAAATTCGAGTTTCGAATCGATTAGCTAAATAATTTATATTCATATTAATTAACTGCAATTTATCTACAACAAATATATACAACATCTAAAAATAATAGCTATAGTTCGTTGTGGACCCTGTTAAGGTATAGCAAGTTATAAGATAAAAGGAACTCCTTTTTTAGTCTTGAATAAGCTTATTCTTAAGTATAACCATAATATCACATTTCGGTAAATCCCTTTTGTAAGTAAGCGTGCCGATTTTCCAATAATAAATACGATTGTTTTCATTTGACTTCCAAAAGTAATCGGTGGATTCGATTAATTAATCTTCCGACTTTCTTACAATAACAGAAAATTTTGATTGATTCTTTGAACGCCTTGGTGTCGCGGATATTAAATTGAAATGAGTCTTGTTTTGTCTCCTAAAATACGGCTCGAGTTTTTCGTAATTAATTTCTGAAGAAATCTCAGATAAATGGTCCTATTGTATATTAATAATGTACCAATGAAATATCTCTCATATTATCTGTATTATAATTAATCCACCATTCAAATTTTGCTTGTATAGTGTAAATCACGCCTATTTATCTCCGAAGGGGTAGGCAGAGGTGAATTAACACCCACGTTTGAGTAGTAGGTACTTTAATTCCGTTAATAGTTGGATAAAGACAGGCTTAGATAAATTTTGATTATTACAAACAATATGGTAGTTAGAAAAAGCATGAAAAATTATAGTCTTGATGCGGGAATCGAACCCGCGTCATCCGCAATCCGGGCAGATGCCTATACCGCTCGGCCAACCAAGACGTTTTCTTTGATCTTTGTACTAATTTTTTTCACATTTATATAAGTAATGTTCAAATTAAAATCAAAATAGTGTTTTTTTTATAAGTTAATTTTTATAAATATTTTTACCTATACCTAATGTCATTTCACATCACATCAGCGACCAGACTCAACCTTTACTCCCTGATAAAGAGAATTCGCGCGTTGACTGCGGAGGGTAACAGCCAAGCCTTGCGCCCCCATTCGCGCCGGCCAGCCTCCATCCCCGTCACAAGGCGTACGGAGCAACTCCTTGAAGTTCACCCGGCGAGCTAATGTCCTAGTTGGGCAAGGATCTCCAAACCGATCGATCCGACCCAGCCCGAATCCAGCGGCCTCCCGCGACCTTTACCAGGTCGGCGTACCAAGTCCATCAACTATCAATAAATACTTACCTCATGTTCCAACCTTAACACTTCGCTCTAAGCATAATTCCGAAGGTCACCCTGTGGCATGAAAAAAATGGCCGCGCATTTTCGAATGTCATTATCAATATATAAAAGAAAGATGCGAGAATAGTCAATCGTCAATCCGTTCCAGAAACTGCCGGACGCTTTTATAAGGGTCAATTTATACTCAGACCCTATTTATGATTTCGTTCCAGAACCAAATATTCAGATGCCGCCTAATTGAAGTGACAGTAAATCAGGCTGACACCGTAATAATACGAATACTAAAACGGGTCCCCTTTTTATTTACGAACACTTCTGTCTGTCAGGCGCGAATTGGAATGGTTGGTCTTAGGTCTTAATATACACTAATATTCGCTCACGGCTTCGCTCGCGTTAATGGCGGTTATTATACAGTGTGGAAAGAACGCATGGGCCCTGCAGGGAAAGTACCTTAAATCTTTAAAATAGCTCAATTTGCTGAATGAAAATATACCTTCCCTTTATTTTTAAAAATAAATATAACTGCATTCACAGATTTCTCAAAAAGCTTACCCGAATCGGGAATCGAACCAACAACTCGCCATTTTATTTTACAAATCGATGCAGTCGATGTTATGTAACGATAATTTATCTCTAAGAAACATAATATGGTCTTATAAATAAAAAAAAACATGAAATCTGAAGTTTATTTTACTTTTACTCTCGAATACTCTCAATCCTTACGAGAATTGTATTTTATTAGAATTGACAGTTGTATAAAATAATATGGAAGAAAAATATCACCTAGCAAGAGGCTAATAATATAAATCCAAACCATATCAAAAATGTGCAGATTACGCTTTTATTTTAATAAATTATTTTTTTAAACGTCCGACATTTTCGATTTTAATTTTAACATTATATAAATGTTAGAAAAATTAGTACAAAGATTTTGGTGGTTAGAAAAAGAATTTCGAAAAATTATGATCTTGAGGCGCGAATCAAACCCGCGTCCGCTGCTGTCCGGGCAGGTGCCTGACCGCTCGGCCACCCAAGACACTAATTAACTTGCCGAAATTCTTCTAACCTTTACACTTCACGTTGTAAGCCAACGGGTACCCTCGCAATGTAGAAATAAATTTCAAACATTCCAAAGCAGATATTTTTACAAATACCGTGCGTTCGGTTAAGCTTGGGTTTGCTTTATAAACTATTCGATTTTAATTTTAACATTATATAAATGTTAGAAAAATTAGTACAGTTAGTGGGAAAGTTAGCAGCGGACGCGGGTTCGATTCCCGCTTTAAGATCATAATTTTTCGAAATTCTTTTTCTTATCACTAAAATCTTTGTCCGACATTTACTAAGTTTTTCACCATTCGCGCCAAAACTTTTCTCGACGGTATTTGTCTATTCGGATACCTTTACCACGAAATAGCTAAATTGTAATAATTGTAGTTTGAAATGTATGCTTCTATTAAATCTAATTGCTCTTGATACGCCTTTTAATAATTATTAATACGAAATACTTATTACGAAATGGTGGAATGGAAACAAAATCAATAAAAATGACCAAGATGTTCGTTCGAATTTCAAAATTGCCTTAAAATGATCCACCGTTAAGAAATTAATCATACATAATAAATCACGCCTATATCCCCGAAGGGGTAAGAAATTAAACGTTCCATTTTCAAACTTTCTATTTTCAATTTCAATTACCAACAAGAGTCGCGAGCATCAATCAAATATTAAGGATTTGATTTGACTCGAGAGTAAAAGAAATGTTAGATATCATAATATTTTTTCTTTCTAAGACCCTATGTTTCTTTTAGAAAATTTATCGTTAACATCGACTGCATCGATTAATAAAATAAAATGGCGAGGGTTAATTTTTTTTTTTTAGTTGGTTTCATTCCCGGTTCGGGTCAACTTTTTGAGAAAACTGTGAAGGCAGTTATGTTTCTTTTAAAAAATAAAGTAATGTTTTGTTTCAGTAAATTGAGCTATATTAAAGAATTAAGGTACTTTCGCTCCAGGGCTCATCGTTTCTTTCCACACTGTATAGCCTTCCACTATAGATGAATAATCCAACACAAAAATAATGTTTCAATTTGAGTCAGTAATTTCTGATATCAGCGCGTTCAACCAACCAAACACATACCTACTCTTCAGCTTTTATTATAGTATAGATACATAAATCACACTCGTGGATATGGATACACAGAGGGATAGGCTGAGGTGTGTTAACACCCACATTTCGCCAGCTTTGTTATGGCCCAAGTAAACACGAGCCTTTTGCCATCTAACAGGCACGTTCCTTCCTGATAATATTTATAACCATTAGTCGCTATAACCCGCGGGAGAGATAGGGAGTGGTGAGAATTGTAGGTTTGAAATGTGAAAATGTAACTATTGCGTTCGCGTTGGGAGGTTCCAATTTTCAACATAATTTCCTTGTCGATAATATCTCTCTTTCCTTTTTAGATAAATATCTATTTTACTTTATTATTATTATTATTATTACTACTTTATTTTCTTTATTATTACTTTATTATTATATTTTTATTGTAACGCGATAGCAACATTTGCACATTTTCAAACTTAGACTAGGGGTACTCAGTAAATATGTTATGAATTCTGTAATTAAGCAATATTATACATCCCCCCATACAGCTGAGAAGAAAATTTCCAAATCTTTTATATAAAAATCTTGTCTCACAGCGTTTATGTTTGAACTCCTCTGAAACGGCTTGACCGATTTTTATGAAAATCATACACACACACACACACACAAATCACGCCTACATCCCCGTACGGGTAGGCAGAGGTAAATTAGAACCAACGTTTCGCCAATTAGATTAGGTGCGGTGCCTATTGCCATTTATCGGGCACAAAAGTCGCAGTACATTGCTAGGTGGTAGGTATAAGAGGAACGCTGCTGCACATTCCTCATTACGGTTTTATCCTTTTATGAAAATCTTTTGTATATATTTAGTAGGTCTGAGAATAGTTCGGCGGCTATTTTTAACCCCTATGTGATAACAGCATAATAACATTTGCTGGTTCAGTTATTAATAGATAACCTTCACATGAAATTTATATAATTAAAGACTTATGTTTAAATATTTAGACTAATTCTATACGTCGCATATTATTCTTTAAATTAAAAATGAAAAACTATCATTATAGTATAATAACCTATTTCTTTTTTCTATCAAGATCCACATTCCCATATTTGCCTATTCATTGTTCGTTGTAGGATCAAGCAGAGACATACACACATAATTCACGCCTATATCCCCGAAGGGGTAGGCAGAGGTGACTAAATAACTAAGAAAATTAAAAAAATAACGTGGTGGTGGAATTTCCCGTACAAGTTCCAAATAAATGTTTTTACTTCTCTCAGTGATTGAGAGCGTTTTACCCAATTTTTAATGAGAACGGTTTTATCTTGGGTACTTTTCTTCAGTTAGGCGATCCTCTTAAAACAAAAGCTAGAGAGAATTTTAGGTAAAAAGCGAATGCCTATCTAAGAGATCAAGTTATAATGGCCGTGTTGCAACTTAAAGCTGAGGTAGGTACTTTTACATATAAAAATTAAATAATTATTAAAGTATTTTGAGAATTCTAAATAAGTATAGAATTTTAAATGTTTTGATAATGTTTTTTTAAAATATTGGTTTTGTATTAATACAGGAAACAATAGGTCTAAATGTAAAAAGTTAATAAACAATTTAGAAATGTGACTGTTTTTCTTGAGATTATTAAATTAAATATAAATGTACTTCAAACATAAACGTGAATTCATTTAGAACTCCGTATATAGTCGTTAATTTCAAAGTGGTTGAGCTAAAGACCACATCCGACAAAGTAAATATCCGAAAGATATTACAGAAATAGCTTGCAGAAAAAGGCTGATCCACTGAGATTGACGCGGGAGATCAGATTGATGGAAAAGTTAGAGGTGAACTCTGCCCACTTACGTAATGCACTACTGCGGTAACCACCAACGTATATCAGAACAATATAAGATTAACTTATTTATTTTGTTTTAGATAAATATAAACGCATAGAGCAAATCTTTCTTAATTGTAATACAATGATAAACAATTACTGTCTTTATGAAATAGACAGGAGAGAGAAAGTCCAATCAGCATATTTATGTGAAAAGCTTTAAGCATTAAGGTTAATTTGTATTTACATATGTATTATCAGGAATGAGTAAGAAAATTAAAAGAACAAGAAAAACTCAAATCGAAATCCAATCGAATCGTTTCATTGCAAAAGTAAGTTTTAATGTAATTTATAGAGAATATACAATGTTTCTAATGTATGTTTGGAGTTGTGCAGTTTTTGCGCAAATCACAACTTTTCTTTCCGAAGAAAATTAACACCGCTAAAACTAACAATTCGCTAATTATGTTTTCTTGTTTAGTATGCAATAAACATTGATAAATCACATCTATTTCTGCCGTGTGCCTATTTTTGCCGTGTGGTGACGGCAGAGTAGAATACAATTGTCACCACCCCAAATCTCTCCCGTGGGTGTCGTACGATGCGACTAAGGATAAATCAGTGATGAGGAATGGGCAGCAGCGTTCCTCTTATACCACCTAGCAATGTACTGCGACACTTTTGTGCCCGATAAATGGCAACAGGCTCGCCACCTATTACATGGGACCTAACATAATTGGCGAAACGTGGGTGCTAGTTCACCTCTGCCTACCCCTTCGGGGATATAGGCGTGATTTATGTATGTATGTGTATTTCTGCTATAAGGAGTAGGCAGAAGTGTTAACACCCATTTTTCGTTACTATATTAGGTCCCGTGTAATAAGGGCGAGCTTATTGCCATCTAGATGGCACGTAAATCGTAAGTATATTACTGTTAGTTACCTTGTAGGGCACCCGCGGGAGAGATGGCCTGTGGTGACAGTTGTATTCTGCTGTGCTGTCACCACACGGCAATATATCAATGACGCTTGTAATAAAACGTTTTTGAGAAGAAATGTTCCATTATATTCGTTATTCTTGGTCTTTCAGGGATCTTTTGTTGATTTACCGAAAAACAAGAAAGGAAAGTGCTATAGCATGAATTTTGTATAAAGCGTCCGTTTTTCTATGAAAGGCTGCGATCTCCAGAGCTTTTTATAAGCCGAAAATATTTGGATCAGGCCGAGTTTACCCAGTTTCAAACATGTTTCACTTAGGCGTAATTAAAACTTTCTTATATCATTATTAAGGTGGGGGCTTAATTAAAGACCTGTTAATAAAATTGCTCAACTCTAATTCGAGTGTGTACTACGTTGACTGTAATTGAAGTTACATGATTACTTATGCGGTGATTATAATAATAATATTTTAATAATTAGTCGTGTGGTGCCGGCAGGGCTGAATACTATTGTCACTACCCCCAATCTCTCTTACGGGTGTTGTACGAGGCGACTTAGGGTAAAACTGTTAGAGGAAAGAGCCTAAAACGGCCATGCTGCCTAAAAAACTTACTATGGTGTATTTAATATTTTACATACAGCCAAGGATTTACTCTACCTCTAAAGGAAGCAGTCAAAAAGGCCAATGGATATACATATATATTATTATATTAGACAGTCGCAGCTTATAGTAGTTTCCTGTTGTTGGGAACACCCTCAATATTTTATTTATTCAGTGAATACCTTTCAAATTCTATAGTGAAAAATCTATATCGCCAGGACAACACTTTGCTATATTATGAACATGTAATTTTTTTATGCTGGCACTCACTTCGTGAACGAAAAATGTCTCGAGTTCGTCACAAACTCTCTATTCACTTCACAAATAGGTTTTCACTTCACCCCTTTAAAGAATATACGATCTACAAAAAGCTAGCTTCTTATTTATTCACGAATCCATATCGCCAATATTCTAAATGGAATGTACTGTTGGAAAAGACTACGATTTTAGCTCTGGACTCACTGTACGGATAAAAAGTATTTGAAAACTGAAAACAGGATGGGGTAAAGTGGCCGAAAACAGGCGTGTTGCCTTAAGCGGGTACTTTTGTGTTCATTATTGTTTTCGTAAACCCAAGGACACAGGTGAAAACTCAATTTTTTCTAATGGGCAGGTCAAGATGAATTTGTTCAAGAGAGCAGTTAATGAAGTTTACTGGAATATATCGGTTACGAAAATTATTTTATTTATCCCCTCGTCTGTCACGCCACCTCATTGAGGTCGATGTCAAAAACCGCACATCTGTCAAGCCGCCTCCAGGAGGTCGATCGCTCCTACATTGTATTAAAGCACAACTCACGCGATTTATTTTATCTATTACTGCTCTAACTTATGCAACGCGTAAAGAAAAGAACAAGGACGGCATATAATGACACATGACAACCAAACGGCGCCATTTTAACTGAATTGAATGAGTCACTAGTTGTACCTACTCGAGCTGCCTTTGTGTTTTCATAGAACTGTCAAAAATTTCAAAAATACATTTCAACATAGAATTAATAACATATTTCCAGTATAATTGTATTAATGTGTACATACACTAGATAGCTTGTTTCATAACGATTTCAGAAACACAACATTTATAAAATAGCTTTCATACAACATTTTAGAGATATTTTCATTTTAAAAAGACGCGCCGTTTTTGCAAGGTTTGGGGGGTCGCCATGTGACGTAAGCGCGCGAAATTCAAAATGGCGGGTATCCCTGGAGGGGTTATAGAAGTGTCCGTTTTGGGCAGGATTTCCGTTATGGGGCTGACTTCCCATAACGAAATGAAAGTTTTTTTTATTGTACCCTATTGTAGCCATCACTGTTTCGATGTTCTAGCTAGACAATCTTTTCATGCTAGGGTAACCCCACCAAAGAATTGGCACGACTGCTACTTCTAGAATATCATATCAATCATCACCGCCATTCAATCATCATCATCACTTTACGACCCTGTTCCCAGGTTATCTGGGGTCGGGGGTATGTTTCCTCTTCCATTCATATCGGTCACAAGTCAGAGTGGATTCAAGGTTTTAAATTTAACAGTCGAACGCTTGCCTCTCTCCAACACTCTTACACCCTTATTCACCAACAATAGTTGTTTGAGTAAAGAAGCAACACTGTGCGAAGTAGGACATTTCTCAATGCGTTTTGTCACTCAAGTATTGTATATGAATAGGTTTTTGGGACCCTGTGCGTTAACGCACCTCATAGTAATGTTTATGAACACGGGTGTTAGGGTATGACTACTAGAGTATAATAAATACGGTGTAGAATATTATTACTGCTATAAACGATCCTCATCGTCGCAAAATTATGATTTGTTTAAGTGATACAATGTTAAATATCTGTCTAGTCTACAGTGTAACATTTAACTAAATTTTCCCCTATGTATATAGATCTATACAAAGAAGTAGTATATGAAAGAAATTCTGATACACTTACTTGATATATTATTAGGTGGACGACCGCTTTAAAATGTGTATCTGTTAATGAAACGTATACCACATCGAATCAAAAAGATTTTTAGAATATGAAAGTTTTAGAAGATGAGCTTGACAGTCAGTTTGGAATGAATAAGTAAAGATTTTAAGCATTCGATTTCCAGAATACCTACAGTCCTTTTACGCGCCATTGAATTTCAATATTTAAAACATCTTTATTAAATTCCTTTTTACTCTGCAAAAAAATGAGAGGTTTTATACGTTTGAACACATAGACTACGGTCAAGAGGAGTTCACTGAAATCGCGTAATTAGCAAAATAACACTTATAACAAAGGCATAAGGAAATTCTGCACTTCACGCCTAAAGGGCAGGGGTGATGCACTTATGAGCCAGGTGAGTTTTTAATTTATAATAGTTTTATTGCGGTCTGTACAAGCATCAGCTTGATATATTCGCCGATAGGGTTCTTTTTTCTTGGTAAAGCGACTGCTTCTAAATGGTATATAGTTTTGAAATTAGCTGTGTTACCTAGTAGGTCGGTGTTGATGATGACCTACTGTTGATTTGATTTAGTCGGGACATAAATCAAATTAAAGGACGGAAAATATTGAATCGATCTATTAAAATAATTGCAAAAAACAAAAAAATGACGTAAAAAAACCACGTAATAATATCAGCGTTTGGTCGTCTTTTTTAGATGCCTAGTTAGTTTTTTTGATAAGTTAGGTATATGAGTTTAAAGCTGCACGTTAATGTCTTCCATAGTGAATTTTTTTCTAGTACTTGTGTTATTTGTAAAATTATGTTAAATAAAAAAGTTATGCCTTTAATCATCGATACAAACTATGCTGTACCCTTTCTTTATAGGGTGCATGCATACGACTGGCATTACTGTTTTTGCATGAATACGATTATGGTAGAAATAATGTGTCTAGACATACATTTATCTCTTTCTTATTGCTAGCTGTTAAGCGGCAAGTTTCATTGTTCACCAATTTGAATTGTCAATAAGTTCTTAGAGCATAGAATACATACGTACATAAATCACACCTATACGCAGCAAGTATATTAGTTTTAGAAAACTTCATAAATTGAATGCTGTCTGCTAGTAATGTCTCTCATGGGGAATTATTAGGTAGATCAGGGCTTGCTGAGGCTAAGGTTTTCCTTGTAGAAAATTATATTATAGAGAGATCGAGCAACGACCAACAACTATCTGTCGTACTCGTGTACGATTAAAATTTTCAGCTTTGCATCAAATTAAAGAAACATTATTAGAAATATTGATTTGATAAATTTTGTAATTATCAACCCTCAATAAAGAAAACATTGGAAACGCGTGTGTAAATATAATAGTTTCTTCTTCTCCCTGCCCTGTTCCTAGTCTATCTTGGGTCAGCGCACTATGTTTCGTCCATTCATATCGTCAGACGTCATCAGGCCCCCCACTCCCTATTAAATCATATCATCACACCGCAAAGGTGCTACTGAGGAATGAATGCATAGAAAAGGGACGGAACGGATTATGTCAAGAGACCGATGAACGGAGAGTGATTGAAATGACAACATTCCAATCCATACCGCACATTTGGGTATGCTGTTGTTGCGTTATGCCCTCCACCATTCGGGTGCTTATTGGTGTACACCGGGCAATCTCCCTTAGTCGACTTTTGCGAAACTCATGGGTTGAGTCGGGGCTGGCTCATTCTACGTTATTTGTTTGCTCCCAGGCCAACATAGGAGACTATAAACTGTTACAGTGTCACTATAATAGTTTATATGTATAGTTTTAATTCCTACCACGTTTTTAAATTTGCTACAATATTATTATTGTGTAATTATTATATTATTGTGTAAAGTGAGCGACCGACAATCACTACATTATTATACACCCCTATAAAAGATGTAATTTTAGAACAAAATCTGTCAATAGTTGGCGCTAAGCAAAGTTGGCCATCTAATAATTAGTATAAGTTTGTTTTCACTTCATTACTTTTAAAAATGTTATAAGTGGTTATGTCATCGATGTTTATCACAATAGCCTCAGAGAAATACTGTAATGACGCCATAATTCTGTTTTCATCGATCTACTAACCAATAGCGACTAGTCAATGCACGATTGGATACAAGCCATTAAGGTGCCACCATTCATTCGTACGTATCATAATTTAACATTGACGGGAACGGCTCAATAGCGTGTGTGTGAATTCGCGATATTTGCCACAGTTGTCATCTGCTAAAATGTCGTGTTCCTAGCGGCTTTAGTCAGGGCCTTTGTACACCCCCGAACGAATGTCCCTGACATGTTTAGTCTCGTAATGATTTATTACTTTAAAGAGATGTTGAGCGTTCGATAAGTCTTGCGGTTCGCAATGTCATGTGTTGGGACCATTTATCTTGCGGAGTGTACCCGTCTCTTTGCATTTTAATAGCCCTCAAATATGATTGCTTTCTTTGATATACTGTGACAATTTGATTTTTACTATCTAACTTTTCATAATTGACGATCAGTTCTTCGGGGGGTCAATGGCTCTGTCTGCGAATTGGAATCTGGATATTTATTTGATTGGATATTAATGTATGTGCCCTATAGATGGCAATAGGCTCACCACCTATTACATGGGACCTAGCTTAATTGGTGAAAAGTGGGTGTTAATTTACCTCTGCACAACCCCTTCGGGGATATAGGCGTGATTTATGTATGTATATTAATTAGATGCATCCTTGTTACAAAGGAGCTACGCTCAACTTATCAGACATGCTTATGTAACTAATGTTCATAAACGCTGACTTTAATAATGTAACTTTTTAATATTTTTATTGTAATAATGCGCTACAACATACGAGTAGCTACTACATTCATCTCAATTGTATCGTCTCACTTTAAAGTCTTATTTCTTCTTCTGAAATTTTCTATGATTTCTTCTAAATAAATACTTTCTTCTAAAATTCTAAATAAATACTTAATAATAATAACCTGTTTTCATCTCCTTCTTCTTTGTTCATTTTATATTATTTCGTTTACTTCGCAGTAAATTATTTACCAAACTTTAAGTGGCACAAGGAGTGCTCAGTAATTTTCTCATTACGAATGCCTTAATTTTTTCACCGCAGAAATATTCAAAGGGTTCTGCTCCAAGTAATTGGTTGGTCCGGTTTCGCGTCATTATCTAATCTTGTACCGGTTGCAGACTTCAATTCTCTTTGTTTTGTTTCCGCGAAGGGCCAGAAAAAGGGGTAATGTAAGGGGCAAATTATATAATTGCAAAGGAGGAGGAATTCCTCATAGCATGGTAATAGCCTAGTGTTGTACCTACTTTTATGATTTCTGAATACGTAGATGATTTCTTGAGGTGTACCCCACATTCTATCTGCTTTGAAGTTGATATCTTATTTAATAACTTCAATCCAGTCTTACGGAATAGGACGGTCATACTGATTCCACGTAATAGGGCATCGCATAGGCATCGGCTAATTAACCGTTGTATTCACTCGCGTGTCTATCAGTGGTGGGTGACAGCCATTTTTTATTCACGGCCTAGGGAATATCAAATTATGTTGGAAATATCAATTATCAATTATCAAAGCAAAACTCCATTTTAACATTTCTGTGTCTCATTCTGTTCGAGCGCCTCTCACTCAGGTCTGTTCTCAATTCTGAGACGTTTGAATTATAATAAATAGAGTGAAACTATTATATTTAAGTCGACTCGAGACACCTGAAATGCTCTAAGAGCTCAGCTAACTTTGCCTGCGGTATAACGCTTCGTGAATCCTCTCTTCGGCTGAGCTCGTGATATTAAAACATAACTGTCATGGGATTATTAGCTATAAATTCTCTTTCGATCTCGCAGTAGAGACTCGTGATATAGCACTCCTTTAGAGTTTGCGAGAGATATTTTCCTGAAATAGCTTCGGGCAATGTTGCCATTTCGCCGATCGATTTTTTTTTATTGTACAATCGACAGCACGTGAGACTAGACAAATTTGACACAGTTCCGAAATAGATTAACGAAATAAAGTTACCAAGTAGTCAATTGAGAAATGTTTACAGTTTGTGTTGATGTTCTTCGTTTCGTACGTATCAGTATTCGGCGTAGTCTCCATCTATATCGTAAGTGCAATAAGAAGTAAGTTTCTTTAATGTTATAGAAGTGAAATTTTATTGAATATTCAACACAAACGTTCTTTTTAATATATAAATTGTAAGAAAAGAATTTTTATATAAGTGTCGGACAAATTGTACGGCACAACATCAATCTTATTGAAATCAAGTTTATGCGAAAATGGTCCTTTTATTCGGTTTCGCCGAAGGAAGACAAAATTATCGGAACAAGCATTAAAAGCCAGTGTATAATGATAAAAAAACACAACATTCAAACTTCCCGGTGATCCTCTCGAATTTTCCGCACAATACAAATCCGGCCACATGCTTCGCAATATTCCCACAGATAATACGAATCACTGAACACCCACTGAATAAACTGGGAATACATAATTTGAGAGTTCTCGGAAGGATCCGTTACCGGGAGATACTTGGGCGAGAGAATTAGGGCACTTAGTGGCCACTGGGGCGGACTTGACAGGGATTGATTTTGTCTGGATGTTTCGTGCGTGGTTCGGGAACAACATCGCTGGATGCGGCCCTGGTGTTTGCTTTGAGGAATTCCCCGAAAAAGCCCTTGCCTTATGTCATTCGGGATCGGCGCAGTATGGGTTTGTCTTCCATTCTGTCTAGCCCCTAAAGAAAAGTGGTCAGTCTATTCAAATTAAGTTTCTCCAGGAGGCCTTCTCAGAAGAAGACCTCCTGGTAGTTTAGGAACGGATACATACATACATAAATCACACCTATATCCCAGAAGGGGTAGGCAGAGGTGAACTAGCACCCACGTTTCGCCAACTATGTTAGTCGCAGTACATTGCTATTGCTAGGTGGTATAAGCGGAACGCTGTTGCCCATTCTCCATCACTGATTTATCCTTAGTCGCCTTGTATGACACCCATGGGAGAGATTTGGGGAGGTGACAATTGTATTATACTCTGCCGCCACCACACGGCTAATGGTTTAGCTTATTACGAACGGATGGAGTAGCTTATAACGTTAAATGTTGGTTTTCCTTTGACACACACGTTTCCAATGTTTAACTCTTTCTTTGACGATTCATGAGTGTTGTGATGATACCTTTTTATTTTTTAGAACGGATAGAATACAACTGTATAAAACTGACGTATTTCTGAGAAAACAAAATGGCGACCGCTGTGCCAAATGTCAAAATTTAACATTTGTTCAATAGAGACGTTGTATTGATTCGTTTGCCTTTTGGCTAGGCCTTCAGTTACTTGTCATATCCATGAAGACTATCTTGGTTAAGTGGTCAGATTGCTGGCTATTGGTCAAGAGGTTCCTGGTTCGAATCCTGGTAGCCATCTGTTTGTGTCATTAACGCAGACATTAATAACAACTACAACAGACGCACCTGCCAATTTTTGAATTTCTGATATATTTTTCATTGGATCAATTTTTGTAAGATTTATGTAAATTTTTCAATTAAACATGAAAAATAGCCGTGTGGTGACGGCAGAGTAGAATACAATTGTCACCACCCCAAATCTCTCCCGTGGGTGTCGTACAAGGCGACTAAGGATAAATCAGTGATAAGGAATGGGCAGCAGCGTTCCTCTTATACCACCACTTATCCACCTAACAATATACTGCGGCTTTTGAGCCCGATAAATGGCAATAGGCTCGCCACATATTACATGGGACCTGACATAATTGGCAAAACGTGGGTGCTAGTTCACCTCTGCCTACCCCTTCGGGGATATAGGCGTGATTTATGTATGTATGTATGTAAACATGAAAAAATCAGAGCCATATTTATAATTCCCATAGCGTCCATTTTTCAACGCCTGGTGATTAACGTGTCGTTTCAATGTCTGAGTTATGCTGTCTGAAATGTTTTGTATTATTTTGCTTATTAAAATTGATGTTTACATTAAATATACTTTAAATTGCAATTTAAGAATTGCGATCATAAAATTATTGGGATCTTTTCGGTATATCATATTTTTGTTTGCAAAGTGCGCCTTTCGAAATCCTTCTAAGTCAGTCTAGAAATATACGCTAAATGACTAGATGTATATTGATTTTGCCATATAGTAAATCTGATATTTCTTAAAAAATACTGAGACGAAATATCTAAGCATTCAATCCGTGAAGAAGAAAAGAGTTTTCATATTTTTACTATGAACCAGGCACCCGACGGGCTCATTGTAAAAAAAAATTAAAAGAATACATATTGTCTATGCCCAAATATCAAATAAGCCACTTCCAGTGAAAGAATCCGTATAGAATCTAAACGAACACCTTACTCGGTAATTTGCGAAACGAGCCACCGTTTCTCTTACAAAAGAGATCTCCTTACATCAACTTGTTTTTCTAATTGCTGATGCCAAGAGCACTTAGTATTAAGACTATTATTATCGACAAGTGTCTGGTAAACGATCCACAAATGTAGGTACTTATTGTTAAAACTATTAAACATACACACATAAATCACGCCTATATCACGGTAGGCAGAGGTGAACTAGCACCGTTTTCGCAAATGCGGTTCGCAAATTATGTTAGGTCCCATGTAATAGGTGGCGAGCCTATTGCATTTATCGGGCACAGAAGTCGCAGTGGGTACATTGCTAGGTGGTATAAGAGGAACGCTGCAGCCCAGTCCTCATTACTGATTTATCCTTAGTCGCCTTGTACGACACCCACGGAAGAGATTTGGGGGTGGTGACAATTGTATTCTCCTCTGCCGTCACCACACGACACAATAAAACTAATAAAATAGTACGATTATCCTACTAATTTCTCGATTAAATATACATATTTGTATCATCATCATCATCATCATCGCCAGTCCTTTGAAGTACCAACTGCTGGGATAAATAAATAAAGGCTGGATGGAAGAATATATGAAGAATTGGCCATTGCCTACCACGCTGGCCGAGTGTGGATTGGTACCCACAAAACTATCAGTGACTTCAGAAGCACGGAGGAACAATAAACAACTTACACTAATAGATTTTTGGTAACCAGGGGGCCTACCGCGTAACTCGATTACTAAAGCAAAAGCTATAGTTTATGACGTAATGCTGTCATTTTGCACCAAATGTACTTAAACTATTAGCGATAGCTTTGAACGAATGGTCACCGAATGATTTTGCATGAATTTGGCACAAAATCCGTACCGCCTAAAAATTCAGGTTGGCTGCTATAGCCGTAAGCAGTGCATTGCTTTAAAGCTATCATCAGCAACCGAGTTAGGCGGTAGGCCCCCTGGATGGGTTACCAAAAATTTATTATCGTATATTACCGGCCTCAACTTACATTGCTTAGTTGAACTTAATTGAAACCCAAAGCCTTGAGCAGTATGAATTGGAATGCATGACATCCCAATCACTTTTTCCTTTCATCCATATCTCGACATGGTCTTTTCCATCACTATTCTATAAATTAATTCCTTATTAGCATCATGCGGCCACGAGATGAATCGAAAGGGAGTGCATGGATTAATGATGTCTGATCGATGTGAATGGAAGAGGAAGCATACTGCACCGACCTCAGATAAACTGGGTACAGCTAGATAATGAATTCTGAATTCACTCCAGGACGATTGAGCTCAATATCACGCGACGTAACAAAAAACCACCAGCGTTTCTTCAACCAAAATTCCCTCTCATGTGAAAACGGACGAAGTTGTCTAAATAGGAACAAAACGCGCACCATTCCGATTTAAACGTAGACGTTCAATTAAATGCCTTCTGTTCTTTGCCTGTGAGCTCTATATCGGTTGCAAAAACAAATGCGAAGACAATCGAGTGGATTTTGCGGGGAAAAGATAGTGGTGCTTTAGCGGCAGAATCCTATTGTTCGACAATATATTCGTTAAGTTTTGGGTTCGGGAATTTTTTAATGGATCGTGTGTTTGTAATATGTGCTTTCTCAAACGAATTAATGAATAGTGATAACGTTATTTATCTATTATAGAGTATTTACTATTGTCCTTATGGATATATAAGGACAATAGTAAATACTCTATAATAGATAAATAACGTTATCACTATTCATTAATTCTATATTTTATTTGTTATCCTCCTATATTTTATTTGCTGTGATAAAGACGGATAAAAGAATATCGCATGGGACAGAAATGAGAGTGTTGAGATGTGCGGTGTGACAGAAATGGATAAGGAATAAGTAGGTACGTAAGAAAGAGTATGGATATATGAGTATTTCTGACTGTAGATATCATTAATGACTCTAGATATGCAGCCGGGACCATCGCGTGCTTTCCGAAGCACGGAGGAAGTCAAGATTAATGAGCTCACTGCTATCATTGCTAAGATTACATACGGGAAGGCGGCCTAAAGCGTACAGTGCTTACAACGGTCACTGCCTGGTTTATAATAAATGATTATAATCTCATGATAACTCCTATCATCTACGTAACAATTCTATATAAATAATATACCTCACCTCATAAACATATAAACAACATTTTATCTCATTATCACCCACCACCTTTTATTTCATAAATCATCTTACACGCCATTCATTTATCACGTTAAATGCTGGGAACCTTTTTAGTTTGAAACACACGTTTCCGATGTTTAACGTTTATTTTTGACGGTTCATATAATAAAACATATTTTTATTGTAAGTAAGTGTCCATTAGTGGATGAAGAAGAGGACAACTCTCTTCTTCATCCACTAAAAGCGAGATTCCACCAGTGTGTTAAACTGTGCGGCGCAGCGAAATACCATACAAATACGCTGTGGTGCACAGTTCAGTACACTGGTGGAATGCCGCCTTTACGTCCATTCGCAATTTCTTTTTTGCTAAATTATGTTCTTCATCTCATCTCATTGTAATAATATCATCATCTCAATTATAATATCATTATAATTAATTACCAGGACAGTAGCTTTCTTTTCAGCTAACGGGTGCTATTTTCATGCTTATATATTATATACATATGTCGTAGTCAAATCGTAGAATTGATGTCTTCATGATGTAGCCGACCATTTCATGAAATGGTGGCATTTCATGAAGTGGCCAACTAAAACTGACCATATCATGATAATGGTCTGTTTTAGCCAGATCAATGAATAAATAACGTTTAACGATATGGCCAAACATTATTAATCATATCGTGAAATAGTTACATTAACCACCGTAAGAGGCGCTTATTTCGATTTGTTTTTGTGATACATCATGGCGGCGGACAATTAACCTATTAAACAAACTAATAATATTGTTGTAATGGAAGATAAAAGTGAAGCGAAATGTCGTTACGACATCAAATTACTAGAATTTTACGTTTTAAGCCACTCAAAAAACGAGCGCAACGTTAAAAATACCAAACATTTACTACAGTAATGATATGGCCAAACCTGGATGGACATATCGTCAAACGTTGACGTTTCAACGATATGGTAAGTTTTAGCTGGCTATTTCATGAAATGCAACCATTACATGAAATGATCGGCCACATCATGAAGTGATCAATTTTACGATATGGCCACGACACATACACTTCTTTATTATCTAGTTCATTCTAGTTACTCTATTCGTCGTAGCATCATAACTGCTGCATGCGCTCGCTTTTCATCCGCCTTCTTAGTGGCCCAGCATTCAGATCTATTATCACAGTTTTGTAAATTTTCCCCTTTCATTTTAAGGAAATGCCATGGATTGTAAAAAGGCTAATATAGACAGCCAATTATTTACACTTATCTTGCTTACGAACCATTGCTTTTGCAATAGGAAAGATTCTGTCCATTTGGCTTCAACTCAAAGAGGACTGTTCGGAAGGGCCATCACAACCACCAACTTAGCGGAATCTTCGCGATGCGGGAAAAGAAATTGTGCTGCCCTCGCAATAAAGTTTCAAATTGAACGTTGGCGACTGACGTTGGCTGTCCGCACAAAATAAAAATTAAGAGGCTGTTTGTTTGTCCGCTCAACTTCGCTAATGAGAGCTCCCGGCAGAGCTCCCCTTGCAAATTATTTCGTCGTATACACAATTAAGCACACTTGCGCAAACGTAATAACGTACGTGTATTAAATTGGATTTGTTTAATGGTAGCAATATTATCTCTTTTATTTGCTGCCGATTCCTCATCATATTTTAACCCTTAGTCACATTGACAGACTTCGGCGGGACAGATAGACCGTCAAGTGTAAACTTTTTATTACGTATCGATAGAACTACGTTTGCTTTACGTAAAATGTTTGATCTGCCGTCACCAAACGGTAATTAACGAAAAATCATCGGTTTTTTCTAAGCTCTTTTCAAGGTTTTTATTTCTTTTCAAAATGTTTTGGTAACCCTTGTTCTAAATATCTTTCACTTTAACGTAACATAAATTAAATCAACAACAGTAGGTACTGCGCGTGCGCTTACCAAGAAATCGAGAATAAAAAAAATAAACTTAAGTACAATCTAATCAATTTGTCCTGACCGGGAAAAATTATGCTGCTGTATCTAGAGATACATTGAGGAACTTGATAGCGCAGTGGCTTTAGCGCACTCGGCCTGCGATTTCGTAAATTAAGCAATGTTCGCTAAGGCCGCTGGATGGGTGACCATTTATTATCTGGAGTTGCTCCGTGCTTCAGAAGGCACGTTAAGTCAAGCTGCAATTTCAGCCCTTAATACCCACCAATCCGCACTAGGCCAGCGTGGTGGGTTATGACCCATTCTCCCTATATTCATCTATCCATAGGGAAGGCCTGGGTCCAAGCAGTGCAGACATCGATACTCCGAAATATAGTGCATCTACCTTGTAACTCCAAAAATACTGAATCATTAGTTGGTAGACATACTGCCGCACTCAGAGACGTCAATTAACTTTAATGAGTATTTAATGTCAAAAATTTTCATTCAAATCTAGACCATAGACCCTGCAAGAATAGCGACTAGTTTTGAATTGTCATTTTTAGACGTTAAGTACTCATTAACGTTATTTGACGTCTCTGAGTGCGGCAGATAGGTATTAGGAAGAAAATAAAGAAATAGCACGAGATGTATCATCATCATCATCGGCACTTCAATATCCCCACTGCACAGACCTTCCCTATGGATGGAAGAATATAGGTAGAATGGGACATAACCCACCACGCTGGCCCAGTGCGGGTTGGTTGTCGGACTATAGCGCGCTCCTCAATTTAATTCTATTGGTTACAAATGTTTCTGAATGGCATACCGAGTCCATTCCGCAACAAAAAAATGTGTCACTATTTTAAAGAACTATAAAAAGCGCACGAACAAGGGCTGCAAATTAGTTTTGAGCGATGGTCAGGCCGAGGGCAGCTCCGACATGACGACAATTACATTTAACGGGTCCCCAGGGCCCGGCAGAATCGTTTGCGCTAACCGTTATCGTAAAATGAACGATAAATTATCCTTTAAGTATTATACTGGTGGACAAACGCGGAAGGACTCGACATTAAAAGGTCATCAACGTATCTTTGGAACGGGTTTACCTTTTTGCGCGTTTTTTTTCGACGCGAAACGGTGCACTGTCCAGCCAGCGTGGCTTTGCTAATGTATGTCAGGCGGGATGTGTTATTGTTTTTTTTATTTTATTGTTTAAGCTACAGATTATACAGTTTCCACGCACACGGTACAATAGAAACAGGTTATTGTGAACCTTTGGCGGTATACGCTTATGTAGTATTCTTCATTCTCAACATTTATGTAATATTATTATGTAGCGGTCATACACAATAATAGTACATAAATATTGAGAATGTACTACATAAACAAACCAATTAACCGCCATGACTCCAGAACAAATGTATGTGTTCATCACACGAACGAATTCGAACCCGAGACACCTTGGCCAATAGCCAGCGATCTGACCATTCGACCAAACCGGCCGTCGTACTATAACACGAAACTACCCTTAAGCAACCAAAAGAAGTCTAAAAATACCCCACTGCCAACGTAAATGAGTAAAGGAGATATTCCGTTACTGCTCGCATAATTCACTAGCAGAAAAAACCGAGTGCCCTTTAATGCTAAACTCCAGAGAGGCCGTCTTATGCAAGGGGCAGTCCTTAGTACCGCTAAGTAGTTATACATCTTTGGACTGTATAATAGTTAGGCGAGCTCTTTGTCACAAGCAAAGACATAGCCTTTGCTCTTGTGTGAGGTTAAGGGGTCACGCTATGCCGAGTGGCGCACTATCTATTGATGCGTTATTCTTATTTTGTAGCAATTATTTAGGCTACAGTTTACCAAAACGTAAAACAAGGAAACAAATTAAAACTATAACCGTCAGCATTTGACAGTTCTTCCATACAGTAAAATGTCAAAGTTCGACGGTTAAGTAATAATCGCCTGTTTAAGAGTTAGTGAAATCGAGCCTCACATTTTTATTTGAACATTACATGAATGTTAAATAATAATATAAATGTAAAGTCTTCTCTAACTCTTATACCAGTTTCCAAAAATCTTATACTTAACTTAAACTTATTAAAAAGCATATACATGGCAATAAGCTCGCCAACTATTACATAAGCGATGCAGGAGTGATTTATGTAAGTGTTTATGCATGTAGAAAAAATATTGCAAAGAAAAATATGGTTAGAAAAAGATCGAAAAATTAAAGACTTGATGCGGGAATTGAACCCGCGTCCTCTACAATCCGGCAATATTGACATCTGCAATACCACTCGGCCAACTACCAACGTAACTTGCTGAAATGACTTCACGTTGTAAGCCAACGGATACGCTCGCAATGTAGAAATAAACTAACATCCAAAGCAGGCATTTTTACAAAGACCATGCATGCGGTTAAGCAAAGACTGCTCTATTGAACAACTGTACCGGGAAATTGCTATGGAACAAGTTTACACCACTGCCTCGCTCTAAACAGTAGTTTATTGTATAAAAGACACTCTTTACAACGATTTTCCGATAAAATTATTGTTGTAGCTCGTTTTAAAATGCACGTTGTTTTAATATTTACAGCATATGTGCGTGCTGTTTTGTTAATATGGCGTAGGCGTTGAGGCGTGAGGCTCTGACGCGCTTAGTAGGTATCAAGTTAAATTTGGTATCAACTTTGGTATTCAATACTTTAGTATCAAATCAACTTTGGTATTGAATTAGACGGGGTCAGCGCTTAGTTGGCGGATCGCATCCTGGGTGGGTCCTCATCCAAAACCTTGTAGTACACTACCTCCTAATCACTACCTCCGTCGATCGGTCTTATTTACCACTTTCCTAATACATTCATTCAGCACCTTTCCGGTGTGATGGCTAATATTAATCAAATGGGTCGATGACGTCTGACCGATGTTATTGGAAGAGGAAACATACATGTGGTGATGGCAGAGTAGAATACAATTGTCACCTCCCAAAATCTCTCCCGTGGGTGTCATACAAGGCGACTAAGGATAAATCAGTGACGAGGAATGGGCAGCAGTGTTCCTCTTATACCACCTAGCAATATACTGTGACTTGCCCTATAAATGGTAATAGGTTCGCCAGCTATTACATGCTACTTGACATAGTTGGCGAAACGTGGGTGCTAGTTCACCTCTGCTTATACCTACGAAGATATAGGCGTGATTTATGTATGTATGTATGAAACATACATATTTACTAAGGCTAAAGGCGCTAGTACTGGCAATGTAAAAAACAAACGAGCATCACCAATCCCGTTTTTTTGGAGCACTGTGAGCGCGAAAGATTCCTAGGCGAATCATGGCAAAATTTGCTTTCTTTTGAGATTGAAACTAAGCACGCAAACCAACTCGCTACACAGCGCACCGTATCAGAAAACACTCGCGGGCAAAGCCTTTGAGGAAGTCAATTTGTTTCTTTATGACACGTTTAACCCTGCCAACCCAAATATCGAAAAGGTTTTATTTACGTCTGCGTGTCATACTGCATTCTTATAATGCACTAATGCTTAATTTGTGTAATCTAATTTTAAGGTATATTTTCTACGTGCAATTAAGTTTAATTTTAAATTTTATGATTAATATACAAAAACTACTTGATTTTCACTTTGTCATTTTTACCAATTTAATTCGCGCACATTTTGGTGGTTAGCATGATTGCAAATAATAAGAGGTAAGAGATAAATATAATTAGTTTAAAAAAAATCATATAAATTATGTCCATAAATTCGGGACCTAGTAATAATTTTGTTCAAATGACAATAAATAGATAAATAGTCTAAAACGGGCACTCTCCTGCATAAAATCATTTTCATAACCGATTCTCGTCAACCTTACCGAATGCTTGAGGGATGTAGAAACTGAAGATCCCATATGTTTCCATGGGTGTACGGAGACTATTTTACACACAAAAGCACCCGAGTAAGGCCGCATTCCCCTCCGAATCCCCCACTCACGACACTACAGCGGCTTGGTAGATGCCAATTACTCGAATCGTTGCTGGTACCGCAGTAATTATAAAGGCAAACGTTAATATACTTGGGTGTACAATTCGTTTAGTTACGTTGCAAATACGATACCTCCTCTTAGATGTGGCCATGAGTTTGTTCACAAGGGATTCGGGGTAATGTTTTGGTTGAATTTTAATTACGCTGTGGGTGTAATATTTCATTTAGCCTCAATATCAGCGGTAGTATTATGTAATACGTGTAGCTTGTACCGATGATGGTGAAGCGTGCGAACGAAGGACTAATCTACGGTTTTGGATAAGCTGTGAGCCTTTAAGATAAGAGTTTACATTAAATCGCTAAGTTGACTTTCAATGATATGTAAAAGTTCAAAAAATAAAATAGAGTTAATTTTTTTTTCAATTTGAAAAAATAGAGAGTTGCGCTCTGTCTGCGATTGCGTAAACTAAGCAATGTTCTCCAAGGGCGGTCTTAGGTTGGGTGACCAAAAATACTGCGCCAGCATGGTGGGTTATGGCCCATTCTAGGGAGAACGGGCCATGGATAAAAGAAGTAGTAGAAGTAGAAGTCAGCAGTAGGGACATTCAATGACCGGCCATAGCGAAAATTGCTTAGTTTACGCAATGACAGCCTGAGCGCGCTAAGCCACTGGACTTTGCCATCTAGCCCCTGGCATCAAAATACTTTGTTAAAAATACCTTTTATAGTTTTAAATTCTATTAAGGTTTATTGCAAAAGCAGTATCAATTAATCTCCCGAGTCAGCTAGTGCAATTATTGCAACACTCAAGCTGCGAAAATAACGCTCATTCATGACCCTTAAGCGGCGCGTTCAAAGAAAGCTCCGTTAGCGTTTGTACCACAAATTTATACGCCTTTGACTTTAAGTACATATTTGTTTTATACTTGCGATACTAGTTTATTTTTGTGTTTTATTGAAAAATAGGGGAATAGGGTAAGCAAGATGGACATAGTAGCCAAGACAGAAACTTAACATATTATTATTTAATCATAATTATAATAAACATTGTGTTAGTTTTAACGGTAGTGTTTTTAAATATGGCTATGGGCTATATTATGAGATAGGCTATGTTATGTTTCTAACTGAGGGAGCTAACCGCAGTTATACATCTACGAATATATGAAATCTCGAAACAAAATACTACCTTTTGGCCTGCGTGATCTGTTAAGTATGCTAATTCCTCGTTGTTAAGGCGCCCTTGCCTTACGTAAATATCCGTGGTTAAAAATTCTCCAATTGATAGAATGTTGTAGTTAACAAAAACAACACACTAAGGGCCTGTTTCACAATCGACTTACTTAGTTCGAAGTAGCTTAGTTTACAGTTCAATTGACATATATTTCATATTACCACTGTCAAATGATCTGCGAAGAAGAAACAGGCCCTTAAAGGAAAGAAAACACTTAAACGCCCCAGTTGTAAAAAACGCCCACTATGAGAAAACGCTGTACGCTGGGTTATATTATATTTATCCACAGCTAAAAGTAAGCCTTCTGAAATGTTTTTGCTGAGATTTTTTTGCTGAATCGTCAAAAAAAAATGATCAGTAAATGTAATAATGAAACGGGCCATAAGTTTACAAAACGCCCAAGTAGACAAACGCCCGAGTTGACAAAAGGCCCGTCGTATCCGTCGAGACACCGCTCTACGAATCTGAGACATATTCCCCCGAATACAGAAACACCGCTCAAAGTTTTAGTTCTGCTTAACATTTAAGTATTGTTAACATTTACGATTTTCCACAAACATTCTGACAGGTATTGTACACTTAACTTTTTAGCAGTGTTCAAAGTATGAGTAGCGTTTCTGTATTCGGGAGATTCACACACATATTATGTGAGTGCGACTAGACTCATAAAAACTTGCACGCAATTTATTTAATATCTCTTCTAAGATACTAAAGTCCAACGATTCACAGACAAAACGTATTGAATAACCTAAATTGGTTATTGTAACTGGCTTACATAAAGTATAAATCCCAATCCGAATCCCGTTAGAGACGGACGCCCACGCACTTTTTCGTGAGTTCTCGTTTGGTATTTTCAGTATACAGGGCTGCTCACGGCCATGCCACACGGAGGGAAAGTATATTAAATATTGAACGTAGGATATTTTACTAAAAGAAGACATCGTCTTATTTTTAATAATAAGTAGAACTGCATTCACAGATTTGTTAAAAATCGCCTACCTTAACTGGGATTCGAACCCGTCAAATGTGATAGAAAAATTACTTGTATTTTATAATAGCGTTTGAAAGGGCTACTCATAAGCATTATTTTTTCCTAAATAACCTAGCATTAAATGAAATTAAGTAGTAAATATTAAATGAAACTAAGATCATAAATTTTTTCACTTTATTTAAAAAAATAATAATTTATCAAATGCTCAAAATGTGATCCGTTCTGTTGTATACAAATTCTCACTCTTTTGATAATTTCTCTCCCTGTCGATTTACTTATTTTTGCATGGTGGATGTTTGAAATAATACGTCTAAGTTCATTTTGTAACTCCTGCACACTGTTGTACCGGTTCTGTTGTACCGGTTCTGTTGTACCGGTTGAAATGATACTGTTAATTGTTGGAAGCATGGCCAAGTCAGAGGAAATTTCCCTGAACAAAATTATAAATAAAATGAAAAATTTTATGATCTTAGTTTCATTTAATATGCTAGGTTATTTAGGAAAAAATAATGCTTTTGAGTAGCCCTTTCAAACGCTATTATAAAATTACAAGTAATTTTTCATTCCCGGTTGAGGTAGGCGATTTAAAAAAAATCTGTGAATGCTGTTCTACTTATTATGAAAAATGAAACGATGTCTTCTTTTAGTAAAATATCCTACGTTCAATATTTAATATACTTTCCCTCCTTGTGGCATGGCCGTGGGACGCTCTGTATACCTTACGTAGCAGTAATAAGGTTTTAAAAAATAAAATTAGGAACATGTTCGTTGTTTCAACCAATGTGTCCGTAGCAGTAATAATGTTTAGTGTAATGTTTTAAAAAAGGAAATTACACGTTAGTTGTTTTGGCCAGTGTCCTTGTATGTTTATCTATGACAAAAGTCCAGAGGTTTTTTTAAGCCGGAAGATGGTGAGAAACGTTTGGGCGTGGGGGGAAGATTAAATAAAGAAAGAAAAGAAAGTAAAGAAGAATTATATTTAATGACCTCACAGATGTGTGCCGTGTGACGGCAGAATACAATTATTGTCGCCACCCCTAATCTCTCCCGCGGGTGACGTACAAGGCGACGAAGGGTTAAAACAGTGACATCAGCGTTCCTCTACTACCTACCAATGTACTGCGATAAATGGCAATAGGCTCGCCATCTTTTACATGGGTCCTAACATAATTTGCGAAACGTGAGTGTTAATTCACCTCTGCTTTCGGGGATATAGCCGTGATTTATATATGTACGAGGACAAAAGGAATTATTTATACTGTGACAATGAGAGTCCATCGACACAGTAGATCATAACTGGGCCTAATTAGATTTAGCTAGCCGGTGAGATAGCATAATGAAAAAATAAGTTCATATTTTGAGCCAAGACCCTTCTATCCCTTAGTAGCGAGATACTGATCTGACAGTACTGAGGCCAATTTGCTTAACAGTTACCTAATCTATTCTATTCCTTGCTTTTCCTGACTAGGAAGTGAGTGAAAATCAAATTGGATGATTGGCTGGAGGTATATTATTATGTTAGACTATTGTTGTTTTGTCCGTCGTTATGACAGCTAAATGTAAACGCAGGTCGTGCATATCAGTCAGCTGTCACGGCATTTGGACAAAATCTCTCTCCTCCACTTGACAGTGCTTTGTCTCGGTTTTAAGTGGGAGTTAGAGCGAGGGAAAAATATTATTTTTTCCCCTAGGAGATTTTGTCCACGTCCCGTGCTAGGCTTACAGCTGTCTAGCCCTTCTCCACAGACAGCGAGTTCATTGATCCTACAGGCTCGTTACAGTCGAGCGGAAGACGCCGGTCGGGATAATAATCTTTTGAACTAATTTGCCGATATCTGTTGCTAGCTGTTGCAGAAGATATTTCCTCATGGTCCTTTAAAGTTAAACCGTGAATAGAAAACGGGAGGACGACGAATTCTCGTATTACGAAACTCTGGGCGTGGTAAAATCTAATAAAATTTTACGACGACTGACAACTATTATATAATATTTTAGTAACAATTTAGAGATTATTGTAATAATATTGTAGAGAGTACAATTTAGAGTTAAAACAGCAATGAGTAATAGGCAGTAGCGTTCCTCTTATAATAACTAGCAATGTCCTGCAATTTTTGTGCCAGATAAATGGCAATAGGCTTACTACCTACCATTACTTGGGACCTAACATAATTGGCAAAACCCGGGTGTTAATTCACCTTCTGGGTTAAAGTGATTTATGTATGTATGTATTTGATTTTTTTCGGAAAGCACTTGGATATGCCGCCCCCAGGAGTCCCAATACTGTGAGCAATCTTATAGAGAAAGCAAGTATCGGAAACAATTCTTCGCTGAATGCTGAATAGAACATAAAATTGTAAGCAATTATCAAAAGTTACAAAATAAGCGTTATTTCAATTTCTATCTTTTCGTCACCTCTTAGCACGCCAATCGACAGCTTAACTAATTTAATTACTTAATTAGGTATTATAAGTGATTAACGGCTTTCGTGTTCACGCGTATGATAATCAGGAGGCTTCGGAATTATTACGCCAATTTGATCTCGATAAAATTAACTTCGAATCGTTAACGCTTCGATTATATCAACGATAATCTTGAAACCTGGGGTAATGACCAAGTTTAGGGCGGCTTATGTATACGTATAATAGTATAAGCTATAGTATAGTATAAAGTGGCTAGCACAGGGAGCTCGCTAGTGCAGTGGTATAGCGCGCTTGGCCTGCGATTGCGTAAACTAATCAATGTTCGCTAAGGCCGGTCATTGTTGACCAAAAATTGAAAGGCACGTTAAGCCGTTGGTCCCGGATGCATCTGCAGTTGTTAGTATCCACCAACCCGCACTGGACCTGCCTGGTGGGTTAAGGCCCAATCTCCCTCTTTTTTTCCATCCTTCCCTTCCCTATGGAAGGCACGTGCTCCAGCAGTAGGGACATTAAAAGAGCTGGTGATGATGATGAAGATGTATACGTCGTTCGAAACTGGTGGTTTAAAAATAGAACGTAATCTAATTCATATGTTATCATTATCATTGTGAGTTAATGTTCTCTTAACTTGATTGATATTTAACATTAATGTTAAATTGCGTTCTTTTTTTCGTTTTCGTCCCTAAAATTAGGCTGATTTTGTAGTACGCGCAGGCTATACAGAAATTCCGAGTTCCGAGATAACAAATAGTAGGTCCAAAACACAACGTCCTGCGAAAATCTTTCGTACTAAGGCCTAACTGCCGCACTCAGAGACGTCAATTATCGTTAATGAATACTTAATGTCAAAAAAAAATCATTTAAATCTAAACCATAGACCCAACAAGAATAGCGACTAGTTTTGAATTGTCATTTTTTGACATTAAGTACTCATTAACGTTATTTGACGTCTCTGAGTGCGGCAGTAAGGTCTGTAAATGTTAACTGAGATATTATCTCGAGACGTAAGCCAATAATCTAGCAAGTTCTCTCACCAAGTACTTATGCGATGATCTTAATATTAGCTTCGTATACAAAGGGCACTGGATTATAAATTACATTTTAATTACGCTTTATCTCGGGCTTGTATAACTGGATTAAGCATGCGAGTGCTTAGGCTCGAGTTCACCAAAACGTAAAACGAACGATTAAAACATAACCGTCAGCTTTTGACTGCCATATAGCAACATGTCAAAAATCGACGGTTAAATAATAATCGCCAATTAAGTGTTGGTGAACTCGAGCCTTAGGCTGGAGCTGCTTATTTAACCGACAGTTTTTTACATTTTTCTATATAGCAGTCAAAAACTGACGGTTATCTTTTATTCACTTGTTTTATGTGTTGGTGAACTCGAGCCTTTTTTTCCCACTCTTGTCTGTCAAGCGTCAATTCCATTTTTACTTTCATGAGATTCCTATTTATTATTCTTTCCATTTTACTTTTATTTCTCCTGTCATTGTCTTGCATGGTCTTCTTTTTATCTTCTCATTCTTACCTATCAGCGTTTTGTCAATTATTTTGAACCAATTGCTTTATAAGTAATATTGTTTGCTTTGTTGGTACGTATTATTAAACGAGAAAACCCCATGAAGAATGGAGATAAAAAAGAGGCCGGAACGAACTTTTCAAATTCAGTACATGCCGCTTATCAAACATAAAAAAGACGTAACTTAATAATACGCCGAACTTCCTGCCCAGAAATTGCACTGACACCCAGCATTGTATTCGTGCCTTTGGTTAATTCTATCAGTGACATTCGATTCGCCAATCCTCTTAGCTCCGTGCATCTCAAACGTATTGGATGCCGATCTTCGAATGTAAGGCAATTCCTCCGAGTGCAAGGTCAGTGACGTGGGCTATCGTGAAACCTAATGTGGGAGAGGGCGTACAATGGCGCATTTAGACGACACAAGCAGCTCACAAATAGACTTAGCGAAAGATCGATACCCACGGCGGCGGCTTTCGTGTTACGGCTCCTTAAAATCGTGTCGAGTTTTATTACTTCTAGACAGGGTTGGTGTGATGTCTCTGCGGTTCGGTAGAGCGGCTGGTTTACCAAGTTTCGTTTGGAGTGGTCTTGCGAAACAATTTGTGCGTTTAATGTTCAAAGGATCAAACTCTCCCCAATTTTGTTTTTTCCTGCCCTGTTCCCAGGTTAACTGGGTCGGCGCATGTTTCCTCTTCCATTCTTAACGATCTGACATTATCGAGTCATACATTCCCTTTTGATTTATGTCATCTATCACACCGGAAAAGTGTTTGTGAAAATTGAATGTATAGAAAAGTGATAGAAAGGGCCATGTCAAGAGACAGGTGAACATAGGGAGTTATTCGGATGACTTGTATGTATGTAGTTCTGCACGAAAAACCTTACTGTTGTGTTTATAGAAATGTTTATTTTTAATAATATACCTCTGAACTTACGTGTTTCATTTTATCGTAATAAAAATAGGATGCCGGCCGGCAATTAATAACAACTTCCACGCATAAACTCTCTACAGAAATAACAAAGTTATAAGCTTCTCGCATTTTTAATATTAGTAGGAATATTGTGTAGTCTGACTGCCTATATTTACCTACTACTTAACTACTTACTTAAGTACTGAAGCTCTTTACTTTAGTATCAAAAATAAATATAGTAAACTTATTATAATTCCTTACGAGGGAAACCTGCTTTAAGTTACAGTTACGAGCACAAACATTTTTTCTTTATTCAGAATATTATTAATTCAGACCAGAAAAACCAACCTTTGCTTGTATTATCTTTGCAATTTTCTAAAACTTTTTCTTTTACAAAACACATTAATTAATCCATTCAATTCACAAAGGAATATAGTTAGGTTAAACTTTAACTTATTCACTTTAAATTTTCAGTAATTGTTTTTATTGTTATTTGAACATTATACAAATGTAAGAAACATTATTAACACAGAAAAAGAGCTTAATTAGAAAATTATTTTTCGAAAATCTGACTTGATTTTCTTTGTTACACAGAGTAACAAGAAACCTGCTTTCATTGGAATCCGTGTAAAACACAAATAACAAAAAGATAAACCATTGATTTCATCCGCATGGCTGGCTAAGGAGGACGCAAAATGACATTCACCCCAAAATTGTCACCTTCGCTGTAACCGTCCACAGACATCAGCGGCCGCCACCGAAAGTAGGGCAGTTCCGGTGTAACCCTCCACCGTAACACAGTATACCCAGAACAGTAATACATACATACATACATGAATCACGCCTATATCCCCGAAGGGGTAGGTAGAGGAGAACTAGCACCCATGTTATCTGGCACAAAAGTTGCAGTACTTTGCTAGGTGGTTTAAGAGGAACGCTACTGCCCAATCCTTATTACTGATTTATCCTTAGCCACCTTGTACGACACCCACGGGAGAGATTTGGGGTGGTGACAATAATAATTGTATTCTACTCTGCCGTCACCCGTCAGAACAGTAATACGTCTTCACACAAACTGGCCACTATCCATTAGAATGTGTGCTTTCGTACTCGGCGCCGTGTAGGCACGCATTGTGACGCACACATTGACATAAAATACGGGCATAAGGGGGCGGCACTCTGGGCCGTGCGTTCGGTGTGATCGCGCGAGTTCCCGCCCGCACATTCGCGCTCGCAGCCACCGCTTTAGTTACAACCCTCAACCGTCAACGCAAAAGTAGGCTAATAACTCGCCGACAGGCCTCAGATAAACTACTGTTCTGGGTATACTGTGGCCGTAACCCAGACAGTCGGGCAGGCCTATTTTGCTCCCCTGTTGACATTACTAGCTAATAAAGCCATCTTGTATTTTGAATGGCAACATCGTTAATAGTTACTTATTCAATAACTGCTCACTTATCTGTTTTTATAGTGGTGTTTGATGTGTAATATGTTTAGTTGTGATAACGTTGACAGATCTTTATTATTACATACATACATACATACATAAATCACGCCTATATCCCCAAAGGAGTAGGCAGAGGTGAACTAGCACCCACATTTCCCCAATTATGTACATACATAAATCACGCCCATATCCCCGAAGGGGTAGGCAGAGGTGAATTCTCACCCGCGTTTCGCCAATTATGTTAAGTCCCATGTAATAGGTGGCGAGCCTATTGCCATTTATCGGGCACAAAAGTCGCAGTACATTGCTATTGCTAGGTAGTACAAGAGGAACGCTGCTGCCCATTCCTCATAATTGATTTATCCTTAGTCGCCTTGTACGACACCCACGGGACAGATTTGGGGAGGTAAAAATTGAATTCTACTCTGCCGTCACCACATGGTACTTTCTTTATTATTAGCACAACAATATTATTATTATGGCAAATCGTTTCTTAATGAAATATTTGCTATTAAGATTTAATTATTAGCGAAATGTGGGTGATTCGGAAGGCATGCGAGGTACCTATGCCTCTGCCTATCCCTTTGGAGATAAATATATAGTCATTTATCACAAACATTTACCACGACCAGGATTCGAACCCGGGACCTTTTGGTCAACAGCCAGCGATCTAGCCATTCGAACAAACTGGCTGTCAAACTTCCTGACGGGTGATCAAAAATATATTACACAAAGAATTGACTTATTACACGACTCATTTAAAAATGACTAATGAGATAAGAATTCAATTTAAGATGCACAGTGGTGAAGTAAAATATGCAAACGTCTTTTGTTTTGACGTTTTTATGGAGAAAATTAATCATGGAGCTATCCAGAGGAAGTTCTTAGAACACGTTAATCATTTGTCTTCGAGATTTTTAATGGCCTATTTTTTTGTTGTCAATTTAGTGCGTTCGGGAACGCTCTCACGTCGACCTAACGAAGCGTTTGGAAAAAATTTAGTCCCGAAAAAGCTACACAGACCCATCAATCATCTTACCAAAGACACTTGAGTGTAGATTGTTTTATGAATTAAATATCACAATCTAAAAATCTTGAACCCTTGGGGCACCCGAGACTTGGAATTAGAATGTTAAACTTGGAAATATAGTCTGCAAAATATTTTTGCCACCAAGGCGGTAATTACACTGTATCGGGTGATTTGTGTTCAAGAGGTCATCATCATCATCACAGGCGCTTTAATGTCCCCACTACTGGGGAACAGGCCTTTTCTATGGATGGAAGAATATAGGGAGAATGGCACAAGCAACTTTCTTACAAATGTATATACAATGAATGGAAATTAAGGACCGTTACGAAATACTGATGAACGGAAAAAGTGATTGGAATGACAACAATCCATAGGTATACAATCTCGATCCGCGATCAAAATCAATGATCACGATACAGATTTATTGTGTACGGGCTGCCATACTACTTTGTACACCATTGATCGCGGATCGCGATCGAGATTGAATGTGTACGGACCGACATACTGTTGTTGGTGGTTTGTCCTTTCCCTAAGGGTTGTTAGTATACACCGGGCCATCTCCCTTAGTGGATTTTACGACGGTAATATATTGTTCAGTATTAAGTGTTACACCACCCACATTACGACCTATGTTATAGGGGCGCGAGCCTATTGCCAACTACTATTTTATATGTATTCTCCTAGTAGGTACTTTGTTAAAAGTACTAGGTTCATAGAATATTATAGGAAGCTCTTTAGGAATTCTATTAAGGTTACTCAGCAAATATTTAACGGCGACATGTTTACTTTTCTCCTTCATAGGCACGCAGCCTCCTACAGTCTTCAGTCTAGTATTTTGTGGATCGTTCTATTGAAGCACTATATAAATGGGCTATAACATAAATCTAATTACATCAATAAAATCTAGGTTCAACGAATAAAAAATTGAGATACTAGGCTTCGGTTATAATATTGCGTTAAGTTTTGAGATCCAATGGGTTTCCGTTAAATATATAAATATTTAAACGAAAGGTTTCTATTTTGATTTTAATTTGAACATTATATAACGTACAAAAAAATTGTGGGTAGAAAAAGTTCGAAAAATTGTAGTCTTGATGCGGGAATCGAACCCGCGTCCTCTGCGATCCGAGCAGATGCCTGTAGGTACCACACGGCCAACCAAGACGTTTTGATTTTCTTTTTCTTGCCAAAATATCCTATATACAAAAGGATAAAAGTATAGTACCCTGCCCGGCTAGCAAGACCATCGAAACACGATATGATATAGCCATTTATCGATTTGAACTGTGAAAAACCTATGGATCTTTGACAGTTCAAAGCGATAAATGGCTTTTTAATATTATTATCGTGTTACGGTGGTCATGCTGCTCTTTGTACTATCTACGTGTATTAGTCGGAGCGACATTTGAGCGAACTCGTGAACTAGAGCCAGTCAATTAGCTCCGTCCTGCAAGAACACAACTAAGTGAACTTTCGACTTCACTAGGAGAGTTTCGGGTCATTAATCAAGCGGAGTGTGAGCGAATCAATCATCGGACCTCGTGGACAGTTCAGACCTTTCTGCATCCGACGTCCGATCTGTCCGACCTGTCCGATCCGTCCGACTAATTGAATTTTTGAAGACATCGGTGGGTATTAGCGACTGTAGTCGGGACTCAGTCGTCGGCGCACTACTGCAGCGCTGTTATCTATCACGTGAAGATTGCTAAATCCTATGAGTGGGAAATTGCGTTTGTCAAATTAGCTATTTTCAAACTGAACTTAGTTATTTCTCAAAATTAGCTATTTCAGAACTGAATTCTGAACTTGAGAACTGCCCCTGTAGACAAGTAGCCAATCCATTTGAACATATTATTAGACGCGGTATAGGACCGCAACAGAACGCAAAAAGTCGCGCAAACGCGCGTTTCCGATACCGCGACCGAAGGCGGTAAAACCCAAATCGCTAATCGCCGACGCTAACGGCTTGTCTGCTATGGCCCTTATTCAGAGTGAAAACCAAAACCGCCGTTCGTAGTAATTGCATTAAGCCGATCGTGTTTTATGGGTCTGAAACGGAGCTGCAAATTTATAAAGCTTAAAGTTAAACGGCCTTGCAAAGCACGACATTAACCACGTTTGATGGAATGCTTCTTTTACGCTAGTTGATGGAACCGACTCGGAAGATTAATTTCGTTCGAATGCCAACTTTAATTCCAATACTGAGAGGTTAATTTTGTATGGCAGTGCTGTATTTAGATATTAAAGGATTTTGAAGGAAACTTATTACAATTAAACGACTAATGTTGGTCCTTGGTTTACTCGAACACACAGGAGCAGCGGGCTAGATAGATACGTGAAGCAAGAAAAGTACCTACTAGTACAGTTCATTTAGATACGGGGAAATTTGAATAATACAATTAAAAAACGATACCGATTTAGTTGATATAGTGTTTAATTTTTTTTGCTGTATTTAAATTAGAGTATACATGTGAAATAAATGAGACGGGATGGCAAAGTACCTGTTTTATGCTACGGTACAATATCATGTCAAAATCACTTTTTCGGCTTAGGCTAAAAGCTTCTCATAAAAACGAAAACATGTTACACATAAATATCTAGATGTATTCAATAGCTTTGGAGAATTCCTATCACATACTCTACTCGGAACAAACCTGCAAGCATGCCACCACACTTCCAACTACTTTGGGATGGAAATTTAACGAGGTGGTTCCAATATTACGCTTTTTGATTAAAAAATCGGACTACGTTAAAAGTAAACATTCGTAAAATTCGTAAACACATTCATTTTTAAGCCCACATCGGGAAGTATTAAGCTGGATCGCGAAAACCATTTCAGTAATGGCATAATTAAAAATATTACCGTTTCGGCGTTTGGAAATTATTATTTTTAACGGATCTATGTATATGTTCAGCTAAAAATTATAACCAGTCTACATCCACTTTAATTGATTTTAAAGTCAAAACTGTTTTTGACAAAGACTATCGGTCAAAACCATCATAGTGAAGGCCTGTGTCCTAATAGTACGGGAAAGGATCTGGTTATGTTCATCATCATCACCCTATTAACTTATCTCATTTATTTTGACATCATTATAGACTGAGTCATGCTGCGCACTCCCCTATCCTCCCTTGGTCACGGGTTTTCGATGTCTAGGGTCTTGACGATTCATATGTGTATTGTAATAATACCAGGTATGAATCCATCCATTTCCTCCTCTCCATCCATCAACATTTATCGTTCATCGCTCTTTTAGTCTTATTTTCCTCACTATCCGTGAACATTTAATGATCATCGCTCATTTAGTCTCATGCATCTCGTTCCTTCTCATAACATGTCATATTCACAATGTTGATGACGTGAAATTAAATTATAATAATTACAGCCCACATTCATTAAGTCCTATTGGCCGAGCGTTCATAACGTCCCTAGCAGTGGTTTGTTGTATTCGGTAGCAGTTTTAATAGCGTTCGCTTCGAAAACTTTGTGGCTCCTATTAAGAGCGGTTGGATGAATCGAGCCACAAAGGTTGTACAGAGAGAATAATGATTCTGGAATTAAAAAAGCAACAACTACGGAGAAATGTCAGTTTACAACAGACTGATATGTAGGTAGGTACCAACCTACGTTGTTTGAGGACAGCCGTTGAAGAGCTCTGTGGTATTTGACCTCGTTCCGATATCGGAAACAAAGCTACTTTTGCAATGAGTGCGATGAAGATTGGTGACCGAAATTCTTGTTACAAACTCTTCTCAGAAATGTTTCGAAAAATGATTGTCCTGGTGGGAGAAGATTTTACTTTATTCAAACCACTGTCGTGGATCGAGTCTATTGCCATTTATCTAACGGGCACTTAAATCGCACTATTATTACTTAGCTGCGTACCAGGAACGCTGCTGTGCCTCATCATATTTAAAATCCTTAAGTCGGCTTTTAAGACAGCTGCGGGGAGATGATATTAGGGGTGGTGACAATTGTATTATGTTCTGCCGTCACCACACGGCATGGGCTTACCAATATTTATAAAGAAATATGCACCCAACAATTTACATTAAAAAACCCGAACGATTATTGTCAGGGTCCACAAATCATAAAACTCGATCGGGCCTTATCTGTTTTATACACCGATTCAGAATCAATTGGGTTCAACTGTAAACGCCGCTCCGTCATAATTCTGTTAGAGTTTTTATACCGGACCTTTTTGCCACTGTTTGATTTGGCCGGAATCGTTTATTAATTTTGATACTTGATTGGAAAACGTTTTGTTGTCCGTTTTCGCAACTGCATCAAATGTGTTTTTGTAAAGAGAAGTTTAGAAGATTTTAAAAACCTGTGTTGATTATTTCCATGGATAGACTCTTCACGTTAGTAATGTTTACTAACTAACAATAATTTAGGGGCTGCTATTATAATTTGTTAGATAATTTTCGTACATAATAAATCACGTCTATTTTCCTGAAGAGGTAGGCAGAGGTGTAGGTATTGGCACCCAAGCCAATCATGTTGGATCCCATGTAATAGGTGGCGAACCTATTGTCATATATCGGGCAAGTATATCGCATTATATTGCTCGATGGGCTTATAGGTTGTTATCGGTAGGGTATGTGGTTATTTATTTAACCACGTCGGATCGTCCAAATAGAATTATTTTTCATTATTTGGATATCCGCATTGTTTCACAAATAACTGTTAAAATATAAGATAAAACATAAAATAAATAAATAAAACATACTCGATTAATAGAGTTTATGTTAAAATTCTTATCAATAATATCATTTTCGAAGAATTCCACCCTGGCAGCTTATTGGAAATACCATAAATCATTGGTCGCTCTTGTAATAATTAAGAACAACCGAAACATTTTAATATTTTGAGTTGGATTCGCGTTTGAAAACCACAATTGACCTATTTCGCGCTGTGTCCCCGTACAATGTTAAAGTCTGGACAGCGTTTATTTTGTACCTATGTCGAAGTGTGCGGATTAGGAGCTTTCAAAGGATTAACTCGGGACCGGCTGACCGTTTCATTAAAACTTGCTCCGTTGCCGACCGTTCTAATTACATTAAAAACAAAAATCATTCCGTGAGACTATTAAATGTTTAACTGATCGCGCGGGGTACATTGTGTACCGTAGAAAAGAACATTCGTTGTTTCTCCATGGTAGGGACACTTTTCTTAACATGAAATTAAAATAAATGTTTTAAATATTAGAGATCCGTATTGTGGTTTTATCAGTGAGCCTAGAAACAAATAGCAGCTGAGACCATCATGACAATTATGACATAATGTCTCAGCTGCATCCATATACCATTCATAGGGAAGGCCTGTGCCCAAGCAGTGAGGATATCAAAATACTGGTGATGATATGAATGTTCATCCGGATAAGATAACAGAGGATGTCTTTTAATTATTAGCTTTTTCAAACGTTGTCTAATAAGGCGTTACGTAAGACCCATGAGCGGCTTTACGAATTAAAATTCCTTAGCGAGCAACTGAGGGTCGAGCGTTGTAATTTATTTCATTTACTCCTAATTAATAACCATGGCACAACTTTCCGACGCCCGTCACAGAACGCGACAGGTTATATGGGTGAGACAATTGCTCGTTATTTTAGGCGTGGCACCACAAAATTAATTTTGACGCACTGATTCGATAATAGCCGAGCCGATCAGTACCAATTTCCCTCCCCCATCCGAGTCACCGATGAAACCACAGTATACCTAGAACAGTAATGACCCCGACACATTATTGAAACGCGGCGCGACTCCAAGTGTAAAAAATGTGATTCTACCATTAGTGCAGAAACACATTTTTAAAACACGACGCGACTCGATGTAACGCGACGCGTGTTGAATCAAATGTATTGGTCTTCTATGACCAGAAACACACTATGAACATCCGACGCGACGCCGGATTGTGCGGTGTCTACCCGTGGAGTCGCGTCCCGTTTCAATAATGTATCGGGGTCGTATAGTATACGTATACACATATTCATACAAACTGGCCGCTGCCCATTAGAAGTGTGCTTTCGTACTCGGCGCCGTGTAGGCACGCACTGTGACGCACACATTGACATAAAATTTTGGGGAAATAAGGGGACAACCAGTCTGGGCCGTGCATTCGGTGTGATCGCACGTGTACAAGATGATTGCAAATTCGCTCGCTGCTCGTTCCCACCCGGCACATTCGCGCTCGTAGCCGCTGCCTAGTTTACGCCGTTTACAACCCTAGCGTCAATGCAAGAGTACGCTTATAACTCACCAACAGACCGTAGATAATAAATAATAATAAATAAATATTTTTACACTCACACCTATAATCTAGCCCAAAGTAAGTAGCCTAAGCACTTGTGTTATGGATACTAGATGACGGACATATTTTTCAATATAATTATGTATATAAATGTTGAAAATATACTATATAAACAAATACACAACCATGACTCGGAAACAAACATTTGTGGTCATCACAAAGTTCGCCCCTATCAGGATTCGAACCCGGTCCCTCTTAGCCAATACCTAATCTGAGCATTCGACCAAGGCGGCCGTCAATCCGTAGATAAACTACTGTTATGGGTATACTGTGACGAAACGGTCTAATAACTGATTTCAATTGTTCCAGATACAGCGACCGTTGCGAAGACCACCTCAAAACAATAATCAACCCATTAGCCAGTTAGAAAAGGAACCAAGTAAACGACAAAGCGCCTTCAATCAATTAGTAGTTAGGTTATTTTTGATACAGTGTACCTACGCAAGTGCCAACAGTGTTGAGTTCTCGCCACCACTCGCGGTGGTGCTACGTTCGATGTTTCTCGCCGCGCACGGGCGGTAGGTGTCGAGACGGAGCGGCCCGGCACTGTGAACATAGGTATGTAGATTTTTTTATTTATTTTTAATAATTCTTCATTGAGTTCAGAAATTAATTAAAATTATTAATGATTGCACACCAAGTTAAGATGAGTTATGGGCAGCAGCGTTTCTCTTATAACAACTAACAATATACTGCTATTTATGTGCCCGGTAGATGGCAATAGGCTCACGCCACATGGAACCTAAATTCATTGGTGAAAACTGGAAGTTAATTCACCTCTGTCCACTGTGGTCTACCCCTTCTGGGATATAGGTGGTATTAAGGACGACCGCAGACGTTCTGAATCCGCATTAAATTTCTGAATGAGGAATTCAGATTCGGAAACTTGAATGCTTACATACAAAATGTTCAACACGGCACACACTATTCTTATTTTACCGAACAGAATAAAATCCTAACGTTTGGTTCAGTTCGTACTATGAACCCGACCGTAGTAAAAAAATACATACATACATAAATCACGCCTATATCCCCGAAGGGGTAGGCAGAGGTGAACTAGCTCCTACGTTTCGCCAATTATGTTAGGTTCCATGTAATAGTTGGCGAGCCTATTGCCATTTATCGGGCACAAAAGTCTCAGTACATTGCTAGGTGGTATAAGAGGAACGCTGCTGCCCATTCCTTATCACTGATTTATCCTTAGTCGCCTTGTACGACACCTACGGGAGAGATTTGGGGTGGTGACAATTGTATTCTACTCTGCCGTCACCACACGGCCTTAGTAAAAAAATATTATAGATTATAAAACCGAATGTTTGCACTAGTCTCACGGAATTCCGAATCAGAATTCCTGATTCGGAAACCTAATGCGGATTCAAAACGTCTGTGGCCGGCCTTATGTATGTGTATGTTATTTCTAAATCTTCTAAGTAGTTAATTTATTGGGAACTCTAGATCAACTTCGTTGATCTAGAGCTTCCCAAAAATAGTTCACAGGCACAAGTTTGAAACTGCTCCAATCAAAAAATATTCACGTTCTCAAAACCACTGCCACCGTGCACACAATCTACTTGGGTTTTAAATTATAAAATAGCATGACTTAATTACACACAAACCAAATATTAGAGTAAACTCACCTGGATAGTAAATGATATTTATATATTTTGTTTAAATACTTATGCAATACAACACCATGTCATTTTATTTAAATCCACGGAACATTAAAGTCAATTAATTTATAGATAATAATGAAATTTGAGAAACAAAAAGAGTCGTTAACGCTGCCGTGCATTTGCCCTGCGTTATCAAATAAACCCAAACGACACGGCAGCTTGTTACCTGAGACCATACGTTGCCTTGTTTGTGGACCATCCAATTGTGGGAAGACTAACTTAGTAATTAGTTTATTGCTGCATGAAAATGGTCCTCGTTTTTATAACCTGTATGTGTATTCGAAGTCCTTGTACCAACCTAAGTATAAATATCTAGAAAGAGTTATGAATATGGTAGATGGGACGTCATTTTACAAATACAATAGTAATGGTGAAATTTTAAGTCCTCATGAAGCACAACCAAATTCAATTATTATTTTTGATGATGTAGCATGTGAAAACCAAAATAATATTAGGGATTATTTTGCTATGGGGCGTCATAAAAATATCGATTGTTTTTATATTAATCAAACGTATACAAAAATACCCAAACAACTGGTGAGAGATAATTCAAATCTTATTATTTTATTTAAACAAGATGATATTAACTTAAAACATGTGTATGATGAGCACGTCGGTTCTGATATGTCATGGAACCAATTTCGTAATTTGTGCTCAACTGTTTGGAATAAACCCTTTAGTTATGTTGTGATTAATAAGGATTGTGAAAAAAATAAAGGATGTTACAGAAAGAAATTTGATACTTTTATAGTGTTAGATTAACATTAATAAACGAATGTTATACTGCTAACACCACATTTTCACCATAGATTTTGAACTGACTACAGTTCTTCTAAAATGGAAAAAATATTAAAAAAAGAGATTGTAAAATCAGCAATGGCTGTCAAAAGGAAAGTTGAAATGATAAAAGATGCAAAAAATACAAACAGTATGGTCTTAGATACTATTTTGAAACCTATTGTTGACCCTCTAAATCAACTAGCTAACAAAGATGCAATTAAAAATGAAGCAGAAAATGTAGATCCAGAGCTATCACCGAAAAAAATCAAGTTTAACGAGAGTGAAGCGTCGTATTCTTCTAATGAAGATTTTGATAAACCATTTTATGGGGAAGAGTCCGATAACAATGAATGTAAAAACTCCAACACAACTTTAACCATAACCCCTTCTATAGGACACGATGTTAGCGCTGATTCATTTAAATCCCTGCAGTCTTCACCAAATTATGCACTGTCATGGTCTTTATCATCTGAAGCTATGAAAGATATTCCATTTGGAATTAGACATGAGCGAGGAAAGATTTTCCTTGGTAAAACACGCGTGTTTGATTCCAACTACTCTTTAAGAATTGGAAAACATGATCTAAAAAAGACACCTGGTTTGGTGGAACTTTTATTTAAGAAAAAACCAAATATAGATCTCGTCAGCGACGAAGACTTGCAGAACTATAAATTACTACTGATAGAGACCAATGCTCACAGGAGAAATTATGAACCACAGAAACCTATAAATAGCAATAAAGGATATAAATATGTACATATTATAAAACCGTTATTCATTTTTTCGAGAAGTGCTACAAATACTGAGAGCATTCCTCGTGGAGAAGGTATTAAACTTTACAAAAAGGTTAAGAAAAATACTGAATTAATTTATTGGGATGATCCTAATGAGTTAGTAGAACGACTTAAATTACTATTAGCTTCTCGAGATGCAGGTAACACTGGCTTGGACAATGAAATTATTGCAATTATTGAAGAACTTAGTGAAGCAGGCATCATCAACAAAAATATAAAGAATATGCAGCTTATAAATTGAACAGTTTATTATTAGCATTCAAGAGCATAACGTTCAAGGGTGCGATGAATATAGACAAATTCGGTCACCACGTTCACAAGCGTTTACGATTTTCTGATTATATCGATACCCTTAATGAAACGTTAGTAAAAACAGAAACAGGAGCCTACGATTTGAAATTATCAAGATTAAAAGGATTGCCATATCCTGAGCAGGACGATGAAGCTGTTAACAAAACATATCTCGACAAAGAAATTGAAGACTTGAGAGCTGAAATAAAAAAAGTTCACAGTAATGTTAAAGCTTATTTAAACAATCTGGAAAGACTTACTTTAGCTAATCTGGGTTCAAAATATTACACAAAAACTGAAATAGATCGTATGATTCAAGCAAAACCTAACCAAAATGAGTAAACAAGACATAGTAAATGAACTCCACAGAGCGGCAAGAAAAAATTTTCTTCGTAGGTGTACGGTTATAAATGGTATAGATGATTTGTGGCAAGCTGATTTGATAGATGTACAAAAATATGCTAGTGTCAATAAGGGGAATAAATATATTCTTGTGGTTATTGATGCTTTATCAAAATATGTGTGGACTCATCCTTTACAGTCAAAATCAAAAAATTGTGTTACCAAGGCAATGGAGCACATTTTAAGAAATTCATCACGAAAACCTCAAAATTTACAAACAGATTTAGGCAAAGAATTTTATAATAAACCTTTCCAACTGATTATGAATAAATATAAAATAAACCATTATTCTACCTATTCTGTAAAAAAGGCCTCAATTGTAGAGCGAGTAATAAGAACGTTAAAAAACCATCTATACAAACTGTTTAGTTTACATGGCCAATATAAATGGTTAGAAAAAAACTTGGACATTGTTGTACGACAATATAATAACTCGGTTCATAGAATAACAAAGTATAAACCTATTAATGTTAATAAGTCGAATGAGATAATAGTGAAAACTAATATCAATAAAGCACAAAATAAAATAAAAAATAGGAAACCCACTTATCGTGTTGGCGATCATGTACGTATTAGTAAGTATAAGGGAGATTTCGCAAAAGGTTATACGCCTAATTGGTCCACAGAAATATTTACAATAGTCAAAGTTAACCCTACTAATCCGTGGACATATCAAATCGAAGATCGTCATCAACAAAGGATTTTGGGATCATTTTATAATTATGAACTACAAAAAACAAAGTGCCCCGATACATATCTGATTGAGAAAATAATAAAAAGAAAAGGAAATTTTCTTTTTGTCAAATGGTTGGGCTTAAATGACAAAGAGAATAGTTGGATAAATAAAAGTGATGTTGTTGTATAATAATATAAATTAACCACTCACCATTTATAATATCATTTATTCCATATCAATGAAAGAGGGAAGTGGTATTATCAACAACTTAATCAATAATCTACCTTTTGAATTACACTTACCAGGTTATCAATTTTGTGGGCCTGGTACAAAACTTAACAAACGTCTACTACGAGGCGATCGAGGTATAAATAAATTAGATGAAACTTGTATGTATCACGATATTGCTTACAACAATAGTGATTTGAGCGTACGACATAAGGCTGATAAAGAACTTTTAAATATGGCAAAAAGAAGATTAAAATCACCAGATGCAAAAAGAGGAGAAAAGATTGCTTCATGGATTGTCAAAAATGCAATGAAAGCAAAATTAAAAGCTGGCGCTGGTGCACGTTCTTTTATGAGAGTAGTGAAAAAAATACAATCAAAGTTGAAAAAACTAAAATCTAAGGATCATCAAACTACCATTAAACATGCTCAAGCAGCAGCAAAGAAACTATTTACAAATAAAAAAGGGATACGTATGCCGCGCTGTATACCTATTCCAAAATGCGGTGGTTTCCTACCTTTAATACCAATCTTTGCTGGATTGTCAGCTCTTGGTTCATTGGCGGGGGGTGCAGCAGGTATAGCAAAAGCTGTAAATGATTCTAAAGCAGCTCAAAAAAGCTTTCAAGAAGCTGAAAGACATAATAAGATGATGGAATCAATCGCACTTGGAAAAGGATTGTATGTTAAACCTTACAAAAACGGAGCTGGTATATATTTGAATCCTTCAAAAAACTAATTAAGCAGCTACCCAGACGAGCACTTACTAATTTGGATATATTAGAGTACGCGAGGGATATTCCATATTTCCGTGGTGTTTTTATGAGGAATACTTTACCATTACATCCTAAAAGGATAGAATGCGCAATTCTAAATTTGGACAGTTCTGATAATCCTGGAACTCATTGGGTAGCTTACGTTAAGTTGAACAATTACGCTGAATATTTCGATAGTTTTGGTAATTTGAAACCACCATTAGAGTTAGTACATTATTTAAGGAATACACCAATAAATTATAATTATAGACAACGTCAAAACTTTGGAACTGTAAACTGTGGACATCTTAGCTTAAAATTTTTGAAACGCTTTTGGAACAAACATTTATATAAGGAACAAAATAAAGATGTTTGTCAGTAGAAAAATGTCTTTCACTGTATCAATAACTGGTAGAGGAGCCACCTTAACAACAAATTACTCCCCAACCTTAGAATTATGTGGTGAATATGAATGCGGACTTTTGTGCTTTTCTACTTTTAATTCAATTCCTAACATAGATGAGAAAAATAATAAATTTTACTATGGAGACAATCAAGTCGTCGAAATTCCAGAAGGGTCTTATGAACTTCAAGACATTTGCGATTACTTAAGATCAAATATAAAAAATTGTGTTTTAAAGTTGTCTTGCAATAATAATACACTAAAGACGAATATTTTTTGTTCTGAGAATGTAAATTTTGATAAAAATGGGTCATTAGGAAAAATTTTAGGTTTCGGCGCGGAAACTATTCAAGCTAATATAAAAAGCGAGTCTCCATACCCAGTTAGTATTTTATCAACAACCATTGTACGGATCGAATGTGACGTAGTAAGCGGATCCTATGTGAATGGAAAAGCTAGTCATATAATTTATGAATTTGTACCAAACGTGCCACCTGGTTATCGAATGATTGAAATACCTAAAAACCTAATCTATTTTCCTGTTAATCAAAACTCAATAAGCGCGATCACCATAAAATTGTTGGATTCTGAAAATAAAGAGATTAATTTACGTGGTGAAGAAGTACAATTATATTTACATTTCAAAAAGAAGAAACAATGTTGAATTTCAATAAAAACTATACTTTTTTGTGTACTCCAGTTAGTTTCAAAAAAACCATTGATAAAGAAACACCTCTTTATATAAAGAAAAAACTCTCAAAGAATAACATAGAATTTCTGAGGATATTGGGTCTATTAAAATGAGTATTTTAAATATATCCCAATCAACACCTTATGATAACAGCATCGAAAGTTATGAATACCATTCATATAAACCGTATGTAACAAGCTTTAATCAAAATGACGAAATACGGATTCCTATTAACCAACAAGACTTATACGTGTTGCCTTCTCTTAGTACGTTGTATATTGAGGGCAAAGTAATTGCTTACAATAGTACTACTAAAGAAAAAATATCAACAGTACGCTTTGTTAATAATCCAGTGCTCTTTCTATTTCAAGATATAAGATATGAGCTAAATGGTATTGAAATTGATAAAATTAAAAATGCTGGTATTACTACTACGATAAAATCTTATTTATCATTAAATGAAAATGAGGCAAAATCTTCCAAAGTTTGGGGCTGGTCCACCACAAATGTTAGCAACGGTACATTCTCTGCTTCAATACCGTTAAATAAAATATTAGGTTTTGCGGAAGATTATGAAAAAATAATAATGAATTGTAAACACGAATTGGTACTGTTGCGAAATAATACAAATCTCAATGCGCTTCTATTGAATAGTGGTGAAGTTGTGGAAGATATCTTGATAAGTAAAATAATTTGGCGGGTGCCACATATCAAAGTATCAGATCGTGAAAGAATTAATTTATTGAAGTACTTAGAAAAGGACCGAGCTATAACCTTATCCTATCGAAATTGGGACTTATATGAATATCCTTTACTGCCTCAAACACGTAAACATACTTGGTCAATAAAAACATCGTCGCATATAGAAAAACCAAGATTTGTTGTAATTGCATTACAAACCAACCGTAAACACCAGGCAGACATGTCTATGGCAGAGTTTGACCATTGCAATATACGTGACGTGAGAGTATTTTTAAACTCGTTATACTACCCATATGAGGGATTGAACATTAGTTTTTCAGAAGAAAAATTTTCCTTAATATACGAACAATACACACGATTTCAGCAGTCTTATTACGGACGTCGATCAGAACCTTTGTTAAGTATGAAAGAATTTAGAGATATTGCTCCATTATTTGTTATTGATTGTTCTCGTCAACAAGAAACATTAAAAGGTTCGGTTGATGTGAGAGTTGAACTCGAAGCAGAACAAGATTTTCCTGACAAGACAGCAGCGTACTGCTTAATTTTAAACGATTGTGTGTTTGAATACAAACCTTTAAGCAACATTGTAAGGAAGTTATCATGAATTGCAATTCGATTATAGTAGACTTGCAAGGATTCAAAAATTATAACAATGAATTTATAGTTAAAGAATTGGCAATAGCCACTCAAGAGCATACACATACATTTTTAATAAAACCACCCTACTCATACTCCACATTAACGGATGAAGAAAGAAAACATGTCAGGTGGATAGAAAGTAATTACGGCTACAAGTGGCGAGATGGGTATATAGATTTTCGAGAATTTCGCAGATTTATCAAACCTTACCTGAAAGACCGAAAAATTTTTGTAAAAGGTGAAGAAAAAGTGAAGTGGGTACAAGATTTATGCGGTCATAATAATGTGTTAGATATAAGTTATTTAGAGCTTCCTAATTTAAAAACTCTAAACGAACTTTATTGTAAAGATGTTTTTATTTATAATTGTTTCAGTCATAAAAAAATATGTGCATTAAAAAATGTTCTATGTATAAAAAAATGGTGTTCCCTAAATAATGTAAATTTGTTTTAAAAATTAAATTTTTTGTTAACTTTGTAACATTTTCTTTTGTTTTAATCGTTTTTTTCTTGTACATTTTTGTATTTATAAATAAAAAATACATTATTACTTATCTCTTTTATTTGCCTATTTACCTATCTAACATAATAATAAAAAGTATTCAGTTTGATTAAGTCAGGGTAATAATAAAGACTGTTATATAAGTTAATATTTATTAAGTTATTAATATTCAATTTACAAGTATAAAATTAACAAAATTAATATTTTAAAAAGAACTATAACTATAACCACAGATTTTTTTTGATATATTATTTATAACCCTTTCTGTTTGATCTAGTATATCATCACCAATATTCTTGACAACGTATTGAGCACTTAGGAAGATATCACTATCATGAACATAATTACTTAGTTTTTCAGTTTCATTCATATGTAGTACTTGTATTTTAATCACTCGAATTCCTTGACTGGGTGGACCATTGACTACAAAAGATGGCATTCGTGCGGTTTGGTTGAGAAACGAACATTTGCAATTACATCGAGAATGATTCCTTTTCTTGATAGGTCGTCGATCTTTCTTAGTGCTTGGTAATATTTGTGGTTGGTTTTTAAAAAAATCTTCTGTGAATCCTTCTAGTGGGTCTTGTGCGCACTGTAATAGCTCATCGTCTATAACATTCAAATTTTCCAAACACTCTTCGTGAGAACGATTCTTTTTCTTGATAGATCGTCGATCTTTTTTAATGCTTGGTAATATTTGTGGTTGGTTCTTAAAAAATTCTTCTGTGAATCCTTCTAGTGGGTCTTGCGCACACTGTAATAGCTCATCATCAACACCACTAAGATTTTCCACACACTCTTCGCTCGAAGGTAATGTGAATGTAGCTGATGCTGGGTTCTGAAATATAAAAATATAAATATAGATAATAGTTCTGAAGTATAGAACAATAAATACATTTGCTGGAATAAAAACTATTTAGTAAAATAATATGTAATATATTACTTACCATTGCTGATACCATTGAGATGAAGATATTGTAGATTGTAATTTGACTGCAATTTGCGTACCAGACCGTCCGGCATGTGCAATATCTTAAGTTTAAATACGAAATGAAGAATGACATGATCGGTTGATAAATGCACGATCGCCCCTCCCGCTCTCTTGTGACCTCAATGCAACACGAGTGTCACGTTTTGCAGTATCTGCATATTGCAAAACTTGTTTTTTCCTGTCGTTTGATATATCTACTAATTTGTGCACCATATATTTTCATTTAATATTATCTATTTCAGGTATGTGATTATGTAACATACCAAAATGTTTAACCTAATAATTCCTACAAGTCCTGACAAGTCTGATCACATTCGTATGACAATGTATTGCATACACGTATAATAATATATTGATTTGATTATACGAATATGAAGTCTATGTTTTTATTTAATATTATCTAATGATATATAAAGGTACAAAAATGTATTGTACAAATCTTTCTATTTTATATTAACAAATAATTATGATAATCTAAACTTATGTTGAGGATATTGTGGAGGGTTAAAATGAAACATCAAAGTTAATGGACTTATTTTTTATTCACTTATAATTTATTGTACTAAAAATATAAAGTAAATGTAAAACTAAGGTTAAAATATAATAGAACACAAATGATAACATAAAAAGTGCATTAATATCTGTAAGACTAAAACTAAATTATAGTTTAATTATAGCTTTATTACACAAATTATCTGTATAAAGATTAAATGGTAAAAAATATTATTCCTAATATTAAAACTATCTACTGTTCGTGTAACCTATATAGTTATAGAATAATGTCCCCACGACATAGTTGATACATTATCACCTAAGATAAGTCGTTTGTCATCTTTTCTAGACAGTGCCACTTTATTCTGTTCTCTAGTAAAGATTTCATGTTTGATTGTTTTGAAAAGAACATTTTTACCTCTAAGCTCTTGTCCTGTCGATAGAACATTTACATAATCTGAAAATTTCAGTGATTTGGTCACAGGTTTTTTTATTCCCTTTGCTTTTTTTATCTCGTGGTCACTTGTTTTGATGCTGTATAATTTTGAACGCAGTCCTACAAATTCTAGTAGAATTTTACCTCCTAATTCATCTTTAAACATACCAGGAATTTTCTTGTTTTTTGGAATAATTCCAAAACAGTTATTACTGGGGTAATTGCTTGTGTCGAAATAACTCGAAAACTTATCTTTCATATCATGATAGAAATCGTTTGTTTGTATGGAATATAACAAGCTGTCAGTATCTGTATAGCAAAGATTCAATTTTTCGTTGTAATGTTTTTTCATTACCGAATAGTGGAAGTCAAACATGTGACTTTTTGACAATTCCAAAACTGAAAATCCAATGTATATTGGTTTATTCAAAGTCACTTTTTCTTTTTTTAATTGTATAGCTACCAAATTTTCATCAAACACAGTTGTACTGTGGAAGTTTGGGCGAGCGATCAGTTGTTCAGCAGAAGTGTACTTTTTAGTTTTATTACGATCATCATGCCAAATATTCACAAGTTTTACATCTACTCTACGCTCAGTATCTTCTAATGTTTTACCAAAAATGCTATTATTTAAGAGCTTAAAAAAATCTTGCTCAAACACGGAATCAGCCTTTTTTCTTAATTCTGTATTCAAATCGATGTATTCCTTTAAAAAAGGACTTTGTTTGAATGTAATGCCTCTATGAATTTTTTTTAATCGCAAACCATGTTGAAGACATGTTTTCAAGTGAACATAGTGAATGACGTATCTATATTTATTAAATAAATTAGGAACCAGTTTTTTATGTTTGGAACCCGGTGGGACAAAGTTTTGGGCGCAAAACGGAAAATCGTTATGTAAATCGTGCAATTCTTCAGGGTACTCGAGGTCAACCTCAATAATGAACCCATAGGGATTATCATTGGGAATATTTAGTACATCGAGCTGATTACATTCCTCCGCGTCAAGTAATCTGAAATCGGCATATGGTAAAAAACCACACATAGCATATCCGTATAAGTTATTACAATCTAAATATACTAAATAATTCGATGGTTTAGTTGAATCAAAATTAGATTGGTGTTTGTTATTAGAACGAGCATATCTTTTACTAAGAAGACAAATACCACCCCTTAGGCCTCGTTGTATTAAACGTAGAATCTCTAGGTCTGATATAAGCTCTAATTTAACTTTTGTCTTTAAAAGAAAAGCGTCGAACGAAAGAGCGGGACTTGTAAGATAGAAACAAGGGTCTAAGTCATAATTTGCTTTACAAGTTCTACGAAATTTTTCAAATATATCTGCTAGTATTAAAACATCACTTTTAACATACAAGTCCGTATATTCCCCCAAATTTTTAATGTTGAAAGTTCTCCACACATTCAAGGCATGCTCATAATCACAAAAGCTAATAGTTTCATTTGTAAGTTTACTGTAAAATTTATCGATAGATGGTAAATTTGTTTCATCATAAATATCCCACCTAGTCATATATTCATATGGATATATACCTTTTCGACATAACAATAAAAAATTTTGATGGGTACTACAATTTTGCTTTAAATGTATGAAATCATTTTGATTAAGATTTCTGGCTAATTGTTCTAAGCTAGTTCCCAGAAATTTAAATGAATCAACAAAACGTATCGCAACAAATTCATCGTCTGAAATAGGAATAAATTTTGTAAAGGCGATGTAATTTTCCTTGCTTTTTGGAATAACTTTAATAGGACCAGGGATAGTGCTTAATTCACGAATAAATAAATGACAGTCATAACCTGCCAAGTTGTGGAAAAAAATTGGAACAAATTTAGGTATTCGAAACTGAAGATTACAATATGCATGAGCAGCGCCTCTGTAAGTCCCCGTAAAGTGACAATGATCTTTTACTTTATCATTAACTAACAAATTTGAACATATACAACAGTATTCCGCACTACTGAAACTGTGCGAATCAACATCGTTAAAAATGATAGGGACAGGATTTTGTGAAGCTGATTTAATTATGGAATAAATTCTTTTAACGTCTTTTTGTAAAAATTCTACAAACTTAGAGGCACAATCAGAACCACGGTATGTTTTCAAATGATTAAGAGAACTGTCGTAATTACATACGATATAATACGCAAACGCAGCTGGAATGTGTCGTTGAATGTTTATTGTATGAATACCCTGACTTTCATCGCATGGTTGTAATAATGTTTCAAAGTCAGCATATATTACAAAAGGTATATATTGTTTACAATGAAAATTTTTAAACTGGAGCAAAGAACCTTTTTCAGGTAAAATTGTTGCTACACCACAGCAATCATGATTTTCATATTTTAAACTTGAATGAAAAAACAACAAACAATCATCACAGAAAAATATTTTACCGTGGTGTTTACTAATCTGTTTTCTAACTAATTTAGTAAAATTTTTTATTAAGCAGTAATGAGACTTACCCCCATCCTGCAAAAAAAGCATGTTAACGTGAGTGCGTTTTCTAAGTGCGGTTTTGTATAAGGGGCCAGTAATTTTATTTTTACTATCCAAGCCATAAATGTTTACACTAATGTTACTATTAAGTTTTTCAAATATTTTTATATCGTTAAATGACACTGGAAATGACATACCATTCAAATTTAATATAGTATTAAAGTGAGGATAAGAAGTCACTCGGCTTACGTTGTTTCTGGTCGGGTATAAAGCAGCTATTACAGTCCACGCGAAACAATATTCGTCATCATTTTTTATGTTTACACAAGATCGTTTTGCAATAACAGATTTTGGTAATTCTATATAGCTAGACCCTTTTAAAGGTGTGAATCTATTAATATTTACTTCGAGATAAACAAAACGCAATATTGACCAGCCGCTACCTTTATCCTGGAATTCATCTATCTTTTTAGAAAAGATTTCAGAAATTGTTTCAATTAAATCATGAAAACTATAATTTTGATGCAGCGGAATGTTTTGTGTTGTAAATGATTTGGTTGATATATTGTCATCTTTAGGTAAAAGTACTTGAGTAAAAAGTTCGAAATTCACTTTTAAGTTCACGTGATTAGTAAGAGCCGATTCAATTAACGCTTGTAATCGCGAAGCAATAGAATTAATGTAGAGACTCGGTGAATTAGGAACAACGCTGTCTAGTTCGTGTCCTTCGCGCACACGATATGAGGCTATGCGACTTTTGAATGCTGAACTAATTTTCTCTATACCTTGATCGATATAAACTACGCTATTGTTTTTATGTACTATACTTCGCAAGTGACCGGGGAAAGTTTTACTTGGAATAGATTTTTCACAGATGGAACAGAAGATAGTTTTTTTTCCCATGATTAATAGTTTAAATATTTATTTATGCAGTATAGAAAATATTATACTTCCAAATTATGAAAATAACTAAATAGACACTTTTTTCTCGTATCTTTGAAATTATGGATATTACTGAAATTACACAAAGATTCATTGACTCTTCAATTCCCATACATTACTATTTGCTGTTTGGCATTATTACTAAATGTAATAATGCCAATCTTTATCCAAGAATGAAACTTATTTACATAGGTACATTAATTTAAAGATTGAATATGTTAAGCTTTATAGAAAATATTTAAAAATTATATAAGTGATTAAATGTTGGTTATTAGTTATATACTTTTTAATGTTTGTAATAGTGGGAAATGAAGATTTTTTAAGACAATTAACATTAGTAGCTATTTATTGTTTCGTGAATTAATTGTTATATGTAAATAAAGTATAATAGGTCCATTAAATGTTTTTATTTTATAATAATTGTTATTAATTAACTAACTTTGCTATCATTATTTGATTGCAGCTTTGTCCCCGTAAAAAATTGCTTCTTTTACGAAGCGTTTTTTCCCCTCTGCGTAAATCTTCTTTATTTGGCTCCAGAGGGGATCGTTGGAGACAACTCGTAGGCGTAGTTGAGCAGACCACTTGTCCGCCCGATTACGAGAATCTAGGTTTATAATATCGGCGGTATTATAGACCCTCACGTCGAAGAATAGCTCGCCGTCGTCTATCAGTTCGACCTGCCGCAGCGCACCGCCCGCAACTCGCTGCGCCAACGAAGACCACAGCGGTGTTGGTTGGCTGGAACTGGTGCTTGGCGGCTGCGGCTCGGCACCAAATAAGTCCGCTATGATAGAGTTGCTGCCAGCAGACTTTGAAGAGAAGTCACTGAAAATATAAATATTTTATAATCAATATTAACATTAACTTCTATAAAAATCGATACCTAAACACTCCAATATTTGAATTTAAATTGATGAAATTTGGTATACAGTTCATAAAAATCTAATTTTATAAGTTAATGCAAATATTTTTTTTAAATTGAATTACAGTAAAACCAGTGGAGTAGATGCGGATACAATTCGGCGTAGAAATGGTCTGAAGTATGTATTGATAAATAGATCTAGTCATCTAATTCTGTAATAAATATAATAACGGATAGATTTGAATGACTTTGAAAATATACATATAATCTGCGATAAGCATGTAAGATGTAAGATTATAACAACATTTAATTAAAACATACCCAGATGATGTTTTCTTACAGTCCAGCTTTTTTACCGGTTTGGATTGTTTTTTTATTTTCTTGGGCGGGCTGGAAGAAAAAGATACTTGTAAAAGAAGCCTATATTTTGTATAGTAAAGTGACTAAAATCTATAAATTTAAAATAATTTACCAAGGAACTGCTTCGTTCTCTGATGAGTGGTCTCCTTCAGACTCGTCAAATAAAGAAGCAGCACCAGAAATGGGAGTGGTGTTATGTTTCTTGTACTGTGACTCAGACCTGTAAGTGCGAAATAAAGTCAATTAAACATACATCAATTATATCTGCGCGACGATCAAAAAATTACTATATTGTAGAGACATTAACGCAATTTAGGACCGATTTCACCGTCTCTCATAGAAACTGAGTTTAATCAAACTTGGTTGTGATCAATGCAAACTTGGTATCGAAAAATAATTTAAATCTTGATCATATACGCGGCAAGAATAACGACTAGTTTTGAATTATCATTTTTTACATTAAGTACTCATTAACGTTAATTAGCGTCTCTGAGTGCGGCAGACAGACTGATAACATTTCTTACAAGAATAAAACAAACTTACATACATTATATCAACGCAGCGGTAGCTCACGATGAGAAGAGTGGGTATCACTTAGAGTAGCACTTGCACGGAGCGTAGGGACGACAACTCGACGATGTATCAAAAGTATTTGATGGCATATTTGGGAAAATTAATTTATATACTAATTTCATAGATACACTTTACATACCACATTTAAGTTTTTCACACACATGTAACTAACTTAGTCAGCATTTTTTTATTAATTTCCACTCAATAAATTGTGAAATTGATTTGGTGAAAAACACATCGCTCAAATTACTTGAAATTTGAGATAATTGTTTTTCACCAAAGTAATAGGTAATTTGCAATCAATTATAATCCATTGAGGGTTTTTAAATTAAACGATACGATACCGACACGACTTTACATATAGGTAACGCGAACAGACTCTGGTTAAACTGGGGAAACTAGTCTTACACTAAACTTAGTCTAAAGGAATTCTTTAAAAAATATTTGTATTTTAACTGATAAACCTACAAACAACTTATCTTTTAAAAGGAGTCTTTTAAAAATATATATCTGCAAATGCATTGAAACATTGCGATTTTCACTTTTGAACCTATTTCAGAAAATATCTTCTATCATCTCACATTGTATGCAACTAGCAGTCCTACGATTGTGTGTAAAAATCGTATGGTGTTATTGTTGTCCTATGTTAATGGTCTTGTCATTACTTTATTTAAATATTATATTATGTACAGTCGAGTATTTTATACGCGTCCATTTCGAAGGTATAAAATAATGTAACCATTTTGTAGTAGCATCATTAAATTTACAATCAATTACCTCTATAATTCTGTGTAAATGCAGTAATTTTTTCAGTTTTTAACCTATTTTAGAAAATTCATATCTCCTTTACATCTTACATTGTATGTAATTAGCAGTCCAACTACTATTTCGTGTAGAAATCGTATCGTGTATTGTCGTCGAATATAAATGGTCTTGTCATTACTTTATTCAAATATTATTTTATGTACAGTCGAGTATTTTAATACATGACCATTTCAAAAGTATAAAATAATGTAACCATTTTGTAGTAGCATCATTAAATGTTCCTGAGCAAGTCAAAGCCTTTTTGATAGTGGTTTCTTGATGTAAGGATACATCTTTATTGAGCTTTAAAAGAACACATAACATTTCGAGAGTGTATATAAACATGTAAATTTATCAAAAATAGTATATGGAGTATAGTTCTTATCGCTGTGTTATTATAACACATTAAGCATTTACAAAGAATTATAGCGTTGATTGATTACAAATTAATTGAGGCTATTTCAAATTAGTTATATTATTATCTAGCTTTGGATACATATTTAAATATTCGACTGTAGGTAACTTTAATATAATTATTACTCTAAACTAATAGATGTAGCAAGTGCAAGCAAAGCATTTATCGAATATTAACGAAATGGACACCGTTGTTTATCACGAACTCATTACTTAAAATCAGCATTATACGCTTATGCTTACGCTATGCGTCCAGAACAAGCTAGCACGATGCTTTAAAATATAAAAATACCCAATCACAGTACTGACAAACTAACTAAATTTCGCTTAGCTCTTGGTGTACAATAAACATTATTCTCCATCGAAAATTCATTTCATAGTTAAATTAGTAAGTATTTAAGCGATCGCTAGCCGCTGGTTGGACGTGTCGTAATAATGGTATAAAGTAATTCGTGTTGCTATGTGGTGTGAAGAGTTAATCTCGATAAAGAGAAACTCTAACCCAACGAAGGGAAAACAGTGCATTGAACATGAAAGAAAAATATATAGTTATTACGATATGCGGCTGGGTTTTGTCAGTACCTAACGAAATATTTGTATTGAGTAATTCATGTGTCATAAGATGTCTATAGACCCGATGAAGGGTTCTATGAGGATCTCGACAAAGAGAACCATAATTTTTGACCGTGAACGAAAAATACAATTATTGAGCTAAGTACATTTGATTGATTGGCTGCGTTTGTTCATTTGAACTGAAGTAATTCGTGAGAGTTATTCAATTATTCGGTTTGTGTGTAATTAAGTTATGCTATTTTATAATTTAAAACCCAAGTAGATTGTGTGCTCGGTGTCAGTGATTTGGAGAACGTGCATATTTCATTGTGAGTATTTGCAATCGCTTTTAATGGTAGAGATTTTAATGATAAATCGAAGATCTATATTTTGTTTGGAGTGGTTTCAAACTTGTGCCTGTGAACTATTTTTGTCAACAAAGTTGATCTAGAGTTCCCAATGCAGTGGTTTTGAGAACGTAAATATTTTTTTGATTGGAGCGGTGTCAAACTTGTGTCTGTGAACTATTTTTGGGAAGCTCTAGATCAACTTCGTTGATCTAGAGTTCCCAATAAATTAACTACTCTTCTAAATTCTTGCATAGTGCGGCTACTAAGTGTCCCCATTGTTGCAAACAGCGGGCGGCAAGATTGAGGTGGTGGCCGGGTGCGGGTGGGGCAGGCGTGCGCGCGTGCGGCCGCTGCACGCGCTGGGGCGCGCGGCCGGCATGCTGCCCTCGCAGCGGTCACAGTCGTGCAACGAGGAGGGCGCGTTCTTCGGCGCGCGCGCGCTGCGCCGGCCGCGCGGCAAGGGCAGCGGCAGCCCGCCCTGCTAGGGGTACGCCATGTCGCTGCGCAGCCTGCACCGGCGCCTCTCCTCCGCTAACAACACGTGAGTACATATTAGTTTTCAGTTTCCAGTAGGAACCCCGACTAGCAAAAAATGATTTTACCATAGTGAATATATATTTAAAATATTGTTTATTAACGAAAACTCACAAATATTAATCCTTAAAAGTCGTGTGAACAATGACAACACGTGAGTACTATTTTTTTCTTAATCCTAATAAAAAATGTTCTATAACGATTAACAAAGCCATAAAAATTATCCTTGTAAAAGTAGTGTGAACGATTATTGGAACCCAAACTAGCAAAAAATGTTTTATAACGGTTAACAAAGCTTCAAATTACAAGGGCACATCTCTTGTAAAAGTGTCAAATTATAATTGGCTAATTTTTTATAATTACCATAAACAAGTTACGATATTGCTATTTTGCCCTGAAAACGCAAGGACTTTGCTCTTATAACATCCATATAATCGTTGCTTATAACAATTGCACATTCAATTATATTTAATTCATATCTCCGAAGAGGTAGGTTGAGGCTGTGTATGTTGTCATCCCAATTACTCTCAGCAGTCATTGTGTCTCGACGTGGACCTTTCCATCTCTTTTCTATACATTCATTCATCACTAACACGTTCTCGGTGTGATGGATTATATGAATCCAAAGGGAGCGGATGACTTGATGACGACTGACCGATATGAATGGAATGAAACATAGTGTGCCGACCCTCGATAAACGGGGAACAGGGTAGGAAAATGATTGATGGTAATAGAAATTGGGATTCAACACGATGAGATGTCTCACCTTTCTCTTCAGCGATATAATCATGAATTATGAATGAACGAATACAGTATTCTATCATGAAAATTACGAGCTGCATGATTTCAACTAACTCATACCGAAACCATTAAAGGCTTAAGCTGTACGGATAATAACAGAGTTAAAAGTGTCTCGCTAAAGTATTTGAGCCCACATAAAAAATCAACAAAAAATGTACCTAGTGATGGTCAAATTGAAATAAAAAGCTCAAAGGCAAACAATCAGTTATGAGATTTTGGCTGGATAGGCTCGTGAATCTGAGTTCAATTTATAATAGTGCTGGCTGTGATGGCGTGAATGTCATTTTATTTATCGGAAAAATAATATGCAGTCGGAAAAGCACAAATTTAAAAGATCAAACATGAAATTCGCGATTTTGTTAAAAATTTTGAAATTTTATCTCTGAGATGAGAGAGAAGTGTATACCCACAAAGCTAGTTAGATGTGAAAAATAGTGATACAAATCTTTCAATACCATACTTCTTTCAATACTTCTTTCAATACCAAGCGTCAAAAAAAGAAAAAAATGGTTTAAAAGTGCATTTTTATTACCTGTAAAAATGTACGTTATCTTTTGGATGCACCATTCCGGCCTGCGAGAGGGTAGGGTCATAGATAGTGTGCTGTTAGCGGGTGCACGGCTTTCGTATTGTCGCTGTAAAATGCGTCTACTGCGCTGGACAATGGCGGGTTGAGGTTCGCCTTTTTCTTGAAGAACTGCGTTATATTTCTTCCGCGTTATAATGACTGTAAAATTATTTTAAATGCAGTAAAAACGAAAATATTGAACGAAAAGATTATAATAATCATTATATTTTTATGTAGGGGATATCTCGAGGATAGGCCCCTAGATGACAGTGCTTATCCGTATAGATTAGTTTATATACGCTTGATCAACATCCTCGGTACACTAAATAGCACTGCAGCACTTTTCTAATATAGATGTTAATATACGATATAAGGCGAGATAAAACGCATTAAGAGTTTGAAAAACCGTCCTGAAAGCTTTCATAATCCTTGCAAAATATTTATAAAAAACTATTTGATTTTAACTTTAACATTATATAAATGTTAGAAAAATTAGTACAAAGAATTTGGTGGTTTGAAAAAGAATTTCGAAAAAAAAAATTTTTTTCTATTCTTTTTTTTTCTAACCACCAAAATCTTTGTACTAATTTTTCTAACATTTATATAATGTTAAAATTAAAATCAAATAGTTTATAAAGCAAACCCAAGCTTAACCGAACGCACGGTATTTGTAAAAATATCTGCTTTGGAATGTTTGAAATTTCTTTCTACATTGCGAGGGCACCCGTTGGCTTACAACGTGAAGTGTAAAGGTTAGAAGAATTTCGGCAAGTTAATTAGTGTCTTGGGTGGCCGAGCGGTCAGGCACCTGCCCGGATAGCAGCGGACGTGGGTTCGATTCCCGCCTCAAGATCATAATTTTTCGAAATTATTTTTCTAACCACCAAAATCTTTGTATTTATTAATTTTTTTTAAAGGTACAGTAAAATCTCTGGCCAAATGTCAATGTAACATACGAATTCATTGTTTTCTTAAGAATAATAATTGCCTCACAAATGATATTTACCATTCATTACCACCAACCGCCTCAGACTCATTAAAGTTTAATTCTATAACTTGATTAGGTACAGCCTTCCCATTGTTTTCAGACAAATAATTTTAGGCTAGAGATTAGCAGAGAATATATTAAGACTATTCTTGTTAAAACATGAAGGCGACATTAAATGCTAATGCCATGTAAATCTTCAGGGCCCTTCTTTAGAGTACGTCATTCGCTCGATAGGGTTCTTATCATAGCTGGTCAGGAAAATATATTATGACGGTCTAAAAGAGGCTTTAAGTGACCCTTATACACGCTAACGCTTTAAAGTGGTTATTCGTCGAACTATAGAGTTTTGATCAACACGAGAATTTATTAGTTGGATTGAATTATTGTTTACTTGGATTATATTATTATTATGATTCATGTAAAGCATTCTGTCATCTTCAGCTTTTCCGTGACCACGACGATATAGTGATTAGAATATCCGGATAAACTAATAAATTTGTATATTTAAAATGTGTAGTGCAAATATTTTTATGTTAATTGTTTCTAATATCGAAAATTAATTATCTAGTGCTTTTTGTTAGTAATCACTATAACGAAGTCAATGTACCTATACGTGACAGATAAATGGTACTAGGCTAGTGGCTAGCCCCATACTTGACCTAAGATAATTGACCAAAACGTGGATGTTAATTCACCTCTGCCTGCTCCTGTCATGATTTCTGTTAAACTTTAAGTTGAACGAAAATTACACAATAATCAAAATAAAACTGTTAATATCCTTAAAAGACACACATAATATCGTTTGGGAAATATCTACGGTGTAACAAGTATACTCGTATAACAAAATCGCAAGGAAAATGTAGCGAAGTTAAACTGCTTGATATAAATCAAAGCTTTCTGTCTGCCCGCTGTTATAAATGGCAGGTAGAATGGGATAAATCCTCGTCAACATTTCATGAGCTCATTAGTAGTTTCTCATGTAATACGCACGAGACTGTTTATTACCCTTACTCTGAAACTTCCTTTTTTACATAACATATAATTTGTATCTAAGAAATGGCTACTTTCTTGTTAAATCAACTGGATTGTAACAGTACCGAAACATTATTTAAACAAGACTTTACATTATTGACGTTCGCATGTTTGATGTAAAACGTTATTGTGACAACTAATTAACTCTGTTTATGATTGTGCTACAATATTTCAGTAATAATTGTACACCGAGGATTATTTTTTCGTTAGCTTTTCAAACTATTTTTTTCCTGATCTAGAACAGTAAACAATTTAAAATTCTATAATGAATAATTAATAACGTAAGTGCTAATAAATTCAAAAATATAATTGGATCAAAAATATATTTCAAATAAATTAATTTAGTTTTTAACTTACATAATGTAATAATCATAATTTAGGGGCAAAAATATTTCAAAATATTCACCCTTTCAATATACATACTATAATCATATGGATGAAATCTTCGACCCGAAACCGAATAGCCATCCTATAGAAACGCCGAACGGACAACCATCGAGATCTGAATATTCAATTACTGCTCCTAAATCCAGTCGCGAATCTGGATCTGGACAAAAACCATTTTCCATTCAAATAGAGACTCTATCTCTTTTAGATTGGACACGTTTTACGGTGTCACTGAATCTGAATGTGTATTAGGGCTGATTAATTGTCATTTAATGTATGTAAATTGGTACAGACGTAGGCTTATATTCCGTATGACGCGGTTTTGTTTCCAAGCGAAAGATCTCGCTGTTTATATGTAGGTCTGTAAGATATTTTTATTTACTGTTAGCTGTTTCTTACAAGGAAATTGTTTGTTTATTAAAACATTTTGTTAGCGTACACGCTTATGGTAGTTATCAGTAATAAATAGTAAATAAATGTATAAATTTTTCAGTACCATAATAAATTATATATACTTGTGGATACATAATTCGTTAATTTAATAGAAAATCGACACTTAAAAAACACACTCCAAAAACACTTTGTATTCAAAATTCAGGCTTTAAGACTTATTTTTGCAAGAAAAGAGTTTTTTCATCCCCCCATCTCGGAAAAAGCGTTTTTGTTCTTCGATATCTGAGTGCAAAAGTCGTTTTTATCCTCTAGAGGATAAAGTAAATTTCAATTTAGAACATCGCGTGCAAGTACAATGTTTGTGAAATTCACATGTTTTGTATGTTTTGTATTCACAATGTGAATACAAAACATACAAAACATGGCGACTGATGAGGTGGTGAAAACCACTTTAAAATTCTCAACATCAAACACATCACAAGACTTATTTTCAATGATTCTGCATAATTTCACACCATCCCGGATGCTTGTGCATCAAAACAACACCACTTTCACTGCACGGTCTGCACAAAATCCACTTTGAAAAACATCATTACACCTATTGGACCTCTATGGTGTCGAGTTTGTTAAGCTACCTTTTTAATCTGTTAAAAATTTAGATTCGGAACCTTCTTAGTAGGATGAGTGTGGATGTGTCAGGTGTAAATATAATTGACTGGAACTTTTAATAATGTGATTGTATTTTTTTTTTGCATTTTGCCATTTCCTCGCTGAGGGGGGATGAAAAGTTACGTGTTGCACTCGAGTGCATAGATTTTTCACCTTGTGCTCCTTTGATTCCCTCGCTAACGCTCAGGATTCTAATTTTGAATCACTTGCTACGCTCATGATTCAATTTCAGAATCCTTCGCTAGCTCGGTCATCAAAATCGAGCACGCGGTTAAAAAGCAACTTTGCACTCACGTATAACAAATAACTATTAATTTTAACTCAATTTTCTATTTAAGAAGCGATATCTGTACCTTAAGGAAGAAAAACGGGCTTCTGTGCATAATTCCAAATTGGGTAAAACGTCACTCTGTTCAAAATGTTTCACTCTAAAAGTGCAAAGGTTACAGAAAATAAGCTGTCTATTTAAATTTATCATTCAAGCACGAAGAGTATAAGCTTCTTTTGCGAGCATCATTGCGTTAGAATGCATTTAATGGCAGGTTTTAAAAAAGATTAAGTGTGAGTGGGGTGTAACTTCACTTTGTGCACTAAAGTGCCAACATTTAACTTGCGTTTATTTCCTACGGTCCTATATCACCTAGCAATATACTGCTATTTATGTGCCCGATAGATGGCAATAGGCTCGCTCTATTTTACATGTAACTATCATAATTGGAAAAATAAACATCTTAGTATATAAGCATTGAGAATAAACAAAATTGATTTACGAGTACAAAAAGTCTTATTTTCAAAATATTTGAATTGATTCAAATTATCCAGACAAACATCGTTGTCAGACGTCTGTTTCTGAACAGCTGCGAAAATAAACGGCACTAATATTTCAGTTTGACACAGCGAGGACCTCTGCATCGATTATCCGACGCTAAGTCGGCGTTTCGCAGTAACGAGCCGCTCTGCGGGTAGGCGGGCGATTCGGAGTGAAATTCGATTACATGATTTAAAGGATTAGGTCGGATGGAATGCGCTCGCTTTAGTATGCGGAAGGTGCAGCATGCACCGCTTTTGTGATTGAAATATTAGTAGTTATGCTCACCTGGATATTGGACACATGCTGCACGAGTAGAAAGGAAACGATCAGATAAATCCATAAAGAGTAAAACGAGAAAACACTTCTAATGCAAAGTGGGAATATTGTGGGACCTTCCTTAGGGTACTAAACACTTTCCTGCTGCGATTGCTTAATCTAAGGTTGCTAACGGTACACGCCGAAGTATGAAAGGGGCCTAAGGGCCTGAATTTTAAATGGGAGACCCAAAATTTATTTGCAACTACTTCTTACGGCTTAAGGTTTACCTAGTTTGACAACACATGTTAATTTTAAATGGTGTAATTATTATAGCAGTAATTTCAGTAAATCTTGTAAGTGAAATATATTATTATTAAGGGGTTCCTTAAGGTGCTTATCTCTCCTGGATTTGCATCCGTTTATATTAACTTAAAGTTAGTATTACCTTCTTGACTCCCTATAGTATTTTTTCTATAAGTAGATCTTTGATTAATTCAGTAATAGAAACTTTAATGACGATATAAATATAACTTAATCCTGGGGATTGAAAAAAATACGTAGCTTTAGCTGCTTCACAATCACCAGCGCTTTAATGTCCCCACTGCTGAAGCACATTGCCTCCCTACAAGTGGAAGAATATAGGGAGAATGAGCTACAACTGTAGGACCAATGGCTTAACGTGCCTTCCGAAGCACAGAACGTGAGTAAATTTTTAGTCCTCCGTCTAATGACAGGGCTTAGCGAAATTTGCTTATAATAGTTTACGCAATCGCAACCCGAGGTTGGAAAGCCACTGCGCCATCTTGTAAGAAAAATTATTACAAAAATATAATAATATAGCTTATAAAAGTATTTAATATTATACCCATATGCGCCAATCCCATATAAAGCATTTACGAAATATTCCGACCCATTTTTCTTTGTAATATCAAACAAACAAACAAAGAAACAAATATTCTTTATTGCGCACACAGTAACAACAATTATTAAAGAGAACAAAGAGCAATAGTCATGTATGGACAATAGGCGGCCTTATTGCTATTAGCAATCTCTTCCAGGCAACCTTGGCAAAAGAAAAATTGTAAATATATAAAAATCAGTGGGGCAACTAAGAAATAAATAAATGAACAACTAATTTATAAACTACAATAAATATAGACAGCAAAACATTACAACTTACATAAAGCTACTTATATAGATGTAATATCGTATCTTTTTATGAGAGGTTAGGTAGGTATAATGTTATTATAAGCATGACTTTCTTTCATTTATCACATTCACGTAGATCAAATAAAGAAATAGCAAAGTTAAACCTTGTTAGCCACTTAAGCAGACAGTTTGAAAAGTTAAACGAGGAACTAATCCTGTAGAATACGCTATTAAACAAAATATAACTGGATCCCGTAGCATCTGTCTACGATCGCTACGGCGTAAGTCGTAGCAGGAATATTATATTTTCCGTTCCCGTCCTTATTCCTACTGAAATAAGGGTCATAACTGTTCGCTGGTTTTATTGGCTTTGATCTTTGGTCCACAGGGGTCACGCCTCACGCCACAAAGTGGATTTCAAACCACATAGAATGTATTTCCGGATTCTCTTTGAATATGCGACGTCATGAGTGTTGTTTAACCTACTTAGCGTATGAATAGTTCAACGCAGCTGTGTGATAGGAATCAATAGTACATACATACAAATATCATTATTTTTCACTCTCAGAGGTGTATTAATACCTACATTTCGCCAACCGTTTTAGTCCCATGTAGCAAGAGTCGAGCCTCTGTCTGGTTATGGTGCTGTAGCTTGCGCATGTTGAAGAACTTGCGCAGGTTATATGCATTGTGTAAGCGATTCCAGCGAGTTCAGCGACTCAAGGATGTACCTGCACGCATCACCTCTCGCGGGTTACTTGCGCAGTCATGCTGAGAGATGAATCGAACAAGACCCCTACATAAAGTACTTACGCGGACAGCATGCACGTGCAGTTTGACCAAGTAACTTGCGTACGTAGCCCGCGCTTTTGTTTATGGACTAATCGGCTAACTTGAGCATGCTGCTTGCACAAATAGCTCGCGCCTTTACTTGCTCCAGCTATTTGCACCGTGTCGACGACACCAGTCGTAATACTACGACTGGTGTCGTAGGCAGGCTAGGCAGCAACGTTCCTGTTAATTACCACATAATAATATACTGCAATTTGATATCAGGCGACCCTATTGCATGGGACTTAGCTTAATTGGCAAAATGTGCGTGTAAATACAATATCACTTAGGGGTAAACAGGCACGACTTGTGTATGTATGATTAGTCGTAAATGGCTACGCGAAGGTCAAATGCGCAATTTAGAAGTGTACACTGCACCCAATTGCTTGGGAACCCTGTCATTGATTTGTTCCGCCTCATGTAAATGTCTTAAGCCATGTCTGGTGATGTAGCCTGTGACGTCATGCGACAAGTTATATAAATGTCGGGATTACAAGGTCGCCGGCCGTCTCCTAGTAGAGACGTGCCGATAGAGCCACCTTAGTGCGGTCTATCTTTGGATATTTAAGTTGCCAACGCAGCTATTTAAACATTATTTAATTATTATTCGGTTACTGTACTTTATACACGTACATATTTTTAAATAACTTTCTACACTCAGGGGTAGGCAGTTGTGTTTTAAGATAAAAATAACTCTACTCCACTACACAGTAAAAATCAAGTGAAGTATAAGCTGTGTAGGGCTTTCCGAATTTTTTAAAATGTTGTCGCTGTGGGTGTATGTCAATATTTCTTACACGTACTTCTTCTTTTCCCTGCCCTGTTCCCAGTCTATCTGGGGTCGGCGCAGTATGTTTCCTCTTCCATTCATATCGGTCAGACGGTTTTTTGATGCATAGTTAACTCAAAGAAGCCGTGTGGTGACGGCAGAGTAGAATACAATTGTCACCACCCCTGTGACTAAGGGAAAAGAAAGCAATGAGTAATGGGCAGCAGCATTCCTCTTGTACCATCCAAAAATATACTGCGATTGATGTGCCCGATCGATGGCAATAGGCTCGCCACCTATTACATAGGACGTAACTAAATTGGCGATAAGTGAGTGTTAATTCACCTCTGCCTACCCCTTAGGGGATATAGGCGTGATTTATGTATGTATGTAGTTAACTCAACCAATAGATACTTAAAAACAATTTTAGTAACAGTTAATTGGTAAGAATTTTAGTACCTAATGTTATAAATGGTTAAATATCAATCTGATATTGTTACTAATGGTCTGATATTTAACGATTAATAACGATTTTTAACAATTAGTTGAGGTAACTATGCATCAAAAAACTAACTTAACCTAACCCTTAGTTTCTGACTAAAACCTAATACAAGCACTAAACATCAATGTGTCACAGAACGGTTTCCTAACTATGTCCAAACGCCAAGAACGTGGGCTGATTCGTGCCATTCTTCCTGCCCTGACACTATTTAATTTGTACCAAGCCTCGCTCACCGTGAAATATTGAGCAGAACACTTTTGGCCTAGTTTGGTGAAATTAGATTCGTTACTCACGTGCTTTACCTACAGCCATTTATATTAAACTTACTTTCAGATATAAAGTTTCCAGATGAACATTTTGTTTTTCGGAAGTTATTCACTTGTACAAGCCACATTCAATCCTATATGAATCGTCATAAAGTTCTGTTTTTCTTTGCATTAGGTCGTTTTATTTGCTCAATAAAACACACACGAATTCTTTGTAAACGGAAAGGAGAATTGTATCAATTTCTCTCCAAAGAAATTTGGACAGACAATAGAAAGTACGATTCATTATGATACATACATATTTAAGTTAAGCCTGTTCATTCCCAAAGGACTAGGCAGATGTGAATAGCACCCGCATTTTGCCAACTATTTTAGGTCCCATGTAATAGGGGCAAGCCTATTGCCATCTACCCGGTACGTTAATCGCAGTATTCTAGATGGTATAAAAGACTACCCATTACTCGTCGCCGTCTTAACTCTTAGGCGCCTTGTACGACACTCGCGGAAGTGATTTCAGTGTTCAGATCATAAAAAGAAAACCTCAGAAATTATACTATTTCAATGTTAAGTAAGAGTAACTTGTAAAATGAAATCAGAGTACTTGTAAGAAATATTATTAATAGAATCGAGTTTAATCTAACGTTAAGCCTATATTATTATGTAGTATGTAAATGATTCACAAAGGTTCGTCTTCTTCTTGAGTTATGTCGGTTGCCATGCTGACCGAACTCAGATAAACTGGGAAAAAGGCCGGAAGATGATGATAATGACAACCCAATATCTTATTTACTAATCCACCGCACGTAAAGGCAATAAGCCTTTACCAATTGTTCCAACGGAAAAAAGATTCACTTAATCGTGTCCGCCACGACTTTTTCACTATCTGCATTCTTAAATGCATATCGGAATAACTTTATTTATCTTAATAAAGTCGCTATTCCGAGCTTTCGCCACACTGAAACTAACCCTCTAACCACTACCATTTCCATTCAATGCCAAACAATAGCTAGCACCATTGCGATGGATACTAGTCCTTATTTTAATATATTTTAAGCGTTTCTTAACCCTTTTCAGGATTTGTGGTCGCAAAACGGCTCTAATAAAATTAGGCATTGCGTCCTCTGTCCGAAAATAGACTGGAATGTTGCTCAAAGAGACAGCAAAGCACAAAGTCCCCAGCGAATTATGGAGTGAGTGAGCTGTGATTGGTGTTTTTCTTAGCGTGAAAATATTAAAAAACTTCTTCTCCCTGCCCTGTTGTCAGTCGATCTGGGGTCGGCGCCGTATATTTCCTCTTCCATTCATATCGGCCAGACGTCATCAAGCCATCCAGTCCCTTTTGATTCATATCATCCATCACACCGTAAAGGTGCTAGTGATGAATGAATGTATAGAAAATAGGCGGAACGGACCATGTTGAGAAACGGAGAGAGGGATTGGAATGACAACATTCCAATCCATACTGCTCAAGGTTTTGGCTTAGGTTTTACATACGGCCGCCTGTCTGACACCAACCCTCTTTGGGTATGAAAAGATTCAAAATAAAGATAAAAGCCTAATAGCCCAACTCTGCTACTTAGTGTGATGGATGATAATCATTAGAAGCCAGCGGATGGCTCGATGACGTCTGATTGATATAACTGAATGCGGAAGCCGGCCGACCCCACATAAATTGATAACGGGGTGGGACCATGCTAATGGAAAGCTGGGCATAGATCAACGCGCGAAGTTTTAGCGTGTAAATCTATGGTCACCCATCCGATTCTCAGGAATCGGCTACGTTTGCTTAATTGCCCAAACGAATATAGCTCCGGTGCTTGTAATTGATTTTATAAGCGATTCTAGGTTCACTCTTGCGTATAGCGTCCGTTAAATACGTGCTGACGTCATCGTCCGTCGTTTGTGACGTAACTGACCTTGGCTACGGAAATAATAACATTTTCGTGACCTGTCTTTTGAGCTCTTCATGATATCATGTTGATTACTATGATTAAAGTAATAAAATAATGGTAGATTTTTTTATGTTCTATATTGAATCGGTGAATCCATGGAATGCTAAGAGATATCGAGGCGTAAGCAGATGTTTATAATACTACATTTCGCCAGCTTAGCAGCAGTTATTATTCACTTTTTTTTTGTGCAGGCCGGGCATTCTTGCACCTTGTGCAGTGCCGAGTCTTCGATTGAGTCACAATGGTGACATGCTGGAGTTTGCTTTCTCCGCGTCACATTGCACAGGTACCTCCCAAAGCAACCATGCCCTGAGAGGACCTGCGCAAGACGATAGGAGACCAACCCCCCCCCCCCCCTCTGGTCTCAACACTCCAACCATGCCGCCATGACAGATGACCTGGATGGTGTTGCGTCCAGCTGTGGGCTCCCGCAATCTGCGCCTCCACCTTCTAAGAGCGTAGTGCTACGTCTCCTTGCTCCACAGCTCTACCTCTTCGTGTTACGGTGCGGACCCGCGGCTCTTCGCCTCACCGGTCCTTCTATATACAGCCGCTAGCACTTTGGCTTTCAAGTCCCACGGCAACGTCGCTGCCAAGAGACATGCGGCATCGTACGACACGGTACGGTACGCCCTAGCCACCCTGAGTGCTAATTCCCTCTGCCATTGCCGCAAGATAGATAAGTTGGCACTCAGGGCGTCCGACCATTAAAGTGAATACTGTGTACTAACCTAACCTAACCAACGAACTACTAATATTGTACTCTATATCTCTATAACAAAATTGGTTAGATTTGGTTAGAGCAGTGACCAGCACTTAAAAATCTGGTTAAAATTAATTATCAGTCAAAAGTGGTTTTGACCGGTGCCCATAATTAGGCCACAAAAGTATTTGCTGTAAAATTAGCTAAAAGTTGTTTTGGACGGTTATGTGTTTTGACTTTAGCACATAGATGTAAATAGCCCATACTCGTATGTTAATCATATCATTAGCCTGTACCAGAGCCCGACTAATCCACTAAGCCAGCCGTTTGTAATAATGAATATTTTGTTGATAAGCTTTCAGCGACCGGAACATAACATTCAGAACACTGGACACTTTTGTCATCATTTCCGCTTACATGATAGATAGCAGGCCGAGGGTGGTATCTCCGGTCTGTTAAAAACGACGTAATTTGGTCTTAACTATATTAATGCTTAGTACAATGTAAGGGATCATGAGTTGACAAGTTTTCTACTAAAATGATAGATAGGTAAGTTTTTATCGAAAATGAAAGAAAAATATTTATTGACCTTAGAGACAAAGATTGAATAAGAGAACATAAAAAAAACATTAATTAAACATTGTATTTTGTTTCATGAATTCTGATAAGTAATCGGTAATATTACGATTTAAATAATTAGAAAAAAATAAACTTTTAAAATTATAAAAGTCATATTTATTACTCATTACTAAAACCTAACTGACGAACAATCAATATAGTGTTCGTTATTTGATGTCAATGAAATATTTAATATAAGCTTAAAATATCCATGTTATACATTTATTTTGGCCGTGTGGTGACGGCAGAGTAGAATACAATTGTGACCATCCCAAATCTCTCCCGTGGGTGTCGTACAAGGCGACAAAGGATAAATGAGTCATGAGGAATGGGCAGCAGCGTTCCTCTTATACCTCTTAGCTATGTACTGCGACTTTTGTGCCCGATAAATGGCAATAGGCCCGCTACATATTACATGAGACCAAACATAATTGCAAAACGTGGATGCTAGTTCGCCTCTGCCTACCCCTTCGGGGATATAGGCGTGATTTATGTATGCATATATGTATATTTATTTTTATACAATCTAAATGTTCCTTAATAGACTTAATAGACACTTTCCCCGACGTCAAATTGTATGCAAAGATTCTGATTGAAAGGATTATGAAAGAGACTAATGATAGAATATGGGACGTGCAACCAGGATTTCGGAAGGGAATGGGATGTACGGATCAAGTCTTTTCTCTACGATGCATTACTCAGAAATCTCTGGCTAAAAGCCAACGAGTATATTGCGCTTTCGTAGACTTAGAAAAGGCTTATGACCGAGTGGTGAGGAATGAACTGTGGTCGATTTTGTCGATGTATGGGGTGAGCAGCAGCCTGATACGGGCGTTGAAATCTCTTTATGAGGATTCGAACGCTTGTGTTAGGATAAATGGCGCATACACAGAGTCGTTTCGCATCGGTACAGGTGTGAGACAAGGATGTGTAGCGTCACCATGGCTGTTCAACTTATACATGGATAATTGTCTGACGAGACTAAAAGAATTTGATTGTGGATTACGAATGAACGAGTTACTTATCAAATGTCTGCTGTACGCTGATGACCAGGTTATATTAGCATCATCAGAAACAGATTTGCAGGAGATGGTACCAGTTATGCATGAAGCTTTGACAGAGAAAGGGATGAAAGTAAATGTAAGCAAGACAAAGATCATGGTTTTTGAAAGGGATGAACAAATGACGAAGTGTGAAATTAAGATTGCGGGTGAGAATGTTGAACAAGTGAAAGAGTTTGTATATTTAGGATCTGTATTTACGAGAGATGGAAAATGTGATAGTGATATTGAAAAGAGGGTGAAAGCTGGGAATATGATAAACGGGGCTTTGCACACTTTTATGAACAGCCAAAGCGTGTCCAGAAAGGCTCGTATGGCTGTTCATAATGGAGTGCTGGTCCCGACATTAATGTATGGAAGTGAAAGTTGGGTATGGGAGAAGAAGCATGAAAGTGGAATAAATGCAGTAGAAATGAGAGCGTTGAGGAGCATGGCTGGAGTAAGGCTGAGCGACTGATTGTATAACACTGTGATAAGAGAAAGGTGTGGTTTGAAAGAAGATGTAATGACAAGGATTGAGAAAGGGATGCTCGCATGGTTTGGTCACGTCGAAAGAATGGATGAAAGGAGAATGACAAAAAGGACTTACATGGCGAAAGTGAATGGAGAAATGGCAAGGGGAAGGCCTAGGCGGATCTTTCATAATCAAATTGAAAGTCTATTGAAAAAGGGCCGGGTCAAGAGTACCCGAAACCGACGGGCATGCATGAAGAGATTGATGAGATTGGATGAAGCGAAAGAAGTATGTAAGGATCGTAGCAAGTGGAAGGAAGTGATCTCTGCCTACCCCTGTGGGAGAAGGGCGTGACGTATGTATGTATGTATGTTCCCCGACGTTTGTACACAACGTATAAGACGTGAGCTGAGGTGACCAAAGAAATAATTAGAATTATTTATTGCATTTTCTGCATTAAAATGTTTACAGTTCCCATCTTACTTTTTCAATTAGTCGAACCAGTTAACGTAACATGTAAATAATTTATCAGAAGTACCTTTTTTTTTTTTTTTTTACACTCACACCTAACATCTAGCCCAAAGTAAGTAGCCTAAGCACTTGTGTTATGGATACTAGATGACGGAAGTAAATAAAAGTAAAAGTTTTAGGTTGTTTAAGTTAACCAAGCGCATAAAACCGCTCAAGGCTTTCGCTAAACGACCTAACACAGCTTTGATAGCTAGTTAGATTGAAGCCTCGATAGCTTTCACAGCTTTACATTGAGACCTACAATTAGGGTTGACACTTAAAAGCTGATCGATATAACCATGGCTGATCCGCAAAGATCTAGAGAAAGACGATTTTCTTACTTTAAAACCAGACTGCAAGAGAAAAAATACATTTAGCATGAAAATTCTTCTCCAAAACCATTTTAAATCTGTCGCGTAAATGTGTTCTCGAGTTTGCGATTCAGCAACCAAATTAAACAGTGGAGTAACGGGTCACTCTCGAGGGAAGTAAATAAGGACAGGGACGGAGTTATTAAATCTGTTCGTGGCGTGAAAGGGATGAGAAATATTATCCGCCGTGGGAGCTTGAAGATGTCTTGAGGTGAGTGCTCGTGCTCGCTCGAGATTTTCGTATTTAGGACGTAGTGTATATATGTATAGTATAGTTGTGCGTCGATTTGGGTACGAATTTATGGGCCGGCCGGCACCGCCCGACCTCGAAACGCGTTTAATAAACTTAGAAAATATTGGTAGAAGAGTAAAAATACACCAGAAATCTCAATCACATTGATAGTTCGTTATTAGTACATTATGTTACACTAGCTGACTCAGCAATCGTAAAAAATAGCATACGACCTATTCTCAGACCTACCAAATATACACAATTTTTTTTTATAAAAATCTTTTATAAAAAAAATATAAAAAAAATCTTTTATAATATTATAATCCATTTTTCAATAAAGACGGCCGCCTTGGTCGAATGCTCAGATTGCTGGGTATTGGCCAAGAGGGCCTGGGTTCGAATCCTGGTAGGGGCAAACTTTGTGAGACCACAAATGTTTTGTTTCCGAGTCATGGTTGTGTATATGTTTATGTAGTATATTTTCAACATTTATATACATAATTATTATTAAAAATATGTCCGTCATCTAGTATCCATAACAGAAGTGCTTAAGATACTTACTTTGGGCTAGATGATAGGTGTGAGTGTAAAAATATTTATTTATTTATTTATTTATTATAAAGGTTAATTCCACTAACAGTGAGAACTAGTGTTAGTACAAATTATTGTTACATACATTATTAGATACATATTATTAGTACATAGTATTTTCACATTCCCAGGGCTAGGGTAATACACATCACAGATTTAGTTAACCATGAACGTTAAGTTCAGGAGCGTCAAGTTCATTTGCCATTCATAGGAGCTGGTGGCCAAATTGAATAAATGCATTTGAATTCGCCCCACTAGATTGTGCGCCTGTTAAAATTTAAAACGATCATGTAACGCAATGAATTTAATGCACGTCGTATGCGGAGGGAGGTGTATGGGAGGTGGATTAATTTGATTGGTCTTCAGTATTATGGTTTTAAATCATACATACATAACTCACACCTTTCTCTTCTAAGAGGCATTATGGTTAGGTCACATGTAATAATAGGTGGCGAGCCTATTGCCATGTATCGGGCACGTAAATTGCAGTATATATTGCTAGGTGGTATAAGAGGAACGCTGCTGCCCATTCCTCATCACTGTTATAACCTTTACTCGCCTTGTAAGACACCCGCGGTTAGGGATGGTGACAATTTGTATTCTACTCTGCCGTCACCACACGGTGGATCCCCATTTTGGTATCCTATATTACTCTCACTTGCAATAAATAAAAATGTTTAAGCTCTTTGTCTGCTTAAGCACACCCTTTATTCAGTCAAACATAATACAAACTCATTTTTGCACATTTGGCATTTTTTTCAACTCAGTAGGAGCCGCGCGTGGCTCTTTAATATTCATGGGCTTTTGAATGGGAAAGATAAATTCGTAACGAGCAAGCCAACAATGAAAGTTTATAAAGGCAAGTCCGAAAAAGTGAATCAGCCAGTGCCACCAATTTATCTTTGCAATTGGTGGTGTCGCTAGTAGCGAATAAACAGTATCATTGAAATGTCAAAATCTATGAGTGAATTTTAGTTCCAATTTTTGCCGCCTCACTGCATAAATTGGACTCATTGTCAACAGATTTCACAGGAAATCACAAGATTCTGCCACATTATCCTCTTGTACTTTCACGATAGTCAACGACTAAAACAGTGGCAACACTGAACTAAACAAAAATCTCGAGACTGGCGAAATATACTGAATCAGGTTTAAAGAATTTATTCTCAGAATAACAATACAGTCACATTGAGAAATACAGTGACATACATACAAACAATTTTTTAGACGTCATTAACCAAAAATAAGGAGAAGAAGAAATTGGACTCATTGTAAAGATATTGAGCTCTGTTTTTATCTTGGAAGCGACGGTATCTGAAAAGACTGGTCCTGTCAGTCGGCCTATTAACGTATCAGCTTCCGAAGCGTGAGGAGGTCAGCATCCATGCGATTTTCGCGGTTGATCGGCGCACTAGATAGGGTACGTAATATATTATTACATTTTTTATTCCTACATGTAAAGGAAAGTGGCCCAAAGTGGGTATGCTCTTTTATAGAACTATTTGCAAGGTTAGGGGTAATTTGGTTGCTTCTTGCCTCCTTAAGGGGGCAGACGACAAGGTTGGGGGGAATGTATCAATTTACAAAGTGATTTTTAATAAATTAGTGTGTGAGTTTTGGGCAGTGCACCTTCTCTAGACCACCTTCTCCTAACTAACGATTTTTGGCCGTGTGGTGACGGCAGAGCAGAATATGTCAGCTCGCTGATCCCGCGGGTGTCGTACATGAGTAATGAAAATCAGTGTTCCTCTTAGGTGTGGTATACCTATTTACCGTGACTGATAGATGGCAATACGACCGCCATCAATTACATGTGACCTAAAGCCTTGTTCGGACTAGGCTAGTATTTTAGTCTAGTGGCGAGTAATTTAGTAGCTAAACGTGTCTGAACACCAAAAAATTAGTCGAGTGGATTAGTAAGTAATTTAGTCGAGTCAATCCATTTTATTCTATTTTTTTTAGTAGTCTAGTAGCGAGTAGCACCCCCCACCACGCGTCTGTGCTCACTCGGCCGCCGGCTAAACAAGTCCGAACCTGTCGATTTAGTCGAGTTCATTAGTTGACGTGAAAATTCTTATTACGCTGTAGGCTGTTCATCTTGCAGAGTACCACTGACTTGTGAGCCTTACTCGACTGTAATGCGAACGATTTTTAGGCAGTAGCGACTAGTTTAGCTACTAAATTACTCGCCACTAGACTTAAATACTAGCCTAGTCCGAACAAGGCTTTAGATAATTGGCAAACCTCTTTATGTATTTTTTTAAAGACAGATACCTTAATTCCGAAAATTATAAATTTCCTAAGGTGTTTTATCGTGGATCAATATGTTCTATTATTTGTACCCATACCTACATAGAAGGAACCCTTGCAAACTCGTAGCCGATTTGTTGCGTACATTTGTCTGCATGAATAAACAGCTATTATTTCCGATTCGACGCTTTCCGCACATATAATTTTCTTCTGGCATTCGACGGCACCGATTATATATATTTTTTGTTTCTGATGTTTGTTCTACACGAATTACAATAACAGACAGATGTATTGTCACGCCCTTCAATATTTTAACAACAGAATTTGTCTGTCATCTAGTATCCTTAGCACAAGTAGTCGCGTGGTGACGGCAGAGTAGAATACAATTGTCACCACCCCAAATCTTTCCCGTGGGTGTCGTACAAGGCGAATAATGAATGAACGAATGATTAGGAATAGATAAATCTGAATATGATTAGGAATGGGCAGCAGCGTTCCTCTTATACCACCTAGGCTAGCAATGTACTGCGACTTTTGTGCCCGATAAATGGCAACAGGCTCGCCACCTATTACATGGGACTTGGCATATTTGGCGAAACGTGGGTGCTAGTTCACCTCTGCCTACCCCTTCGGGGTTATAGGCGTGATTTATGTATGTATGTATGTTAGTGCTTAATACTACTTACTTCTAGAAGTGAGTGTAAGGAGTTTATAAAAGAAACCTTAATATTGATAATAGTAAGCAATATTTCCAATTCAATTTCATGTTTATTATATTAAAGTGATCTCTTTAAGATTTAATTTTATTATCAAAGACATTTTATACACGATTTATTTTCCAGTTGGAGCCAAAGATACATTTGTAATGGCCCAAAGATATGTTTCCCGTGGGCGGAGTACATTGAAACAAATGAAAGCTCTACACGGAATATTTTACGGTGTTTTGTGAATTAAAGTATTCGAATTTGCGTAAGAGCTTAAAACTTTGCTTCGCATGAGGTTTCCGAACTTTTCTCATCGCGCCGTTGGTAGCGTTTTTCCGGCGAATATTCTGATGGGATTACACATTTACTGGCAAGTCTGATGAAATAATTAATATGACTTTGGTTTTGTTTGCTTTTGTAATGAAACTTGTTTGGTTGATCTTAACTGGCATAATATACTGCCTTAGCTGTTTCGGCTACGTGGAGTTATGTCTCTTAGCAACGTCAGCTGATTGCTGTAAAAAGAAAAACAAACGGTATTTATTAAGGGCTCGGTTTTATGATGCATAGTTAACTGAACCAATTGTTAGTAATGGTTAAATATTAAACTGATGTTTACCATTACTCGAAGGACAATCTTCTTGGGTCCACTATCCATACTAAGGCCCGAGTTCACCAAAACGTAAAAGAAGTGATTAAAAACTAACCGTCAGTATTTGACAGTTTTTCCTTACGATAAAATGTCGTAAACCGACGTTTAAATATTAATCGTTTGTTTAAGTGTTGGGGAACTACAGCCTTAATAGGTAGTTAATAAACTCATCAAGCACGGTTTGAAAGTTTGGAAAAAAAAACGTAAATCACGTGAATTCCTCCAAGTTTTATGCATACCGAGTTAACGTTGAGTGCACATACCCCGACTAGGTTCCAAATGAGGCGGTTGAGCGGGTGCGGGTTCAGTTTACGCTTGACTTCCGCCTTGGTACCTTAAAAGTCACCCCACCATACCGAGCCATTACCGCCGAATTGGCGTAACCAACAAAAACTAAATTTTACAGGAGAAAGTGTTTTTGTAAATATTTCTATAAATAAAAGGGATATTAAATTATAATTTAACATAATAATTATGAATATTGAAGCTTTAGGTGTAACAATTAAAATTTTCGAAACAACTTTTTTTATGAAAACGACAATTATTTTATGTACTGTGTCGGTTGCGACAAAGAGCGGGGTCGCTTACGCTGGAATTCTTAGATGATAACGCAACTTACGTTATTATTGTAAATATTGCTTATATCGGTTACTCCAAAATAATGAAACCGTTGTGATAACATAATTGGCGAAACGTGGGTGCTAGCTTACCTCTGCCTACCCCGTCTGGGATATAGGCGTGATTTATGTATGTATGTATGTTGTGATAACGATACAATTAGCTTTTGATATAACTTTCGAAATGTCGACGAACCGAGTCCGCTATACGTTAAAATGTCGTTTGCAAATAAAAAAAATATTTTTTTGGAAAAATGTCGCTTACGATAATTTGGCGGTAATGGCTCAAACATACCTGTATATGCCGCATTTAGTACCTGCTTGTTCAACTAGTTGTGTTTTGCGTTTAGGGGCTTAGGAAACCCTTGGCAGTCGGCTTTTGGTGCACACTGAACAATATTTCTGCAAGCAAAAACTTTGGTACCTAGCAATATACTGCGATTTACATGCGCGATAGATGGCAATGTGCTCGCTCCCTATTACATGGAACCTAACATAGCGTTAGGCGCTTCGGAGATAAATAAGCGTGATTTTCCGTACGAATGAATATCCTAGAATTTAACTAACAATTATTGTTCAACATGACTCGCGTGCATGTCGTTGGTTTTTCTACATTACACGATAGAATCATAAATTCTAACAGTGTGTAAGATTTTATTTTTAGGTGCAAAAGTATGTATGTTTGTTTGTTTTGTTTAATAAATTTTCATTTTCCTAAACGGATTTATATACATATTTGAAATCAGGAAAACAAGCTCTATAACTTTCCCGTAGAGACCATTTCAATATAGGTACTCCTAGTCCAATTTTCATATGAATAGTTAGCTTAGTTCCGGAGATACAAGTAAATTAAGGAAAAAATCTTAAAACGCGTTTTTATCAGAAGTTTGAGTGCGGCAGCATAGGTGTATAAATATAAAGTTCATGTTTTTCGTAAGCGTAATACTACTATACAAAATTATTTATATTGAAATCTCCGAGGACAGCGTTTGTTCGACATTATTGGTGGAGGAAACATACTACGCCGATCCCAGGTAGACTAGGAACAGAGTAGGAAGAAGAGTTGGTTGTTAATTTCACTCCTCTAATTAGCAAGCTTCGAGCACCGCACCTAGTGTTATACAAGTGTAATGTACTCCATTTACATTTGCCTAATACGTTCACGCTAGTTCCTGGAGCAAAGCCAAAACTTCATAATTTAATCAATACGACATCATGAAATATTTATACGGCTACGAAATTATTTGGACAAGAATATTCGTGTTTAAATTAAGGTTTGTTTGGACGAGCCGCATATTCATAAAGTTGGCACTATAATATGCGACCTTTCGACTTTATTCCGCAGCATATTTCGTAATTGAGATACCATCCAACACCCTCTTGTTTGTATTCTAGGAACTTTGCTGGATTCACGATTGCGTAAATTAAGCAATGCTGGCTAAGTCATTGACATTTCAATTTCAATTCAATGCCTGCGTGCTTCGGAAGGCACCTTAATCTGTTTGTCCTGGGCATTACCGATATCAGATACACAAAGAAACGTCTTGGTTGGCCGAGTGGTATAGGCATCTGCCTGAAATGCAGAGAACGCGGGTTCGATTCCCGCATCAAGATTATAATTTTTCGAACTTTTTGTAACTACAAATTTATTTGTGATAATTGTTTGAACATAATAATATTTAATTTTAAAATTGAGAATAATAGATATAAGATACAGCCGAGACCAACGGTTCAATAGATAATATACTTTTAGTCACCCGTGCATTGACCAGCCTTAGCGAATGTTGCTTCGTTTAAGCAAACGTAGGCGAAGCGCGCTTAGTCACAGCTTGACGGCTTTATATTCAGCTGCCAACTTATTTGGGGCAAGAGCAGTGTACCTATTGTGTTACTGCTCTGGGATTTGTATGGCAGCCTGCCTACTGTCTCTACCTCGGGACGGATTCCAGGTTCAATGACCGACAGCGGTCCGGAAAACTCCCGCCGTTGTCTCTTCCCTCTCTTTTCTTCTCTTGTCTTCTCAGTTTACCCACCGAAAGTGAAAAGAGTAATGAAAACTGCATTCAGTTGACGTCACCACGCGATATATGGCTAGAATATATTATTTCAATTATGTTCGGTATATTTATTATTTTGAAGAGTTTTCAGAAAACAACTTTGAAATGTAAAGCCGGATCCAGACGAGTGTAACGTGTAATATAATCTAAAGTGTCATCTAACACGAATTCTACGTCCAGGCGGAGTTACTGTAACGCTCGTAGTGCCGTCCTAACTTAGAATTATTGTTACATTACACGTTGGATTACATTACACGTTACACTCGTCTGGATCCGGCTTAATAATTTACAGTTGGTTGTAGGGAAACAATCCGTTTGCGTAGCTAAAACACATCTAAAGTAATTAGATTTAAAAGCTAATTTCCGTTAACCTGCACTTGATGCCGGCGTCGGCGACCGCAACACGACCGTCGTTAGTCTCGACGGAGTTCGCCCCAGTACTGCCACCCACAGAATTGTTGACAATTTCCCAATACTGCCACCCGCAGAATTGTTGACAACGTCAGCCCACTTGTAAACTAGGAGGCAGTGAATATTCCTACATCTCAAAACCGATAAGATACATACAAATACATACATAAATCACGCCTATATCCCCGAAGGGATAGGCAGAGGTGAATTAACATCCACTTTTCGCCAGTTAAGATAGGTCGCATGTAATAGGTGGCGAGCCTATTGCCAAATATTGGGCATAAAAATCGTAGTATATTGCTAGGTGGTATAAGAGGAAGGCTGCTGTCCATTTTTCGTCGCTGTGTTTATCCCGCGACGAATTTTTTTATAAAGTTCGCGCCGAAAACGGATGAGAAAATTTTCGACTACCAGACTTTGGTTTGCCTAAATCTTTTGTAAGTTCTACACTGGAGCCTGTGCCTAAAGGTCTCTTCATACTTAACGGGAAAATATCCCGGACGGGACGGGGACGTGACTGAAGAGATATCGTTTCATACAAAATGTACATAAATGACATATGTCACGGAGTCACTGATGAGACGTGCACGGGGCGTTTTGAACGAGAGAGGCCCCGTCCCGTCCGGGGTATTTTCCTGTTATGTATGTAGAGACCTTCAGGCGGCTCTCACAGAATCTTACCAAATAATAACCTTGTCAGAGAAGTTGGGGTGTCGAATGTGAGTGTTGATATGTTGTGAAGGGATCCCGTTAACCAACACTTGAGTCACAAGTCCCAAGCGCTGCAAGTGACTCCGTTTCTTCCACACTATGGACCCGGCACCCGCATGGTGAATCCATGGAATGCTAAAAGTTTTCGCCTCGTCTTCGTCGGGACTCGAACCCATGTTTTCCGCATTCTGATTTGTTTATGACCTCTTTTTCTTTATAATAATCATTCTAACATGTTCAAATAACATATCTAACATATCTTTAAGTAACCAGTGAACCATAAATAGCATAAGTAGCCATAAACACGTCTTTGCACATTTCCCTGGATGGTGTTGTGCAATACGAAGCAATTTCTGTACAACCTAAAGCGTTGCCTCTCGGCGTCGCAAGGCAATTAGGACAAAGCATCTGTTCCCCTAATCCTGTCGCAAACTGCAGTTTATGTTTTACTACTAATGCTCTATTGCACTCAACTCGTTCATAATGAACCTGTAGATAGACTGTTAGCAGAATGGCGTCGTTAAAGCTATTAGGGTATTACGTTTTAGAAACAAATAGGTTTTAAGCATCTTACTTTATAGTATTGTTTAAAGTTACCATGTGGTGAAGGCAGAACAAATACAATTGTCAAAACCTGTATATCTCTCGCGGGTGTAGCTTAAGGAGCCTAAGGGTTAAAACAGTGATAACGATGAGAATATAATTGGCAGCAGCATTCCTTTTATATCACCTATATATATACTGTGATTTACGTACCCAATACATGGCAATAGGCATAGATTTTGGGGTTAGAAAAAGAATTTCGAAAAATTATGATCTCTCTCTGGGCCACTCAAGACTCGAGTGTCTTGGGTGGCCGAGCGGTCAGGCACCTGCCCGGATAGCAGCGGACGCGGGTTCGATTCCCGCCTCAAGATCATAATTTTTCGAAATTCTTTTTCTAACCCCAAAATCTTTGTACTAATTTTTCTAACATTTATATAATGTTAAAATTAAAATCGAATAGGCAATAGGCATGTTAGATATTTTACGAGACCTATCTTGTACCCGGTCTATGGCACTCCGCTCGCCCGCTACAGGGATAATTAGGCCTGATGTTTGTATATTAAGACTATCAATAATCACACTTTTTATTATCGCGTCGCATTCGCACGCAACCGGCGATACGCCGAAGTAAGAAAGGGGCCTAAAGGCGTGGAACCAGAAACGTGCCGATACTAAAATTAGAACTAAAAAGTCCACCCCAGACAGCCTCAACGCGGTCGCAAGTAGCCCCGAGAACTGCTTAAAAGTTCCACAAAAAGGAAACAATAAAGTTGAGGCCTTTAAAACACAACGACCTATCGAATGACCCAGATGCCGGCTGGCATCTAGCCAAAATAGGTTATCTAGACACTGCACACGGGAACGGGGCCGGTTTCGGATTTTCACTTTTTAATTATCAACCTCTTGACTTTGACGGTTCGAAACGCGCCATTGTATTCTTTTTTTTTGTTATTGTGGTTGGCATTTTTTTGCATAAAGCTCCTCTTTATAGTGTTGTGTTTTAATTGAAAGCGCTGCTGGTCGTTTGCGATTTTAATTGATGAAATATTAATTTGGAGCTTGAATATTTCTCGGGTTTCGTGGGTGTTTTGTTTTCGTGGATGTTTTTTTAAATGGTATTCATAAAACACTAAATAATATTTGTAGTAATACCTACATGCTTACTTACATTTACTCAAACCACAACGGTACTATTAATAATTTATGTTTAATTCCTCGCTACTCTAAAAATGTGTTGTTTTCGTGTGTATTAATGTAGCTTTATTGCATAGAAAACTAAGAAAACTAGATCAGGAGAATACAACATAAAACAATAATAATTATGATATTCTAATTAATGTTCGTTTAGTCTACAATATCTATTTCACAACTTTAAACAAGTGCTATTACAAGAATATTTTATGTCATATCACACCACGTAACTAACCTACATTGTATGCTACGTCTCGCTCATCCTTCTTCTGCTAAAACAGTCAAGTGAGCATTGTGCTTCTGCTAAACTCCACGATATTCAACTCTATGTTTAACAAGAGAGAGTCTGTTATTGTAACACGAGAATATGGATTAGACCTTGCTTAGAAAGGGGACCACTTGAATCTCCATTGTTCTAGCTTCTATTGAAATTAAGCGATTTTATATTTCGACGGTCGGCGATACTGTGAGTAAAGTTGAGCCTACATTATAAACATTGTATATCTGTTATAAGTAAATATTAAATAAATAATAGTGAAGTGTTGTCGCTACTTCTCTTGACCACTCATATTTTTATTTTTTATTCATATTATTTTCAAGGGTTTTTTCGTCTTAAAGGCTAATAAAACATTTCAAAAAATAAAGGGAAAACATACGTTGCTTATTTTCTGAAAAATAATGTACACTAAATATACACAGTACAGTACAAATAAGTTTATACAGATATATCGCAGATAATTCAATTTTTTTCAGTTTATTATATTAGTGTGGTTTATAGGTATTATTGGATTTGTGTACTTATGGTCTACATAACAGTTTTAATCTTAAAAGTCACCTACTACTACACCCGCAAGATAGATAGGGGGTGGTGACAATCGTATTTTTCTCTGCCGTCACCGCATACCGTGTGACATTTAATTGCGACAGAAAGCTAATCTCTCACGTAGCCAACATAACTCCACACTGATAATATGAGATGGGTCCGCGGTAATTTTCCCAAGTTGTCAACAGAGTCCTATTAACAAATTATTCCTTCAGATTCGTACAAGGGTAGCTCTCTTACCTTGGCTTGGGGTAAAATTATCGGGTTAATTATAGGTAACAGTATTAAACAGCTGTACTTTGTAATGCAAACTGGTAACGATAGGTAGTTCGTGTAAATTTACGTACAAAGCTGTGAGTAATTGTTATTATCACACCACCGCAATATACTGCGATTTACGTGCTCGATATATGGCAATAGGCTCGCCACCTATAACAATGTGGTGTTAATTCACCTCCACCTACCTCTTCGGGGATGAATAGCGTGATTTATGTATAAATCAACGAATAATCGGTAGCATCGCATAGTTGAGTAAACTGTATAATTCTACATTAATAAAACACACTCACGTTCTGTGGCATTCAAAGTGAGTTATGTAAAATTACTGAAGCAAACTTACCCATTGTCGTGCGGACACAAAAAAGAGACAAAACTAGTTCAACTTCGCTCCTTCGAGTTTCTATAAGTTTCCTTAGTAATCAGCCGTGGTCTCGCAGAACAGACGTTACATTTGTAATGTGTTTCTGCCAGTAATCTCGCTGGGAATGTACGACAAAGAATAGTAATATTGGATTATTTATTACATTATTAAGCGCTATTAAGTGCGAGATAAATTTACTTTAATGGTGGGAGAGTATTCTCTAGTTTCTGTTCGGATTTCGGAGAGCCTTTTTTGTGAGTTATTTCTTGAGGTAACCCCTTTAGAGCAATGTATTTTTCCTGTCTTTAACCTTATTACAAATCTATCAAACCAAGGTTCAGAATTGATGAGATGAGATGTGAAATGGAAAGGACCATGGCGTGAGGCGATGGGTTTGGATCTGCTCAAGGTTTTGGCTTAGGTCTTATAGCCAGCCGTCTACCTGACACTTTACCTCTTTGGGTATCCTGTTGCTGGTAGTTTGCCCTCCTTCATTCGGGTGTCCCAAGGTGATTATTGATCTACCCCGAACAATCTCCCTTAGTCGACTTTTACAACACCTCTGGAATGAGTCGGGGCCGGCCCGTTCTGTGTATTTTTTTCGATCCAAGGCCAGCATGGACTACCATTATAAAGATCTAAAGCTATAATAATAACAAGCATAATTTATTGCACTAATCATTTTATAGACAAAATAGGTACAATTTAGGCGGTTTATCCCTAAAAGACACCCATACTTAATTTATAACCAGACTTCCAGACAACCTTCAATTTTCATTTCATTTGCCAGAAGTATAAATATTCTAAAACAATCGATGACTCAAGGTAGTCAAGAAGTTTCAATGCGACATAGAAACATCTTCCCTATTCAAAGTATTCGAATTTGAATTGTCCGCAGATAGATCTTGAGAACAATGAAATGGCCAAATTCTCGAGATTGAATATCAATTTTCCCGATTGTTAGATATTTGTAAAAGATGATTTTGCAAAAGCCAGTGAGATTAGTGGCCGTCTTGCGAGCACAACAGTGTTATTCTGAATTAAATTTTGAAATAAATGACTATGAAAAATAACAAATAAAATATGTTTACATACATACATACATAAATCACGCCTATATCCCCGAAGGGGTAGGCAGAGGTGAACTAGCACCCACGTTTCGCCAAATATGTCAAGTCCCATGTAATAGTTGGCGAGCCTATTGCCATTTATCGGGCACAAAAGTCGCAGTACATTGCTAGCCTAGGTGGTATAAGAGGAACACTGCTGCCCATTCCAAATCGTATTCAGATTTATCCTTAGTCGCCTTGTACAACACCCACGGGAAAGATTTTGGGTGGTGACAATTGTATTCTACTCTGCCGTCACCACGCGGCGTGGTATATACATGTATGTTTTAAAATATGTTTTATTTCAGTAAATCTTTACAATTAAAAAAGCTGCTTCTTTGATATATTTTTAGTCACTTATTCAATAGCATATTAATCTCACTTAATTTTTATTTGTAACTAACACTTGATTTTTCCTTACTTTGTTACTTACTGTACTTGTGGGTAAAAACAACATTTATTATTGACTACTTAACTAAACTAAACTTATAACGGAACTTGAATCGATTTCGGCACCGTTATGCAACGAGGCGCTCTGAAACTTGCTACGAACAAGTCTCGAAACTTGTAACGCTCGAGAGTGTTCTATGTCCGTTGTGCCGATTGTTGTACGGACATGTCGTTGTTCTACAGAACTCAGTGTTCCGAGCTGTTCTACGATTTCAATGTATTCACTTTTCGTGCGCGACTCTCCTGCGGTATGTAGCAGGGACGGGGCGCTCTGAATGTTAGCGGGGGCGGGTAATGCGGCGAGGATGTATGTATGTTAGTGAAGACATTGAAATCGTAGAACAGCTCGGAACACTGAAAGAAGGGACTGAAGGAAGTTCGCGCAAGAACTTGTCGGTCTACAGCGCAGTGGCACGTTTTGCCTGCGATTGCGTAAACTAAGTAATGTCGCTAAGGCCGGTCATCGGATGGGTGACCAAAAATTTATTATCTCGAGTTCCTCCGTGCTTCAGAAGGCACGCTAAGCCGTTGGTCCCGAATATTCCTGCAGTCGATAATTCCCACCAACCCACACTGGGCCAGCGTGGTGGGTTATGGCCTAATCTCCCTATAATCTTCCATCCATAGAGAAGGCCCGTGCCCCAGCAGTAGGGACATTACATAAAACATACCTTTTTCCACTAAGGGTAGAAAGAGGTGGTTTAACACCATGTTTCGCTGGTTTTTTGTCTACGTGCGGGGCTGGAAGCGAAAAAATAATTACAATGTGCTCGTCCCGACTGACCCCAGGGGTGTCGTAAAAGTAGGCTAAGGGAAATCCTTAGTCGATTGTTACGACCGACAGAGCCCAATAAACACCTTGGGGGACCAGAGTGATGGAACTAGCAAAACAGCATACACAAAGAGTTGGTGTCAGGCAGGCGAACGGCTCTAAAATCTAAGCTAAAACCTTGAGCAGTATAACTTGGAATGCTGTCATCTCCATCACTCTCCGTTTATCGATATCTCGACCAGGCCCTTTTCATCAATTTTGTAAACATTTCGTCATCACTAGCACCTTGTTGGTGTAATGGATTATATGAATGAAAAATATTGATGCCGCGTGGTGACGGCAGAGTAGAATACAATTGTCACCACCACAAATCTCACCCGTGGGTGTCGTACAAGGCGATTAAGGATAAATCAATGATGAGGAATGGGCAGCAGCGTTCCATTTATATCACCTAGCAATGTACTGCGACTTTTGTGCCCGATAAATGGCAATAGGCTCGCCCCCTATTACATGGGACCTAACATAATTGGCGAAACGTGGGTGCTAGTTCACCTCTGCCTACCCCTTCGGGGATATAGGCGTGATTTATGTATGTATGTAAAATATTGATAACATCTATTTGAATAGAAGTAGAAACATACTGCGCCAATCCCAGATAAACTGGTATCATGGCAGAAGATGATGAAGTAAGCCTGTCTGTTACGACGATTCAATAAAAATGTTGAATCGTTCCATATTGTCAAGCCAACTAAACGTTTGCTTGATTGATTTTCAATGAAGCAAAAAAAAAGTTTATATTGGCATTTTCACGGATAGGAATCAATCGGAAAACTGTTACGTCTAATTAAATTTTCACTGTCCGTTTCGGGGCGGGCTTGTTGATTTAATGATAGCCTTATTGGAAAAGAGGGCTATAAGATGTTCGTTCTATATTGGCCAACATACCTTTTTTATCCTGTTCAGAGAAGACGACGCTATACACCCATTATATTATCTTAGTTTTTACGACAAACTAGAACTTGGAATCATGACTGAGCGATTAATTGGTAGTTTTATAATATATTATTCTGTAGTTAAATAAAAAATAAAGTGGCTCGCGGTGTTATAAGAATATATAATTATGTAGTTAAATAATAATAATAAATAAATATTTTTACACTCACACCTACCATCTAGCCCAAAGTAAGTAGCCTAAGCACTTGTGTTATGGATACTAGATGACGGACATATTTTTAATATAATTATGTATATAAATGTTGAAAATATACTACATAAACATATACACAACCATGACTCGGAAACAAACATTTGTGGTCATCACAAAGTTTGCCCCTACCAGGATTCGAACCTGGGACCTCTTGGCCAATACCCAGCAATCTGAGCATTCGACCAAGGTGGCCGTCAAATAAAAAATAAAGTGGCTTCCGGTGTTATAATAATATATACATACACGAATCACGCCTATTTATCACCTCTGCCTACCCATTCGGGGATATAGGCGTGATTTATGTATGTATGTATGTATGAACAAACTCTCAATTAGTTCGATTAATATCAAAGCCCGTATTACAATCTTTGTACCTACATGTATGTTATAATTCGAATTATGCCTACTGAAACTGGAAGCATATTCTAGATTGTTCTAAGGAGTTCGAAACTTGGTTCAATCGCTTGGTAACTGACAGCCCTTGAGCTGCGTCGTTATTCGTCATAAATCCGGTGTTAAGCCGACAAGCAATTAATCAATTATTTCACTTCATTAGCCAAGTCAACCTCATTCCAGCCTACAAATTCATTCAAAACGATACCCGTGGGATAAATACCTTTTATTCGTATTGTGGAGTGCTAAAATGAGGGAGTGTAACTGCGTGTGTTAGACGAAAAAATGTACGAGTACATTGAGCAGGTACTTGTATGTTGTCCACTTTGTTAATAACAGATAGTTAATTACTTTCATGTAATAAACATGTTATACTAAATACATGTTATAATAAAACATGTTATACTTAATACATGTTATAATAAAACATTTTATACTAAAAACATGTTATAATAAATTCTAATATATACATTTGTAAAATTAAGACCTTAGAAAAGACGGATGAATTGCGTGAGAAAGGATGGAATGTGTGATATATATTATGTGAGTAGAGTGAATGAGTAAATGACAGAAGTGAATGTAAAAAAATACATACTGCGCCGAACCTAATCATGATGATCATTTCGAATAATTATCAGCACTATAATGTCTATTTCTAAAATATTTATTGCAGCTGGGACCAAAAGCGGCTTACCGACAAGAACTTAAAATAACAGATGTTACATAGAAAATAAAGCCCGAAATATTATTTTTACTATTCCAATTTTTTTTCTTTGTCATATTTTTTCTAATATTTAACTTATGTTCAAATAAAAATCAAACAATAGAATAGGCGTTGCGTCCTTTGCTAATTAATAAACCCGTTCAGGAACAAGCATACGTGTCTTTTATGTGTATATTTTTCTATCATTTAGAATGCGTAAGTTCCACAATAAACGCGCAAGTCTGTATTAATTTATTCACACATAAACTCATAAACTAATTATTAAAAATAAATCATACCTACCTATCGACTGTGATTTAGGCGAAAAAACGCCATTACCAATAACAATGCCCGCGACGCTGTAACAATAAACTTTTACTACACCACAATATCACGGAGCCGGTCCAACAATGAAAATTTAATTTGGTTTCCACAATTTCCACCTCAGCGGATTGCTAAATCTTTATAGAATTCAAAACGTCCAATTCACGTGGGCGCAGCGGCCGCTATCGACTGAATATTTAAAGCGGACGTCACACTTTTCAAGGATCCGTGGTAAAAAAATAAGCGGGAACTGTACGTTGTTCCATGCTCTTGTATGAAATTGAGTTCAGGGACTTACTGCCGCACTCAGAGACGTCAATTAACTTTAATGAGTATTTAATGTCAAAAAGTTTCATTCAAATCTAGACCATAGACCCGGCAAGAATAGCGACTAGTTTTGAATTGTCATTTTTTGACGCTAAGTACTCATTGACGTTATTTGACATCTCTGAGTGCGGCAGTTTATCTTCTAATATTAATGGCTTATACAGTAGAACATTGTCATTACCGCCTCTATCTCTTTAATCTATCCCTCTCTGCACTCTCTGGCATATACAGTAGTAGGCTAAAGGTTAAGACAGCGATTAGTAATGGGCAGCATTATTGCTCTTATACCACCTAGCAATATACAGCGATTTTACGTGCCCGAGAGATGGCGATAGACTCGCCTATCGAACCTATTACATGAGATCCAACTTAATTGGCGAAAAGTGGGTGTGCACTTCTGCCTACCCCTTCAAGAATATAGGCGTGATTTATGTATGTATGTTATACGGTAGAAAATCGTTATTACCATCACTAGCCCTATTATGTTCCTTTTCCTGGGGCACAGGTCATAATCCTCTACGCATGCCTGCCCGGCTAGCATGACCAACGAAACACGATATGATATGGCAATTTATCGCATTGAACTATCAAAAATCATTGGATTTTTGACAATTTAAAGCGATTAAAGGCTATATCTATATAATATAGTCAGAAAGGCTTTATGTTATAGCAATTTATAGCTTTGAACTGTCAAATATCCAATGATTTTTAACAGTTCAAAGCGATAAATGGCTATGATAACGAGTTTCGGTGGTCATGCTAGCCGGGCTGGTGTGGATTGCTGGGTATTAACGACTTCATAACATCAGCAGGGGCCAACGGCTTAACGTGACTGCCTTAGCGACTCGGCAATAGTACCTAAATGGAAAATATTCTTGATTTATTTATGTTTGTACTTTTTATATGGAATATCCAGAGGTAGAAGAGACCAGAAAACTCTTTTCTTCGACCAATTGTTAAAAATTGTTACTAATCGTTATATATCAGACTGAGATTTGACTATTAGTAACAATTCTAGTTACTAATGGTTAAATAATTAAATTGTTACAAAACCGACCCTAAGATGGATGGTTAAAACAGTTTTCCTCTGGCGACACCACGTAACTAAGTTCACTCAACATAATTCTTGTTATACTTAAAGAATGCGCATTGTTCTTTGTGCGACGTATAGCAATACTGGGTCCAACATGTGTCCTTCCAACCTCAAGCACATGCCTTCCAATCACGTATCACCTAATAACTTGTCGTAGTGTGGGTGTGAAATGTTTGAAATAAAACCTCTTTTATGGGTGTGACGCGCGCGTGATTAGATGTTTACGGTTGTTTTTATTTTATTTAGATGTTTCTATCACTTTACTGCGGTCGCGGAGAGACTTCAGTGAATATGTGAGGTGTTTGTCATTCAGACTAGTAAACTATCCTAATATAGTGAGTTTTCTTATTGCTCAAAAGAGCCAAAAATTGGGTTATTTTAAAATAAGCGCTTAACATTTTTAGTGTTTTGTAACAAGTAAGCACTTTGTGGAATTTCAAAGTATAATTAGCTCTTTACATACATACATACATAATTTACGCCTATATCCCCGAAGGGGTAGGCAGAGGTGAACTAGCACCCACGCTTCGCCAATTATGCTAGGTCCCATGTAATAGGTGGCGAGTCTATTGCCATTTATCGGGCACAAAAGTCGCAGTACTTTGCTAAGTGGTAGGTATAGGAGGAACGCTGCTGCCCATTCCTCATCACTGGTTTATCCTTAGTTGCCTTGTACGACACCCACGGGAGAGATTTGGGGTGGTGACAATTGTATTCTACTCTGCCGTCACCACACGGCATTATTAATTAGCTCTTTAGGTGATTTTAAAATAAGCAGTAAGCGCTATTGACGATGAATTTACTTAATACTACTTAACTTAATACGGAGGATTGAGAAAAAATTTACAATGAAAATTTTCCCGCAACCCACGAATAAAACAATACCGCTTACAGGTGTAAGGTACACGTTGATAATTCGGTTGCCTTAAAACGATTACCTGTTCGGGCCACAAATATTTATGTTAACTTTGGTATCAGGTACCAGATGAGAGCGGGGGCGTGTGCAAATACGCCTGGCTTGACCCATTTAAGCGAACTTTCCATCCTTCGGTGATATAGCTAGACAGGTTAGGGTTGGCACACACACGGCGAGGCGGGATTCAGCATAGTCGTCGCCAAAACATGCATATTTTAATGAAAAAAAATCGAAATAAATAAAATCCTAATGAAATGAAATCAAATTGAAAAATACAGTAACAAACCATATAAAACGTATCGCTTGTAACAATTTACAACAATTTTTAACAATTGGTTGAGGTCACTATGCATCATAAAACCTGCCCTTAGTGTACTAATCAACATTTAGCATTACTTGCGAAATAAAATAGACAAGGACGCACCTATCTCATCTCGCTAATAACATAGGCGAATGCGTTGGTGTGCTAACTGCGTTAGTGCGCTCGGCCTGCGATTGCGTAAACTTAGCAGTGTTCGCTGAGGCTACAAAATGTACCCCCTATAGGCCACCTTTCCCCTATTCTTCTGCTTTCAGCTGTTTCTTTTTTTTAAGCTCCTTGTAATTTTTTTACTTTACTGCAACCAGCATAAAGTCTATAAATGCTTTACCGTCTTATTAGTAAACTGGTAGTAAGCATGGTGTAGCTATTCCGCGTTTTGGCTTCGTCTTACAAACATAACATGATTTTGAATGCGAGCAATAGAGACTAAACACTGAGTAACTAGTCTATACTTCATCATCATCATCACCAGTCCTTTAATGTCCCCACTGCTATGGCACGGGCCTTTCCTATGGATGGTAGAATATAGGGAGATGGCCGTAACCCACCACGCTGGCCCAGTGCGGGTTGGTGGGTATTAACGACTGCAGATGCAGCCGGGACCACCGGCTTAACGTGCCTTCCAAAGCACAGAGAAACTCGCGATAATACATTTTTGGTCACCCATCATATGACCGGCCTTAGCAAACTTGCTTAGTTTACGCAATCGCAGGCCAAGCGCGCCGTGCCACTGCGCTAGCGAGCTCCTCAGTCAGTAGACAAAAAAATCTTTTCGTATTGGATAGTCCATTTATCGAGGAAGGCTAATATTCTTAATCCGTGTTTATTAATAAAGCCGTTGAAGTTTAATCTACATTGCATTTCGGCTCACTAAATTTACGCCGACCCTGGAGGTTACAGATAGTCTGCCTTTAGATGTTGAGAATGTTTGGAAGATTTTACCAAGCACGAAATTGGTACGAACTGTGTAAAGTCAAATGAAACTGAATAAGATTAATGATAATGTTCTTTTATCTCCGCAGGGGAACTATGCATTAAAAATTAAAAAAAAATTGACGGATTTAAATTTCGAGAATTTTGGAAATTAAAATTCACGAGATTTTTATCCGTCGGGACAAAATCAATATGTTAATATTCTAAATACACGCGAATAAATCCGTTAAGTTGTTTTATTTCTGATGTCAAGAATTAGTAGAATTCTGACAGCCATAATGAATTCTCTATTTTAGCAAATGTTTAACTAAGTTTTTGCGTTAAGTTTCGGGTTGTTGTCTATCACATGATAGATTACGATGCTCAACGTATCAGACTATTTTTTTATTCTTACAACAACGTGTAGCATAATTAAAGCACTCTCTGAAAATATTTCGTTAGGAATTATACGTATTACTTAGTCGAGGGTGGATTCAGGGAACCGCTGAAACCTTTCTCTTCATATGAATATATTTTTTTGGATGTAAATTTTATCATAAAACCTTTTAATAACGTATGTTTAACCTTAACAGTCATCTCCCGTGGGTGTCGTACACGGCGCTAAGGCTTTACAATTTTATAAGGAATCGGAAGCAGCATTCCTGCTACACCACTAAGTGATACTGGTATTAACGTGCCAGGAGATGGCAATAGGCTCTCCTCGTATAGCATCGATCAAATATTTTCTTGTTTATAAATGAATGCTTAATTGATTAACTAATTCTTTTAATGCTGGCCTGGGAGCGAAAAAATAAAATTTGCCAGCCCTGTCTCACCCTAGACGTGTTGTTGCCATCTCAACCCCCTAGGGTAGACTTATAAGTAGCAATGGTGGAGGGCAAATCATCAACAACAGCATACCTAAAGACAGTTGGTGTCAGACCGCGAGCCGGCTGTGAACCAAAACCTAAGCAATAAACTTTAGCAGCATAGATTGGAATGTTGTCATCCTAATCACTCTCGGCATGGTCCTTTCTGACACTTTTCTATAGATTCATTAATCACTTTCCGGTGCGTATGAGTGAGGTGAGGAAAGGAGAGTGGTTGGGTCGATCTGTGTCTAACTGATATGAATGTAAGAGGAAACATATTACGCCGACCCCAGATAAATTTGAAACAGGGCAAATTTTATGAGTTGCTTAAATTACCCCGCTTTCCTTATTTATTTAGAGAGAAAAATCTTCATTCAAAACAACAATTTTCTTAGACACCTTATCAAGACTGGACTGAGAGGGTTGATAACGAATTGGGAGAACGGTTTGTATGTAGAGTAAACATCACGTGAGTCGAGACGAAGCTCGGATGAGACTTTATGTTTAGTTTTAAAGTATCGATTAAGGAGCTTTTAGTGATATTGTTACTTCGACATGTGTAAGTCATAAAATACTGAATTGAAACTACAGATAGTCAAGAAAAACGTTAATTTATTGAGTTAACGTTCTGCGTTTTATGCATCCATGTAAAGTTTATGTACTAACGTATACTAGATTTATTGTCATAATTTTGATTAAACTTTGCGTAAAAGTAAAGTTTAATCCGTACTTGTAAAGGGATAGTAGGCTAAATTGGGCCCTTTTATTTTTTTCCAAATGGACACTGATTGTATTTCCTTTAATTTATAAAAAAAACCAGCTAAAAGTAGGTTACAGCATAGAGCATTGCTGCAGTATTATTGTCATGATTTAATTTAATTGTTGAGATTCTTTCCGAGATGTAAAAGATGGTACAATTAATGGTGCAAAGTACCCTCCATTCCTCTTCTTATATTAATTTATGATAGTTATGCTAAATAGAAATGTTGACCCAAATTTATCTAAGACAAAGTGCAATGTTAGGTACATATGTTTTGATCTTAATAACCGTCGGAAATGTTGAAAGAATGCAATAGAATTCGTAGCTGAATCGTACTGATTCAGTCAGCGAGAAAGCAGCTAATAGCAAAGATCACTCCTATAAGGCTATTAATTTTTGTTTGCACGGCGCAATACAGCGTCTAGGCGGCATGGAAGACAAACAGTAATAAGAGAATGTCTCTCAACGGCGGACTAACTTTATTAACTGTCCGTCGAAGTTCGGGGGAGACGTCGCCCGACACCGGCGCGCTGTCTGTTTGTCCGCAAGTTTAAAATATATTATATAGGTTGCATCTCTTCCACTGAGCTACATATACTTTAAACAGTGAACAAAGACCTAATTCAAATAGTTATAGTTAATATTTTTCACACTTACACCTATCATCTAGCCCAAAGCTTGTGCTTGCGCTTGTGCTATGGAATTTCGATGACGTCTAAATATTAAAGTTATTATATTCTATAAATGTAAAAATGAATTGCTGTTCGTTTGTATCGCTAAAACTCGAAAACAGCTGGGCCGATTTAGCTGATTTTGGTTTTGAAATGATTGTCTTGGGCCAGGCAGGAATAAATATAAATATATATAAAAATTGCGAGGAACATAGTAAAAAAAAACAAAAATTTCATTTTCCAATATAAACTGCTTTCCTGTCAAACATTTGTCGTTTGTCCGTTCGGTACGGTAGAGTCGGGTCCGCTCGAGAATTGTCGTGTTTGGGCATGACAGCACCAAATCGTAAGCATGGTCAAGGGATAATTTATATGGCATATCAACGTATGCCGAGTCAGCTATTATTTGATAATTAATTATAAAAATATACTACATAAACACTCAATCAGATGTCAGTGTTCAACACACAAATATTTGCCCCTATCAAGATTTGAACCCGGGATCTCCATTGACCATTCGAACAAACCTGACTGGAATTTTTATTTTAACATTACCAGCCGGGTGCAAAAAAGTACGAGCAAAATTAAACGGTAAGGGTCAGTTATGAGCACAGGAAAATATAGAAAAAGATATTGTTTGTTGTTTCACCTCTTCCGACCCCTTGTATTATTTCTCCTTTGCCTACCCGTTCGGGGATATAGGAGTGATTTTGTATATTTGTAAGTGTATTTTTCGCGAGCTATAGGCGCGGTTATAGACGCCGCCTAAAACGTTTTTCTTTGGGTTTTTAACCCATGAAAAAAAACGGAGGAGGTTACTCAATTCGTTCCCGTATGTTTTTTTTGTTTATGTGTGTTCCCCTAGGAACTCTGTCATTTATCTAGTATGAAACAATTTGAAAATGATAATTCACAGTGGGTCCCATTGTCCGCTAACTGGAGAAGGAGGATAGGTGGAAATTGGAGTTCATACATACATAAATCACGCCTATATCCCTGAAGGCGTAGGCAGAGTTAAACTAGCACCCGCGTTTCGCCAATTATGTTAGGTCCCATGTTATAAGTGGCAAGCCTATTGCCATTTATCAGGCACAAAAGTGGCAGTATTGTTAGTATTGCTATGTGGCATAAGAGGAACGCTGCTGCCTATTGCTCATCACTGATTTATTCTTAGTCGCTTTGCTTTCCTTGCATTATAATACCTTCGTACTTTGATAGTCCTTTTTCAACGTGCTTGCTAAACTTCCATTCCGAACTTCAGATTCGACTGACTTTTCTTTGTAAGGACCAAAATTATTAATCAAACTAAATGGTTTACATTATATTACTATTTCTTTGATATTATTCCTGTATTCCAAACACAATGCTCAATCGCCTCTTTTCAAATGGCTCGTACTCACAACTTATACAATTATATTGTTGGAAATAAATCTCCAAATAAAAATATAGCGAGCCAGTCAGGACGTAATTGTTCGATTTCCACCCTAAGCATTTTTCTTTGCAATAATTTACTCCGACCCATTGTTTATTGTTACGAATGAATAATAATTACAACTAGGCGCTCGATCGCATAAAAGGTAAGCTCGCCTGTTTGCGTAAGCTAATCAATTTTTTTTATAAGTATCATGGAGTTCATGTGCGTACTGACAATAGCGAACTTTCTAAGCGCTCGGATCCAGCGCGTTGACACAATTTTCATACCTGGCGAGCCTATTGCCATATACTGGGTACGGAAATGCGCAGTATATTGCTAGGTGGTTTAAGAGGAACGCTGCTGCCCATGACGCCTTGTAGCCTTGTCGCCTTGTACGACACCTGCGGGAGAGATGGGGCTGATGATTATGATGCCCAAAAACTGACCTTTGATAAAGCTGCTTAACTTCTTTTCTATTTAAGATTTTTTATCCACATTAAAAAAATGTTAATTTAAAGATAATTGTATCCTCTCACGCCTACATTGGCACCAGAACTATTAAACCATTTAGTTCACAATTAGTTATTGAAACACAAGCCGTAGCTGAAACCAAATAAGCTCCAATTTAGATTAATTACGTAATCCAACCGCGAATTAAAGGCTGAGCTCGTGGATAATAGTTTTTGTTCGTTATCAAACTGTGACGGGCGAACATTGTAATGCTCTGGACATATTACGTAAGTTTCCAGGGAATTCATTTTGACGAATTGCTGCTAATTAATCAACCTAGTCTCAAATATGTATCCAATATTTATGTATATGAAATATGTACCTAGTATAAATAGAAAAAAAGTGCGTGCATTATTTAATTATTTAAGAATATATTGTGTCAGGTTAATCGCGCAACACAGATAGTTAATAAATTCTTATTCATTTTAATAAAATAAGAATTTTAAAGCTTTCCAAATAAGAATTAATATTGTCATAAATTCACAAAAATACAAATAAAAACGGAAAGTAATTAAATTGTATTAGACCTTCCCAACGGACAGAAGGATATAGGCAGAATGGGCCATAACTCGTAGTATACTGGTAGGTCGTAAATTGTATGCAGTCAAATGATTACAGAAAGTACAAAGAGAAATCTACAAGATCCGAATCATTTATACGTAACTATTTTCATTATGAACTGTTTTATATTGTACCTAAACAATAAATATACTGTAATGTAAAATAAAATAACAATTACATACTTGCAAAAAATACAAACTAAAATGTGGATTTTACTACCAATTCATAATTCTTGTAGTAAACTGTTGTAAGTCTGTTTACATTCTCACCTGACATCCCCGGAGAGACAAACAAGTATCATAGAGGACAACGTTATTAAAGTAGATACATACAGCCTACTACCTTTTTGTTAAAATAGTCCTTGCCAATTCACATTGACTTACATAACAGCTTACTAGGGTAGACATGACCTTTTTTAGGTGTTTTTGTTTTGTTTTACACGTTGTATAAAAGTATCAAGTTTATTTAGACTGACTAAACTGACTGGCAAAGAGACCCAATGTAAAACCAGTCACCAATTAATAAACTGAAACTATTCAGACAAATAAAGTGCTGTAAGGGAATTCTTTTCGTAACTGTGATGGATGTTATTATAGGGGCAACTGCGTAAAAAAAGTTTCTAAACACCGTTTCATCTTAAAGTTTAGAAGTTGATAGATCAGCCTGATCATGCACGGTTTATATTTTATGAGACGGTGAGACGCATAGCACACTTGACACTTTGACATTTGTGTGGAGGCAACCTTGGTCGGTGTTAGAGCTACCTGAGCTTATTTATTGAGACATTCATAACAAATGACAACCCAGTTTGACTGTAACAGATATATGAAAGTTGTTAGCTAAAGTATTTTAGGGAAAATTCTGTAAAAAAAATATAATAAGAATTTACAAGTTTAACCACCTAATAATTTTACAGTTTGTCAAATACTACACACATACATAATATATGTCACCATTTTCGAGGGGTAGGTAGAAATCACTTCTTTACTTTACCTACAGCCTAAGACGGGTACGGAAGTACCCCACTTTGAGTACACTTGGGAGAGTGTAATGTCATTTTTGAAACAGATATTTTGCTGTAAGTATTGTATTTGCTGTGGCTAGCTAGGTTTGACCTAAAGCCGTTAGTTCAGAATGCATCTCAAGTCGTCCAATACTCCTACCTTCGCTGGGCGCGCATTGTGGTTAGGTATAGTTCTTTCTCTTTTTACTGGTCCATCTTGTAAGAGAATGCAGAGGAGACATTAAAAGTTCGTTACTTAGCTTACGTAATCACAGGCTAAGCGAGCTTACGTAATCAGCACTCCGACAAAAAGCTTCTAAAAAAATATCAATTAAATATCACACGACCACCATCAAATAATTAGGCAACTAACAAGCCGAAGGATCTAAAAAGGTTTAATCAATTTAATCCAATACACCAGATTGTTTTGTGGAAATTCTCGCACACGAAAACCGATATCCGAAACGCGGCACTTAATCGAGATGCTCACAACGAACGGGATAAGCGACCTTAATTACAAGGGGAGAGGGGGGAGGATAGAAGAAATGGATGACCTCCGGTTCCGTAGTCCGTACACCCTTAAGTTCAGTAATTTCAGTTAGCAGTAAATGGGGAAAGCTTGGACGTGCTTAATCTTGAAAAAGGGGTGAGTGCCTACAGCTGGAACTTTTTGTTCTTACAATTCGATATTTTATATTCTTTGAATGATAACCGTGAACAAGTGGCTGATTGTTCCGGTGTAAGTGAATTTTAATAAAAACTTTAATAAAAAAAATATTTAATGTTAATAGAAAATTTTGGTGTTTTACTTGGTTACCTAAATTTTTTATGTTGAGTAAGAGACTACTTACACGCCATTCGACCAGGGAATCCCTTATTTATTCTAAATACATACATACATACATAAATCACGCCTCTATCCCCGAAAGGGTAGGCAGAGGTGAAAAGCACCCACATTTCGCCAATTATGTTAGGTACCATGTAATAGGTGGCGAGCCTATTGCCATTTATCGGGCACAAAAGTCGCAGTACATTGCAAGGTGATATAAGAGGAACGCTGCTGCCCATTCCTCACGACTGATTTATCCTTAGTCGCCTTGTACGACACCCACGGGAGAGATTTGGGGTGGTGACAATTGTATTCTACTCTGCCGTCACCACACGGCATTTATTCTAAATACCCTATAAAAATATAAAAAATACGGGTTTTTCATATTATTTACAATTATAGCTCTTTTATCGTAGATCAATAAGTTAATTGTATTGGAATCACTCGTGTTCAAGTCACAAATTTACAGAAATTTAGAGCAAGACACTACGCCATTCGTTCATCCGTAAACTAAAGCCTTATTGTGAAAATAATTGCTTGAAAGAACAAAAACTACGTAGATTCTGTATTAAAGCGAATGGAATGTAATTAATGAAAGAATACACTCAAACGCATTTTAAATCAAAATTTTACATAAGATTCAATAATATATTCAATAATATTCAATGCAGTAGAAAATAACTTGAAAAGACAAAAGAGAAAGTGGAGTACCATGTGACCAGAATATAACCTTTAATTTCCTTTTTAATCTCTCATTGCTACCCTACTAGTACGATAATATAGCTCGACTAATGACGAGCGTTGTAGCATATTGATGGTGGGCTATCCTAAAAAATGTGGACTCGTTACACTGACAGGAAAAGATTTGTTGCGTTAATGTTTCGTTAAATGTTAAATGTAGCTACAGACCTTTAAATAGCGCCATTTTATCGCCTTGTCCATTGGAGAATTTTTAATGTAGGCACTGTTACAGTAGATGCCGCTTTCAGATAATAAAAACTATAAAAAATTCTGTATAATCATGCACTTTACCCCAATTATATTAAGGTAGAAGATATGGTTTGGTTACGTTGTTAGTGGTATTATAAATATAATATCGTTGATAGTTCCTTGTATTAAGGAATAGGAATGAATTATGATTCAATAATGGATGTTAAGGTATATGATGAAGGTAGGTGAGTGGAGTAACAAAAATGGACAAGAATTGTAATGATTTTCCAAATACAAGAAAACGCTGATTATATGGTAGAAGTGTATAACAACATTTCACTTGCCTATGTTAGGTCCCATGTAATATGTGGCGAGCCTATTGCCATTCATCGGGAACTTTACTATCAGTAATTTGCTAGATACATTTCCTTATATACCTCTTACTGCCCTACTGAGAGACGGCAATTAACGCTTTAATGAGTACTTAATGCAAAAATGTTCATTTAAATCTAGACCATACAAAAATAGCGACTAGTTTTGAATTGTCATTTTTTGTATCAAGTACTCATTAACGTAAATTGACGTTTCTGAGTACGGCAGTTAGTAGCCTTGTAAGACACACGCGAGAAAGATAGGGGTGGTGACAGTTGTATTATGCTCTGCCATCACCACACACTCAAATTTGAGTCGCCGTTAATGAACATACTGCTCGAATTAATAGCGCAAATACTATTCCACGTTTACTGTCGTATAGTTTATAATTTCCTTTTGAAGACTGCTGCCTGCGTTAACCATGGAATTATTTTTGCATTTTACGATCTCTAAAACTGAATTACGTAGTAAAGCACGAATGAACTGATCATTCATTATAAGTGGCTGTTTATATCAAAATGGCTGGGGCGACACGTAATTTAAGAGCTGTTTCGAATCATCGTATATGGGCCATTCGATTGTCATATGTTTTTGATTGGTGTCTCATGCCCGTTTTCACCATCAATACCTAAATTTTAAGGGATCCCTAACTAATAGTTTAAGGTGGCCCTTATGAAATTTTTCGTTTCACCAACACACAGGTGACTCTTAACGCCTAACGGTGCCCCTAAAATAGGGGGGCCGATTTTCGGCCCCCTAATAATTAAGTGACAGTTTATCGTAATATTACAACAACTGACAATAATCGATATAAACAAGCGTTGCTATGATACAAAGGTAATAGAGAATTTACTATGAGACCAAGGAACATGCCATACATCCTTATAAATATGCTATAAAATGTATAAAATAGACGGAAAAAATAATTTTAAGATTTTATTTACTTTATAAATAGTCTCCAATATTTTACTTAGGGCCTGTTTCACAATCGACAAGTAAGTTTAAAGTAGCTTACTTCGCAGATAATTTGACAGTTGTAATATGAAATGTATGTCAATTGAACTGCAAAGTAAGCAACTTCGAACTTACTTATCGATTGTGAAACAGGCCCTTAGTGTATTTTAGTTAATTAATAAAAATAATCCACCTAAAAGTTTATTTAATAGAAAGAAATGGTTTACCATCACTAGTCTGTCACTTAGTTAGGCAACCGCTAAACTGCTTGGTGAAAACGAATTTGGGAAAGAGGAATGTTTAAGGAGTCACCTAAGAAAGGTATTCTCTAAGTAATGCTTTAGGGGTTGTTGGTAAAAACGGGCATTATTGTTCCAGCTGCGAAATGACGAGCTACATGACTCGTCGCGTAAATATTAAATAGTTTAATTTGTCAGACGTCGTTACGATTTAGGGCTGTTTTATAAACCTGCTGTTTGTACCAATTATGTGTTCTTAGCGGTAAAAGACGTAAGTTTTGTACATACATACATACCTAAATCACGCCTATATCCCCGAAGGGGTAGGCAAAGATGAACTAGCACCCACGTTTCGCCAATTATATTAGGTCCCATGTAATAGGTGCCGAGCCTATTGCCATTTATCGGGCACAGATGTCGCAGTACATTGCTATTGCTAAGTGGTACAAGAGGAACGCTGCTGCCCACTCCTCATCATTGATTTATTCTTAGTCGCCTTGTACGACACCCACGGGAGAGATTTGGGGTGGTGACAATTGTATTCTACTCTGCCGGCACCACACGGCGGGTAAGTTTTGCGGTTCACGAATATCAACATAGAAAATTAATATTTTACAATATTTATAGGAATATTAGATTAATTTGTGTAAACCATTTATATCAATCATCTGAACAGTGTAGTATTATCCAATCAATATAATAGGCCATTAAGTATATTTAGCTTTATTTTTAGAGTCAAGTAGGCCTTCTATGCTGGCCTGGGAGCGAACAAATAACGTAGAATAGGCCAGCCCCAACTCATCCCATGGGTGTCGTAAAAGTCGACTAAGGGAGATTGCCCGGTGTAGACCAATAAGCACCAATAAGCACCTTGGGGCACCCGAATGGTGGAGGGCAAACCACCAACAACAGCGTACCCAAGGAGGGTTGGTGTCAGGCAGGCGGCCGGCTGTAAAACCTAAGCCAAAACCTTGAGCAGTATGGACTGGAATGTTGTCATTCTAATCACTCTCTCCGTTCATGGGTCTCTCGACATGGTCCGTTCCGTCTCTTTTCTATACATTCATTCATCACTAGCACCTTTACGGTGGGATGGATGATATGAATCAAAAGGGAGTGGATGGCTTGATGACGTCTGACATATGAATGGAAGAGGAAACATACTGCGCCGACCCCAGATAGACTGGGAACAGGGCAGGAAGAAGAAGAAGATTTTTAGAGTCAAGTATCTACCGGGCATGTTCATTACTTCTGTTCATTACGCTTATATTTTGCTATTGCATAAAATGTAGACATATCGTGAATTCGATTTATTTTCAATGATTATGTCCGATATCTGGCAATAGGCTCGCCACCTCTTACATGGGACCTGGCTTAATTGGCGAAAGTGGGTGTTCCCTCTGCCTACCCCTTCGGGGATATAGGAGTGATTTATGTATGTAATTGTATGTATTATATTACAAGAAAACCAATCTGACCTAGAAAATGCCTACTTCGACAATCGATCTGTGACAGACATATAAAACAGCTGAGTCCAGTCCTCGAATCCATTCATAATCATACTTCACATCAAGAATAACTTAGTGAATTTTGAATATTTTTAGTTTTAAATCAACTGTTCATTCAACGAAGTGAACATCAAACATCGGTGTAAATGCGGCTCTCAAAGGCGGGCGGAGAATGGTTTAATTATTGCACACAATCATGTGTCAGACAAATTGCTGACACAACGGGGGATGTGGCCCGACGCTTCTACAGTCCATAGAGCTATTCAGTCGGTTATTCACTGTGAGCGGTAATAACCGCACTATGCTCCTTTTATGATTGTGATTAGATTATGATGCTAACGTTTATAGCATCAATAGTCACATGGGGGAAAGATATTTAAAGATCTTTCTACGATACGGTTAAGCTGATCATGACATATACCCCTTCGGGGATATAGGCGTGATTTATGTATGTATGTATGTATGATCATGACACTGGATTGACGTGAACACCGGCTCGTAGGTCCAAGTAATAAATGTCACACATTTGACAAGTTTTAAATTTTATATTATTGAGCAGAATAAAATTGTCACCTATTAGAACTAATCTCCAGATAAACAGGGTGCAGGGCAAGAAGATGGATAAATTAAAATACAAATACCAAATATAATTTAAAAACTGAGGGATAGGCTCATATTATATTGGGATGTCTTTGTACACTTCGTTATATTACATATATCCATCAAATACTGTGCCAACTACGCACGAAGGTTATAACTAGTATATGATAAATCATAACACAATTAGGTTAATTTGTGTAAACCTTTTATATCAATTTGACTTTTGTGCCCGATAAATGGCAATAGGCTCGCCACCTATTACATGGGACCTAACATAATTGGCGAAACGTGGGTGCTAGTTCACCTCTGCCTACCCCTTCGGGGATATAGGCGTGACTTATGTATGTATGTATGTTTTATATCAATCATCTGAACAGTGTTGTATTATCCAATCAATATAATTATGTATAAGCCATTATGTATAATTACTCCGCATTTCAGCCAACCGTTGCTCCGTAGCTAAGCTCTATTACTATTAAAACACTTGAGGAAAAGAGTAATTGGATAAAAGGTGTACCCTTGTAATATATGGGCAATTACTCTTTCACTAATCTTAAATTAATCGATGTGTCGTTGTCTGAAGTTATCTTTTACGCAAGCAAAATGCTGGGATTTACATGACAGTTGGATGGCAATAGGCTCGCTCCTATTATACAAGACTTAACATAACGGGCGAAACGTGGGTATGATTTATTAATGAACATATAACGCAGACCCCAGATAACCTAGGAACATGAATGAAAATTACATTGCAGTTCTCGTTTTAAACATCGAAACGAAACAAATGAAACTCGGTAGAAATTTGAATTGCGTTATGACGTGAAACAAGAGAAAACAAACGCCGATGCAAATAAAATAAATGGGGCACTTTCAAATACTGTTTATAAAAGAGACAAAACAAACTAGACAGTTTCATACCGCCCGCCGCTCTCTCCTATCCGCGAGAAGCGCCCACGTTGCGCAATTTAATTTAGCACCGGTGAACCTGCCTGCATACTTCCACTTTTATGACGAATGAACACTTCGGGGTGCCCAGCCAATTTGCTACCAACTTATTTGGAGCACTCGTAACGGAGGCCGCCGGCCGTGAGCCATTGACATAGTTGCTATATTTCATTGGCAGTTCAATTGGTAGCTGCATTGTATAGTTGCCATTTTGGGCTACTTTGTTTTTGGGGCTCTTCACAAATTAGTTCATTAAGCATTCCTAGAGACAGATAGTCTTCCATGCTGGCCTGGGAGTAAATAAATAATGTAGAATGTGCCAGTCTCGACTCCGATAAAGACACCTGATTTATATGAGAGTATTATTTAATCATTCGTGTATGTAAATGAATTATGATATGACAGCATTAACGGATCACTTTATCGCAAAGCCCGCTTATATCAATTTATTAATAACTGATAAATTCCCCTGCGCCATAATACCGACTGAAATTGACGTCAACATTTCTCATTGCTTTGATCTTCAAAAGATCGCAATGAAACAACAAAGGATTCATAAATCAGTCAAATAGTGTTTAGTTATCTTTAAAATAAACAATATTTGAGCCAACGCCGAATATTCAATTCTGGATAACTTTGATGGATTAAAATATCTCCTCTATTTGTCATTTATTCTATAGCTATAGCGTTATTTCTCCTAATGTTTAACATTTCCATTTTGGACAATATTATTGCCAACACAGAGTATTCAATTCTGGATAACTTTGACGGATAATCTACTTCTCAGTCTTATGTCATTTTACTACAGGATAACTTCTATAGCGTGTTTCACATTCTGGACTTCTTAATTTATTCCAATTTTTTAACATTTTCACAAAAAGCGTGATTTATGTAATAGAATGTAAATTTTTTTTTCTGTTTTTGTTTTGTTCGTGTTGCGAAAATGAGAATGTCTACTTATTTCTGGTCGTACCTATAGACAAGTCAAGTGTGTCGATAGACGCTAAACTCGCCATATGACAAATTGCCATATTACGAAGGCCCAAGATTTCTCACATCTAATACGAACCAAATTTTTCACGGCCTTTGTACAGACAAGCTGTAAAACTGCATTTTTAATGTGACTTGGGCTCTTTTGACATTTAACGACACTAGTAGACTTGAACAAGAGTATGATGTATGAGAGTATGACGTAGAAGGAGATTCAATTTCAAACTTGCGGCGTGAAAGAACTTTTCCCGTGATAAGAAAAAGAACGCTGCAAAGGATGTAGGCGAACACGGCACTTTACGATCGGCACCAATTACAGCGCTTCTTGGAAACAACCCATCGTACCTAAAGCTATTAAAGCAGTCTGCTAATCAAGATAATATTATTAGAAAGAAAAATTAATAGTCCGATCAAAAACCCGATAGATTGGGATACATTAATATTTTCCCGTGATCCAATACCATAAAAAAACTATAAAAACAAATATTATCGGGACGGTAAGTTTCTTAATTTTTTCTTACTTTTTTTTTTGTTATAATTGGTGTAACATATTCATCACGCTGCCCTTTACCTTGATCTCCATTCTCTTAAATTACTTTTTTTTATTAATAATTATTAATTATTATTAAATTAAGTTGTGCTGTTCGCATACCCTATCTAGTGTGGACGAAATTATTCTAACGAGGGACTAAAAGCTAAATTATAGGTAGAAAACCTCGCCTAGGTCTTCTGAGACAGGAAGTGTACCAATAACGCTGGCTGCATTACCTCGCTGAATGGCGAGACTATTTTTTTGCGGGAAATACAGATCAGCCTTATTGACACCTACTGTCTCACGTAGCCGCTTTGTAATGTCCCGAAAAAGTCGGTGAGCTCCTGGACCCCATGGTCCCAGAGTCTCTACCCCAAACGGCTCAAGGCTTTTTTTATTTGGAAATGACCTAACATCAACATTCTTCTGATATGCCCTCCACCGTTCTGGTGCCCCAAGGTGCTTATTTGTCTAAACGGAGAAATATCCTATCTCTCATCATTGTACAGTATTTTTACACTCCTAGATCAACGTAGAAGGCAACTATTTAATTCTTACAACGTAATTTTATTACAGGACATAGTAAAGTAAATTATTAGTCATTATAGACATTCCAATTTCTACACTGCGACAGTAATGCTATGTTGAAAACCAAAAGAAAGGGAAAATTTATTTCCTGTATCCAAACATTATTATCAGCTAATAATGATAAATTTCATGCTCACCTTCTTTATTACACTTCCTAAGTACACAAAGTAACACAATAAAATGAAGAGGTATCGATGTATTGATTACGCACACTGATTTCACAGTCGCTTCACATAATTTATACGATCATACGTAGACAGAGACAAATTGTTTGTGTGGTAATTCTGTCGGCTTCATTGTATTTGTGTATAGTGATTTATCAGTGTATGAAATTGATGTGAGGACGGTCTATTGTTACTGACATTGTGATACGCATTCAGCGTTGATAGCCCGTCAAAATACGGTGTAGATAAAGAGAAAAGAATATTTAAGGCTAGCGGGTGACTTAAATCAGCCTATTATGAATTAAATGCTTTAAAATCTAGCAATTGTTTTTATTGGAGTTGATTTTTCTGAATGTTATTAGTCTTATCATCCAGAACTTAAATTTCTTCACTGCTCAGACACAGGTCTTTCCTATGGATGGAATAATGTTCGGAGAATGGGCTATAATGCTATAATTCACCACGCGGGCCTAAAGCGCACTAGTGGGTATTAATAACTGCCGATGCAGCCGGGACCAACTTCCAAAGCATGGAGGAAGTCACGATGATATATTTTATTCACCCAAGCTACCGCTTTAGCGAACATTAGTCTTTAGCTTACGCAATCGCAATCTATTAGTTTGTTATAAATAAATAAAAAACGTGACGTTTTTGCTGGTAGCTTATTTTCATTTGAAGATTATTAAAACAACCCTTGGACTATTAAATATTTAATTAATCATAATATCTATATTATGATTACCAAAGCAGTCAATTAAAATGCGACATTCTCAACATCCTTTAGTCAATGATTTGTTTCGAAATCAGTGAATATCTGTTTTTGTCAATACCAATTACACCTCGGAAGCACCCCGGAAGCCACTCTACCATAACTCACTCCAGGTCCAACATGGACTGATGAATGATCAGCAGCTTAGCGAAGGCTGGAGGATTTGGAGGTACTGGTGGTCACCACCTGATCACCAGGCCTGGGGACATTGCTTAACTGGCGTAATCTATGGTATACTATTGTTCCATCAGGCTCATTTTGCTGACATTACTCCTCAGAACTAGAACACTTAAGTGGTATTATATAAATAAAATCGACAAACGTAAAAATGCGACACGTCCGCGTGGAAAAGCTTAAAACGTTTAAACGAGAAAACAATTCCTCCTTCCCTTCGCATCCAGTTCGCAGAGTTATTTTTCTTCATTCCTTTGCTTTTTGCGGTATCTCGCTCAATCTATCTCTGTCACTCCCACGTAAGGCACACGAGCCATCTCCCTCACCTCAACCTTATTAAGCGACAAAATTAGGGCAAAACTTCAACCTTTTTTGTAAATTCTTCCCCGACTCTCCTGCATGTTGAGATTAGATAGAAACGTCCTCATGACAGAATATATTTCTCGACTCTTCGCTGATGGAACATGGGAAAAATAAATAATTTCAATCTTTCTGAAATAAGGTGTTTTGCGTAAATTTTATCCTTGAATCGAAAGGTGGAAGACAGAAAATTGGTTGCTAGTGTCTTTTAAAGTCATTGTTATTCCACCTAAACCAGGGTAACTCAAACTTATTGCTACACGTACCCTTATTTAAGTTCTCAGACGATCGCGAACCCCTGGCACAAATTTAAAGAAAGTCTACATATAAAACAAAATGATTTTTATTTCAATTAAAGTTAACAAATACGAGGAGTGTCAAATAGGAAAAAGGTAATAAGATACCTGGATAGAGTTGTTTCTGTCTCAAATTGAGTTGATTTGTGGAGTTATTTTAGACAACCTTAATTCTGATTCAGTGATAAGTCGATTTCTGTATTTAGTGTTTACCATTAATACTATTAAAATATTATATTACATACATACATACATAAATCACGCCTATATCCCCGAAGGGGTAGGCAGAGGTGAACTAGCACCCACGTTTCGCCAGTTATGTTAGGTCCCATGTAATAGGTGGCGAGCCTATTGCCATTTATCGGGCACAAAAGTCGCAGTAGGTATATAGCTAGGTGGTGTAAGAGGAACGCTGCTGCCCAATCCTCATCACTGATTTATCCTTAGTCGCCTTGTACGACACCCACGGGAGAGATTTGGGGTGGTGACATTTGTATTCTACTTTGCCGTCACCACACGGCTTAATATTATATTAGGAATAATTAATATTATTTATTATAATATAATATTAGTAAACCTTTCCGCGAACTTTCTAAAGGCGAACCCCACTTTGAGAAACCCTGATCTATACCAATTACAAAAATAGGAAGCATACATGACACACACTTCCACCTATTTATAAGCGTCCTTCGACAAAATAAACACAAAAAGGCTAATAAAGCCTTTAAATACCACGCAAATGTCAAACCCTAGGGGAGATAGTTTTTGCTGCAAGCGAATGCGGGCATGCCGCATTGTGTGTCACAATTTTCGTTCGGTTTTGTTGCAAGACTCTTTGGTTTGAGCACACAATACACTGTACGAAGCGGTTTTTGAGTGGAAGAGATATCGGTGTAACACCCACTCCGTTGTTGTTTTAATTTTACAAAGTAAGTGCCGTTGAGGGATTAAGAGGCAGCCTGAAAGTGGCGCCAGTGACAGAAAAGATGAAAAGGAGTCGTTTAGCTTGGAATGGACATGTTGATTGGTGAATTGCCGTGAGGCAAATCCCAGACTTTCCCTGCTTAAAGGACTAGGAGGAACATATTGTATTGCTGGCCCTTCGTGCGCCGGGCGAGTCCCACACACGCCAGTCGCCTAACTAGCGGCTGGTGAGAGTGGAATGCATTTACGCATGGTGCGTAAATAAAAAACTGTAAAAAAAGAATGGTGTTATTATACGAGATGCCATCAATGTGAGTAAAAAAGTTATGGACGTGAATGTTGATGGATGTCGAAGTAGAGGAAGACCACTGAAGAGATGGATGGATTGTGTGAGGTGTGATGTGAAGGTGATGGGTATGGATGAGGAGATGACGAGTGACAGAAGAGAATGGAGAAAGAGGATATACTGCGCCGACCCCAAATAGGATAAGGGCAGGGCGATGGTGATTTCCGTGGGTTCTGCCACTGTAAGAAAGGAGCGTATTGGCTTAACGTACTTGGCCTACGATTGTGTAAACTAGGCAATTATCACAAAGATTTTGTTGGTTAGAATAAGAATTTCGAAAAATTATGATCTTGAGGCGGGAATCGAACCCGCGTCCGCTGCTATCCGGGCAGGTGCCTGACCGCCCGGCCACCCAAGACACTAACTAACTTGCCAAAATTATTCCAACCTTCAAACATTCCAAAGCAGATATTTTTACAAATACCGTGCGTTCGGTTAAGTTTGGGTTTGCTTTCCACCAAAATCTTTGTACTAATTTTTCTATAATGTTAAAATTAAAATCGAATAGGCAATTAATGCTAAAGCTGGTCATTGGATGGGTGACTAAAAGTATTTTTCGAGTACTACCGTGTTTCAAATGGCACTTTACTGCCGCACTCAGAGACGTGTATTAACTTTAATGAGTACTTAATTTCAAAAAAATCTATTTGAATATAGACCACCCGGCAAGAATAGCGACTAGTTTTGAATTGTCATTTCTTGACATTAAGTAAGCATTAACATTATTTGACGTCTCTGAGTGCGGCAGTTAAACCGTTAAGCTGCATCTACAGTCGTTAATATCCATCACAATACTGGGCGAGTGTGGTGGGTTATGCTATGGCCCATTCTACCAATATTATTTCATCCACAGGGCCTTCCCTGTGTAAAGGTCTCTGCATACGTAACAGGACAATACCTGATTGTGTTTGCCTTGTTCAAATGCCCGTGACTGTTACGTACACGTCCCGTCCGTGACTAAGTGACATATGTCTTTCGTGTACATTTTGTATGAAACGATATTTCTAAAATTTCCCATCCCGGTCCGTCCCGTCCGAGTTAATATCTTGTTACGTATCCAGAGACCTTAAAACTACAATGAGCTCGGTTTTTTTACAATGGTATCCTGTATCTCCTAACCTATGGATAAGGCACTGACATTTTACTGATTTTTTGTTGGATTAAAATAAAAAAGGTATTAATTATAACAAAAATAAAAACAAAAATATTCAACACTCAATCAACTGTCTGCCTATTGGTATATGTCACATAAGCAAGGAACACTTTTAAGAAGTCCACTAAAATATTTCACAAGTATATCAAATTACCAAGCGAGAGTTATTGAATGAATTGACTAAAAGTAGAAATCAAAATAAGTAGAAAAAAATAACCATTTTTCTAGAGAAAAAGTTAAAATTTACTTAACAACACCAAAATTAAAGTGACGCAGTTTGAATGCAAAAAACTTAAGTGGGTCTTTTACGGACTTTTTCAATTGCATAAAGGATGGGCCTCGTAGTATGCTACGACCGAGCTACGAGACGACGAAGCGTAGCGCTCATTCACACGACCAAGAGCTCTGTATACTTACTCAAGCTTTATTTTCCGCCATGAATGCACACCAAAATTATGAATGTTACGGTCCAAGAAATTGAAATTGAAAAATATTAGTATAACATTACTGTTCTCTTTTGTCTTTTCACTAAAATATTAATAAATCCATCATTATTGGTAGGTACGTAGGTACATCAAACAAGATTCTCTTTTATTTAATGTTCTGTTGTTATAAGCCAAATTTTTAGTATTGCGTATATCTATAACGATGCTCATCATCAGCTATTAATGTCCCCACCTATGGAGCACCCTGTAGATGGAAGAATATAGGGAGAATTGGACTTAACCCACCACGCTAGCCCAGTGCGAATTGATGGGTATTAACGACTGCAGATACAGGCGGGACTAATGACGTTAGCGTGCCTTGAGAAGCACGGAGAAACCAGGAGCTATCGAGCTCCTCCCGTTGCTGCCCATTCCATATAACTCTTACTTTATTAATCCGTCTTCTTTAGACGTCTTTCAATTTTATTAATCCGTCTTCTTCTGACTTAGGTATACAATACTTAATGCCGCACTTAGAGACGTTAATTTACTTTAATGAGTATTTAATGTCAAAAATTTTCATTCAAATCTATATCATAACCCGGCAAGAATAGCGAATAGTTTTGAATTGTCATTTTTTGACGTTAAGTACTCATTAACGTTATTTGACGTCTCTGAGTGCGGCAGTTAATGCTATATAGTTCGTGGCTAATGTAAATAGCAGGTTAATATTCATCTCGCCTCTGCGAGCAACTTAATACGTGTTAGTGTGATGTAAGGATTTTCTTGCAGAGTAGGTACCTACTTTCCAAGAAATGGCATACTCTACGAGGTCCGCCGCACGCGTACTTTTTATAGGCACGATAATGGCTTCTCGAAGCTTCGATACCATTCTACACGAATATCCACGTTCTGCAGGTCTTTTCAAGATTATTCATATTTATTTGTATTGCGGCTCCCGTTCTAATATTAGTTATAAAAGCTTACGATTGTAATTTGTACCTCAATATGCGCAAGGACGTGCTTGACATAGTCACAGAGTACTTGCTTAAATTTTAATATTTATTCAGTCAGCGGGTAAGAAATGAAATGAATATCTTCATTCGTAGAGATAATAAGCGTTTGAATTTTGAATATTAGACAGTGGATAACAATAGGATATCTTCTACAAGGATTTTTAACCGAGACCTCTTGGTCGGTCCTTTGATCCCACTCGCTGGCTTGAAATGTCAGTGATAAATTACATAATATGCCCACTGTGTGTGTATGTATGTAAGATGTATGTAAATTCTTATTAATTTAGAATTGCCACAGAGAGTGATTAAGATGACAATATTCCAATATTTGCTGCTGGTTATGGCTTAGGTCTTACAGCCGGTCGCCTAGCTGACACCACTGGAGTTAGAGCTGGTACATTCTACGCTGCCAGACTAGAATGGAAGAGTGTAGTATATGTCGCAGCCAACTAGCTTAATTAGCCGTTCAATGAACAGCCTAACCTCTTTACTAAACAGCGCCGTTCAACTAGCGGCCTGAATGACATACATAAATTTTACATATACTAACCTAACCAACTTATTACCGACATGGGTTAATAAATTGGTTAGGTTAGTATATGAGCCGACGAAGCGTAATTTATGCTATTAAAGAATTAGTACAGAGGCTAGGCTGTTGATTGAACGGCTAATTAAGCTAGTTGGCTGCGACATATGTGGCGACCCTTTTGCCATTTATCGGGCACGGAAAGCGAAGTACATTGCTAGGTAGTTTAAGAGGAACGCTGCCATTACTCATTCCTGTTTTAACCCTTAGTCGCCTTGTACGACACCCGCGGGAGAGATGGGTGTGGTGACAATTGTATTCTGGTCTGCCGTCACCACACGGTGATATAATACGTAATAATAAAACTAAATAAACACTTCCATTGAGTTAACGTCACTTAGCAACGCTTTTAAATCCGCAGAAATGCCTTTGTCGATATTTTGAATAGCAAATAGTCCGTTGTGAAGCGTACGTAAATTTTTTAATGTCCACTCAATTCGACAACGTTACGTCATTGGGTATTCTGTTTTCGAATTGCATACGTTTTAGCCAGGGTATGGTTTTCGGGTGACAACTATTACGGTTTTTCCGATACGGTTAGTAGGTTATAAGTTATAAATATATAAACCACGCCTGTTTATCGCCGTAGGAGTAGTCAAAAGTCAAAAGTATGTCCGCGGGCAAGTTTATTGCGCTATTACTAAATAAATTGAAAACAACATTCATTTAAAAATTATTTTTACATTATGATCTTTATTTAGTTTGGTTGCTTATACCCAAAGAGGGTTAGTGTCAGGCAGGCGGCCGGCTGTAAAACCTAAGCCAAAACTTTGAGCATTATGGATTGGAATGTTGTCATTTCAATCATGACAACATTCTCTCACTCAACAACATTCACTCTCTCCATTCATCGGTCTCTCGACAAGGTCTATTCCGTCTCTTTTCTATTCATTCAGTTATCACTAGCACCTTTACGGTGTGATGGATGATATGAATCAAAAGGGAGTGGATGGCTTGATGACGTCTGACCGATATGAATGGAAGAGGAAACATACTGCGCCGACCCCAGATAGACAGGGAACAGGGCAGGGAGAAGAAGTTAGTTTGGTTGCTTCAAAAGATCGATTTCTAGCTCCGATGATATATATAAAATTTTGACAAAAAGGACATGTAAATTAACTGTCACATGTTTGATGTGTGTAATTATAGTGCGACTACTTATCTGAAACATCTCTACGGGTGGTCAACAGCGATTTTTCGTCTTCGTTCAATGTATTATTTCATGATATTTCAATTCTAATTAATTGAACGAAAACAGTCCGTAAGAGATGTTTGAATTAAGCGGTCGAATTATAATCTTTGCTATAATGTAAAATCAAGTAGTTATAGTGTATGACTTAATTCATTAATTAAAATGTAAAGTGGGTTTATAAAACTTGGCGAGTTACGTCTCCGTTCATCCTATTTCTGGTTCCAGACCAGCATGCATTTAAAAACGAATTTAAATGCAACGGTTCTTTATACTTTACCTACTGGTGATTGCCCCCCTCTAAATAGCATTTAGAGGGGTACAATAGAGCACAGTACCTATGCCGGCTTCTTAAAGCCTGTAGTGGGTACTACAAACACCCCTGGGAGCTCTTTTATCTCCACTAAATCACACTGTATAGGGGAACACCGCAGGAGCAAGCGAAATGGCCCGAGTGAGCAGTGAAAAATTGTCCGGCAATACACCGATATATTCGCCAAGCCGTTTACGTAAGTGGGGCATGGCTTTATTGTGTCGAAAATGAAAATGGCGTCATATTTTTTGTGTTACTGGAACGCCAATAGAATTGACATATCGGCGGTGAGGCGGCAACGCGGCTTCCGAATGACATTTTTGAAGTGAACTATTAGAATTGATTCCATGGAATAGTAAAGGTCATTGGTCACACGAAATAAACATTCAAATCACTGACCATTCAATCCTTTATTTCATTTTTTTTTAAATGATCTTAGTTAGAAACATAATATTTATTGACTTTAAAGTTGAGAAAGTGCTTTAAGGCTTATAAGGACAGTACACTAAGACCGGTTGCCATCGCGCTTTTATCTATCCGATATTTAGTTAACCATCAGGCAAGCAAGCTGTCGGATAGCCCTTACATCTCACTTAATTCTATTGCATCCACGCAAAAGTATATCCGTAACCGCTAGGGCTAGTATCGTACACGGACTGAGCTTAAACTCTAACCGACATCTCATCTACGTCCCTCACGCACTAAAATTGATTGAAAGTATCCTTATTTCAGAGCTCGATGGCGCAGCATTATATCCAGTTCCTCTGTGCTTCCGAAGGCACGTTAAGTTGGTAGTCCCGGCTGCATCTGCGGTCACCAATCCACACAGGCGTGGTGGTTTATGCCCCATTCTCCCTTTATTCTTTCATCCATAAGGAAGGAATGTGCCCCAGCAGCGGAGACCTTAAAAGGCTGGTGATCATGATGAGCGCTACCAATAGCGTAACAATCAGGAATTGGAAACGAGTAATTTTGAAATGTGACCTTATTTATGTCAGCAATCCAACTTACTTTTCCTTACTCTGGTAGGTACCACCAGTTGGGCACAGGCGAGTTTGTGTTCAACAATGTCGTATAGACTCGTTTAATCGGGTCGTCAGAGAAGACAGAACGCATCCGCTTCCGACCGCCCGCAGTTCTTTGATAACAAAAGAAAATTTATGTACCTTTTGTTCTTAATTCTGTTCTAAAACATAGACCAGTATCAACGATGTTATTGCTAGTTTAAATAAGTGTACATCTACAAAATTGCATCCTATTCTAGTGTCTCTTTTCCAGTGAACGTTTGACTTGAAGCTACAATCAGCGCCATCTAGTTTTGTTTCAAAAACTAGGTGGCGTTGGTGTCTTTACAACTATGACTAAGTAAACAAGATGGCGTTGCTCTTTTCATAACTACGACCTACCTACCTAATTTAGGGAACATATTAAGTGTATGGAGAGTTACGCAGCTAATATTTATCTTATTATCTATCTATTGACTGCCACTGCCTGTTTGTTTGAAAGGTCAGATCGCTAGCCAAGTGGTCCCAGGTTCGAATCCTGCTAGGAATAAATGTGTGTAATGATTACACACATTTGTTCTGAAGTCATGGTTAAAATAAAATTATATATATTAAAAATTGTCCATCATCAATAACACAATGCTTATGCCACAATGATTATGCCAATTGCTCTGGTCTTGGATGATAGGTGTGAGTGCAAGAAATATTTTTTTATTTACTTATTTCTTATTAGTCTTATGAGTAAAGTAAAGCTATTCTTCCTTGGGGTATTGTAATCATACCATTTTTTATTATTATGTAAGCCGGTTGCTATTACTTTAGTCCAACCGTCACTCTCACTTATTGAGAATAATAGCAAAGTGTAAGACAGACGGGTAGAGTAAAACAATATCAATCGCCTTACAGAATACCCCACTGATAGGAATAAACAAAATATGATTTGTTACATCTTCAACGAGTTAATTGGTTTTTACTAATAAAAATAACCAATTTACCAAATAAAAGTGCATCAATATTCCATTTTAAATAATCCATGGGAACCAGTGTTACCAAAAAGGCGCCAAATTTTTTTTTTTGTTTTTGTCAGTGCGGGGACACGGTCTTTTGATCCGAATAACTGGTGTCAAGCACATCTGTTGCCGTGTAAACGGTAAAGTGTCGAGCGTGTCGTGACAAAATATGCAGTGGACGTTCGCCCAATAGTTGACCGCCTGTTACTGCAAATATTCGTAATTGACTTTTCACGTTTGAATGCCAACCAAAAATAAAGATTGGACGCTGTTAAAACACATGTGATTTAACAAAACATGTAGGTAATGGCTAGAAGAAGATGATAAGAATTTTATAATTACGAGGAATGTTATTTACAACATTTAACAAAAACGCATAAATACCAAAAAAAACAAACATCAGATGTTTGTTTTTTTTTGGTATTTATGCGTTTTTTATGCGTTTTGTTATGTAAAAAAGATCTGATGTAACAAGGAGAGCCATCTACCAGTCACATTGATCACAGTATTACCACGAGTGCTGCTGCTAATAATTCATCATCATATTTGAACTCTAAGGGCCGATTTCACCGTCTCTCATAGAAACTGAGTTTTATAAAACTTGGTTTTGATGAATGCAAACTTGGTAGCGGAACTCAGTTTAGAGTATAAACCGAGATCAACTCCAACTGATCGCGTTTAATTTCTGCGGTGAAATCGGCCCTTAGTCGCTTCGTGATACACTCGCTGTAGAAACAGTGGTGTGACGATATTTTTAAAATCTGTGCACTGGAGATCAGACTTCCTTTATAATCATCATCATCATCACCCTATCGAGCTCCTCTCTCGGTTATAATATTCCAACTCGTGCCAAACCTGCTGTAGAGGCAAAGGTGTGATCATTTCAAAGCTGTGCATTGGAAAAAGACTTCCCTTACAATATACCAACCAAACTGTTATGTGCCAAGCGATTTTGATCCTTAAACTAAACAATATCTGCACCGAAGCGCAGTGCTCTTTTTAATGAGGTCGTTAGTCTGCGCTATTATGTATCCTCGTCCATCGATGACTCTCGGCTAAGCTCGGATATTTCAACTCCATTATTCACGCAGAGAGCGCTAAAGGAAAGGCATTAATGATGTGCTAAGAAATTGTTTTTTTTTTTTTTTGCGAAAACAGTTTCCAATGTTAAACTAAATAAACATAATCACGCCTATTTATCCCCGAACAGGCAAAGTGTATAAACACCCACATTTCGCCAATTGTGTTAGGTCCCATGTAATAAAAATCGCAGTACATTGGTATAAGAGGACGCCGTGTGATGACGGCCGAGTAGAATACAATAATAATTGTCACCTCCACAAAATTCTCCCGTGGGTGTCGTACAAGGCGACTATGGATAAATCAGTGATGAGGAATGGGCAGCAGCGTTCCTCTTATAAGTTATACCACCTAGCAATTTACTGCTACTTTTGTGCCCGATAAATGGCAACATGCTCGCCAACTATTACATGGGACTTGATATAGTTGGCGTTCACCTCTGCCTACCTACCCCTACGGGGGTATAGGCGTGATTTATGTATGTATGAGAGGAACATGTAGCCCATTACTCATCTGTCTTTACCCTTAACCGACTTGTACGGGAGAGATTGAGGATGGCGATAATTGTATTCTGCTCTGCTATCACCACATTGTCATGACGTATAAAGATTAAACTTGTCTTTTTTTTATTTCAGGTAAGTTTTAGCTCTTCCTGCACATATTTCGAGTAAGTATTGTAGACGGTATTTAATTAAAACGCCAAGGTGTCGCGCTAAAGTGGTCAAAAAGAAATACAAACTAAATTGTACCGTAAATGTTTTAATAGTAACTGAACGAGAAAAAGAGACGATGAACTTTGGATCATCTTTTCAATTACTTAACCTTTTACAATAAGACGTTAAATTTATTATGTTTAAAAAATACTACATAACGTAATCTGGCTACAATGCAAGGATTGTTCGTACGAAAGAGAAAATGGCGGGCCTATTTTTTAAAGAAAATGGCCTACTGTTTTTTAGGCGAATAGTATAGTGACGAATGCTGAATGCCGTGTGGTGACGGCAGAGTAGAATACAATTGCCACCACCTCAAACCTCTCCCCAGGGTGTCGTACAAGGCGACTTACGGTTAAAACAGCGATGAGCAATGGGCAGTAGCGTTCCTCTTATACCACCTAGCAATGTACTGCGACTATCGTGCCCGATAAATGGCAACAGGCTCCCCACCTATTACATGGGACCTAACATAACGGCATATTAACATATTGGCGAAACGTAGGTGTTGATTCACCTCTGCCTACCTCTTTGGAGATATAGGCGTGATTGATGAATGTAGTATAGTGATAACATCCACAAGGCTGTGAATCAAAATAGCTGCTTTGAAAATTTTAACCCTAGCAATCTAGTCAAACATAGCCAGAGCACAGTGTTTACCACCCCTGTATAGGATAATTATGTCGCTCATACACTGTATGTAGTCGGTGCTGGCCAATTTGGCACATCGCCAACACCGTGGTCTCGATAACTGAATATGCGAGTGGACACAATAAGGATTAGGGCTGTCAGCGCACCGTAATATTATTCAATCGAATCCCGTATTCCAATGCTTCAGGATTAGTCATCACACATGGTGGGTGCAGATTAATGCACTAGGTAATGAATGCATGAATGCGAATATACGGACAATGTTTGGCCAACATAACGATAAGGTCGTTTCGCAACCCTAACATTTAAGTGACCTATTTCACATATAATGCCTTTTTGCTTTGATACAATTAGCTTGTTTATCAGCCTTGGACAAAATAAATATTCATTTCGTGTGTGTATGTGTGTGTGTGTGTTTGTGTTTTGTGTGTGTGTGTGTGCGTGTTTGTGTGTGTGGAATGTGTGTGTAAGAGAGAAATATTTTATAATAATCGTCTGAATAATTAAACAATGAAAACCGTCAGTCAAAGAGTAACATTTTTTACGATGGTGGGAAAATAAAAATGGAAAATGCCCATTCTATCACCTAAAATAATATGCCGTGTGGTGACAGCAGAGTAGAATACAATTGTCACCACCCCAAATCTCTCCCGTGGGTGTCGTACAAGGCGATTAAGGTTAAATCAATGATGAGGAATGGGCAGCAGCGTTCCTCTAATACCTAGACCTAACATAATTGGCCAAACGTGGGTGCTAGTTCACCTCTGCCTACCACTTCGGGGATATAGGCGTGATTTATGTATGTATGTATTACCTAAAAATTATAAGCAATAGCCCTATTCCTTCGCAAGATGACTGGCTGGATTTATGTAAGTCTTTTCTTGTAGTGAAATTAATTATATCAACGTTAAGGAACTCAAGTTATAAATAAAACAGAATCACGAATAATACTAGTCTCTAGTTACCCGACTAGCTAACTAAAAAAAAATAATAACACAGCTTTAGGTTTGTATAGGAAAGATATACAATAATCGTGGTGGCCTAACTTGGAACTGACTTAATCCCAAATACAAAAACGCTACTCAAATTTTGAGCACTGCCTAAAAAGTTAAGTGGACAATACCTGTCAGAGTTTCTATGGAAAAACGTCAATTTTGACAATACTTAAATGTTAAGCAGGACTCAAACTTTGAGTAGCGCTTCTGTATTCGGGGGATAATGTGTGAAGACGTTAAAGAACCTTAATATGTACCAACCGAACAGGTTTCTATTTCGGTCTAGTATATCTCAGAACGTCAACACCTTACAAATTTGGAGGCTAATGCAATTAGTGGGGGCTGTTGGCGCGACCTGCTTCAGTGCTAAGATCGTGTTCAACTGTACGTAGCCACGCACGGAGCCAAGATAATGAGGCTAAGACAGGAACTTTGGACTAATTGAAATTATGCAATAGGATAAAGTCACCGAAGAGTGTGCATTACGGTACAGTAAGAGCTAGCGCGCACTGGTGACTTTTGTCAAGGTGACTGTTTCGTCACTCTTATCAAGTCCGTGGATATGTATGGAGATGCGTGTATGTTACAACTTGACAACTGCATGATATTTGTGAATCTGCATATAAATCCAGGGACTTGATAACAGTGACTAAAAACAGTCAGCGTGACAGAAGTCACCAGAGCGCGCTAGCTCTAACTGTTGGTAAATTTTGTGTATAACTACCAATCTATACTGAGCCAGTGTGGTGGTTTATGGTCCATTCTCCCTATATTATTCCATCCATACGGAAGGCCTACTGAAAAGGGGTAATCAAGACATAACCGCAAAATTGCGATATTTTTTATGGGCTATAGACCATAGTGTTCTAGAAAAATTGGTATCTATAGATACCAATTGTGCAGAAATATTTTTAAATAACACACTATGTATCTGTCAAAAATGTTATAATTAAACATTTGTTTTTCTTTGGTCTATTTTTGATTTTTTAAATTATATTTCAATTTATAATTGTTTTATTTTTTATTTGAACATGCAATAAACAAAATTAAATTTACAAACAATATTACAATCAAAAAGATGTAAAAAAAATCCGAAAGATTGAGACATGATGCAGCTCTATTAATTATATCTTCCTTATGTTCCAATGCCTGACCTCTATTTTCAGCACATAAAACAAATTTTAATTACTTAAATGCAGTTTAATTTCAATTTGCTGCGGCCTCCGCGCCCGTCGTGTGAATTACGGCCAGTGTTGTGGAGTAATGGGGGCTAATGTTCCTTGGTGGCCCGAGTCGCTGTCACTGTGGCTTGTTCATGGTCCAATTAACTGTATTATTTAAAAAAAAGAAGATACCTGAAAAGAAGTACATACTGTATAAAGTAAATAACGAATATACATTATTATTATTGAAGAGCTCGCTAGCGCAGGGCATAGCGCGTTTGGCCTGCGATTGCGTAAATTAAGCAATATTCGCTAAGGCCGGTCAGTGGATGACTGGTGAATTGCCGCGAGGCAGATCCCAGACTTTCCCCGCTTAAAGGGCTAGGAGGAACACCGGAGTGGTTTAATGGGTATTGCTGGCGCTTCCTGCGCTGGGCGAGTCCTACACCCGCCAGTCGCACTGGTATGGTGCGTAAATGATTTCCACTCCTACCAAAAAAAGGCCGGTCAATTGGATGGGTATTTTTTTTGTAGAAACAAAGTCGTTGAGGTGGTTGTTAGCAAAGACCTCGAGCTTGCCCTAGACGGTTACTAAATGGCATGCATCTTCTGAGTTCTGCAGCTGAAAAAAACAACTTTCGGCCACTTTTTCTACTTCTATTCTTAGGCAAGAAAACACATTATTATTTGCTTAGCAAAATTATAACAAAGAAAATGATGTCAGAACGTCCCGTACCACAAAAGAAAACATAAATATTATATCACTTAAGAATTCAAGCTGCGATCGTTCCAATTGATTTATAACGTCTGCATTTAGTTACAGAGTTATTATTCCAAGAATCCAGTGTTGCATTCTCCGGCAGAGAGCAGTAGAAATTTTCGCACTCTGTATTAATTATCTTACGCAAAATAACTTTCCTCGTCTGATTTTCCCGGTAATCACTACGCTCATTTAACTAACACAAGGGAGACGCATAAAATACTTAGAAATGTTATGTGTTCCAACTTTATTGAAATAAGACTTACAGTTGCATGAGCGCAATTTTGAGTTGTGTCTCTTTTGTGCTTATGACGCGATCTAAGTAATCTGCTCGCCGAAAGTTGTTATCTGGTTACATTTACGCGGCTTTACGAAACGAATATTTAATATTTACGGTGGGACAAAGCCGCCCGACACGCCATAACGCCACCTTTAGGCAGATTTTTGCAAGAAATTCCATAAAACCAAATTCGTTGACCTTGTCAGCAAAATAACTTGTGCTCCGTATGGAATGCGCTGCGTAAAGCCTTCTTTTGTGTTACGGGGTACGCAAAACAAACGCTCACATGCGTCCTTTAAGCCTATCACACACAGCGAAGATACTATAAAATATTATATCTTATCTTCGACGTAGCTCACCCTACCATTCAACGGAACACGACACACAATGAATATATTATATATTTTACATTACAGTGTCTTAAGATACCAAAGACATCATAATGATGGTCGAAATATAATTGTTAAGATATGGAGTCAGAATCAGAATCAGGCGAATCAGGCTACACGAAAGACGGCTTCCAATAGGAAACCGTAGTTTTGCGATATATTATAGTATCTTTACATGTGTATGATAATATATTTATATTAGACGCTATAATATATATCATATTTGCTGTATGTGACTCGCTTTACAAGATTAAGTTCCCGATGAGTGTAACGTGTATTGTAATCTAACGTGTAATGTAACAAGAGTTCTTAGAACGGCACTACGAGCGTTACATGTAGCCGTCCTAGATTACATTACACGTTACACTCGTCTGGATCCGGCTTAAAGGGTCGAAAAGTCCCTTCAAGGTGCAGGGCTGCGGCTGAGCTTGCCAAGCCACGTGGTTGAAATGAATATTTTATACGGTACTACGGTGACGTGGAGCGACATGAGCAACAAAATACAACATGCACGCACGCAACGCTCCGTTGCGTGCCCCGTGATGTTTAATTCTTTAAGCATGTCCGTCCATGAGTCCATCCACACCTTTTGTTGGATCCAAATGTTTTGATATTTTGGTATCTCATTAGGAAAACATACATACATAAATCACGCCTATATCTCCGAAGGGGGAGGCAGAGATGAAATAGCATCCACTTTTCGCTTATCAAGCTAGGTCCCATATGTGTGCATCGGGTATATAAATCGCAGTATATTGCTAGGTGGTATAAGAGGAATGCTGGTGCCCATTACTCATCACTGTGTTTATCTTTAGTTACCTTGTATGACACCCACGGGAGAGACGGGGGTAAGGACAATAGTATTCTGCTCTGCCGCCTCCACGGGGCTATCTATCATTAGGAAAAAATATCGCCATTTACCTTTTTACCCTACGAAAAAACGGAGGAGGTTACTCAATTCGTACCCGTATGTTTTTTTCTCTCTTTAAAGTAAATAGTTGCTCTATTAGATATTTATGTTAATTTCTCAATAAAAATAGAAATGAAAAATAGAGTGTAACAAAGAAATAATTTTTATATAGTTATTTAAATAATTTTATTTTTCTTTGTCCACGCTTTAAGGAGAAATGATAAAAAAATCAAAGGTCCGTTTTGTAAAATCCTATTTTTAAGAACTGCCAAATATGTCAAATAGATTTTTGATTATTTTATTTATATTCCGTTAACTGCTTCTCAAAACAAACTTTATTTTTGTCGTTTCTACCCCCTTTTCACATAAAAACAAACTAAAGTACTGGTCAAATAAAACATGTTTGTATTTCTCTTCAAACTCCTCTGGGGATATGTGTTGTATCCCCAGAGGGCCTGACAGAGGACATGCGTGACACATGAATCTATTATGTAACTTCGTACCACTATTTGAACAACTTTCAGACATTTTTAAGCTCCCTTGTCCCTCTGTGTGCTTGTTTGGCGATAGTTTCTTCTGATGGATGGACGTTGGTTTAGCGGCATGTCATTGTCAACGTGACATTTCCAGCAGGATTATTTAGGTCACCGAGCTTCGAGAGACTGGTCTGGTCTGAATTTTTTTCATTGATTTCCTTTGGGGTGCTTTTGACAACAAACGCGGCGGGAATGACAGTGGTAACTTTTTATGAAATGAAATTCATACATACATAAAACACGCCTATATCCCCGAAGTGGTAAGCAGAGGTGAATCAACACCCTCGTGTCGCCAATTATGTTATGTGCCATGTAATTAGGTGGCGAGCCTATTGCCATTTGTCGGGCACGAACGTCGCAGTACATTGTTAGGTTGTATAAAAGGAACGCTGCTGCCCATTCCTCAACACTGTATTTACCCTTAGTCGCCTTGTACAACACCCGCGGGAGAGAATTTGGGTGCTGAGAATTGTATTCTGATATGCATTTATTAAGTTGTAAATATCCGTCTATATTGGAATATGTGAATATAACAGATTTTATGAAAACTAAATTAAAATCAAATTTTATAACCGATGATCCCTACCGCTTGGGAACAGTCCTTCTCCTATGCGTGAAATAGTATAGGGAAAATATGCCCCTTTCCCCATTATTTTTTAGTTACCTGACAATGATCAGTTATGTGAACATCACTCTTCCTAGCTCAGGGATATTGCTATAATTTTTACCTAAGTATATATATTCATATTTTCAACTATTGTTAACTGTTCTAGCCCTTCGTTTTGATAATACAGATTTATTTATTATTTATAAAGCAAATTGCGTTACACAAAACTTCGTTACTAACTATGAGGGAATGCCAAAATTTTGTATTAATATAGACCAGCAGCGGGTTCCAGGAAAAAGGGTTATAATATTATGCATGATAACCTTTAATCCTCATTTTTCGTATGAATCGTATATTATTAAAGCAACAATACATCCATCCCTCGTTCCGGATGTCACATGACCCTTTTCAACTTTGATACTGGCTGACAATCGAATGCCTCGATCACGGACACTAAAGGTGCGTATATACACAGGTTCCTTATTAATTCGATGCTCGCTCATAAATTTATGAGTATTTTGCAAAAAAAATAATAAAATAAATGCATATGTGGCGTGTGGTGACGGCAGAGTAGAATACAATTGTCACCACCCCAAATCTCTCCCGTGGGTGTCGTACAAGGCGACTAAGGATAATTCAGTAATGAGAAATGGGCAGCAGCGTTCCTCTTATACCTACCACCTAGCAAAGTACTGCGACTTTTGTGCCCGATAAATGGCAATAGGCTCGCCACCTATTACATGGGACCTAGCATAATTGGCGAAGCGTGGGTGTTAGTTCACCTCTGCCTACCCCTTCGAGGATATAGGCGTGAATTATGTTTGTATGTATGTAAATAATATTAATTGTGTCGTGTCGATGGATGGTGGATAGACTTTTCTAAATGCAATGCTGGTTTTTAAAAGTTGTTTTTAATTGAACTGAACTTCATTTGATTTTTTTTGACACACACTTTTTAACATCATAACATAGACGAAACAGGAAGGCATGGGCTGGAAAGTTTGTACAGACTGTGGCGTTCTTGTAATGCGACCGCCTTTGTTGTTTGTCTATGTTTGACAAACACAATGTTTTTCACTAAGTGACAGTTGTCAAATTAATTTGACATGAGAATTTTATTCCGAGCTAGAGAGTATGGTTATTTTCTAAGCCTTATAAATATTATTTCCGATTTATGTTTATTGTCCAGTTTGTATATATTGTAACCGTGTACATATTTAGAAGTACAGTCAGTTACTTTTATGAACCCTGCCTTTTACTACCACGGAACACATCCGCAACCACCAAGATTGCACCCGGCCATACAACTTCCCAAATTGGTGACCCCGACGTGATAGTCAAGAGCTTTGGGTGTAATATTATTGGCAATTGACCGGCGCGGGATGGAAAGCTGCGTTGGACATGCGGATAGCCACTACGAAGAAATTTTCGTCGTGTGAGACGGTACCACATCCCAAGCTGTGGCGTCGAGCGCCCCCTGGCGCATTCACCGTTTCCTACATTCGCAAGTTCGAGTGACGTCTCCGCGGGAGTTGCAGTTGGACACATGCATGCATTGGACTAACTGCGCATTATACCATTTGTGCACATCGCTCACGCAAGTACTATCGGCTTCATTATTTGGAGTATTTTTTTAAACATTTTATTATTATTCCAAGTAATGATTTTTAGTTAGTTGTGTAAAGCGTGTTCGGAGTATTGATTTTTACGTTATTTTATGAAAATTATTTTTTTCAACTTGTGTAATGTGACATAGGAAATATTTCATTTGTTTTTCGTGTATATTTTTTCGCGTGGTTTGAACAATTTGTTTACATTGTCTTTTGTTTTTACGTGTAATGTTGTCTGCATATTGACAACTTATGTTGTTTTTGTTGACATGTCGACTTATAAATTTTTAGACGTTTGTGTTTTGTTTTCGCCACATCACGCGCCCACGGAATAGCAATTTTTCTTTTCTGTCCGTTCTCTCTCTATTTTATACAAATTAATTTTAATTTACTTTTGTTTATAATTTTAGTAGCGTGTTTTCGTTTATAATGGCTGACGAACTACGTTCACGTTTAGCAGCCCTGGAGGCAGAAAATGCAGTTTTGCGTAATCTGCGCGACCAGAATACATCCCAACCTCAACGGGAGGGTGAGGTATGTCGCGTTACCGTCAAACTTCCCCCTTTTTGGTCTGATAGGGTGACAGTGTGGTTCGCACAGGCTGAGGCACAATTTTTGCTTGCTGGCATCAACACTGATGCCACAATGTACAGCTATGTCCTTAGCCAGATTGACCACAGGATTGCTGGCGAAATCGAAGACATCGTTGTCAACCCTCCGGCTGAAGGTAAGTATCAGAAGCTGAAGGAGACCTTAATCAGCAGACTTTCGTCATCAGAGGAACAGCGAGTGAGGCGCCTTCTTAGTGACGAAGAACTCGGGGATCGGAGACCATCCCAATTTCTCCGTCACTTGCGCTCGCTCGCGGGAACGGCTCTCTCGGACGATAACATCTTGCGGCAATTATGGTTACGTCGTTTACCACAGCACGTACAGGGGATTTTGGCTGCACAAGCTGACTTATCTTTTGATAGAATCGCAGATATAGCTGACAAGATTTTGGAAGCTCAGCCTGGTTCTTCAAACGTATATGCTGCTGCTGCTACGCCCTCGCTCGATACCGTTATGGCTCGATTAGAGGAATTAACTAAGCAAGTTGCTGTTTTATCGACCGGTTCTTCTGTTCGATCTCGAAACCGTTCTTTTTCCAGAAGCCAGGCGACATCACGCAGTAGCACACCTGGTAGTAAACGCTGTTGGTACCATCGCACATTTGGTGCGAATGCCAGCAAGTGTATTGCTCCATGCAATTGGGCGTCGGAAAACCGCACGAGCAATCAGTAGCGGCGGCATCTGATTGCAAGTCCATCCAACATTACGGCCGCCGTCTTTTTGTCAGTGACCGTATCACAAAGCGTCAATTTTTGATTGACACTGGTTCGGATCTTTGTTGTTACCCCCGCAGCTGGTTGTCAGTTCCGCGAAAATCTTCGGACTATGAACTTAACGCCGCTAACGGGAGTAGTATTAAGACATATGGCACTATTCATTTAAACCTCAACTTTGGTCTTCGACGAGCATTTGTTTGGGATTTTGTTGTTGCTGATGTTACGACAGCGATCATTGGCTCAGACTTTTTAAGTTATTACCATCTTTTGCCAGATTGTCGACTCAAGAAGTTGATGGATGGCGTAACGAATTTGTCAGCACCCGCTATTGCAGCAATGTCGGAACAGCTTAGTGTCAAGGTTGTCGTTACAGGAGATTCCAATTTTGTTAAACTGCTCGCCGAGTTTCCAGAAATCACTCGGCCTCCTGGAATCCCTCGTAATGTTTTGCACAATACTGTGCACTATATTAAGACTACGGATGGCCCGCCTATTTCGTGTTGTCCTCGTCGTCTGGCGCCTCAGAAGTTGATAGCAGCAAAAAAGGAGTTCGACAACATGATCCAAGCTGGCATTGCACGTCCTTCTAAGAGCGCCTGGTCGTCTCCGCTACACATGACCTTAAAAAAGGACAGTAGTTGGCGACCTTGTGGCGACTACCGATCCCATAACGCCAGAACTGTCCCTGATCGGTACCCAGTCCGCCACATAAATGATTTTGCTCATAATCTCGCAGGATCTAAGGTTTTTAGCCTAATAGATCTCGTGAAAGCATATCATCAGATCCCCGTATTTGAAGAGGATATACCGAAGACAGCCATCGCTACCCCGTTTGGCCTCTTCGAATTTCCCTTCATGACCTTTGGCCTTCGAAACGCTGGTCAAACTTTCCAGAGGTTTATCGATGAGGTCACACGGGGTCTTGATTTCTGTTTTCCGTACGTGGATGACATTCTTATTTTCTCTGCGGATGAGGCTCTCCACTGCGAACATCTGCGTATCCTCTTCAAATGCCTTCAGGAGTATGGAGTTGTCATTAACTCATCGAAGTGTACTTTCGGCGTTCGGGAACTTACCTTTCTTGGTTTTCATGTCAGCCCAGAAGGTACAAGCCCTCCTCAGGATCGCGTTCAAGCTATTTTGGATTTTCCAGCTCCGAAAACCGTCCAGGGCGTGCGTCGTTTTCTCGGTATGTTAAACTACTACCGTCGATTCGTACCCCAGGCCGCGCAATTTCAAGCTCCATTGATTGATGCAGTAGTTGCCACAAATGGTAAAGGCAATAAACCATTCACATGGTCGCCTGAACTACTGGAGCAATTTGAAGTTTGCAAACGGAGTTTGTCCAGGGCTACGCAATTGCAACATCCGGCTAATGACGCACCTCTTGGACTGTTTACAGATGCATCTTCTGTACATATTGGGTCCTGTCTTCAACAGCGAGTCGATGGTGAGTGGTTTCCTCTTGCTTTCTTTAGTAAGAAACTTACTAAAAAGCAGACAGAGTGGCCGACTTACTATCGAGAGTTGCTGGCGGTGTACGAAAGTGTACAGCATTTCCGCTATATTTTGGAGGTTCAGAGCGTCACTATTTATACGGATCATAAGCCATTGCTGTACGCTTTCGTACAGCGCAAGGAGAAACTGCCCCCTGCCCAATTAAATCAGCTATCTTTTATTAGCCAATTTACAACTGATATTAAGTATATTAAAGGTGAGGACAATGTCGTGGCTGACGCCTTATCACGAGTCGAAGCTATTGCTCTTGAACAGGACTATGAAGCCCTCGCGAAGTCGCAAGAGTCAGATAAAGAACTATCAGACATGCGTGAGAGCTCCAGTCTCCAGTTGACAAGCGTCGTCGTTCCTGGTACAAACATTTCCATTATTTGTGATGTATCTACAGGTAAGCCACGTCCATATTTGACCCCTTCCTTTCGCAAAGCAGTTTTCGATAAGTTTCATAACTTAAGCCATCCTGGCGCACGTGCAACTGCTCGCCTTTTGACAGAGCGTTATGTCTGGCCTTCTGTCAATAAGGATTGCAAGCAGTGGGCACGCGCTTGCGAGGCTTGTCAACGAGCTAAGGTCTCACGTCACAATTCTTCTCCGTTAGGTGATTTCAACCTTCCATCTGGTCGTTTCAGTCACATTCACATTGACATTATTGGTCCTCTACCTTTATGCAATGAGTTTCGCTATTGTTTGACAGCGATTGACCGAGTAACGAGATGGCCTGAGGTTCGGCCTATGCGCTCCATTACCGCAGAAGAAGTGGCAGACACCTTAACTAGAGAATGGGTTTCGAGATTTGGGGTACCATCAATCATCACGACAGACCAAGGTACTCAGTTTGAGTCTGACCTGTTTCGCCGACTGATGATTCACTTTGCCACTAAACGAATAAGGACCACATCTTATCACCCATGTGCTAATGGCATGATCGAGCGAATACACCGCCAGCTTAAGGCTGCTCTCATGTGCCATCATGATTCTTGGGTGCGTTCACTTCCTTTCGTTCTTCTTGGCATGCGTTCCGCGTTCAAAGAGGATATTAAATCCACAGCCGCGGAGATGCTCTATGGAGAACCTCTTCGTTTGCCAGGTGAGTTATTTATTTCATCAACCCCATCAGATGTAATTGACAATCCATCGGATTTTGTCGTACAACTACGTCGTAAGATGTCAGTTGTAAGACCTATTCCTGCATCTCGACATTCATCACCATCAACTTTTATTTTTCAAGATCTTTCTTCTGCATCACACGTTTTCTTAAGGGATGATACAGTTAGACGTCCTTTACAGCCACCTTATACGGGTCCTTATAAAGTTGTTAATCGTGCCAGCGATGGCAAAACTATGACTTTGGACATCAAGGGCAAAAGTGTTGTCGTCAGTATCGATCGTGTGAAACCAGCTTTTGTTGAACATACTGTCACCCATCCAGAGCAGATTGCAAAGCCTGCGTCTTCTGATGATCCAGAGCAGACTGCAAAGCCTGCACCTTCTGCTCGCCCAAGGCCAACTCCAGCCATCGCTACCGCGCCGTACACTACTCGGTCTGGTAGACGCGTCAAATTTAGATGTTTATAATTTCTACTAGGTTTTTCTTCTCCGTGGGGGGGTGGTGTGGCGTTCTTGTAATGCGACCGCCTTTGTTGTTTGTCTATGTTTGACAAACACAATGTTTTTCACTAAGTGACAGTTGTCAAATTAATTTGACATGAGAATTTTATTCCGAGCTAGAGAGTATGGTTATTTTCTAAGCCTTATAAATATTATTTCCGATTTATGTTTATTGTCCAGTTTGTATATATTGTAACCGTGTACATATTTAGAAGTACAGTCAGTTACTTTTATGAACCCTGCCTTTTACTACCACGGAACACATCCGCAACCACCAAGATTGCACCCGGCCATACAACTTCCCAAAAGACTTTCGCAAACTTATGGTTAATTCTAAAAAAATAGGTGTCTTGGACTGTATTCATATTCAACGACTCACACATAAAACACGCATAACAATCTTACTACCGCACCCAGAGACGTCAAATAACTTTAATGAGTACTTAATGTCAAAAATTTTCGACAAGGGCCTGACAAGATTAGAGACTAGTTTTGAATTGTCATTTATGGACATTCAGTACTTATTATCGTTAATTGACGTCTCTAACTGCCGCACTCAGAGACGTCAATTACTTTAATGAATATTTGATTCCAAAAATTTTCATTCAAATTTAGACCATAGACCCGGCAAGAATAGCGACTAGTTTTGAATTGTCATTTTTTGACGTTATGTACTCATTAGAGTTATTTGACGTCTCTGAGTGCGGCAGTTAAAAAAATAATGCAGATAATATTTATTAACAGACATATTTCGATTGCTATAAGTCCCATGTAATATCATGTTGGCAATCCTATTGCCATCTCCCAGAAACGTTTATCGCAGTATTACATGGTGGCATAAAAGGAACTCTGCGGCCCTTCCCTTACTATATTTTTAGCCCTTAGTCGCCTTTTACAACCCCCGTCGGATAGGGTAGACATACAGTATAATAAAAATACTATTTAATATAATGCTTTTTGTCCACTATCTAATTACCTAGTGTCTATAAGCACTTAAGAGGGCCTACCCAGTGGTTTTTCTATTCGAACGCATATAATTCAAAAGTATGAAACTGAGGTTAAGGTTTATATATATATACATTTGTTTTCTATACGTTCCAATAGATTGGCCACTTGGCTAGAGCCACTGATGTTTACTTATGAAAGATTATTACATTTAATGCGAGTTGAAACACAGTGTGCACACGCCGCTACGACTTGCTATATAATCGTTAGGTAAGCTCGGCCTTCGTTGACGGTTTGTCAAATTTTCGCCAAACTATATGTGTGCACATGTGGTCCAATAGAAAACCTTGATTTTAGTACCTCTTTAATATATATCTGCTAGAATCCTCCGCAATGCTGGCGGCTGCGTAGGTATAGCACTATGTTAATTAATTTGGCCTATATTCACTAAACTCTCAACCTCACGTTGTAAGCCAAAGGGTACCGTATATTTTGGATGTTAGAGAAGTCAAGTTAAGGCAAATGTGTAATATTTTTTCTACATTGCGAGGGTCTTACTAGAAGAGTTAAAATTTTAGAGCAGTTGAAAGAGGTCAGAAAAAATTTCAAAAATGATTATCCGTCGTGCTGATTTGTATCGCCACTCAAGTTACCCATCTGGTTTTTAGTTTTAGTTCTCTCGATCTGCCACGGGACGTTTACGGTGTGGTGACGGCAGAGCAGAATACAGTAATCATACATACATACATACATACATAAGTCACGCCTATATCCCCGAACGGGTAGGCAGAGATGAACTAGCACCCACGTTTCGCCAGTTATGTTAGGTCCCATGTAATAGGTGGCGAGCCTATTGCCATTTATCGGGCACAAAAGTCGCAGTAGGTACATAGCTAGATGGTATAAGAGGAACGCTGCTGCCCATTCCTCATCACTGATTTATCCTTAGTCGCCTTGTACGACACCGGAGAGATTTGGCGTGGTGACAATTGTATTCTACTCTGCCGTCACCACACGGCACTACAGTTATCACCTCCCTCAAACGCTCTCAACGGTGTGATACAAGGCGACTAAGGGTTAAACAGTGAAGAGGGATGGGTACGTTCTTATACCACGCTTACCTACTGCGATACATGTCCGATAGATGGCAATAGGCTCGCTCCTATTAGGTAGTACATAGGACTTCTTTCGGGAAATTGTTAATACATCTACCACTTCGAGATAAATGTATGTATGTTTGACACGAGAGCTGTGGCATTGTAATATCATTAATTATCAACATATTATTATTACTTTTGATTTGTTTAAGTTGGCCGGCCGGCTATAAAACCTAAGCCAAAACCTTGAGCGGTATAGATTGGAATGTTGTCATTCCAATCGTTCTCTCTGTTCATCGGTCTCTCGACGTGGTCCGTTCCGTCTCTTTACTACTTATATATTCATTCATCACTAGCACCTTTCTGGTGTGATGGATGATATGGATCGAAAGGGAGTGGATGGCTTGATGACATCTGACCGATATGAATGGAAGAGGAAACATACTGCGCCGATCCAGACAGCCTGAGAACAGGGCGGAGAGAAGATTTGATTTGTTAAAGTTGATCTACTTAAGATCAATTTTAACTAGTGTTAATTTTAAGATTCTTTTTAACGAGTTTCTAGTCTTCTAATTTACGAGTCAATGATATGGGTCAATGTCTGAAAACTGCTCAGGTAACAGGTTCCCACCACTACAGGTCAAGGCTGGCAAACTTACGAGAATGAAAAACGAAGGACGCCTGACGAAGGCCTCTCGAATTGATAGCGTGTTCTTTGCTAATAAATTTTGATGATTCCAAAAGGGCCGACCGCTGTTGAAACGGCAGCTTCACAGCGGACGTTGTCAGGAAACGCACACATAATTGGCCGAACCAAACCATATTTCATTGCTTTGAAATAACAGTGACGTTTCTTCTTCGACTAGGAGCAAGAGTTTTCGGTTCATTTACAAGAAAGCAACCATTAAATTATTGTACAAAAATGCATACACAGCTGTCAACCTTTATTTGAATCACTGGATATGCCATGTCCAATAAGTGGAATGATGGACATGGCATGTCTAAAGTAACAAATAAGTAGAAGAAGTTACAAAATGTATGAGAAATAAAGAACGAAGTAAATTTATTGAACTCACACGCATTGCAAATCACATAGGAAAACATAAAATTAAAATACATTAGCAAAATAAAACAATTCGTAATGTCGTCTTCCTTAATATATCACTTCTTGAATTTTAATCAGTCTATTTTTACCGGACATTTTTGAATTCACAATATTGTTTTGAAGAATTTTTATTTTGCCATTGAGCGATATCATTATTTATGTTGGTAAGTAATTGTGAATCTTTATTAACTGTCAGTAAGTATTTGATGTTAGCCTTGAGTAAGCGGATTAAGCGCTTGCTCCATTCGCTTCAACGCCTCAGTTAAAATTACTAGGAAATTCCAGTGCTTAAATATCCGGGAGTTCTTAAGCTTGGGGGTTAATATTTGGCATAGCAAACATATTTACACAATTTGTTCATAATAATAATAATGCTTTATTAACGAAAAACGTGTTACAATTTGTATATTTACACACGTAGTTTATACTTCAATTGCGTGCATTGTTGTTAGCATTTTAGTGTTTACTTTTTAACGGTTCAGGTCAAAAATTTCATGTTTTCTGTATTTGTACCAACAAAAATGCTTGCGCTATTCAATACAATGTAAACTTCACTGTGTACTTTTACTGTTTACGTTATGCTGAAAACCACATTTAACATAGGTAACGTTCAAAATATTTACGTTTCATTTTGTGCTAACTTTTCAAATTTTTTTAATCGAAAAAAGTGTTGCTCGTCGTTTTTCTGTCTGTAATTGTAACATCTTGCCAATTACCTAGGTGGACATGCAAATGTTTTTTTTTGTTTTACTAAAAACAAAAAGTTTTCTACTTTGCCCACTCAACTAGTTTTCTTAAATTAATGTTTTGTTTATTTTTGGGTTAGCTGACCACTTTTTTTTGGTACAATATAATTGTGCATACACTAAATTTTTTTTTATATTATATACAATTACTCAATTCGTACCCGTATGTTTTTTTTAAAGGTCACAAACGTGCTATTGTATATAAAGTCAGCCACGTCCCATACTTCTACTCGAATACTGTCGGGTCCAACCACTTTTCCATTCTTCATCTTTTAAACTGCCATCTTACTTCATCTACACTTATATCTTTCAGGACACCAATATTTAGGTCAACAGTCTCTAACAATTCGCAACGTTCTCCACGTACATTAATTTCTTAAAATACGCCTTCCATCTTTGCTTTATTCCGTCAGAAGCTTTCCACTCATTCCTTCATTGTCATTCTTACTTATTTCTATTCTTATTAAATAGTGAAACAAATGAGCGCGATATCACGAAGGAGCATGTCAGTGACGTCAGAAAGCTGCTACCTTTTACAGTGATTGTATAAATTGGCTGTCTTTTCAAATATCGCTGTTTGGTATGTCCGTGTAAATAAGAGTGTTTCGTGTGAGAAAATATCGGGATTTTGTTTCTGTTCCAGGCAAAATTCACATTTGATGCCGTGGAAAGAATTGTTTAAGTGGGAACTTTTTCTTTGTAAGAAATTGTTTCTTGTTTCTTCTCCTTATGACTTAGTGGTACTTAATTAGGCCGCTGTAGAAAGTTTCAAATTATGGCAGAAGTATAGGTATTGCCATGAAACAGACCTAAGTATGCGAAACTGTTGCAAAGTAATTAAAGGATAAATACTCTTGTCGATGTAAATTTTCCGATTACCAAGGAGTTAGTTAGTTAGTTAACTCAACCAATTGTTAAAAAGTTGTTTCTAATCTCTATATATCAGCCTTTAACTATTAGTAACACTTATCAGACTGATATTTAACCATTAGTAACTATAATTGTTACAAATGTATAAATATCACACTGATATTCAATTATTAGTAACAATTTTTAACTATGCATCAAAAAACCAGCCCTTAGTCGAATCGAATTCGACTTAAACGAATGGTCAGAAACACTGGCTATTGATCAAGAGGACGTACAAAACATAGGTCCTGGGTCACGTTGGTATTTAGACCAAAATGTATAATGTTTAGTTTATTTAATATGCTGTTCAAATAATAAACTAAACATTATAGGTATAATGTAAGAAGAAAATCCTTGTTAAATACTAAAGACATAAAATATACTACTCAAAATCGCTTCATCATCATCATCCTTTTACCTTTATCACATTTCATTTGAGGTCGGCGCAGTATGTTTTTTCTTCCATTCACTCCTTTTAGCTGTCACAAGGATTGGATAAGGACAGGTAGAATAATATATCATAAATCCATTTCGCTTCCAGAAGTAAAGTTAAAAATCAACTGCTTATATATCGTGGGATTCTACGAGTTATGGCCAGCTGTTAAGATAAGACCGGTTGTGCAAACGGTTATGGGCACACCTGGCAGCGCCGCATGGCTATTTCTATAAGCACGCTCACCAGCTATCTTCGGTAAGTCGCGAAGATTACCGAGTGCCCTCAGAGATTTCCGGATTACTACAACTTCGTCGGCTACTTAGGCAACTACTTTTAAACGAAATGTTTCGAGTCGGCTTAGGCACGTGACCTCTTACGAAGTTATGCTCAGATAAATAGTCTACTGTAATTAGTATTAAGGGCTTCCGTGCTGGCCTGGGAGCAAAAATATATAACTTACAATTTGCAAGTCCTGACTAACCACAGGTGTCATTGTCTAACTAGACATTAAGAGGCTGGTAATGATAACATAATTTTTTGTAACTTAGGTCATACATTTGTCTACCCCTTCGGGGAGAAATAAGCGTGATTTATGTATGTATATCTCTGCCGCTTGTCCCCATACCTCATTAATCATTGTTTCAAAAACTCCAGTCTTTTTGCTGCTTTGTTCCGAGCTTAAATGGTCGGCGATTACCCAACGCAAAGAAAGGGGTCTTTGTTAGGCTTTCATCGAATCATTGCGAGAGTTTCACGGGCGTAGGTTGACTGGGTGTTGTAAGAAAACGTTTTATTATTTAAGATAGCATAGTAAAAACTTGCGTATCAGATTACCAATTTCCACCTTTATCAACATACCTACATTACATTACATAAATCACGCCTATAAGTTCGAAGGGTAGGCAGAGGTCAATTAACACCCACTTTTCGCCAATTAGGTTACGTTAGCCTATTGCCATCTATCTTTAGTGTCAAAAGCTTGTGTGGTGGTTGTTTATTATTTTAGTATTTGTATGTTAAAATACTTCTAGTATCCATAACACAAGCGCTTTAATAAGCTACTGATTCTGATAAATATCAATACCAATTTAGATCCTGAAATCAGTCATTTACATTATAATTATTACGTATAAAATTTAAATATCCTTAACACGAGTGCTTATGTCATTAGATAGATCTCTCATACACATAAGTACATGCACGACTGCTTAAATATTTTGTGTTGCTTAGAATTTAAAATTCAATTAATACAAACTAAAAGCTAATAAAGCATTCACCAATCTTACACAGCTTTCGTACGAGACTCAAAATTAAAATTAAGAGTATAATAGCTCTTCAAGGCCATTAATAACAGTGAAGAAATTTCAATTTGAGATTTAATGAGATATCACACAAATTGGAAAATTAAATGTTCCCTCGGGGGCAATCGTTGGAGACACGTCTACTGTCACCTGCCGAATAAATATTCGACACTCCATCATCTTCCCCCCCGTTTTCATCTGATACTGCTCATGTTAAATAAATATTAATTTTACAAACTTTCTTTCATCTAGCCCAAAGTAGTAGTTTAGCCAAAGTAGCTTAAGCACTTATGCTATGGGTACTAAATGACTATTTAGTTAATAACAAACTTTGATAAATAAAGTGACTAATAAACAATCACATCGTAAAAGACTTTTTCAATGTTTAAAATTATAATTATCGATATTCGTATATTGATATCGAGTTTCCGGTTGCTTACTTTGGGCTAGATGATAGGTGTGAGAATGTATAAAAACAAATTATTTCAATTAAAATAATATATATTTTTTTATTTAAACTTTATTGCACACAAAATAATAGGTACAAATTTAATATTAACTTAATGCCATATGGCATTCTCTACCAGTCAACCGGAAAACTGAGATACATAAATGAAACTTATATTTTATTATTATTTTGTTTTTTATTTGAACATCATAAATGAACATTTCTTCGTGACGTATTTTTTCGTGTCTTTTATAACAAACATTTGGTGACGTATTTTATCATGCCTTTTCTAACAATGTCTAAGGTGGCAAAGAGAACATAAATAATATATTATGTGCTAATGAACAAATTACTGCTACAATACATTACCTTGATAAGTTCTCGTATAAGTAAGCCGATAATGGAAACAAATGAGCCTATTAGAAAAAGGTTTTATGAAATAATTTCTCTACGTAAAAAAGAGGTGAGAAAAATTATTATGTGCTGTGACGGCGGTGATAATTGTCTTCATCTCTGCCTTAATGTAATAATTTGCGGTAAATTTAATCGGACTTTGAAAAATATTGCTATACATTAAAATAAAACAACCTTCAGTTATCATCAGTTTTATCTACTTATAATATGAAAGTGACCACGTAAGCTTAAAACGGTGTTTTTTATTGAAAACGGAACATGTTTTCATATCTTATTTTATATAAGTATTCTACTTATTTTAATATAATATTAACATTGCATTTTAAACTTAGGTAGGTACTGTTTTTTGCATTATTTATTACATAAATAAACGCAACAAAAAGTTTAATAAGCGCCATCTGCCGTCGAGTAGTTGTCTACTGCAAGCACCAAAGCATGTTCGTAGCACTCATTTTGTACTAGTTCTGTCTGCTATCAACCATTGCTTCGGAAACTAAATGTAACAATTTCACGATCGGTTGCTACAATCTGTGGAGCTTGCGAAGTTTCAAAGTGCCAAGCTTCTATCTGCTTGTAGGCCGGAAGAAGATAATAGTGCTTATTTAATATAGTTTTCCTTTGAAGTGAAGGATTTCTCGTATTATGTTGTTCGGAATTTAATCTTGACTCTATTATTATTTATGTTTTAATATTTGAGATTGTTGAGAATTGAGGATTGAGTAAGAACATAAATGTTTAAAAAAGTTATTCAATAATTTTTTGAAAATTGATAGACCCCTTTTTCTTTGTTTGTGTGGTTTTTAAATTAAAATAAATTTTCAACTTGAAATTTTAACCATTAAACATTTTACTACTAGAATTTCGGAAATATTATTAAAAAATATTGTAATATTTATAATTGTCTACTTCTTAACACTAACTAGCAATATGGGGTTACGGTTATGAAACGAGCTTTTCGAAAATAGTAAGTATAAATGTAAGAGGGTGCTAGTTCACCTCTGCCTTCTCTAGTATAATATAATAATTATTCTATTTATAAATAGGTTACTCGTATTAGCATTGTTATTTAGCTTTAAATACACCAACGACTCATCAAGACGAAAACATTAATGGCCATTTTAATTTAAATAATATCGCAAAATTATTAATCTAAATTCAATTCACGGACAGTGCAAAATAACGTCAAAATTCGGGTGCCACTAGAAACAATATCACCCTATAGCTAGCTCCACAAAGAAAGCATTTCTTTTGTGTTGCTCACAAAAGCTAGTCCAAGGACAGCGCGCCCTTTTATCGAAGGCTGGTTGTTTGTATAGCCTCTGATATTGCAGATTAGCCCTCGCCCTACATTTCAGCCGCTTACCTGAAGTGGCTACGGCGCGCTAATAGCCACCGAACTAGAGGCCTTTCCAAAAACACAGCGTTACCTCCTCCCGACACGAGATGGCGTTTTTTCCGACTCCGGCCGCTGAATATTTATTTCCACAATAGAGTCGAAAAAAAAATTCAGGATATTTAATGTTGTTTTTTATGCGAGTCGTTAGGAGTTGGAACGTTAGATACCACCTTTACGCCTCCTTAGCGGCACATCAGAGAGAGGCAATAATGAGTCCACTTATTTCTGTAATTTCATTATCCCTAATGTAGTTCAATTTCGTTTCTAAAAATACGAAAACCGTATATATTTAGGTATGGGATTACTTTTTTACCATAAGCTCTAGTGATGAACTCTTAACTACACTTCATTGCCCTGTTCAAGGAAATTTTTCCCTTCCACTTCCAATCAATCAATAACTTAAAAATGTCGTCCTGAAGCTTTCTGGGACTTTTAATTAATCATAATTACGTGTATGTTTTTCTATAAAAATCCATTTACAGAGAACAACTTAGCTAGAAGGATTAATAACATTTACAAAGGTTGCAAACAGCTGTTCAGCGATCAGAGAACTAATCACTACATTTACATGTAAGGGACAAGATCCTACCCGTGCCGCGGAATCAGGCTTGCAAGTGCACAGCTGTCAAAAATACCGATTTGGGGGCCCGTTACGGCTGTCCCCGAGCCGGGGGGTGGGCCCAGGGGCCCGCAGACACGGCAATGCCCGTACATAGCGGCTGTCAGGCAGTGCTCGCCCGGCCCCCAACCCGCGCGCATGTCCGTTCCGACAGACCCCTTCCCAACAAAATTCCACACAGAGCGCGGCTCCGTTACATAACTAACAAATCCCGTCGGGCACCCCAAAATCTTATAGTGTTAAGGCTTCTTTCTGTGATCATTAGAGTTTTTGCACGTTTTACACGTTGTAGTTAAGTTAGCGTTACGTAAGCCGCCGTCCACGAAGCTTCGCTTGCCACCGCTTATGTGATATTCGGTTGTGATATTTGTCGTAGGCCAGCTTTTTGCTCGTAGTCTTAACGTAGGGTGCCGGTTTCGCGTCCTGTGGGTTTTGTGTCCTTGTCTACCTGTTGATTGATACTCCTTGTCGGCGCGAGCACTGGTGCTGCGACTGGTCGCGCGACTTGTTGATCGTGCGGTGTGATGCGCGTATAGCGCTCCCGATAGTGGCTCGTCACGGCTTCGCGCGTCTGGTGGCGGCGCGCCACGCGATCTGGCGGCTCCGGCGCTCCGGCTCGCAGCCCGCTCACGACAACAATGACCACGAACAGACCAACCATCTGTATGTCCTCTTCTCTACTCTTTCTGTCTCGCAAGCTTTTGTTCATCGCCTTCATTCATCATGCCTTCCTTCACTGAACTCCGTACTCCGCGCTCGCAGTCAGACCAACTATCTGTATGTCCATCTCTCTCTTATCTTTCCGTCTCGCAAGCTTTTGTTCATCGCCTTCATTCATCATGCCTTCCTTCACTGCACTCTATACTCCGCGCTCGCAGTCGCGCTGTTTTCTCCCCTGTGATTATGAAAGCCTCCATGAGCAATGTTATTGTTACGAGCAATTGCGCTTACAATGAGAAAAGTCATGTTCCATAAAACCTAATTGATTTTCCGAGCGAGCACGTAATAAGCTCCTGGAAGTGACGTAAAAGGCAATGTGGAGTCGTGTTTGAATTAAAGCGATGTCGAATTCGTGGAGCACAAAGGGGCTCGCAAAAACTGGCTAGAGGAGTGGTAATGGGCTCTGTGCAGAGTCCAGTTGAATCTGTTTCGGGACTTCTTTCATAGTAAAGCCTCTCACAGACAGACGCGGTCAGTGGAGGCGGTAGCGGTGGCGGGCAGTTGTAACCTAGGTAACATAAGGACATTAGTACAAAGATTTTGGTGGTTAGAAAAAGAACTTGCCACCCAAATAGTGTCTTGGGTGGCCGAGCGGTCAGGCACCTGCCCGGATAGCAGCGGACGCGGGTTCGATTCCCGCCTCAAGATCATAATTTTTCGAAATTCTTTTTCTAACCACCAAAGTCTTTGTACTAATTTTTCTAACATTTATATAATGTTAAAATTAAAATCGAATAAGGACACTATTCAAACCCGCGGGGTCAACGTTTGTTCCGGTTGGCTACCGCCACCGTCCCGCCACCGCTGCTGTTTGAGTGAAGCTTTAGTTTGTTTTCCACTGGCTGCCGGCTGCTTTCCTTTATTTTCATGTTTTCCTATTCCACTTGGAGTCAGCTGTTTGTGGAGCGCGCCGCCTGTCATAATAAATGTTACTCACAAATGTTGTTTCATTTTGCGCTTTGGTTACCTGTGCGTCTAGCACGGTACGTGGACAAAATTTCTCGCCACCACTTGACAGTGTTTTGTCTCGAGATTTAGTGGGAGTTAGAGGGAGAGGAAAATAGTTTCTTTGCCCCGGGGAGATTTTGTCCACGGTCCGTGCTACGGGGGCTGGTTGGTTGGGAGATGTCAGCTTCGTGAAGTAGTTGTGTAGACAATGCAAGCGTCGCGTAGATTACTGTGTCAGTGCCATTGTTCATGTATACACGCATAATCACACATTTGTTATAAGTAAACAGAATTATTTTTGAGTAGACGAAATACTATTTCACATAATGATTCCTCTAATAAATCTTTAAATAATAAATCTATAATGTTTCGTTTACTCTTTGAAAATATTGAACAAACTGACCAAATAATTAAGCCGTAATGATAAGTTGCATCGATTTCTTTATGAATAAAGCGATTAATTGTACTGTAATGCATGGGGTTTGGACTTTGTGTTGATCTTATACCTGTTTTGAACAGTTCGTAACTTTAAAGGTATTTCGAATATATACATACATTCATAAAGAGAGTAGGCAGAGGTGAACTAGCACCCACGTTTCGCCAGTTATGTTAGGTCCCATGTAATAGGTGGCGAGCCTATTGCCATTTATCGGGCACAAAAGTCGCAGTAGGTACATAGTTAGATAGTATAAGAGGAACGCTGCTGCCCATTCCTCATCACTGATTTATCCTTAGTCGCCTTGTACGACACCCACGGGAAAGATTTGGGGTGGTGACAATTGTATTCTACTCTGACTGTGTGGTGACGCCACACGGCAATTTCGAATATATCTTCATAGTTTTTAACAACGTGCCGTGTGGTGACGGCAGAGTAGAATACAATTGTCACCACCCCAAATCTCTCCCGTGGGTGTCGTATACCTATTACATGGGACCAAACATAATAGGCGAAACGCGGGTGCTAGTTCACCTCTGCCTACCCCTTCGGGGATATAGGCGTGATTTATGTATGTATGTATGTTTTTAACAAAACGTTTGTTGAATAATTCATATTGGCTTAAATTACGTATAACTAATAATACCTTATGCCTTAAAACAGACTGCTGCGTTTATTTTAATTTAGTGTGTACAAGATCTTTTAATGTAGGTTTTGGGTACACTTTAAAGTTAGATGTTGTTGGTGAAAACGGGCATTAGACTCAGAATAAAACAGTTGGTTTTATATATTTGCTTATACTTATTATATTATTGGATAATTAAATATATACAATGAATATAATTAGTCAAATTTAGAGCAACAAACTGAATTCATTTAATACAAGACAGACGCAACTCAAACAATACTTAGAAACATTATATATTCTAAATTTATTACAATAAGACTCAATGTTGCGCAAATGCAATTTTGAGTTGTCTTCTTCTTTTGTATTTAAGAAGCCATATATAGCACCCCACATTTCACCGGTTTATGTGAAGTCTCATGCAGCAGAAACCTCTTAACGACACACTTAGGTATGTTCATCGATTTAACTACTTATAGTGCAAATAAGTAGCCAAATCGATTTTAATTACAAAAGTATGACCTTGTACTTTTGTGTTATTATTACAAAAGATACACTGCTATGTTTTCCTGGTGTAGACTAAAGCTATAACAATGTACGCTGTTTCAAATAGTATGTAGTGCTTTTAACCAACCTTCATGCTTAGCAAACGGAAGCTTTATGGTCCGTTCACACAGACCAACTCGCAGAGAGCATATTTTGAACGCGTTTAAAATAGAGTTTTGTGTCATCGAATCAAAGTTTATTATTAATTTCACTTACTTTTGTATAGATATGCTCGAGAGCCACTTACACCAAATACAATGACAGGTAAAAATTAACCTTATGTCGATAATTCTAGACTCAATTATAAATGGTATATAAATGTGCTCTCCTCTCCGATCGGGCCAGTCTAAACGGACATTTATGATGTAAGTACGCAGTGTAACAAACTAATAATTATCTATTGAATTTGATTGATTTTGTATTCACGATTTTACAGTTAGATGTTAGAGACTGTGTGTAATTTCATTAATTTCAATCGAGAATTGTTAACAATAGCATTAAGTTATCATCTCCATCGTCATAATCACCAGCCCTTTAATGCCCCACTGATGGGCACAAGTCTTGCCTATAGATGGAATAATATAGGGTGAATGGGTCATAAGCTACCACACTGACCCAGTGTGGATTGGTAGGTATTAATGACTACAGATGCAGCCAGGACCAACAACTAACGTGTCTCCGAAGCATGAAGGAACTCGCGATTATATATTTAGTCACCCATCCAATGACTGGCCTTAGCGAACATGCTTAGTTTATGCAATTGCAGGTTTTAAGTCACACTGCTGTCGAGCTCCTAATCATCCCATCATCACCACATGGCTTGTATGCAAATAATCACATTGAAGTATTTATAATTTGTAGTACAACTTTGTAGTTTTACTAAAAATACTAAGGCCATAATAATAAAGTTTATCGACCCCCTTCAGCCACGGTATGGGTGCACACGTGATTGCGTGCCAAGCCGTGCTGCCAACATATATCGTGGAAAATAAAAAATAATAATCCATGTTTGAATTGCAACTTTGAATGGTACGAGCAATCCTTTCGCATTGGTCTGGGAGCGATTTAATATTGTAGAATAACCCAGCGCCAATTCCAACAGTCCGCCTAGCCATGACCACCGAGACGCGTTTAACTGTCATAACTTCGTAGATTTTTGACAGTTCAAAGCGATAAATGGCTTCATCATATCGTTTTTCGGTGTTCATGCTAGCCCCGTGTAGACCATTAAGCACCTTGGTCACCCGAATGGAGGAGGGCAAACCACTAACGATTGCATATCCGAAGAGAGTTGGTGTCAGGCAGGCTACCGTCTGCAAAACCTAAGTCAAACCTTCAACGGCATGGAATGCAATGTTGCTATCGCTTTTAATCTCTCGGTTCATGGGTATTATTATAAAATACGGTTTATTCATAACAGCTACAATTAAGTAGAAATTCAGAAACTTAAATGATAAAACATTGGAATCACGTGTCTATAATTTATCCTATATTTAACGCGTAAAGCTTTATAGCCATCAATTCGTATCCATTAAAAGGTTAGTCTCTTAAATTAGGTTAGTCCTCTTGTGATTCACAATCTCTTCTGAACATCTACGTTGTGTTTTCTTGAAGAGAGTGATAATCGTTTAAACGAAAAAGACTGTTTTAATAATTGTACAAGTATAATTGATATGATCACTTCTCACAAAATGTATAGGTAAATCAATTTTGCTAATCATATTCATCATCCAGAACATACCAAGAGAGTCACTGTTCTATTGTTTTTTTTAAGTGAAAACACTCAATCTTTCCTGAGCTATGAAACGTTTCACAGCCTATCTTTCTGAGTCATATTCACAACGATATGTCTAATATTCGTGTACATAAGCCAATAAAACATTTTGCGATGTCGCCACCATTCCTACGCGCCGACAAAAGTCGTGGATGATTTGCAAACTTCCTCGTGTGATGGATTCGCTGTCAAGATCGCAATCGATATTAAAGCACCCACGTTGTGAGCTCTCTAAGTTGAAATTCACATGCACATTTTTGTAATCTTACTAATGGTTTAAGTATAGGACTGAGCCGAAAAACCTATCAAAGTAATGATGAATTGGATAGATTGCCTAGCCACTAGAGTGCTTTTTGTTTTTATTCTACCGAGTAATGCCAGCCTAACACACGATTTTGCTAATAAAATAACGTAATAAATGATTAATTCCCCGTCACAGTCAAGTTCAATGTTGTACACTATTAGTTAAGGGTAAAAACTCATATAATAGCATGATGTGTCTGGCGCTTAAGATAAGAAACGGTACCTGTGTTATAGGCCACCAGAATAGCCTACAACCTATTCTCAAGCCTACCAAGGCTGCAAACGCTGTGATACTAGATTTTTATTTATTAGAAGACTAGTGGTCGTCCGCTCGCTCGCACCTTCCTCAAATGTCCAAAACTAAAATAATTTTTCCATTTGAGTCAGTAGTTCCTGTGATTAGCGTGTTCAACCAATGAACCAAACAAACAAACCCTTAAGCTAGATTAAGTAGAATAAGTATAGATTATTATGATTTCCAGAACGATACGATACTTAGATGAGTTTGATATTTATCGACACAATTCAGCTGTAGCATTATGCCGTTTCAATTCGTAGCACCACAGCCACCAGGAAAAGTGGATTTTACTGAGTATTCTTATTAAGCTCGTGCCCGATAAATGGCAATAGGCTCGCCACCTATTACAATGCTGGGGCCTAACTTAATTGGCGAAAAGTGGGTGTTAAATTCACCTCTGCCTACCCCTTTGAGGATATAGTCATGATTTATGTATGTATGTAGAAGATCGTTATGATTTCCAGAACGATACTTAGATGAGTTTGATATTTATCGACACAATTCAGCTGTAGCATTATGCCGTTTCAATTCGTAGCGCCACAGCCACCAGGAAAAGTGGATTTTACTGAGTATTCTTATTAAGCACGTGCCCGATAAATGGCAATAGGCTCGCCACCTATTACAATGCTGGGGCCTAACTTAATTGGCGAAAAGTGGGTGTTAAATTCACCTCTGCATACCCCTTTGAGGATATAGTCGTGATTTATGTATGTATGTAGAAGATTGTTATGATTTCCAGAACGATACTTAGATGAGTTTGATATTTATCAACACAATTCAGCTGTAGCATTATGCCGTTTCAATTCGTAGCGCCACAGCCAACAGGAAAAGTGGATTTTACTGAGTATTCTAAAGGTCTTAACATACATAACGGGAAATTACCTCGGACCGGACGGGGACGGGGCCGCTCTCGTACAAAACACCCGTGCACGTCCCGTCCGTGACTCGGTGACATACTCGTATGTCCTCCATGGTACATTTTGTATGAAACGATATTTTGCCTGCAGCCTGCTGCCCTGTCTCCGTCCCGTCCTCGTCCCGGCCGGGATTTTTTCCCATTACGTATGTACAGACCTTTATTGAGCTGGAAGCCTCCGTGGAGGTGGGTGGGGTTACTTGGGAGGTGGTGGCGTTAGTACACGGCTCACGTAATGGTCTCAAGCTGGATGTTCCGTCTGTAGCGAAGTTCCGAGATGAAAAGTATTATAAAACTAGCGGTCGCCCGCGGCTTTTCTCGCGTTAGTGTCGGTTACCTATGTATATGCCTTCCTCGATAAATGGACTATGCAACACAAAATATTTTTTTTAATTTGATTCAGTAGTTCCAGAGATTATCGCGTTTAGCCAACCAACCGAACAAACAAACTCTTCATCTTTATAATATTAGTATAGATACGTATTAACAGCTCTCCTATTAGTATAGACATAGTACGTATTAAAAGCTCCCGTATATCTTTTATTAGGAGCTCGCTAGCGCAGTGGCATGGCGCGCTTGGCCTGCTATTGCGTAAACTAAGCAATGGTCGCTAAGGCCGATCATTGGATGGGTGACCAAAAATGTATTATCTTGATTTCCTCCCTGTTTCGGAAGGCACGTTAAGCCGTTGGTTCGGCTGCATGTGTATATCTGAATATTAATTATATCCTTAGCAAATGAAACATTCAAATTTTTCCGTTCCTTAGCTACTTCAACATTTAAATTTGACCATAAGATACCACCACTTAAGCTTTATACTAATCACTTAACGATAATGTGGGCATTGAAAATCTTCCCCAAGTGCGAACTTGGAAAACTCCGATAGCATCGTAGCACGTAGGCGGTGCACGTAGCACACGCCTACGAGACTACGGCCTTCGTATCGCCTACGCCGCATTTATTCCATTCTAAATATAATTCAGCGAACTTAAAATTGTGCTGGACAGACAGAGAAAACGTCGTATATGAATGAAGAAAATGCGGTTTTAGCTTTACTATTATTATTATCAGTTTTATTGTATCAACTTCACGCTTATTCATTCCCGAACGGATAGGCAGAGGTATGTATGTTTGATACCATGTAATAGGCGACACCTATTGCCATCTATCGGAGACGTAAATGCTGCCCATTACTTAACACTGTCTCTCTTAGTTGCCTGTTGCGACATTTGCAGGATAGACTGGAGGTGACAATTATATTTTACTTCATCGTCACCACACGGCGAAAGGCACACTGGAAAAAATATAATATTATAATAAAATAAAAGATCGGACCACACCCAACCAATGAACGGATAGATTAAATTGTTCTTTTTAAGTAACTAAAAAATAAATAAAAATAATTCTTTAGAAGTTCCTAATGTATCTTAAGAGAATTTCACATTAAAAGGTCACACAATGTAGACATAGAAAGGGGAACTTAAAAAAGAAACCCTGAATATATTTGAAGCCTTATTTCCGCTGCAGAAGGTTCTTTATCTGTACGCGAGTTACTGTTTACACTTTAGCTTGATTATTTCACAGCAAAAGGCATATTGATTTGGTAATCACACCGATTACGGGTACTGGGGTCGCACGCGATGTGTCTCGAAGTGAAAGTGAACTTTGTTGTGACGTCATTAAGTTTGAATATTGATTGTACTTTAACACGCCTTTCATTCACTTTTTAAGAATACTTTAGTTAGCAACTAAAACTGGCCGTATGGTGACGGCAGAGCAGAATACAATTGTCACCAAGGTGACTAAGGGTAAACGTAATGTGTAATTCACCTCTGCCACCTTTTCGGGGATATAGGCGTGATTTATGTATGTATGTAGAAGATTTTTATGATTTCCAGAACGATACTTAGATGAGTTTGATAATTTTATCGAAACAGTTGCTAAGTTACTTTGTGTTAATGTTGTATCTTTTTAGAGCCGTGCCTCGGGGGAAATATAATTTGAGGCACGTCGTCGAATGCTAATTGACAACAGTTCATGAAATGACATAAGAAATGAAATAAGCGGCAAGCCTATTTCCTTCTACGGGACACTGCTAATGATTTTAGCAGGAACGCTGCTGAGCATTCTTTCATTCATGCTTGGAGAGGGGAGCACATTTTGTACGTGTTTAAAATAGGCTTTTGTGTCATTAAAATAAGGTCTCACATTACATTACAATTTCTTTTGGGATAGAAATTCTCAAGAGCCGCTCAAAGCAATTGTAAATCTTATCGAAATCATAATTTTAAACGCGATCTTAAAGGGTGGACTTTTAACCTACATAAATGGGAGGGAATGGAATGGGAACAGGTCTAGAAGGAGTCTGACACGTGAATACCAGCCTTTAGGCAGTATGCCCGTTTTAGGCCTTATTCCCCTGTTTGCGTACCTAGTATTTCTCACTCCGAGAACCTCCGCCGCCAGCCGTTGTCTAGCATTGGAAAGTAATTAGGTATATCTATGTATTACACTCTGATTGAATTAACTATCAATCAATATGATGAAACCATACTCAACTGTGAGTGAGATTCTCCGAAACTTTCCAAATAGGCTTTCCAAAAACTTTTTGATTTCCTTGATATACGCAGAAACAATTCACGAAACTCAAATCGTTTTATTGTTATGGTAGTCTGGCACGATAGCATAGTTTTGCAAATCATCGGATTACTGTGCTTAAAATAATTATATCAAGGTCGCGATATTTGTGGAATATACACGTTATTCTTTTAACCTCTGGAAATAACATAAACCTACATACATACAATAAAGCTACAACAGGTGACTTTGTGATCTAAAAAAGCACTTGTGATATAAGTAGGTACAAGATGACGGACAAAATTTTAATATTGCCACATTATGATTTACTTGCCCAATAGATGGCAATAGGTTCGCAAATTACATGGGACTACATAATACGCTTTGTAGGTTTTACAACTGCAGCCGGGACCAACGTAACGTGCTTTTCGGCGCACTGCTGAAATAGAGTCAATATATTTTTGGTCACCCATCCAGTGACTGACCTTACAGAACATTGCTTAGTCTACGCGATCGCAGACCGAGCGCGCTAAGCTTCTTCTTCTCCTCGCATGTATGTACATATGTTGCGTTTTTATGTTTTCGTGTACCCTTTATTAGTGTTACGCCTTATTACCTCAAGACCTGGCTAGCCGTGGGAAAGTTGGTATTCTCGCAGACGCTACGTCGCTGCCTACGATATTGACCGATCTATATTTAGCCGACGCATTTGAACACGCTCAGGTCTATCATTACCGTATCAATCGAAGCGAGGAGCTGGTGCTGTTTCATTTATTACATACATACATACATACATAAATCTCGCCTATATCCCAGAAGGGGTAGGCCAGAGGTGAACTAGCACCCAGGTTTCGCCAATTATGTTAGATCCCATGTAGGTGGCGAGCCTATTGCCATTTATCGGCAACAAAAGTCGCAGCGCATTGCTGGTGGTATAAGAGGAACGCTGCTGCCATTCCTCATCACTGATTTATCCTTAGTCGTCTTGTACGACACCCACGAGAGAGATTCGGGGTGGTGACAATTTATTCTACTCTGCCGTCACCACACGGCAATTTCATGTATTCATGAGCAGATAGGTACAGTCAGTATCATAAGTAGATTTACACCTAAGTAAGTAACTTGTCACAATATAGATCGTTTAAATTTTTAGCGACTGTACTGCGCATGCGTTGTCTTTAGTATGTCAGAGAGCTAAAGTGGTCATCGACTTATGATGCTGACTGTACTACAAGAGGAGTTCGCTAGCGCAGTGGCATAGCACGCTCGGCCTACGATTGCGTAAACTAGCATTGTCTCTAAGGCCGGTCATTGGACGGGTGACAAAAATGTATTATCTCGAGTTCCTCCGTGTTTCGGAAGGCACGTTAAGCCGTTGCATCTGCAGACGTTAATACCCACCAACCTGCACTGGCCCAATGCCCATATATTCTTCCATCTACAGGGAAGGCCCGTGCCCCAGCAGTGGGGACATTATAGGGCTGGCGGTGATGATGATGAGAATGTACTTCGAACAAAGGGCTGCTTATTGCATCACACGTGCCATTTGCTGACATGATATCGCTTCGTGTGTTGTATTAAATTGATGAATCTATTTTTTTAAAGGTTGCTCGGCTAATTACCCAATTTGAAACAAAAATGATCAGGCGATTTCGTTAATACCACATCGTAATAACAAGAATTATGAAAGAGCTCATCAAATGCTCGCATGGTTTGGTCATATAGTATGATAAATATTATGTCTATCAGTTTTTACCTCAGCTGCTTAAAAATTACAAAAAGGGACTCGGTAGTAATGACTCTATTATCATTTCATAAAAAATAATAATGAGACGAAGTGGCACTCAGCCTGCGCCTGCCTGCAATGTTCGAATAGGCCGGTCGTTGGACGGGTGACCAAAATGCAATATCTCGAGTTCCGTGCTTCGGAATGCACATTGTAACCCGGCTGCATTTGCAATCCATCAATCAGCGAGCTGATTGATGGATTGCAAATGCAGCCGGATTTCCTTTATCTCGTATACGATTATTCTTCCACTAGTAGTCGCCCACGGCTTCGCTCGCGTTAATGTCGGTTGTTATGTAGCCTATATGTATGTAGCCTTCCTCAATAAATGGACTATCCAACACAAAAAAAAAATTCAATTTGAACTAGTAGTTTCTGAGATTAGCGCGTTTAACCAACCAACCAAACAAACAAACCCTTTAGCTTTATAATATTAAGTATAGATTAATAGATTATTTATAGTATAGATTAATGATTATCATTTTATTATAGATTCTAAGGGTAGGTCCCTACGTCTGTTTTCCAGTAGTGAAGACAATAAAGGGCTGGTGATTTTGATGACGATTTTTCATTCGAATTTAATAACCCAGCGATAGTAATAAAACCTACTCGCAGTAAGTTCCCCTTAATAACACAGCAAAATCTAAGTGGGCGTAGTGTACAAGGCATTACGTTACTACATTCGTTAGGTTGATTTGGTAGGATTTTACAGCTTGTTGAACATTTTACAGCTTGTTAACGAAGGTAATGACCTATGTGAGCCCTTGCACAGATTTGTGGTAAGGAAAATTGTTCAATAATTTCTGGGAACATCGTGAGTGAGAGTAGGTATAATATTAACATAGTACCGTTCTTCACTCTTCAATGTTCAAACGGAAGATTAAGTAGGTAATAATCATAACGGCATCAGCCCGGTTAGCATAACCACTGAAGCACGATAATGATAAAACTATGTTGTCAAAAATCATTGTATTTTCGAGAGTTCAAAGCGATAAATGGTTATATCATAATTATGGTGTTTCGGTGGTCATGCTAGCCGGGCAGGACAATAATTTGTCGAATTATTCCTGACTTTGTTTTGTTAGTAATATTTTCTAATATTTATATAATGCATAAATTAAAACCCTGTTATAAATAATCATATTTATACGGTATGTTTTCTCTTCAATGTATATCGGTTAGACGACATTCCATTATTTTCTTCTTTCACAGCGGAAAGGTGCTCATGATGACTGAAAGTATATCTACCTATTTAAAGAAAAGTGATCGAAAGCACTTTGTAGGGAAAGAAAGAGATACTGATAAACGGAGAGAGTGAGATGACAACATTACATTCTAATCCATACTGTGAAGGCTTAGGGTTTACAGCCGGCCACCTGACAACAATCCTTTTTGGTCAATGCGCAATGTGACATAGGTCTTATAAAATTGGTGTGGCTATGAATCTTTGTACTTTTCTAATCTAATTAGGTGTATCTAATTTGGTGTGTAAAACGTTAAACCTTACTTTAACGTTTTCAATATCGTTGTATTTTTACTAAAATCTTTGGATACGATTATGATTATTGAACTCAGCTTCATATTATGATTATTGTACTCAGCTATAAGGAAAATACTTAAAAGACATATATAAATATTTTTATGACTTTCTTCAAATAAGATAATTTTAAATTTTTGTTTCTTACTAACAATAGCATAATTTCTGTTGAAAAGATAGAAAAGCATTAGGTTAAGGCAATTAAAGATAAGGTCATTAAAGTATCGCTTTATTATTATCTTATTATAGTCTCATTAACTTTGCGGCAAGTTGTATAATATCGCTTAATTAACTGTTTTGCCTGTAAAAGTAAAAGCGCCTCTGTTTCAGCTTTTCAGCAGCACAGCTGCGGGAACTACAAAAGTACGACTGATTAATATCCGCAGTTGCTAACAGATGGCGCCATAAGCAAATAGTTTGCACTGATTTCGCTACTCGCCGCTAGGTTGCGCTTGAAGCAGTAGGTCGTAAAATAAACTTCTGAAACTTTTAATAGGTAACAATTAATATACCGAAATAAAAAAATAAAACTGGTTTTTAAACCTTGTAAATATAGAAAAAAGTTTAAAGAAAATATACTAAAATTGCGCATTCAATATATGTATTTATTATTATATTATAACGATTTATTAGGGTCAATTCTGACATGATTCTCTAAACTTAAAACTAATCAGTCTCTCCTTTTCATTCTATATTGAGAATGACAGGAGAAACACTGTTGTTAAATAAGTATTACGTTTAGAGAACCATGGTCAGAATCGGCCCTATTACATACATTAAATGAAAATATTTAATTCCTAACATAAAATGTAAGAACAAAAAATCGCGGATTAATTATTGCATCACTAATTCATTCATACATCCCTACATACAGCGGTAGGCAGATATATTACTTCTTATTATTTACTATGCTCCTAACATAAATTCGCTTCATCCAATCTCATGACCCTTTTTTTCATTTTCAACTATTGATGTTTCTCTGAATCAATAACATAGGAACAATAATCACGCCTATGTATCTACAGTTAGCAGATTTGTCCAATAGAGGGCGAGCCTATGCCATCTATCGTCTCTAACTGCCGCAAAAGGGCTGGTCATCACCAGCCCTTTAAATGTCATAATGGTGATGAGAACGGTTGAAAGGACGTTCAGAAAATCCGAATGACTCGGATGTTGTGAAATAGGTATGAATCTGGTTCGTTACGTAAGTGACCTTCCTGTGGAGTCCTAAATCTTTATATCAGACGCTAAGCTAGGTGGTTCCTAGAAAGCCGGTTACGTAACCGATAGCTTGGATTTGTTTATGTAATTTCTACCATATATGGCTGAGTAGAGAGAGACGAACAGCAGGAAAGACATAAAAAATAAGACCACATACAAGATTGGCCCTCCAATTTGAAAATTCATATTTAAAAATAAATTGAATTCGTAAAGAACATTAGCTACAAAAATCTACAATGGTAAATGTATACATACATAAATCACACTCAATTATCCCCGAAGAGGTAGGCGAAGGTGAATAACACCCACGTTTATTCACCTTTGCCTACCACTGCCACATGTCAGGTCCCATGTAACAGGAGGCGAGCCTATTGTAATCTAATAGGCACGTAAATAGCAAGTTTATTGAGCGCGGCCGTCACCACATGGCATAAATAAACTAAAGGACTTTTTGATGGGTGTTAATTAATTCACCTCTGCCTGCCCCTTCGGAGGTATGCCTGTATACTGGCAATGTGTATAATTCAGGTATTCTATATAATACCTAGGCAATGTATAGAATACCAGGGGTATCTTGGCAATGTATGTAATATTATGTACTTTATTGTCGATTACATACTTTACCTAGGTAATGTATACAACTCCTAGGGATTGTATATGTCGTGGCCAAATCGTAGAATTGATCACTTCATGATGTGGCCGACCATTTCATAAAATGGTGGCATTTCATGAAATGGCCAGCTAAAACTGACCATATCGTTGAAACTTCAACGTTTGATGATATGACCATCCACGTTTGGCCATATCATTAATGTAGGTAATGTTTAGTATTTTTAAGTTGCGCTCGTTTTTTGAGTGACTTAAAACGTAAAATTCTAATAATTTGGTGTTGTAACGACCTTTCACTTCACTTTTATCTTCCAGTACAACAATATTATTAGTTTTTTTAATAAGATAATTGTCCGCCGCCATGATGCATCATAAAAACAAATCGAAATAAGCGCCTCTTACGGTGGTTAATGTAACTATTTTACGATATGACTAATAATGTTTGGCCATATCATGAAAAAGCCATGCGTTTAGCTGTTCATATCGTTAAACGTTGTTTATTCATTGATCTGGCCAGACCATTATCATGATATGGTTAGTTAGAGTTGGTCATTTCATGAAATGCCACCATTTCATGAAATGGTCGGCCACATCATGAAGTGATCAATTCTATGATTTGGCCACGACATATAGACTCCCTGCTGTGCCACTGGCAATGTGTAAAATAGATAGATCTCGGTCCATATTTTGTGGGTAAATTATGAAAATAGAGATTTAATCAAATCCCTAAGGAATGTGATGAAATCCCTGCAGACTTTACAATAACCATTAGATTATATAAAAGCACAACTCACTGGCACTCGCCGGTTGCTGCTGCTGCACTCTCGCTTCGCTCGCTCGGCTCGTGCTGTTCGTTGGTTCATGTACAAACCTAACCTAACCAACTTACTAACTCAGGTCGGTAAATTGTAAGATTTACAACAATTTAAGATATTTTTTGCACGCATAAACCTTCATTGCTCTCGTGTTTTACATACATTACCGGCTGCACTTTCGGTATTATATAAAATACCTAGGGAAAGTATAAAATAAATAATATTTCATACATTACCTACACGTTTTAGGTATTCTATACATTACCTAGGTATTGTATAGAATACCAGGTTATACATATTGCCGGTGACATATACATACTTTAAGTAAAATCCATAATTAGCTTTAAGATTTTTTTGTAAGTTTTTTAATACATTGTAAAGAGCTGTGGATTTTATATAAAATAAAATAAAAATACCTAGGCATGATTTAAGTATGTATGATTCTCAGTCCTGTCCGCAGAATCTGTAAGTATCATTCCCCTTCAGTTACAAGCTGTAAAGGTGAGCTTAACACCCAAGTGCGAAAACATTGTTTCGTCGATACGGGCATCAGACTGCGCACGCTAGTTCGCGTGGTGAGGTCATGGACGACCTTGCTATTAAGAGGATCGATGGGAGCTTAAACGTCTGATATCTGGCGGTGGATATTCTAAAACAGCTGTTTTAGAACCTGAGATACAGAAACTAAGATAACATACGTACATGCATACATAAACTATGCCTATATCACCCACCCACGTTTCGTCAATTAGGTTAGATCCCATTTATTAGGTCCATGTCCTAATATTGTATCAACAGTTGAAGATAGATTTAAGTTCCTATTAGCTTAGTTGCTTAGCAACTTCTATTATTTATCGTAATATAACAAAAAAATGCCAGGCAACTAAACTTTGGTAAGCTGTAGGTAGAATATTGGAACCCGCCGTAAATATGCACCAACAGAAAGTTTTACTCACTTATGCTCTTAATCATATTATTCAATTCACAACCTTCACCGGTCTATGTTAAAGTACATCTCAATTAATCCTATTTGGTAACAACACAGATGCTCGGTTCTAATTCGTTTAAACGGAACAGAGGATTCGGAAACTGCATTTTAGATTTAAGCGAGCTTAATAAATCAACTTAAAACGTAACTCAAAAGGTGGAAAAAGACATAAACCAGGGATTCGCATATTATTTTGGGCAAGGGAACTCTTTTTCGAAAATTAATGGATTCCTCAGACCTTGAAGCAGAATTTTAAACGTAACGACGAATGGGCAACAGCGTTCATAATACATCATCTATTAGGACCTGACCTTGCGAATATTGTACATTTTCAATTAGGATTTACTCCTTTTTTTTTCAATTAGGTACTGTTATTCTTGTTGGATGAGGAATGGGCAGCAGCAACAGTTCCTCTTATACCACCTTGCAATGAACTGCGACTTTTGTGCCCGAAAAATGGCAATTGGCTTGCCACCTATTATATTACATGGGACCTAACATAATTGGCGAAACGTGAGTACTAGTTCACCTCTGCCTACCCCTTCGGGGATATAGGCGTGATTTATGTATGTATGTATATATTTTACAACAGCCAAAACATGACTATGATTATGGGTAATCTATGATTATGGGTAGTGATTATGTTTTGGCCATAATCAGAGATTAGGAGTGAGGCGAGGCAAGTGCATATAGGGGAGAGGGACAGCCAAATGGCAATAGGCTCGACCCCTAATTGCCTGGCACCTATCAAACGCAGCAAGTAAAATGTGGGAGTTAATACACATCTGCCTACGTAAAGAGACTTGTAGTACCTACCTGTCTTTGTGTGTGCATCTGTTGTTCGTTAGGGCAACAAATGTACTCGTATTTACGTGAAACAAGGTAGTAGCGACACGGGTCCTAATTTGAAACTGCCGACTCGGTTTACGCTGAAATAGTTAGTTATATTCGTAATTTCGTTTCGGAAGCGGACATCTCGTAAAACCAGCGAGCGTTGGAAGCGACAAAGAATTCAAAATGCATTTCTGTCGTAGTAGGTATGAAAGTTCCAACGGAACGAATATGTCCTGAGTGCATTCTGAGTGCAACGATTAAAAATGCAACTGGATCGCCGGTGTAATATGAAAGAATCTACGGACTTCACGGTTGAGAACATACATAAACATAACAAATTATTATGAATAATTCGTGCTAGTTCTCAACCATCCAGCTATTACATACATACATACATAATTCACGCCTATATCCCCGAAGGGGTAGGCAGAGGTGAACTAGCACCCACGCTTCGCCAATTAAGCTAGGTCCCATGTAATAGGTGGCGAACCTATTGCCATTTATCGGGCACAAAAGTCGCAGTACTTTGCTAGGTGGTAGGTATAAGAAGAACGCTGCTGCCCATTCCTCATCACTGATTTACCCTTAGTCGCCTTGTACGACACCCACGGGAGAGATTTGGGGTAGTGACAATTGTATTCTACTCTGCCGTCACCACACGGCCGTTTACCAGCTATTGAAACTAGTAAATTCGATTGGAAATTATTTTTTAATGAAGTTCATGGAATTTTATAACAAAATACATCATAGGTACAGATACACCCATTGGCGTTGGCGGCAGGCCATCTGTTTTGTTTTAAATCAGCGATATACCTATATCACTTAAATTAATAATATTGCCATAATATCGAACAAAGCAAAGTAGCCAGCCTCTGGGGAGTACGACCAATGGCAGGCAGGCAGACACAGGACTAATTATGATGGAGGACGAACTGGCCTAATCTACCAATTAAATTATCACACTCAGTTAAACCTCATACATATATAATATGTACCCGTATTATTATTATTAATAATTATTAATCACTCTGTCCATTCATCCGTCGCTTGACATGGTCCTTGACATCCACCTTTTTTTCTATAGTATATTCATTTATCACTTCCACTTTTCCGGTGTGATGATATTAATAAAATGGCGTGGGTGGTATGATAATGCCTGTCCGATAGGAATGGAATAGGAAAAATAATATCGCGGTGACCTCAGATAAACTGGGAACAGGGCACGTAGATGATAAGTCCCATATACCTATTATAAGGTGCTATAAAAATGTTTTCCATGGCTGAAATGGGATAAGTAAAGTATTCCATAATAACTAGTACTAGGCTAAACACTTCTCTATTATTTTCTTATTTGGAAGAAATTTCGTGCCCGCCTGCATAATGTGGTTCACCATATCACATGACATAATTAGACGAGCGGTGTTTCGTTAATGAAGTCAATTGATATATTTTCGACAATTCTTTGCATCAACTCATTGACCAGTTTCTACGTCATAGCGCTACACAAACAATGTATCGTGTTACCGAGAAAATGGGTGATTACCGTAAAATTCCGCCAAATGACGATAAACAAAGGAGTCAAATCAATATTACACCTAATGACTATTGAGATAAGGCAGATTATGATTAGCAAGACCCGAACCACTAATACAGAGTTTAAATATATCGCTTCTTGCATATTAATATTAAGTTTCTAAGCCCTTGGTGTTTCCCTGCGTGATCTTAGCAGGAATTATGAGATTCGCAGGAGAACTTATGTCACTGACATAGCCCGGAAAATTGCGAACCTTGAGTGGCAGAGGACAGGGTACAAAGTAACGGTCATCCAATGGCGGCCGTGCACCGGGAGACGTAGCGTTGGTAGGCCCCCCACAAGGTGAACCGACGATCTGGTGAAGGTAGCGGGAAGCCACTGGATGTGGGCAGCGCAGGACCGATCGGTTTGGAGATCCTTGGAGAGGTTTATGCCCAACAGTGGGGCGTCTCTCGGCTGAAATGATGATGAACTGTGTTGTAAATTTTGAATACATATTGTATCAATGTATTTCTGAGTTATGCTCTTTTTTTTTAAACTTTACCGTCTGTGTGGTGATGGAAAAGCACAAAAGATTGCCACCACCCCCATATCTCTTGCGGGTGTCGGGCCAATTATGATAGATCGCAAGTAGAAGCGATGGATGGATTGTGTGAAAGATGATATGAGAAAGAGGGGAGGTCATGCTAAGCTCCCGTCTATTAGAGGATAGTGGAAGAAGAAGATATGTTGTGCCGACCCTACTTAGAGTAGGATAAGGGCAGGGAGAACTAATTAGAGGAGAGCTAATTAGTATAACAAGAAATCGTGCCCATACGCCAACACTGTTTTAACCCTTAGTCGCCTTGTACAACAATCGTATTTTGTACCGCCGTTACAACACGACTCAAAACAATTACCGTGACGTGTGTCCGTCTAATTCTGAGTACGACCGTACAAAGTACTGCCCACAGAATACCTTTTTCAATTAAAGCGGCTGCGTCAAAAATAATACCAAAACGTACCTATCTACACCGAAACCGCAGGTTCGGTAACATCGCACAATATTTTTACGTTCCCATTTGGATATTCCAATTTAATTTGAACTATACGGTACAGGTGAAACGTCTCCCTTGTGCCGTTTATCTGCATCATTGAAGAGGGAATGGGAGCTCTAGATATGCTGGTGTCTGCGAAATTCAGTCCCTTGTTGCAAAGTCATACGTCATGCAGCAGAACGCTACGTTCCCAGGGGCAAAACGCTCCAAACGGCTCTGAAAATATAATTGTAATTGTTTCAACTAACTACAACGCTTCCCTAGAGACTAAATCTCCTGTCCAAATCTCCTCGTAGAAAAGATATTTTCCTCTCGCTCTAGCTCCCACTAAATCCCGAGACAAAACACTGTCAAGCGGTGGAGAGAGATTTTGTCCACGTGCCGTGCTAGGCTCACTGAGGTTGAGTAAAAAACAATGGAATGATTACTATCATATTTGAAAGACTGCCCCTCACTGGAGGGTGAAGCCGTAACTGAACGTACTGATTTTAAGGGTGTTTGTAAGATTTCTTTAAGGTGACCTCGACTAAGGTCGACCTTGCACAAAACCTACTTTGCATACTCGTAATATGGGTGTTAGTATTCCAAGATTTCATTCCAGTCAAGATTTCAGAAGGCCTTTGATGCTGATGATGATGATGGTAGTAGCTCTGTGGTGGCAGCAGAGTAAAATAAAATTAATTGACACCCCCCCGTCTCATTACCTGGGTGTCGTACAAGGCGACTAAGGATAAAAACGCTGACAAGGAATGGGCAGCAGCGCTCTTACTACATAATATAATATCATACCACCTAGAAATATACTGTGATTTACGTGCCCGAGAAATAGCAAAAGGCTAGCTAGCGTCACCACATGGCTATTTACGAATTATTAGTAATAATATTAAGGGTATTGGTGAAATTATGTAAATATCACTGAATGAACGGTTCTTCTTAATTATCCAAATAAGTTTCGGACGTGAATATAACCGACAACCCTCTCCAGACCGAACCCTTATTTAAGACAGTGAGTCGTTGATTAGTAGAAATGATGACTCACCTCACTTTTTCACAAATATCGGAAATCCTGTGCGACACGAAAAACCTCTAGATTTCGTTACCCTGAAGGTCGTACGGAATCGGTTTTATGGAATGAATAATGTTGGGGCGCGGAGTCGGGGAGTAGGGGAAGGTGGCCTACAGCGGTTATACTGCCCAAAACTGACACAACCGTGTATAAAATCATTTTAACAATGGATAATTATTATCTCGCCTCGTTGTCTGCTCCCTTAAGGAGGCAGAGAGGAATTAAAGCCCTCTCCTCTCTACTTGCATATTGGCAAATAATTTTCAACACGGTTATAGGGAGGATAAGGGCAGAGAGAAGAAGAAGAATAGAAATAATAATAATAATAATTACTTTATTGCACACACAAAGAAAATACAAAAATAGAAATGAACATAGACAGACAGACAAGAGGCGGCCTTATTGCTTACAAGCAATCTCTTCCAGGCAACCTTGGTAAAAAGAATAAATAAAAATATGAAAGTAATAAGGGTATGGGTGCAGAATTAGAAAACAGTGACTAACATACATCTGTACTGCTCCAATACACAAAAACATTAACAAAATAATAGGTACCCGCTTTAGCTTTTTTCAGTCGCGTTAGCGCACGCTTGCCGTACGGATGTAGTATTTGAGTGGTATCGAAAAAAAAGAGAAAAGTGGCAAATATGACGAGTACTTTGAAGTGTAATTCGTGTAATATTGTAATAAATGAACTGTTGGCATACTTACAAAATAAAATATCTGTTGCTGATGAAGATAGTTTAGTGAGAATATGTGCATCTACATTTTCAAGGGAACAAATAAATGTTTCTAAGGAATTATTATTGGAATCACTACCACCTGGATGCCGAAAAACTGTGCGGAAAGGAAAAGGGAAGGAAAATCGAGAGTTGTATGATATGATTAATTTGTTTAAAATTACCGAACCTGATTTAATACCGGTGTTTGTGGCGAGAGATTTAGAAAAATTGCCACCGATAACTTTTGACCACTTGGACGTGTCGAAATTGCTTAAGGATGTCATTATTGTACAGGAAGAAATTAAGAAGATTAAATCGTCTTATGCGACATTAGCTGAATTGGAGCAAGTTAAAAAGGGACTGCTTAGCAGCAAAGCCCATGTCACCACCGTTCTCTGCTGCTAAGATAAATTTGAAAAGGGGCGCCTTTCGGAATAGTGGTCCATCGGCCCTGCCGCAATTATGTGATTCCATAACAGCGTTAGACTGTGATACGTTATCAGAAAAAGATAACGCGCCTCAATATCGAAGCATACTTACAAATCCAGTGCAGGGTAGTTGTGAATATCTTACGGGCGAAACAATTTGCCCGAACAAAGACTTCGATGGCAACGGTGAATCATCGCGAATAAATGTAAACAAGACCAGCCTAAGTGGCGACGTGTATGAGTCAACGCATAAACGACCTTATTCGGACGTAGTTAAGGCTAATATTGAAAATGAAGTGTGGACTACAGTCAATAGAAAGAAACAAATGCCGAGAAACAGATTTAATTCGAAGATGGGAACTGTTGCAGTGGAATCCGATGAAAAGTTTAAAGCAGCGGAAAAATTGATTCCTATATTTATCACAAATATACATAAAGACTCTTCAAAAAATGATATTACGAACTATATCGAAAAAAAAAACTCAACAAATGGTTGCTTTAGAGGAAATAGAAATAAAACGAGATTGCGAACACAAAGCATATAAGTTTTTTGTACCACACCATAAATTACCAACCTTTTTAAATGAAGACCTTTGGCCAAGGGGTATTGTTTTCAGACGTTTTGTTAATTTTCAACCAAAACGAATAAATGACCGTTTGGCATACGGTAACGGCCCTACAATCAGTAAAAAATGAACAATACATCGTCGAAATTTATTTCTTTCAATTGTAAAAATGTTAAGCGTTCGATAAATGACATAAGACGGATATGCCGGTCAGCTGATTTAATAGCCCTACAGGAAACATGGCTACTACCTGAAGAAATATCATTATTAAGCACAATAAGTGAAGAATTCTGCTACACAGGCGTGTCAGCAGTAGACACGACGGCAGGTATCCTGAGAGGAAGACCTTTCGGGGGAGTGGCGTTACTGTGGAGACGTAGTGTTTTTAGTAAAGTTTCAGTAGTGCAGTGTAATAATCAGCGAATATGTGGTATAAAGGTTGTAACCAAAAATAGAGAATTTTTGGTATTTAGTGTTTATATGCCCACTGATGAAAGTGTAAATTTAACGGATTTCACAGACGTCTTGAGCTCGGTGAGTGCAATAGTTGATAACTGTAATATAGACTATGTATATGTTTTGGGTGACTTTAATGCACATCCCACGGGACAATTTTACTCTGAGTTAACGGATTTTTTTAAAGATCAAGAGTGGACTTGTAGTGACGTAGATTTTTTGGGGATTTCATCGAATACCTACACGTTTGTTAGTGATGCGAATGGATCAAAACGATGGCTGGACCATTGTGTAGTTACAAAAGCCGCGGCTTCATCTGTGAAGAATGCCTATGTTCTGTATGATGTGTTTTGGTCCGATCATTTACCATTGTTTTTAGAAGTAAATTTAGGCTTAATAACATTAAAGACTTTCAATAAATCAGTTATACATAATAATGTTGTGTGGGGGGAGAGAAATCAATCTCAGATTAATTTATACCAAAAAGAGTGTAACGAAAGATTGAGATTGATTGATTTTCCTGTAGAGTTTAATAAGTGTCGTGGTTTTTCCTGTAATAATATTAGTCATAGGTGCGTAATAGACAAATTGTATAAGCAAATAGTACAAGCTCTTAGTGAAGCAGCTACTATAGGACAAAGGGACAATAACAATAGGATTCGTAAAACAATTGTCGGCTGGAGTAGGCACGTAGCTGAGGCTCACGGGGTGGCGAAACAAAAATTGTTCTCTTGGGCTTGGCACGGTAAACCTAGTTTCGGTCCGGTATATGAAGAGATGCGTGAATCCAGAAGGATTTTTAAGTCGAAACTAAGGTGGTGTCAACAAAATGAGGCCCAAATAAAGTTCGATATAATGGCATCCCACCACGCAGGGAAGGATTTTAGATCGTTCTGGAAACAAGCAAACAAATTTAATAATAAGGCGGCTACACCCGTGAGTGTTAGTGGCGTGACTGATCCAGAGGGTATAGCCAACATGTTTAAAAATCACTTTGCATTGACTTCTCCGCTGGGCCAGACTCAGGCAGGGTTGGATATAGGATCGCATCGGGGACTGACATTTAATATCGAGGCAAAAGAGATAAACACAGTGATAATGAATATATCAAAAGGCAAATCTCCAGGCCATGATTCGCTTAGTGTTGAGCACCTTCGATATGCTGGTCCACATTTGCAAAGAGTTCTGGCTTTATTGTATAATTTTTGCATCAGTCATTGTTATATACCAGAGGATATGATACGGACGATGGTGGTTCCAATTGTTAAAAATAAGACAGGTGATTTGTCGGATATACATAACTATAGACCTATCTCATTAGCTACCATTATCGCTAAGGTTTTTGATAGCATTCTAAGGGCACAGCTTGAACTACATGTAAATGTTCATGAGAATCAGTTTGGTTTTAGGCCGGGATTGTCAACCGAGAGTGCAATCTTGTCTGTTAAACATACAGTGTCTTATTATATAAAACGTAAGACTCCCGTATACGGGTGTTTTCTAGACCTGTCCAGGGCATTTGATCTGGTTTCCTATGATATCTTATGGGAAAAGCTTGAACAAACTAATATCCTTCCCGAGTGTATAAGCATTCTCAAATATTGGTATGGGAACCAGATGAACAGCGTTCGATGGGCGGGAGCTTTGTCAGAACCATTTAGGCTTGAATGTGGAGTGAGACAGGGAGGACTAACGTCTCCGCTTCTGTTTAATGTTTATATAAATGCTCTGCTACACGAACTCAGCAGCACTAGGGTCGGGTGCTATGTTGATGGTATCTGTGTAAATAACATCAGCTATGCGGACGACATGGTGCTGCTGAGTGCTTCTGTGTGCGGAATAAGACGACTTGTAAATATATGCGAATCATATGCTCTAGCTCATGGTCTGACATATAATGTTAAAAAATCAGAAGTTATGGTCTTCGGGGCGAGGAGTCAAATTCCAAGCGACATACCACCTATAAAGCTTTGTGGGCAGGCACTGAGACAAGTTACAAAATTTAAATACTTGGGACATGTCCTGACTTCTGGCCTCAAGGATGATGAAGATATTGATAGAGAACGGAGAGCGTTGTCAGTGAGAGCGAATATGTTGATCCGCAGGTTTGCCCGTTGCTCACTTAGAGTAAAAATTTCACTATTTCAAGCATATTGTACATCGTTCTATACGTCGGTCCTGTGGCTTAACTACACTCAAAAATCTTATAACGCTCTCCGGATTCAATATAATAATGCATTTAGGATGTTGGTGGGGCTGCCTCGATTTTGTAGTGCGTCGGCGATGTTTGCGGAGGCAAAAGTAAATTGCTTTTATGCCACAATGCGCGCGAGGTGCGCGTCGATGGCACGCAGAGTCCGGGCCAGCCCCAACAACATCCTATCAATGATCGGGACTAGACTAGATTGTCCATATTTAGCGCATTGCTGCGCCATTTCGCATGGTAGTAAATAGATAAATAATTTAATAAATAATAACATTTAAACATGTCAATGAAATTGTACTAACATAGATATAAGACATTATGTATACTAACAACATTTGAGCCAATGGTTGCTTCAATAAATAAATTATTATATTATTTAGGCCTTATGCCCGCTTTTGGCCACCTTCCCCTATGCAGTTTATTTATTCCAAGAAATTTCGAGCAGCAACTGCGATATACGGCGGCTGCTAGCGCCTGGGGATGGGAAGGCGGCTTTTAGAATAAATATCGATGCTCGAGAGTTTAATAGCTTTCCCGGAAATATTTATGTGCGTTACATCACCACTAGAGTTAGGCGCACTCTTATTTATTGGGACTGCCGACGAAAATGTTCTGCGGCTGTCAGTCTTGGCTTTCACATTTCTTCTGTTATTGACGAACAAAGTAACCTCTCTTCATATGTTTCAGAAAGTAGGTACCCACTCTAGCCATGTTTATTTATTTATTTCTGTAACCGGTTTTCAATCAATACTGTTTTGTTTTATTTTAGATAACATTAAAAATAACTTTAATAAAAAAATCCGTTTAGCCAAACAAAAACGGACAAGCAAAAACTTAAGACCTCAAAACAGTAAAATTATACAGGCCTATCTTTGATATAACTATTTAAATATCAGCTGTGTTTTCACTATTAGGGCTAATGCTTTCATCATCATCGCCGAGCACAGTACTAATTCAATTATGGCTTAAACACCATTTGCACAAAACTTCTCTGCTGAGGTTTTCCATTCGCGGTCACTCGCTTGATTTCAAGTTGTAGCTGAGACAATTGCTTTAATTCAATTCTATTCTCGGCTAATGAAAGTTGTTTTTTGCTTGGCTCCAAGAATCAGCACTTCTCATCTTCTCATTTGCTAAGAGAATTGTAGAAATAATCTTCCCACGTAGTTGTGTACCCTCTTAAAGCTAATTATCTGGCCAAAATTAGCGAATCTTGAAGCACCGTTAAGCTTTATGTTTGAATTTTCATTAGACCATTAATGCTGAAATGAAAATGCAAAGGTATTTTGTTGGTCCATTTATGTGCTCAATGTATGACAACAACAAATTATAATGTGCCCTGCCCTTTCCCAAAGATCAGTATGTATTATAGGCTGCATGCGGGATGGAGGAATATACCAGTAACAACTGCTTATCGTGCTTATCCGAACACGGAAGAACTCTTAACATTTTTTTTATCACAATATTTTTAAGCCCAGTATATTACATCCATGTTCATAACTAAATCATTGTTGTTGTTTACATCTTTAAACGTGCGATATTATGTCATAAAATCGCTAAATATAGGAGAAACGTAGCGTTTTATGCTGTTAAACATTGCTGTGCTGGCTGTCATATCAAAAGCAGGGTGTTTTCAGTATTTCAAAATATCACTATATTCCACTTTCCCTTTGAATTTGGTTTTAATGCCAACGAGAAGAAGAATGGTAGATCGATCTTTTAAGCTTTATGCGTGCTGTACTTATGTCATAAAATCGCCAAAGATCGCAGGAACATAATGTGTTAGGAGCATCTGTTAAACATTGTTGTGCTGTCATATCTTCAACGGAACTCAACACTTCCTACATTTTACCGACGCCGCACTAATAAAACCTGCCTTCTACGGAAGTTGTATGCGACTCACCTCGGATTAAATTTTAACTTATTACCTAGAGTAAACACATGTCTTCCATAATAAGATAACTGCAAGCTATAGGAACTATATGCGTGGACAGTAACTGCTGAACTAATTTTGCAACTAGCTATTGCTCCAATGCGTCATCTATCAAATTTTAATATAACTTTTAAGCTTGTAAATCTCATAAGGTGAAATAGTTTAAAATTATATTTAAAATTATGGTATAAGAGAAACTCTACTGCCTAGTAGTTACAGCTGACTTTTTTGTTTCAGAGTTTTTTTATATCTGATGAAGGACCTAAATTAATTAGGTAATCGTGGGTATTATTAATTCACCTAACCTTTACGGGAATAAATAGGCGTCATTTATGTATAGTCTAACGTGCTGTTTACTGTACCTGTACATTATATCTCTCCATGTCCAACATATCTGCACCTGTACATTATATCTTTCCATGTGCAACAGATCTGTACCTGCACATTATATCTCTCCATGTCTGCCATATCTGTACCTGTACATTATATCTCTCCACCTCCAACAGATGCGAAGATGGTGGAGGCGGCGCAGCGACAGGGACCGGCGGGCGGGCAGCATCGCTGCGGCTGGCCAACGGGCGGGTGGCCGCGCAGTCGGCGGAGCAGCTACCCCACTCGCCCGCCGATTGTGCCTCCGTGCGAATCTCCATCGATAACACCAACACGTGTTGCACGGACTCGCTGGTCACCGCCCTTGACGACGAGACGCTCCTGTTGGGTGAGTGGTTTTTTATTTGTTTTTATATGGTGGCAACACGGCCATAGGTCCACTAAAATCCATTGTAAAGGTCCATTGGATCTATTTGTACTCTTCATCATCATCACCAGCCCTTTTAATGTCCCCACTGCCGGGCCTTCCCTATAGATGGAAGAATATAGGGAGATTGAGGCTAAACCCACCACGCTGGCCCAGTGCGTGTTGATGGCTATTAACGACTGCAGATGCAACCGGGACCCCCGACTTAACGTAATAAAACTAATGTGTGCCTGAAAATCCTTTACGTCTTCTTGCAAACTAAAGTAAGGTCACCAAATAAGGCCTATATACCTTAATTATTACCTAAAGAACTTTTTTATTACCTAACTAAACTTACTCTAAAAATCCATTGCAAGTTTAAAATTTCGCCGGATTTTGAAATACACAATGTATATCAGTACAATGTACGCCAAGTCGAATGTACTGGTCGAAATAATTCTTTTTATGAAAATAAATTGATTAAAATATTCGACCTACGACCGACCCCACTTAGAGTAGGATAAGGGCAGGGAGAAGAAGAAGAAGAAGAAATTGATTCAAATATTCAAAACGACTTACTCCAGCTTAGGCATAAATTGTTCCATTCAGTCCAGGCAGGCATTTAGGCACAGCAAATTTATACTGAGCATGGGAATTCAAAGACGCCACTAAGTGTTGGCGACTAGTCGTTCCATTTTCCATTCAATACAGTTGAGTGAGACAGGGATACGCGTTCAATGCAATTGAAGGATGGTCTCCGGGGTCTGTCACATAATTAACTCACGGATTGCTCGCATCCGATACTGACAAACGTATGGAATAATACAAAACCTTCATTATAGTAGATAATTCAATCAAATTAGGTAACAAAGGTTATATACCTGCATACATAAATTACTCCTATATCCCTGAAGGGGTAGGCAAAGGTGAAATAACACCCACGTTTCGCCTATGATGTTAGGTCCCATGTAATAGGTGGCGAGCCTATTGCCATTTATCGGGCACAAAGTAAGATTAGGTGGCTTACTTTGGACTGCCTGACAAACCGGCCGCCTGCCGGACACCAACAATCTTTGGGTATGCTAGGTGTTAATGGGTTGCCCTTGAGCATTCATGTGCCGAAAGTTCCTTAAGGGTAATGGTATACACCTAGCAATTACCTTAGTCAACTTTTATAATAATAATAATAAATCTTTATTTGCATAAAACATGGTACACTTTTGGATGTTATCATTAAAATTAAATATTGCACATGCACGTTTAATCGATCTATCGATAAGCAAATATTATTTCGTCGTCATTATAATAAAATTGTCAAGTAAAAACATATAATTCAATTCAATTCAATAAGCTGCACAATTAGAATAAAATTAACAAACATAAGGTTATATACTATACTACTATATTATATAATATACTCCTTGAGTGAGTATTTTTTCGCTCCTATGGCTTGGGAGCAATACTCACTCACGCTTGGAAGACACTGCAATGCAAGTACCCACAGTATCAATGAAATTGTACACAAAATGATTACTGCTGTATCATACCGCTTTAAGTATCAATCGCATCACTATTTGCGCCAAAGATGTGTAAGCAAAATTTTATAATAGCTAACTCCTACGTACATCGGAAGGCCTGTGGGCGACTCCTGTTTTGCACGAGTTCAGTCCTAACTAGAATTAGTGAAGCTCAAAAGCTGGCTCCACAACATCTGATCAATCTGATCAATCAGTCATTCAAATCAACATCTGATCAATACATACATACATAAATCACGCCTATGTCCCGAAGGGGTAGGTAGAGGTGAACTAGCACCCGCGTTCCGCCAATTATATTTAATCCCATGAAATAGGTGGCGAGCCTATTGCCATTTATCGGGCACAAAAGTCGCAGTAGGTACATTGCTAGGTGGTATAAGAGGAACGCTGCTGCCCATTTCTCATCACTGACTTATCCTTAGTCGCCTTGTACGACACCCACGGGAGAGATTTGGGGTGGTGACAATTGTATTCTACTCTGCCGTCACCACACGGCACTGTTTAAAACAATATATCTGATCAATATATTGTTTTAAACTTACGTGGTCACTTTCATCAGGATTTATACCATAATCTAAATACGTGGTAGGTACAAATCCCGTTTTATTACAATTTAAATCTGATCAATATTTTAAAGCGCCTTCGTGGTCTAGTGATTCGCCCACCGGAAGAACATCCCGAAGTCCGAAATTCGATTCCAGGGAGTACAAATTTGTACTCGGTTTGGTCGATGGTGGGACTTTTTCAAGTCCGCCTGGCTAGCTACCACCGTCTTATCAAAATCTGTCGGTATAATAGTCCGACAATTTGTGATAAAATAGCCCATCCCTCTGTAGTTGAGGATTCCAGGTGAAGCATGATTCCAAATACGGCCCTTATCGTCACTTACCAGCGGGTGAGATAAAGGTCAAGAGCTTCTCCATCTAGCATAAAAAATAGCAGTTAATCTGTTGAAAACAATTTTCGTTTTCAAATTTATATGCCCGATAAAGCCGAATAGAGTTCTTAAATATAAATAATATTGTGCTTAGTCATTAATAACCAAATAAACGAAAATCGTATAACTACCTATCTAAAAAACATTTTATACGGTTTTATGAATACTTAATTAACTAATGTTAATAGTGTATCGAGACAAATTAATAAACATACAATTACATACATACCTATATAAATCACGCCTATATCCCTGAAGGGGTAGGCAGAGGTCAATTAACTTAATTACACTATAAATTGGCCTGGTGGTGCGTGGTGACGGCAGAGCAGAATATCACGGTCACCACCCCTAATCTCTCCGGCGGGTCTTGCAAAAGGCGACTAAAGTAAAGCTAGATAGCGATGAGTAATGGGCAGCAGCGTTCGTCATGTACCTACCACCTAGCAATATACTACGATTTACGTGCCCGATAGATGGCAATAGGCTCGCCACCTATTGCGTGGGACCTGAAAAATTGGCAAAACGTGGGTGTCAATACAGCTCTGCCTACGTGCCTACTCATGTTGCATTTTTCACTTTAAAATTTCAAACTGTATAACAAAAATATCGTCTATACACCATTCACTTGGGCTTGAGACAAAATATAAACAATCTTGATGTGTCTTTAAATATAAATAAAATACAAAAATAAAAATATATCACACCAATATTTCAAAGCAGCTAACAGTTTTATTTTTCTATTATTGATGGTGTATTTTAGAATACACTTTTCTTGTTCTTAAGAGCATTTCGTAGATCAAGAGACATAATCAAGATTGTTTACATTTTGTCTTAAGCCCAAGTCAATGGGGTATAGTTTTTAATTACTTATATTTGCGGTAAGGATAATACAGTGATCGATGAGGAAGGGGCAGCAGCGTTCCTCTAGTACCACCTAGCAATGTACTGCGACTTTTGCGCCCGATATATGGCAATAGGTTCGCCACCTATTACATGGGTCCTAACATAATTGGCGAAACGTGCGTACAAGTTCAATTCTGTCTACCTCTTCAGGGATATAGGCGTGGTTTATGTATGAATGTATATTTGCGGTTAACCCAAGCCGCCATCGCAAACCACAGTGACACGATTCGTGACAATTATAAATAAAAATGTAACGCGAAACTTGCCTGACTAGGAGCACCCAAGCTATCCAGACATTCGTAAAGCCTTCCTTCCGGTGATCTCAGCGAGCTGAAAAAGTTAAGTTGGAAAGGTCATTATGGTCCCAGTAAAAACGTATTCTTTCTAAAGTGTAGTCGTATAAGTAGGATAAATAGGTGTATTAAATATGGGTATTCTACTCGTATTTAATACAGGTACATACATAGTATAAAATACTATTAAATACGTATTTAATAGTATAGTATCTTATATTATAGAACATACAAATCACAGTATAAACTACGGTGGTGTTATTTTTATGACATACCTATTTAATTACAGTCAAAACTCTTAGCCAGTCAAAACCACTTTTGATTGATTTCAGGCTCTATTAAATTGAGCACGATGTAACATCATCTCTTCTGCCATAAACAATAATATCTAGTGATGTAATTAACATTGTACAACAATCCGATTTTATATATGAAATTATTATAATGTGCAAAATATAATTTTAAAGCGATTTTCGTAAGGTTGAAAAATGCGGCGTTTAAGTTTTTTTTTTTCTCCGACCTACGCGCTCAAGTTAACCCAAACCTATCGGTCCGTGCCTTACGCAACAGCCGTATCCTTGTCGTGGGCAGGCTGCAAGCAATTTCGGCAGGAACATCCGATCTAGCATTGACCATGAACAGCTGCGACATCGCGCATGCCGCGAATTCGCCGCCATGAGAACTGGCAGTCTCAAACGGCTCGCGAGGAGGCGACACGCGCGCGGCAAAGCTCCCAAGCGAAGCTCACACGATCGGAAACGCGCGTGCCAGTGCTGTGTCAAACGTGAAACCAACCTTTTTTCGCAACACATCCTTTTTTTCTTTCTTTCTCGCCAGTGCAAAAAAAGTTGCTGAAAATGCGGGAGTTCCACCCAAACGTTTGTAGCTAAATGTTATGGCGTGTCGCTTGTCTGTGTTGTCGTCAATGTTGTCCGCTAAATTAACAATGTTCTAAACAATAAGGGAACCAATTAGGTAAATATAATTTTAACAAGTGCCTTTGGGATAACGTTGTCGCATGCTAGAGCTAAATGGACTAATAATAATTATGTGGGCTATTGGACAAGTTTAAATTTGTATTTGGGTTAACTTAGCCGTTTTTCGGGTGCCAAGTGGGGCCGTTACAACCGTATCATTGCCAAAATAAACGTATCGCCGACTTTTACAAGGTAAGAGGAGCAGTGAATATTTATGGGTTCCTTGTTGAAGTTTGTATCGTATTCCGTTTTGATAGATTCTATTTTGGTATCTGTTTTTTACTCAAAGCTGTCACAAATAAATACAACTGTAAAATATTAATTAAATATAAAAAATCTCCATTTATTTCTATATTCACTACTTCTCCATAAGTTGCTTGTAATTTTAATACTTGTCAATAATAATTATTGTTAAATGTTGCTCGTAGTTGATACATTTATAGTGTAACTATTATAAAATGGAGATTCAGATTTATAGCTCCTAGCGTACATAACGAATTAATTTTACGGTTCCAATACCAACTCTTCAGTTATATTAAAAACTCCATTTGTTTGGCGGAATCTGATCGCTATGCTAAGCCAATATTTTTTTACCAGCTTATAATTTGAGATCAGATTGGCAAGAAAAGAACCCTTTTAAATCAATAACAAGATCGTATGTTTTACTACTTCTTAAATTACCATAATTATATATTTTTAAACGAAAATATATTTACCAAACGAATCTTTATGAATTTTTTTTTTTTAATTCTAAACTAAAAGTAGTCTAGTATAAATTCTGTGTACAGAGATCGATCTTTAACAAACAAGGTTGTCCACTGCCCCTGGTACTGATCGTATAGTGATAGTGTATCCAGGGTCTAATTATTATTACTACTGCCCTTGAAATGTTTAAAGGATTGTATTTATATAAGTTCGAAATAATTTTATTTTATTTATTTATTTCATTCAGGTACAAACAGTCGTATACAAAAAATAATATGTTTTTTATGACTGTAACCTGTTTGTGTACTTAAAATAAATAAATAAATAAAATAAAATAAAAAATAATAATATGCAGCAGAACTATCTTACAAACAGGCCTTAAGTACCATAAATTGTATCTAAGTTACTAATAGATATGCGAAAAGTGACGGATACATTTTCTTATAATATAATATGTTCTCCAAGGCTTATAATTCGATGGGTAATCATCATCATCACCAGGGGGCCTAGACAAAGTAACATACCAACAAAGATAAGGAAGTTCGATAAAGCAAAATGTATGGGATTTGACGTAAGTCGCCGTGAAATCACGTGACCAAAATCAACTTCGTAAGTTCCTAGTTTTGTTGGTAGCGCAAGCTAAGACGCTGTAGATACCAAAGTAATATGGCCGATCGTGACGAACTTCGACACGTTATCGTTATGAAACGATTGCCACTTGGCTACGGGCCCTTGTCTTTAATGTCCCCACTGCTGGGGCACGAGCCTTTCTCTATGGATGGCAGAATATTAGGAGAATGTGCCATAATCCACCACGCTGGCCCAGTGCGGGTTGGTGGATATTAAAGACTGCAGATGCAGCCGGGACCAACGGCTTAACGTGCCTTCCGAAGCACGGAGGAACTCGAGATAATAAATTTTTGGTCACCCATCCAATGACCAGCCTTAGCTGAGGTCCCACCTGCATCTGCCTACAGTCGTTAATATCCATAAATCCGCTGGGCCAGCGGTTATCGCGCATTCCTCCCTTAATCTTCCATTTCATTCATAGGAATAAAGGACTTAATGATGATGATTCTTATAGGTATATGTTACACTGTGAATGTATCTTAATTGTATCTTATTTTCTATTAGCAATCTATTACTTATCTATAAAGCGAAAATAGCACGTTTTCGTGTACCAAGTGAGACACAAACATCGCTCAAGCACCGCAATTATAAAACGTCCAATGCTCGAAACACAAAACCAACATTTCAAAGGACACAATTTAAGAACCAAAGCTAATCTTGTGGAGCTACAAATAAGAAATATTCATCACAAAAGGCTATGACGCTCACCGAAACAGATTGGTGCGAATAAGACAGTCTTTGACTCCCAAAGACGACCGTCCGCGGCCGAAAATAACTAACAATACCTAATAACTAACAATAACTGACAATATCAACATTTAGACGTAAAACTAACAACATTTTAAATTTACTGTAGGGGAAAAATTGTATACTATTCGATTTTATTTTCAACATTATATAAATTTTAGTAAAATTAGTACAAAGATTTTGGTGGTTAGAAAAAGTTGGAAAAATTATGGTCCGGTTATGGAGCGGTTTAGACACCTGCTCGGATTACTGTGGACGCGGGTTCGAATCCCGCATCAAGACCATAATTTTTCGAACTTTTTCTAACCACCAAAATCTTTGTAAGAATTGTATGTACTATAATTTATAAGTAATTCTATTTAAAAATTGATTTAATATGAAAGGCATTTTTTAATTTTTATACAAACATACGCATAAATCACGCCTATATCCCCGAAATGGTAGGCAGAGGGAAATTATCACCCTCGTGGCGAGCCTATTGCCATTTATCGGGCACGAAAATCACAGTACACTGCTAGCTGGCATAAGCGTAATGCTGCTGCCCATTACGCATTGCTGTCTTAGCCTTTAGTCGCCTTGTACGACACCCATGGGAGAGTTGGGGGTGGTTTAAATTTTATTCTGCTCTGCCGTCACCACACGGCACTTTTAATTTATAACATAATTCCATTGTATCCTCTATTTTGCTGTGCCCGACAGGGTCCATAATTGACTCTGTAAGGATTGCAATAAACAATTGATCGAGTAAAATTTGCCGTGACTTGAATTTTTTACGTCTATATTTATCGCGCATAGCTGTACCTACTTGTATTGCACGCTGTGTCAGTCACGGTGTTTTAGTACAGGAACCACGTCTTATTGAATCAGTTGCATATTACAAAAGGAATTTAATCTAATCAATCTAAACATGGCAGTTGGAAAATATTATGAATTTAATCACAATATTTTTCTTTTCAAGTCTTTAACTGTTTCTAATTGAGCAATCGTGTGGATTATTATTTTGATTTTCATTTCAACATATTATAAATGTTAGAAAATTTATCACAAAGATATTTGTGGTTCGAAAAAGTTCGAAAAATTATAATCTTTATGCGGGAATCGATCCCGTCCTCCGCGTTCCGGGGATTCAATTGTGACAATCGTGTGGATTCTTTGTTGATTTTTCGCTGCTATCAACATCATCATTACTGGCCTGCCAGATAGCTGGGACACACTCCTTTCCTACGGATGGAAGAATAAGGGAGAAGGGCACATAACGCCCCACGCTCGCCAAGTGCAGATCGTTAATATTAACGACTCCAACCCATCTTAAAGATATAGCCATTTATCGCGTTGAACTGTCAAAAATCCAATGTGATTTTAGTAACTTCAACGCGATAAATGGCCTTGTCATATCGTGTTTGGGTGGTCATGCTAGTTGGGCAGATGCAGCCAGAGCCAACGACCTAACGTGCCTCTTCAAGCACAGAGGAACTCGATATAATTTATTTCTGGTGACCCATCTAATGATTGACTTGGAGAAACATTTCTTGGTTTACGCATTTGCAGACCATCTTGTGACGGCAGAGCGGAATACTATAGTTAGTATCCCCAACCTCTCGACTAACGGCTGGTTTATTATGCATAGTTAACTGCCGCACTGAGAGACGTCAATTATCTTTAATGAGTAAATAATGTCAACAATTTTCATTCAAATCAAGACCATAGACCTGGCAAGAATAGCGACTACTTTTGAATTGTCATTTTTTTACGTTAAGTACTCATTAACGTTAGTTGCAGTCTCTGAGTGCGGCAGTTACTCAACTAATTGTTATAATGGTTGTATATCTGACTAATATTAAACCATTAGTAACAATTGGTTGAGTTAACTATGCATCTAAAAAGGGTTAGTAAAACAGCGATGAGTAATGGGCAGTAGAGTTCTTTTTATACCATCGATATACAGCTATTTACGTGCCCGATAGATGGCACTAACTTTGGCATTAATACATCTCTGCCTACTCATTTGGGGATAAATAGACGTGATTTATGTTTACGTCATGTTCCTTATACTTTAGAAAGGAGACTTATTGAAATTATAGCCATTTAAATGATACAAGAAGAAAGACATGTCACCTAATTCCTTATCATACTCTTTTTCAAGAAAAATAACCAACTATTACCTGGAAACAATAAGAAAACAACGCTAAATAGGGTCATTGTTTCGTAATTCGTGAGAAATGCACAACATTACTATGCTTTCATTATGATTCGTGCGCTTGTGCAGAGGAAATATGGCGGAACACAAAAGCACAATAATTCTAAAAATAATAGAAACAGAAGCATTCCACGTCAATCAAAATGTAAATGTTGATATATGACGCAAGGTTCAGATACAAATGAGGTTGATACAACTGTTTGGGTATTATTGAATCAACGCGCAATATGTCACAATCGCTCAACAGTCATAAACATGTCATACATTTGGGGACCAAACAATAGAAGAACTATATGAAGAATTAACTTGTAAATAATAATAACATTTTGAAAATATAATAATAGTAAATAATATGAATACTATAGTAATAAGATAACTGTTTACACTAAGCTGTGTCTCTTGATTATAATCTATTTCAAAAAAATGACTGTATAACTGACTGTATTTGTAAAAAGAAAGGAAACAAAAAAAATGCTTTTTCTTTGTAGTTGACACCCATAATATGTTGAATGGGGTAGTGAAGAGAAAGGTGGCCCATTTCCCAAAACGGACACTCTCAAATCATTTTTAAAATGCCAGCCTCGTTCTTTGCCCCCTTAAGGCGACAAAAAAAACCAAAGTTCCTTCATCTCGCCATGCGTATTGGCAAATAGTTTTATACCCGCTTTGAGCAGTATGCCCTTTGCTCTGACGACAGTATGCGGCGGCAATTGACGGAATCACTTCAAGAATGATCGACTCGAATTCTTCGAAAAAAATGTCATCCTATTGCATTCAACATTAACTATTTGCACAATTAAGATTGCGCAAGGGAAACATGTGGTCTCGACTAATGTGTACTTAATATTATAATGCTGCAGAGTTTGTTTGTTTGTTTGGTTGGTTGAACGCGCTTAATCTCAGGAACTACTGAATCAAATTGAAAAATTCTTTTTTTGTTGGATAGTCCATTTATCGAGAAAGGCTATGGGCTATTTAGTTACCGACATTAACGCGAGCAAAACCGCGGGCGACCACTAGTTTATAATAAAACACCAACAAAGACATGCCAGTCCAATTGACATAATGCACAGTAGGTACCCCAGTATTGGTTACAACCACTTGAGTCTTGACATCGTAGTAGTATTTACAATTCGCCGTCACGTGGCGCTGTCGTCGCGTCGTCGTATTAATTCATGTTTATTAAACATTTTATTAACTATACCATTGCCATTAGATACGCGACTAATTCCACTCGGTGTTGGCTAAAGAAAATTGTCACGTGGTCAAGCCGTGACCGATCGGGGAAACCTTATGCAAAGTCAAGCAGATATTTCGACAGTCCTTTCAATTACGCTTGTGGTGACACAAAATAGTTTTTTGGGGGCGGCGGAATGTTTCCTCTTCCATGCATATCGGCGACTTCATTAAGGCATCTATTCTTTCACTTAAATTTTGTGATACTAACTGCCGCAATCAGAGACGCCAAAAACGTTAATGAGTGAGTACTTAACGTCAAAAAATGACGCTATTATTGCCGGGTCTATGGTCTAGATTTGAATGAAAATTTTTGACATTAAATACTCAATAAAGTTAATTGACGTCTCTGAGTGGGGCAGTTAATAAATTTAATATTTCTTAAGCAAAGTCAAGGAGACTTTCGACAGTCCTCTCAATTACGCTTGTGGTGACACTTATTAGACGTCATCGTCTCCCAGACCTGTTCCCAGTTAATTGGGGGCGGCGCAGAATGTTTCCTCTTCCATTCATATCAGCCACGTCATCAAAGCATCTACTCTTTCGCTTACCTATATCTAGACCGTCATAATAATAAACTGTTGGTAAACATGGTATAGCTACTCCGCGTTTTGTCTTCGTTTCACAAATATGATTTTGAATGCGAGGAAAAGAGACAAAACACTGAGTAACCAGTCTATACTTGAACCTTATTAATTAATAAGGCGGTTAGTGACAATAAATAAAATAATAAAAATTTCTTACACTCATACCTATCATCTAGCTCAAAGTAGTACATAAGCACTTGTAAAATGTTTAACTTACTTAAAAATTGTTTAAATTTAATTGTATAAATAAAAATATAAGCATTTAAACAACCATGACTCGATAACAAATGTCTCTGTTCATCACAAACTATCGGGCACGTAATTCGCAGTGTATTGCTAGGTGGTATAAGAGGAATGCTGTTGCCTCCTTTCTCTTAGTCGCCTTGTATGCCCGTAGAAGAAATGGAGTGAGGTGACAATTGTAGGTATACTAGACTGCCGTCACTACACAGCATTACGTAGACAACAGGCATCAGTAACCAAACTATGCCGCCAACGAACAGGGTCCGCGGGTTCGATTCCCGCATCAAGACCATAATTTATCGAATAGGGTCCTGGCCTGTCACGGTCGCCACATTTAAAGTAAACTCTTTGAGTTCAATTAAAGGACTCGGTAATGTTTTAATTAGCGGAACGAAAAACGGAAAAGAGATTACTTTTATGCAACATTCATATTTTTATTGCAAATTGTAATAATTCACATTGTAGATAGTTAGAAAGAAACACATAAGTCATTGTTTATGGACACACACAAAATAAGGTTACATTTATTAACAGGGTACGAAATTAAAGTAATTAGCTCCCTTTGAATAATTAAATGAAAAAGAGTAGGTACCTATCCGAATTCAGGACCTTTGTCGAATATTGCCTGCGTTACAAAGCCGCTTGCTTAGTTATTAACCAGACCGTCCACCTACGAGGTCTTGATCTAATTTCTGATGCGGTTAATAACCAACCCTAACGTGAATCAGCTAAAACCTAAATCCCCACAAAGAGTTTTGTTAAAACATTTTTATACTGTATTGCGTACATTGTTAATACAGATGAGTTTTCAAATTATCATTTCATTTCACTTGATACTCCGATCTTCTACTATTTATTTACAAAAAATATTGGCTACAAAAAGTAATCAAGGCGACGGCATCAAGTTAGGTTGCCACAAAATGACAAATTTTATTAATCGACTTTGTGCTTTACTGCAAAAAAGTTAAGGTGGACAATCGATTGAAGAACAGACGATTTGATAGTTTTAGGTAGTCTGAGGCACATGAGTAAATAAACGGAACAGAGTGGCAATTTCTCCACTGGCTATATGGGCGTAAACCGGTTTTTTCCAACCTCGCCTAGCGGCCAGTGGTCAAGCTACTCTGTTCCGTTTATTTACTCATGTGGTCTAAAGTGCATTTGACTGGACTATCTAATTTCTCAAATTATTTTATCTGTGGTCTAGGCTAAAAGGACCGTACGTACTGCATAAATATTATTTTGTATACTCTGCCCTTTAACTGTCTTCTGTAATCGATGGTCAATTTCAAACCAGTTCCTACGAAATTGTCTCAGAGACTGGTTGACCTTAATGGTAGCTATGGGTTAAGTTCTTGCTTTTTCTAGATTATTATTGAAGCCATTTGATTTTTGGGTCAATGTTAGTCCTGTTACATAATTACCATTGATTTGTTTATACAGACGCAAAATGCGGTAAGTACACATTAATAAAATAAATAAACGAATATGGTCATTTTTTTTAATAATTTCATAACTTACATTTTCAAATATTTTTTTTTTTTATTCAAAAATAAAATTACAAGTTTCCTTTGTTCAACTATGGTTTACACCGCATAGACTGACCGTAGAAAACAATAGGCACGCACTAATTTCAGAAATAAAAATTGTCGGGATTTGTTTATGTGCTATTTTACTTTTGATAGGTAATAGTTATTTCTTTTAGCATTAATAATTAAAACAGATTCTTTTTGTAGCTCCTAAATTTACTAATTGGGTAAGTGCTGTGTATTCAATAACGTATTGAACATTACCTCCATCATCACCAGTCCTTTATTGTCCCCACTGCTGGGGCACGGGCTTCCCTGTGGTTGAAAGAATGTAGGCAGATTGGGCCATAGCCCATAAACCGGGACCAACGGCCTTTCGTGCCATCCGAGGCACGGAGGATATAACTTGAGAAAATAAATGTTTGGTCACCCATCCAGTGACCGGCATTAGCGAACATTGATTAGTTTACGCAATCCCACTGCTCCCGACTATGTACAGTTGACAGCACGTGAGTGCTTACTATCTAATACCGTTGAGCGAACCTGAATTTTATCTCATTTGAGATTAAGTGCAAAGTATATAAAAATAATTTTACAATTTGCGGCAGTCCAATACTCCGTTATCAATACTTGATGTACAAAAGATAATAAGGTCATAATTAATTATTGGAAAAAGCCAAAGGCCGGGTCAATTACGTCACAAACAAAAATAATAATAAACTTTAATTGAAATGACAATTGCTGTAAGCGAATGGATTTGGTTTATGTTCATATTGTTTCAACTATGCACCATTACACAGTAACAAATGACGATCGTCGTAACCTACAATAACGCATGATTCTACTACTCAAAGCAAATTGTCAATATTAAAACTTGCTAAACTTTTATTCTTAAGCCGTCACCATTGACACCACACATACGAAACACCGGTAGGTACGTCACGTGCGTATAAATAATAGTATTTTAATATATACCGAACATCGCGTTAATGGCTTATATAAAAATTTAATTAACTTCTGTTGATTGACATTGTTGTTCAGTATGGCCGCGGCTTTTATACAAGCATGACGTGTGTGTGCACATTATCAATAAATGTGTGGTGTCAGGTGTTTCAAAGTAAAAGTTGACGAACATGGAACTGAAATCTTTCGCGCGAATCAACAGAGGCATTCGGGATACCGTGCAACTGGTGAAGAAATGTAGATTCAGAAGCAACGAATACTCGCCAAGTAAGTTTAAAAGGGAAAATTTTAGTACAAGTAAAATTGTATCACTGCATAGACTTCATTCTGGTCCAATTATTTATTGTAAGGAATTACCGATCACCGTTTTTTTTTGCATTATGATGATTGCACAACACGCAAAAGTTATGACCTAATGCAACGAACTCTTATACGATAATCAACATATATCACATCAAACAGATTAATAAAATATGGAACACTTAACTAAATAGTGTGTTGTGCAGACAGAAACTGTATTGCGCTAAATGATTCAAGACCACGCGATGGAAAATATATCAACCACTTTGCTGTATAACTGATTGTTTACTCTGTCTGTCTGCTACTTTACACATTTTTTAAATTGGAGAATTACAAAAATATACTTTTCTACGAAGAGGAGTTCCAAGGGGGGTAGTCTTGTTTCTGAATTGTATCTACTGGAAATAAATAAATCATGCCTGCACAGCAATTAAGAACCGACAATCGAACTGTTAAATATTTGTGACACAAAAAGTAAATCCTAATAAGCCGGCGGAAAAAAACGGTTCTGTTATCAAATAGAAATTATTTTCAATTGTATTTAAATGCGTAAAATTTTATAAATCAGGTGATCGTGCATAGTGATTAGATTTTTCCTAATCCGAATCGATCCTGCAAAAATTGACCATAAGTGCTTGTAATTATGTTCTTATAATATGCAGAAATTAAAATAATAGCAACAGTTATAGTTTTCATAGAAGTTTAGAACACTATAGAAATATACCTATGTGCTACATTCTCCAACTATATATTTTAATGTTTACTTTAAGAAAAAAAATGTGTGCCCTTCAAAACATTTATGCACACACACCGGTACACAGACAAAATTTTGGCCAGACATTTACAGAGGCAACGTATTAAATTATAGGCGATACATATAAGAATTTCAAATACCTTCTGCAATACGCAGAAAGAAACTTCCCGTGGCTATCCGTTATGGAAGATAAAAGTAGTATGACACAAACCAATAAGTCCGTAAAACAAACATTATTATTATAACAATAAATTGCCGCATAAAATTGTTACGACTGACCCTCGCTGTTCACAAGCCCGGGCAAAAACTACTGCCACAATACTCATAACAGATGTTACATGAAATATTTCCTCTAAATAGTAATGTGAGTCATAAGGTCTGTGGCCATATATCATATGAACAATAATATGGCTAATGTTATAACAAAGTCTTGTTGTGTTTATAATTAAAGGAACTCTTTAGAATATTTATCTAGAGTATTATTTATAGATAAATAATAGGAAAATGTTTCCAATGAGAAAAGAATGGCTAAAGAAATAATAATTATTATATAACAGCAATGATAATAAATATTATCAAAAATAATGCTGGAAGTTTCATTAACAATATGCGCAAAAAAATAACGTGTAATAATAATTGTATGTCAAACCTATTTTAATTACAATTTGATATTGTTTAATCAAAACCTTTTTAACAGCCGTAATTGAAATGTACATTTATAAAAAACACCGCATCAACTGTAAGTATTTTTTCATTCGAATTTAGACTAATTATGTTGCTAATAGACTAACTACTACACTCAGAGACGTCAATAAACGATAATGAGTACTTAAAAAATTACATTTCAAAACTAGTCGCTATTCTTGCCGGGTCTATGGTCTAAATTTAAATGATTTTTTTGGCATTAAGTACTCATTAAAGTTAATTGACGTCTCTGAGTGCAGCAGTCAGGTCTATTAGTTAGTTACAATAACGGTGGGGAATGTCTGACAGCTTATGATGACTGCACTGTGTATGTGATATCCGCAATTCATGCCAATGCCAGTCATTGGATGGTTGATCAAAAATATTCTGCCTCTGGCTTCTGAGTGCTTTGTACTTATGTTTTGTACGCTTATTGCCATCTGCAGCCACATAATACCCAACACCTCATTGGTCAGAGTGGTGTGCAATAGCCTGTTCTCCCTTTCATCAACCATCTACAGAGAAGCTCTGTGCCGTGTGGACATTATTAGGCTAATGATGATATGGCAGTAACCAACAAGATGGTAACCAACATACGAATATTTTTAAGCTCATATTTTTTTTATTGTTATTATTTTCTTCTATTGTGTCTTTATCTTTTCTAATCAATTTATAGTGAATTAAAGAGAGTTGATATTCCTGCTTAGTGTGTTTGGGTATTCTAGTGCGTAATTTCTTAACTGTATAGTTACGAAATTACGCACACTACAGTTTGATAAATTGATGGCTATATATATTTTGTTGTGAAATTAAAAATGAGCAGGTTTTCTTTATGTTATAAAAATATATAATCTTCAAAAGTTAGTTTATTAACTTTCTTTCCGTGTTAAATGGCCACGTAACCAGCTGTAGCAATCTTTTATTTTTGTCCACAAGAAAGTCTTGAGATAACAGTTGATAGCGGTCTCCTTTTAGGTCAGCTACTCACGTCAGACTTTTAATATTCAAAAGTTATTTAAAGCAACGTGTCTAAAAAATATTCGATTAATATAATATGCAGACTAGAATACAATTGTTACCACCCCCATCTCTCCCGCAGGTATCGTACAAGGCGATTAGGGGTAAAGACAGAGATTATAATGGCAGCGTTCATCTTATACCACCTAAAAATATACTGTGATGCCAATAGGCTATCTCTTAAAAGATAAATAGTCGTGTTTTATGTATGTTTTTAAGATTCAAAGTGAGTGCACTAGTTTGACAGCTTTGTTTAGTATGTCGTTCTATACATCTATACAGGACACACAGCTTTAGATCGTTTTCGATTTATGTTCAAATAATAGCTAATAAAAATATAATTGTAGGTATCATTTTTATAAATAACGCACCGTGACCGCAGCACGTGCGACTATCATGACAATAAAATGCAGTAAAAATGTCGCACAGATGCGGAAAATTGAATTAAGCTCCGACTCGGGCGCCTGTGAGTCCTACAAGAGGCTGATATCTATCTGGGGACGCCTGCAGCTGTGAAGCTACCCTCACAGGGAGTGCTCGACTGCAAGGCTCGAGGACAAGGTCTTCACTTTCTCCAAAAAACCCGGTAGATGCTGTAAAGGCCTCTCGGCCAACAGCCTAGATCCTTAAAGAAAATAATAATTGAATATGTAGTACAACTGGCCATTCACGCGTTCGCCAGCGCGCGGTCAGCCTAAACGATGTGACAAATGGGAGTCCGTTCGGACCGCACAAAGCGATTGCTCGGTGAATTTTTATAGAATTTCTCTCCTATCGGAAATCGTGGTGACATTGAACTTTTTTTTCACTTCTGGCATGTGTACGATTTATCGACTAGGGAGAGAAGTAGGTGCAAACAAGAAGGGTATCACCGAAACCTTTTTTTTGGGATTAGGTACACCAACATTACATATTATTCACAATTGTTGCGGAAAAGTGACAATGCATGTTTTTTTTCATCACAACATCTTCCTGCCCTGTTGCCCGTTTATCTGGGGTCGGCGCAGTCATTATATTTCCTCTTCCATTAAAACCGGTAACGTCATCAAGCCATCCATTCCATTTTGATTTATATAATTATCACACCTCAATGTAATGTACAGGACCATGCTCAGAGACTGCTGAACAGACACAGATAATGGGATGACAAAACTTTAAAAATTATACCACATCAATATAAGTCAATGACCTTACAAAAAAAGTGTAACAATTTAACCTTGTCTTGTTAACATAAGTCATTGAAAATGTATACTTACTATTATTTTATAAAAGCTACCGCAAAAAGTTATTGCTATTACTAAGTATCCCAATTAATACTTAAGTAACCATCAATTAGTTCCAAATAAAATATGCAAGTCACAAAGATACTAATAGTGTGTAAGATTTTTATCTGACACTTTTTATGGCGTTATAGCTTTACATTGAGTGATTACGTCTGCTGCGGTTGGATAGCTTATGCAAACCATTACAAATTTCATTCATATCATTAAATTTGAACCACACATCGTATGAAATTAAGCTCGAAATATTTAATCGATCAATACATATAATTCGCTTATTTAATACAAGAAAGACGCAACTCATAAAATACTTAGAAACATTGTGTGTTCTCAATTCATGACAATAAGACTTACAGCTGCATAAGCGCAATTTTACGTTGTATCTCTTTTACCATAAAACGCTTCCTAAAATGTTGACACTGCGACAATAGCCTAAACAATTTAGAATTAACGATTCGCTGCTCCTACGAGAAACGATAACGTTTAAACTGTTTGTTTTCATCCGGAATTAGATCTGTATAAGTGCCCTTTCCGGCTGTTACACAAAATTTAAAACCACCTCTAACCCCTATGGCGTCGCTTCAATTGCCTACAAGAGGCTGATAAGCTAATTGCTTATTGTCGTGTAAGAAGAGTTTTGGTTGCATTTCTTGTTTACATGAGCTTTAGAAAACATTTTGCAAGTACTGGAGAGTAAGCATAAAATTGTTCTATCTATAATACGACTCTGACGTTCCAATCTGATTGCTGTGCTTACCAGTAGACGGAAGATCAAAGCGTTTACGCAGAAACCATTGTAATCTTAACACATAAACAGAAAAATATCATAAATAAAAACTACCGAACTACCTACGTGTACTGAAATCTGACCTTCGTACACCTTTAGCCCGTTGTCGAAGATTGCTACTTCACTTGTATTAACATTTGCACAGTATTAAATACGCCGTGTAAACAGTCTACTTGATTGTCTTTATTAAACTCGTGAACGACATATTTAGTCGATTGTTGTTTTGTAATGAGCAAGTGCCTACTGTTTTTCTAACAGCATGTTGGTCAGTTATAGAGAACGAATTATTATTGGGGTCAGTCGAAAAGATACTGTATAGAAATATGGAGGTATCGAGGAGTAGAGTTTTTAATTGTACCACTTACACCTACGTATGGTTTGAAAGAGACTCATCACGACAGATGCGTGAGTAATATTTGTAGTTACGATTTGTACTCTCTGTTATGACAAATTTGATACTTTGCTGGCCTCATTTCAATTAGAAGTATGGTAGGTGGAAGAATAGTAAACTGATTCTCTTCACGACATATTCCTGAGCAAGGTTTTGGATCTGTTTTGTTCTCTTGCTTCGTCATCATCATTATCACTCAGCCCTTATCTAATCCTATTTGGGGTCGGCGCAGTATGTCCTTTTTCTCTACTCTCTTCTGTATTTCGTCATCTTGTCATTTATTCTCATTTTCAGTCACATTCGCGGCATCCCGTCTCATAATATGCTTTTGTGTTCTTGCTTCATTTCCACTAATTTTTGTAAGCAGTGAATCATTTTGGAGCAATTGGTGCTGGATCTAAATTATTTTCTTCTTTTGACATCCCAGTGATTGAAAAAGTACATTCTTATTAGTCTAATTTTTTTTATTTATCAATCTCAAAATGTTGTTCTTCTACCTACTCTGGTTATTTACGATCGGTGGAGTATTTTTCCTCTGTTGTGTTCATATCGGTCAGACGTAATCGAACCATCTTAGCTTTAATTTATAACGTCCGGAACGGAACGGTAGGCGTCATCTATTTATCAAAATATGACACTATTAGGTATTCTGTAGAACTATGAAAATTAGGAAAACAAAAAATTATGACTTTTATAACTTTTTTCCCATTACATTTTTAATAATACAATGTTCAAATAACAAACAATTTTTGTAAGCTCCACGCGTATGGTTTATACAACTATTACTCTACTAAAAATGTCGCACAGTCACACCATCTTGGAACCTTGTCACGTTAATCGATCAATTTGTTTCTAACTGACCTACATAAACAACGGCGTGTGGCAATAAATTGACAGAGTAACATACTGGTTTTAAACTAATGATCATGATTGTACATTATTTGATATTAGACAGTTATGTGTAAGCTGACAAGTGGAAAGTATAGTATAGTGGTATAGTAGTAAAGTATATCAACGACATGACGCACCGTGAATAGGTTTTGGAAATATTAAAGATTTATGTTATACCTACTAAATAAGAATTTATAAAAAAAATCTTTCATTCATTTAAAATTTTTGTAATGTAAAATAAATAAATTCATCATCGAGTCGTAGTCTTCTGTCATGTTTGTCTAATTTTACATACATACATACATAAATCACGCCTTTATCCCCGAAGGGGTAGGCAGAGGTGAAACTAGCACCCGCGATTCGCCAATTACGTTAGGTCCCGTGTAATAGGTGGCGAGCCTATTGCCATTTATCGGGCACAAAAGTCGCAGTACACTGCTATTGCTAGGTGGTATAAGAGGAACGCTGCTGCCCGTTCCTCATCATTGATTTATCCTTAGTCGCCTAGTACGAGACCCACGGGAAAGATTTGGGGTGGTGACATTTGTACTCTACACTGCCGTCACCACACGGCAATGTTACATACATCCATAAAGTAGGCCTATTTATCCCAAAAGTGGAGACAGAGATGTATTAACATCCATATTACGGCAACTAACTATGAAGGTTATCATCACCAGCCATATAGTGTCCCTACTGCTAAGGTACAGGTTTCTCATATGGATAGAAGAATATAGGGGAATGGGCCATGTACTCGCTGGTCCAGTGCGGGCAGGTGGTTATTAACGACTGATGAGATGCAGACGGGATCTACGACTAAGGTTGCCTTCCAAAGCACGGGTGAACTCGAGATAATTTATTGGTTACCCATCCAATGACCAGCCTTAGCGAACATTGCTTCGTTCGCAATCGATACGAGCAAATTAAGCCACTGCGATTTGAGCTACTCCGTTGATTTGATATCAGCAAAAGGTGTCATTTATGCGCATTTATAGAAATAAAATAAAAGTTGAAGTGTAAGCCCATATTTTATAGTTCGTGTTTCTCAATTTCACTTGCTGATCGTTAACCAATAATTGCAAATAAAACGTAGACGGTATATGTTCATATCGCCTTTGTCCCACATTATGAAATAGTTTATGGTACGTTGCCATTAATTACTTCGTGCTGAAAGTAATTATATGGATCCCACATAAACGTTTTATAGCTATATTTTAATACAACAAAGTTGTTTAGCAATTACATACATGCGCGCTCGCTTAAGGTTTCAGATTTTACTACGAGTACTGTATTACAACAGCACTGTAACATTTTTCCATCCGCTTTGAATTTTGCTCCAACCCGTACCTGGGGTTGGAACAAAATGCATTCATATGTAAGTTGATGGTTCCTGGAAAGTGGAAACAGAGCAGAAAGATGACGTTTATAAGCCATCTTTGCTGATGACTTACAAGCCAACTTTGTGTTAGCGACAGATCTGATCATTTTGAAGTCAGAACGGTTCATCGCTTTTCCACGAATATATGTTTTCGGAATCTCAAGATCCGTAATGTTTATAGCAATTTCGAACCTAATCTATAGCATACTAGTCAAAGGGCAACCAAATCCAATGTGAGTAAAACCCATCATTCGCAAATATTGAAAAAAAAAGAAATAAAAAACAGAAGAGAAATTTCGACAAAACGTCGTATCGGAGACAGTGGTTCGATGAATCATTCGCCTGAATAGTCTTTCTATTTTATGTTTAGGTATTTAATTTTTTATTTCCCTGGGAGTATGTTTTATTTTTTGTTCGTAAAATTAAATTAACGACTTCAATACCCGTGTATTATTTTACGTCATTCACATACTTACTTAAAATAATAGGTACTGTAAATGTACTATATAGTATACTATGGTAAAAAGGGGGTCCCCAAAGGGGTGAAGTTTCGACAACTATACTATAAATAGTTTATTTTTTTGTAACTGTACTTTGTATACTGTAATGAAATAAATCTGTATCGAATTTCTGTGTTAATAAGAAAGTAAAAAGAAGGATACATCAGGTTATATTTCAAGCACTAGCCAAAAAAGCAACTGTATGCAATTAATTACTTTCGTTCTTCGGCAGAGGGATTCTTTTTTGCCCTTGACAAATCGCCTAGGTAATTCCCTGTATACATTTAGATGCTAGATGTGGTCAATGCTTCTCAGTCTCAGAGTCCATAAAAGGTGGTCAATGTGACCATTGTGACAGCTTGACGAAATTCGGCAATTGTTTCAAAATAGTGCCTAAATAGCATACATACACAAATCACACCTACCCATCGCCGAAATGGTAGGCGGAGGTGAAAAACACCCACGTTTTTCCAATAAGTACGTTAGGTCACATGTGGCGACCCTATTGCCATCTATCGGACACGTAATGCTAGGTGGTATAAGAGGAACGCTGTTGCCCACTACTCATAGCTATCTTAAACCTTAGTCGCCTTCGTATGATTCGTATGACATTCTCGGAAGAAATTGGGAATGGTGACAACTATAATATAGTTGTATTCTACTCTGCCGTCACCACACGCTCTCCTTTAGCTAAAAACACATCCCAATTGAAGGGGTGAGTGGACTAAGATGTTAACTAATAGGAAGTTCAAAATGTAAAATGTATGCATGTTTGTCAGTTAACACCTTTGTTGGTGTTTGTATTTTTGATACGAATAAAAATTTGGGCGTTCTGAGCTCATCAGTCGATTTTCCGTCACATAAACTTGTGTTCATTCAAAAACGTTGTTTTTCTCGTTTTTGTAGATAACAAACACCTTTGTCCACTCACCCCTTCAACTGTTTACTTTCAGCTTAATTCTACGTCTACGTAACCAGTTACCCTCTCACGATGAATATAAATGAATTTCCCACATCACAAAAATAGGAGGAGCACCCTCGCATTAATCATTTGCCGGCCAAACCGCTACATTAGTACGTAGGCAGTATCTTGTGAAACGTTACGGCTAGGGGTTCGGTCGTGACTATATATTATGAGAATCATACTCCAAATGGATCGACAGACTTCTATAAACATATTTAATGTCTCGAATGTCTCACGCGCTTGGGCTGCGATTCCGTTCTATCATTTATATAAAAATAAAATAATAATTATTCGATTTTAAATTTAACATTATAAAATAATAATTACTGTATTTAATTAAAACATTTCGTATCGACGATACCGGCTCCTTTTGCTTTAATTAAACACCAATAGAACACCAAACTAAGTCGCTCTGCATCACCACAATAATTTTTCAATAAACCAATTAGTCGAACGACTAAACAACATTTAGCGGTGAACGAGAAATAAAATCCAAACAGAGTTCCCAGAAAAACAATTGGCGATTATGAATGATTGTCGCCGAACTTGAGACTCGCAAATCGCCCATTATGTTGCAAATAGTTTGACAGTCGTGGAGAATGGTGACTGATGGCATTCGTTCCAGGCGACAGCGGTGACGCTACAGCGTCTTGTGTCGCGATTGTGGCCAACTTCACGCTCTGCCACGTTCCGTTCATGGTGGCAGCCTTGATCTTGGAGACAATGTCACATTCGCTTGTGAGCTTCGGACACAATTAGCTGTGGCCGTATTCAAGGATGGCCGTGGCGCTGTTGGGATAGGTGGACGAGTAAACATCCGCATACTTTTACTGAAATGTAAAAATTAAAAAAAAGGTACCCTTTCTAATGACACTCGTGATCACGCTTCTCACACTCACCAGCCAGTTTGATTGATAGCGATCTAAGCTGCTATTTTTAAGGCGCTTATTTCGTATATAGTTTTGGTTCCATGCTGGTCTGGGAGTGAAACAACAAAGAATGTACTAACCTCGACTCACCCCAGAGACGAGGCCTCGAGAGACAGTCGACGGTGCGTACCAATAAGCACAAAATCATCCGAATGACGAAAGCCAAACCACTAACAACAGCATATCCAATGAGTTATTCAGGCAGGGTGTCAGTTAGGCAGCCGGCCGTAAAACCTAAGTCAAAATGTTAAGCAGTATAGTATAATAATATGTTTCATGAGAATAGTCACCTGGATCTCTTCCACAGTACCACAAAGCAAATAAAGCGTCTGTATGCTGAGAGATGGTCCCAGGTGACTAATGCCAATTAATTTCTAATTTATTAATTTGTAATAAGTATAATGTTAAAGTAAGTAAGCCTAGATGAGTTACAGCGTTTTTGCTGTATTATTCTGCTAATCATATGTGGGAGCTTGTAATTGGCTTTGATAACATAAATTTCGTAATTACCATTTAGTAAAGTGCCGAAAAAAAAAAGATTACAATGTTATCATTCCTTATTCCAATCACTCTTTCCATTCATCGCTGCCTTTACGTGGTCCATAACCTTCTTACACATTAATTCATCACTTTTTGATGTGATGAATGATCTGAACAAAAACGTTTGACCGATATGAATTATTATGAATGGAGGAGGACACATATTGCCCTGACATCAGATAATCTGAAAACAGGAAAGAAAGATTATGATAATTGGTGTGTAAACGTTATAGACCTACAGAGCTAATTAATTCCACGGTTATATTTAGTCGCCACGCGCCAGCAGAAAAGTCTCAATACAGATATTGAGAAATTTTCTGTATTTTAATAACGCAATGGCGCATAAGAATATTTACATACATACATAAATCACGCCTATATCCCCGAAGGGGTAGGCAGAGGTAAATTAACACCCACTTTTCGCCAATTATGTTCGGTCCCATGTAACAGGTGGCGAACCTATTGCCATATATCGGGCACATAAATCGCAGTACAAATTTATATTGCTAGGTGGTATGAGAGAAATGCTGGTGCCCTTTACTCATTGCTGTCTTTACCCTAAGTCGCGTTGTACGACACCCACGGGAGAGATGAGGGTTGTGACAATTGTATTCTGCTCTGCCGTCACCACACGGCCATAAGAATATTTATATGCTCAAAATCTAATAACTCCAATAGAAGCCGTATAGCAATAGATCTGTAACTATACTCTGTTTCTAGTTAGTACTAGTTTGCTGCAAAACGTATTGAATGTCTCACTTGTAAACATATACTCCAAGACATTGAATTGCAGTTCAAGGATCACCCTACCTTCGTTAGTTTATCTCTCAGTGATATTACGAGATAAATAACTGAAGTATACTTACTTAAATTGATTATAAATCAATTTCACATGTTTATTACTGGGTAGATAGGTAGGTTTATCGATACATTCATTTATCACTAGCACCTTTCCGGTATGTTGGATGATAATCGAAAGGGAGTGGATGGCTTGATGACGTCTGACCGATATGAATGGAAGAGGAAACACACTGCGCCGACCCCATGACTGGGCTGGAAGAAAAAGAAGATTACTAGGCATGGATGTAGATAGTAGGTACGAGTATTATATCAAAATTGTGTATAGTAATAAAAACCCATACCAGTTAAGTCCATGCCCTTTTGCCACATTCTCAAAAGCAATAGGGTTATTCAAAAGCAATAGGGCCACATTCTCAATAGCAATGTCTACATTGGCCGCGTGCTATTGGCATCTACCCGGATTACGTAGGACGCGAGTTCGATTCTCGCATCAAAATTTATAATTTTTCGAACTTTTCTAATCACAATATTCTTAAATTTTGTCAAGAACAATTTAAGGAAGAGCAAGTTCCAATACACATGTGATATCAAAAAGCTCTTCAACAGCGAATGTATATTGGTTGTCAATCCAATGCCAAGTTTTCTTAAAGATATTATGAAACCATTGAGTTTGCTGTCACTCCTTTTTATAGGATACATTGATCAAAAGCAACAAAGCGTCCCGGAACGAGCGTTCCCCTGCTAAGCCCCTTTGTTCCCGTATTGTCCAACGTTATTAAACTCTGTAACTTACCTAGAACAATAATTCCAAACTTCACCAACTATTATGTAACATAAATACATAAATCACGCCTGTATCGCCAAAGGGTTAGCCAGAGGTGAATTATTAACACCCACGTTTCGCCAATTAGGTTAGGTCCCATGTAATAGGTGGCGAGCCTATTGCCATTTATCGGGCACGGAAATCGCGTACATAGATAGGGGGCATAAGAGGAACGCTACAGCCCATTACTTTTTGCTGTTTTAATCCTTAGTCGCCTTGTACGACAACCACGGAAGAGATGGGAGTGGTGGAAATTGTATTTTGCTCTGCCAGCACCACACTATTATTTAAGGTACAATTTAAGTCATTATTAATTTAAGTTGTACTTATAATCAATCTTATAATCAAGAAATCTCTATTTGTTTAATATCATTATGCTTACTAGAAGACAATAGGAAAGAACAGTAATAGGATAAGAACAGTTCGTGATTCCCAATCACGCGTGCAATGGAAACTAGTTTTAACCTCATTTTAAATAAAAATGAAACTGTTTTATAGGCTAATAATATCGTTTTAAAATTTACGATGACACTACGCCGACTGTGCTTAAAGTTATAAAAAACAATTATTGATAGAAAATAGTTTCTCCATAATTATATTAACAGTACCATTGAAGTAAAGAACAGACGAAAATCGGATTATTGCTTAGTTTGCGCAATCGCACGCCGAGCGCGCTAAGTACTGCGCTATAAGTCTGCTTCATCATCATCATTCAGCCTAGAGACGCCCACCCCAGGATCTCCAAACCGTTCGGTCTTGCGTTGCCCGCATCCAGTGGCTTCCCGCGATCTTCACCAGATCGTCGGTCCACCTTCGGGCCTTCCTGTCCAGTCTTCCAGTTCTGTATCCTTGGGTGGGTGTAAATAAATTAAGACGAAAGAATAACCGCTTTAGACAGCATATCAGATTTGGACCACCTTCCTCTAGTAGCATCATCGTAACTACCAGCAGTCACACGTCGAGCTCGCTAAGCGCCTTCGTGGCCTAGAGATTCGCCCACCGGAATTAAGATCCAGAGGTTCCAGGTTCGAGCTCCAGGGCGGTACAAACTAATTTGTACTCAGTTTGGTTGGTGGTAGGGCTTCTTTCAAGTCCGCCAGGCTAGCTACCACCATCAGCTTATCAAAATCTGTCGCCATAATATTAATGTTAAAAGCATTGTTGTATTCCGACAATTGTGATAAGATAGTCTGTGGTTGAGGGTTCCTGATAAGATAGCCAGCCCGTCTGTGGTTGAGGGTTCCGGGTGAAGCTCGATTCCATCGTTGGCCCTTACCGTCACTTACCATCAGGTGAGATGAAAGGCTATAGCTTCCCTGTCTAGCATAAAAAAACTATCGAGCTCCTCATCATTGCATCATCGTAACTACCAAATTCACAAGTACCTATCTACATACTAAAATCAATTTATTTTCAACCGCAATGCTCCCGGACACAGCCAATAAGTTTGGTAACAACGCTGTATCGATCTCCGGCGAAGTCTCACCGCAAATTGTCCACCGGATCGGGCTCTCCTGAATTACGAAACATTGCCACCCTACCAATATCTGGGTTAACTGTGGATCTGGCTTAATTAATAAGCAGCGCTCCATCAGTCAAGGAGGTAAACTGGAACGCTGAAGTTTTGCAATAGCACCCCCTCAAACGTTGCGAATCAACTGCAATTAATTCTAATTAATGACACGGGTCATGAATACTATTCAATGGAAAATAGATTAGGAACCTGACTGCGATGATATAAAGAAAAAGAGGTCAGAAAAAAAAATATTGTCTTGATCCGGGAATCGAACCCGCGTCCTCTGCAATACCACAATCCATACCACACGGCCCGGCCAACCAGGGCGTTAAATTGCCGAAATTTCTCTAGCCATTCAACTTTACGTTAGAAGTCTACGACTGCCCTCCCAATGTATAGTCCGACAACTTCGTGCGCGACCTTCCTGCGGTTTGAGACGGTGGCGCGGGTGATGCGGGGAGGAGCGACTTTTCCCCCCTCCCCGCATCACCCGCCCCCGCTAACATCTATAGTGCCCCGTCCCCGCCACCGTCTCAAACCGAAGGAAAGCCGCGCACGAACTCGTCGGACTATAGTAATTAACGATGATAAACACACAAACTTATACACATATTTAATTTAAATCAAATGACTGTGACATTTGATTTCTATTCTCGTCTCTCCCCTTAATTTATCCATTTACAAAATCTATTAAAGTTTTAATTCACTTCGAAAATAATTTAAACTTTCATCACAATGAACTCTAAAGTCATTTCTGTTGCCAACATTTTCCCAACTTAGCTATATAATTTTTTTATAAAATGAAGTTTATTGTCGATGTTATAGCGTTCGAATAGAGTTGGTTTCAGTCAGGCAGGCGGCCGGCTGTAAAAACTAAGCCAAAACCTAGAGCAGTATGGATTGGCATGGTGTCATTCCTCTCGACATGGTCCCTTACTTACTTTATCACTAGCACCTTTACGGTGTGACCAATTATTACATACATACATAATAATATATCACGCCTATACGCCTACAGGGGTAGGCAGATATATGTAAAAATAATATCAAATATTATTTAAACAACAAAACATTCGTAGTCACCTCAACAAAACTAGTATAAAAATCTAAACTGTAGTAAAACTAGGAGCATATCAATTTGGCATAATTGCCGTCTACCCTCTTCAAGCGCAGAATTAAGTGGCTCATGTTAAACAAATGAGATTACCATGTCAGGACCACGCCAGACATACTATGACCTTACAGTGCTTTTTTGTGTGTGCATTTCGTGTAGTTTTACTGAGCAATTGTTCTGGAATGTTCACAGTACGAAAGAAAGATTAATAATGTTTATTTGATACAGTCAACACAGCGTCAGACATGTGATTTACGTTTGTACAGATTATGTGTTATACAGTGTACAGGGGAGGGCGTAAATTATTGTAAAAGATGTAATTAATGACCAAGGAGTCTAATAATTTTATGACAACCAGCCAGTATGAAAGAGATGCATGGAAGACTGAAGTTATGCGGTGCTAAATGCTTTTACTCCTCTCCCGCGTATAATCCTTGGTTTGTCTTGGAAATCCATTTTATAACTTGCTGCGCCGACGTGGTGTCTGACTATGGTAGGAGAATTACAGTAACGTGGTTGACGGAAAGATTTACTATTCCAAAAAGCACTCAGGTTAAGTAAAAAGTATTTGTGCAGAACCAGAAACGTTAGCCAATGGCATAATCTTAAAATGGCGATCGCATCGTTCTAGATGCAACAAAAATCATTCCTACAAATGGAGAAGCTCGGGGTAATTCTTTTTTAGCCACAGTTAACGTTTCCACCTATACAAATAAAATTTCGACAACCATTTCCTGATTCGCCTCCACGCACTATTCTGAAGGAAGTAACAAAATATTTGTGCGATCTCTCGCAAGTAAGGCTTGCATAATTTCATAAATAATTTAGAATTACTAATGGCCCGGACCGAGTGACTGCGAAGCGCGTGGAATACCAATCAGGTCGTAAAGTTCTCAAGAGTTATAGCTATGCTTATAGAAAAAACTCTTACTTCACTGCACCAGACTCGATTCTAAGTCATCGATAATTTAACAAACTCATAGGCATGACGATATTGTTTTACCGACACATAACATACTTAAACATAAATCACAACTTTTATGTCGTGCCGTATGGTGACGGCAGAGCAGAATACAATTATTGTTACCTACCACCCACATCCGTCCTGTGGGTATCGTAGAAGACTAATGAGCATAAGTACATATACTGCTATTTACATGCCCGATAGAAACTAGATTGCTATATGGAATAAGAAGTACGCTGCTGCCCATTACTCATCGTCGTCTTTACCCTTAGTCGCATTTAAGACATCCGAGGATATTGGAGATATGGGGCACATTTACGGAAGTTTATTAAGAGTTTTCAAATATTTGTAATCACTGCGTCCTTCATTAAGACCGCAGTATAATAGAGGCCCTGGCACAAAAGAAATGAATCACTGACTTTTTTTAAACAAAAAAAATCTCAAAAAACTGACCCAATTCGGCAGCTTTCAACCACAAGCAGAACCAGTTACAGAAGTCAAGGTTGTTTCCTTCCGTAACGAACGCGTTCCGAACCTCGGTCATTCCCACGGCTCCGCGAATAAGCGAATAAAAACGCTCAAAAGGCCACGGGCGGCGCAGGCGCAAGGCTACGCGGTACTTCCTTTTAAATCGATTATTCGGCGAAGATTTATGCGTGTACCATTTCTCTTCTGTGATATCCTTGGGTCGGGGGGCTTTGGAGCCCGCAGGCCACAAAGCCATTTTTCATCTTACCTATGACTTCGAGGCTAGCTTTGATGCCCGCAAAAATATAATACTACTTTTTGTTCAATGTTAAATTAAACGAAAAATATATTCGCCACCCTAATGGCGGAGGCTACTAACAACCGTACACCCAAAGCGGTTGGTGTCAGCCAGACTGTCGGTTGTAAAACCTAAGCTAGAACATTGAACAGTATGTATTGGGATATCATCATTCCAACTAGACACTCCATTCATCGATCTCCCGATGTGGTGTTTTCCATCACTTTTTGATTATTCATTACCAGCATGTAAATGAAAAGGACTGATTTTATGACGTCTGACTTATATGAATGGAGGAGAAAACATACTGCCCGGCCCTCCGAGATATTATGGGAAAAGGTATGAAAATAACAATGATTCTGACTCAATAAGGATAAGAATGAAAATAACATGAAATTATAATCGATCAATTGCATAACTTCGCAAATACTTGTAATGCATCACAATCATTATTACTCTACAAGAATAACACTGCACCGACGTAACCAGTGAGATCGAAATTCTGTTGTAAAAATGTAATGTAATATTTATTACAAAATTTATTATGAAATCACATAAAAATGCCACTCATGTCCGTCTACGGATAGCTAATACTATGTATATTATTGAATACCTAGTTCTTATGGCATTAAATACTAACATTTTTATGACATGTGCCTTTTTTTTTTTTTTTTTTTTTTTTTTTTTTTTTTTTTTTTGACGGAGTGGAATGCATTTACGCACCGTATCGGCCGCTAGCTAGACGGCCGACGTGTGTGGGACTCGCCCGACTCAAGATCGAGTCGGGAATACGCCACTAAACCACTCCGGTGTCCCTCCAGCCCTTCTGGCGGGGAGAGTCTGGGGTCTGCCGCGAGGCAATTCACCAGTCTCTCCCCAGGGCCTCCTGGCTTACGCCGGGGTCAGCGCCGAGGAGGGGATGTCCGGAACACTGGACATCCCCCCAGACGGGGTGGCCTGTGCAATGCACACACGGGGGCTAACCCGAGTGTGCAGGCCACTCCTGTGGGGCCTAAGGAGGATGAACATGAGCTCGCCTCCTTCGGCCCGTTCGCCTACGCCGGAGGGGAGCGGCTAGAGCATCCTCTTCCCGCTCCCTCTCCGCTGCCTCCTTCTGCGACATGACAGCCTCGCAGAAGGAGGCGGCAGCCTCCCAGATCCTCACACTCCCAACCATGAATCTGACCAGTGTCGGAAGCGAGAGGTGACCCCCGCCTAGCGCCGCGCGAAGTTCGCGGCGCTCAGGTCGCCAGGCCGGGCACACGCAGAGTGTGTGCTCGGCCGTGTCATCCGGAGCGTCGCAGTGGTGACACCGCGACGACTCTTCCCGACGGGCGACCTTGTGCAGGTAGTGACCGAAGCACCCATGTCCGGTCAGCACCTGCACTAGGCGGTAGGTGAGGCTGCCGTGCCGGCGCCCAACCCACTCCTCCAACACCGGACGGATGGCTTCTACCGTCCGGTGGCCGGCACGCGGGGCAAGAAGTGCCTCTGCCCACTGGCCAAAGACGCGTCTTTTGGCCAGCGTCTGCACCCGTCTCACTTCCTCGAGAACGGGGCGTTCCCCCCGCTCTCTTGCCGCGACCCGCACTTGATGCACCTGGGCCAGAACCAGGGCATCAAGTTCCCACGGAGGCATGCCTGATAGGACGCAGGCAGCCTCGTGTCCAACCGTGCGGTAGGCCCGCACGGTCCGGGTCGCAATGGCCCTCTGCGGCTGTCGCAAAAGGGCCTTCGTGCGGGGGGAGAGGCACTCCGCCCAGACGGGGGCTCCGTAGAGAGCCATCGACCGTATTACGTTCAGGTACAGTCGACGGCAGGCCGAACCGGGGCCCCCCAGATTGGGGAGGACTCGTCCGAGGGCGGCTGCGGCGGAGCACAGCCGGGGAGCGAGAAGCTTGAAATGCTCCTCAAAGCTCCACCGGGGGTCCAGGATGAGGCCGAGGTACTTTAGATGGACCTCGACAGGGATCCGGACCCCCTCCACTCGGACGGTCAGTCCCGCTGGGGTTCTGCGCCTGGGAACTTGGAACCACATGGCCCTCGTCTTGTGGAGGGCCACTTCCAATCTCAGCATGCGGATGCGCCGGACGACCAATGAGGTGCCGACCGACGCAAGATGCTCCGCATCTTCCCATTCGCGGGCCCTTGCCGCGACTAGAGTATCGTCCGCGAAGCAGACGATCTCCATCCGCGGCAAGAGCCGGCCGCGCAAAACCCAGTTGTACCCCAGGTTCCAGAGAAGTGGTCCTAGTACAGACCCCTGGGGTACACCTGCCGCCATAGCCCATGATTGGACGCGGCCCTCCCCGTCCTCATACAGGACTACCCTCTCACGGAGGTAGTCCGAGACGAGGGCGCGGAGGTAGAGGGGCAGCTCGTGAAATGCGAGTGCCGCCTCTATGCATTCGTGGGGGAGACTGTTGAAAGCATTCGCGATGTCGAGTGACACCGCGATGACAGCCTCCCCTTTTTCTGCGGCCGCCTTGGTCCACCTCCTGAGGCGGGCCACCGCGTCCATGGTGGACCGGCCGGTTCGGAAGCCAAACTGGGGCTCGGCTAGATCCGGCCCACGACTCTCCAGGTGCTGCAGGATCCGGGAAGCGAGAATCTTCTCGAGAAACTTCCCGGACTCATCCAGCAGCACCACCGGCCGATATCCCGATGGGGAGTCGGCAGGGCGTCCTTCCTTGCGGAGGAGGCAAAGTCTGCCGACCCTCCATCTCTTTGGGAAGCGGCTCGTTTATGACATGTGCCTATGTTTATTTAATTACGAGGTTTTAATTAAACTAAGACTAGACTTACATAAAACAAAGATATTAAGGTCATCTAAGTTTAGTCTATTAAAGATTAAACATCATTCTATCGTTATCAGTTTGTTGAAATTGACAGTTAAAGAATAATTGCTAACTGCCGCACTCAGAGACGTCAATTAACTTTAATGAGTATTGAATGTCATATAACCATGAAGAAACATAATACTGTTTTAATTTATTAATTTCTACAGAAAATACTAATATTTATATTGTACATCAATCATTACTAATTATTTGCAAGTTTGCTTTCATAATGCATACATGTATTTTCCAGTAATGAACATAAATAATTCAACTATAATTGGATTTAAAATATAATAATTTTATTGGCTGTTTAGACTCCAGTCAATGAATCATCAAGGCGTCACCAGTCACGCTAGATGTCCCGCCCGCTGGTGCATACATTAAGTATAGTCATAATATATTAAGACCGTGTACACATCACGGGTTTCTGATAAAAACTCCAAAATATTACTGATAGCCAATTGAAAAAATTTTAACACATATAAATAAACTAGCAACATCTCACGAGTATTGCATTAAAATTTTTAAAGTTTCTCTATTTTTTTAATTTTTTGAAGAGACTCTTACTTTACTTATGAAACTAACATCGGGTTTATTTTGCTTCCTATGCCACTCGTCCTAGAATTGGTCATTAAAACATTAAGATATTCATCCAGCTAGTCATTACGGAGAGATCTCTCTAAAATGTATATAGGTAAATATTAAACTTATAAAAGAAATAAGGTCACAATTTGAAACTGTTCAAAAATTTATTTTTCTATTAATATACAAATATCTCTCTAACTGCCGCACTCAGAGACGTCAATTAACTTTAGTGAGTATTTAATGTCAAAAATTTTCATTTAAATCTAGACCATAGACCTGGAAATAATAGCGACTAGTTTGTTTGCAAATTATTTGAAGATTTATTACATTGAAATAATTTAAGGTTTGATTTGTTCATTATGATTAAACCGTCCAGTGTACAACGCTCTTAAGTTCAGTGACAACAAGTCAGACGTTTTGCCTCATTTGACACTATTGTTCGATTTCCTACAGACTACTGTTATTTACAAACATACGCCTGTAACATGAGAATGGAGCATTGATTGCCGTTCATTGGCGTCAACTAAATTGATTTATTGAGGCCACACACGTAGGTAGTTCATCGTCGGGTATGAATCCGGCTTGTTTTGACCTAAGGACGAAGTAAATATTAAAATATGATACAAGTAATGTTCTCTCACTTTGCACGATCACAACACAATTTGGAAGAAAAATGAAATAATACGAGAATATCCCAGTAACCACTGGTGCTGTAAGTAAAGTGATCGAAACTTAACATAAATCCCGCCTATTTATCCCCGAAGGTGTAGGCAGAGGTGATTATCACCAACGTTTCGCCAATTCTTTTTAGGTCCCATGTAATAGGTGGCGAGCCTATTGGAATATATCGGGCACGTAAATCACAGTGTATTACTGAGTGGTATAAGAAGAACGCTGTCCATTACTTACCACTGATATAACCCTAAGTAGCCTTGTACGACACCCGCGGGAGATATTCGGAATGGTGACAATTGTATTCTGCTCTGCCGTCGCCACGTGGTGACGGCAGCAATATAGTACAGGTTGCTTTACTTATACATAAATTGCGCACTACTTATTTAAGTCACTATAGATTTAAGTTAAGAAACATTATAAACGATCGTAATTTTTTATTTTTATTATTACCCCTTGGTTTTCAACAAGCCTTCCCAATCCCATAATGTCACCGTAATAACACCACTTAACTAACTAATTAACCTGCAGGTGATGTACTTGCTAATGATACTTTGCCTCAGTAACAGTTTGTAGTTCTAAATTATATCGCAACGGTTGCATCGTGTGTGATATTGTTAATAATTAAAGTAGGGGCGATTTATTGCGAATCCGCAAATCCGTTGTTAGCTAATTACGAGAGTTAATGGGTGTCCGTTGGCGAATAAATTATTCTAGGGGCAAGTGGTCTAGCTCTAATGCATTGGGGAGCAGGTTTAGCTAAATACATTGAATCAATTATTGATTTCGATCTGTGGATCGTAGTAAACACGTAACTGCCAATAAACTTATCTTTAGAATGCTGAAGTATGTCTAGAATTATATTGACGGCTGCTGGTCGAATGGTCTGGTCGCTGGCTATCGCCCAAGAAGTCCCGGGTTTGAATCATCGTAAGGTAAAATGTTTGGGATAAATACAGATTATATTATATTATAGGTAGCTGACCCGGCATACGTTGTTATGCCACATAAATTATCCCGTAGCCATGGTTACGAATTGGTGCCCAAACACGACAATACTCCACAGCGGACACCTAACGGACGAACGTCAAATGTTTGACAGGAAGCAGTTTATTTGAGAAAATGAAATCGTTGTTTTTACTATTTTCGTCGTATTTTTGCCTATTTTCTCACCCTTTATGCCTGGCATTCATTTCAAACCCAAAATCAACTAAATCGGGTCAGAGCCGTTCTCGAGTTTTAGCGAGACAAAGGAACGACAATTATTTTTTTTCACTTCTCATGCTCTGAAAGTGCTTGTTTGTGCAGGATATAGGCTGCACAAAATCGAATTTTGTGCTCTAGAGCATTAACGTATCTAATCATAAAAGTATCTATATTAAGGCAAAGAAAATGAGCTATGCAGCCAAACTCAATAAGAAATTCAGACAGAATTTGTAATTTTTTAATATTTACTTAAATTTATTTGCCTAATGTGTATTTTAAGACATAAAAGATATTAAAATTTTAATTCAAGTAGGTACGGTAAGTATTAAATTAATTTAAGAAAATTATTATTTCAAAATTAATTTAATACTTAGCTGTTTAGGTCTGCAGCCCAAGCCTAATATCAATGGGAAAAACAATTTCTTTTAGTATTCAAAATTTTAATACTTTTAGTTTGAATGTTAAGATAAATTATTGTTTTATTTCCTCGCAATCGACGTGAAAAGCAGAGTTTCTAACTCGTCCACAAAACCATTTTTATCCTCGACATTACTCGCCTTCGGCTCGGGCTGCTAAAAGTCTTGGACAAATATGATTCGTTTTGTGCACTTGATGGAAAATCTACTATTTATTTATAGGTAGAGGATAAAACCCATGCAGGCATGTGTATAAGTATTGAAGACACCGACCAGTCAAAAAAAGGCTATCGAAAATTATAGAAGAAAGTGCCCGTGTTAGGCAGTATGCCGGTTTTGGGCTGCCTTTCCTTTGTAATAAAATTATTCAATGCAACGGAAACCGATTAAAGGTCACCACTGTGCCCTAGAGCTACGATGCTATTTCTTACGAATCCTCTAGAGTCTGCTAAAACCAATACAGTCATCATACTCTTCGTCATATTAATGTGTTTACATTAGCGGAAACGTACCTTGTCGCGTAATAATGACGCTAATTCGTTCGCTCCTATCCCCTAGAGACAAATTTGTCCCTACAAAAGTTCTGTCTCGCTCTAATTACACCATTAATTATTGCAATCTTTATAGGTACACCTGGCATGAATTCGGTTCAAAGGTACACTAATGAGACTGTTTTCGAATCTGCCTTTGGAGTTCATATTATTATAATAATAATAAACATAATTTGAATCAGTTTTTATTGAGTATTAAATTACATCTTACATACATACATAAATCACGCCTATATCCCCGAAGGGGTAGGCAGAGTCGAATTAACACTCACTTTTCGCCAATTATGTTCGGTCCCATGTAACAGGTAGCGAGCCTATTGCCATATATCGGACACATAAATCGCAGTACAAATTTATATTGCTAGGTGGTATGAGAGAAATGCTGCTGCCCATTACTCATTGCTGTCTTTACCCTTAGTCGCCTTGTACGACACCCACGGGAGAGATAGGGGTGGTGACAATTGTATTCTGCTCTGCCGTCACCACAGGGCCCTAGTTAATTGGCCGTGGCCAATTACGTCTTAAATATTTTAATATTTCTGAACTGAACTGAAGAACTGGATCGAACCCCAGTCCTACGATTCGGGCGAAGCGCTGACTTAAAAATAAGCACACATATTTTTCGTCATCCCAATAATCAGAATCATTAATTCATCTCCAAAAGCTTCAGGCTAACACAAGTCCTTATGCTATTACTTTGGACTAGATGATAGGTGTAAGTTTAAAGAATATTTATTTATCACTTTTTTTCGATTTATATTTTAAGGACATTTGTAAATAAATTTTGTGAATTTTATAAAATTTGTAAATTAAAAGTTCAGCACTTGGATACATGGAAAACATGTCTGGATATAAAACGATTGTTTTTTTTGGGAAAAGTATTTCCCCCAATACACGGAGAAGGTACTTCCTAATGCGTTTTTTCAGTTCGTTGTAGTAATATAAATATTTCTTGATATATAATAAGAAGTACTTGCAAAAATAAGGTATTCCCCTTATTCACGTAGAAGAACGTTTTCGTTACCGTATTTCTGTTACTTCTTAATGCGTCAGAAGACAGGTATGGTGTATTATTATTTCTATTTTAGCTAATCACTGGTGAGGTCTGATTAACAAAATTACTTTTCGCCACAAACTCTTTAAAAGACACACAATTCCTTTAATGGCGTATTTAGTGTAAAAAGCTTCATCTGAATGATTGACTGGTAATTGTTGTTTCAATAATTAAGTATTAAACCGAATGACTCATTTCTTAAAAGTGTGAAGATAATTTTTTTATTATCTACTTAATTGTAACACCACTGCCGCGGTAGTCCCCCGTCTATCTAAACTCGAATGGTCCCCCGCTTATCTAAACTCTATATACAATTTAAATCGTTTTTTGTAAACGTCTTCTTCTTCTCCCTGCCCTGTCCCCAGTCTATCTGGGGTCGGCGCAGTATGATTCCTATTCCATTCATATAGGTCAGACGTCATCAAGCCATCCACTCCCTTTTGATTCATATCATCTATCACACCGTAAAGGTGTAAGTGATGAATGTACAGAAAAGAGGCGGAACGGACCATGTCGAGAGACCGTTGAACAGAGAGAGTGATTGGAATGACAACATTCCAATCCATACAAAATTTTGGCTTACGTTTTACAGCCGGCCGCCTGCCTGACACTAACCCTCTTTGGGTATGCTGTTGTTGGTGGTTTGCCTTCCACCATTCGGGTGCCCCAAAGTGCTTATTGGTCTACACCGGGCAATCTCCCTTAGTCGACGACGACACCCATGGGATGAGTCGGGGCTGGCCTATTCTACGTTATTTGTTCGCTCCCAGGCCAGCATAGAAGACTTTTTTATAAACGTAACTACTATAATCATATATTTTTGGTCATTGAATGTCCATTCATCCTCGTATTATGTAAGCGATTTCAGTTTCTTTGGTCTACCCATCTCTCTCACTCATTGAGAAAAATAGCAAAGTGTGAGAGTGACGGATAGACCAAAGCCACAGAAATCGGCTTACATAATACGGGGTCCGATTTCGCGTGCATTGCTTAGTTTAAGGCAACGTAGGCCGAGCGCGCTAAAGGTCTGGACATACGTAACGGGAACACACCGGACGGGACAGAGACGGGGCATCTCTTGTACAAAAAGCTCCGTCCGTGTCTCCGTGACATATGTCACACGCGGTGTTTTTTCCCGTTACGTATGCTCAGACCTTAAATCGCTGCGCTATCTAGCTTGAAATCATTATACGCGAGGATTGTTAGTGTCACAGAACTAACTACAAAGCTCGCTTCTCGTTACTAACAATGAACTCTTTATGGTTATTAAAAAATGTGAGTGCACAAGCCTCCACTCCACTCGACCTCCGACGGCTTCTCTGGAATCGGTTCGTCGTCAGCACGAAATAATTTGGGGTTCCCTTGAAATATTATGGAGAGTCACTCTGGTTTTTCGAGAGTTTTACAAGCTCACTTGAGTTTTTTTTTACTATTGTTGCACGATTCCGTTTACTCTTCTGATGGTCGGATGAAGCGTGTCTCTCGGTCGGTTGAAAAAAGAAATTTACTAAAAAATATGTGAAATTTTTATTTTTATTTGAACATTATGTTATAAATGTTAGAATGAGAATAAGTAGAGAAAATTTGGCAAGGTAAGGTCCTGGTTGACCGAGTGGTATAGGCATCTGCCCGGATTGCTGAGAACAATAATTTTTAGGCAGCAAAAATGTAAAATTAAATAAAAACGTTTTTCAAAATACTTATACATTAAAGGGCTGGTGATGATCATTTATATTATTTGATGAGATTTCTGTGTGCATTTTCGCAATTGTTTAGTGGTTACATAGAATACAGGTAATTTACCCATTCAACTATTAAGGATTATGCAAAGTTATCAATGAAATAATTATTCTCTAAGACTCAATCGTTAGTCCAAAAAATTAATTACTAGCCACTTACTGGGAATACCCATCGTTTGTACACAGATATCAAATATCATAAGGAAATAAGATTTCATATTTCTTTAGCATAAATAAATATTTACTAATTGATTATTCATACTTACGTATTTTAAAACGTTTTTTATATATTTTATTGGTAAGGTTAAGTTAGTAGGGTAAACATTAAAATAAAACCCGAAAAAAAAATCAAATGTTGAATATTCACTAACAATTTTTGAAGTAGATTTTTTTTCGTGTCTGTTTCTATAATGAACAGAACAAACGAGTACGCGACATTCAACATTACGATTGCAAAAGACGCACAATTTCACGTGTTACCACAAAACAAAAGGGCGACTATCGCACGAAGCGATAAGCCGCTGCAACCGGAATCGGAATCGCACGACAGATAGATCCGTATTTCTGCGAAACGACCACAAAAATCATGGCCTATCTCAACAAACACGCACGCCAGCGACAGTTGAAAGTCGACAGATCGGCGTATCGATCGGTATCTGGTAAAGATTTAAATATCGAACCAATCATTCACGCATCGCATCTGCCACGCGAAGCATGTACGCTCTGACCGCGCTTCTATTGGCTGAGGAACAACAGATCTGGTGCTGTTTCGTCAGTCATTGACATTAATTGCTCCCGGCGCGGATACAATATCAGTGCATGGTGTAGTGCTGACACAAATAGTATTGTGTATGGTAACTCGTAGTGCATAATTTCGGGGGCGCCGCGCCGTGGCTCCAGCGCACCCAGCCAATTGTATAGTGCTATGTGTGTGCATTGGTCGTCTGTAACACTCGGTCGCTCGCGCTGTGCTCTCGCAATAATGACATACAAGTTTTAAATCGTTACGTTGATGCCAATATGGTCTGCACCTGGTTCACGAACTTCATATTCCGCAGTGTAGTGAAGTACACATGGGGATTGGCCAGCAAAGAAAGTGAGTACCGACGCAATAACTCGCCTAATTCACGTCCGCAACGATAAGCTTTCGTACATGAACCGATTTGTTACAAAATATCGTCAACGTAAACATGGCACTATTTATAACAAATGCCCGTTCTCAAGATGGAGTTCGGTTTGAGTATCTGTGTTGTATGCCCGGTGTTATAATGAGAATGTTATTTTAGGCCTACTCGACAACTCTCTGTTTTTATTCCAAGCAACTTTCTAGATTAGTCTGAAACGTTTAAACCAAGCAAGCACTCTGCTAGATTAGGCTTATGCTAAGTAAAATATTCGTTATGAAACGTGAAATGTACGATGCAGATTACTGTATTGTTATTTTTTATGTTCCGTAACAATTCTTGGTAATCGACACGGTCTGTTAACGAATAAACCCGTGAATTTTCCTCTAGTAATATACAATTACCATACGTAGTCATCTTCACAGATAATCAATCAATAGCGTTTAAAACAATATTTATTTTCCTGCTTTCTAAGAAGATCGGTTAAATATTAAAAGTGTTAGGGCCTGTTTCACAATCGACGAGTAAGTTCGAAGTAGCTTACTTGGCAGTTCAATTGACATATATTTCATATTACAACTCTCAGATGATCTGCGAAGTAAGCTACTTAGAACTTGCTTGTCGATTGTGAAACAGGCCCTTAATCTACTTTTTGATTTTTATTTTAACATTATTATTACTTACTATTACAAAAATTATTATAAAGAATAAAAAGCCAAATCATGTTCAAAAAATTATTCACCATTAGAAAAAACCAAAATGTAAACACTGTATTATTTTATTTCTAGTCTGTGCATCACTTCACTTCACGATTATAAAAATTAAATCCCAAAAAAATTGTCTGGGCTCACCTAAAGGGGCATACAGTGCGTAATAGCAAAATGACCGAACCTAACAAAATGTTCAGTGATAAGTTTAGTGACACCGGAACAATCATAATGGTCGAGTTGTATTGAATTGAACATGAAGAAAGAAGGACGTTGACAAAATTATGCGGCTTGACCACCTTATCGGCGATGTGACGGATAGATTTATAATAAGTATGAGAATAGGTGCTATCGACAATTATTCTGAAATATACAGCGAATGACAGTGTTTTGTTGATTTTCCTATTCTATATGAAATAATGTATATTGTAAGTGTAAGTGGTCATATTTGAAATATCAGTTTAGTCTGTCTAATTAAAAATCAGAGTATAGCCCGCTCGCATGTTCGCACATTCAGTTGCGACTATGCGCGGTCGTCGCGGCTTCGTCGCGGTACTTTGATCCGCGTGATCACACGCACTTGCGCGTTCTCAGTTCCTATATACAAGTATGTATATAGGAACTCCGTATACTCCGTCTCACGAAAGAAGTCTCTTGGCTTAAACTTTAACTCTTTAGAAAAAGAGCGTAATAATGTTACACCAGCCCGCCTATCATGACCACCGAAACACGATATGATATACATAGCCATTTATCCCGTTGAACTGTGAAAACTCCATAGATTTTGGACAGTTCAAAGCGATAAATAACCACTCAAACACGATATCATGCTACACACGGTGCTAACACGGTGTCATGATAGCCGGGCAGGGACTTATTCTTTTGTGGAACGAACTCTATCACCCTTCAGTTGATCCGCGCGTCAAGCTACATAGCTACGCTTCACACGCGTCTAACGTGCGTCAATCAGAACTTAGCATACGGCATTCGGAACTCAGTACTGTTAGCTTATCGTGCCTTTATGTTTGAATGAGATAAAACCGTATTATTCAACTTGAATTTATCTCGGATCACGACCCAGAATAAACATTACCTTTTACTGTTACCCTGTTGACCCTCGGTATTCTGTTTTACAATACTTCCGATGAGTCATGCATATCTTAGACGTTAAAGGCTACGGGCTTATTTACATCTCTAGTGTCGATAGAAATACTGGGTTTTTTAAACAGACCATCAGTATATGAAATAAATAAACAGTATTTTGTCTTCTATGCTGGCCTGGGAGCGAACAAATAACGTAGAATAGGCCAGCCCCGTCTCACCCCATGGGTGTCGTAAAAGTCGACTAAGGGAGATTGCCCGGTGTAGACCAATAAGCACCTTGGGCCACCCGAATGGTCAAACCACCAACAACAGCATACCTAAAGATGGTTGGTGTCAGGCAGGCGGCCGGCAGTAAAACCTAAGCCAAAAACTTGAGCAGTCTGGATTGGAATGTTGTCATACTAATTACTCTCTCCCCAATTATCTCTCTATGTTTTTGAAGCGCAGGGAAAGTCAGAGCAACATTGGATTCTAGTTCATAGTGTGGACTGATCATAAATAAAACACCTTTAAATTACGTCGCTGAATATTATAGACTTCATCCGCGTTGTTAAGATTGAATCGCGACTACAGTGAAGAAGGTTCTTTTAAGTCAAGGCGTTTTCTTCGTAATGTGAAGACATCACGCCTGCTTAATGCGCGACTGTAGACTATGATCAATCAAAGTAAAAGCATCTACCTCTTTAAAATGCGTATGTAGTCATAATATCAACCAATCCACACTTGTTTGTCGTGGTAGATACATATTCTCACTTTATTTTTTCGTAAAATTTAAGCCGAGACCTTGAGCAGTAGGAACGTTGTCATTCCAATCATTCCCTCCGTTCATCGGTATCTCGACACTGTCAGTTCAGTCTCCTTTTATACATTCATTCATCACTATCGCCTTTCCGGTGTGAAGGATGATAATGAATCAAAAGGGAGTGGATAACTTGATGACGTCGACCATTATAAATGGAAGAGGAATCATACTGCGTCGACCCCAGATAAACTGGGAACAGGGCAGGGAGAAGAAGATTTACTAGTACAAAAAAAACCACTCATAATTTTTCAATTCAAGTTTTAATTTCATAGACAATAATTACAAATTTAGGTATACCTATTTTATTTCCATGTATCTGCATTAGGTATTGCTGTTTCACTTTACTTTTAGGGGCTATTTGTCCCCACTACTGAGGTCTACCATATGGATCAAAGAAAAAAAAGGAGAATTAGAACCTTAACACACTACGCGGGCTAGTGTGTGTATTAACGACTGCACTGAGAAATGACTTAACGTGTGTTCCAAAGCACGGAGGAAGTGGAGACAATATATTTTCGCCCATCCAATTACCATCTGAGCTAACATTGCTCAGCTTACACAATCGCCGTTATAACTTATAACACTGGCATTTTATTACTGGCGAAAATAGCCAATTCTAAATAAAAAATAGTATTTGGGTTGGACCCTATCTGCGCTACTGCGACCGCAAATTACGATAGCAAATTCAATATTCCCGCTTCTGTAGTCCCAAAACAACCATATCACCTGGTGACCTTCAAATTTGCCAAATTGGAGTCCTACACGGACGCCGCCCGTCCCAACCTGAAAACTCAGATTGCTTAATAAATTGTTAATGTTATCCTTTCTCGGCAGATAGCGAAGAGATTCAATTTCAATATTGTTTATTTACAAATAACTTGTTTGAATTTGGAATTTGAATATAATCTGTAAATAAATATTCAGCAGTAGGCACAGATAAATGTTAAATGTTCCAAATAATTTGTTATACAAATTCGTATTCGAACGTTGTTGAGAATCGATTAGAGAAATTCTATAGTTTAAAAGTATGGATAGGTACAGGTAGCTACAATTGAAATATTGGATCATTGTCATATTCCTGCCCTTATCCCAGGTTATCTGAGGTCGGCGCAATGTTTCCTCTTCCATTTATATCGGTCAGACGTCATTCTAATTCTATTACATCATTCTGAAAGTATTTGAGAATGAATGTACAGAAAAGTGATGAAGCGCGATGTCGACAAACAGATGAACGGATAGCTTTTGGTGTAAAACCATTCCAAAGTGAAGGAAATTAAAATATGTTCTGATATTTTTTTTTCTAACATACCCAACCAATACCCACTGAGCCAGCGTGGTGGGTTATGTCCCATTCTCCCTATAATCTTTCATCCTTAGTGAACGCCTGTGCTTCAGCAGTGACGAGTAAGCTTTTACTCGTCAATGGTGGAATTTTACATTCGTGAGCGTAGCAGCATTACGCCCGCGAATGTCAAAAAACAATCGTGTCGAAGGAAACGAAGATTAGAAAACAACGCATAAATCTAGCGTGCCAATTTCTATTTCCCATTGAGATAATTCCGTGACCTTGACACGGCGGCCAAACATTATCCTTTTGTTTCAATTGGCCGGTAATTGCTGGGACGTCTTCTGCTATTCTCGGATACAATTTACACTTGTATTGTCAAATTGCACCTTAACTAACCGCCGAGGTAGCACAATGTCTTGTTGTCACCAATGGCCCCAGTTCTTTTGAGCTCAATTTTCAAAATGAGAAAAGTAACGAAAGAAAATAACAATATTCAAAATAAGAATAAAAAATAGACAAGAAAATTTAACGAATTGACTTTCTTATGTACTTATTAAATAATGCTACGCAGAAAATAATAATTATTGTTTGATGTAGGGAAAAGTAGGTTAATACTCACGTCGAAAAATAGCTCACATAAATGGAATGACATTTATATCTTGACAAATGCTTTTATATCATTCTACGTATAATTAACATGAGGTGAACTTAATTACTCTATTGCAAATCATAAAGTAGAGTTTTTTTTCTCCTAAAATTAATATCAGTATGGCGACATAAAAGGTGGTCTGATTTGGCGAATGGCTCAATTTGTCTATTTTTTCCCTAAAAATACAATAATACGACGAGGGCGGGTCAATAAGTCCGTGACTTTTGGAATAAAACACAGATTTTTTTAAAAACACACACACACACATATATCACGCCTTTATCTCCGAAGGGGTAGGCAGAGGTGAACCAGCACCCACGCTTCGCCAATTATGTTAGGTCCCATATAACAGGTGGCGAGCCTATTGCCATTTATCGGGCACAAAAATCGCAGTACTATTATTGCTAGGTGGTATAAGAGGAACGCTGCTGCCCACTCGATCCTCATCGCTGATTTATCCTTAGTCGCCTTGTACGACACCCACGGGAGAGATTTCGGGTGGTGACAATTGTATTCTACTCTGCCGTCACCACACGGCATTTGATAAATAAATCTTTTTATTTTTCAACGTAGTCTCCCTTGAGCTCTATACACTTTGTCCAATGTTTCTCCAATTTTTTTATCCCTTCCAAAAAATATGATTTGTCGAGGATCAAAAACCCACCCTCGTATAATAAAAAATAAATATACGTCTCTATATAGCTATTAGAAATGTAGTCATTATGCCAATTGATATTACTAACATTATATCAGATTATTTGTAAAAATAAAGACAATAATTAAGCCAATAAACTGACCTGGGGGCCTACCGCCTAACTCGATTGCTAAAGCAAAAGCTATAGTTTATGACGTCATACTGTCTTTTCGCACCAAATGTACTTCTAATCCCAAATGTTTTTCTAATCCCAAAATCTTTGTACTAATTTTTCTAACATTTATATAATGTCAAAATTAAAATCGAATAGTTTATAAAGCAAACCCGAGCTTAACCGAACGCACGGTATTTGTAAAAATATCTGCTTTGGAATGTTTGAAATTTATTTCTACATTGCGAGGGTACCCGTTGGCTTACAACGTGAAGTGTAAAGGTTAGAAGAATTTCGGCAAGTTAATTAGTGTCTTGGGTGGCCGAGCGGTCAGGCACCTGCCCGGATAGCAGCGGACGCGGGTTCGATTCCCGCCTCAAGATCATAATTTTTCGAAATTCTTTTTCTAATCCCAAAATCTTTGTATTAGCGATAGCTTTGAACGAATGATCAGTGAATGATTTCATATGAATTTGACACAAAATCCGTACCGCCTAAAAATCCAGGATGGCTGCTATAGCCGTAAGCAGTGCATTGCAATATAGCTATCATCAGCAATCGAGTTAGGCGGTAGGCCCCCTGATGTTAAAGTTAATTTTATTACAACACATGTGAGGCCGGAATATAATCTTCACTTTTAAATTAAAATTGTAACAATTGAACAAATAGATTACATTTATAAATAACTAATACTAACCATAAACCATCTGTTTTCTAATAACATTCTTTATCTAAAACAACAAATATACATATAGTAGTCGTCAGTTTACCACAATATGTCGCGAATGTTCACCATCAAATTTGAATTTTACGTTAAGCAAATTACGGTAATTACGGTTGACAATCGATTGAAAATGAATAGCCTATAGAATAAGTGACTTAAGTGAGTACCACATACCTATCTGCTTTTAATGTTGACAACGTTATTCTAAAGACAATTGAATATTAAAGTAATAGACAATGATTTCGTTGTATAGTCAATGATTCCCTCCATTTAGTCATAAAATTATTATAGTCTTTTGTTAATAACCTTAAAAATGAATTTCCCTAATCAATTAAAAAGCGAAAAATATTTAATTATATATTTTATACATTCTATTTTCAGTCAAACCGAAGCCAAAAAGTGTATAGTCAATTACTCTTAGATAGTGGTCTTATTAAGAAATGTGTGTAATATAGTCTATGTTCGTTTGTCTGTGTTTGTGTTTTGTGGTCTGTGATAATATGCCAAATCGTTGCATACTCAGTGTGCTTCATAACTAACAGTAGAAACGGCGGTGCGAACAGCTTTTCCAATTCAAGATGCCGAGAGGTAAGTGCAAAGAAGGGACAACTAATATTATGGACTGACTCTTAATTTTTTCTTATTTGGTCTCTGCATACGCAACGGGAAAATACCCCGGACGGGACGTGGACGGCACGGGGACGGGGATTGCAGAAACATCGTTTCATACAAAATGTACCATAAAAGACATTTGTCACGGAGTCATGGATAGTACATGCACGGGGCGTTTTGAAGGAGAGAGGCCCCGTCCCTGTCCCGTCCGGGGTATTTTCCCATTACGTATGCTGGGACCTTTAATCGTGTGGCGATGGAGCTTTTTAACAATTGTGCTTTACTTTACTTTTATATTTGTACTACGAGTAGTGCTTGAAATAAAACAACTTTTAAAAATACCAAACACCTGAATATATGCAAGTCTTATTAGTATACATTTGTTTTATTTCCAATTGTCTGTATGTTAATCATAGGGCGATTCACTGTTGTGACATAGAAAAACAAAAAACAAGTATTTTGTTGCCCTTTTGTTTTTATTAGACTTTTTCCGAAGGATTTTCTAAAACAATTGATCATTTTCTTATCTCTGATTAAAAATGTACTGCATTATTTATAGATCAAATCACTACGGTGACATAAGGAAAACATAATTATTAAATACATAATATACGAATAACATACAAAGACTTAAATATATTATATAAAACATTATAAATAAAGATGTGCTATCCTGCACATTATCCCCTTGTTAAAAAGGAAAAAGAAATAAAACAACTTCAGTCTCCCCGTGACCACGGCCACTGTAAAGTGATCGAAACGTCGGGTTAAATAATTAATATGCCAAACACCAAATTATACGCGAGTCTTATCCGTAAAAGTTGTTTTATTTCAAATGTGTAGTGCTCGTGCAAATATAAGAAAACATTAAGGAAAAAGAACTTTTTTAACCCAGACAGACCTAAAACTTTCCGTCCTAGCAAGTTGAGATTCTAAAACTATGCATTTCTACAGTTCAGGCGAATGATTAATAAACAAATTGTACCACCATGGAAGTCAACATAATTAAATAATTATTTTAATCATAAATGTTACTCTAGTAGTTATAAATTCCTTTTATAAGCCAGAAATGAGGGTAATACAATATAGTTCTCTGAACCCATATTTAAGTCGGTAGGTCCATCTGGGCTAACAACGTCCGGAGCATAACACAGAGTGCACTTATACCGGCCACCCGTATTATCCGTCTTCGCCCGGATGCACGGCGATGACTCGGCCTTTGAGCCGCGATTCTCAAAGCAGATTGCTATCAGCGATGATCACAATGTGTCTGATCTTTAAGTGAACGTAGAGAGCGCAGCCGCCTCTCATCTCGGAAGCATATCCGGTGTCGCCGTCATAACAACTATCACCGTTACTAACTAATCCTAAATCTATCAATACTGCTAATAACGTTTAGCCTCCGTGGTCTAGTGGTTAACCCACCGGAATTAAGATCTAGAGGTCCCGGGTCACAAATTTGTACTCGGTTTGTTTAGTGGTAGGACTTCACTTAAGTCCTCCTGGATAGCTACCACCTTCTTCTTCCCCTGCCCTGTTCCCGATCTATCTGGGGTCGGCGCAGTATGTTTCCTCTTCCATTCATATCGGCCAGACGTCATCAAGCCATCCACTCCATTTTGATTCATATCATCCATCACACCGTAAAGGTGCTAGTGGTGAATTATTGTATAGAAAAGACGGAACGGAACATGTCGAGAGACCGATGAACGGAGAGAGTGATTGGAATGACAACATTCCAATCCATACTGCTCAAAGTTGCCTGCCTGACACTAACCCTCTTTGGGTATTCCTGGACAGCAGCTACCACCATCTTATCAAAATCTGCTAGCCAGCCGCTCTGTGGTTGAGGGTTCCAAGTGAAGCTCGATACCATCTTCGGCCTTTATCGTCACTTACCATCAGGTGAGACGAAGTGCAAGAGCTTCCCTGTCTAGCATAGAAAAAAACGTTTAGAGGAGACACCAACAGATTCGCATCTGTTTTATATTCATGGTTCATGTTAACAACTTCCCCGTCTAATGAGTCATATATGGCTCACGATAGCGCTCAGTGCGCTACATAATATAAGATAAATTAAGGAGTCACATGTGACTCATTTCTCAATGAGATTTCGACGGATTTTGTGTTATGAACGTTTAAATTGTACGTGGACGCATAGCAATAAACCTTACTATTGAGCAAATATAAAAAATCGTGTTTTTTCCTGAAAATGGTTGCTAATCATAACATTGGAATGATTAGCAACCATTTTCAGGAAAAAACCAATCACAAAATTCGTTGCACAGAGAATTTGTTAAAAAACATCGTTTTGCATGGGCCAGAAAATCGACTTTATCCGAAATACATCGACATGTTGAAAGTAATATTTATCAAAAATCTTAAAAATTAAAATAAATCTGTTACAACGAGGCCACAACTCTTACTTCGATCGGCTAAAACCATGCAAGCTCGAACGAGGTGCGTTTCGTTACACATCACTCGTTAATAAGGAGTCTTATTGAAATGGTGTCATATCATATATAATCAGGCATGTATTCGATATTAGAAAAAATCCCCACTAGACAGGTTATTTAGCTTGTTCTTTTCTGCCCAGACGACTTCACTGTCGGTACCACAATTAGGTGAAAGCGGTCGATCTGTTATAAGCTTTTATACGTCTACTATTCCTTTACGTCAATTACGTAAGATTGTTAAAGCTATATGAATAAATACGGCTGTGGTTATAGAACTGCTATTACTAGATGTAACTCAATATGTTGTACTACTTAAAATTCAATGTCTGTGGTAGATATTATCCTTTTGATGTTTTCTTTAATTGCTAACCTGCTTTGTAGGTAATTAATCAATAGCACGATCAAGATGAGTTTTCTTACCACACCTTACGTGTTGTGTTTACTCAATTAGCATACTATTAGCATATCAACTATTATGAATATTATGATACCTAAGTATCATAATATTCATAGTAGTTCAATAGACCTCCTAGATATAATGTTTCATATAACCTATTGGATTTTTTATTGTTTCTATTACTAAGTCAATTTACAATAGAATTTGAATTCGTATTAAATTATCTTCTTGATGATTAATAAATAAAATAAAATGTAGCTTTAAATGGGAGCAAACTATCACTAACAGCATACCCAAGAGGGTTAGTGTCTGGCAGGCGGTCGGCTATAAAGTCTAAGCCAAAATCAGTCGACATGATGAAATAGCTGTACATGTAAAATACGATAGCACAATTTTCGGTTTATCTGACTGAAAACAAACAATTTTATTATTTTTCCTCAATCACTGAAGAAAAAACTTTGAAATAAATTAGTGAAACGTTCTCTCTTATTTACACTAGCTCGACATTTGAAATAGAAATGCTTCTAAGAATTCACCAGATTTACCGCGACCGCAAAAGTCATAAATATCGAAACGTTGATCGGGACTATGAACAATAAATACATACATCATGCCTTTCTCCCGCGGTAGTAGGCAGTAATCTACTAGCTATATATGACCCTTACATACCTCTTTCGCTTCATCCAAACTCATTACTGTCTTCATACATGCCAATCGTTTTCGGGTACCCTGGACGTTTTTAGATACGCCGAGGCCTTCCCCTGCCGTTTTCTTCATTCACTTCCGATATATTTTAATTTTTTTGTACTTTCACTAATCCTTTTTACGCGACCAAATGGTACGAGCATCCCTTTCACAATTCTTATCAATAAGCCTTCTTTCAAACAATAATGAGATAGACTTTGTTGTTTCGTCGATCGCCCAGCCACACTCCTCAACGCTTGCATTTCTACTGCATTTATTCTACATTCAACGCTTAAAGTTAATGTGGCTTTAGTGTGATTTAAACAATCTGGGAACTTTATAGGGGTCGTTGAACTGTGATTAGTTTTAAAATGCACGTGTTCCAATCTCGGGACAATATTGAAGCGAGTAGTATATCGGCGATCGCAAGGCTGCCAATCAAGTGACTAACGGAGCCAATCTGATGAAATTGTCATACAGTGTCACTAATCGGTACCGCACTAATATTTTGTATGATGAGTCCACTACAATGGGGAGTTTACTTAACAATGAAACAGTATGCTCGTAGTACACTTCCGTGTAATTGCAATAGGGTTGTTATTGATATGAGATTTCGGTTTAAATAAATAAATATTTTTTTTTAAATAAATATTTTTACACTCACACCTATCATCTAGCCCAAAGTAAGTAGCCTAAGCACTTGTGTTATGGATACTAGATGACGGACATATTTTTAATATAATAATGTATATAAATGTTGAAAATATACTACATAAACAAACATTTGTGGTCATCACAAAGTTTGCCCCTACCAGGATTCGATCCCGGGACCTCTTGGTCAATACCTAGCAATCTGAGCATTCGACCAAGGCGGCCATCATTTTAAATAAACATTACATACTTGCGTTATTGGATGAGTGACCAAAAATTTATTATCTCTAACTCCTCCGTGCTTCGGAAGGCACGTTACGTCGTTGGTCCCGTCTGCATCTGCTGTCGCACTGGACCTGCATTCCCCCTATATTCTCCCATCCATAGGGAGGTTCTGTGCCCCAGCAGTATGGACATAAAAGGGCTGGTGATTATGATAAATATTTCAATCTTCTCAATCATTCTTTGAATGAAGTCACTAGGTACTAGTTTTAATTACTATTCAGAAATCTACACGTAGAAAGTTGAAGTGGTTTACGAACATACGAAATAATATAGACATGGGACAAAATACCTTTTCATCCCACCATCTCGGAAAAAGCGTTTTTGCTCTTCGATATCTGAGTGCAAAAGCCGTTTTTATCCTCTAGAGGTTAAAGTAAATTTGAATTTAGAACATCGTGTGCAATGAGTTTGTGAATTCAAAACATCATTATACATATTTATTTCTACCTCCATGGTGCCGAAATTGTCATGCAACCTATTTTAATTTGTTAAAAACTCAGACTCGGAACCTTCTTGGTGTACTTTTTTTGTAATTTGCTTTGTAATTTGTTAAAACCTAGGAGTTCCCTGACGGTCAATCAGCTTGGCGTCAATCTTGCTTTAAACATTTTGATCGTCTACAACGCTTGCTGATGATTGAGTCAAGCATTTAAAAGCTTTTTAGGTCTGTTTGATTTGTTTACGCTAGCAAAGGAATAAAAACATACAGAAAATCAATGTGCTTGACTCAAGCTGATTGACCGTCTCGGAACTCCATTAGGGACGGTAATTTTTATTAGGGACTTACAGGTGTGTCTGGATGAATGTTGTGGGTGTGGCTGGGTGGATGGGTGGCTGTTGGAGGTGTGTCTGGGTGAATGGGTGTTTTGAGGGTGTGTCTAGGTGAATGGGTGTTTTGTTGGTGTGTCTGGGTGAATGGGTTTTTGTGGTTGTGTCTGAATGGATGGGTGAGTATTGTGGGTGTTTCTGGGTGATTGGGTTTTTTTTGGGTGTGATTAGGTGTTTTGTGGGTGTTTCTGGGTGATTGAGTGTTTTTTGGGTGTGATTGGGTGTTTTGTAGGTGTTTCTGGATGAATGGGTGTTTTGTGTGTGTTTCTGGGTGTTTTGTGGGTGTTTCTGGGTGAATGGGTGTTTTGTTGTGATTGTATTTATTTTTTTTGTAATTTGCAATTTCCTCGTTGGGGGGGATGAAAAGTTACGTGTTGCACTCGAGTGCAAAGATTTTTCACCTTGTGCTCTTTTGATTCCCTCGCTATCGCTCAGGATTCTAATTTTTGAATCACTCGCTACGCTCGTGATTCAATTTTAGAATCCTTCGCTAGCTCGGTCATCAAAATTGAGCACGCGGTTAAAAATCAACTTTGCACTCACGTACAACAAATAACTATTTTACCACACGACAGTCCGTCATAGTCATCAGGTCAATATTAATAAAGAGTACTTGATAAAGAATTATCGTTGCCTATTTAACTGGCGATACAATTTTGATTGGTTCATTCGCTCAAACGTAATCACCAACTATTTCGAACCCAATAGCACCAGGGCCATTACACACGTCATTCTTTTGTAGCTTCAATAACGGGAAAGCAATTTTGTGAATGACATTGGGAATAGCGGCAAAATTTGAAATATTCTACAAAATATACCCTGAAACTTTTAAAAATCCCCGTATTGTCAACGTTCGGTTCGATCTATAATGGAATCAAACACCGAAAGAAAAATCTTTGTCATTGCAAATCTAAACTAGGTTTAATTGTGAGCGAGCCTTTAATTCTGTCTTTAAATTTTCCAGATTTCAGTCTTTACCCTAAGGATTAAAAACTTACAGTATGCATTCATGTAACATAATTTTCTATAAAAATTCTTTTCTTTATCACACTTCTCTAAATATTTAGAAGTAATATTTTTAGCTACTTCCTTTATCACCAATCTTTTTCGCCTATTTTTACCAAAAATATGAAAACTTTAAGATGTCCACATTTCAATTAAAATAAACTCAGTGCTCTGTATAATATATAGCATAAGGTATCAGTTGTCGCTTATTTAAGGCAACATGAATTAATTTTGTCCAAATACACCAAACACACTGTGGTTCAAATACATTTACAGCCAGTCTTGTCAGCGTTGTTTTTAGTTTATAGTCAGCAAAGGATCCTTTGGAAGCTGCGCTTGTAAAATACATTTCAAGAACTGGAATTGGGGTACTCGTTACATCACTGTCTCGACAATCGTAATTCATTAATTAAGGCCAAGAAATCCAAACACATTTCTTATTTTCACCTTGATTCGCCTCTAAATCTTGAAATTTACAGTTCAAAGTCACGCGTACCGCAGGCGTGTAAATCAGACGGAAGCCTGCATGCTAATTCCGTATGTATCGTGCGTTATTGTGATGAACACAGTTGCAAGCAAAAATAGCATTTTGTTTCTATTAGAACAAGAAGGGAGTATTGACGTGATTGGCATACTGTTTCTGTTATGCACTTCAGGCAATAATTTACTTGGTATAGTTAATTTCTGTTTTGGGTATTCGGTTAGTTCATAAAATTCGAGGCGCATTATTTACATCTCTAGACCCGGGTGATACTTATAAAAAGATTTTTCTCAAAAATAAACACTTAACAAGTTATAAATTATGTTTTATACATATTCATGTATGCTATTGCTATCTAAAAGACATATATCACACAAGGTAGCATCAAGAAAAATAAATAGAAAGTCATGTTAAGATAGACGGAAATATATAGGTATAGGACATGAATCTGTTTAAATATTTGTTGGTTGCCAAATAATAATATTAGTTGATAGTCGATAGTGATAGTGTTTGCTGAACAACGTAGAATAATAATAATTAGGAGGCCCATTCGCGTCCTCCTCGGTAATTTAATGGTATGACAATTTGTTATTTACATACATACATATACATAAATCACGCCTATATCCCCGAAGGGGTAGGCAGAGGTGAACTAGCACCCACGTTCCGCCAATTATGTTAGGTCCCATGTAATAGGTGGCGAGCCTATTGCCATTTATCGGGCACAAAAGTCGCAGTACATTGCTATTGCTAGGTGGTATAAGAGGAACGCTGCTGCCCATTCCTCATCGCTGATTTATCCTGAGTCGCCTTGTACGATACCCACGGGAGAGATTTGGGGTGGTGACAATTGTATTCTCCTCTGCCGTCACCACACGGCACTTTGTTATTTTGATTATGTAAAATTAGAATATTGTGATTGCATAAATGGCATGTTGTTAAACGCTTGTATTCTACTCTGTCAATTTTTTATCGGGTAAGGGTATTTCAAATACAAGAAAATGTTTACTTAACAATAACATTATTACATAACATAAGCTGAAAAATCTAAAAAATCCGGATAAAAAATGGTCACATAAAAAGGTGTATTGTGTAATTATAACTTTCTCCTTCATAAATTCTGCTTACATTTTAAATTCTAAAATTGGTGCCACCAGTTACTAGCTTGAACCCAGTCACTTGGTCTGCTTAGCAAACATTTCAGATTGTTTGGAATACATGGTCGCAAATGCAGCCCGTTTTATATTTAAACACTACAGTGCAGTGCATTGGAACAATAACATTTGAAGCAGTCACTGGGGGCATTGTTAAATTCAGCTATTGATTTCGGTACACTGGCTTAACCAGAGTGACCTCGCGATACATTGTTTGGTGTATCTACACCGAACAATTTTGTCAAATAACGTAGGAATGTCTTGATTTATTGATGAAAATGAAAATTTGAAAATGAAAATTTATTGATCTATAAATTTTAATTGATTTAACGCAAAGCTAGTGTGAGACCAGTACAATATACAGCCTAGTCTGCATGGATTTTAAAGACTAAAATGATTCTAATATACCTGTTATTGAATAACAATGTTACCAGATAGACAAATTTTAACATGAATAAAAAAAATTGCTTTTATCACCTTTCTTAACCATTGTTTACTATTGCGTAAGCGCCTTATAGCAATACCATTAATAAGCATAACGTTTTAAACAACATTTTAAACTTGATTTTAAATTTTGTATTAAATCACCTGCGTTGAGTGTCACGTTATTTATTAATTAGTACAAAACATCCTTCGAAATACAATATAAATTATATTGAATGTGGTGTTTTGGAAAAACAATTTTTGACCACAAATCTTAACTGGTTGTCGACCGCGAGTTGTAATTAACGGTATATCATTATACTCGTAACACAGTTTAAATTTTAGTAATACCACAAATAGCTATGTATTATTGCCTAATATTACCATGTTCTGATAATTCAACAAAATGACGATTTTTACTATATTAAAGAAATACTACCCAAACCTTACCATTAGCAATAGTACCAACCATAACACTTAAGGCAAAACATGAGCAGTATTGAATGTAATGTTGTCATCCTAATCACTCTCTCCTAACATTAGTCTCTCGGCATGGTCCTTGCTATCACTTTTCTATTCAGTCATATATCACTTACATATTCGGTATGGAATTAAAAAAGAGTGTATAAATCGATGACGTCTGTCTATACGATATGAATGGAACGAGAGACATATTGCGCCAATCCCAAAATAACCTGGAAACAGTACAGGAAGATGATTATAATGAATAATATACCAATATAATTTTAAACAAGAACCTATTTTCAATTATGGACTGATTTCTTCGACCCAGAAGTCCCGGGCTTGAATCCCGTTAACAGCAAACGTTTATGCCACGGACATTTACTTTTAAGTCGATTTATTTGTTACATACATACATATGTCACGCATTTCTCCCACAGGGGTAGACAAAGATCACTTCTTTCCACTTGATACGATCCACACTTCTTTCGCTTCATCCAATATCATTAATGTCTTCATGCATGCCCGTCGGTTTCGGGAACTCTTGACCTGGCCCTTCTTTAATAAACTTTCAACTTATTAAAGATCCGCCTAGGTATTCCCCGTCCTATTTGTCCATTCACTTCCGCCATGTCAAATCCTTGTAGTCATTCTCCTTTCATTCATTCTTTCGACGCGTAACCAAACTTTCTCAATTCATGTTATTACATCCTCTTTCAAACTACACCATTCTCTTATCACACTGTTGTACAATCTAACGCTCAGCTTTAATCTAGTCATGTTCCACAACGCTCTCATTTCGACTAGACATGGAAGTAGACTTAATAAGTCTGCTTTCATGCTTCTTCTCCCATACCCAACTTTTACGTCCATACATGAATGTCAGGACCAGCACACCATTTTTTCCCAAATTTTGGCTAGATGACGGGTATTTGTAAAAGAAGCATTTAATAATTTAATAGGTACTCTTGTCGTGTGGTACCTATACTGACGTAATTATTTAATTACTCTTGAGAAGCGGAATGCTGACGTCACCTTTTTTGTTGCAGGCGACGCCGACATGTCGCTGAAGCAGGGCAGCGGCACCGGCAAAGTCCACTTCGGCGGTCTAGACGATGTCTCCCTGTACGGCACCCCGGTGGAGCCCGCGCCGCCAGCGCCCGACGCCAAGCAGGGTTTCCTGCGGAACCAGCTCCAGGCCCTGTTCCAGCCGACGGACAACAAGCTTGCCATGAAGCTGTTCGGCTCGAAGAAGGCGCTGATGAAGGAGCGCATCAGGCAGAAGGCGGCCGGCCACTGGGTCATACATCCGTGCAGTAGTTTCAGGTGAGCGCTTTTCTGTGTGTTTTCAGTCTGATATTTACAGATTTTATGTTTTTTAGATTCTATACAATAATTGATGGTGGTACATCAGATTAAACAAACACAAATAAATCGTGGCAATTCATGTTATTGGTCGAAAACAAAGACAATTATCACAGACGCAATAAATCCATTTTAATTTCAATATAATGTTGGCACATTCCATTTCCTTGTCTGGTCTTGGGACCGAAAAAAAATTGGTGTGACGCAAGTTTCAACTAAGGGAGATTGCCCGGTGTAGAATAATAAGCACATTGCAGCACCCGAATGGTTGAAGGCACGCCACTCATAACAACAGAACCAAGGAGGGTTGGTTCTGGCTGTAACTTTACACCAAAAACATGAGCAGGATTGTTATCATACCAATAGCTCTCTTCGCTCATCAGTCTTTCGAAATAGTGCTTTCCATTATTTTTCTATACATTCATTCATCACTAGCACCTTTCCGGTGTGATTGGTGATAGTATGCCAATAAATGTTTTGAGTTTGAGTCAAAAGGGAGTGGGTTTAGCTTGATGACATCTAACCAAAATGAATGAAACAGGAAACATATTGCACCGACCCCAGATAAACTGGGATTTAATTATAAAGTACCTACCTCAACTACCGTGTCCTAATTAAAATTTGTGAAGCTGCCGTGGTTTAACAGTTAATTTTCCTGTTTCCTTATTTTTGTCAGCTTGAAGTGGTGTTATGTAGAAAGAGATAAGGATTGCCATAGCTTTAATTCAGTTACATGTTTTTAATAATTATCTGTAAAAAATATAATATGTATAACAGGGTTTGTTTTTAATATCATAAGTAACAATGGATGGTGGGAGGCCTTTTCTCAGCAATGGGGTCTTACAGGATAATAAAATTACAGAAGGCACATTGTATGCAGTAAATTACTCCAATGAAGAAGACAGTGTCGCCTTTGATGTTGTAATGTAAAGTGCAACCATGTAAAGTCCATTTCGCAGCAGCCATAAAAGGTTTTAATACCACTACCACGTGTTCGCGATCAAATTTTGTTACGACCCATGTTATAGATTTGTGACTGTGATATATTTATGCTTCTGATTCAATCTCGGTGCATCGTAAACTGGTATAGGAAGATTACAGGCTGAACATTTCCAAAAGGCCATCCGGTGACAATGTAGCTGTCAATCTTTAGTCGGGATTGTTGACGTCAATATGGACTCAAAGTACATTACTTTAAAGTCTTTTTCTTTCTCTTTAATATAATTTCCATGGTAGTGGTAAAAAGCCTCCGGATTTTTGTTTTTTTTCCTTTAGCATTGATTCCATATAAATTAAATGTTATTGTTTTATCCCGACATTTTGACCGCTTTCGAAAATGCTCTGTTAAGTCCCAACAACTATATCCCCGGCTGTCAAACCGGCAGTCTGTCCATTGTAAGTGTCGCTTGTCCAACGGACCGTGACAATACAAAAGAGTGAAGGATATGTACCTAATTATGGGCACGCGCTGTAGTACATTACAGCTCATTGTCGATAGAACAGCTGTCTGGCTTTAGGCACCGTTTCCTTTTTTTTTCATGTTACAAAAAAATATGTATATAATATACAGTTGACCCACAGAACAATAAAATACCTCTTTCAACTGTTCTGTAGTTTAAACTCATACTCCAGCCAATATCGTGTATTTTAATTAATTTTAATATAAAAAAGCGGAATAACCTACTACCTACCACTGCTGGGCAACGGCCGCTCCCAAGGATTACAAAACCAATCGGTCATGCTCTGCCCGCATCCAGTGGCTTCTCGCGACTTTTACTATATTTTGCGTAGCCCTCTTCATTGCCTTTTGAATGACTTTAATTCAATTTTAATTGATATCAACAATCAAACCGGATAAGTGCTAGTTATGAATGCATAGATAAGTGATGGAAGGATCTATCGAGATAGGGGGATATCGAGAGACCAATGAATGGAGAGAGAGATTGTGATGACAATAAATCCATGCGATTCAGGATTTTGGCTTAAGTTTTGGAGCTAGATGCCTCTATGCCTCAAGCCTTTTTGAGCATGTGATTGTTGGTGGTTTGCCCTCCACAATTTGGATACCACCCTGGGTACGTATTGGTGGCAAACACCGGCCTGTCTCCCTTAGTCAACTTTTACGATGTCCCTGGGGTGAGTCGGGACTGACACATCATTATTTTTTCGCTTTCAGGCCAGTATAGAGGAGATATTAGTATAATTCTACGACATTTTTTTATTTCCATAAAAAATATGTGGCATTGTTCTGTAACTATCAAAGTTCGCATCCGACATTGAAACTATTCATTGGTTAATCGCTATTTATTTGGGAAGCGGAAATGCTTATCATTAAACACGACAGCTTAATGCGACCTAATGTGGCATTATTGTTGTAGCTCTGATTACCACCAACAATGAATGTTTGGCAAAGTGCCAAATTATATTATTATTTATCGTATTTTGTGTACCGAATTATGTATTATGTATGTTTTGCCGTGTCGTGACGGCAGAGTAGAATACAATTGTCACCACCCCAAATCTCTTCCGTGGGTGTCGTACAAGGCGACTAAGGATAAATCAGTGATGAGGAATGGACAGTAGCGTTCCTCTTATACCAACCTAACACTAGTACTGCGACTTTTGTGCCCGATAAATGGCAATAGGCTCGCCAATTATTACATGGGACCTAACATAATTGGCGAAACGTGGGTGCTAGTTCACCTCTGCCTACCCCTTCGGGGATATAGGCGTGATTTATGTATGTATGTAATTATGTATTACATCCATCCATACTGAAGATTTTCTTACTGGACTGGGAGCTAAAAAATAAAGGAGAATGTGGCAGCCTCGACCCACCCCAGAGATGTCATAAAAGCCGATTTAGGGAGATTGATTACCAAAAAGCACCTTAAGGCGGGTGCCTCTGTTTGGTTGATGGTTTGGCCTCCACGATTCGGGTGAATAGTGGAGGGCAAACCACCAACAACATATAATAATAAAAATAAACAGAGTTGACCTCAGACAGGGTATAATATGTTAGCGAAAATCTTGACCTACGGATTGGAATTCTGTTCACTTTTCTATGAGTACATCACTAAGTGTTGCACTAAGAACGTTGCGATTCATTATTTCTTGCTTTCTTAATTTCATCATAATTTATAATAATCCTAGTCACCTTGTACGTCATCCACGGGAGAGACCCGCGGCCTCTCTCATTTCTCTACGAATGTAAGACCGTAACTATCATCATAGAACATTTTGACATTGTAAAATGTTTACTTGCGTGAGGGATCGATTCTTCGAAAGTCGGACGGGAACTAAAACATATCAAATGTTTCTTTTCTAATGTTTCCTTGAACCATGAACCATTTAACACAGCATTAAAACGATCGTTAAAAGCAAAACGCGTGTCTTCTATCTAAGCGGCCATGTACAAGACAATATCCCGGCTAGTGTTCTAGGGCTGAATGTTTAATTCTTTAGGCTGGTAAACAAAGCCGCATTGTGCGAATAATTTTCACAAAATAGTAATTAGGCCGGCATCACTAATCCCCGTAACCCGTAACGTTGCTACCTTCAACAATTACTCCCGTTAATGAGTTCCGTTAACTAATTCAGGAGTCTTCTGAGACCGCTACAATTTCTTCTCTGATTCAGAATTATTAATTGTTTAATTAGGAATGAAAGGCCTTTATAAAATGTTACAAGTACCTATGCTGATTGATAAATGTGCTAATTACATACATCTATCTAATGATTTTTTTTTACTGTGCGTAATCCAATTCAAAATACAAATTACAAAAATAACAACCCATGTCATCTACTAGAACGAGATTTTATATTGTTGATTGCCCCTTTGATTAAGGCCAGTATGCTCCCTTCGGTTGCAAACCTCAATAATGATTATCATACCTCAATTAATTTATCAAAATTATTTAAGGATATAACGATTTTATCTTGGTTAAGCGTCAAGCGTCCGTCACTATCATGACATCATTATTAAGTACATAATTATTAAGTTTGCAATACATTAGTCGGATGATCACCTAACATCAATTGGTCTAACAAGTGAAAACTATAGTAAATAAAATTTCTTGTCGACGCCGAAAAATAAACAATTGAATGACGCGAGTCAATTCAATTTCTATTCTACGGACATTTTCAAATAGGGCAATTACATATTCAAGCACCAACAAATCCAATTAAAGTAATCACTAGGAATTTGAATAATGCAATTAGCAGATATGTTCACACGTCACTGAGTACTACGCGTATCTTCAAATCATAATTTCCGGTATAACGTACGATTTGGATATATTCAAACATACGTGTATACGACATCAAGCCGTGCCTTAAAAGCGAGCGGTGAGATTTGTATTTTATTAAATTAAATGTATGGTGATGTAGTAAATTATAGTTTTTCATTTCGGTGATACTATTGTGAATACAAGAACATGCCATACTTCCAAGGAATTTAAATTTAAAACTGTATTGCGATATAAAGCTTTTTTAAGAAAATAATATGATTAAGTTAAATAAATTCGTGACTTAGATCTGACACTTGTATGTAACAAAAGTAAAGTAATAAGTATGTTCTTTAGAACAACACTAACAAAAACAATATTAGGTAAGTAGGTATACTGTTTTCAACTTATATACAAAAACCATCAACTACTTTACCGATTAACCTTTAAGGTCTATTGTATCTCCGCTACTTCCGCTGTTATTTAAGCCCCGGCTCGGCGTCCGAGGCGACAGCTTCCGCTCGAGTTGCGATTAGAACAGCCGGTCGAACCTCGAGCATATTTCTCGATACTTGATATCGAATTCATCGGTCACAGCTGTTGCTTGATAAGCATTTTCTGCAATCTGAAATTACTCAAAGTTTTGCTCTGAAACCAATTTTACTGTCGATTGTCACGTACCTCAGTGATGCAAAATGTTGATAGATGGATATCAAAAAATAGCCCTACCGTTCGTTTTAGTATTATTTTGTTTTTTTTTTGTTTTTTATGTCAATGGTGGCCTGGGAGCGAAGAAATAACATAGAACATGGCAACCTGACTCGTCAGGTTGTTGTAAAAGTCAAAAATGGAAGATTGGCCGGATTAGACCAATGAGCACTTGGTGGCACCCGAATAGTGAAGGAGGGTATAACACCATCAACATCATACCTAAAGAGGGTTAGTGTCAGACATGCGGCCAGCTGTAAAACCTAAGCCAAAACCTAGCAGTAGGATAAGAATGTTGTCATCCCTACTCTTCCCATTCATCATTCTCTCGACATGGTCCGTACCATGTCTTTTCTCTACATTCATTAATCACGTACCTTTCCGGTGATAGACGATAAGAATGATAAGATGTGGATGGCTAGATGACGTTTGATGATAATGAAAGAAGAAACCCCAGATAAACAGGGGACAAAGCAAGAAGATGATGATTCAAGATATTTTGGCAACATTATAGCATTCCATGGATTCACAGAGCCGGTGTAGATTGCATCGCATGATAGAGAAAGTAACGCAACTGCACACATCCAAACAATTCTGATCAGTCTTCCATAGTACCTACCTACTTGAGCGGCTGGAAGCGTTCATGCGATTTGTACTCGTACGAAAACGCGTCCAAAGAGCGGCCTCTGAGCTTTTTCCGTGGCGTGTAAAATATAACTCAATCGATCTTAGTATCGTTTCCGCGTAGTCCAAGAAGAGCACAATACAATTTAACTGGCATTGAGTCATAGGAAAGTCTGAAGACCTAACTGACTCACCCAAGGAGTGTTGTAACAGTCGACTAGGGTATTACCCAGTGTATACCAATAAGGACCTTGGGGCACTCTTTTTTATCTTATTCATTCATGACTAACGCCTTTTGGTGTGATGGATGACATTTATTAAAACGGAGTAGACGGCTCTGATATGAATAAAAGCGGAATCATACTGCGTTGATATCATATAACCAGGCAAGAAGATGATGATGATATATAATCATGGACTGTTGCTGTGTGGTGATGGATGGCAGAGAGTCACCACCCCTGCCTCTCTTATGAGTACCATGGTACAAGACGACTAAGAGTTATGATATAACGAAGAATAGGCAGCAGCTTCCTGGTAGGTACCATCTAGAAAATTGCTGCGATTAAAGTTCACAGTGAATGGCAGTAGGTGTGTAGCCCTATTAGATGGCAATAGGCTGGCTAAACGCGGGTAATAAAACATCTCTGCCAACCCCTTAGGGGTAGAAGCCGTGAATTATATTAAACTAATAAATTATTATTATTATTAAAAAAAACATATATTTATGTATGCAGTGTACCATGGACTATTCTATCGCACCCTCTAAGCTACAGATTCTACGCTTTCGTTACTGCACCAAACACAAACAGTTCAATAATTTCTATTCATAACAACTAATCAACCACACAATGGATGGTCTTATAGATTATCTTACTCCCCACCGAGTCGAACATCGGAACAAAAATAGCTCGAACACATGAATGGACTGATGATGTCACATTTGCTTTGTTGCTTCATTCAGCGATCGTTGCTAGAGTTTCAGTCAGGTAGTTACCTACATTTTCGTCCAAGTACGATCTACAGCAATTAATGTTACCACAACATGTCAAAATGTCTCAATTGACTTTGTGCTTTACGTCAAGCAAGTTAAGGAAGACAATCGATTGGAGATGTTTGATAGTTTTGTATAAGTAGCAGTATAGACATTATTTATAGACGAATTCTGAAGCCTAGTGTTGGGAAAGAAAAACTTTTATAAAATTTTAATGCTTACGGTTCAGAACTTATAACAATCGAATCTGAACTTGAAGATGCTAGAGAAGGGTCATCTTCTTCCTACACTATTCACGAATTAATTCACAAATACGAATTAATAAAACACCCACATGATTCGAAAGGGGCTGGTGAATACTACAAAGGTGAATCCGAGCGCTGCATTGCAGGTGCTTCAGAGCAGAGAGCGACAAATCTGAAGATGCTTTTAAAGGGACGGAGCTTGCTTCATACATATACATTAATAGCACTGAAGCAACATGCCTCAGGCATAGCTGATATAATAATACGTGTGCTGACCGGGTCGTCGCACTCTTCTTCTACGTAGACAGATATTCAGAAACACAAATTGAGTAAACATCGTAACCGACAAATTACAACATCTGTCTCTAACCCGATGGCAATCACTCTAGTAAAAGACCAGGAAACAAGAAACAGTGGCACTTTTAAAACCGCACACAAACGTGGCTCGCTCCATTAATAAAATCAACAAAGTAACGATGCTCATCAAAAGCCATTGAGGCGATTGGCGGAACAATGGAGCGCGTAGACTAGCTGCACAATGCGAACGGCCTGGGGCCTTACCACCAACTCTAACCATTGTTAAAGTGAGACAACGCTATAAGCCGAGTAAAGCAGCATCCCGTTTTGTCACCCGCATTTGGATCGCACTTATACTTCATGGTATTGCCACTGGACAGGGATACACGCGTGACGAGCTTTGCTACACTGTAGAGCACATCAGACCTATTCTCATCCTTAACTTGGGTGGCATTAAGTGCTAAAATGGATTGGATCACTTTGACTGTCTATGGCAACCAGACATGCGTCTGTACCTTGGAAAGCACTACATTTTTAAAACACAAAAGCAGTAGGGTTAACATATTTAAAATATATTTGGTAGATTGTGTGATCAAAAAGTTGTCAATATTAAGCTGTGAGCTTTTCGTTACCAAAAACTGCTTATTTTTTTAAGTTGAGGAATCTGCTTACACCTCCTTCCTAGATTAAGCTTAGCTAAGTTAAAAGCGTGTGTGGGGCTCGCTGAGCATTTAATTAGACAGCTGGCCAACATAGGTATTATAAACAACACGATGAAAATTTAATTTTCAATTACGCATACAAACTCATAATCATAATCGTAAACCTATTTCGCTTCTCGGACCATAACTTTTATTTCAGGTTCATTACAATTACATGGAATAAAAATTTACTCAATCGACAATTGATTTGTTTTAACGATTACGCCAACCGATTCAATAGTTTTTTAACGGCTGTCAATCAACGAGGCATTGGTTAATTGGTACAGGAAGTGAATTAAAGTTATCTTTATCTATATTATTATTTTTATCGATACTGGATTATATAATGGCTGTAACATTGTAAAAAACAAGAACTTCATCTAAGTGGACATTAAATAACGTAAAAATAATACAAAAGGGTACGTAAGGCCAGGGGATAATAATAAAAAAAAAGTGACGGGTTAATTACCATAACTATATTATTATGTAAGAGGATATTATATATATCTATTAGTACTGTCGTTTGTGTCTGTTGATCCAATGCAATTGGGAGTGAACTTAATTGCCTTTCGCAGTTTATCAATCTTACAAATGTAAACAACATCGTTAACCAATCATTTAGGCCTTCTCGGTCACATGCTGTTCGTGACGTGGTCCGTGGCTTCATATTTACCCAACATTGATTTTTTCCTTCTAAAAAGAATTGAGATCGATAAAGGTTTACTAATTCAATTAGAATTACGAAAAAAAATCGCAGCTATAACAATCTTAATTCGGGGTCATTTAGCTGCCAGAATCTGAGAGCCTTTCTTTATTCCATGTAAGATAGTAAAAAAAATCACTGAGTATACCTACCAAACTCATTTTAATTAGGTTTTAGGTCTAGATATACATATATCTAGGTGCGGATTAATTATCTTAATGGTTGAATTGGCCTCGTTAGTCTGAGGTTAGAAAGGATTTTTTTGTTACATTCATCAAATGGCTTGTCAATCATTTGGCTGGACCTATAATCAACTTCAATCAATAAACGTCTTGTAGGTATAATCTAATCAAAGGCAATTAAGTTATGTTCGAAGTAGATTCACAGTTGACACAAATAATAATTCGATTGGAATTGTTATTATATGTAGTTATTACTTTTTTGTTAAAATATAGTTATAAAATATAGTTAAAAAAAATCGTATAATACACGAAAAAAAGCAGGTGAGAAATAAAATTAAGTTCCATATAATAAGTGGCTAGCCTATTGCTATCCATCGGACATGTATATTACATTATATTGCTAGGCGGCATAACAGGATCGCTGCTGCCCATTCCTCCAAACTGTTTAACCCATACTGACCCAGTCTAGTCCCCTTGAATGACACCAGCGACAGAGATTGGGGGCGACAACATTGTATTGACTGAACAGAATATAAGAAATAATCAAAATGATAAATGTCACACAAGTCTTTAAAGAATCAGTAACTTTAAAGCTCATCATTGTCGACAATAATAGCTATAATTTAATCGATTCTGAGTAATTTGGATTCCATTATATGAATTACTAACAAAAAACTATATGAATGGAATATTCCTAGAGATATCTGCGACTTTCCACGTGAGTTCAACGCTGTTATTAGAAAAATGTATTGTTGCAAAACCAATCATACGTATTCCATAAAAGGGCTGAATCCCATCTCAATACCTGATCATTCCATTTAGCAACCGTCCCCGAATATTTAACAGCCAATTCCCTCATCTGGAAAACCGACAAAGTTGATACCACACGAAGGTATTGATTTGTTCGACAAATTGCTTAACGAGTCAGAAAACGTAGGGTTACATTTACATGAACGCTGAAAATCATATCTGCGTTCTAGAAAATTTAACTGAGAAAAATGCTCCACTCGATAACGTATGGTAATCGTATACGTGGAATTTTAATGCAGACGATTCACTTTTATGTTTATCGACTCCCTGGTGAGCATCGTAAATTTCAGGAAACTTATTTGAGTGTTTTTTATGTTAACATTAATTGAAATGTGTTTCAAGATTAATGCGATAAATGATTTATTTAAATATAATCTAGCCAATAGAATTTGAGCCATAAGACGTGTAGGCGTAATGACCGATCCTTACGCAGAAAATCATTACGCTTACATTGTTTGCGCCGTGATCGATCAAAGCATCTGACGCCAAAAATGACCCATTAATTTCTTCCTAAGTCATCATCGCCCTGCCCTTATCCCATCCTATTTGGGGTCGGCGCAGTATGTCCTCTTTTTCCATTCTCTTCTGTCACTCGTCATCTCCCCATTCATCCATTCCTCATTACATCCATCACCTTCATATCACACCTCACACAATCCATCCATATTTTCAGTGGTCTTCCTCTACTTCGACATCCATCAACATTCATGTCCATAACTTTCTTACTCACATTCATGGCATCACGTCTCATAACATGTCCATAATTTCTTCCTAAGTATGAATAATCTTCTTCTTCTTCCTGCCCTGTTCCCAGTCTATCTGGGGTCGGCGCAGTATGTTTCCTCTTCCATTCATATGTCAGACGTCATCAAGCCATCCACCCCCTTTTGATTCATATCATCCATCCCACCGTAAAGGTGCTAGTGATGAATGAATGTATAGAAAAGAGACTGAACGGACCATGTCGAGAGACCCATGAACGGAGAGAGTGATTAGAATGACAACATTCCAATCCATACTGCTCAAGGTTTTGGCTTAGGTTTTACAGCCGGCCGCCTGCCTAACACCAACCCTCTTTGGGTACGCTGTTGTTGGTGGTTTGCCCTCCACCATTCGGGTGCCCCAAGGTGCTTATTGGTTTACACCGGGCCTACTACACCCTTAGTCGACTTTTACGACACCCATGGGATGAGTCGGGGCTGGCCTATTCTACGTTATTTGTTCGCTCCCAGGCCAGCATAGAAGGCTCCTAAGTATGAATAATAATAGAAAATTATTTTGCAGTAAATGCCATAATGAAATTTTATTGACTCAAATATTAAATAATCCGATCCCAGAAAATAGCGACACACGTCGAGAGAGCTAACTACGGAACTGCATCGAGATAAGACTAAACATTTACGTGCAAGGACAAAGCAAATAGTACTAGGAAATACGAGTAATGCAACCTATCGACGTTGCTTCCTGCACTAGCATTATCGGCGGACCGTATTTGATAAGCATCAGCACGATAATGCAATTTTCAGGTGTCGCGAATTGTATTGCTTGGTTTACCAATTGCTGCGTGAACTCCAATATTATTAGGCAAGTCGTAATAATTCTTTATACTCCAACTTTTTGTGTCATTGTGGAAACACCTTCGCTGTAGAAGGTTGCAGTCTAATAACTTTTACGTGGTGTTGACTTAAAATAAAAAGTAATGTAAACAAAACCTCTCGACTTTTTGCTCGTATCATTTATACTTCGGTCGATTTATCAATGCAACGTTGAAGCGAGAATTTAATCTTCCCTCTCAATGTTTTATTATTATAATATTGCCTACAAATATTGTATCCTTAGTAAAATATACCGCTTAAAAATAATCGTCAAACCGTAGATGAAAACTTTAATTTGGTTTTTATTTTGTAGGTACCTAATGGTAGGTATTACATAGGATCTTTGCAGCCTAGTATTCGTTTAAACAAAGTTGTCTATCATCGATGATGAGTATTTGTGTGGGTGTGTGTATTTGTATATCTTGGTGGATCCTCAAGCCTTCCATTAGTTAGAGCATTCCCTGGAGAGTTGCTCTACAGTAGTAACCTATAGAGACAGTCTGCAGTAGTAAGCCTTAACACAGGACTCATAAAAAACATCCTTGTTTCGGTATATTACAGTCTAAGAGGTGGTTAATAGTCTTACAAACGGTTCCACAAATTAAACCTTATGGCCGCCATAAACTCTTAACGCTTATAGCCTTGTAATGAAAACGTCAATAACTGACAATTGGCAGTCGTCTGCGTGAACCTTAAAATAGTCCGCTAAACCATTTCAACATATTATTACAACGATTGCCGCGTGGTGACGGCAGAGTAGAATACAATTATCACCACCCCAAATCTCTCCCGTGGATGTCGTACAGGCGACTAAGGATAAATCAATGATGAGGAATGGGCAGCAGCGTTCCTCTTATACCACCTACCAAAGGCAATGCACTGCGACTTTTGTGCCCGATAAATGGCAATAGGTTCGCCCCCTATAACATGGGACCTAACATAATTGGCGAAACGTGGGTGCTAGTTCACCTCTGCCTACCCCTTCGGGGATATAGGCGTGATTTATGTATGTATGCATGTATTACAACGAGTTTTTAACATAAAAATTTACGCCTATTTGTCACCTAAGAGCTAGACAGAGTGCATTAATACTCATGTTTGCGCCTGCACTAGTTTAAGCAGCAAAATAGACGGCACCTCGTCACATTGCGAGCTACGCATCCCAGGGGACCTGCTGATTATTTTTCGATTCAACCCTCAGTAACTTCACTTTTTTCCTAACCACGGAACGTTAGACATCTTTACAATAATTTTATCTTTGTAAACCTATAAATTCATTAAAATCAAGTGTTTAAATATATTTCGGGGTTTCATTTATGTCCCAAGAAGAGACATAAAAAGTGGCGACCGTGACAGGACTATTTTGAAGACAAAAACATACAATATATATTGCTACTATGGAGTTCTGACGCAACAAGGCTATTGTCTCGTCCTAATTACTAGAAAATTCGAGTAAACTATCCTGAAGAATATTGGGAATAAAAGTGCCTAGCCATTGCAGCCAAAGCCGATTATTCATCAAAACAAGAAACAATATTTTCGTGCTCCGGCCAGTGCAGCTAAGTGACCTACTTTTGTTTTTTCCTTATTCCTATTATCCAACATTAAATACCCATTATCCTAATATCAACCCCACCTTTTAATGTGTCCATCTATGTGTAGGTTTACATAAAATTAAATAAGTAACCCAGTAAATATACTTAATTAAATAAAATTTTGCATTCTACCACCAAGTTAGTTTTTTGTTACCGAGTTATTTATATTAGCAAAAATTGTATTGAAAGTAACATTATAACTCATTTTAATTAAGCATAGCATTCAATTATCGAGTAAAATTATAAATAAATGTAATTGTTTGGTACCCAACTTAGCGGTTACTATATTTACAAGGCTATTCATTTTATTCGCCGAACATTCCAGGGATTACCAAGGTGTCCAGGGGCAATTACGGTGCTAGCAATCCAACCTACTGCAGTGGTATTTATACGAGTTCCGGCCGGTCTTCCTCATATTGGGTGATCCAAGAAGGGGCGTAAGAATTGCATTTATTTACCTATTTTTATAAATTAATGAAACATATTTTAGTACGCTTAAGTTACTGCTCCTGAGTGTACTTTGTCACCCATTAATTAAAGCTTATATTTAATAAAAAGGGTTTCTTTTACAAAGTTACACATTTTAATTATAAAGTAATATTAATAATTTTTTTTTGAAAATACATAAATACATTTTAATTTAAAAATTATTGTTTGTGTTAACTTTAATTATAAAAATGGGCAAGGATAAAGATTTTGGAATTGAGAGTGGTGTGAGGGACACTCAGGAACTACAGGAACTTTTTGTAAAACGCAGTTCAATTAAAGGTCGAATTACTAAATTCAAAAAATTTTTGACAAGTATCCAAACAAAGGAAAAATTAACCCCTGTTGATTTAACTGAATTAAATTTAAAACTAAGCAAATTTGAAGAACTTTCAAACAAATATGACGACTTGCAAGGTCAAATAGAGATATTGAATTCTGACACGTTATCTGAAGAACTAGATGAAAGGGATGACATCGAGCAGTTGTTTATTACAAATATTGCTTGTGCTCAAAACATAATTCGAAGACACCAATCGAGCACTCGCCACGATGAAGGCAATCATAATTTAAATTCTAGTCATTTTACATCTGCTCCTAGCAATCCAGATCATCAGGAGGTTGCGTTCAAATTGCCACAAATACAAATTGCCAAATTTGATGGTGCATACTTCCGCTGGCTAGAATTCCGAGACACTTTCTTATCTCTTATTCATAACAATGACCGCATCGCGTCGATTCATAAATTCCATTACCTCATTTCATATTTAGATGGTGATGCGTCTAGAATTATTTCTAATTTAGAGGTATCTAGTGCTAATTACCAAACAGCTTGGAGTCTTTTATGCGAAAGGTATGACAATAAGAGGCAATTGATAAATCACCATTTGAATTCCTTATTAAATATACAGCAACTAACTCGCGAGTCAGACAGATCTCTTCGTTTTCTAGTCGATCATATAACAAAAAATCTTAGAGCCTTATCCAGCTTGGGTTTGCCTACAGACAAATGGGACGTTTTGATAATTCATATACTCTGTTCAAAATTAGATAATCACTCTCTAACTAAGTGGGAGGAGTGGCGTAGCACGTTGGAGGATGTTCCTAGCTTACAACAATTTAATAAATTTTTAATTGACCGTGCAGATGTCCTTGGGTCACTTTCACGTTGTCATTCGAACACCAACAACAAATTTTCAATTGTAAATTCTACAAAGGTTTCTAATAATAAAGGAGAACGTTCGCAAACCAAGTCTTTTGTATGTAGTCAAGATACTTCTACTTCCAGTTCATTTACTTGTGTTGTTTGTCAAGGGGATCATCGAATTTATGACTGTCCTTGTTTTAAAGCGAAGAGTGTTCAGGAACGTATAGCATATGCAAACAAGATTAATCTTTGTCGTAACTGCTTAAGATACGGCCATAATGTTAGAGACTGTCGCCTTGGACCTTGTCGTGAATGTAAGAAAAGACACAACACACTATTACATATTCCGGTAACTAAGCAGCCTTCATCAACCACATGTGCATCATCTAATGATACTATAGTTGGTTTTTCACAATATAATTCTAAATACATCTTATTGTCTACAGCTTTGATTGAAATTTCTAATCCTGCTACTAATGATAAAGAAAGGGTTCGTGCCTTATTAGACTGTGGGAGTCAATCCTCCTTTATAAGTAAATCTCTTAAAACTAAATTATCTTTATCAGGCAAATCTTTAGACAATAATTTAGTCAATGTTATTGGGATTGGTAATAACATCACCAATACAGTTTCTGAAACTTGCACAGCGCGATTAAAATCTTTAAATAGTAACTTTTCTATTTCATCTAGTTTTCTAGTATTATCCGAACTTACTGGTAAAATACCTAAATTTACAATCGATGTTCAGCAACTTCATATACCTGATACTATGCTATTAGCTGACCCAAGTTTCAATAAATCCGCCGCTATTGAGGTACTCATCGGCGCAGATATGTTCTGGGATATATTAGGGTGTGATCAACATTCATTAGGCCAAAATAAACCCACTCTGCGAAGCTCTCAATTCGGTTGGTTAATATCAGGTCCTATAAATACTATACAAAATAAAAATCTTAACATACAATGCCACTTAGCTACGTCATCAAATAACTTCAATCAAGAGTTGGCCAAATTTTGGGAGCTTGAAGAACTTCCTTTAAAATCTTCTCTGAACGAAGATGAGAAGCTATGTGAGAAACACTTCTTGTCCCATACAATTCGTTTAGATGATGGAAGATTTTCCGTCAGCCTACCTCTTAAAGATTCATCTGATTGTCTAGGTGATTCCTATTTTTTAGCGAAGAAACGATTATTAAATTTGGAACGAAGATTTAAAAAACACCCACAAATAAAGTCACAATATGTAAAATTTATTAAAGAGTATGAGGAATTGGGTCATCTAACTGAATCCAATTCCATAAAACCAAGAATATCGTACTTTTTATGTCATCATGCCGTTTTTAAAAATTCCAGTGAATCAACAAAAATTAGAGTCGTATTCGACGGCTCAGCTCCTACATCATCTGGTTTGTCGGTTAATGATATTCTATTGATAGGCCCGAACATGCAGGATTCTCTTTTCTCTATTCTGATTCGAGCTCGGCAGTACAAATTTCTTTTATCTGGTGATATAGAGAAAATGTATCGCCAGGTACAAGTTAATGAAGAACATAGGGATTTACAGCTCATACTGTGGAGAGAAGATGAGTCATTGCCTATAAAAACGTTAAGGCTTAATACTGTAACTTACGGTATGGGAAGTTCAAGTTATTTAAGTACGCGTTGTCTTTGGCAAATCGGTGAGGAGTCTTCAGATGAACTAATTAAAACTATAATTCAACATGATTTTTACGTTGATGATTTAATTACGGGATGTGACGATGAACAAACACTAAATTATATTCATCAGAACGTTACAGCTGCACTCAAAAAAGGTTGCTTTAATTTACGAAAGTTTAAAACTAATTTATCTTCTTTCTTTGAAACAGCATCTTTAGATTTGAGTGAGAAGTTGACATTAAGCGAGTCTTCTAGTACTTTAGGTTTGGGATGGGATCCATCAACAGACACTTTACATATTCCAATACAAACCCCATTACATAACAATGAACAACAGATAACCAAGCGAATTATGCTATCAAAGCTATTTAAAATTTTCGATCCTTTGGGTCTTTTAAGTCCTTGTGTGATACCAACTAAAATTATGTTGCAACAACTTTGGCTCACGAAAGTAGGTTGGGATGATCCAATTCCTAAAGATATCTCCAAGGCATGGAATAAATTTAATAAATTATTACCTATTCTTTCAACAATTAAAATCCCAAGACGTGTAATGTGTGATGTACCCGTGTCTATAGAACTTCATTCATTTTGTGATGCTTCGCAGAGTGCTTATGGAGCTTGCGTCTATATTCGAACTATTAATTCTGCCAATCAGGTTACTGTAAATATATTATGCTCTAAATCTAAGGTTGCTCCTATCAAGCCTACAACAATACCTCGCCTGGAACTCTGTGCAGCTGTCTTGGCAGCTAGATTATGCAAGGCTGTTAGATCTTCATTACGTTTTAATGTTAATCGCGAATTGTATTGGTGTGATTCCAGCATAGTATTGGGATGGCTCCATAGCAGTTTCCGTGATCTGAAATGTTTCGTGGCCAATAGGATTGTCGAAATATGTGATTTAACCAACAGAGATTTATGGCGTCATGTTCCGACTTTGAATAATCCAGCTGATCTTATTTCCAGAGGTCTAAATCCAGATCAAATTGAACAAAATTCTTTGTGGTGGTCAGGACCACCATTTTTGTCGCAACCTGAAGATACTTGGCCTATCCTAGGTGAATCATTAAATATTGATGCATTACCTGAAATAAAGTTAAAATCAACTTTATCTAATTTAACCTCAATTAATGAACCTTTTATAAATTTCGATAATTATTCTAGTTTTCCTAAATTGAAAAGAATTTTTGCTTATATACGGCGATTTTTAACAAACCTGAGACATCCTAAACAACGAATAATTGGACCATTAAGTGTCAATGAAACAAATAATGCTTTCCATGATTTATGTCGTATAGTGCAGCAACAATCATTTGCTGAGGAATATGCTATGTTAGCGCGAAAGAAACTTTTAAGTCCGAAATCGAATATACTACCTTTATCTCCGTTCTTTGGTGATGACCAATTAGTTCGAGTTGGGGGACGCTTAGATGCGTCTGATTTCCCGTATGATAAAAAACACCCAATACTACTGCATGTTTCGCATAAATTTACAAAATTAATATTTGAACATGAGCACCGCCATAACTTACATTGCGGCCCACAACTTTTACTGTCCATAGTTAGAGAATATATCTGGCCAGTCAATGGGAGACTTTTGGCGCGGCAAACTGTACACAAATGTATTACCTGTCAGCGTTTGAGAGGAAAAACATTACAACCAATGATGGGTAACTTGCCTTCCCAACGTGTTACACCTGATTTCCCATTTCGATCTGTGGGCATTGACTTTGCTGGACCTTTCCTTACATTGAATAGAAAAGGAAGGGGATCTAAGTTAATTAAAAGCTATTTATGTTTATTTGTCTGCCTGCGATATAAATGTATGCACCTTGAGGCCGTAAGTGACCTCACAAAGGATGCTTTTATACTTACATTTCGAAGATTTGTTTCACGTCGAGGAAAGCCTGCGGAGGTTTTTTGTGACAATGGTCGCAATTTCGTAGCTGCATCTAAGGAAATTAGTATCCTTTTAAAAACAAATTCGAATTCTCTGATTGACTTTGCAAGGGAAGAGGGAGTAAATTTTATTTTTTCACCATCTTACGCCCCTCATTTTGGGGGCATTTGGGAGGCTGGCGTGAAGTCGGCTAAATACCATTTAAAACGAGTTATGGGCAATGCCCACCTAACATTTGAAGAGTTATCCACATTGTTTGCTCATGTAGAAGCCATATTGAACAGTCGACCATTATATCCATTGTCCTCTTCACCCGAAGATTTCCGTTGCCTTACTCCTGGTCACTTTCTCATTGGTCGGGCTCTCACCGCGCTTCCATCACCGCAATTGGAGGACCGCAATCCTAATTATCTTCAGCGTTATCTTCGTTTAGAGCAAATACATCAACATTTTTGGCGTCGATGGCAGCTCGAATACATTTCCGAAATGCAACAGCGCAGGAAGTGGAGAACGTCCAACATGAAGATAAGCGTGGGAGATTTAGTTCTTTTGAAGGAGGATCACGTGCCCCCCTTGTGTTGGAGACTTGGCCGCATACAGCGCTTATTTACCGGTCCAGATTCAATACCACGAGTTGCTGATGTAAATACTCAGAGAGGAGTTGTACGACGCCCCTTGGTTCGTCTTTGCCCTTTGGGAACAGCAAGCGACATTCAGGGTTGAAATCCTGCGTTTCAACAGGCGGGAGGATGTTTGCGCCTGCACTAGTTTAAGCAGCAAAATAGACGGCACCTCGTCACATTGCGAGCTACGCATCCCAGGGGACCTGCTGATTATTTTTCGATTCAACCCTCAGTAACTTCACTTTTTTCCTAACCACGGAACGTTAGACATCTTTACAATAATTTTATCTTTGTAAACCTATAAATTCATTAAAATCAAGTGTTTAAATATATTTCGGGGTTTCATTTATGTCCCAAGAAGAGACACTCATATATTGCAAACCATGCAAAAGTGCCATATAATTAACGGAATAATAAAGACCTGTTGTTATACTGACTGTGGTTAAGTTTAGTATTCTGACTGAAGTGTAGAACCGAAGTAAGATCGCAAGACTGCGGTATTAGACACAGATTACTGTGGCCATTTTGACTAACAAACTTCCGAAGGTTATTGACTCGTTTCCTTTTGCCAAACAAAAACATCAACAACAACAATCTGAAGTTTTGGAACATTTTATTGACATTTTGCTATCGGCAGATACGCGATCCAGAAGGATGTTTTATCCGTTCCTCATTAATAAAGTTTTCTAATCCTGCACAATGTAAATCATGAACTGTTGTAGGGTTTGCAAATGCAGTACGCACTGTATCCAACACAGCGATACAAATCCAGATCGATCCGGATTAAGCCGTGTGCTTCGCTGAATCGAATGAATCGCATAACGCATCCAAATGAACTCATTATTATTATTTTAACAAGAAAAGTGAAAAAGACTATTCCACAAAAACAACAGCTTCGACAAGGTACATGTTACTGAATAAATTATGTTTCAAAATTATCCTAAATCCAAAACATCTTGGTATAATAATTGCATAAAAATTGCACAAACTTAGTAATGTTTGACGGTCATTGGATGGGTGATCAAAATAAGTATACTCCTCAAATAGGGCTTCCATGCTTCCGTTGGATGTGACAGCATTTACTGTCGTTAATACTCACATATCCCCGCTTTGGTGGGAAATTGGTTATCTTTTAAACGTTTCATTTATAAAGAAATCCCATATCCATCACTGGGAACATTGATGATGATGATGAACAATAAAAAATTCATTCAAGGACCAACCGATTAGACAAATCTGTGATTTTCTGCATTTGAATTTTAGCTACAAAGAGGTCTGTTATTTTTCAAATTGGATTTAAACTGTCTCATGTAATGTAAGAGTTAGAAACAAACAAAATGCAGTCTGTTGCAAGCTGGAGACAAAGACAAAATTCACCAAAAGTAGTTAACAATGAACGAGCAAACGATGACAACTCTCTCTTAAATAGAAATTGGACGAACATACTAATGTTTGTAAAGGTTACATCAGATATGTGTAGCTAAAACAACGTCAGGTTACGATTACTTAAACTTTTCTCAAACAACTTCGTGCTTTATCGCAAAGTATTGGTGGTTGAATATCTATTGCACCATTTGGACAGCTTTGTATAGTCTGACATGATGCTTACTGTACCTATAAATTAAAATCACACGATTTAACGACTGATCACCACAGGGAGTTTTTGTTACATAATCTCTTATAATTATTGTTGTCTTAATTCTATTTTTATAAGCCTCCATAATTCGCAAACAATGTTTTTCTAAATTGTGTTTAATGTCATATTTTATTTTTAAGTATTCTACTATAATACGCTGTCTTAGGGCCGGTTTTTTGATGCATAGTTAATTCAACCAATTGTTAAAAATTGTTACTAATATCAGACTGATATTTAACAATCAGTAAGAGTTTTAGTTATTAATGTTAATAGTGGTTAAATATCAGTCAGATTAGTAACAATTTTTTACAATTGGTTGAGTTAACTATGCATCAAAAAACCGACCCTTAAGGCGTCGTTTGCTAAGTATTAATTACTTGATAGTGACTTGAAAGGCCTCATTGATAGAAGCAACATCGCCTGGTTGAACTTTATAATGAATGAAGAGTGATTAAGTACAAACGCTTAATTTAAACAAACTGGTAACAGAAACAACAAATAATAGGCACGATGACAGTAGTCGAGAATTACTTTAAAAAGAGTTTAAAACAATAGTCTATATTATTACAAAATATGATGAACCTGAATGTTGAGGGATAGAGAGGAAGAAGACCGGAGAAGAGATGAATGAATTGCATTAGAAATTTTCATGAATGCGATTTTTTTTTACGTTAGACAGGGAAGCTCTTGCCCTTCATCTCACCTGATGGTAAATGACGATAAGGGCTGAAGATGGAATCGAGCTTCACCTGGAACCCTCAACAACAGATTTTTATAGGGATATAACAAAATGCCTTTTTTACAAGAGTGCTTTATTCGTACTGACACTGTCATGTGCGTGTGTTTTTGTACATTGTATTCAATCCCTATACCTAGTGAAACAATATTCGCTATAAAAAACGATTCTCTTAATAGATACGAAAACGATACTACACCAAAACATTGTGTAGGTCTGTATTCTAAACTTAAATGACAATAAAACGGGCTTGTTTTTTTTGATGTTTTGTTGAGCAATGATACAGTTGTGTGGTTTTTGAGTTGTGTCCATTTTGTATTTTAGAAGCATATAGTGGCCACATAAATTGGATGGATGGATTGTGTGAAAGATGATATGGGAAAAAGGGGAGTTCATGCTGAGCCCACGTCTAATAGAGGAGAGTGGAAGAAGAAGACATGTTGTGCCGACCCTACTTAGAGTAAGACAAGGGCAGGGAGAAGAAGAAGATAGTGGCCGCATAAAGCTAAAACGCGGTATCTCAATAAAATCGATTTTACTGTTTTTTGTTATAATTGGACATTAATTTATTTACAATTTGTTTAATTAGGGTGGCCAATTATTTGAGGATAAATAGGCGTAATTTATGTTTTCTTTATTTTGTATAGTTTAATCAATCACCTATTCTAATACGGTATCATCACCGAGATGACTAATGTCGTTTAGTTAAAATCGTACGAGGACTGCCTATTTGCAAGAGCTCTCCGAGAACTCATGTTAGGTAACACGTTCCACATTAAATATTGCAAGAGCAGGTATTGACTTTTTCGCTCCGAGACCCCAGCTACTCGACAAAGGAGATCGTTTATGCAGCAGGCAATTATGCCAACTAAAGATAACCTCAACGCATATTTTCTGAATTGCACTTTATCGGCTCGAATTGCAACAGAAAATATTAAACAGAAAATACGTAAAAGAAAATACTGCTATACCCACTCGTCCATTTTTGCAAATCAACAGAACAAAATTAGGAGTCAACAAACCCTTCAAGGGACGAACTTACATCAATTAACTGGGAACGGACATAAATTCGGTTGGAACAGTAAAACAGTAATAATAACGTTGTACGGGACTGTCCGCTCCTAACTACGATTCTTGCGAAAGTTTTAATTAAATACGCCGGTGGCACGGTAGACGTAGGCTTATCATGCCACTTTGTCTTATGGAGACGACCCTTCGACTAGTCACTAGATGGTAGATAGCTTGCACTATCGTAGGCTGACCCGCTTTTTTTAATCACCAACCAACATAAGCAAGTATAAACCTTCTCATTCTTTATCACACACGTCATGGTTTTTTTAAGTTCATCAATAAAATTGTATAGACCTAAAGTGGTTTTTATCGAACCCTTGGGCTTGGTCTTTGGTGTGTGGCTGAGAGGTAAGTTATTCAAGTCAGTGGCAGCGCTTGGGACTTGTGATCCAAGCGCGTGTTTCCAAATACTTAAAATTTTATTACTACACGTAAATTTTTTGCATTTGCATAAATCCACCATTCGACAATCCATTAGACAATTCATCAATCCTTACCTTACCTGGTAGATATTTCAAACGTTTACTTCATGAAAATTGCACCGTCTTTACATATTCAAAAATGTAACGGACAATAGGTATGCGCAACAAATTCCACTTTCCCCGGAGAATATTCTGAATCAAACATGAAGGGAGCAACGTCAGCGGCGTAAGGTCACTCGTGTAGGGTAACCAAAAGCATGTGCGGTTGTAAAAAAATGTGAGAGCAAAAAAATATAATCGTAATTTATTTTATATAAGCCTATTTATCCCCGAAGGTGTAAAGCGGAGAGTTGACACCCACGTTTTCCAATTAAGTTAGGTCACATGTAGACTATTGCGATCTATCGGGCACGTAATCAGCATTAGGTATATTGCTGTACTATGTTATAAGAGGCACGCTGCTACCCATTCCTCATTAGCTGTTTAAGGGCCGGTTTTTTTATGCATATTTAACGCAACCAAATTATTAAATTTGTTACTAATGCTTAAATATGATATATAGTAATATTTAACTATTAGTAACAATTTTAGTTACTAATGGATAAGTATCAATCTGATATGGTTGAAATGGTTGAATAGCAGTCTGATTTTTAAACATTAGTAACAATTTTTAACAATTGGTTGAGTTAACTATGCATCAAAAAACCGGCCATAAGCCCGTAGTCGCTTTGTACAACACCTTCTGATCTGTTGTAAAATGCTATGGAAGAGCGATGTTGCCTAAGACAAGCCTACTTAAAAGGGAGCATCAAACACTCAAGACTGTATGAGACTAAGTTACTGGAATAAAAATTTTTGTATTTTAAATTTGTACAAACAAACGTACAGGAATATACCAACGTGAACGTACTATGTGGGCACCGTAGCGCCGCACGCCTCGTCAGCCAGTTTAAATATTGACACTGCAATCTGCCGCCGTAGTCGCTTTCTAATAACGTTTAGCCAGTCGTGGATTAAGTTCGCCGTCAACTTAGCGCTAGTTTAGCAAACCTAACTGGCCTTTAATCGAAGTTGTTAATAGCCACTTATGAAACGGTGGAATGTCCAGTGCCCAATCCAACTGTATAAAAAACTAAATATGTATTGGCTTTTCTAGAGTAAGCTTCAGAGCTGAAGTACGCAATATAAGTATACTCACCAATGCACACTGGGCCAGTAAGGTGGGTTATGTTATATCAAATCAAATCAAATCAAATCAAATCATTTATTGCATAAATCTGGGTAAGTATACAAATAATTAATTATATGTATAAGGTCTTAAATTATGTAGGTAATAAAATAAATAGTCCTCCACATTTTACCCGTTTGGGTGTGCAAAATTATATAAATGTCAATGGTAATATTGTCCAGAAAAAAAAAAAAAAAAATATTTACATTTATTAATTAATGATTTTCGTTTCCTATGTTAAAATTGTATAGTTTTCTAATTATAATGGTCATAGTAATTCTAGTAATAATTATAATAACAATGTCAAAGTGGATTATGGCCCAATCATCTATATCTTTTCATCCATATGGAAGGCCTGTGCCTGTGCCCCATCAGTGGGGATATTAAAAGGCTGGTAATTATGGTTAGGGCTTGATAGCGGTTAATTTCTACTTTACAAAATACAATGTGTACTTGACAGTATACTTGACAGGATATAGTAACTGACTGGACTTATGAAACGAAAATCTTTCGGAAAATGTTCAAAATATTAAATATACGTATAAAAATACCTAACTATACGCAAATTAAATAGGTAAAAGATGTTTTATTTCACAATATAAGTAGGTATCATCTAAAGATGGTATAAATTCATTTTTTCATTCATTAATTTAATTTAGAATTTGAGCGATCATTACCTTTTACTTATGTTGTTAGCTGTACTCTCTTAGAAGGCGCTATTGACCCTAAGATTTGCTGTTTGGTATAAACTAGTACGTAGCGAACTATATGAAATATCGCTTACACTGAAATGCTATTACGAACTCTAATGCTGAAACAAGTTACGAGTTTGGTTTCTGTATAGACGATTAAGAAGCTGGCCACGCTTTAAGCAATTGAGATCTTAACTCAAACGCTTTAAAGCTCATTCTCGACTGCGGTCTGCTTTGTATGCATTATTCGATATTACATTCCATATTATACTAGCTTCAGCTCAGGACGTCACCATCCCATGGGAGCATGTAAATACTGTTATATGATTCAACAGCATTTATGGCGTAATTAATTGAGCATGCCCGCTAAATCGACCTCTTTTTAAACTCACATCTGCGAGATAGATATTTTTTTTATGATAGACAGGGAAGCTCTTGAAGCCCTTCATCTCCGCTGATGGTAAATGATGATATTTTGGAATCGAGCTTCGAGCTTCATCTGGCACCCTCAACCCCAGAGGGACTGGCTATCTTATAACAATTGTTGGAACACATGCTGTTAACATTATTAATACGCCAACAGATTTTAATAAGATGGTGGTAGCTAGCCAGGCGGACTTGAAAGAAGTCCTACTACCAACCAAACCTAGTACAAATTTGTACCCCCCGGGGATCGAACCCGGGACCTCTGGATCTTAATTCCGGTGGACAAACCACTAGACCACGGAGGTGCTTAAAATCACCCATTAAATCAAATCATGAGTAAATCTTGGTTGGTTGTAGGACTTCTTTGAAGTCCGCCTGGCTAGCTACCACCGTCTTATCAAAATCTGTCGACATAATAATAATGTTAAGAGCATTATTGTGTTTCGACAATGTGTGATAAGATAGCCAGCTCCTCTGTGGTTGAGGGTTCCAGGTGAAGCTCGATTCCATCTTCAGCCCTTATCGTCACTTACCATCAGGTGAGATAAAGGGCAAGAGCTTCCCTGTCTAACATAAAAAAAAATCGACAAAAAATTGTGCATTGCAGTCCAAACACTGTCTGTGTGTCCTATTCCCAGTCTAGCGTGATAGAGTAACAGAATCCAATTTATTTCCAATTTATTATTGACGGTTGAATGATCAGACCGCTGGCTATTGGCCAAGAGGTCCCGGTTTCAAATCCTGGTAGCGGCAAATGTTTGTGATGGACATTTTTGTTCTAAGTAGTTAATAATTTTATGTAGTAAATTATAAATATTTGTAATTATAAGGGCCTGTTACACAATCGACAAGTAAGTTCGAAGTAGCTTACTTTGCAGCTCAATTGACATATATTTCATATTACAACTGTCAAATGATCTGCAAAGTAAGCTACTTAGAACTTACGTTTTTATTGTGAAACAGGCCCTAAGTATTTTAGTAAATTGTTTGTCATCTAGTATCCGCATAACACAAGTGGTGTGCTATTTACTTTGGGCTAGGTGATAGGTGACTCTCTGACCTATGTGCTTACTCCCGATGCGATTCCACCACCCAACAAACTTATCCTACACGAATAAATACTAGCTACTGAACAAACAGTGCATCGCAGTTGTTCATTTGCACAAAGCTTTTGCGGTTTTTCTTTAACTCTGTAGCAGTACTTGTTGTTTGCGGTAACATAGAGGTGCTATACCTTTGACTCGGATTTAAACATCACCGGCGCTATGCGAAAGGGAACTCGATGCCGTTGCATTAATGGTGCTATTTCTAAGAGCAATTTCATTTTCGCGATATGATATTTGACTTGAGTGAATTTGGTATATAATTATATCTAATACGCTAACGAGCTTGACGCTTTCTTATCTTTCTATCATTGAATATGTTTTGCATGGCGATTTAAGACGATCATAAAAACATTGATATTTATGACACGATACCTAAGGTCTTGTTAAATATGCATAAATTGACAGGTCCAAAAAAGGATTAAAAGTATTTTCAAGCATAATTTTTCAATCATCAGTTACAACTCCGTTAAATGATTACCCAATCAAAATTATAGGCAAGCAAGACCTTATTATACAATAACTTCCAATAACTTCCTTTCCAACCACAATAACAGTAACAAGCATAAATTATGCTTGTTACTGTTATTGTGTTGTTATTTTTGGTTTGTAGCTAAAACCAATAATAAAACACGAACGACCTTCGCACATACTAACGACTTCACAAGACAAACTACTAGTGTTGTCAAACAACATTAACAGAATGATTACTTCTACAGATTAACTACGTATTCTTTTTAAGACATCAAAGCTGTACTTATGTTCAAGTCTGGATTACTTAAGCTTATGTGCTGCCACCTAATCTTCTTTGCTACTTCCAAGTAGACCTTAAAAAAGCAATCAAACAAATTTCAACTCAAAATAATGTTTCGCTTTCATCCTTGAAACATAGATTTGGTTCTAAATAGATAGTAACTAATGCTAATTTTGTTGGTGCACAAGAACGCTGCTGCCCATTTCCCGTTATATTGTCACCCATAATCGCCTTGTAGATAAGGAGAGATGGGAGTGGTGACAATTGTATTCTTCTCTACCGTCACCACACGGCATGATTTGTTTTTGTTTTGTATTTAAGAAACTATATCTACGATTTGCACCGTAGATCCTTGCTCACTTTGATCTTCATTTGGATTCCAGACACAGCTAAAAAATAACGTGTCCTGTCGCCATTGCTCATACTCTACGTGTTTGAATGTTGACTATTTACTTAATTTATATTCCGCTACACGGTTGGTACCAGACTGCCACTGTGCTGTTACTACGAATTTTCGCTAAGCAGTAGGTATACACTTCAACTTTCTAGTTTCTCGTGTTGTTTTTTTTTTTCTTGTTTATCTTATTGGAATATAAAGTAGACATGTATTGGTGACTGCAGACCAGAATACAATTTTCACCGCCCACTCACTTACACTGCTACTAACTAACATTGAAACAGTGATGAGCAATGGGCTATATAGTATTCGTGTTATACTATTTTGTAATATTCTGCGATTTAAGTTTCCTATAGATGGCAATAGAACCACCCTCTATTACATAGGACTAAAAGTGAATATTAATAAAGACGCACACGTAAAACAGACGAACAAAAAAATAGTATGTTAACATCATAAACATTACATAATACATAATTTTATAAATACTTAAATAATAAATCCAGTAACTTGTCTTTATTTTAAAGGTATAATTTATAAGAGAACACTAAACAGGCATAAATGGAAACTAACCACAGAATAACTAATAGTCCTACGAAAGTTTAACTCAAACTTTCCTGTGCTTTAAATTACGCAATTTCCAGGGAACCTTTAGATGTTTTATTCTGATTTAGGAGGACTATTGCTATGAAGATATTATTGTGTATGCAGAGCATTAGTTAAGCCGTGCTGCCACTTTAAGCTCTATTACGTCATAGCCTTGCTCATAGTAGAGGTTAGTACTTGGTAGTACCATCGTCGAAATGTCTTCATCGGCTCTATAAACCCGATTGCTCGTAAAATCCTCTTAAATTGAAATACCTTTTTCAAAAATAGAGCATAAAGAACTTGATATAATGTTATTGTATCAAGCATGAACTAAACAATAAAGATGTCCCAATTGATTTTATTGTGAAAGCTGGATATTTAACAATATATTATTTCAAATTTGGGTAAAGCACCTACTACTTATTTTATCACGCAGCAACTGACTCTACTTAAACTCTGTTATAAACACAGAGTTTGGAGAGGCTTAAGGGTACCAAACTTTGTATTTTGTAATTGACTTATTTCATTTAATTGTATTTTTTACTGCAATGTTGACGCTGATACTCAAATCGTGTGATTGATTCTTGAAAGAAGCCGCTTCCAAGTAAAATGTTCTTTTAACTTAACTTGTTTGTCGAATGTTAAATAAAGGAATACATTTTTATTCATATTTTTACCCTAATTAGGAGACCTAAGGAAGATCAAAAGATTGTAAATGTAGGAACCACTCCATTGTGCTATAGATTTTTTATATAAGCAATATACATACAGATAAAAAAACTAATTAATTAATTCATACACACATACTTAAATACGCACTCACGTGGTTTATTACATACGTTACAATAAATCTGTTAGTTACACACATCACAATAAGAATGTAGACTGCTTTTTTATGATTCAATACTCATAACATTTCATCACTTGTTATGATGAATCATTCATTTTACACTTCGTTGGCTTCTTAAAGAAAAGTCTCCAGAAAGTTAATAAAATAACAAAAGCAAGGTAACAAAAGCTAAACAAAGGTGAAGGGAGATTGTCAAATTTCCTTATTTTTTGTGAACTCAGCAATTTACATTCATCGTTGACAAACCTGCTTACAAACTCTATGGAGATATTTAAAAACGATTTTCATTGTCCTGTTAACATCCATCATGATGGAACTTTTTCGACTTGAATCTTTTAAATCTCCAGTGCTTTTGTCATTCTAATGCTATCATCTATAATGGCATGTTTATAAAAAATATATGAAGGTTAAACATTTCAGAATTACAATTATACTATTTCAGCATTTTGTAGTTTAACACAGGATTGTTGGTGACCCCTCCCTTAATCTCTCCCGCGGGGATCGTACTAAACTAAGGGTAAACGCTAATGAAGAATGGTCGGTAGCTTTCCTGTTATACTACCTAGCAAGCAATATTGCTATTTACCTATATTGCCAATAGATGATCATATACTCACCCCCCTTTTTTTTTACCAGGGGTAAAATGCAGTTAGCATCCCCTCGCAGCGGCGGGAACTCCGCCTTGAAGGGTATGTGGGACTCGAGGGAATAGGTGCCCTCCATACACCACTAAACGTCCCCTGGGTGATACACCTTCAACGCGTTGATGGGGGCCTAGGACATAACCGAAGTCTCCCATCCATCGATCCCCCATCGCGTTGCCCGCTAAAGGCGGGCCCTCCTAAACCTAACGCCGCAGCACCCGTATCACAGGGTCGCGGCCCTCCCCAAAAGTTCCCCGACGGGCTAATGTTCCCGGCTCGGCGGACGAACTTTTAATCCTCAAACGGGCAAGCCCGGAGATAACCCTCCCCACCTATGCAAACAGCCGCCGGGCAAACGCCCCGACACGGCTCCACACACGTCTCCAACAGTGACGCCAGAAGGGTAAACACCCTTCCGGTGCCACAGTTGGGGACAGCCACTAGTTGGCCCTGAAAAGGGCCGTTTCACGGGCCTACACCCCCGCCCTCTGATAACAGAGGGATAGGAGGTGGCCTTCCTCCCCCCTCTACAGGCCTCAAAAGAGGCCTCCTCCTCCACACGCCGCCGGACAAACGCCCCGACGCGGCCACACCCACGTCTCCAACAGTGGTGTCAAAAGGGGCCCGGATGGAACTCAGCGTCAAATTTAAGGCTATGGTCTACGCATTGCCCTCCCTCCGAAGGCCGTGGCCATCCCGTGGCCGAAGCGCAAATGCGCCGCTACCCCCACGTCTTAGGTGGGAGGTCCAACGCACCAGTGAGAGCACCAGGGTCTGTATCGACCAGCCAACGCTGCCTCTTCCGGCACCACCATTGGAGACCACCTACGACCAAAGGCCGTACCTCCTCTGTTCCGAAGCTAGCCGTCTGGTCCAAAAGTCAGACCAGACGTTGCCCAGGGTGCACCACGTGGAGGTCTCGGAACTTCGCACCCCAATATACTCACCCCCTGTTACAAGGGCTCTAACTGTTATGGAATTGGGGGTGTTCATATATCTGCCTATATAGACAGATAGGCGTGATTTATGTTAGTATATATAAGTTCATAGCTCTGTAAGTTTGTAATCATTAATATTACTAACTATTAGAGCTATCCACTAAATGACAACGGAAATGAAAATATTACAACAAACACTGACACGCATTTTATACATAAAGAAGAAATAAATTTGATCGAGCTAGTTGTTCCAAAAAGAAAACGGCACCAAGAAACACTATTCAAACAAAACATCATAACACCACCAATACAGCTGAACAAATGGGTAAACACATATTTTTAAATCACACTCCTCCTTTGACTGAAAAATCATTGTTCATTTTTATAAACCATAATTCTAAAATGCAGCTATCTACATAGATTAAATACATTAAGCCAAAGCGGAGCGGCAGCGTGAATTATTTTCAGTAAACTGCTGCAAAATCAGGAAAGCGGAAGCAGTGACCCGATAAAGCTATCGAGGCCGGTCCAACTCAAGATTTCACAACCTTCTCATTAAATGACAATACGCTTCCACAGATTTAAAATTCCATGCATGTGTTAAAACAACGGTAGTAAGTTCTGTGAAAAATTGAGTTTCCAGTCGGATTGTGACTCTCCGATTTTCATATTATTATTTTAACTTGTCACGTATTTGGATTTTAAATTTTGCAGTTAGCACAGGCCCGCAATAAATAATATAACCTGCCTACGTAAAAATATATTTTAAAAAAGATAAAAATTACGTCCCAAGAAATAATTTATGGAGTGATACGAGGTGTCATACAGTAAAAGTGTGGATACAGTAAAAGAATATGGAACACACAACCATAGAGAAATGGCCAGGGAGTCCTATGTATAATAAAAACCAAGTAGGTTTACCAGTTGCTACTCAAAGACACCTCAATCCTATTAACAAACTATTTGACCCTATTGACACAAATCTCATCAATAACTAAGCAGATACAACTGCCACTCCACTAAGTTAATTTAAAGGTGCTTTGAAGAATTCCCGCTAGTAGATATAACCGTTATTAGGAATTTTTGTATTCTTTGTAATATAATCATTGTACACAATCATAATATCATCGAGATAAATGAATAATCATGCTCAACCGCTTTTGTTACAAGATAATATTTGTATATTACTGGTTTTTTATATATATTACTGATTCTTTACTTCATTGTGCAACCAATGGTATGAAAGACTATTGCAAGCTAATATATTTTCTTAAACGAATTTATAATTTGTACCAAACAGCTCATTGATGGAAACCATCGGATATATTTGACATTTTTGTAAAATATGACGTGTTGTTGGACATCGAAACTTATGCACGTTATTAATTTCAACTGCTCAAATGCGTTTAGACTGTACCTTGACACAGTTGTAGTATAAAAGAATTGGTTGAGCGTAATCTTAGTAAACTGTCGTGGTAAACGTATGCAATCTTAATCCGTGGCCACAGGCGTGGCACACGTGACATCGGCATATGGAATGCAATTTTATAAAAATGCTAATGTGGCTGTGATACCCATGATCACATAATACGATACTTATTGTACGCCAGCCCGGCTAGCATGACCACCGAAACACGATATGATATTTAGCCATGGCTTTGAACTATGGAAAATCATTAAATTTGTGATAGTTCTAAGCGATAAATGGGTAGATCATTAATCCTATATTATTATGGCTATACCATATCGTGTTTCGGTTGTCATGCTAGCCGGACAGGTTAGCACAATATGTAAAATTTCCTCAATCGACTTTGCGTTTTACGTCAAGCAGTTGATATAGCCGAAATACGACCTATTAAAAATTATGACATTATTCAACACGAAACTCAAATCATACAACGTAACATTACAATATATAAACATGAAAATTTGAAACATGAAACCTGTATGTGTATTTCAGAATCCGCTTAAATTGAAAAAGGTAAGCCTGAAAGCAATGCCGGGCACGTTTAACATAAATATTATAATGTTAGCCCCAGGGGTATGCCTCGGCAAACTACTTTTATTAAACCAATGTTACAAGTTCAAATTCAATTTACGGGCAAATGTTTTCAGCTGTGCAGATCATGGACTTAATACAGTATGGTGCAGATATACAGTTTGAATTGGACACTTCTATTCCAAATAAAAACCAATGAGGTTTGATCAGACTATTGATACACGACTTGTCTATGAATCGAAGGATTCCCAAAACTCAAAAAACTGTTGTTCTTTGTTCACATTATGTTTTTTATTGTTTAGAACAGATGTAAACATTAATTGAATCTTTAGTTTTTATGTATTTTTATTCACTGTGCTTGAAATGACAAAATACTATACAGTAAATAGTTTAAAGAATTCTATCACAATAATAAAATATTTTCATTTTTATTCAAATATTTTCTCGATTCTACGAAAAACTTGAATGCTAAAAGTTGAACTAAAGGTTACAAAGTATGTCTCACGTCAACATTTATAAAGTTAACAACCAAATAGGCTACACCAAGATAGGCTGTATGAGCTAGCCCCTTTGCCTTCCCTTAATAGATATAATTAAATTACTCTTTAAGTCTCACTCAACCATACACAATAACATAATACACATGGAGGTGTATTACACACCTAGGTATAGTGTTACAACTAAGTCGTGTACGAAGCGAGAATACAATTTGCATAGGTTAATCCCACAACAGCGTATTAGGCATTCAGCTTGATTGTTAGGCTAAGCTCCTTTATTATGAATAATGGAGCATATATGCAAACAACGAAATTAAATCATTAAAAGTTTGTTACAACTTCAGTTTCACTAACTACATAACAACCTTATAATTGCCTATATTCAATGCGCTGTCATTTATTTATTTCTAGAAATAGCTGGAACTTCATACTAGCCAAAATTGACATTTTTTTTCAATCGATTGTCAACCTTAACTTCTTGGTAGTAAAACACAAAGTAGGTTGAGAATATTTGACATTTTGAGGTACCTAACTGTACAGTCTGTACACTAAAATGTAAATAAGTAAAAGACTGTCGAAATCCCAAGAAAAACAAAGAAACATCATGCTAACATGCAAACAGTAGGAATGCAGTAACAAGATTTATCTTTTCGAATTTGAGCAATTTGAACCTTGCTACAATGTTCTAGAGTGGTTACAAACTTTAAAGTGCATGCATCAAACGTGTGGTGGACTGTACAAAAGTAGGTCGGCCTTCGCAACTGAATCAGGAAGACAAACTGGATACATTCAGTGCAACGGGGACTGCACGTTCAAACAAACAAAATATATTGGCGGAATAGTTAGTAATTTTTAACGTAGTACTATTTTTCTTACCGAAACGTCCAGTAAAACATTCTCAGCTTAATGGACTTTATAAATTCTGATTTTTCATATTTGTCTCAAGTTGTATACAAACAACATGGCAGAACGAGTATAAATAATAGTTATTTATATTAGGAACACTCGCTAGCGCAGTGACATATCGCGCCTGGCCTGCGATTACTTAAACTAAGCAATGTTCGCTAAGGCCGGTCATTGGATGGGTGCCCAAAAATTTCTGGGCACTCGAGTTCTTTCGTGCTTCAGAAGGCACGTTAAGGCGTTGGTCCCGGCTGCATCTGCAGTCTTTAATACCCACCAACCCGCACGGGGCCAGCGTGGTGGATAGGCCCAATCTCCCTATATTCTTCCATACATAGGGAAGGCCCTTGCCCCATCAGTGGGGACATTAAAGGGCTGGTGATGATGATGATGATATTAGGAACACTGCTAAAATATGTATAATGAAAAAAGTACTGTCAATTTGTAATAAGATATAACTGTTTCCACCTACCTAAAATACCAAGTTAACCTTCCACAATATTATAAGGATAGCATTAACTGTGTACTAAATGACAGGCTCATAGACAGGCAGCACACCAACAATCCCAGGAGTGTTCTTCTACCAACCTAATCAAGTTTACGTAGGCTAAATGTCATTGATTGACTAACCCACTATGAAATGCTCGTACAAGGCTCTCCAGAATGTATGAATTCCTCAATTTGAAGTTGAAAAATCACACTTAAGAAGGAATTGATTGTTTGATTGAATAATTTAATTTTGTTGTTATAATTCTATCGCATCTTACTATGCGGGTCGGAACGTGATTATCGCTCGTAGAAAAGGCTTTAGAAATTTCAGGATGAAAAGTAATATTTTTAAAAAGTTGCAAAAAACGTTTTTCATACTTTTCACCAACATTACACAAGAGATCAACAGTAATCTCTTCCTGCAGTTCGCTTTCGTTTATAATCCTAATCACAAACAGCCGTTACTTTCCCTAGCTCACAATTTTTTGCTACTCGATTTGCATTATCTGAGATTAGTGCCAAATAAATAATTCAAAAGCAAAACTTAAAGTACATAATTAGATGAGAAGGTAGATTCTTATAGGAAACTATTCCTTCCTTTAATAATAATTAATTTTTAATTTTATAGATATTATAGTGTTCACGACGAACAAAAGAATAAAAACAATTTAGGTGTAAATTGGTATATTGGTGTAAATTGGTATTTTAAAACTTGGTTCTATGGCGGAAGAAAATAGAAGAGTGAATACAAAACTGACATTGAGTAAATGAAGGAAAATTGGGGGAATGAATGGTATGACCGTATGACTGTAAACTGATTGGAAGATACGTCTGAATGGTGATATAATCTGTGGCGTAGACATATAGATATATAATGAATTAAATCCTGGAAATTGTAATATTCAAAGTCCGTTTCAGTTACTAAATGAACCCAGATAAGATTTCAAGCGTCTCTCACGTCATCTAAACCTGACAGTGTATAACATATTAATCCGTATATAGATCATAACAATCTGATACAGCAAACTTGACTCTTCATTATAGAACTTATGAGTGAGTCCGAATAACACAATCTTTAGTTCTTAAGTTCAATGTTATAAAGTGACATAGCTTCCTTCCGCCATGACGGTAGGCTAGATTGTTGTGTTGCAATCTAGGCCTAAGCATAAGTACAACAAGCAAAAAAAAACAAAACTTAAAAATAGGAATTTTACCCTTAAGAACTGTTTTATAAATTATTGCCCCATTTTAAATAACTGTACAAATATTATATGGGCCAGACTTCATACATTTTGGAACATTTCCTTTATCAGATGATTTTGTTCCAATACACACAGCCAAAGCTATCAACAATCGAATAAACTACAAATAGGTACCTACCTAAGAAGCCCATCAATGTTCAAATTGAGGCATTAATGTAAAGAAGAATAAGGTTTCCATTGCTATAGCGGCATTGGCCTTCACACCGCAATATGCGTGTAGGTTCTCCGGCAGCCGCAATGTGGCCCAGGCGGTGGGGAATTGAGGTAATTTTCCATAATAAGCCAGAATAAGCCAGAAAAATCTCCACAATAAGTCGCCTGTCGAGACTCGAGAGGGGCCGCTTCAGTGCCTCTAGCACGATCTTATCGAACATTCGTATCGTAATCGTATTGAGAAAGCACTCAATGTATAATAATGTATATGTCGCAGTCAACTAGCTTAATTAGCCGTTCAATCAACAGCCTAGCATCTTCACAAATTTAATTACTGGCGTTGGTTCATATACTAACCCATGTCGGTAAATAGTAAGATTTTTGCCTGGCTGGTTGCTGCATATCATTCTAGGTGGCTGCGATATATATGAACAGTTTCAATTGTACGGACGTATCGAGAAAGCACTCTAAAACCAAAACAAAATTAACTTTAAGTTTCAATGGATAATTCTTAGGTAATTACATTAATTGACGTTATAAACATAATATTTAATATGTAGGTTATTATTTTTGATCGCCAATTTGCACGCTTAATCTATGAGTAGCAAGAACGAGAGAGACGGTGGTTGATATTGATTGGGGGTGAAACAACCCCGATATCATGCAGCATGACTTTGTCGTATTGCCCTAGGATTTGGCTAAGATCTAAGATTGTAAGGCCAGAAGCCTGCACTCCTAGAGACAGCTAAATAAAAAAAATTGATTGACCTAAGTTGTGAACAGAGGGATCTTTACAGCATCTACTGGGTTTTTGTTTTTTTTCTTGAGGAAAGCGAATACCTTTGTAGGTTCCTTGCATTTTATAATGTTCAAATAACAATCCAAATAATTATTGATATGTTTGGCCAATTAATAAAATATATTTTAATAATCGGCCAAATAATGATATATCAAGAACATTGTATCGCGGTTGATGATTAAATTACGTATCTTATTAAATAACCGAACACTACAAACTAGTAAAGAGAAAATATTGTATCAATATTGAACGCGACGTAATGTTATATCTCATTGGGACTGTTTACCAACCCTTATAAGAAACTGGTTAGGTAACACTTCGAGAGTATTGGTTTTTGGGAACCGAATTGAATGAACCGTGTAAACATCTCGGCTTACAACAAGTGTCAGTGGAAAAAAAGGTCTAACTCGATATATGTACGTAGTTTAATTTTCAGAAGAGCGAAAAGATTGGTAATTCTAAAATATATTGAATAGCAAAATGAAACAATAAATAAGAATTTTACAATTGTACAAGTAAAGTAATCAATAAAAAAAATTTGTATTTTTTATTTATTTTAAATAAGACATTCTTGTTCTTTGAGTAGTATAATTCCAATTCTCGAAAGACAGCTGTTTAATTCTGAGGGGATTTGGAATTAGAAATGAAGCTTCGACATTTTGCGGTCTAGAAATTAACGAAACTATGCATTGAAAACTTAATATTTATTAATTTTATTAATATTTTTCGTTATTTGAAAAGAATACAAAATAATTACGTTAGACAATATATTACAAAGAATAATAATTCAGAATTTATTTTGCCTGCGGGATTATAGGGTACGGTGGCTTGTCCCTTATTCAATGCGGCAATCTGGATCAGGCGGCAATCTGGATGGAGTGCCAACATACCTCCGTCTCCCACATAAATAGGCATGATTTTTTCAACAAAGCATCAAAATTACTCCACTCCGCTTGGAGTTATGGACGTTCTGTTCGTAATGCACGCTTATGTATTTCGGAATCTGCCAATCGGCTTCTTGTCTTCAGTTAAAAAACAAGGTGTGGTTTAAAAGAATAATTGTAATGAGAAAGGGGTGCTCGCATGGTTTGGTTACGAAGAAAAGATGAGTGAAAAGAGAGTGACAAAAAGGATATACATATAGTATGTCGAAAATGAATGGAGGAAACGGCAGGGAAAATCCTCGATGGATCTTCCATAATCAGCTTGAAGTTGATTTAGAAAGAAGTAGGTATGTGATTGTAGCAAGTGGAAAGAAGTAATATCTGCCTAACCCTGCGGAAGAAAAGTGCGATGTATGATATGTTTATTGATTTATGTATTTTAATTTTTATTTCAACATTATATAAAGGTCAGAAAAATGATCACAAAGAAAATTTGTGGTAAGAAAAAGTTCGAAAAATTATTGTCTTGGTGCGGGAATCGAACCCGCGTCCTCCGCATTCCGGGACTATACCACTTACTAGTCTTGGTTGGCCGAGTCGACTGTAATTATTCGAAATTTTTCTAAACACAAATTTCTTTGTATGTATGTAGATATGTAGAATTAAAACCACCAGAAGCAGATTAAACGTTGAGAGCACCGTAGGCAATATTAAAAGTAAATCTTACAAAAGTAATTGAAGCAAATTGAGGTTCTATAACAGTTTTTGATTTTGGTAAGTAGGTGGTTTACTTAGTGGCGCAATTAATTTTATGCTATAAAAAAGTATTAATTATTTTGCCCGCGCACCCGTTTGTACCCTCGCCCTAGGCACATGCCTAGTTTGCCTTACGGATAATCCGCCTCTGAAAACCACCAACACGAAAACTGCAGTCATGAATATTGTGTGTCGACAAAAGGTGTCGCAGCGCAACGCAATCGTAGTCAGAGTCAGATAAATGTTACCCGCAACTCTGTGGCCTGTACGAAAACTGAAAGCGCACCAGTCACACAGATACGTGTCGGGGATCGTTAGATTTGCACCGTGGCTCGATGCCAACGGGGCAGCACCTACGGCGGTTTGTTTGGCGCGCCCCGCTCTATGATATCAAGTCACAAATTGTGCTGAGAGCAAGGCAGAGCTCGCTGGTGTCAACTAAACAGTCCCGCAGTTATTTCTCGCATTTCCGCGGTGCTGGATACCTAATGTTGGTTGAATTTTTAAATTTGCAATTCAGGTCTTCTATACTAGCCTGGGAGTCGCGGATCGTAAATTTGTGGGGCTGTGGGGCACTGGGCTAATACAAATTAGGGGCCCATAATCACTCAACTAATTATTTTAAATGTAAACAATTTTATACATGACACTGCCCGCTCTGGCCACCTTTCCCTTATTATTACAATGGTCATAGTATCAATAATTATATATTTTACTCAATAATTAAAGTCCTCATACAATAATATGGTATGGTACAGAATACTCAGCTCATCGCATTTGATTTTCAATTCAATTATTTTTGCACTCAGAGTATTTTTGCCGGTTGAAATGAGATTCTTATTTTATTGTTAACGCAGTTAGGTTGAAATTGCTTTGGTCGAACCGATTGTTGAAGTAAATTGGTTTAATTAACCTTAATTTTATGCACTCAGTATTGTGAATTCACTCGCAATGAATGCTATAGATTTAGTTTTAAATTTCCTCGTACTCTTGTATGTTAATTTAAAATTAAAACACTTTTAGACATGGTACGGTACAGAGTTGCCATTAGATTCGTCCATTTGTTGGATTGGCATGGAGTACATATTTTTCAGATATTCCCATGGGACCGAGAACTACGCAAGAGAAACCGATATTCGAATTCTTATCTGATTTCAAACTTCTTTCGCCAACTGAAAGTTCTACGAAAACGTCTATGAAATTTGAACACTTGCTTCTAAAAAAAGGATTGCTTACGATATCTGCTGAAAACTATTGACTCTGAGTAGGCAGATAGGTATACAGCAGCGTTCCTGTTGCACCATCCAGCAAATTACCGCGATCAAAGTTCCCAATGGCAATAGGCTCGCCCAAAACGCGGCTGTTTCTCAGTGTGCTTAGGCTCCAAGAGAACAAACAAGCCAGACTCGAAGTGTTTCGGCACACAGAACTTTCCGTTGGTCTTTCATTAGCCAGGCCAAGGACTCCATTCTGTATTCCAGCCCAGTACGGTCCACAATAAAAGCTCCAGAAGCAATTTAATGACGCAGCCGACATAATAAGCTCGTAACAGTTCTGATTACTGTCGTTATGGCCGGGCATTCTTAACTTTGATATGCGGCCTAATGTCTCGCAGCTTAAGACGTTAAGCGAATTAGGTTGAATCCATTTTGCCACTGTAGTCCTAACGTCAGGAACATTTGAAATGAAACCTCTTTTACCGGATTGAGTGGCGCGAATGTAGCTATGTTTATCATAGGCATTTACAATACAATGCAAACACTTTATTGCACATAAGAACATAGGCAAACAGCAAATTAAACATATGATAATGACGTTAGTAACATTGGGTGCAAAGCTGCCATTTTCATTGAAAAAAAAAGAGGGCTTTTATTCATTTATGAAATATAGTCATGTGAGAAAATCGGTGTAAAAGAAGGAGTAGAAATCAGATCCGAAGTGCCTCTATTGGCAAGCAGGATTCTTCGGAGATGCGGTCCATTGTGCAAGATGCGTTCCATTGTGCAGTAGTCAGGGAATGCAGAAATGTGAGGCTTGAGAACCAATTAAAGTGTCTGCAATACTAGCACCCGGTAAATGATATAAAGGGATCCCGTCGCCGTCTTTTGTTAATGCTGTTGACGATGAAAATAGTTTGTCTGATGACTTAGGTCTATTAATAAACGCGGTGGAAGACGGAAATTAATAACAATAACACATACATACATAAATCACGCCTATGTCCCCGAAGGGGTAGGCTGAGGTGAACTAGCACCCACGTTTCGCCAATTATATCAGGTCCCATGTTGGCGAGCCTATTGCCATTTATCTGGCACAAAAGTCGCAGTACTATTGCTAGATGGTATAAGAGGAACGCTGCTGTCCATTCCTCATCACTGATTTATCCTTAGTTGCCTTGTACGACACCCACGGGAGAGATTTGGGGTGGTAACAATTGTATTCTACTCTGCCGTCGCCACACGGCATCAATAACGATTGAAATAAACAAATAGAAAGTATTATGATATTGTACTTTGAACCAGTGGGTTGATGACCAATTATCTCTGTTCTCTATATTCTTCCATTCACAGGGAATGTCTGGGCCTCAGCAGTTTCATTTCATTGTTTTATACAATTTTAGTCTTGACTAAATTTTCTTTGCAATCAAAATCATAATGTGGCAGATTTAAAAAAATCAAGACTTAAATTTTATAAATCAATAAAAATAGATAGAATAGAATATACATAGAATAGAAGTCTTTATTTGCTTAATACTGAGTGACATAATGGTGGTAAAATAGGTTACAGTTTGATCATCAGTATCATACCTTAATTTTAGTAGGCATGCAAATGTTTTCCCAAATAGATAATATTCCTATTTCAGGGCATTTTTTTCAGTTTCTTGTTTGTCGAAATATTTGCCCTCATATTTCCTTGTACTAATATCACACCTCAACGCTATATGAAACTCGGAAGTAGCTAATGCTCATCGTAAAGCAAATAATCTTCAAAACAAATACTCACCGTAAAAATGTCAAGCACCGTACGGTAATACTTTTTTACGCATCGCACATTCTCGTGAATAGTGATTGGCTGTTTTATGATTCATTGTATTTTATCACTGCTATTCGATTTTTATGTTACCGAATGAATTGTTAATGGCTAATTTGCATACAGGTTGCCCCGCAAATGGTGAATCCTATTGTCGTTTTGAAGCGAACTGTGTTAAGAAGTTATTATCATATTTTGTTATCTTGGGTGTTGTACGAACGGCCGTGGTTTTGGGTACTCTTGACATGGCCCTTTTTTTAGTATTGAGCTACCCATTTTTAAATATCAAATAAAAGTCAAATTTTTCTAAGTCAAATATTATACAAAATCAGAGGTAAATTAAGGCCCACGTTTCAATTATGTTTTGCACCATTGATCTAACTGTGGTCTCATGTAATAGAGGCTCATGTAATACTTTAATACTTACTTGAATACTACTAATAAATATGCACTATCAGTGTTAACTGATAGTGCATATTTAATACCCACTAAAAGGTTAACGTTGAAAATCAATTGGATATTTTGGCAGTTTAGTTCATCCTTGTGTTCTGCATCAGTCAGCGACTGTTAACAAACCGACGTGTGTGTCACATTAGCGTCAGCCATAACCGTGAACGATAACATATCGGCTATTCGCGATTACCGCCCCATATCCGGGTCAAATTAGACCCGGGTCAAATTAGACCCATACAACCGTATCGAGATATGCGCTTAGTGAGCCGAGTGAAATTCTAACAATCGCAAAGGCACAGGCAAAATAGAGCAGTGTGTAGGTGCAGCCTACACACTGCTCCATACACAACACACCGAACACCTGAAAAATTCGCATCATAATCAGGCCGCTATCCTACAGCTGGGGCAAATCCTACTTCAAAATAAGATACATAGCATATAGGAATATGTTTGGCATTAGCCAACCTAACGGGTGAGTGGGCAAAGGTGTTAACTAACGAGAAGTTCAAAATAAGTTATGTTTCAAAATTGAATGTCTGAAATGTATGCACGTTTGTCAATTAACACCTTTTATATTTTTGATACGAATCAAAATTTGGGCGTTCTGAGCTCATCAGTCGATTTTCCGTCACTTAAAGCTCATTCAAAAAACTAGTTTTTTTCGTTTTGTTAGATAACACCTTTGTCCACTCACCCCTTCAATCACTTTTTACGTAAAAGCAGGAGACAGAGCCTAGTCAATGCGCCACTCAGCTCCATAAGAGCAAAAACGGCAAGACCCAACAAAGACTTCAAAACAGTGTACATTCTAAATATTACAACGGACTTTGGCATAAATCAAACTGAAAGTGCATTCATTTCCGGTCCACCCCATATTTCTCATATAATGTGTTTCGAGAACTAGGACTACAATTATCTAGAACCCCCTTTAATTCGTTATTAACATTAAATATATTAAACTAGCACTGAATATGTGAGTCACGTTAGTACGTATTGTTCAATTTTCTGTTGGTTCAGCTGAAAAACAACGCAGCCAATAACTGTGTTAGCTATTACTATAATACATATTATTACCTACTGTCTGATATTGAGCCAAATTACACGATTTTTCTGCTATTTATTGTAATACGAAACTTGTGGTAGCACTCACAATTTTTTATAACCACTAAGTATTCTCCACAGATATATCAATATAAGGATATATCTGTGGTATTTTCCTTTATTTCTTGTCTTCAGAGTCCACCATTTTGCAATCAAACTTTCTTATTTATTTGTTCTGAAAAATCCTAATTTATTTTGACCGATGATTTAGTATTACCTGGGAAAAGTCATAAATGTCCATGGCATCCTATGGAGATGAACTAAATCCAGCAGTTCTCTAGTTCACCATATCTAATGTTAGTAGATAATGTGTTCAGTCGTTGCCATAAATTATCGCTTCATCGGTTTACATATATATTTATTTTTTTCAGTAATTTGTTACTAATTGAGATTACAATATACGACTGTCACCCACTATCCATTGACAGAAGCAAAGTTTGCCAACGGCGGGTCCCAATATTCTATCAACATTTGAAGATAGACGTACTCCAGCTTAGTTGCTGAGCAGCTTCCGTTATTTATCGTACTATAACAAAAAATGCCAGGCAACTAAACTTACTTTTAACTGTAGTTAGAATATTGTTGGGACGTAAGACGGTCATTGTATAGGGTGACTAAAAATTTAATATCTCGAGTTGCTCTATGCTTCGGAAGGCACGTTAAGCCGGTTGTACATCTGCACTGTTCTAGATTGTATTACCGGGCTGCGTTGTACTACTGCCATAATATTAACCATGCCCGCATGTTTCCACTAATTCAACTAGTATTATATCCGTTGTGTTGATCAAGCCCCGAGAAGCAAGCGTAAATTAATTTACGGCCGGAATAGGGTTGGCAATGTCAACACCATGGTTGTTTTATTCCGATTATACATAAATATAAGTCCTTATTTTTTACACAGCAAATGGTAGCTAACACGTTGGGGAAGGTGGGTGAACAGGCATATTGCCTATATATATAAAACTATTTGCCAATTTTGAAGGCGAGAGATGGGGGCTTCAGTTCCTTCCCACCTTCCTGAAGCGAGAAGACAACTTAATTTCCATTTTCAAAATGATTTTATGCACGAGAGTGCCCGTTTATGCAGTATGCCCGCTCTTAGCCACCTTTCCCTATATTTAACAATGTGGCCAATAAACGATTTTTTTTACCTATTTATATTATTTTTAATTTATTTATTGCCGTATGGAATCCTTAAGTGATAAATGACAATAAAATACATTTTCCATCGTTCGTATTAGGTCAAACTTCTAACTCCACGTAGCTTCTCCCTGGAGTAGCACCTGCCATAATAATATGATTGGAGAGACATGCCTTAGCCTACTACCTAGAGCCACTGTCATCAACATTAGCCGTTGAATGTCCTCACCACTGGGGTACAGCCATCATTATCCAGCCTTCCCTATAGGTGGATGAATATAGGGTGGGCCATAACCCACCACGCTGGCGCAGTGCGGATTGGTGGCTATTAAAACCTGCAAATACAACCAATAGTACGACATGCCTTCCAAAGCACGTAGGGACTTGAGATATGTTTTGGTCACCTATCCAAAGAGCGGCTTTAGTGAAAATTGCTTAGAGAAATAGATCGCGGACCAAGCTAGCCATTCGCCATTAAACTCCCTAGAGTAGTTCAGTTTCAGTCGTGAACCTGCAGGGAATGGTGTGCAGTTAACAACCCTGGACACTCTTTGGCTACCGTGAAATATTATTGGAACATTAATTTTAAATGAAAATCAGACTGGTGCATGCTGGACGTATGAGCCAGTCATTTCACAGCCGTATATTTTAAAATCCATTTTCTTTTTACCACAGTGAATAAATAATACAAATATTGTATCGCGTTGTGCATTGGATTAATATTTATGAGTTATAAAATTTTCATCTCAATTTGTTCCGTTCCATTTTTACTGTGAATGTAATTGGCACTTTTGCATTCACTTCTCGTTTATACTATACTGCGCTCATGAAAAATTTTACCTACATTTTAAACCAATTTAAAATCTTAATACGTCATTAATAAAAAAAAAACAAATACATTCATGAACCTAAAAAAGGATGGTCATTAAATTTGAATTGACATAAATCATAGTGTATCAATATTTTAAATAAAATTGTCTCAGAGAAAAATAACTGAGATACACTGAGCAATCATATTTAACCGTTAGTCCATTGTGTTAAGAGTTAATTTATGAAGCTTTGTGTCTTGGCAACTGTGCAAAGTACACAATAGGCTGCGAATGCGCCGATGCACATATTTGCTGAATACTCAATGACCAGCTTTGCATCCAGCAAACATTAAATAGGGCGATGTAGGGCTTCAATTACAACATCATTCACTTCCAAATATCATAGCAATAGAAGGTACAGTAGGCAACAAGAGGACGGTGACACTTCTATTAATATCTGTGTATAATAAAAGTCCTGTTTGGTGATACAAAATAGTATAATAGTATTCCTTTTAGGGCAGTTTTTGTAGGTAATACACAGATATATAGCCTTTCCCCCACAGGGGTAAGTAGTCATTCTTTCCACTTGCAACGACATACTTACATAATTCTTTCGTTTCATCCAATCTCACTACAGTATTCATGCATGCCCGTCGGTGTAGGGTACCTACTTTTGACTTAAGACTTTTTTTAAATAGCCATAATATTAACAATTGGCTGCACAAATGTAATAATAGTAACAGTGAACAGTGTTATTTTAATAGTGATGTTGAAAAGTAATATTATTGAAATACCACTGAAGCACGTTTCGTACGTTAACATTAACATAGTAGGGGGCTTTAAGTTTTGCTATGTTGTAATTGTTTATACAAGTGTTACGGCGGTTCAAAAATATATTCAACAAAGGGGCGACGATCCCAAATAACACGAAACCAAATAAGGCGAACAGAAAACAAGAAATAGTGGATTTAATTTAAATTTACTTGATTAAATAGTACTTCAAAATAAAAAAAACTTTCTATTTCGACTATTTCTAATTATGTATGATATACATATAGTATAACCTTATTACATGGGACCTAACATAATTGGCAATGAAAGGAACGTGGCTTATTCAGCTCTTCCTACCTCTTCGGCTTTATAACCGTACCTACTTACATATTTTATTTGACATTAGATGGGTACGTACTTATAAATCAATGTGATTTTGATGGTTTTAAAAGGTTTTACTAATACATAAAAGGTTAAGCTATACATTTTTTATATTTATTTGCAACGTTCCCAGAATCATCAATTTTTTGATTAGTGTACAAATACATGGGCCATTTGGGAACATTTCCTTTGATAATTTCAGAATAGCAAAGGTTAGAAAAATTTTAAATGATAGTACTGATTGATTACAGACACCAGGAGTTAATGATTAAAGAAAGAAAGACAGAAAATATTTATTGGCCATACAAAAGAGAACGTTGTCGCGCAGACTCGTAAAATAATTTTCTTCTCGACGTTTTTGAAATTCAGAGTAGGTTTTTCCTCTAGACTTAAGGTAGGTGCCTACTTCCAATGAGAGTGCAAAATTATACGGTCTGAATTTAAGCCGGATCGCCGCAACTGTTTGACTTTTATGAACCGACTTTGGAGTTCACCTGATTTAAGGCGTGCTTTACAATAGGTAGCGTTCTTTTGTTATTGTTACTCGGGAGTAAAACCTCCTTTTCTGCAAAATAAAAATGATAGAACAGCATTAATTTTGTAGACGTTGTTAGTGCCAATCGGACGATCTATTACTAAACGCAACACACATTTTATTACTTACTAGCGGTCGCCCGCGGCTTCGCTCGCATTCATGACGGTTGTTATATAGCCTATAGCCTTCCTCAATAACTCAAAAATATTTTTTCAATTTGAACCAGTAGGTTCTAACGTTAGCGCGTTTAACCAACCAAACAAACAAACAAAGCTTCAGCTTTATAATATTAGTATAGAAGTGTTTCCAATGATGATGATAGTACCTACCTAATATAAAAATGTAGGTATAAATAGTGCATAATTATATTAGGTAATTTTACAAACTTGGTCTCATAGCAGAAGAGAGTAAAGAATTTTGCTAATTAGCTTAGGTCCCATGCAAATGGTGGCGAACCTATTGCAATCTATCGGGCACGTAAATTGCAGTAGGTACATTGCTAGGTGGTGTAAGAACAACGCTGTGGCCCATTATTCGTCGCTGCCTTAAGTCACCTTGTACGACACCCACGGAAGAGATCAGGAATGGTGACAATTGTATTGTGCTCTGCCACACGGCAAATCCATTATATTAATCAAGGTTAAATGATTATTTAAAAAATATAATATACCAAGCGACTAATGTAAAAAACAGGCATCATTCAGATTAGGTATTATGGGAAAAAATACTATATAGGCTTCGTGTCCAAGACTTGAAATTTCAATGACGCATTTTCACATGCCGTATAAAGCAATAGTTATCGAATGATCCACGGTAACCGTATGAAATCCAAAACTAGTTTCCGAAACCGACCTTAGCGGTGATTAATGGTTGAGCGATCCAATTGTGTCACCTTTAAGTAAGTATATCAATAGTACCACATGACACGCCTACGCAACAATAATTTTGTGGCGTAGGTATCTCATTCACTGTGACTATGTAATCAAAGGCCTCGCGTTGTTAATCCGTCCACCGTCTATCATCATCATAGGCGACAATATGTCATCACTCAAGTGGAGTACATTCAATTACGCGCAGAACAAAGACTGATCAGGTACTTACGAGAAACAATACAACACTTATGTACAGTCAGCACAACGTCAGGTTATCATTGTATCCATTTTTACCAAAACTTTTGACGGCCGCCTTGGTCGAATGCTCAGATTGCTGGGTATTGGCCAAGAGGTCCCGGGTTCGAATCCTGGTAGGTGCAAACTTTGTGATGACCACAAATGTTTGTTTCCGAGTCATGGTTGTGTATATGTTTATGTAGTATATTTTCAACATTTATATACATAATTATATTAAAAATATGTCCGTCATCTAGTATCCATAACACGAGTGCTTAGGCTACTTACTTTGGCCTAGACGTTAGGAGTAAGTGTAAAAAAAATAGGGGCGAGCCTATTTATTGACTTTTATTGAGCACTTCAATCGCAGTAGAATATTACACGTAAGAAAAGACGCTGCCGCCCATCCCTTGTCACTGTTTTAACCCTTCGCCGGCTTGTATGACACCCTCGGAAGGGATTCGGGGTTGTGACAATTATTGTATTCCGCTCTACCGTCACCACATGGCAAATTTATAATAATAATCACGGTTAATTCATTAATAAAAAAATATAATATACCAAGCTACTAATGTAAAAAACAGGCATCGTTCCGCTGAGACGCTTTGTACAATTTCTTCAGCTAGTAGCTGGACCACGCGATATCGCGTGAGCGGCAAACAAAATGTTAAGCCACTCTTACACTGGGTACCGTGAAATGAATCCCTGATTCTTTATACCTCTGAAGAACACTCTTACGTCGAATATCTCGAGCTCGAATTCACACAATTCAGTTCTTTTTTTTTTGTTTTGTTTATAATAGTCTAAAGCATACACATTAATAGACATATACATACATAAATCACGCACATTTATTTCAAAAGGGATAGGCAGAGGTGAATTTAACATAGGTAGATAGGATAAAGGTAGATACGATGACATAGGATCCATTTAATAAGGAGCGAGCCGCGAAAGTAGGTAGAAGGAGTGCTAGGTATAAGAGAACGATGCTACCCATTCATAAATGCGTTAACCCTTAGTCGCATGTCATATTCAGGCTACAGATTATTAATCATTATTCTATAATAATGATTAATAATCTGTAGCCTGAATATGACATGCGTACATTAAAAAAATATGTTTTCCTATGAAAACATATTTTTTTAATGATTTTTTTTTAATTTAAGAATTAAGAAGAATTTCAGAAAGATTTCAGTTATTTTTATATTAACAAATATTTTTTAATGAAATCAGCCAATTATTAGCTATAACAACGGACAAAATCATTTGCCTTAGCAGCATAACAAAGGCTGGCTAACTATCAAATGACTAGTTCCTTCAAACTTACCTACGTAGCCAGCCACGCAGTGGGACATTATAACAGTCGCATTAAACGGCATGAGATCATTTCACGAGCAATTGCGAACAAAATCGCCACTCTATTAGGTAATAGCAGCTTGCACGTTACCATCAGGGTTTGCCACAGCAATGCGACAAAGATCTATGTAGTATTGAAACATAAGCTTATTCTCTGTCTCTCTTATTGGATAAAGTTCATTGCGAAATTAAGAAACAAGGTTAGAACATTTTCGAAAACTGTAAAAAGTTATAAATTTCTTAATTGCGTTATTTTTCTATAAGTTTATTTAACACTAAACAATACAACAGACAATACAAAAGGTACGTCTTACATTAGAAATGAGAAGAACTCCAGGTTAGCGTAAGCAAAAACAAGTTTTTTATGACCCTAACAAAGACAATTTGCTGTGTTGTGACGGTCACCACCCGTAACACACCGTAAAATGCGACTAAGAGCAATGACATGACGAGAAATGCGCAGTTGAGTTCCCGGTGCCTAGTACACTCTCGAAAGGATTTATGAAAAATAAAATACTTTTACTCAAAACATTAATATAAAATAGAGTAAAAAGTGACAGTAGGTATATTGTTCAAGAATTTTGTTTGCATTTCTACTAAAATATTATTTATTTAAAATCTTCAAAATATTTCAGAGCCACAACTTCCACCGTGCCTGCCGTGTATAAATTTGGGACGCCTTTAAATAAAACTGTAAAAATGGAAAAAAAACTAAACTAAATAATTCTTCTCACTCAGAAAGTACCGATTACGAAATACAGCGGAATTTTAATTAACCCGGATAAATTTTGAGACTATTTGCATCAGCCTCTTCAGGGTGACTCTCAAGCCCAATTTTATTTGCAAATCATAACGAAAGGATTTTAATATTTATACAGCGTGGACCAGCCAATGTTTCAACAGAAATTTCGTCAACACAATAAACATAATTATACTTACACTACATGAAACACAGGTCTATAATTTGAAATGATTTTCCAACAATAACACAAAAGCCCCCTTATTATAAAACAAGGACTAAAGTTAGTCATAGTGTAAATTTCGGCTTTACAAAGAAATCTCTTTTTTATGTTTTCATTCTCTTTCTTAGACATGGACGTCTTCATTTCGATATCATAACCAAGAAACGCAACGTAGGTACATTTATATTGTATGTATAATTGTATGTATGTATAATTTTTCAAAATTCTTTTTCTAACCACCAAAATCTTTGTACTAATTTTTCTAACATTTATATAATGTTAAAATTAAAATCGAATGGTAGGTACATTTTTTAAGAACGTAGGCATTTGGCCGAATAGCCTTCACAGCATCTACCGGACTTCAAAAGAAAATGCCCCGGTTCAGGGCGCACGCTACTTTGTCATTTTGTTATTCTCACAAATGTAATCTTATCTTTTTCTTTAGATACATACAAGGTTATTTCTAGAATAGGCAGGGATGATTATTATGCACTAGCTACGATACCTACACACTGCGCTTTCTTTTCATCAAATTTAATGACTGTTCTCATACTTACCGTTAGTTTCGGATACTTTGACTTGGCGTTTTTTAACAGGCTTCCAGTTTGATTCTCGAGTTTGCCTACGACTATAATACAATTTTTTAAAAGTCGGTGACTTGATTTTCACAAAAGTCTGGGAAGCACTATTTCGGAGGAGCTTATGCGGAGGTACGTGTTGTACTGCGATATTATTTGATTGTATAAGGGCCTGTTTCACAATCGACAAGTAAGTACTAAATAGCTTACTTCGCAGATCATTTGACAGTTGTAATATGAAATATATGTCAATTGAACTGCAAAGTAAGCTACTTCGAACTTACTTGTCGATTGTGAAACAGGCCCTAAGAAGCGTTAATCCTGTAGCAACTCTGTAGTCAGTTGCAGTGAAGCTGCAATTTTTGTCCTCCCACTCCCAGCTATCAGTGAAACCACTTGATTACTCACCTGTCCAATCGAATTAACAAGCGAATTACCACTAATCTATCGTTTCACTGCTGGATCAATTGCAGATAATACGCAATGCGCTTTAAACCATTAAATACAGTAGCAGATACTAATATAATCCTACTTTACACTAACAAAGACAGAAATTAATAAATGTAGTAGGTTTCTCTACTTCTTATACTTTATACTACACACATCTTATCTTTTCTGACGGCCGGTTTAGTCGAATGGTTAGATCGCTGGCTATCGGCCAAGAGGTCCCGTGTTCGAATCCTGGTAGGGGAAAAAAAATTGTGATGAACACAGACATAAGGTATTAATATCATGGCTACACTAAGCGAATAATATTTTAAATTAAAGTACTTAGCCACACTAAATATACAGACCTAACTTGTTAAGTACTGCTAGTTCACTTTAATTTTAACGTCATTTTAAATCTTCTTCTTAACTATGAATAATGAGGTCTTGCAACCGATGAACTTGGTACGTCTCTGTCGGTCGTTGAGTGGAGTTATTGAGAAACTTGGAAGAAACTTCACATACTTTATGACAAGGTATTACAAATTTCAACCATACGATATAATTTATAACGTTCAGCATGAGTGTGAACATGAGTGTGTTTTAAATCGACATGAGAAACACGACAAATATTTTGGTTTCTCATAAGAATAACTGACGCTCAACAATTTTATAACAAACTAGCTGACCCGGCACATATTGTTAAGCCATATAAATTATCCCGTACCCATTGTTACGATTTGGTTGCCGTGGTTACGTCAAATGTTTGACAGGAAAGCAATTTATATGGGAAAACGAAATTTTTGTTTTTACTATTTTCCTCACAATTTTTCCATATGTTCTCACCTTTCCTGCCTTGTCTGGCCCAAGACAATCTCGAGTTTTAGCGAGACAAACGCACAGCATTATTAAACGCAAATGCTTTTTTTCTTGTTACAGATTCTATTGGGACCTCTGTATGCTACTGCTGCTGGTGGCCAACCTCATCATCCTGCCAGTTGCCATCTCCTTCTTCAACGACGACCTCAGCACGCGCTGGATTGCCTTCAATTGTCTCTCGGACACTATATTCCTTATAGATATCGTTGTTAATTTTAGAACAGGTAAATATTTTGAGAATTTTAACAAACGATACATACATAACGTCCCCACAAAATATTGCTACATGTTTATATTCTGTATTAATTGGATATCTGGTGACTAAGAATGCTACTTCAGAATATTAATTATTTGTTTTAACAAAAAAAACTAGACTGTTATTAAGTATTGCCATAATAATCTGAATTTGTATATAGTTCCGACAAGCAACTCGAGGAGTTGCTTGTCGGAACTATATTTCTCACTTAACTCTAATTTTACTTGTTATTGAGTACATTTTATTGAGTACATTTTTTTATTTTACTACTTTTTTACTACATTTAAAATTCTATAGACCTCTTGGAAGATAATTAAATTCCTATTTCTACAATTTTATCGCTTTTGAAGATCATTTGTTATTCCTTTCACATGAACTTACTTATTTTCTTTCCAGGAATAATGCAGCAAGATAATGCGGAACAAGTGATATTAGATCCCAAGTTAATAGCGAAACACTATTTGAGGACATGGTTCTTCCTCGACCTCATCTCTAGTATACCACTAGATTATATATTTTTGATCTTCAATCAGGTAAACGTACGTTGCAATTTGGCCGTGTTGTTCTTATTACTAGTTTTTAAATCTGTCCTTTTATGTTGTTGATTCTGTTTCAGCTTGGGTGTTCATTTATTTAATAGGCAATTTTTAGTTGTTGTTTTTGTCGTATTTTTGTTTTCTCATTGTGATTCCTTGCCCAACTGCCACGAGATCCTACGTCATCGTGTTCGGTTATCGTTTATATTAAGGGTTTAACTGAACATGTAAAGGTTTGATTGTTGCACTTTAGTTCTCATTCTTCATCAGAAGATTTTCTTTTCTTTATTTTAACCTACACTACTGTTTAAATACTACTATCAGCACGTTTGGTAACCCATATGGTATCTCAGGGGTTCACTTTCCTCGATATATACCTGAGTAACGTTTTGTTATCGTATGGGGTATCGGCTCCTATCTTTATACTCTTGAATTTTTATCACCATTATCCTATATGCGCACCAGCTACTATATTTTTTCTTCAACTGCACTCTGTTGTTATCGATCTTCTATGTTTTATCTTTCCAACGCATTACTGTGTATTTACATTCCTTCTGTTGATGAATGCACGTTGTCTTCAAACCTTTTTTTAGATATTTGTGTCTTATCTTTGGTGACTTTAAGCATGAACTATTCTATGCTTATTCTATTAACTGGTTGAGTTCGAATTGGGTATTTAACAACAACAATGCATTATATAACTTAACACCTAGGTACCTGGGTATATATTGTTTTGTAATAACAACACGACCAAATTGTGAAACATATATTTCTTCAAAATCACACTAACATCCAAAGCAACAACGTTAATCAAACAATATTCTTTTGAGTTTCATATAGAATGCCACGATCTATTCATTCAAAAACATAAGCTTCCACATATAAATAGACAACGTTCCCACTTGATATAATAACAACGATGTTAATTTTCAAAACATAATTATAACATGTTTAATTGTTATGCTTGAGCACTTTTCTTTGGCTGATACTTATAAATCTTTCAATATCAGCAAGTGCATGTGTTACACTTCAACTGTAAAAAGAACATTGCCTCGGCCTGCCGGGACTGTAAGCCTGGGTGCAGTCACCGCGGACAATCAGAGATTATACATTTTAATCATTTGTGTTCGTGTTGACAGGATTTTAGCGAAAGCTTTCAAATTCTCCACGCGGGTCGTGCCCTAAGGATACTGCGGTTAGCGAAGCTTCTCTCCCTGGTGCGGCTCCTGCGGTTGTCAAGGCTCGTCCGATATGTATCCCAATGGGAGGAAGTATATGTAAGCCATCATCTCTTCTAACCCACATTGGGTCGCAACATAAAATATTACCAATAACACTGCCCTAACACATTATTACGCTCACATTTACTAACAAGACATGACTAAAACTGTACCACTAAAATGAATGAATGCAATGCGTAAACGAATGCGAATAAAATAAAAATGACCTTGAAGATAATGAAGTAGTTTGGTGACTAAATAGATCTGAAAACTAATGAGAAATGACGTGATATGATAATTGAAATTGTTCTAGCCGTAGTGATCCTAATGATTTTAATGGAGTTGTGTTGTAATCCTGTATTATACCACTAATCCCACCCCACTGTATGTGAGCCCCACGTCCCGCTCTGCACTTCTCTACTGCTTCTCTGCAAGCTTCTTTCTGCCTGAGCACGCTCTCACTCCGTGACGTCTGAATCTATCTCTTCTCTTTGCGCCCGCGCCGCGAACACCGCGTCCGCCGACCCGACCGCCCCACGGTAGTCGACATCAAGTATATTATTTGCGAAATAGTTCATATTGATTTGCCGCTTTTACGAGCCTCCTTAGAACTGATGCGCTGACGCCAGAATCTAACACAACCACAACTCGTGACATATCAATATTGCCAAAAGAACAACTAAAGAAATGGCACTTAACTTCATCATAATTTCATCCCCTCTCAATAAAAATAAAACAACAATGTTTCGCGAAAAATAAGACCCGGTAAAACGTGAAGTAGCAAAGAACGGAACGAAGAAAACGAAGCGGAGATTCAGTGAGAAGTGGAGTACGGGGAGGTTGGCGATGGCAACATGGCAGTGACGGCGTTGTGTGCAGATGAGCCCCGGCCCGCAGCCGCGCGACCAGCCGGGCGACGCGGACGGCGGCTCGCGCGACCTCGCCTCGCAGGTGCCGCATGAC